>CM076575.1:134511939-135825953 GCA_034641835.2 Pinus albicaulis
GATACCTTTACAACATATTGGTGAAATATATCAAACCCATAGACTCCAACAATTAAGTCAATGTCAATTATAAGATTGTCAATGTTGACCTCCACAAAATGTGGTGATTTAATTTTCTAAGGACTAAGTTCAAAAAGTATTTCCACAACAAAATCGACTTTTAACTTGACCATCAAAGCATGTTATAAACAATTCTCCAAAAGCCTCCATGTTAAGTTGCTCTACACTTTTGGGAAAAATTGAAAGACCATCTGCACTTGTTGTAACATGGAATTAATAACGCCTTTAGTAATGCATATAAACAGTCCATTTCTGCTTGTTTTTCCTTATGCCTTCACTTTTCATTGTTGATTAGTTTACATTGTAGGAATCTCTACCTCCTCCTGCTGGCTAATGTAGAAGAGAATATGGAAATTTGCAGTCAAAGCCAAAAGAAATATCTCTTCAGACTTTATATTCCCATATATCAATCTACCCAATAACATTCATTAGGCGTGGCCAATAAAAATAAAACTTGTATGTGATAACATGGAGGTCAATTTAGAGAGCATGACTTCAATTATTCATGAGTATTTTTTAACTAGTCCCCTACCCTATCCTTTTTCATTAATCCCTTAGAATAGGTTTGAAGAACCCCTTGGCACAACTTAAAACATCCTTGAAATCATCCCCTCACCCTTGATATACCTACATAATAAGAAAACATGGAAGTATCTACTTCCTCTAAAGGCTCAAAATATAATTTGATACCTCACAACTGGGACTCTAACACTTACAATAAATCATTAGAAGAAGGCCTTGGATACCTAAAAGATAAAAACAAAAATTGTTAGCAAAGAGGAAAAAAATATTTTTATCCATAGTCTAGAAGTAGGAAAGTTCAAAGGTAAAATATGGTAGTATATAATATTTGTTGAGGGACCTTGGAGCATTTTCTTCTAAGGGAGGTTCAAAATGATCTTACTATCCATAAACTAGAGAGGGTTGGCCAATCCTTCTAGGAAATCGTCCCTTAGGATTTTGATTAATACTCACAATCTTGTCATTCTCTTACAAGAGATCATTATAGACTGAGTAAAAATTGTTCAATATCTATATAAGACTTTTAAACAATGGGAGTTTCGCTAAGTGGATGTTGTATGTTGTTTAAGAGTGCTAGTTGCAAGGTGGAAGACAAGCATTTTCCCCTCTTTAATGTGTGTTATTTTGATTTAGAATTGGTTGTATCCCTTGCTTATTTTGATTAGGGAAAAGTATTCAATTGTATAAACATCTATGGGCCCTATGCCAACCATAGAGAGTATTAGGAATGTTTTTTTTGAATTTATGACATTATAAATAGGTCATAATTTTGGAAGAAGGTTGCACTTTATCTTTGCACCTCTGAGATAGGAAGTGTTATAAGCCTACCAAAATTTTCCTCAAATTTCTTTATCAAAATATTGGAGAAACTAGGTTTTGAAAATATTGAGCTTGTCAAGCTTACCCCCACTTCAACCAGTAAAATAACTAGCTAGAGGCCTTGTTGATAGTTTTTGACCTGCCAACATTTAGGCGATCTCCCCTATATGAAATACCAACTAGACCTCACACTGTTTGGAGTAGGAGTCCTAGTGGCGAGGTGTTTAATGATATTCCTTGGATCACAAAACACATAGAGTAGTGTACAATGTCTTTGGTTAAAGAAAGTGTGTGACCCTGTGGAATTTCAATATGATGCATGAGCGGTTCTAATGGAAAAGGGGAAGGAAGTGCGCTCCTTGGAAGCATGTAATAGTACACAGCTTGAGAGGAACACATGAGCTGAAAAGACATCACACAAACTAACAAGTGGAATAGTCCACAAGATAAAGGTGATGGGTTAAAACATGAGCATGCATTCAATGAGATTCGTACAAATGAAAATGAAATATTTCATAAGCATATGTGTAAGTTAAACAACATACATTGCAAACATAACTAGAATAGTCCAACTAGATTTATAATATATGCATGAGGACGTGTCAGCTTTGATTTTATTATAAGTGAAAGTTCCATTCATACATACAACATGAAGAATCACTTTCCCCAATAGTGGAACTTGAAGTCAACAACACCTGCTCCTCCCAAAGAAGCATACTCCCTCTATGCTACGAAGAAGCCAAGGCTGACACAAAACTCCCAAGCCTTTTTTAAGCCTAAGCCTATAAAAAACATTTGCTACCAAAAGCCCCTTTACAAGAGTTATGAGGATGTATTTATAACAAAGGGGGGAAACTCTTGGCATGTCCCCTATGTGACTTTTGGACTCCCCTCAAGACTCCTCATATTACATATGACTCCACATTACATCATGGACACATGGAATTTCACTTTTACAATAGTTATAAATAATATTTCAATTTCCACTCATACCCCTAAAATACAAAATAGGGTAGAGATAACTTAACAAATTAACAAGAAAAAACACTATGATGCTGGATTTGGGGTAAAATCAAGTAGGACATCCTGGAATTCGTATATCTCGGTCACATACTCATACCAGGTTTGGTACTGTGAGATAGTCTCCCCAAACTGTGATATAGTGTTAGACTGCAAGCAGACTCTTGTCTCCAACGCATCTGAGTAAAATCTCTTGGAACCAGTATTAAGTTATTCTTCAATCAGGTGCAACATTTTTTTAATTTGAACCGAGCCACCAATGTAGGTCTACAAATTCTATCTGTTGCTCTCCATGTCCTCATGGGTGACCATTTTCTCTAGTTGCTTCAGTATCGATCAATCTTCTATCAGACTTGTTTTTTTCATTTAGTCTCAGTGAGTGTACCAATTGATGGGATTCGGTGGGTTCTCACCGTGAAATCCAAACTGTTGTATATCCATACATATGCACCCTAAATGGTTATGATGAATGAGGTGAGTTTCTTGTTTTTCTAGATCAGCATCTAAACTCTATATTTCTCTTACCCTACCTGTGGCTTCTTCTTTTTTACTAGTGTGAGCGGAGTGACCTTGTATCACATCATGTATGACGATGATGGCATTTTGTATATTCCTAAGGATCCTGACAATCTCTCTAATCTGTCGTAGCAAGTCATTCAGGTGGAAAATTTCCTTATGTATGGTTACCAACTCCTCATAAATATCCTGCATAGTGTCTCCCAAGTGCGGATAATTCATCAAGTACCACTACTCTTATCTCCCTGCGGTAGAATTGTGTGGAAGGTGCATTCTATGCTATTGCACGAATTTGTTCATTCTCTTTCTGAAGTTCTTGTATGCTATGTGCAAACTTCTTGTTCTCAGCCACCAAACACTCAGTGTTAGATCTGGTTGCTCCCATGAAGGCCCAGCTGGCATTGACAATGGAAATAGGATTCCTGCTAGTGTCTACCACCATCACCCTTTCTCTCATGGATGCAGGTGATGCATGATCATCTAGGAAGTTCTTTCTTCATGCTTTTACAATCTTCTTCTGCAGCTCATAAAATGATAGATTGTACACATACATGATCGGATCATCATCAAGGAGCTTTCTCTGTGGCTCAAGGTGGTAGATTCTGAACGGTGTTCTAAGGTCTGTTGGGCATCAAGGCCACATCTTCATCTCACAGTTTCGGTCCCACTGCCATGTCCATGAGTTCGATCAATGGTTCAATCTCTTGAGCAAACTCGTGTTCTTGCATATATTCACTCACTCCTTCTAATAGCGGATGATCTTGTATATGTTCTTCAACTTGTGTAGGTGTCGTCTCTTCTGTCTTGGCACCTTACCTTTCTTCCTCTTATTTATTCTTTTTTTACTCATGTTCTGTTATTCTAATCTCTCGTTCTTCCTTCAACTCTTTTTCTGCTCTCTATGCTCTTTGCACTGCTTCTTCCAAGCTTTTCTTCTCTCTCTTTCTCTTATATGCTCTTTACTGCATTTGTCCCCTTCTTGCTTTGATTTCCAAAGATACTTTCTTAGTGAGAGTATCTTCTTTCATTTTCCATCTTTGCTTGTCTTCTGCATTGTCCGCTACCTTCATCTTTCCTTTGTCACGCATCAAACCGCTGCTTGCTGTTGGTGCTTCTTTTGGAACTGTTGTCATCTGCAATACAATTTGAGAAGCCCCATATGTATTTATTGGCTCATGAGGTCAGTAGGAGTTATAATAGCTATTCCATGATTCCTCCTCTCACAACTGATATATCCCGCTGACCGAGTTAAAGTATAATATTGCACAGTGTTCTTTGTGAATTCCCCTTGTATCATACGGATTGTAACTCTTTGTGCCGAACTCGAATATGATGATGCCTTTCCCTTCGGCATATGCAATCTTGAGATTCTCAATCTCATATAATTCAACCTACAAAGGAAGAGTTGGACATGGTGCCTTCTTCATCCTATGAAGTGTTGTTGACAATCTTGTGGAGATGTGATATAATACCTCTTTCTTGACCAATTTTCCGATGGAATATCTTGGTAAAATATGTGGTGGCTTATTCCTGCCGAATACTCTAATCAGTCTGCCATATAGTAAGGCGAACCAATTTTCAATCTCTGATATCGCCTCCATAGCTGCTCATGACATGAAAGGTGGTTCCTTCTAAAAGATGAGCTCGTAAAGGAGGATGATTGAAGTGATCAATAAGTTGCTCCATGACTTTGCGATGACTACAATCTGAGAGTAGCTTGCAGTAGATATGTATGGAAGTGTCTCTCGGTGTCCATTTCTAGTTGATGCAACTGATTTTGTGCACATATTGCATCTAGTAAGTATGAATACATGTAGAAGTGTGCTTGCTCACCCTTGGGTGGATTGTGATATTTTTTCACATGGACTCTCAGCTGATGAGCCAATAGGTTTGACCAGTTGAACGACTTCCCCTCGTTCACATAACCCACCCGTCAGAAACATTTATGTGTTTGGTTGGTTGTAGATTATACAAGCTAGTATGACCAGAAGTTGATATGCTTTCCTGATCTTGTACAAGTGATCTAAAATTTATTGCTAGTTAATTTTCTGCTAGTACCATATCAGATATAAACTTTTCTTTTCTTATTTTTACTTATCCTTCATAGGTTTCTTTATGAGCATGTGATTGTCAAATCAGTGTACTTGGTGAAATTATGAGTTTTTCATAAGCTTAGAAAGCATAATTTTAAATGACAGAATAGAAGAAATATTAAACACAGAAAACACACATAACAGAGCTTAACACAGAAAATTTTGATAAATGAGTTCACCCCTCCTGGGCTACATCTCCTTGGTCTAGCTTCATAGTGTGGGCCTTTGTATTAGCTTCATGTGTGCTCAAATTGGTGTTACAAGCTTCAGAACCTCTTAAAACTTGTTCCAGTGAGTTTAAAAGATCATAATATCCCAAAAATGACTATTTGTTTGCTAAATTTGGACTTTGGATGCTCTGGCAATGACCCCAACACCTAGTGGCCCTAACCTTAAAAAATATTCAAATGCACTAAAACACCTGTAGATGACCTTTTATACCTCTACAACCTACTTCATTGAGTTCCCAGCATGCCAATTAGCCTAGAATGCCTCTTTCTGAGCTCTGTTTGGGCGAAAATTGGATGAGTTATGACCAAAATTTCTTTTCCCTCAATTTCTCCACTAAACTTGGAGAGACTACCAGATAGTTTTCTAAATCTGGAAACTCCGCCATAAATGGCGTGCTCCCTAAAACTATGCCAGTTTAATCCAGAGTTAAATTAGTGGATAAGTGCGTCTTAATTATAAGATAAGTGTCGTGTTTAAGGATAAGCACATTTTTAGTGCTAATTATGTTTAAATGTGGTTAAACCATGTTTTAAAACTTAATTAAACGTGTTTAAAATTCCACCGGTTCATTCGTTTAGGCACTTGGTTTTGGACTGTGGAAATATGGGGAGGGGGATGGCCCCCTCCAACCCCCAACCATTGGACTGATAAACAGTAAGATGTAGTGGGGTCCTTATACGATTAAGAACCACCAAGTAGGGGAGTTGGTAACATGTGCGAGCAGTAGGCGTGAGGTCAGGGGTTTGAGCCCTGATCCGAACAAAAATTTTACATAACTTCATAAAGAGTACCTCCGCCAACTGTAGAGCTTTCCTCCAACTTTAGCCTCTATCAAACTTGGTTGGAGGCTCCTCCAAATCTAGTAAATTCCGCTGAGAGAGTGGGTTTTAAACTATATATATATATATATATATATAACCCACCATATTAACCTGTCCAACCTTAATATAAATTGATAATTCGACCCAAGGGTTGGAGAGGGCCCACCAGAGAGGACACATGGCACCCTTTGGTTAGGTTGTACTCCAACCTAAAAAAATTCAATTTCAAACTTAGGAAGAATATTGGAGGTCATTGGACAATTTCTCCCTTCACAAACCCATCTGGCAAATTTGGAGATGACACTTGTCACAGTGCCACTGGCTGCAATGTCGAGAATATTCCCTGTAATGCTGACTGTACCTGCTACATCATCCCTGTACCTATTCTGCTCCTTTTTTGCCTATTTTAGAAAACAAACAGTAGACGATAACTCAGGCATATGAACTCGGATTTTGATGAAACGAGTTGCGCCAGAATCTCGACGACAAACTCTATACGGTCGTTCAAGTTCAAAGCAATTTTGAGCACTTCAAATTTTATCTAAAACTTGAGCCTTAGATCATTCCTCCACACTAGAAGCCTTTTGGACCCCAAAAAATACTACCAATTTTTCAGCAACTGAGAGTACAACTCCCTCACTTTTCCAATATCCAACCATTTGGCCTTTGAAGGATTTTTACCTTTGAGTCCAACTCTAAGGTATTCAACATTTTCTCTTCTTGAGGTTCTGATTCTTCTGTCAAGTATGAGATCTTGCTGAATTTCATCAAGATATTCTGGCGAGAAATCATCTATTGATGGCAGCTGAACAAGCTTTCCTTGATCATCAATCAAAGGAGGCTCAAACAATCTCAAATTCTCAACATTAATGACAAAATAAATTTACATATAAGGAGGAAAATCTAGCTTGAATTCATTTGTACCAATATTTTCCAGAATTTTAAATGGACCATAATGGATTGGTTTGAGCTTTTTACCTTCCCCTTGCAATCTTTCCATTCTTATGTACAACCAAACTTCATCACCAACTTGGAATTTATGATCAACCCAATGTTTGTCATGCATTGCCTTGTAGCTGCTTTGACTCTTTTCAAGTTTCTCTTGCATTGTGTGATGTACCAACTGAATTTGCTCAATGAAATTTCTTCCTTTATCTATGTCACTATGTCCATCTATAGCAACATATTTCTTAAAGATGAAGTCCAATGGCGATCTTGGCAAGTAACCAAAACATGTCTCAAATGGTGATGTATTTATGGAAGAATGTTTTGCCCGGTTGTATGCATGTTGTTTGTAGTGTAACTATTTGTCCCACAACTTGGGATGCTTCCTAAAATAGCCTCTTAGAAGATGAATAACAGTTCTATTTACCACCTCTATTTGACCATTTGTTTGTGTACGAAATGATATACTTTTCTTCAACTTTGTATCCATCATGTCGCATAATTTTGACCAAAAATTCCCAACAAATCGAGAATCTTGATCACTTACAATAAAATTAGGAAGACCAAAATGGGTCCATACATTTTGAAAGAAAATATTAGCAGTCTGTTCAATTGTAATATTTCTCTTACATTCCATCGAAATACACATTTTTCTGAACCTATCTACGACAACATACAAATAATCATGGCCTTTCCTTGACATAGGAAGGCATCCTACAAAATCCATTGAGATGCTCTCCTAAGGATGAGAAGGAACTGGAAGTGGTGTGTACAAACCAAGCTTTCTATTGCTAGGCTTACTTGTTGCACATAAAGAACATCCTCTAATAAAATGAGAAACACTTTCATTCATGTGTGGCCAATAACAATACCTTGGGAGATGCGCTACTATCTTTCCTACACCGAAATGTCCTGCAATCAATGATGTGTGCACCTCCCTTATGATATTGTTTCTTTCTCCCTGTGGAATACATAACTTTCCCAAGTGATACAACAAATTTTTATGCACATGATAATCTAAATCTTCACTTTGGTTTCCCTTACTCAAGTTCTCATACACATCTTAAAAATCACTATCATTCACATACTTTTCAATGTAACTTTCATGCATAATAGAATCATGCTTGAGAATAATAACTAAATCTACAATAGGCCCAGGGAGAATATCAACTACCTTATTGTAGATTCATTTTTTGTACCTAATAACCAAGTGAAATTGTTGTAGAAAACCCATCCACCTGAAATGTCTTGATTGCTACAACTTTGACTATGATTGCAAGTACTATAATGGCTAATGGTCGATATGGATAATGGTCTCTTTCCCCATCAAGTAATGCTTCCATTTCTTTACACTTTGTACCAATGCATATAAATCCTTATCATAGGTGGGATATTTAGTCACAGCTCCATTAAAAATTTCAGAATGAAATGAGATAGGCTTACCATGCTGCATGAGCACTGCTCCCATAACATAATCACTTGCATTCGTTTGGATTTCAAATGGTTGTCTAAGATATGGAAGTGCTAGAACTTGTGTTGAACTTATCTTTTGCTTTCAAGCATCAAATTCTTTCTGTTGCAAATCTCCCCAATGGAAACTTTCTTTATGCTTTTCAACGCATGTAACAGAGCTGCAATGGAAGAAAAATTAGCAATAAATTTCCTCCAATATTGTGCTGCCCCTAAAAGGCTTCTTACCTCGGTAACTGTATTGTGCTTGGGCCAATTCAAAATGACCTCAAATTTGGAAGGATCAATATTCAACTTACCTCCTCCAACAATGTGTCCCAAATGTACCAATGAAGTCTTACCAAATTTGCACTTGGACAACTTAAGAAACAATTTATCTTTTCTCAGAACATCAAGTATCTTGTTCACATGCATGACATGTTCTTCTCTTGATTTGCTGAATATGAGTATGTAATCTAAGTAAACAATGAAAAAGTCATCTATAAATGGTCTAATTACATCATTCATTACTCCCATGAAAGTATCTGGTGCCTTTGTTAAGCCAAATGGCATAACTAACCACTCATATAATCCTTGTCTAGTTTTGAAAGAAATTTTCCAAATGTCTTCTTCAGCTATCCTAACTTGATGATAACCACTTATCAAATGTAACTTAGTGAAATACTTTTAATTCTTTAACTGATCAAGAAAATCATCAATGTGTGGGAGTGGGTAGTGATTCTTTACAACGATTTGTTTTCATTGCACAAAAATCGATACACTTGCACCAAGTATCGTCCTTCTTTGGAACAAAAACTATTGGAGAACCACATGGAAAAGTAGATGGGCGTATGATACCTTTATTCAACAACTATTGGATTTTGTTTTTGATTTCCAAAATCTCCATAATTGACATGTGATACATACCAATATTGGTATGTGGAACATCCTGCTGCAGTTGAATCTCACGCTGAATTCCCCTCTTGGGTGGTAACTCTTTTGGTTCTTGAAACATCTCTCCATGCTGAGTTACCACATCAAACAAATCAAATTTCAATTTTTCATCACATCCATAAAAATATTCATAGTCAACATCTTCCTTATTCTTGATCATTAGAAGAATAAAACTTTTACTTGCATTTACTAGCCTCTTCATTTGCCCTGCATTAACTAAAGAGACATTCAGTTTCTTACGATGAGCTATCACAATACACTCCAGTCAATCTTTGATCAAATGATATTTGTTGTCATGACGATAAAAGACCGCTTTCTTATCATACAAATATGGACTACCCAAGATAATCCCTGAAATGTCAAGTGGAACCACATCTAACTCAACTTCATCGAAAAAGTTTACAGTAATAGCAAATCTGAAAATACATTTCCTTGTAACATGTAGATTGCCATTGTTAACTATCCAACCCAAAGGGTATGGCTTATGATGAGGTACAGTTTTAAGGTTTAGTTTTTTGACTAAGTCTTTTGAAATTAAGTTTTCTTGTGACCTTGTATCAAACAATGCGTCAATATTTGTATGATTATAAATTACTCTAACCTGGAATAATTCTATCCTTGTATCTTCATTTGGACTGTTGTTGTGACTATTTGAGGAACTAGAAATTGCTATATCTTCCTTTCCTTTGTTAACCATGGTAACTATCTTGGTTTCATCTCCTGACTCAGATCTAAGATATTTTGTGTAGTGGAAGTCATCTTTTGTTTCCCTTTGTTATTTAGCTTCTTTGGCCTTAGTTCGGGATGTTGTTTCCAACAATGGGCTTCATCATGCCCCTCTTTGGAACAATGTTTGCATGTAATTTTCTCCCCTTATTTCTTGACACTTGCATTCTTCTTTCCCTTCCATTTTTATCCCTTCTCTTTTACCTTACCCTTGAATGGCTTCTTCTTACTACCCTCTTCAGAAATGTTTTTACCCCTTGCTTCAAGATGCGTGGCTTGCACACATACTTCATCTAAGTTATTTGGGTTAAACATAAGGATAGTGTGTTTTAAGTAGGAATGTAGACCTCGTATATATTTCAAGAGTGTATCTTGTGAATCTAAGTCTACTCCAAGTAATAAAGCCCTCTTCCTAAACTCTTGTGTATACTATTGGAAACTTAGACCTTTGAGGTGTCTAAAGTTTTTCCAACTCATTATTGCTTTCTACATATAGGATAATGGATAAAACCGTCTTTTAATGGAAGAAATGAATTCGACCCAAGAAATGGAAATCTTACCATGGATTCACATTTACTCTTGTGTCTTTGCCTCCCACCAAACTAGTGTTGCTCCTTCTAGACTTAATGAAGCCAACTAGATTTTGATATCATGTTTTTGTAGATTTTGAATTTTGCAATAAAATTCCAATTGACGAATCCAATTTTCTATTCTTTCAGTATTAAATTCTCCATTATATGTGGGAAGTTCAAATTTGATGTCCAACTTGAGTAACAGAGTCTTTCCTTTTGGGATCTTAGACTGAGTATGGGTATGAGTTTTTGTAGTGGATGTAGAAGATGAAGATTAATATGAGGATGATGAAGATGATGATGGTGGACAGGGAGGTGGTTTTCCTCCACTACCTTTTGAGCTCCTCTCTTCCTCATTTTCACTGTTTGAAGATTCTTCTCTATGAGGGCGTTTTGAACCTTCTCGAGTTTCCTTTGCCATGAAAGCTTCATACATAACTTTCATCATCCTTTGCATTTCTTTGAATTCCATCTTGACATCCTCTTCTTCAGAATGTTCGTGATTTCATTCATTGCCTAACATTTTGGTGGTGGATTCAAGCTCAATCTCTGTAGCTTGTATCTCTTCAATCACTTCAACCTTTTGTGCAATTAGTTCCTCTTCTATCTCAACTGCTGGAGATGGAATTTGAGGTGCTTCAAGTGTTTCCTTGAGTGGTGCTTTGGTTGAGGATGATGCCTTCTTAGCCTTCTTCCTTCTTGTCCTAACTTCAAGACTATCTATCATTAGCTTCACTTCTCCTCTCTACAATCTCAACATTGTAAGCATCATCAAATTTGCAACTATTGAAACCCTTAAAGTAAAACAAGCAAGAAACCTTGTGCTTTGATACCAAATTGATATCAAAATGATTGCTAGTTAATACTGTGCTAGTATCATATCATATATAAAATTTTCTTTGCTTAGTTTTACTTATCCTTCATAGGTTTTTTTATGAGCATGTGATTGTCAAATCAATGTACTTGGTGAAATTATGAGTTTGTCATAAGCTTAGAAAGAATAATTTTAAATGACAGAACAAAAACAATATTAAACACAACAAACACACATAACATAACTTAACACACAAAATTTTGATAAAGGAGTTCACCCCTCCTGGGCTACATCTCCTTGGTCCAGCTTCATAGTGTGGGCCTTTTTATTAGCTTCAAGTGTGCTCAAATTTATGTTACAAGCTTCAGAACCTCTTGGAGCCTATTCCAATGAGTTTAAAACATCATAATCTCCCAAAAATGACTATTTGTTTGCTGAATTTGGACTCTGGATGCTCTGGAAATGACCCCGACACCTTTTCTGCCTCTGCAACCTACTTCATTGAGTTGCCAACATTCCAATTACACTAGAATGCCTCTTTCTGAGCTCTGTTTGGGTGAAAATTGGATGAGTTATGACCAAAACTGCTTCTCCCCCAATTTCTCCACGAAACTTGGAGATACTGCTAGTTAGTTTTCAAAATCTAGAAACTTCGCCATAAATGGCGCGCTCCCTAAAACTCTGCCAGTTTAATCCATAGTTTAATTAGTGGATAAGTGGGTCTTAATTATAAGATAAGCGTAGTGGTTAAGGATAAACACTTTTTTAGCGCTAATTATGTTTAAATGTGGTTAAACCACGTTTTAAAACTTAATTAAACGTGTTTAAAGTTCCACTGGTTCATTCGTTTAGGCGCTCGGTTCTGGACTGTGGTCATATGGGGAGGGGGCTGGCCTGCGGGGGTAGCCCCCTCAAACCCCCAACCATCAGACTGACAAAAAATGAGGTGTAGTGGTGTCCCTATACAGTTAAGAACCACCGAGTAGGGGAGTTGGTAACGCGTGCGGGTGGTAGGCGTGAGGTGAGGGGTTTGAGCCCTGATCCGACCAAAAATTTTACACAAATTTATAAAGAGCACCTCCACGAAATTTAGAGCTTTCCTCCAGCTTTAACCTCCATCAAACTTGGTTGGAGGCTCCTCCAAATCTAGTTAGTTCCGCCAAGAGAGTGAGTTTTAATATATATATATATATATATATATATATATATATATATATATATATATATATAATCCACCATATTAACCTGTCCAACCTTAATATAAATTGATAATTCGGCCCAAGGCTTAGAGAGGGCCCACCAGAGAGGACACGTGGCACCCTGTGGTTGGGTTGTACTCCAACCTAAAAAAAATTCAGATTCAAACTTAGGAAGAATATTGGAGGTCATTGGAAAATTTCCCCCTTCACAAACCCATCTGGCGAATCTGGAGACAACACTTGTCATAGTGCCACTGGCTGCAATTTGGAGAATATTCCCTGTAATGTTGACTGTACCTCCCACATCATCCCTACACATGTTTTGCTCCTTTTTTGCCTATTTTGGAAAACAAACAAAAAACGATAACTCAATCATACGAACTCGGATTTTGATGAAACGAGTTGCACCAAAATCCTGGAGATGAACTCTATCCTATCATTAAGGTTTGAAGAAATTTTGAGAACTTTCAATTTTTATCTAAAACTTGAGCCCTAGATCAACATGTGGGTGGGTGTCTGCTTGAAATTTGTTGGCTCCTTCACCTAGGTCTTGATGATATCTCTTGTGTTCATGTAACTGTGAGTGGCATAGAATAGTGATTCCATGTCTTCAATGGCCCACGAAGATGATGCATTTTCTTGAAATCTATTGCCACGAATGTAGCAAGCTTCTGCCCACTGGTTTCTCAATGTCATGGTTTCCACATCAATGTTTAAGACAACCCAGCTGATCACAGTTGCACATGGGAAGGTTGAATGCCTACATGTAACCATGTAAAGCCTAGGATTCATGATGATCAGATACACCTATCATTCTTCTAAGTCTCCTTGAAAGTCCTTTAGCAAATCATCTTTGATTTGCTGCCATCTCTATTTTGATCCCCTCTCTATGAATAGTAGTGTCCAATTAAAATAGAAAGTTAACTTGAAATTTCTCAATTGCTTCCCTAGTACTGATTTCAATAGTTTCCTTTGAGGCTACTCTCTTTGATGTCATTGTGAAAGTGACTACTATAGAGGTGCTAAATTTTTTTTGTACCTATGGGGCAGAAAAGGCATTGATGGAAAGAAAATATCAGTTATAAGAAAAATTACTTTCAGGACATGTTCATGGAGCATATTAGGAAACTGTCTACAAGGATTCTGCAATTATTGATGGGAAGAGGGTCCGACTGGCTAGGAAAATTGTGCACTGTGCAATCCCAACAGTCAGTGTATAATCTTGTGGCTTGAGACTGCACAATGCACCGTTCAACTTGGGCAATGAGTTGAGAGAGACTACACATTGCGTAGTCTCATTGGCCAAGAACGTTGGCTGAGGCCTGTAATTTATCAATGCACAGTGAGACCAGCTTGTACTATGCATTACACAATTCCATATGCCAAACTTGAATCTTGAACTTCCAAATTGTGCAATGCCCAGTTGGGCAAAGTTAATTTCAGCCAAGGGAAAGGCAGATCTACCCAAGGGAAGTGTGAAAAATGAGTAGATCTGAGAGACGGTGAAGGAATGGGTTAAGATATGACTAAGTGTTGATGAAAAAAGAAAAATAAAGTGAATAAATGGAAGAAACGATAAGTGAATGAGATCGGTGAGGAGAATCACCACAACGATGACCATCGGTGCAAAAATGCAGAAATCGATGCGACACTTGTGAAAGGCAAACAGAAACTTGAAACAACACTTCTACAAGCTAAAGAAAGTTAAAACACGAGCATGCATGCAAATAAACAGGAAAAACAACACTCATGCAAGCCAAACAACAAAAAGTGATAGAAAAGGCGACTAAAAGAGATAAATGCCAAGCTCACTAGGAAAAGCGATGACAATTGCATCAAAGGTTCGTTGATCTCCTCGGGAATGCTAGAGATCTAAGATCAAATGTGAGAATGAGTTATAGTGGCGTCGATTAAATAGATTTTAGAAATTATGGTTTATGACACATGGAGTATAAAAACTCTGGTAAACTTGAATAAGTATATATTATTATTGATAAAAGATGAGATGATAAATATTACAATGAGGCCCTGCTTATATACCTATGTAGGTGACCTTTCATGAATGGGCATGTCTTTTAGACATGCCCTTTCATTAACTTAATGACTACTTACATAATCCCTATTATACTACTAATAAATATATAAATTATATCCGTTATGAATTATATTCATAACATTGAACCTTTCTTCAAAAGCTTTGTCCTCAAAGCTTATAGTTGATACTTTCCTTCAGTTCAATCAATTTTATTTTAACGTCTTTGCCCAACTATTAATATATCAACATTTACTTATTAATTGGCCCTTCCTTCAAAACTTTGTCCTCAAAGTTGTATCAATAATAAAATTCTTCATTTTCTCTCATTATTGCGAAATATGTAAGTCTTCAATAGGATTATATTGGAATTATTATTATTATTATTATTATTAAATTAAATATACATATTATATTATATTATAGTTATATATTTAATTTGATATTTCATTATATATGTTTAATTAAAAAATAAAATTAACTGAAAAGGCATGTCTCACCCCACACGACATGACTTACTCCATATTTGCATTGCTCTCAAGGGTTTCCTCGATATCCCATAGACAAAATAATTTTAACTATTAGTTTAGTTCAATAAACCCACCATTCTCCTCGTTAGACTGGAGTGCACCTCTCGATCTGTTTTTGTTGTAGAAACATAACATAATAAAATAATTGTCTTCCTTCTTCTGAGAATTGAAGTGATAGATATGACGTATTGGGAACACCCGTCGGTGGTTGTAGAATTTACGCAGTTTGTCAATGGAAGTCAGTGGAATAGCAGTGCAGGTGGCAGCAGAAAGTGTAGAAGCCACGAAATACCACTTCGATTCGATGTCGTATAACCCATCACCCATTCTGTATAAAATTAAGTCATGGCAATTCCATGTTACAGTCAGCGATTTGGTGCTGCGACAGAAGGTAATCCTCGTGCATGTATGCAGACTTCCATTTACATTGACAGTGAATGGGTGTCTGAGGAATTTCAAAATCCATACACCTTCACTATAAAAATGTTTCTCGAAGTGACAGCAAAGAGAGGCATGCGGGTACACGCTTGGCACTTTGGAAATCAAGTGAAGTTGAGGATTATGGAGCAGCTTCTGCTGGATGTAGACGGAAGAAGTAACACCAATTTCAATAGAGGACACCCATTAAGAAAATTTAAGGGTTATTATTGTGTCTCCATATGAATTTGGTTCAGGACTTATGTGCACAAACATCTGAGTCCTTGCCTTGCCCCATAATGACTCCTAAATCAATTGAGTCAATTTGCTATTTCGATATCGCACATGCGAATCCCTTTGTGCCACTGCTGCAATAACATCTCATAGAGACAAAAGGGACTTGTTAATGTATTGTGCATCCTTCAAATGATATCCAGTTACTTCAGATTTATCAACCCTCTTACTTCCAGCAAGATCTACCCAATTAAGACAGCTATGAAGGTTACAACTAGAAATGCGATTTGTACCTTGCACATGCACATTCAAGACACTGTGAGAATAGTTGCTTCGGTCGTTTAGCATAGTATAGCTAACAGTGCGATTCTTTTGGCCAAAATTCATCAAATCCAGAACATCCGAAGTTTCTTTAACAGGCATAAGTAGCATCCGGTACATTAAATCCCTTATGACCATTATTTCGAATATCTAATTTCTTGCTTGAGGTGTATGCTCCGAGAAGATGAGAGACATGAATCTGCTTTAGTGATATAGCAATACCACATTCATCAAGAACAGGAAGATGTGAACTATTTTATGTGTGTAGAAACTTTGTGGCTGACTTATGGTGAGATTCTCCCTTCCAATCATAGTCCCCATCAACTAAGAAAGCCGAGATGTCTTTTTCCTCATTGCTATCATAAACATTAGAATTGATTAGATATTGTTGCAGTTCTTGACTCAAGGTTTCATTTGGAAGATCAGCGGGTGCTTCTTCATTGGGGGTGGCCATGGTTACCCTCAAAAATAAAACAATTAATGTATCTGAAAAATTACGAAGTAGGGATTTCCTGGATTCTTGTAAGTTGTTGTCTGAATCACAAACTGTAAAAATTTCAATTTGCTTTTTTTTATTCACATCCTTTAAGGAGGTAGGTATGTCATTAATTTTATAGTCATCATCTTCAAATTTTTCCATATTCATATCAGTTTCCTCATCACAGGAATTTTCTTCTTTTTCTTCATATACCCAACTTTGATTGTCATTCATGTCACAATAGTTGTTGAGATCATTTTCGTCTTCATGTGGATGCTCTTGTTTCTCAAGATATCCTTTTTCCATATTATCTTTATCTAAATCATCATGATCTTCATAATCTTCATCTACATCAGCTTCATCTTTTTCTGTTTCTTCATAATTTTCTTTCAACACTGAAGATGAAATACTTTGGTTTTCATTAGCAAAGGTCCAGATAGTTTCTAGTGTTGTGTTGGTGTGTTCAGTTGTATTCGTCTCTTCACGTTCTTGTAGAACTGACGATGAAAGGTTTTTCTGTTCAGAAACAATGTTTTCAGCAACTTTTGGTGTTGTGTCAATGGATTGAGTTGCATCTGACTCTTCAAAACCTTCTTTAGAATATAGTGATTCTTCATGATTATGATATGAATTCTATGAATCAACTAAATTGTTTTGTTGACTAGGTTCAATATTCTCGATTATTTTTATCATGTCATTTAATTTCTACATTAGTTTGTTATGATTGTCTCTGGACTCGTTACAGATTTTCAACATTAGTCTGTCTATCTGATTTGTCAGGTCTTGAAGTTTTAAATCGGCCATCATCATTGATGAAGACATCGAGCGACATAATTTTCAAGGCACCGCATGTAACAGCTGAAGGTAGCCAACGGCGGCGTAGGTGCTTCCTTCCAGGGAAGAAGGTCGCTACTCTAATGAAGGTGAGGGTGTGCGGGGGTTGATAATGGTGTTCTGGTCATGATAGGGTAATGAAACCGAAAAGCAGGTGGCAGCAGTAGTGATCACACAGATCCTGAAGAGCGACAGCTTCGATACCAATGGAGTATAAAAACTCTGGTAAAATTGAATAAGTATATATTATTATTGATAAAAGATGAGATGATAAATATTACAATGAGGCCCTGCTTATATACCTATGAAGGTGGCCTTTCACGAATGGGCATGTCTTTTAGACATGCCCTTTCATTAACTTAATGACTACTTACATAATCCCTATTTAAATATTAATAAATATATTAATTATATCCGTTATGAATTATATTCATAACAACACACATGCCAAAAATCAAGGAAAAAGCAACACTTGGCGGAAATTTCCAAAATAGCAAGTGTGCTTCCTTCACATTACTAAAAATATATCCCTAAATTTTAGGGATGCTTTTTCGCATTTTTTCTTTTCTCTTTTTTTCCAAGAAAACTTTCCATGCACCTCACAGGGAAGGATTGTGTAGTCTCAGGGAACTGGCAGCTCCCAGCTCAGTGCACTACACATTTTCTGAGCTCGGTGAATGATTGTGCAGTTTATGGGTTCAATGCTATGCTGCCTGTCATGACTACATAGTTACCAAGCTCAACGCTGGCCTACCAATCATGACTACACAATTCTGATCATCAAGAACAAGACTAGATTCATGATTGTGTAGTTACTAGGGGAAAGGGCACAATTGTTGTGCAATACTTAGAAAAGAGGTCATATTGTGACTTGTAAAATTTTTCTATGTGAAGAGAAAGTGAACACAAGAAAAATTGAAAGATAAATATCATTCAAAGAAAATATACCTAGTAGCAGTGCAAGGTAAGCTCCTATGAAGGGAATTTATGCTCCAAAATCAAAGTAATGGAAAAAATTTGGCGGGTGGTTGTAGCTGCTACAACATTGGCGACACACTAGTAGAACTCCAGCTCTTTGAATGAATCTTATCTTGTGTAAAACCGGTCTCACCCTTCCAGAAGTATTTTTCAATTTGTTAATTATCACAAATTTCCCACTTATTATGAGTTAAAGACATAACCCATTCCATCCTCTTTATCGGTGGAACACTAACCAAGATAAGTCACAGTAAGTTGTTTTGATTGGGGATGAGGATTATTTAGAGTCACAAGTAAAATAAAAATGCCAAAGTCTTTCTTTTCATCTCTGGTGTTGCTCTCCTACCAGCAAGCCTAAACAATACCCCGACGGAGTCACTTCAGAAACACAAACATTGGTCGCTTCTAGCGAGCATGGATAGTACCCCAGCGGAGTTTCTTGCTTCACCTCTTTGTGTAGGAATCATTTCTCTTCATTCTCCCTTTATTTCATTTTTTCAAATTTTCATTATTATCATTCGTTCAAAGAACTGTGCATAGGCACTAATTTATTTCATGGAGCGGAAGTGGAATCACGAATTACTGAGAATAGAAGAGGTTGTTCCTTTAGAGAAGTATGTTTATGTAAACCTATGACATACTTGTTAAGGTTTTCGTCCTCTGATTACTCTAATAGACTGGAGTAACAAGGATTAACCGAATATATAAAAACTGATTATAGTAGGTGGAACCAGTTAAAACCAAAACATCATGATTTCACCATGACTCTCTCTGATAAATAAAATATTTTCCATCTGAGTATCAAAAACCAAAAAAATAGTAATATTCACACAAAGAGAGGGAATAAATAGAAACCCAAGTGTTGATAGAAGAACAACTTTCTTCTTGGACTTCGCCATACTTGCTTTAGAAGCCAAACATGGTCTCATGCGGAAACTAAGTTAAGAATAAAAACAAACAAACAAAAAAAAGAAGCAAATGGTAAAGAAACAAGTGAAAGCAAATCAAAGCAAGAAACAATGAAAAAAAAAACTACTCTTGCTCCTAACCTAAGCATAAAGTAGGAAAAATCATGTAAAGGTATACTTCCAATGCAGCCAATGGCACATTGGTAGGACTACGCACATGAGGGAATACATGTCAATAAATATATACATGCATAACACTTTACAAGAAAGATAATATATTTTGAACCAAAATTTTCAAAGCTTGAATGCACGCACAGAAAAGAAATAGCAAAAAGTACACGGAATACATTATGTGGATGTATCATAATGTTGTGACACATTGCGAGTCGAGGATTTAGAAAAAAAAAAAAATTTAACCATGAAAGTGAGAAAACATAAAAAAGAGAAATAAATTTTCATTTCTCCATGGTGCTCGCAAAGTACAACTTCTCCAACGATCGAGCAATAAGATCGTGAAAAGTAGATGCAGGATGTGAAAATTGTAAACAGGAGGATCAATATGCACAATAGAGTGATGAGGAGCCTCTAAATATTAAATACCCTTATGATTGGAGGTAGAACTGACCACAAGGCTACAAGAACCTGACATAAGAATTAGCTCAGGCTAAAGTGCACCAACAACTTGAGGAAGATCCAATTCATTAGAAGATAGATCATCAAAGATCAGTGGCTTGGAAAAATCAATAACATGAAAATTAGAATCATGACCAGTTGAATTAGTGAAAATGTCACAGAAGCTGTAATCAGAAAGTTCAATATTTCAAACAGAGCTATCCTCATGGTATGGTGAATTGTATAGAGGGGAATATAAAAAGCGAGAAATTTCACCCTCTGCGCTTCCAAAAAGGTGTGATTAGAGGTTAGGAAGATCAGTGATAGGAGATTTATACTCTCTGAATTTAAATGAAAAAATGGCATTCCATGAATTTTGTGAATGATTGGAAGTATTAATATAATCAGAAAATAAGTTTTCACATAATTCAACCAAAATGATAGAATCAAAGAAAGTGTCAAGACAATGTGGAAGAACTTCTGAAGGAAGTGAGTCATCCTTCATCACAGATTCTTGTTCAACTCTTGACTCCTAGACATACTCTTTGCAAATGACATCGTGGTTTGGTTGCACAACAAGAACTCCTCCTAACACCTAATCCTAATGAACATTAAGGGAAAGGTTTGGAACAAATCAACGCAAAAACTTGTAATTCGCAGGATTAGAGGGACAAATGGGTGGAGGATGAGGAGAAAAAACTTCATCACAATCATCGGGCTTGCAGTACAAAATTGTATAGGAATTCTGAGTATGTGGGGTGGGAGGAGATGGTGCTTCTTGAATAGGTGAATTCTGAATATTTCCCACCACAACCCATGGAAGTAAAGTTGTTAGATGAAAATAGGAGGGACGATTTCTTGGAGCAACACCATTTTCTACTGCGGATTTAGAGGACTTGCGAGTGAAGTTTGCTGGGTGTGATTTAAGCAATCATAACTCGTGAAGAGTAAGTGAAATCTGAACAAGATATAGAAATATCTCAGTCAATAACTCTGAGTCAACTTAATCTTCTAGAAATTCAAAACATAGATGCAAAAAAATATTAAGAAAATATTGTAGTGATTCAATAGGTGATTTTCACAATTCTAAAATTTTCTTGCACATAATTTTATGATCAAAGTTGTCAAAAGCGTGAATTTTTTTGTGACAAGATGTTAAAAAGAGCAAATAGAGGCATCGGTCAATGTGTAACACCATTTCCTTACTTTCCCTTCAAAATTGATAACAAACAACCATCGGGAAACATCCTTAAGGGGAATGTCACGTTCTGTGAAAAATTGAACAAAACAATCAATATGCTCAAGGATGGTTGTTTCACCCTCGCTATTAAACTTAAGATGTGGCAAGTCATCAATGATATCCGTCGGCACTTGAAAACTGAGTTTTATGGAAAAGCATGTCGGTTTATGTTTTGGGAAGAAGTCACAAATTCAAGGGCTCATCTTGTCATCTGGCCCTCCTTCTAGCACCAGAAATGTTGACGGTGTTGGAACCACCAACATTCATGGAATATCCCCAATATGAAGCCCCAACTAGACCTCACACCATTTGGAGTAGGAGTCCCAACAATGGGGTGTTTAATGATATGCCTTGGATCGTAAAACACATAAAGTGGTGTACGATTTATTTGGTTAAAGCAAGTGTGTGACCCTGCAGAAATTCAATATTATGCATGAGTGGTTCTAATGGAAAAGGGGAAGGAAGTGCTCTCCTTCGAAGCCTGTAATAATACACAGATTGAAAGGAACACAAGAGCCGAAAAGACATCACACAAACTAACAAGGAAAATAGTCCACAAGCTAAAGGAGATGGGTTAAAACATGAGCATGCATTCAACGAGATTCATACAAATGCAAACGAAATATTTCATAAGCATATGTATAAGTTAGAAAAAATACATCACAAATATAACTAGAGTAATCCAACTACATTTATAATATATGCATGAAGACGTGTCGGCTATGATTTTATTATAAGTGAAAGTTTCATTCATACATACAACATGAAGAACCACTTGCCCCATTAGTGTAATGTGAATTAAACAACATCTACTCCTCCCAAAGAAGTATACTCCCTCTATGCTACGAAGAAGCCAAGGCTGAACCAAAATTCCCAAGCCTTTTCGAAGCCTAATCCTATCCAAAAGCTTGGCTTCCAAAAGCCCCTTTACAAGAGTTATGAGGATGCATTTATAACAAAGAGGGGGAAACTCTTGGCATGCCCCCTATGTGACTCTTGGAATCCCCTCATGAATCCTCACATTAAATATGACTCTTCACATTCCATCATGGACACATGGAATTTCACTTATACAATAATTTAAAATAATATTACAATTTCCACTCTTAGCCATATAAGAAAAAATATGGTAGAGACAACTTGATAACCTAACAAGAAAAAACACTATGATGCTAGAGTTGGAGTGAACTCAGGTTAGTAATCTTGGACTTGGTATCTCTCGGTCACATACTCGGGCCAATCTTGCTATTGTGCGATAGTCTCCCCAAACTATAAGATAGTGTTAGGTTGGAAGCATACACTTGGCTCCAATGCATCTAGGTAAATATATTGGAACCGGCCTTCACTACTTCTTCAATTAGGTGCAAAATAGTTTTGATATGAACTGGGCCACCAACGTAGGTCTGAAAATGCTTTCTATTGATCTCCATGTCCTCATGGGAGGCCATCTACTCTAGCTACTTGGGGTACTAATCAATCTCATGTCGGCCTTGTTTTTTGCATTTAGTCTTAGTGAGTGTACCAAATCATGGTATCCGGTGGTTTCTCACCATGAAATCCAAACTATTGTATATCTTTACATATCTAACTTGAATGGTTTCGATAATTGAGGATAGTTTCTTGTTTTCTGGTTCAACATCTGAAATTTAGCTTTCTCTAACTCCATATGCGATTTCATCTTCTTTACCAGTGTGAGCGGCGTGACCTTGTATTGCATTGTCCACTCATGCATGAGAGTGATGGCAGTTGGTACATTCCTAAGGATCCTGACAAACTCTCTGCTCTACCATAGAAATGCATTCAGGTGGAAAGTTTCCTTATGTACAGTTAGGAACTCCGCATTAATATATAACATAGTGACTCCAAGTGAAAATACTTTAGCAATTATTGTTGCTCTTATCTCGTTGCGGTAGACCTGTGCGGAAGGTGCATTCTGTGCTACCACATGAATTTTTTCATTCTATTTCCAAAGTGCCTATATTTTTAGTGCCAACTTCTTTTTGTTGACCACAAAGGACTAGGTGCTAGATCTAGATACTCATGTGAAGGCCTAGCTAGCGTTGGAAATGGAATTAGGATTCCTGCTGGTGTTTGCCACGATCACCCTTTCTCTCATGAACACCAGTGATGCATGATCATCTGGGAAGTGGTTTCTTTGCGTTTGTACAAACTTCTTTTGTAGTTCATCAAATGATAAATCGTACACATCCATGAACAGGTCATCATCAAGGGGAACTACCTCCACTTCCTCACTCGGGGCTTGCTCTGCGACTGAAGGTGGTGGAATCTGAACGATGACCTGAGATGTGATGGGCATCAAATCCACATATTCATCTCATGGTTCTGGTCCCACCTCCGTGTCCATGAGTTCAATCAACTGTTCAATCTCTTGAGAAAACTCCTATTCTTGCATCTATGCGCTCAATCCTTCTATTGTTGGTTGATCCTGTATCTGTTTTTCAACCTATGTAGGTGTCATCTTTTCTGCTATGGCACCTTGCCTTTATTCCTCTTCTTTCTTCTATATCTCCTCTTTTTCTCCTCTTCTAAGATCTCATTCTTCCTTCAAGTCGTGTTCTGCTCTCTACGCTCTTTGCACTGCTTCTTCCAAGCTTTGCTTCCCTCTCTTTCTCCACTCTGCCCTTTGCTACCTTTGTCCCCTCTTTGCTTCAATTTCCAAGGTACTTTCTCAGTGAGAGATTATTCTTTCATTTTCTAGCTTTGTTCCTTTTCTGAATTGTCCACTAACTTCCTCTTTCCTTTGTCGCCATACCGTGTCCTATTGCTAGTGCTTCTTCCAGAACTATTTCCATCTATGGAACAACTTGAGAAGTCCCAACCGTACTAATCAAATCATGAGTTCGGGAGGAGTTATAATAGTTATTCCATGGTTCCTCCCTCGAACACTAATATATCTCATTGAACCATTTGTAGTATACTCTTACGCAATGTTCTTTGCAAATTCCCCTTGAATCACACGGATTGTAACTCTTTGTGTCAAACTCAAATCTGATGATGGATTTACCTTTGACATGTACAATCTTGAGATTCTTAATCTCGTATAATCCAACCTGCAAAGGAATATTTTTCCATGGTGCCTTCTTCGTCATATGCAGTGCTGATGACAATCTTGTGGAGATGTGATAAGCTACCTATTGCATGACCAGTTTTCCAATGTCATATCTCAGAAAAAAAAAGTGGTAGCTTCTGCCAACCAAATACTCTAATCAATGTGCCATCTGGTAAGATGAACCAATTTTCAATCTCTGATATAGCCTCCATAGTTGCTTGTTACATGCAAGGTGGGTCCTCTTGAAAGATGAACCTATTAAGAGGGATGATGATGTGATTGTAAGGTTCTCCATGAATTTGCGATGACCACAATCAAATAGCAGCTTGAAATAGATATGTATGGTAGTGTCTCTCAGTTTCCATGTCCAGTTCATGCTAGGGAACTGATTCTACACACATATTACATCTAGTAAGTATGCATACAAGTAGAATCGTGCTTGCTTGCCCTTGGGTCGATTGCTATATTTTGTCACATGGACTCTAAGCTGATGAGCCAACAGGTCTAACCAGTTGAACGACTTCCCCTCGTTCACTACCTAGTTCAAATATATATTCCACCCCTCACGAAAGGTTTTTGTGTCTAGTTGGTCGTAGATTCTCCAAGCTAGTATGACCAAAATCTGATAGGCTTTCTTGATTTCTTTTGTCTTGTACATCTGGGTGGGTGTCTTCCTGAAATTCGTTGGCTCCTTCACCAAAATATTGATGATATCACTTGTGTTAATGTAGTTTTGAGTGGCATATAATAATGATTCCATGTTCTTCACTGGCCTAGGAAGATGATACATTAGCTTGAAATTTGTTGCTAGGAATGTAGCAAAATTCTGTCCGGTGGTGTTGCTCAATGTGATGGTTTCCACATCACTGTTTGATACAACCAAGATGATCACATCCACACATTGGAAGGCTAGATAACTGTATGCAACCTTGTAAAACCCTAACTGCATGATGTTGAGATACACCTTCCGACCTTCTAAGTCTTCCTGAAAGTCCTTTGTTAAATCATCTTTAATCTACTGCCATGTTAGTTTTGATCCCTTCTCTATGAACAACTGAATGTTCGAGTAAACTGGAAATTTAAGTGCAACTTGTTCAACTGCTTCACCAATAATGCTTTCAACGATTTCCTTTGCATTAGCTCTCTTTGATGCCATTGTGAAAGTGAATATTAGAGAGGTGCTCAACAAATGTTGTACCCATGGGACAAAGCCATTGATGACAAGAAAATATCAATTATAAGAGAAACTACTTTCAGGACATGTTCATGCAGCACACTAGGAAACTGACTAGAAGGAATTTTCAATTCTTGATGGGAATAGAGCTTGAATGATTTGGAAAATTGTGCACTACGCAATCCCAACAGTCAATGTCGAAGCTTGTGGCTTGAGACTGCAAAATGCACAATCAAACCTAAGTAGTGAGCGAAGAGAGTCTCCACATTGCGCAGTCTCAATGGACAAGGATGTTGGTTGAGGCTTGACACTATGCAATGCAAAATTATGCCAGCATGTACTGCACATTACGTAGTTCTAGAGGCCAAGCCTAAAGTTTCAGCTTCCAGATTGCACAATGCCCAACAAGGCAAAGTGAATTTTGGCCAAGGGAAAGGAAGATATGCCCAAGGAAAGTGTGAAAAATGAATAGATATGAGAGAAGGTGAAGAAATGAGTGCACATCTGACTAAGTGTTGATGAAACAAGAAAAATCAAGTGTAGAAACTAAACAAATGAGAAGTGAACGATATCGGTGAGGATAGTCATTGCAATGATGACCACCAGTGAAAAAATGCAGAAACCAATGTGACACTTGTGAAAAGAAAATAAAAACTTGAAACAACACTTATACAAGGTAAAGCAAGTTAAAATCCTAGCATGCATGCAAAGAAACAACAAAAACAACACGCATGCAAGCCAAATGACAAAAAGCAACAAAAAAGCGACTAAAACTGGTGTTACACAGTAATTTGTCACCGTCCCTGCAATCCCTCGTCCCGCACATTGGAGGGCCTCTTCTGTGACCTGTGAGTAGTGACATGACCTAAAACCATTTTCATGGCATCCCCCTTGACAAGGAAAATCATTCCCCTACAGACAATTTCCTATGAAAAGCCCTAAAAATAGACCTTTTGGCCTTGGCGCGATGAGCCAGTTCAGCCCTCGCGCCAATGGGGGAAATCCACCAAAGAGGGCGTGCCAACTGGTGCTCTATCCCAGTGTATTAATCGTTCCAGGCTTAGTAAGGATTTAAAAAAATAAATAAATGGTGGAAGTTTGATTCCAACCAACTCCAGAATGAGTCTCTAAAATGAGTTGGGAGGTTTGGCTCCGGATCTCCATGTAGGGGATGTGGTTTTCCACATATCATGGAAGCTTCCTTAAGGATAGGGTCAATCCCACCATTGTAGGGATCCCAACTCCCCTTCCATCATCCATATAAGCTTGTCATTTTCCCTTTTCAAGCTAGCCTGAATAGAGATGAATCAGTAGTAAGGAGATTATCATAACACAGCCGAAGAGAGAGAGCCTTGTCCCATCCTGACAAGTTTCATCGAGACGTGCTCCGTTGTCGACCCGCCGAAGGAAGATCCAACGTCAGAGCTCAGGTTGTATATTTCTTTGTTCTGATTAATAATAAATGACTTCGATTATGGTTCCACTCATATGTTCATGTCTTATGTTATGAGTTGTATCTTCTCTGACTGATACATAGTTGCATGTATTAGGTTTTACACTTGTGTGTTTGTTGTTTCTTCGTGAACATGCAGGTGTTCGAACGTGCTAGGCAGGAGAATTGTGATCTACCAAAGCGAAGTTCGGAAGCGCCATCTTCTCTGCAACCAACAGGAGCGTGGGAATTAAGGTAGGCCTCTTGTCACATCTTGGTATTTTGTAACTAGGAACTTGCGTCTTAGCGTGACTCGGTTGTTGCTAGACCTGATCTAGGCTAGTAGGGATCGCCTCTATCCACAGAGGGGATTTACCTCTCGAAAAAACTGGCGAATCCATTGGGGAGACATTGATTGGAGTTTGTCTTGTATTTTTGGTTGATTTTGGTATTTGCCTGCTTGATCAGCTCTTTTGGTTTTCTCTTTTCTAGTGTTAAACCTCTGTTTAGCCTCACCATCCCTGATCTGCTCCCTATTTTATCTTTTTTATTTTTTGCATTAGTAAACTCGACTAGCACGATTTTTTCCCTGATATTCGCGCCAGCTGGCACTTGTTGCGAGTTTAGCCCCCGCGCTAATCCTGTTCTGGTGCTAGATGTAGCCTGATAGTTGCGCCAATCCTGTGTGGTGCTAGGGTTTGCTCCTTTTTGAGCTTTCTGAGGTTGATTTGTGGTTTTGGTCTCATTTTTTTGACTACCTGAGTGTTTTGGAGCCTTGGTTGACTGTGTGTGACATTTATCCTCTGGTTGTTTGCCTTCTACTGTCAGTTTTACATTCTAGCCCTAGGGCATCTAGGTGCTATAGTGTGTCGAGCCTCCTATGGGAGTTTTTTGTCCTCATTTGATCAGTCAATTTCATTATTGTTTCTTTGCATTCGTTTGGTGGTTTTCCATTGTTTTGTTGCATTATTTGAGTGAATGGTCTCTTTCTCATTTGAACTTCGCTTTGTCTCATTTTGGGCCTAGATTACACGATTCATTTGAGTCTTTGGGATTCCTCTTTGATTTGAGGGATTTCTTCGTCAATTTGAGGTCTGATTGTGTGTTTTCCATTGAGTGAACTTGCTTTTCTTTGCTCTTTTTCTATCACTTCTCAAATTTTCCTTTTCATTAGTTTTCATCTCGTTTAGTGCATTTTGCTCTTGAACATTGAAAATACAAAAAAAAAATAAAAAAAATCTCTGTTGCTTTTGATTAGTTAATGTAAATTGAGAACTTTTCTGTGTTATTAGTGATTTATAACTCTGAAAGAAAAGCTTTTAGTTTCCGTTAGCATGCATTAGAGACACTAGTGGTTGTTTTGTGATGATTTTGTTATTGTGTGAAAGCTCTCAACCTTCCCGTAGTTAGCTATTCATCGAACGAAATGATACATTGTGGCATGTAGTGTGAATTTAGAGGATTTTGAGACATAACATTTGGTAGGGCCTGGAAATTGAAACATAATTGAAGATCAACTCTAAAATTTATTCAATTTATCTTAAGTTAGCATTGAAACATTAACGAAATATTTAGAGGTCTAGGCTAGTGACGTGTTTCGGTGTCGTTAAACCTAGTAGCTGTCGTTCGCCTCTTGGCTTTAGACAATGCTAGTATGGACTTGTGATCCCCGTACCCTCACGTATATAAAGGGAGAACCCACTAGGTTGTTATCCTTTATTCGTAGGAAGCCGAGTCTACCGCCTTATACCCATGATACACCGGACACAACATTCAGGGAGATTGCCTGCACGTACATCAAGTCCTTGGTTGATTTCTCTTTCATTTTGAAACCAAGGTGTATATTGTAGTTCACGGATATCTGGTACACCCTTTGCCTAGACTTCCAGAGTAGTCATTTTGATCTTTTCTGACTCATTAAATTTGAAAGGATCATCAATCACTTGTCGTTTCACGCTTGTTTCAAAATTGAAAGAGATAGAGTCACCTTTCATCCGTTTCTCAAGTCTTAAAATATGAAACGGTGAAGTTTCTAAGTTTTAATGTGGTAAAATAAATCACCTGCGATCACACGCCCTTTTAGAGTTTGCTTATCGGCCGTTTGATTGTGTGCCTTGGTTTTTAGCCCGTGTGCTCTTGTTTGATCTCTTCCTCTTGTCATTACTATCAGAGTGGTGGAACCCTCAGTTTCGTCTACTAGTAGTCCTTACACAGACGATTCATCAGAGGTCTCTCAATTCTCTGTTGAACCTCAGCAGCCCATTGTCTCCAAGTTTCCCAATGGGGGACCGGTTCTATCTGAGCTTCCCTTTGGAGGACCAGTTGAGTTCAATTGGCCCTTATCCAATGCTTGGTTTGGATTTGGAGTAGGGGAATATTTCCCTCCTCTTACATCATGATCGCCCTTCTTAGCTGCTGTTATTCCTCCTAGTCCTCGCTGTCTTTTGGAAGATCTAGCGGCAGGCTCAAATATGGGCTCATCCAGTCCTTATCCTAGTGAGGAAATCCCCACGTCTGGTGAAGATTACCAGCTTTTCCCAGAAGACAACCCAGAGTTATCTGTCATGTCTTCACCCAGTCCTTCGCTTCCAGCGGGGTATAGATCCTTAAGTCAGATTATGACCACTGTCGCCTCTATGGGAATATCAACTCCATCTACGAGGCCAATTATTCCTTCATTATGGATGTCCCAGAGGACACCCCTCACGTCATCTCCTCAGGTCACATCAGTACCTGTTAGGCCCACTATCTGTGTGGCCGCATCTATGCCCACTATCACTACTCAGTCCATCAGGATCGCGTCACTTCCCAAAGACGTCTACATAGCATCTGCTATTCTGGAGAACATCTCTCCTGAGGAGTATCGGTTGTCCCTACAACAATCGAACTCCAAGGTTGGTCAATCCTCCCAATATCCCAACCGTCCTTATTTTTCACATTATGCACAGGATGGTACACTCGTCTACATTTTTCCATATCAGTACGATAAGTAGGGAAACCCTCTACGTTTTCCTGCTCCAGAGGCTTATCAGTATGTTCAAGGTTTTTTGTCTGCCTAGGCTGGGCAACCTTCCAACCCGCAAGGACAACCCTTCCAGGGCCAACCTTTGGGATAGCCTAGTTATCTTTATGACCCGCAAGGACAACCCTTATAAGGCCAACCTTCGGGCCAGCAGGGGTTGTTATAAGGTCTGTAAGGATAGTCCTACAACCGTCAAGGTCAACCTATACAGCCTCACCCTGTGGTCCAACCAGGCCAACCTCAAGGACCCACAGGTCAACCAGGGTACCAACCGAGGTCGTTGTACGGTCTTGGGGGGCAAATCCAACCCTCTCAACCTATGGTGCAACCTCTGCAGCCTCAGTTTCCTATCGGTTCGAATGTTGCACAACCAGGGCCCTCTTATGGTCTTGTTACAGGTCAAACTGGTTATTAGGTGCAACCTGGCCCTATCCTGCCACCAGGCCAACCAGCTCATCTGGGGCAGCCTGGTGTCCCTCATCAGCCAAGTCAACCTGTTCAACCAGGGCAACCTGTTCACCCGGGTTAACCTGTTCAACCAGGACAATCCGTTCAGCCGGGTCAACTTGTTCAACCAGGGAAGCCCGTTCAGCCAAGTCAGCCTGTACATCCAGGCCAACCTGCACATCCTGTCAACCCTGCTCAATAGCCTATTTACTCTATGCCACAGCCGAACCGGCCTGTGCAGCCAACTTATCAGGCTCAGCAGGGCCCCACTTATCAACAGCCCGCTCAACCCCAAGGCGGTTATTATCTTCAAGGTCAATCTCGACCGGTTTACAACCCGCCCCAAGGTTCTAATTATTACCTTCAACAACCGGGCTATACCAATACTCAGTAGTCAAATCCATATACTGCTCAAACGGGGCCGACATATAATCAGGGTCCATACCTCGGTTATCAACCCCCGTAAACTGGTTATCAGCAACCGTATCAGTCTAACTATACGGCCTACACCCCCTATGGTCAGAATCCTTCGAGACAGAACCAATGGGGGCAAGGTTATGCTCAAACAGGGTGGAGTACAGGTACAAGTCCTTATTGAGGGCCTGGTATGCCTTTCAATCCTTAGTTTTCGTTCCTTGCTACGCTGGAATTGCCGGATGTTTCTAAATTGACCAATGATCCAATCCTTCACAATTCTTATTTGCCTCCGGTTCCAACCAAGGTACCAGGTGACTGTCCTAAGTTTGAAGGTAAAGCTAGAGAGGACCCCCAAGCTCATGTAATGACCTACCATATGTGGTGCTCGTCCAACTCTTGGGTGGATGATTTGATTTGTCTACGACTCTTCCAGTGCACTTTTACCCATGTTTCCGATAAGTGGTATATAGAATTACCCCGCGGCATATTTCAAGACTTCAATACGTTAGCTATGGCTTTTCCGACACACTTTCAGTTACCGGTTCGTTACGAAGTCGGGACGCATCTCCTAACTTCTTTGAAGCAGGATAAAGCCACCCACATATCTGATCATATTCATGAGTGGTGATGTCATCGTAGACTGATCAGGTTTGATATACCTGATCAACTACTAGCTCATTGGTTCACTACCTCCTTCATTAACAAGATCACTTAATATATTGCTACGGGGGCATGTGTGACTGAAGAACAAGCCATCGCGCATGCCCAGTACCTTGATCTCGTGTACTCTCAGTCTGGCACTCTTTATGATATTTTGACTGATTCTCCACGGCTAGGAACCTCTAAAGCACCACCTACCCTAGCGGTGGATGGTGTTATTGGTTTTGTTTCTCAAAATTCTCAGAAATCCTCAAATGGGAAGCAGAAGTCCAACTCTTCCAATAATTCTGCTCTTCCCGCCCCTCTGGATTCTGGTAAGACTACGAAGGTCAATGCCGTTCAGGCTAATCCTATGGAAAAAAACCTTTAAAGGAAAGAAGAAGGGCAAAGGAAAATCCAAACCCAATGCCCCGAGACTAGAGTCTTCTAAACCTCGTGCTGACGACGGTTCCCAACGTAAACCGAAGTACCCCTACCTTATCTGTGAAGGAGACCATTATACCAAAGATTTTCCCTGACGATCTGAAGTTAGTCAACTTCTGAAAGGCTCCAAAGGGACTCCGGAAGTTCTCAAAGAACTGTTCCCATCTCAGTAGACCCAAATGGTTGACCAACCGTCACCATCTATACCATTTGGGTCCTAGGTCTTTATGATGAATGGTGTTGCACCTGTCTTAATTGCTATGCGTTCGAAGGATTATGCTGGATCACGCCAGGCGGCTGGAAAGGAAGTCGTTGATGGCCCACCTCCCCCACCTATCTTTGTTCCTTTAGAAATTGAGAAGCCCAGCTCTGAACCTGTTGTGAGGCCACCTTCTAAAGGTGTTTTGCGAAAATATTCCTACAACCCAAACGCCCATGCCGCTCAGCACTATAGTATTGTTGAGGATCTGGCACAGGCGCCTTCTGCAATGTATGCATTGGAAGTGCTTCAAAGTTTCCCATCGCAAAGGAAAGCTCTGTTGTCTACAATCGGTGGAATCGATCCTGTCGATTCTAATCTTCTCACCTTCGACCTAGAAAATTTTTTCCTCCAACTTCCACATCAAATCGCTCTTGTTATCTGAGTTCGGATCAACAGACTCAACATCCACAGGGCCGTTGTCAGCGAAGGTGCTTCCACCTGTGTTATGTCATCTGCCTGCTTGAAGGCCATTGGCTCTCCAGCTCTTACATCGTCTCCCAATGCCGTAGAGGCATTTGATGGTCGGGAATCAAAACCCCTGGGTGTTCTTGACAGTTTGTCGATCACGTTACAAGGGAAGACAGTCAACGTAGAGGTAGAAGTGGTTGATGTCAAGCTTAACTAAAATCTTCTTCTTGGTCGCAGTTGGACTCACGCCATGTTATGTGTGCCGTACACCCTCTTTCGGCTTCTGAAGTTCCCTCATGAGGGAAAAATAATCACTGTAGATTAGTTGTCTTTCTTCACCTCATCCTCTAAGAACAACATTCCTTATGTGGATCAGATCCCCAATCCCCCCGACAGTGTCAGACCCGGTCTCTTCAAGGACCCCACCCTCATGGGTTTTTTTCCCATGCCACCACCGCACACCGTTCAAGTTAACATGATCTCTAGGTCAGATGACCCTTGGATCATCCTTTCGCCTGAAAAGGTGACCTCTTTTGGAGAATCAATGTCGTTAAATCCAGTTGAGATTAATTATTTTGAAATTATCACTGCATCTGATCCTCCTCCTCCTGAACATGCTCCTTCAAGCATGGATCTGGATATATATTCTCAATCCCCTTGGCTAGGCTATGCAGATTCACCTGACCCTTTAAGAGAAATTTTCCCTTCCGATGAAGCTATTGTTGAAAAACTGTCTCTTGAAGATCTGCCATGGAGCGATGGAAATCATCGTTCCTCATTCATGCCTGGCCTGGGGGAAATGTCTAATTGTCTGGAGTGTGATATATCTGGTTATCCCCCTCCTGAGCCTCCTCCTTTGAGCTCGTCGGAGCATAGTTCCTCCACTTGTGTCAAGCTCCTAAAACAATGAAACAATCTGCTATGAGGACAGTTCTTTTAAGTGTGTCAACCTCGTTAAAATAATGAAACACGAGCCCATTCAATTCGAGTTTTGTTAGATTTAGATCAAATCTCTTTTGTTTTGAACCTTCACTCCATTTTCTATGGACTGAAGCTTGGGGGGCATGTACCTCGAATTGAGACACCATGCTGGGGGGCATGCCCATTTTTCCTTATCATTCCAAGCATAGTTTGCATGTGTTCTTTTAAGCTTGCATAAAAATAAAATGTGTGATTTAATGCATTTTGTGAACTTTTCCATTAGGTCGTTTGTTATGCAACTAATGCATTAGATAACATTGTATTAGAAATTTGCATAGCATATAAAAACATCATCATATGTAAAAAGATCCATCTAGAAATATATATATATATATATATATATATATATATATATATATATATATATATATATATATATATATATATATATATATATATATATGTCGAATAGTTTTCAGTTTGTGTACATCACATAAAATCAGAAAATATACATGTTTGTTAATAATATCCGGAGACAACATGTCTCTCAAAAATATGCATATAAAAGCCCTAGATGACTAATCAGTGTGGTGCTTGTGGTAGCATGTCACCGCGCACACCAATCGCCTCAGTAATCGGTGGAGGTGACTAGGCACCCCCACAGTGTGTCTCTGGTAAGCCATCTGGACGTCTGCTAGCCGTACGTAATCCGAGATCCCCCGGGCGATACCCTCCAGGTTTTGGACTAGCTCGCTCCCTTTGCCACCCTCATCTTGAGGATCGTGTGCGAGAGGGGTCCCATGTGCAATGGGCGACATTCTGGCAGGCCTCTTTGGGCCAACATCTGCATGCACATAGAAATGTTTGCTAGAATGGACATGTATCACAAAAAATCATAAATACATAAAAATAAAAAAGAGTCTTACCCAGCTCCTCGTCCCAGTCGTCCCACTCCGGGAGTGGAAGATCTGGGTCTCCCGTGAAGTCGGTACTAGCATAAGGCTAGTCCTCAACGATGATTAGTTGTCGCCGTAGCCATACAAAAAACTCGGGCCTCCAGGACATCTGCTGGCCCCCTCCTGATCTGGGCATGAGTGCTGCCCATCGAGCCATCCTCGGCTCCCTCAATGTTGGCTTAGTGACTATTGCCCCTTGGCCCTGGAAAATTGGTAATCATTCAAGAATGAACGATACCAGGATGGAACCGTACCCAAACTATTTCATTTTGGCATTCTTGCACTTTGTCAGCTACCGTTTGATGTTCGTTGTCACGGCAGTGGCCCAATCAAAAAGTGTAGGGTTCATGCATTCGGATGCTAGTAGGAGCTGTGCTTTGGTTGCCTCATGCGATGCCTGCGACCTCGCAGCCCGCGTAATGGTGTGGAGCACTACTCAGATTGCTAGATCATGGACCGTGTGGATATCAACCTTCCCACTGCCTGATCCTGTTCGTGCCCCTGGGCACACTCTGACCATTACCATATCCATTTTTTCACCAGAAGGTCTACTGCCTGTCATGATTGTCATTGGGCCTCTGTGGGACAATCCAGTTATGAAATAAACATCGGAGACCTCAAGTTCCAATACTTGGTCTCGGAGCCTGAACACTTCTTCGTTCTCGTCCCAAATGCTAATCAAATATTGCAATAGATTAGGTTGTGCTCTCAAACATGGTATGAGGAAGAAAATTTTGAGACCACAATTTCAGAGGGTAGTCATGCAAGCTTCATTTTGCATGGCCATTTCATCCTCTTCACCCTGATCCCTTTCCTTCCACTCAATCACCATTGTGGCTGGGTATCTACACCAACATGGTCAAAAAGCCTTATTAGATCTATGCAACACTCAGAAACTCATCTAATTGGCTCACATCTTGATAATTTGAGGCGTAAATTTTAGTTGCGCCATTGGCACGACCCCTTTGAAAAAAGGACCCAACTGGCGTGGGTCCGTGCCTGATACCCGCGCCAATTGGCCGAGCCCTAATTTTGGAAAGGGTTCCCCCAGGGATCAAACACACAATGGAAATCTACAAAAAATGAATCAAAACAAAGCTAAGGGAAGCACCTCTTACCTGGAACGAACGAGAACTGGAAGGATGTACTGGATTGATCACAATCGCCGCCATAAGTTTGCACAAAAAAAGCTCACTATTGCTCTCCAAAAGAGGTAAAAAGTAAAAGTGAATATGTTTTACTATTTTTGGCATATTTATAACTTTTCAAAGTCAAAATTAGGTTTTGAAAGTCATTTTTCCAATATTTTATTATATTTTGTCGAAAAATGGATTTTACGCTCGCTTTTATGTGAAACAACAGGTTTTTATGCAGCTTGGACGGTGGTACGAGTTGTATTTTATACTTTTTCAGACTCGGTAAAAACACGAAAAATTCATTTTTGGAGTCATCTTTCAGCTCTTTTCTGGCTCTCTAAACATGAAAAGATTGCTGAGTCGCTTGTCGTTTTGATCTCGTTAAAGTGGCTACGAAACGACATCTACCAGTATACGTTTAACCCTTTTTCAGGCTGGGATAGATTATTTACGAAAAAGGAATACTCTAGCCTATCGTGACTAGGAGGCTTTCTCAGACACAGTTTTCTACCTTTTCGGATCTGAGGAACTGTTTATGAAAAGAGACTGTTGGAGTTTACTTTTCTGTTGTCTTTTCAAACTCTCTAAACATGAAAAGACACCAAGTTCTTCCTTTGTCAGACTCGTTAAGCCCTAATGACATCGGATTCATTCGTAATGACGATATTCGAGTTCCTCCTTCCTAGGGCTCGTTAAATGTACTAGGATGGATTCGTCCGAAGGACGAACTTATATCACAAGCATATGCTATCCCCTTCAAGCTTATTTTTAAAAATAGTTGGGGTACTCGCCAGAAATGGTGGGGAAAATGGAACCAGTATTGTCGTCGTGTCGACAGTATGTCTCTCTTGAACATGGCACTTGTCTGCATTCGTGTCGGGCTGGGGACATCTCATCTCATTCTGTGCTTGCCTCCGTGGGTTTGGGTAATCCCTTTTGACCTCTCATCTACTCTTTTCCTCGTCATCATGACCTCTGATCTTTTGATGTCAAATACTGCCAAATCCACTGTCGTGCGCTGATATGTTCAAGAAAATTTGACCTCTGCAGTTTCAACCTTCCTCTGATTCTCATATGATCCTGATTCACAAACATTATTTTCCTCTGTCTCGCATCGATGATGTGGGAAACACTATGGCCCACCTTCGATCAAGGTCACTTCCTGTCGACTTTAGCTCATTATCCAGGAAGCTGATCTAGAGACTCCCTTCCGGTACCTTGGAGCTTGCATGCCTCAATGGCAGGTTCTTCGCATTCGACGCAAGGTTTTCATCATTGACCTTCGATCGGATGATTCTGTGGGTGTTCGACGCTAGCTCAATGTTCACATTCCGTGGATTGTACCTATAGTACCTTTAGGGCCATTGTCATTATTGGTGGTTCCTCTTGCATCTGTTAACAACTTTCATCATTGGCTGGTAATCAGACGATGTTCTTGCATGTTCAAATTCAGCTCACTTATTCACATGCTAGAACTTGTACTATGTTTGGGTCGAGATGGAGCGGAAGACCCTATATTTTTTCTGTTAGAATCCAGGCTGTGGATTTTGTGGATTATTATGATTGGTTATATGACTCATTGATTGGATGGCTGCAACCATACCTGAGTCTCTTTATCGATCCTCACTGGATGGCTACGTCCATGCCTCAGATCTTGATTATTGTATACTCTATTATGGATGGCTATGCCCATACCACACATCATGTATTTGAGATATCAGTTTTACTTTTCTCTGCAGGTTTTCCGATGGCAGTGTTTTTAGTTGGACACGTTCTCGTAAAGCATTTAACCCCTCTCTCTCTCTCGGGCCTCATGCTTTAGGGGCATCTGTTACACAGTAATTTGTCACCATCCCTGCAATCCCTCGTCCTGCACATTGGAGGGCCTATTATGTGACCTGTGAGCAGTGACAAGACTTGAAACAACTTTCATGGCATCCCCCTTGACAAGGAAAATCATTCCCCTGAAGAAAATTTCCTGTGAAAAGCCCTAAAAATATACCTTTTGGCCTTAGCGTGACCAACCAGTTCAGCCATCGCGCCAATGGGGGAAATCCACCAAAGAGGGTGTGCCAACAGGCGCTATGTCCCAGTGTATTACTTGCACCAGGCTTAATAAGGATTGTTTTTAAAAAATAAATGGTGGAAGTTTGATTCCAACCAACTCCTGAACGAGTCTCTAAAATGATTTGGGAGGTTTGGCTCCGGATCTCCATGTAGGGGACGTGGTGTTCCACCTATCATGGAAGCTTCCTTGAGGATAGGGCCAATCCCACAATTGTAGGGATCCCAACTCCCCTTCCACCATCTATATAAGCATGTCATTTTCCCTTTGCAAGCTAGCCTGAATGGAGCTGAATCAATAGTAAAGAGATTATCGTCAGACAACCGAAGAGAGAGAGAGCCTTGTCCCATCCCAACGAGCTTCATCAAGACATGCTCCACTGTCGACCCGCCGAAGGAAGATCTAGTGTCAGAGCTCAGGTTGTATCTTTCTTTTTTCTGATTAATAATAAACGACTTCGATTATGGTTCCACTCATATGTTCATGTCTTATGTTATGAGTTGTATCTTCTCTGACTGATACATAGTTGCATGTATTAGGTTTTACGCTTGTGTGTTTGTTGTTTCTTTGTGAATGTGCAGGTGTTCGAACGTGCTAGGCGGGAGAATTGTGATCTGCTAAAGTGAAGGACGGAAGCACCATCTTCTCTGCAAGCAACAACAGCGTGGGAATGAAGGTAGGCCTCTTGTCACATCTTGGTCTTTTGTAACTAGGAACATGCGTCTTAGCGTGACTCAGTTGTTGCTAGACCCGATCTGGGTTAGTAGGGATCGACTCTGTCTGCAGAGGGGATTTACCTCTCCAACAAGCAGTAAATGCCAAACTCACTTGGAAAAGCGATGACGATCACATCGAAGGTTCCTTGATCTCCTTGGGAATGATAGAGCTCTAAGATCGAATGTAAGAATGATCTCTAGGGGTATCGATTAAATATATTTGAGAAATTAGGGTTTATGACACACATGCCACAAATCAAGGAAAAAGTGACACTTTGTGGTAGTTTCTAAAAATAGCAAGTCTTCTTCCTTTGGGTTACTAAAAATAGATCCCTAAAATTTAGGGATATTTTTTTTGCATTTTTATTTTTTTCTTTTTTTGGGAAAACTTGCCATGCACCTCACTGGGAAGGTTTGTGTAGTTCTGGGGAAGTATTAGCTCACGGCCACAGTGCAACGCGCGGTTCTTGAGCTTAGTGAGTGATTGCGCAGTTTCTAGGCTCAGTGGTGGGTTGCATGTCATGACTAAGTAGTTCCTGAGCTCAAGTTTAGGCTTCCAGTCATGTTTATGCAACTATGATCATCAAGAACAATACTGGCTTCATGAATTGTGCAGTTTCTAGGGGAAAGCCCAAAATTTTTGTGCAAGACTTAGGCAAGAGGTCAACTTGTGACTTAGAATTTTTTTTTTTTGAGTGAAGAGCAAGTGAACACAAGAAAATTGAAAAATAAACATCATTCAAAGCATAGATACCTTATAGAAGTGCAAGGAAAGCTCCCATGAAGGGAATTTATGCTCCAAAATCTAAGCAATGGAAACATTTTGGAGGGTGGTTGTAGCCGCTATAACAGACCCATATTGCTATATGAATTGATAAATTCATAGTTACAAAATTTTTATTGGATGTCGCATTAAGAAACAAAAAAGGAGTGTCTTCAATATGAGACTCTAACCATGATTGAATTATATTGTAAGTGGATCCTCTAATAGGAAATCCCACTATCCCATTTAAATTAAATCTAAAATGGCTAAAAGTGATGATTTCATCTAGATTCTCAAGAATACTCCCTTACAACAATTTAGTGTGGGAATTTATTGTCATTCAATTCTATTAGAACCTATTTATGGCCAAACTATTCACTATTGAATGGTCCAATAACAATTGAGATAAATATGAGAGACTCCTTCAGGAGGTAGAAGATGTGATACCATATAGAATCTCTTTAGAAGGATCCAACCTTCTTTTGGATCCACAAAAATAAGAGATTTGTTAACTGGAAAGCAAAAGAAAAAGGTTGTTTTTAGAAAAATAAATGAAGTGATTCCTAAAAGGTATCGAATTATGGCTAGAAGTTACAGATGAAAACATGAAATTATAAGAAAAATTACAACCTATTCAAGAAAATTGGACAGAGAAGACAAGTCATGGCATGAAAATTTTGATGAAATTGCTTCTAAATGGGTCTCTCATTTTAGAATATTTTCCAATAGAAAAATAGGTCCAAACTAGATTCCATTCTCAAAATATTTAGTTTCTTCCCCAAATTCGTGATTATGAAAGATAACCACCTGCTCATGCAAAAAGTAGGGAAAGAGGAAACATGTTGAACCCTTCACATATTTCAAAGGGATAAGAACCTCGGTCCAAATGAGACACTCATCAAAATATTTATTACTTTCTATGAGTTCATTGAGGAAGATATTTGTAGGGTAGAAAAAGCAACTGGACTCTGATGAAAGGCATTGGATTCCTTCAACACAATAGTCATTACACATACCAAATATGGAAATCCCTATGACATTTTAAAATTTTTGTACAATCACACTCTATAATAGTATGTAAAATATTTTGTCCAAAATATTTTGTTGTAGGATCAAATAAACTCTCTCTAAACTAGTCTCTAGTGAGTGGTTTGGCTTCCTTAAAGGATGGAAATTACGTGAGGAAATTGGCATCACCTAGAAAGGGATAGATAATTAAAAAAATAACTTGAAGGAACAACAACGATTGACATATCTAAGAATTTTGATATAGGTATTTGGGTTTTCATTTGAATCATTCTAGTTGATTCAGGACTTAGTCTATAGTTTGTGTCTTAGGTTATCAATTCCATCTTCTTAGTGACTCTTTAGTCCTAATCAATATATCAACCTCACCTTCCTTCAACTTAGACAAAGGCATATGATATGTATTCTCACTCTCCCCTCAACTCTTCTTCCTAGTAGTAGAAGATTTAAGCAAGGGACTCAAAGAAACTCAAAATATGGATCCTTTAAGGGTATTCTAACAGGAAATTCCTATGATGTTTCACACTCACCTTTGTGGATATGGAATCCTAATGTTTTGTGAGATTTGAATAAACTCAAATAAATCCTATACATGTTTTTCGTAGCCCTGGAAGTGGTAATAAACACTTCCAATTCTTTGGTAATAATTTGGGGTTTCTCTGAGAATGAAAAGGACTATGCAATCCAAAATTTCTCCTTTATAATCTTGACCTTTATGGCTAGTTTCAAGAAATTGGGCTTCCAATTAAAGGAAAAACTTTTCGTGAAATATGACTATAAATAGGTCATACATAATATTAAAATAAAATTGAACGATTGGTGCGACAAATGGCTATCCTATGGTGGTTATCTCGTGCTTGTAAAATTTGTCATGGAGGCCATCTTAGTCTGTTGGATGTCTTTGTCTTGGATTTATAAAGGTATCCTCAGAATAATTCACTAACTTTGTTACTAATTATTATGGGAAAGAACTCAAGAAAAAAATGGAATGAAATTGGTATTCTAAGGAAACCTATTCATTCCAAAATAATAATAAGGTTGGGGACTCATAACAATTTTCCTTTTCTCCAAAGCCTTGGTGGACAAGAAATCTCATTTAGCAAAAATGCTACTAGGAACATGTCATAAAGGACAAATACAACAACCATTTATTAAAGAATGGATTCACTCCCCAAATTAAAAAATCTGATTCTCTTCCATCATCTAGAAGGGCACCACCACACCTTTCCCATTTATTGAAAAATAATTAAGTTAGAAGGTTGGAAAATGAGAAATAGTACAACATAGCCTTCACCCTTGGGTGTGAACAAAATATAAATATTATTTACCATTACCACTCATCCTTGATCTCTTATTGCAGGTATTTTATAACTTGTGTCAGATTGAAATAGGGAAAACTTTGAACTCTAAAAACTAACAATGGTTTATATGGAGAGTCTTTAACCTAAATGACGAATACACAATCATCTACAACTCCTACACTAATTTTCCTAGAAAATGTAATATATACATTAGTGAAGAAGAGGATGGATAACCAGGTGCTCAAAATTATGCTCAAAAACTAAATTTATCGCAATGGTGTGGAACCTAAACATAGATCTCGTCGTTCTGAATCTATCACAACTCGTTTCGTGGAAAATCGACATTGTATGCTCCCAAAAATGCGTTCTATCCACTTTGTCAAACAAACAAATTTTTGGAAAAAGAATTGCAGGGACGATCAAGTCAGTAGTCCATATTGTTGACTAGGCATGCACATTGGCATGTTGACTTAGTCAACGGATCTCCTCTGACGTATGATATTATTCCAAGTGGCACGTTTTTATTGGGTCAAAATGGTGAATTTTGATTTGGTGTTAGAAGGTCAATAACGGGCTGCCACGTGGCCCAGCCAGGGGCCCCCACATGGCAGCCTGAGGGCCACCAAAACTTATGTTGAAGTCTGAGTAGACCGGGTGGGGGTCGAACCCTCGAACTCCAAACATTAGCACCAAGCCTTCACCAATGCGACATACCTATGTTCCTTGCCATATAATGGTTTCCGCTTTATTTTATGGAGATAATGTTTCCGCCATGGGGGGAGGGGGATGGCGTCTAGCCCCAGCCCTGGTCACTACTGGGGGCGGGACCATCAGCGATAGGCTTGCCCCACGCCGCCCAATGCTCCATAACCTTAACCATAAATGCCATCGCCAATCGCCAATGGACATGTGTCCACTTTAATGTTAAGGCCAACGGTTAGCGGATTAACCAAAAGATTTTTATTATAATTTTTTTTTTATTAAACCACATCCGCTATGGTTTGAAATTTGATCTTTAAGCCTTATTGGAAAAATTAATGCGCCGACAAATTTTCCTGGAATTTGGGGAATTTGGCGATCGGTTAGCGGAATTGGGGGTGAAATTATAGGATGGTGTCGGATTTTGAGGAATTTGTGGAGTGGTTAGTGCCAAAACTTGGGGAAGTCATAACTTACTTAGGTTTTTACCAAATTCGAGGCGAAAAGAGGTTACATGGGCATTTTTGGGCATGATGGAGCTGATGGAACATGTTTTAGTGTTATGTGAGCATTGTAAACACATGTAATCACACTTTTGAGCATAATAGAAGAGGGGCAAGCCATTGGAAGCTGGACCAAGGAGACATAGCCCAAGCGAGGTGAAATCCTTCATCATGTTCTTTTGTGTTGTTGTTTATGGTGATGTTCATGTATGTTAGATTTTGTTGTTCAGTGTTGTTTATGTTATTTTTCTCGAGAAATTCACATAAAAACACATAAAAAATTCATGGTTAACTTTCAATTTACCTCATAATTTTCAAGCACTTTGTTTATATTCTGAATTGGAGCTTAGCACAACAAACACTAATATTCCCATTCAGATCAATGGAATCCTTTGGCCAAAACATTATGTCGGTGATTATTAACCTAGATGCAACTACAACACTCTATTCATTGAAGGATTTGACAAGCACTTGCATAGATGGTGAAAAGCACTTTCGAAGCACAAGTGTCCTACCAAGATCAAAATTTTTATGTGGCTATTGCTCAATAATAAAGTTGTTACTTGGGGTTGACTTAAAAAGACAAGTTATAAAGGTCCTAGAAATTGTAGTATATGTGAATCTAACCTTGAAATTCATATATATCTCATCCTCAATTTTTCTTTCACCAAATAGGTCTTAAGAGAAGTGTGAGGACTCTCACATTTAAAATCAAAATGGAAAGGAGCGAATATCAAGAGGCCTTAAGAAATTGGCACAAGGATAAATAAACAAAAGCATTGAAAGCCTTGTCCGTTACCATGCATGGAGAGTTTATATTTCCATAAAAGAAAAAATATTTGAAATAAGGACAATCTACCCCTTGAATATGTATCACAAAATTTGAACATCATAAGATCTCTCTCGCAATTCTCACTTTTCCATCACTATGTAAGGCATTTTGATACTCAAAACACATGGGATTTTTTTATGGAGCATTGCAAGGAACCCCACCAAATAAGACTGTGTGGAGTAGTCTTCCTCTCTAAAAATCACTCTCTTAGCTTCAAAGATAATGGAAAGATGGCACTAGTTAGTCAAAAAGTAATGAAAGTGAGGTTACAACCTTGAAATTGGTCTTACTTCTTGCAATTTAAGAGATAATCACTCATCTTCATGTACTAGGGGACTCCCTCGTTTTGATGTAATGGGTGAATGGAGAAGCAAAACTAAGAAATTTCTTATTACAACCCCTCTTATGAGACATCAAACATATGTAATCCTCTTTTATGCATACTGCCTTTACTCATGTTTATAGGGAAAACAATAAGGAAGTTAATACACTATCCAAATATAGCCTTGAACTATGGGAAGGAAATTGGGAGATTCAGGAGTTCAAATAGGAATACATTTCTACTTATTTTATCTCAATTTTAGAGGCTTTCTTGTTTCAAAGATTAATTTCTGAAATCCTTTTTTACAATGACAACCTATGAAATATTTTGGAATACTTCAAGGAAAAAGGTTAAATAAGTTTTGCTTCTCATTTGAATAGATTTGATCATGATTTCAAAAGGGTTACATGAACCCCTTTTGATGTAATGATATAAATAATGATTTGTAATTTTGGTTCAAAGTTGATTGTCACACCTAACTTTGATTCATATTTAGACCTCTCCTTCCTTCATTTTCAACCCTATCGAGATGATGGAAATACCCTTAAAAGTATTATGCTCATGCAATTTTTTTAATCTCTCATAAAATCACTCAAATTTTTTTCTTTGAAAAAAAATAAACAAAAGAAAATTATGTATCTCTAATTTCAATTTACATTGAGACTCCACTTACAAATTATCTTTAATAATAAAATTTGCTTTTTTATTTACTTATTTATACACATGTACATATATAACTAATGTAAACGTTCATTTTACCAACAAAAGCCAAGGTTTCCATATTGAAATTTACTTATAGTTTGTGATAATTATTATAAAATTTTTAATATTTATAGTTTTCCACCATTATATTTTATAATAATTTTAATAAATAATTTAAAAACCATATAGTTATTTCAATTTTTATAAAAAAATTATCTTTAAATTTAATAAAATGAAATACTTATCAAAATAATTTAAATTTTAATAAAAAATTAATCTTAAAACTCAAAATATTGAATAAAAAAATAATCTTAACAATGAAATATGAAGTTCAAAATCTCAAATGGATATGGTAAAAAAATAATCTTAACAATGAAATATCAAGTTCAAAATCTCAAATAGATACCATATCCCTCCAACTTCGAATGGTAGTGCATGGCAATATGAACGTATTTTACCCATGGATGGAATTTGACAAAGAAAATTGCATTACCTCATTAAATAGAGTTAAAAAATTGCAAAAGTCAATTTTTTTATTAAAACTATGAAGCGTGAAAACCATCAAGTTTAATAAGTGAGTCTATCTTCAAATTCTAACGGCGAACATTGTCAATCACCACTTCCGCATTATGGGAACTTTTATAGTATGACTTGTATTTTTAAACTTCCACAATTGTTTTACGGTGTCAAAATTAATCTAATGCCAGTTGAATATTGAATATGTAATCATTGAAAATAATAGAGTTGCTAGAGAAGTAAATCATTTGCATTAACCAAAAGAATTCTTACAAAATTAATTTCTCTCCTATCTGTTGGAATGTTTCAGAATTCCAAAATAATAAAAGTCTCTTCCTTAACACAGAGAAATATTCAAAATTGCATCCACAGTGACAGAGTTTTCATATAAAAAAATTCTATTCCATAAAAAAAATTGATACAGATTCTTCCTCAAAAGAGGGATTACAAAATAGTTTGTCTGTTGTAATCACAGTGCAAAACTATCACTCTGTCATTCACAAATGACACTCTGTCTCATTAAAACATATACTACTTTATATACTCTGTTTTCCCAAAACACTCTGCTGTGTTTTTCATTCGCTGTCTCTGTTTATTACAAAACAAAAAACAGCTCTCTGTTTCTTTAACAACAATGCTCTGCTGTGTAAAAAAAAACATTACATATACACTCTGCTGTGTGTGTAAAAAAAAATTAAATTACATCTCTGTTCCATATATAAACAAAATATCTCAATTCAATTAATGTCATTCATTGACAAAAATCACCGCTTGAGAATTTCATTAATGGCCTCATTACTATGCCGTCACTGCTTGAGAATAGCATTGACGTTAGATCTGACTTGGTGGCACTGTTTGTCAAATTCTCTTCCCGCATTGTTGTGCTTACATAAACTGTTCTGTGTAATGATAAAACAATTACAACTCTCTGTCTCTATTTTTACTATCTTCAGCCTTCGGGCAATAATAAAACATTACACACAGCATTATTTTTCAATGCTCACGGCATATGCTTTTATATAAAACTTTACATAATAAATATATATTATAAATATCATATATTTATAATATATAATAACCAAAAGTAAAACTTAAATATTACTACTGTAATAAAAAACATTAACCTATGTAAAAGTTAAAACATCATTTTCCCTTTGTTTCTTTTCACTTATATATTTCGGGGGCCTCGTGGAGTTCATACTCCCCAGCTCCCATACCCCCGCGGAATGGTATCGCTGTAGTGTAAAGTGTGGGCCCCTGGCTGATGACGTAAGTAGCTCCGGTGGGGTTCACTCCTCTGCCCACAAAACTTCATCGACCCCCGCGGAATTGGCCTTCCACCTTATCTCTGCGCTTTCCTTTTCTGGGTAGTTGGAAATTAATTCCAACACTCCCCCTTAATTTCAACTGCTGGGTTTTCCTGCATACCCATGCATTTTCTGAAATGTTCAAAGCTTTTCTGCTGAAGTGGCTTTGTGAGGATATTTGCAAATTGATCCTCTGTTCTGCAATGTTGCAAAACAATCTCACCATTGCTAACCAATTCCCGTATGAAATGAAACTTGGTGTCAATGTGTTTAGTCCTCTTATGAAAAACAGAATTTTTAGACAATGCAATAGCTGAGCTATTGTCACAAAATATCACTGTCCCTTTTACCTGTTCTTGACATAAACTTCTCAACATTTTTCTCATCCAAACTGCTTGACACACTGCTGCTGTAGCTGCCACATATTCTGCCTCTGCTATAGATAATGCTACAATGGGTTGTTTCTTAGAAGCCCATGAAATGGCTCCTGAACCCATGTGGAAAACATAACCGGAAGTGCTCTTCCGATCATCTACACTTCCAGCCCAATCATTGTCTGTGTATCCTACTAAATCTGAACATTCTGAAGTAGTATAAAAAATACCAAACCTTTTAGTACCTTTAACATACCTCAAAATTCTTTTTGCTGCTTGCCAATGTGCATCCTTTGGCTTTTCCATGAATCTGGAAATTAAACTAATAGCATGCATTATGTCCGGCCTAGTTGCTTGATCAAATACATAAGGACAACTATGCTCTTATATAAACTAGGATTAAAATCCTTCCTGTTGTCCTCTCTGTTGCGTTTAATCCCATCAACGTGAAGATGATTATTTAACTTTGCTTTCCTGCATGTTAAATCTTTCAAGCACCTCATTAACATACTTTGCGTGTGAGATAAAAATCCCATTTTCATCTTGTTCTACTTCTATTCCCAAGAAGTACTTCAACAAACCCATATCAGTGATTTCAAATTCTTCTTTCATGACTGTTTTAAAATGTTCAACAAGGCAATCATCATTACCTGTAAAATTAACATCATCAACATATAAAACAACAATCAATATTTTTCCATCTTTTTCTTTGATGTAGAGGGTGGGTTCTCCCTCACACTTTTCAAATCCATTTTCCAGTAGATAGGAATCTATCCTACTGTACCACACTCTTGGCGCTAGCTTCAGCCCATAAAGAGCTTTCTTCAACTTGCAAACTTTGTGCTCTTGGCCTTTCTTTTCATAGCCGAGAGGTTGATCAATGTAAACCTCTTCCATTAACACTCCATTTAAGAATGCTGACTTCACGTCCATTTGGTAAAATTTTTATTTGTTTTGTGCTGCTATGGACAACACTGCTCTCACGGTTTCCATTCTAGAAACCAGTGCGAAAGTTTCCTCATAATCTATCCCATGCTTCTACTTATAGCCTTTGACAACAAGCCTTGCCTTCTGTCTCTCTATTTTTCCTTTACCATTACTCTTGGTCTTGTAGACCCATTTAACTCCAATGACATCTTTACCTTTTGGAAGTTCAACCAAATCCCAAGTTTTGTTCCTCTCTATGGCATTTATTTCCTCATCCATAGCTTCTATCCATTTCCTATCCTTGATAGCTTCTTCGAAATGAACATGATCAACAACATGACAATATAAAGCAAACAAAGAATTGATACCTTCATTAGCTATATCTTGTTCATAAATATATTTCAAACTTCTGAATTTCTTACCTCTTTCAGTAGGTGTACAAATTCTTGAAGAAGCACTTGAATTTCCTCCTTGTGGTGTGCTTGGAGAAGCACTTTCATTTCTCCTCAAGGGTGTGCTTTGCTGCTCTTTTGTTGGTGTTGCTGTTTGGGGATGTATTTCAGCCAACTCATCATCATTTTCATCATGAGATAAACAGTGTTTAACATTCACTGTTTTCTCTATGCTTCCATCCCAAGCTTCCTCTTCAATAAACTGAATGTCTCTGCTCACAATAAACTTCTTGCTGGATGGGTTATATAACCTGTATGCCTTGGATTCCTCACTGTATCCAATGAAAATACATTTCTCCCCTTTTCTGTCCAACTTCTTCCTTAGCTGATCCGGAATGTGTGCATAAGCTACACATCCAAAAACCTTCATGTGTGTGACACCCTGCTTTGTGCCACTCCATGCCTCTTCCTGCACTTTGTTCATTACTACTTTTGTAGGGCACCTATTCAAAATATACGCTGCACAATGTACAGCTTCAGCCCGATAATCATTAGGCAAATGCTTTGCCTTCAACATACTCCTCGCCATGTCCATTATGGTTCGGTTCTTCCTTTCGGCTACTCCATTTTGCTGCGGAGTATATCTAGTTGTAGACTGCTTTTGAATACCATTTTCTCTACAAAAACGTAGAAAATCTTTAGAGATATACTCACGTCCTCTATCAGTCCTTAAGACTTTGATATGCAGCCCACTTTGTTTCTAAACAAGTGCTTTGAAATTGCAAAATTTTTCAAACACTTCACTTTTGTTTTTCAGAAAGTAAACCCAAGTTTTTCTTGTAAAATCATCTATAAATGTTAAGATATAGTGGCTGCTTGCAAGCAATGGAGTTTGCATTGGTCCACATACATCTAAGTGGACAATCTCTAAGGGTGCTTTTGCCCTTATGCTTTTCCCGGAAGGAAAACTTTCTCTGTGTTGTTTCCCCAAGATACAACCTTCACAAAGGCTGTCCGGTTTCTCTATCAATGGTAAACCACTTACCATTCCTTTTTTGTTCAACAAATTAAGACCTCCAAAGTTGAGATGGCCAAATCTCAAGTGCCATAACCAATTATCATCTTTTGGTTCATTTTGGAAAGTCTCTTGTGCAACTGCTGCTTTCTCTTCACCATTCTTCAAGTCTGCTCTCATTCTGAGAGGGAACATCCTGTTCCTTGTCATCTTCACTTCAACAATACACTGATTGCTGAGTGGTTTATCCATGATGGTACAAACATCATCCTCAAAGAAAACATTATATCCCTTATGGACAAGTTGTCCAATACTTAAGAGATTACACTTCATTCCTGGAACGTAATAAACATCTGATATGGATTTCTTTGCACCTACTCTTGTAAAAACATTTACATCTCCTTTTCCCATAACCGAAACTTTGCTATCAGTTCCTAGTGTGACTTGTGAATTCACACTCTCATCTAACATAGAAAACATTGCTAAGTTTCCTGTCATATGGTTACTACAACCGGAGTATAGAAACCATAAATCTTCATTCTTTTCTTCAGCCATATTACAAGCTAAAAACAAATTGTTCTGGCTGCTATTTTCTCTAGTGAAATTTGCACTAGTTTTACTTCTCATATCTTGCTTCTTCGTTCTACATTCATTAGCATAATGACCATAGTTTTTACAATTGTAACATTGGACATTGGATTTGTCATACCTTTATCCTTGAGCATTTTGCTGTCCACTTTGCTGGCTACTATCTTGGTCGTGGCTGTGACTTTGACTGTTGCACCTTCCATGTGAATGTGAAGGGCTGCTCCTTCCACCTCTGTTTTGGGTTCTGCCTCTTCCTCTTCCTTTGCCTTGCCCTCTTCCTCTTCCGAAAGACATCTGGGACTTAAAAGCATGTTCAAGAGATGAGTTTTCATTCCTACCCAATCTTTGGTCATGGGTTATCAGTGATGCATGCAGCTCATCCACTGAAAACTTTGTGAGATCCTTAGTCTCCTCTATGCTGGTGACAATCACATCGAATCTTGAGGGTAAACTTCTCGAGAGTTTTTCAACAATCCTCTTGTCCTCAAGAGTCTCTCCATGAGATCTTATTTGTGTGACCATTCCAATCACATGAGTGAAGAATGAGTCAATAGTGTTTGACTCTTTCATACAGAGAGTCTCAAAGTCTCTCCTCAGCAACTGAAGTTTTGCTGTCTTCACTTTCTCCATGCCCTGATAGGCTGTCTTGAGAGTTTCCCATGCTTCTTTGGATCTATTGGCTGCTGCTATCCTCGGAAACACACTCTCATGCACTCCTTGATACAAAAAGAAAAGAGCCTTGGCATATTTCTTCTTATTGTTCTTCAGTGACTCCCTTTCAGCTTGAGTTAAAACATAAAACTCTTCTTCATTTGCTGGCTCTTCAAAGCCATCATCAACAAATTCCCATAAGTCTTGGGAGACAAATAATGCTCTCATAGTTATTGACCAGTAGTCATAATTTTTCCCATTAAATTGTGGGAGATGGATATTTCCCATACCCATACCAGTGCTGGCTCCAGCCATTCTGCACTCTTAACTATGATTCAAAAACACTTGACTATGTGTTTAAATTTAATTAACTGTACTGCAACAGTAACACAAAACTGTATAGAGAAATACCTTTGAATTCTTCTTGTCTGAACCTTCACACTGCTGGAGAGACTTCTGCAATAACGAACTCCTTTCCTTCAGCTTATTTGACCTTCAAATAGCCTGGACTTCTTTGATACCATGTTGGAATGTTTCAGAATTCCAAAATAATAAAAGTCCATTCCTTAACACAGAGAAATATTCAAAATTGCATCCACAGTGACAGAGTTTTCACATAAAAAAATTCTATTCCATAAAAAAAACTGATACAGATTCTTCCTCAAAAGAGGGATTACAAAATAGTTTGTCTGCTGCAATCACAATGCAAAACTATCACTCTATCATTCAAAAATGACACTCTGTCTCACTAAAACATATACTGTTGTATATACTCTGTTTTCCCAAAACACTCTGCTGTGTTTTTCATTCGCTGTCTCTATTTATTAAAAAACAAAAAATAGCTCTCTGTTTCTTTAACAACAATGATCTGCTGTGTAAAAAAAAACATTACATCTACACTCTGTTGTGTGTGTAAAAAAAAATTAAATTACATCTCTGTTCCATATATAAACAAAATATATCAATTCAATTAATGTCATTCATTGACAAAAATCACCGCTTGAGAATTTCATTAATGGCCTCATTACTATGCCGGCACCGCTTGAGAATAGCATTGATGTCAGATTTGACTTGGTGGCATTGTTTGTCAAATTCTCTTCCCGCACTGCTGTGCTTACATAAAATGTTCTGTGTAATGATAAAACAATTACAACTCTCTGTCTCTGTTTTTACTATCTTCAGCCTTCGGGCAATAATAAAACATTACACACAGCATTATTTTTCAATGCTCACGGCATATGCTTTTATATAAAAATTTACATAATAAATATATATTACAAATATCATATATTTATAATATATAATAACCAAAAGTAAAACTTAAATATTACTGCTGTAATAAAAAACATTAACCTATGTAAAAGTTAAAACATTATTTTCCCTTTGTTTCTTTTCACTTATATATTTCGGGGGCCTCATGGAGTTCGTACTCCCCAGCTCCCATACCCCCGCGGAATGGTCTTGCTGTAGTGTAAAGTGTGGGCCCCTGGCTGATGACATAAGCAGCTCCGGTGGGGTTCACTCCTCTACCCACAAAACTTCATCGACCCCCGCGGAATTGGCCTTCCGCCTTATCTCTGCGTTGTCCTTTTCTGGGCAGTTGGAAATTAATTCCAACACTATCAAATTTTACTTTGATTTAATATTTTTAATTTTTGAGAGTGTATTTTTTATTTAAAAAATTAAACTATCAAGTCTTTTTCGTTTTCCATTTGGAGAGTGAATGAGAAATATATAGCTATCAAATCATTTCCATTTCCCATTTATGGCAATTGCATTGCACCTAACCGCCCTTACTTTAGTAGTCATTGTCATTCTGGGTTACTGGGTATGGTGTGACAAAGATGATAAAGACGCGGGAAATAAAATCGTCACATAACACACGTGCTCATGACCAAACATCATCCACTCGAGAGACAAAAGCTACAATAAAAAAAATTAAAGGAGAAAAAAATTGGCTGCTTAACTGGCTAAGTTAGACGTCTTCATTCTAGTTTCAACTTGCCACACGCTTTCTTGGTATGGTGTGACAAGAAGATAAAAGAACTGGGACATTAACACGTCACATAACACACGGGCTAACGGGAAACATTATCATTCGATATAAGAAAGGGTGTCGTCTATTGGCGGCAAATTTGCTTAGAGCCAAAAATGTTGGAATTAAAAAAAAAAAAAAAAAATTGTATTAAGAGTGCAACTCAATGTGAGTGTTTGAATAGTGTTTTTGATAGTGGATTAAGCATATTAAAATTCTCTCAACACTCAAAAATTTGAAGTTTGATAATTGTAATTTAAATTTACAAAAAATTATGTCAAATTTTATCAAAATCTTATCACACTTTTTATTTTCCAAAGAAATTTAAAAATTAGTTAAATTACAACTATAAAAAAAAATTTAATAAAAAAATGAAAAAAAAATTAACTAACTATAAATATTTAACTAACTAAAATATATATTTTTATGAAAAAATAAATAAATATAATTAATTAAGATGTATTTATGCAAAAATCAAACACAATATATTTTAAAATTTAATATTTTATGGGTGTTTTTTGAAATTATATGATACAATGTTTAATGAGATTATAATTTTGTGGATGAGATTATAATTTTTTTATTTAAATTATATTTTTAAATATATAAATAAATTTAAAATTTGAAGTTTTTAAAAATATTTAAATTCTATAATTCAAATATTAGTTTTAATCAAATTTCAAATAAAATTGGTTAAAAATATATTAAAATTAATTAAAACATCAAAAATTAAAACTAAATTTGAAATTACATTTTCTTATTATTTTTTACTTAAAAAATATACTACAATAGTTATAGTGGGCTGGTCTCATATTAAGGGGATTATCATCTTGACAACCATTGTTAATTGAGTTTTTTAGATGCTAAAAAAAATTATTGGAGTTAGCTAAATTATAATTTAATTTTTTCTTTTTATTTTTTCTCGATCAAAAACATTTATTTTATATTACTAAGGGTAAAAAAAGTACATACAAATGATTATCATCTTGTCCTGCCCCACTCCAACCAAATTTTTGGCGAGGAGAGTTGGAATATAAAACATAAGATTTAACAATTTGCACCTTACTTCCAGAAGGCTTCGTAGCCATACAAGCCAAAAAATTGACAAAATTAAAGCACAACCTATCACATTCATTTCAGGGTGGCGGACACGGTAGGTCCATATCTGCATGAGCTAGATGCTCCGTCTAGTCATGCTGGTCATGTTGGTGAAATTCAATATGCTCAAGTCGAGCTTCAATCTCATGCAAATGTTCATTTGTTTTGTCTTGGCTTCGACGTATGTTTTCCAATTGTTCCAACATTTCCTCTTGAGTGAATTATATGTCATTATAATAGGCCATGTTTTCATTAGGGACCTCGTACCTATTGTCACGAAGGATATCCAAGTTGGCTTGGATCCTTCTCAGTTGTTCAAGAATGGAGTCCAAAGAGGTGTTATGAATAACACGATTAGGAGGAAACATAGGGTTATGAGCTAGCTCCTCCTCCTTATCCAAGATGGTTGAATGTTCCTCACTGAAGGATGAGGCTCCACCACCTCTGTTATTTAGGGGGTGTGTATCACCCAACCAATAATAGACCACCCCAAGCCACATGACGCGATTGAGATAATTCAACCCCTCAAAAACATATAACCTCAAAGACCAAACAATTTGTTGCCCACAATTCAACGTTGGGGGACTCTTAAGCTACAGGGGACCTTTGAGCTTGCCACTCAAACTTTCATAACACACACAGGCTAGATTACTCTTCCCCCAGAGACCCCAATCTACCTCAGCCCCTAGACCAATTGGGACTACCATCATGAGAGCGAGATAAAGGTGCTCACAATTAAAACAATGAAGGCCTAGGGTTATTCTCACATGGGACATAAACACCAGGAAAATAACACCAGCTACTTCCCAACCACAATAAGACCCATGATGACTCACAAAGAGAACATAATTTGTAGCCTTGCAGCTGACTTAATTGACCCAAAAAATCGACCATCCTCCTTCACTAATATCCCAAACAATAAAAAACAGAGAAAAAATCAAATACAACCAACAAACACTAGTCTAGATGACAAAGCACTACCAAAAATTTCTTGATGAAAAAATGCCACCGATACAAAAGGAGAGAAGTTGACAGGTGAGGACACTAAAGACCATAGAGGAATCATACATGTACTCGCACAAACTCCTCTGCTTTTGGTTTATCTGGATCCCAAACAAAGTCTTGAGCACAAAATCAAACACATAGATTGATAGCAGCAACTTGAAGATTCCCACCTTGACCTTTCAGCGTTCGCCGTAGACCTGACTATTAAACGTAACTGTCACCCTTTTTCTCACCATTATTTATCATTGCCCACCTTAAACAAACTGAGACCTTCCTCCTCCATAAAAAACAATAAAAGCCTCCTATCTCCCGAGACTTCCATAGTTGGGCATAGTGCCCCCCATAATTTCACATTAAACCACGCATGTCACACAACTAGCTGGTGGTGGGGATCCTAAGGCCCCCTCTAATCCATGTCAGTCACCACATCGGGGGATTTTATAACTTTATTTAAAATATAATATAATTATTATTATTATTTTTTAAAATAATTAATGTATAAGTTAAATATATATGCTTTTTAATTGTGCTTGTAACATGATTCTTAACAATGAATATTCTCCCACTTTATCATGGATATTCTTAATCTATAAATAGACTTTGTTACAATACCACATGCCCAAAAATCCACTACTCATTTCATATAACATTTTGTTAATTAATAAGTTTAATTAAAAGGGAGAAAAAAACATGATTACTTTAGAAATAAATGTCAGTCTTTGATTTATGTATACTATTAAGAATATTGTAAAATATTATGTTGAGGTTAATATTCTGAAAGATCTATTCCAAAATAAACATCCCTATCGATATAACAACACTTTTTGGATTTCCCTTATTTTATTTTAATAGAGTGGAACATCTATTTAAAGACTCTTTATTGGATGAAAGCAATTATTAATTAACATACCCCTGAAGTAGGTGAAGGGAACACCAAAGACAAGGAGGTTGAATTGTTATTATGGTTAAATCTAGATTATATATAAATGTATTGAATGCAAAATTAATAATTTGTTTAAAATAAATCTTAGGGAAGCAAAGTGTACGCCACTCAAATAATAAATTATGCTCTAGAAAAATTACATCAAACAATATAATATAGATTGATTAATGCTAAATTAATAGTGGTTAATAGGCAAATATAATTTTGTCTATTAGTTAGACAGCGCAAAAAAAGTTAAACTATAGAAATTTTAGACTTAAATTATTGTCATAATTTAAATTTAAAATACAAAAAATAATCAAAATTTCTATTGAATTTGTGCCACAATATTTTAATACTTATTATATCACTATGTAAATCTATGTATGGAAATGCCACAATTTATTGATAAAAAAATGATTTATTATCTTGAAATATTTTTTACTATTCTGACAATTTCAATTGAATGTATATTGCAGATTATGTTCAAATATATTGTATATTTAAAACCAAAGAGAAGGATAGTTGGAATTCCGTGTTAATAGAACGTAATTGTGAAAGTCAACCACCAAACATTCATATTGATTTATATAAAATCAAATAAAATAAACAAATGAAATGAAATAATAAATAAGATAAATAAAATTTAAAAAATAACAGGCATTTGGAGCTCATGCAAGGGTCTCCCTTGCATGAGGCCCACTTGTTGTGTCCCCTCAATACTCACATATACCCTCCTTCCCCTTTCATGACACTACCTCAGTTCTTCAGTCATGGTTTGAGAGGTCTCGCTGAGCCCAACACATCTTATTTTGAGTTTTATCCATCCAAATTTCAATCCTGTCTCTACCACAATCCTCATTCCTATGGATTGAAATCCTTTCTTGAAAAGTAAGAGATGCAAGTTGGAAATGAGTGTTTTTCCCAGATAAAATCCATTATAAAAGTTTCTTTGTCCTTATTGTTATATTTTCTCTAAATTATGCGGAATTATATTGGCCTCAATGAACTTGTCCTCATGAAAAACTTGAGGGCTACAATTCTTCCAGAATTTTATAATGTCAATAATTTTGAGCTTAGGTGTCTTATCACTCCCCCCAACTTCCCAAGGTTGTGAGTGGGATTGAAGGAAGGTAACCATAGACCAGGCTTTAGGTCAAGAAGCTATCCCTACCAGGACTAGAGAGGGCTCCCTTAATGTCACTTTGCAGTCAATGAAATGACTGAATATATAATTATCTTAGGCTAGGTATATAAGCTCAGTAAATAAGGTTTTTGTTTGGTGTTTCTGTGATGGATAGGAATGAAAGTAAGGAGACTAGGTCTAGGGTTTAGGTCAAAATTCAAGGTCAAGTTGCAAAGAATATGGATGAGGCCACGTATGTAGCTTGAAAGCATGCTTAGTTTTTCATGTGTATAGGATGAAATGATAGAAAATATGAATGTGCACTGAGGTGAATTCATTCATTTAGAAGAACGTAAACATATAATGTAAATTTTGTTAAGACAGGGCATGAAAATGCATATAGACTGATAAGATAAAAACATAGAAGCATGTATATGAACGAGGAAAACATATCATTCAACATGATAAGATAAACATACATAGAAAGAAAAAATGCTCCAATGCATACCACAGGATTCTCAACACAAATTCTGCAACATTGTCTTTGATTTCATTCCAAAAGGTTTGTACAATAGCTCCACTGCAAAAAACAACTATCCTACCCAAGAAAAGACTAAAGTGGGTCTACTTATAGAAAATATGCACAATGACACCTCATAGGGTCAAAATCCCATCCAAAATGCATCATAAATACATGAGATGAGTCACTTCCTAGAATTTAGGGAGGTTAGAAACCATTCCCTCAAAATCAGCTAAAGACTAGAAGTGTGTGTTCCCCACATTAAATTACATGTTTCCTCATCATAAGAGGCAAAATCCAACTCAATTACTCCAATGCCAGCTCAAAGGACAAAAAAACCTCGAAAATATAACTTTTTCTGGGCTTGACAAGTGTCTTGAGGAATCCTATGCAGATGCGTAACACTTTTTGATAGAGGGTAACACCTCTTTACATATGCGTAACACTTTTTTGTAGCTGATTTTGAGGGACTTTTAGGACTTCAAATCCAAATCTGGAAGATATGTCAGCTAGCCATGTGTGTCTAGTTTCCATAACATCTTGAATTTTGAAACATTACCCATGGGAAGGCCTCAAAAATTTGATTCTCCCATGGTTACTCGAGATGCGTAGCATCATGTCAAAAATACTCACAAAAACATAGAAAACTGATGGTTTTTTTATTTTTTCTTCCAAAGTAGAGCTTGTCATGTAAAAAGGGTTCCTGATATGTGATGAAATCATCAAAATTCATCCAACCATGTAAGCCATTCATCATTTAGGTTACCTATTAAAAAGTGTAACAACTTGGCGCTACGCATTTGTGAAGGTTGAATTTCCAGTTTAGTGAAAAAATAATTAAAAATGCAAAAAGTGCTAAAAATTGGCCAAAAATTCTTTTATAAGACCTGTGGAGGGTGGGAAAAACATCCATAGATTCCTCAGCAAGGAGGTTTAAGTTGTATTTCTCCTTAAGCTTCATTTGATCCTCTTTAAGCTTGTTTTTTACCTCTTTGAGCCTAATTTGGGAAATTTTGTTCTTGGCGCAATAATGATTGGCCATATGCCTCTGGAGTTTATTGTTTGTCTTGGATTTCTTCAACAAATTCTCAAGGTTCCCATTGACTCTATCAAGCCAATACTCTCTGTCTTGATTGTTCTCATCAATAATCAACTCATCAAAGGTCTGCCAACGCACTTTAGGTGTTGTTGATTCTCTCTCTCTAAAGTGCCTTTTTGAGGTCCATTGTCCTTGGTTTTCTTCTTTTGGTTTGAACCTCTACATCATCGAGCTCATTATCATTTAAAATCTCTTTTCCTTGCCTTTTTCTACTTCAACATGTACCTTAGGTTTTTCTTGGAGGAGAAATTTACCTTTAACTGAAAATTCTCTTGTTGTAGGAATGCAATATGAGAATTTTAAATGGAGAAAATATCCCTCAACTCTTCTATTTCCTCATCCTTTTCCTTTATGATCTCTTCAACTGATTTATTCTAAAATTTTTCTTCCATTTCAACATCTAGGGGCGCTTGTTCATCATGTTGGTGCAATGTTGATTCAATCTGATGCATGAGTGGTTGATCCTCTATTTCTCTTTGCTCAACTATAGTATCAAGTGTAAATAAAATTTTGATGGATTTGGGAGAAAATATTTGTCTCTTTCCCTTCTCATAGGTGTGAGTGACCCTAATAACCCTAACGGCCTTTGAAATTTGTGTTTTCATGCTGGAAAAGCCAACCTCCATTGGATGTGCCGATACTGATGGTGATGGTGTGCTATGTATCACGAGAGGACTAATGATGGGCGCTGCTGCTAATTTCTCCATGAAGGTTTACCAAGTCATGTTGATAGATAAGAGATGATGTAAAACAATGAGTTTGTTTAGACCATGGTGGAAAATACTTGGGTGATGATATTTGTTTCTGTTTTGAACCTTCTCAGTTGTTCTAAGAAAAATTCTGCACAAGTAATCTGGAAAGTGTGGTTTAGTAGAGGTAAAGTGCATCAATAATATAATATGGTACCTGTAAAACCTATATAATCTCCCTTCACTTGTAAAATATCTCATAATTAACGTCATCAAACGAGCATATCTATTAGGGAGGTGCCTGAAAGGGAAGATGTACTTAGGGTTCTCTCTAGCACATGGTTTGAGGAACAATTTGTAATCTTCAAGGTCTATGTCCATGCCCTTAAACCACTTTTGTCCATTACTAGGTATAATAGTTCTGCTGATAAGTTGAACTCTACACCTGTAATGATGGTCTTTCCCATACTGAAACTGGTGGAAAATAAGCTTGTCAATTGGAGATGACAACCTTCTTCCTTAATTTTCTCACAGAATCTCAGGCATCCAATCTTCTCAAAATATCTTTTGGAAAAAGGTGAGGTATTGACTTCCTGCAAGGTGGAGGGCTCAAATCTAATGTGGCACACTCCTTTGTGGATTTTATTTTCACTTTCCATAATTTCTAACAAAATGATAAACCCTAGGTGTTTAGGATGTAGTGGGTATGTGCACTGAACCTAGAAAAACAAAGGACGGGGTTAGGGTAGGTTTGGAGGGTGAGATGAAAGGTAGTGAAGCCAAGAAAAAATCCCAAAAAATTTCAAGAGGTAGGGTTTTATGTTGGCTTCAAAATATAGGTGAAATTTGGTGAAATGAATGTAAATAAGGTGATCGAATTAGGAAAACACATGGATTTCCTAATTCTGCAATAGAAAAATAGTAAGAAATTAGGGTTTGATAGGTATGAAGTGTAGGGAGGTTGTGAATGGTAGGGAATGATAGAATATGGTTTCGGGAAGGTGTATGAGTGTATTATATGGTAAAATTAGGGTTTATTCCACTGAAATCTCTCAATGATAGGAAAAATTGAAAACGTAGTAGGAAAGGAGGTAAGCAAGAAAATCAATACTATGCTTAATAAATAGACTTAAGGAGGATATTAAGTGCTAAATTACAATTGAAGAAGCTTTAAAAACTGATGGAAATGACCCTGGATCTTGGAGGAATGATTTGGGAGCCAAAATACCCATAACATAACACTTTCCAAATGCATAACAGATCCCTGCCAGATGTGTAACAAAACCCGGAGATGCATACCAAACCTCTTTTGGAGTAGTTTTCTTGCCTTTCTTCAAACCCTTGACAATAATGGATCAATGATGAAGGTAAGAGATGAGCTATACCAACCATGAAAAGATAATATGAGTTGAAAAATCCTTTTTTTCCTTTTTATAACATCTTGAAATGACTTTTTCTCTTTTAGTGAAACAAAGGCTTTGAGGATAATTTTATATTTTTTGAAAAATTTGACAATGAAACAAGTTTTGAAATAAGAAAAAGTGTATTAATTATTCCCCTAACTATGCTAACTCCCTTTAAAAGATTTATTTTATGAAAATGAAGCCTTGTTTTCCCTCTTTGGTGACATTTTTGGACTTTTCAGTGGAAAAATAAGGACACCTAAACAACAGACCTGGATGGAAGACAGAGTGATTAAACTGAGACTTTAAATGACAATGAGTGACATGAACTCTGAGATGATGATGGTCATGGATGGAATGAGGGGAGTAGCATTTCTTAGCTAGACCATATGTAGTGACCAAAACTTATTTCAAAACTTGTTTTAAAAGGAAAAAATTTTAACCTAGGACTACTAGAAAATAAACTGAAAGAGCATGTTTGATCATTGAACATATTGACACTAACATTGACTCCAGCTAGGGATGTCAGCTCCTTTAGGATGTATCAAGAACACCATAGGTCAAGTAGCCTCATCCATTGGGAAATGGAGTCACTATAACTACAATCCTCAAACTGACTCAAATCAAACTAAAAGGTGAAGTGTACATTATCAACTGCAAACTCTATTGGAAACTGAAACTAAAAAATATTCTAAGAATGTTGAGCTTATTCATTACATCTTAACTACTCTAACTGATCTATAAATCACTTGATCAAGTGAAGTCTAAGATCCAATGTAACCAATCAAGTAAATGACCACGTGACCGATGCTTGTATTCAAATCTAACAAGCATAAATAAAGATTGAGTAAATGTGTTATGAAACCAACTCCAAAAATAGAAGAGAAGAGAGATCAACATCTTAGAATTCAACCACTTCAAGGGGGAAACCTCCTTTACATTAAATAAATGAACAATTCTTGGATGACACAAATGAAAAAACCTCCCTCTATATATTGGATTCCATGGGGTCACAATATAATCCTAGCCGACCTAACAATAATAATGTAAGGGCACAATAATAAAAATATTGGGGTTACAGGGGTACAACAATAATAATAAGGGGGCTACAGTAACAAATATAAGGGACTATACTAGTAATATAGGGACTTAACATGCCCCTATCCTTCAAAAAAAGTGTTGTCCTCAACACTTCAGTAGCTTTGGATGCTTCTGTATAAAATTCTCATCCTCCAATGTAGAATCTTTAGTGGGTAAGTTCTTCCACTTGATGAGATACTCTGAAATTGATCGATTTTGTAGCTACCGAGTTCTTGTTTCCATGGCTGCTTCAGGTTCCAATATTATTTTTCCTTCCTCATCAAGTTATGGACATATTTTTTGTACTGGAAGCTTGTCACCTATAACCTTCTATAAGCATGAAACATGGAAAACTGGATGCACTTGCGAAGAAGCAGGAAGCTCCAATTTGTATGCCATAGAAACAATATTTTGCAACACCTTGTAAGGGCCATAGTAATTTGGCAATAATTTATTATCCTTATTAGCTTGCTTGAGGGACATTTGTTTGTATGGTTCTAGCCATAAAAATAACTAGTCTCCTACATCAAAAATTCTCTTGCTGCGATGTTGATATTCCTGTTGTTTCATTGGATTTTGTGCCAAATTTAGCTTATCATTTAAGAGTTGGAAAACTTGTTTTTGATGCTCGATGTGATCTTTCACTCCTTGAACCTTAGAATTTTCTCTTAAAGATGATGTGATGTATGGTGGATAATATCCATAAAGTGCCATAAATGGGGTCATTTTTGCTGCAGTATGGAAGGAAATGTTATACCACCATTCAACCAGAGGTAACCACTTGACCCATTGTGTTTGTTTATCAGATACAAAAAAAAGAAGATATCCTTCCAAACATTTTCTCACTATCTCAATTTGACCATCAGATTGAGGATGAGAAGATGAGCTATGAGCTAGTTGAGTACCCAAACAAGAAAATAATTTTGTCCAAAACAGTCCAGTACAAATTGGATCTCTGTCGTTTACAATAATCTTTGGGTTTCAATGTAGCTTTTGAATTGTTTCCATAAATGCAGTGGAAACTGTACTTGCTTTAAATGGATGAGATAATGCACAAAAGTGTGCATACTTGGTAAGTCTATCAACTACCACCATGATGACACTCTGTCCTTTGGACTTAGGTAAAATTGTGATAAAATCCATTGAAATCTTCTCCCAATGTTGACTTGGAATGGATAAATGATGTATAAGACTCGAGGTCTTAATTTTCTGAACTTTATTTTGCTGGAAAACCAAACATTCTGCCACAAAATTTTGAATATCAGATTCAAGGCCATCCCAAAAAAATTATTTCTTCACCTTGTGTTAAGTTTTTAAAAATCTTGAGTGTCCTCGTAAAGGAGAAGTGTGAAATTACAAAAGAATATTTTGTTTTAGTTGAATATTCTTACAAATATATAAGAAATATTTATACCATAAGGAATCATTTTTCCAACTAAATGTATCACATGTACTGGGATCTTGTTGTAAATTTTGAATGAGTGTCCACACTTCTTCTTCCTTCTTCCATTCATCCCTTGCTTCGTTTATCCAATCCGGTTGGATACTAGAAATGGCACAAAGCAATGCTTCCACCTCTTCATCCTTTCTTGAGAGTGCATCTGCAACAACGTTTAGGTTCCATTTTTTGTAGATGATTTCAAAGTCATAATCCAATATCTTTGTGACCCATTTTTTCTGCTCTTCTGAAGATAGTCTTTCTTCCAAAAAGTGTTTAAGACTATCATGATCAGTTTTTACCTTGAAGTTTCTTCCCATTAGGTAAGGTTTCCATTTCTTTAGTGCATGTAGTATTGCCGACATTTCCTTCTAAGGATTTCATAATGACCCTCATGAGTTCGAAATGTTGTTTTCAAAATATCTTGAGTCTTCATTCTAATTTGATGATATCTTGAATGAAGATCCAACTTGGTAAAATAAATTGCTTCATGTAATTCATCCAATAATTGATCAATCACATGAATAAGAAATTGATCTTTAATAGTGAACTTATTGAGCTCCCTATAATCCGGAGACATGCACCATGATCCATCCTTCTTGTGTACCAATACTAGTGGAGCAGAGAAAGAAATTTGACTAGGTTGAATTATACAAGCCTCTAACATTTCTACAATCATATGTTCAATTTCGCTCTTTTGGACATAAGGATATCTGTAAGGCCTAATGTTTGGAAGAAAACTTCCTGGAATCAAATTAATAGCATGATCATGATCACAAATAGGTGGGAGTCCTTTGGGAGATTCAAATACCTTGGAATGATTGTCCAAGACTTTTTAGAGATCTGGATAAATAGATGATTTTGATGTTGGAACTTCTAGTGAGCATAATTGTGCAATTATGCCTCATTTTTCTTTCTTTAGAAGCTTTGTCATGACATTAGAGCATATTATCTTTCCCGACTTCCCTGTGATACCCTGTAATTCGACTTCCTTTCCTTCTGAAAAAAAATTCAAGAAAAGTTCTTGAAAATTAAAATTGCCATCCCCAAATATTGTAACCATTGTACTACTAGTACAAAATAAGTACCTCCCATTGGAATGGAAAGCATTGGACTATTCAATACATACTCCCCCATGGCTATCTTGATATTATGGCATTTTCGAGAGAAATTTATAGTTCCTCGATTTGCAACCATCACTTGACATTCTGGTGCTTGGTATAGGAAGCAATTCAAGTCCTTAGCTACCTTACAATGAATAAAATTATAGGTACTACCCAAATCAATCATCACTATTACCTTTTTCTTCTTGATATGCCCTTCTATCTTGAGAGTTTGAGGAGTGGTAATTCCTACCAATGCATTACACGATATGGTTAGACTCATTTCTTCTTTCTTTAGGGTTGGTTCCTGGTGTATATCCACTTCTTTTGAAGTTTCCTATTCATTTTCTTCCTCCTCTTCACAATCTATGTAAAATAATTTCTTCTCAACGAACTTATGAACTTTAGTGTATTTGCTATCACAACTGTAACAAAGCCCTTCTGCTCTTTTTTCTTCCAATTGTTGTGGTGTCAACCTTGTAGGTTGTGGAAGTCTAGGAGTAGCAACACTTCCATATTTATATATGTGAGTGGCAGGCTTCCTTGTCACCATAATTTTACATTCATTTTTTCTTTCAACCTGAATGCCTTCTCTAATGAATCAGGTTCCCAAACTCGAACCTCATGTTGGATGTTATCATTTAAATTATCTATGAAGACATCAATCCTGTGTTCCTCTGGAATATTAACTGCCCTTATATTCAATTTTTGGAAGTCCTCAATGTGCTCCACCACTGAACCCTTTTGTTTGAGATTTTTAAATTGGATAAATAAGGTGTTGCTCTTTTTATCCTCATAATGTGCTATCATTTCCTCCGTAGAAAGTGACCAAGTGACAATTTTTTTACAAGAGCAAAGTCATTGATACCATACAAATGTATTTTGTTCTAAATATAAAGTTTCAATGCGTACTTTTTGTGTGTTTTGCACCTTATTGAGATCAAAATATTTCTCCATCTACAGTATCTATGTTATGGGATCCTTGCCATCAAACTTCCTCATATTGATCTTTCGAATATGTTGGGTCTTCAATCAAAAATTAGAGTTTATGAAATCACCATTAGCATTTATTTTGTTCTCATCATGAGTTTCCTCTACTATCTTTCCATAGGAATAATTTCTTGTATCAACCTTGTCATCAAACCTTCCATGTTTGCTTTCAGATCATTTTTCATGTCTTCCATGTTGTCTCTCATTTTTTCATCGATCTTAGCCTCCATGTCATCCATCTTAGCTTCCATGCAATCCATATTAGCTTCCATGCCATTATTCAAACCATCCATCTTAGTTTCAATGCCTTTCTTCAAAACTTCCATTTCATTTTTTGATGCTCTTTGCAAGAGAGAAATTTGGTGTAATTTCTCTGGTAATGTTGATATGTCATGTTGTGCTTCTTCCTCTTCATGAGTCATAGTAGAGCCTTTTGAAGGCTTAATGGGCATTGCATTATTTTTAGGTGGAATTTTAGAACCCAATACTGATATATATGCTTCAATATGACCTTGGAATCACTTCAAATTGATTTTTCAAACAAGACTTACGCAATTTGAAAAAAAAATAAAAACCTTTTTCTTGCTTTTGAGGAGCTCAATATTGAAATAGAATTATCTCTGTGATTTCAGATCTTTAATATCTAAAATCCAGTCTGGTAGTAGCCCTCTGAATCTTCTTTCCAATGCAACAGGTATGAGCTGATTTGGATGCTTCAAGGAAAATTTATTCCCAATCTCCCACAATGACTTAATTATGGACTAGTTCAGTAGATAAAACTTCTACGGTGTGCCATGTGTCACTGTTTCCTCCTTCGACTCTGAAATTTATACACAGGAAACTATAGTCCATGTAATTTTGGAGACTTTTTATAGAATTCCAATCCAATGCTTAGAGAGAAAAAGAGTTATTATGATTTTCCCACGGTCACATCTTTGAGATGAAATTCTGGAGCCTGAAAAAATCCTAACTTCCATAGATCATATCTCCATAAATGTTGTGAACCAAGATCTGAAATTTTTAGACGAAGTTCCTTAGGATTTTAGTTTTGCGTGATAAAAATTTCAGCTTCCGAACATTCGTATAAAACAATTTATAGCGAAAATGCCACGATGGCATGTTTGGAGCAACGAAACCCTAGAATCCAAAGCTCTGATACCAAATGTTATGAAACCAGCTCCAAAAATAGAAGAAAAGAGAGATCAATGCCTTAATATTCAACCAATTTGAGGGGGGAATATCCTTTACATTACATAAATGAATAATTCTTGGATGATACAAATGAAAAAACCTCCTTCTATATATAGGAGTCCATGGGGTCACAATATAATCCTAGTCAGCCTAACAATAATAATGTAAGGGCACAATAATAACAATATTGGGGTTACGTGGGTACAACAACAATAATAATAAGGGGGCTACACTAACAACAATAAGGGACTATACTAGTAATATAGGGACCTAGCAAAATGTCAACTCAAAATGAAATCATAGCCCAAAACCTGTGTTGGTGAAAAAAACAAACTCCACCCTTTCTGATGCTTCCAAAAGACTGTCTAAGGGGTCTTGAAATCATGAAACATTACCTCTTGCTGATCAACAAAAAGAAGGGTGATGCTTTCGAATATAATGGTTGATTGTTTTTCTTCATTTGGTTGATCCCTCTTAAATAGAAAAGAAACAATGTGTTCTTCCTTATCATCCAGATTAGAGACAATATTTCTATGTTCTTGCAGATCTTGATTTGAGGTAGCCAAATTAGCATCAACAAAAATATCTACAAGTGGCTTTTCATGTATATCAGAAAAAGAATTGTCTTGGCTTTGAAAAAATTCTATATCTTGATCATTTGAAGGCTACTGAACATGTTAATCAAACTCAAGACAAGAAACCTGTTGTACATTGTTTTTTACCTCAACGGATAAATCATGGCTCTCTAGAGTTTCTTTACAAGAAAACTAAAAACTATGATCTGCACATATTTTTCTTCTAGAATTAAAAAATCAGAAAAGGAAAGGGATGAAGGGTAGCTAGCAAGAACATCTTCATATATATCTTGATCACTTGAATATTGGAAAGACTGTTGCAAATATCATGAAATTCGAAAGATGGAAGATCAATGTCATCCTTTTAAGAATTCTGCTGAAGTTCGTTGTCATCTAGGGTAGAATCCATGATATTCTCATGGAGGTGAAAAGGATTTTCATTCAAAGCATATAAGAGTTCAACATCCATAAACTCTTCATTGCCATAAGCACTTTCTAGCTCTTGAATAAAATTATCAAAGTGATCACAACAAACCTCAATAAAAAGAAAATAAGGATAGACTTCTTTGTATTTCTCAAAAAGTACAGAGTGAAAATCCTTGAGAGAATAAATACCTGCACGAGGCAAGCTTTCATAAAAAAAATGTGCTTTTTATTCTAATGTGATCATGAACATATTCATTAAACAATCTTCATGAAAATTAATCTTCAGCTTACGCACATGCATATTAAATCTTATTAAATGAAGTGTAGCATCATCACCTTTTCCATCTCTGAATTTTGGCAAGTATGTTCGAAAATCTACCTGAGGCATAAGATTTGGAAAGCCATGGAAATGAGACCGATCCATAAGAGCATACTTAGCAGTCCTTCTTCCAGTTGAACCCATCTTGAAAAAAATGAAGTCACCAATAGTTCTTGAAGCTACCGGTTTTTGAAAAGGGGAGTCGCCATGAAAACTCTAAACCTTTGGATTCTTCGACACTGGAGTCGCTATGTGAAAGATGCACAACCTTTCTTATGCTTGACCACTATTCACCATAAGCAATTAGAGCTAATCTTAGTCATTCTTTCCTAGGAAATATTTAACCTTCACTCCCTGACAACGGTGCCAATAATGTTATCACTCCCCCTAACTTCCCAAGGCTGAGAGTGGGATTCAAGAAAGGTAACCACATACCAGACTTTAGGTCAGGTAGCTAGCCCTAACATGACCAGAGAGGGTTCTCTCAATTTCACTTTCTAGCCAATGAAATGACTGAATATCTAATGATCTTAGGCTAGGTATATAAGCTCAGTAAATAGGGTTTTTGTTTGTTTTTTTGTGTTGGATAGGAATACAAGTAAGGAGACTAGGTCTAGGGTCTAGGTCAAAATTCAAGGTCAATTTGCAGATAATATGGATGAGGCCAGGTAGGTGGTTTGAAAGCATGCTTAATTTTTCATTATGCATGGTATTAAAATATGAATGAGAACTGAGGTGAATTAATTCATTTATAATAACATAAACATATAATGTAAATCTTAAGTATGAGGGGTTTCCGCAGTGCATATATTAGATATCATTTTTTGGATTCAACTGTGTTAAGTAAGTCATTCATCTATGACCATTTCCATGAGAGGTAGTCGTAACTGACTAATTTCTCATGATTCTTAAATAGTACACTTAGCACTCATTGCATCGGGTGATGCTCATAGGGGTGAAGAAGTGGGATTGAAACTAGTGAAATGAATCACATAGCATCAATCATCACTTTCGGGGCTTGCACTCGGTAACTAGGGATTCTCGGGAGGTCACCCATCCAAAAACTCCTTTGGCTCAAGCACGCTTAACAGTGAATTTTTCCCCACAATCAAGTCCACATAGCTTGCTACCCCATTTTCAAAACCTTAGCATGTATTTTTCCTCATGAAACATTCAAGTAGATATCCCTTTGCTCTTTGTAGTTTAAGTATGAGGGGTTTCCGTAGTGCATTATATTAGATATCACTTTTGGGATTCAACTAAATTATGTAAGTCATTCATCTATGACCATTTCCATGAGAGGTAGTGATAACTGACTAATTTTTCATGATTTTTGAATAGTCCAATTAGCATTCATTTCATCGGGTGATGCTCACAGGGGCGAGGAAGTGGGATTAAAACTAGTGAAATGAATCACATAGCATCAATCATCACTTTTGGGGTTTGCAATCGGTAACCAGGGCTTCCTGGGAGGTCACCCATCCCATAACTCCTCTGGTCCAAGTGTGCTTATGATCCAGGTGGATATTGGTGGTCACTCGCCTATTCCACTTGGGGCCCCACCATTGTCTCTATCAGTTTTTCAGTTTCGGCATAACTTACTAGTTTTAGCAGTTTTTCGGGTCCTGAACTTCCGGAGCCGTTTTGAGGCCCTAAACAACGTTTTTTGGGGATCGTTTGTCCAGAGAATATGATTCCATTTCAGAATTGATATTTTTGGTGACATTTTTGGTCCTCAGATAGATCTTTCTAATGATGTATCATGTGCGTCAAACGGAGATAGTATGCCGAAGTTACGTCCCCGGGAAGTTGAAACACCAATTTACCCAGACGGGGCCCATAGTTTTGGCGCTTCATCTCCTAGGGTTAGGTTTTTGGATGTTTAGAGTTCTCCATTGTTTCTCCATAATAAATAGGCCCTCGAGCCTCATTGTAAGAGAGTCCAGAGGTCTGTAGCCACCACATCTCTTCTCAGAGATTCGGTACCAACATCCTAGCTATTGTATTTCCATTATGTTTGTAAGCATATTTCTGTTATTTGATATTTCTAAAATGAAGCCTTATTTCCACTGCATCTCTATGTTTATGGTTATTTCTGTATTCTGTTGCGTTCCTGCATAAATCCGAATCAGTAGTGTGGTTTTCTCCCCACAATCAAGCCCACTTAGCTTGCTACTCGATTTGCAAAACCTTTGCAAGAATTGTGCCTCATGAACCATTCAAGTAGAGATCCATTTACTCTTTGTATTTTAAGTATGAGTGGTGTCCATAGTCCATTATATGAGATATCATTTTTTGGGTTCAACTACGTTAAGTAAGTCATTCATCTATGACCATTTCCTTGAGAGGTAGTCATAATTGACTAATTTCTCATGATTTTTGAATAGTCAACTTAGCACTCATTGCATCGGGTGATGCTCACAAGGGTGAAGAAGTGGGATTGAAATTAGTGAAATGAATCACATAGTGTCAATCATCACTTCCGAGGCTTGCACCCGGTAACCAGGGCTTCCTGGGAGGTCGCCTATCCTAGAATTCCTCTGGCTCAAGCACGCTTAACTAGGAGTTTTCCCCACAATCAAGCCCACTTAGCTTGCTACCCCATTTGCAAAACCTTAACAAGTATTGTGCCTCATGAACCATTCAAGTAAACATCCCTTTACTCTTTGTATTTTAAGTCTGAGGGATTTTCGAAGTGCATTATATTAGATATCATTTTTGGGATTCAACTGCGTCAAGTAAGTCATTCATATATGACCATTTCCATGAGAGGTTGTCGTAACTAACTAATTTCTCATGATTTTTGAATAGTCCACTTAGCACAATGCATTATATTAGATATCATTTTTGGGATTCAACTCCGTTAAGTAAGTCATTCATCCATGACCATTTCCACGAGCGGTTGTCGTAACTGACTAATTTCTTATGATTTTTGAATAGTACACTTAACACTCATTACATTGGGTGATGCTCATAGGGGTGAAGAAGTGGGATTGAAACTAAAGAAATGAATCACATAGCATCAATCATCACTTCCGAGGCTTTCACGCGGTAACCAGGACTTCCCGGGAGGTCACCCATCTCATAAATCCTCTGGCTCAAGCGCGCTTAACTGTGGAGTTTTCCCCACAATCAAGCCCACTTAGCTTGCTACCCCATTTGCAAAACCTTAGCAAGTATTGTGCCTCATTAACCATTCAAGTAGATATCCATTTACTCTTTGTATTTTAAGTATTAGGGGTTTCAGCAGTGGATTATATTAGATATAATTTTTGGGATTCAACTGCATTAAGTAAGTCATTCATCTATGAACATTTCCATGAGAGGTAGTCATAACTGACTAATTTCTCATGATTTTTGAATATTCCACTTAGCACTCATTGCATCGGGTGACACTCACAAGGGTGAAGAAGTGGGATTGAAACTATTGAAATGAATCACATAGCTTCAATCATCACTTCTGGGGTTTGCACCTGGTAACGAGGGCTTCCTGGGAGGTTATCCATCCCAAAACTCCTCTAGCTCAAGCACACTTAGCTATGGATTTTTCCCAAAAATCAAGCCCACTTAGCTTGCTACCCCATTTGCAAAACCTTAGCAAGTATTGTGCCTCATGAACCATTCAAGTATAGATCCCTTTACTCTTTGTATTTTAAGTATGAGGGGTTTCTGCAGTGCATTATAATAGATATCATTTTTGGGATTCAACTGCGTTAAGTAAGTCATTCATCTATGACCATTTCCATGAGAGGTAGTCATAACTGACTAATTTTTGATGATTTTTGAATAGTCCACTTAGCACTCATTGCATCGGGTGATGCTCACAGGGGTGAAGAAGTGGGATTGAAACTAGTGAAATGAAACACATAGCGTCAATCATCACTTCCCGGGCTTGCACCCAGTAACCAGGGCTTCCTGGGAGGTCACCTATCCCAGAACACCTCTGGCTCAAGTGCACTTAACTGTGGAGTTTTCCCCACAATCAAGCCCACTTAGCTTGCTACCCCATTTGCAAAACCTTAGCAAGTATTGTGCCTCATGCACCGTTCAAGTAGAGATCCCCTTACTCTTTTTATTTTAAGTATGAGGGGTTTCCCCAGTGAATTATATTCGATATCATTTTTAGGATTCAACTGCGTTAAGTAAGTCATTCATCTATGACCATTTCCATGAGAGGTAGTCATAACTGACTAATTTATCATGATTTTTGAATAGTCCACTTAGCACTCATTGCACCGGGTGATGCTCACAGGGGTGAGGAAGTGGGATTGAAACTACTGAAATAAATCACATAGCGTCAATCATCACTTCTGGGGCTTGCACCCGGTAACCAGGGCTTCCCAGGAAGTCACCCATCCCAGAATAAGCATAAATAGTAGGAAATTAGGGTTTGATGGGAATGAAGTATAGGGAGGATGTGAATGGTAGGGAATGATATAATATGGTCTAACGAAGGTGTATGAGTGTATTAGATGGTAGAGTTAGGGTTTAGTCCACTAAAATATCTCAATTATAGGAAGAAGTTAAAACATAGTAGGAAAGGAGGTAAGCAAGAAAATCAATATTGTGCTTGATAAATAGACTTAAGGAGGATATGAAGTGCTAAATTACTGTTGAAGAAACTTTAAAAACTGATGGAAATGCCCTTGGAGCTTGGAGGAATAATTTGGGAGCCAAAATACCCAAAACATATCACTTTCCAGATGCGTAACACACTCTACGAGATGTGTAACAGACTTTCCAGATGTGTAACAGATCCCTGCTAGATGCGTAACAAACCTCGCATATGCATAGAAAACCTCTTTTGGAGTAGTTTTATTGCCTTTCTTCAAACCCTTGAAAATAATAGATCAATTTGGAGGCAAGATAGGAGCTCTACCAATCATGAAAAGCCAATATGAGTTGAAAAGGCCTTCTTTTTCCTTTTTATAACATCTTGAAATGAATTTTTGTCTTTTAGTGAAACAAAAGACTTTGATGATAGTTTTTACGTTTTTGGAATAATTTGAAAATGAAACAAGTTTTGAAATAATAAAAAGTGTCGTAATGATTCCCCTAACTATGCTAACTCCCTTTAAAATACTGATATGATGAAAATGAAGGTTTGTTTGCCCTCTTTGGTGACATTTTTGGAATTTTCACTGGCAAAAGAAGGACACCTAGAAAACAGACCTGCATGGAAGATAGAGTGATTAACCTAAGAATCTAAATGAAAATGAGTGACATGACCTCTGAGATGATGATGATGGCCATGGATGGAATGAGGGGAGCAACATTTCTAACCTAGACATATGTAGTGACCAAAATTTAATTGAAAAATTGTTTGAAAAGACAACATTTTTGAAGTAAGTCTAGTAGCAAATAAGCTGAAAGAGCATGTTTGATCACTAAAAATATTGACACTAACAAGGTGGAAGAAAAAATATGGAAAATATGGAATGTACGCTAATTTAATACCAGCGCAAAAATGAGGAGAAACAACATCACAACTTCCAAGAAATTTACAATTGGAGAGACACTCTTTCTCATGTGTCCAATATTAGCGGCTTGGAGCAAGAGGCAACTAATGGGTGCGTACCTCCTCCTATCATACCAAACCCTGTTTGTTTCTAATTTCTTGGAAGACAAACCAGGGATTTTTTTCTTGAAATTCATCGTACACTACACATTGTTTGTACGATGAGCATGATGTTGTGTTATCTATCTGTCCTGATTAATATTTTTTTCCAAACATATGAAGAATTTCGTCTCCTTCAGGCACAAAAACTTTTCTTAACAAATCTATATTAATCTCTTGATTTGTGTCTACATGTTTCTTCAACTGTAGTTATCTCCTACATTTACTCACCACAAATCTATCCAATTCACCTTTTTTCAAAACACTCCAACAGGGGTGATACCAAGAAATTTTGTTTGAAGATACCATCATCTTTGTATCGATCTTAAGATACCAAGATTTTTCATCTAATGATAATGTTCCATACAATGTCAAGCATACTTTCTTCAGTACCTCATTAACATAAATAGATGAAAGATACTATCCTTGGGAAACTTATCAAAATGCAGACTTTTATATATTATTTCAAGTATTATTTTCATTTCATCTATCATATTCCCTCTCAAAGTTGGTTTGGGCACCAATCTCTGTTCCATAATGCTTGAGAACACTTTCATTAATTGTTGATTCAGGTATGACATGCCTACGTTTTTGTTGTTTGAAAATACTATTATTGACAAACGATAAAAAACCATAAAAAAATTGCTAGATGTTCTAGAGAATAAAGTAATTTTGGTAATATGTTGCTGGGTTGAACAATAAATATATTTTTCACTCTCTATTTTTTGAACCATTAACATAAATGTTTGTGTGCAAAATGTAGGGTTTGCTGAAAAAACATTTCCTCCCGATGATATTAAATGTAAGAAATGCATGATATGTATTTTGGATTATAAAGAAAGAGAGGATGAATGCATGTTATATTAACACCTATTAATTAATTAATTAATTAATCTATCATAAGCTATTAGAGGACCTTCAGAAATTACAATAATGGACAACATTTGTACTTTATTTCCATGAATTTGTAGAAAGAGACAATTATAATTAACGGTATCGAATTCATTGTATATAGGTTCATGATAAATGGGTCTGTTAGTTATTTGATTTTGTGCTAGAATTTTGAAAACAAATACTAAAATTTTTTAGGTTTTAAAATTAGTGAGGTTGATGGTAGGGAGCGGATTTCCCTATATTGAATAATTTGCAAAACTTGAGCACAATGTTTTTTTAACAAAAATGCTTTAGTGTCTCCTCTATATTCCAATTTTATTATATGATCCCCACCCCAACATTCGGTTTGCATGGGGATAGTATGGAGATTTTGGACTCTCACAACAATATGGTAGATCATGCTCCACCAATTTTGCAATTCACGTTATAAATATATCCATATCCCTGCATCATTCAACCAAAAAATTTCGCAAAATACGAGCTCAGTAAAAGAATCATGGGGAGAAATATTTTCTCGTTGGAGAGTATATAGATTATTGGCCTTAGTGCTTGTAGTGCTCATAGATCCCTGTTAATGTATGTCAATGGAGTTTCAATTTACAGTCCTGAATCTAGTTTTGGGATTGGAGTTACTCGTTCTGATAATGGTATTAGAAGTGGCATAGGTTACATGGTCGGTGGGGGTTGTGGCATTAGAAAAATTTTGAGGTAAAAAATGGGTCTAAAAACAAAAACGTACAATCAAAATAAACTTTATAATATCTGATAGGATTCAAGATGATGATGTCAACTATGGGGGATGATTCACCATTTTTGGAGTAAAAAATTAAAAATATTACAAAAAAATTACTTTTTCAACTCCTATTTTCAACTTATCTCCCTATCGTTTTACTCAAATTTCAAGTGGTAACACTCGTTGGATGCAAGGTTTTACTCATCCAAGGAGTACACATGTTGCATACTTTCAATGGACCCTACTACAAAAAAAAGAAAAAAGAATTAATACATGATAAACGTGATTGCAATCATGTTTTTTCTTGTATTTTTCATTTTTGTGTAGCAGGGTCAATCAAAAGTGTGAAACATGGGTACTCCTTGAATAAGTAATTAAATTCCACATCCAGTGAGTTCTCCTGCTCGAAATTTTAGTAAAATTTTAGGGATATAAGTTAAAAATATGAGTTGAAAAAGTTATTTTTTTATTTTTTTCCCTCTAAAATTTGATTATGTAATATAATCTTATTTTATTATTTCCACTATTATTTTATAATAGTCTTTAGGAGACCCATTTTATACCTCAAAAATTGTCTTATGATATGGTGGTGTTGACTCAAGTTTCACCTTAGGCTTTGGTGCCAACAAAGGCCACTGAATAGGTGTCGGAGGTTAGAGATATGGATTCAAAGCTGGTTTCGACAGCAGTGCAGGATATGAAACCAGAGCCGGGGGACCAGCTCAAGGTACTTTTGGAGTTGGTTCTAATAATGGTGCAGACTACGAAACTGGAGTTGGGGTTATGGAACTTGTGCAAGCATTGAAACTGGTGGTTTGAATAGGTATTAAATATAGTTTTTTGAGTGGGGATTGAATATGGTTGTTTGAAAAACATCACGAGACTTTAAATGTTGCCTCAATTTATATTAACTGTAGACTATCGTGTGAGGCACAAACTAAGGAAACAACCATTGAAATGTAAAATACCAATCCAAGTGTAAGAAAATAGGATTTAATCATATATGTCATCCTTCCATTCGCTATGGATAGACTACGAATGTCATTGGGGAACTCTCCCTTATAAAACACCTTCAATGTAATTAAAAGCCTACCAAATGATATATGTGTCAAAGCACAAACATTCAAGGCTCATATTTATCAAAATAAATGAATATACGTTTAATTATAAGTAGAAATTTAAATTGTGAAATAAGGCTCATCTTTATTAAAAGAAAGCTGTATACATTTATTTATAAGTAGAAATTTATATTGTGAATTAAAAAATTTAGCAACTCCCCTTCATATTTAATCTCCTTATAACAAGCTTTAACAATATTTTAAAGTAACATTTTATATTCAAAGATATTGAAAAAGTCTTTGTTTGGTTTCTTTTTTTTTTGTATATTAAAACACTTTATTGCATTAGAATGCATTTAAAACAATAATATAATGTTGTTTCTTCATTACATATGGTGAGATTCTCATTGTATTAAAGGATTCCAAGAGAATCATCTAACTATCTTCCTCAAATATGCCCAAAAAACATCCCCAAACCCTAAACGAGACATTTTTGGTAAAGGCCAGACAATACATAACGTAAGAAAAGGCCAGATCTGCTTCCAATCTTGCAAGTCGTTAAGATTCAAAAGAAGAGATAGGGGCTGGTTCCCTTGCACTTGAATCGATAGGAGAAGGTGCATCAGACTCACATTAAAGATTCCCTTCTACACGCGGTAACCTTTCATCTAGCCTATCCATGGGAAAACACTAATTTCTCAACGTTATTTTGATATCCTCGAAGGAAGAAAACAAATTGTACCTCTCCAATTGTTTATCCTTTAACACCATGCCAAGAAGGGTCTTCATATGCTATTGTAATGCATCTGAATTTAGGTATTTCTTTCTCCTTTGTAATATTCCTAATTAGCTTTCAGCTAGTTGGAATATTAATTTTTTATTTTGTTAATAAAATATATGAATAAGAGGGTAGAGAGACCCATAAACCTCTTTAGTAGGAATAAAACCACTTCTAATGTGAATGTGGATCATTGTATAAGATTAATAAAGAACTTGCGGGTGTGAATAGGGGCTGAAGCATGTGGATATGTTCAATTTTGACCAAATCAACAATGTTGTCATGGAGGTAGTGGAGAGTTATTGGAGGACAACACAGTTAACATGGAGGAGTGTATATATGAGGGTAGCATCTTTAATGAGCGGGACCAAGGGTGAGGAGTCTCAACAAGAATATAAGGAAGGGGATGAAAACCACATAAGGCATTCTGATTATTGTTTATGTTTTGGTCTTTTATAACTTTATGCACGCTTCAGCTGTTTAACGGAGTCTGTTGTGCTGTTTAGCACAAGGGTGTTTCCGAGTGGAAATCCCACCCTCATCCTCGAGGGACTTCAAGTGCCCACTCAGGAGAGGTTCATTGAGATTTATTTCCACCATTTGGCATTAGGCCAAGCTTCAACCATCATCGATAGTGCAGTCTCTTTTAGGATTTTGTTGTTTTGGAGGGCAATACCAGTGGAGGGTTGATAGACCCAGTTTATGAGCTTATTTTCTAGTGAGGGGAGAAACCCTTCATCTTGGAGGCTAGCAAGGAATTTCCTTTAGCATTATTTCACCATTCGGCATTAGGCCAAGCATCATCCATCATTCAAAGCACAATATCCTTTAGAAACTGTGTTATTTTGCAAGGCAGTTGTAGTGGGGGGATCAAGTACCCAAGTTCTTGACCTTTTTTTCCAGTGAGGGGAGCCACCCTTCATCTGAAAATCGAGTAAGGAGGGCTATCATCCATTTTAACATCACATCAGCCACCTCCCAACTGGCAACAATTATCCAACTGCAGAGCATTATTCAACCATAGGCATTTTTCATTTTATGTATTTCCGGAAACCCCTTCTGGGTTGTCTTAGAATTGTGCTAAAAAGCCTAGATCTCTGATCCTGATATTTTCTAAGCACTATATCAGTAGATCCATGTATTCTCATTTACAATAGTAGTTAGTCCCAGCAAAAAATGCACTGTCATAGCCTCTGACATTTTGTATAGCTGTTGTTCTTCATATTTTATGTACTGGGTCCTTAGAGGTTTATTTTGCCTAGCTTGGGTGTCTTTTTCCTCAAGATCTTGTACACATTTTCTGCTATAATGTCTAATAAAATGGCTCTATGATTTTCCCTTATTTGTTGTGTTGATATTTCACTGCAATTTCTAGTTTTATGATCTATATTCCCATTTTTCCTAATTTGGAATATTACAGTGGTATCAAAGCATAATATTGGCTCAGCCTATGGGGCCCTATATCTTTAAATATGGAGCAATGGATGGAAGAGAGTTTCCAAAAATTATTCTCCAAACTATGTGGTATATTGCCAGAAAAATCAAGGAGATGAGGATGGAAAGACATAAAGAGACCCCAAGAAGGTCTCAAAATGGAGATAGTTCTGACACCTTACATTATTGGTGTGAGAAATCAGTATTACAGCCAATTCTAAAATTCTCCACCTTTCCTACATTCCTCGCCATAGGAAATGAGCTAGGAGGAACACAAAAGGAGGAGACTCTTGGTGATTATCTCCTAGAATATGAATCTCAATCTCAGAGGTTCAAAGAGCATCTAAAATTCCAAGGGTTCTATCAGATAGAGGATAATAGAAGACCTAGTAATCACAATAGAGGGAGAGGGTTCATGCAAAACAATGGTCTGCAACATAATTTGGGTAGATTATTTCTGCCTACTTTTGATGGGTCACCCAACTACACAACCGACACTTGGGTAGAGAAATTAGACATCTATTTCCATTTGAACCGAGTTTTAAAGATGGAGGCCATTAAGATAGTAGCGTTGCACCTTGAAGGTGAAGCACATGAGTGGTGGTTTCATGGCCTATATACATTGGGGCGTGCCAGTATAACTTATTCAAAATTTACATAGAGTTTGGTGGAAATATTTGACTGAAGAGATCCAGAAGCTCATTTTGTTGAGCTAGCTAAGTTCAAGCAGTCAAGAGATCCAAAGACTTATATCTCTGAATTCCTGAACTTTCAGTCATGGTGCCAGATCTATCTGCAGCTAGAAGAGTGTGCCTTTTTATTGATGGACTAGCATAGTATTTGCATGAGTTTGTAGAATCCACTAAACCAACTACACTCCATGATGTTACTGAGAGGGTTAGAGACTTCAAAAATACTTTTCCAAGGGTAAGCTATGAAGGTTCCTCCCTCAAGAGAAAACCAAGACAAAGGATATCTTAGTGATGATGAGGTATCCTCCAATAATGATGATGAGGAAGAAGAATAGTTGGAAGGAGATACCAGTGTTGTAGCACTAGGAAGAGATCGACCACCACCTGGAGGTGGAAATGGAGAAATTTCTCCAACTAGAAGAGCTCGTGCATCCTTGTGGGGAGTTCCAAAGAATATAACATTGGGATACCGAGGCACAATCAAGGAGCAACATGTGTCAGCATTGATAGACAGTGGGACTACCCACAATTTTATTGATGCCCAAATAGTGTAGAGGGGAGAAATACCCACCAGGGATTTTGAAGGATTCTCAGTTGTGGTCCCCGAGACTAAGTAGTGGGAGAAGTGTGTTCAAGCATTGACTATAACTTTGGGGACATACACCTTGATAGATCATTGCCTTGTGGTCAAGACCCTTGACACTAATGTGATATTGGGTGTGCATTGGCTAACTATACTAGTGAAGGTCACTACGGATTGGGAGGCATTGCAAATGTCATGGATAGATAAGAAGAGCGGTAATCACCAAAATATCAGGGGCATGCACACCTATCCACCTCAGTAATCATCCACATATAATATGGAGACGGATTTGCACAGGGGAAGCTAGGAAAACTTAGTCCATGCAGATATGCAGTTTACTCTAGACCATGATTTTTTATTATTTGGAGGCATTCCAATAGGGAGGCCCCCAAATTGGAATATAGTAAAATTGTTCTCACAATAAATGACACCAATCCCAGCTCTGGCTAAGAGGAGAGCCTTGTATGGGACCAGAACAACACACAAGACTTTTGATTAGCTCAAGGAGGAGATGATTATTTGTTTTGTATTGAGATTACCAACTTTCACTAAGCCTTTTGCACTGAAAGGTGATGCATCAGGAGTGGATGATGGCACAAGCATGGTGCAAGAGGGATATTTTGTAGCCTTTGAGAGTCAAAAGTTACTTCCAAATCAGAAGGAGTCTTCCATATATGGTAGTGTGTTTCTAGCTTTCATACATGCATTGGCCAAACTCATGAGGTTTTGGATGGGAAATAGCTTCCAAGTGAAGATTGACCACCATGAACTTCAATCTTTCCTTGAGCATAAACAACTGCAAGGGAGGAAGCAAAAGTGGGATAGTAGATTTTTGGTATGTGGTTATGGAATGGAGCATGTCAAAGAGGGAAGCAAGGAGGTGAAAGGTGCCTTATCATAGGGTTCAAAAACGTTGTCATTGATGAGGTGGGACCCACATTGGGAGTCCCAGATATTGGTGGAGTATTCCAAGAACCACTTCACATGTGAAGTTCTTGATGGATAGGTGACTGATGAGGGATATAGAGTGATGGATGGAGTCATCTATTACCAGGATCCGATCTTATTGACTAGAGATTCTAAGCTCGAGGAGAAGGTTCTACATGCAGGACATGATTCACTACTTTCCGGTCACCAGCATTTCATCAGGACATATCAGGACATTTGGGAGAGATTCTCATGGGAGGGTCTCAAGGAGGATGTGCTCCATCATATCAGGGGATGTGTATTTTTCTTGAATATTGAGGAGGAAAACAACCATCCTACAAGATTGTTACATTCACTCACTTTTCCAGGAGAGAGATGCGAGAGATCATCTATGGACCTCATCACCAACTTGCCAACAGTACATGGTAAAGATTGCATATTTATAGTCGTTAATAAACTAACAAAGAATTTTCATTCCTTTCCCATTTATTTCCAGTGTATTGCTCCACAAGATGGAAAGCCTCTCCATGGACTTCATGGTCTTCTTAAGACCAAAATAAGTGATAGAGATAGCCACTTCCTAGATGGTTTTGGGCAAGTATTGTTCTATTATAGGTGTACTCAGTTGACACTCAATGATATTTACTACTTCCAAGTAGATGAGCAGAGAGACACAACAAGCAAGTGGTTCGGAAGCTACTTGCCACATTATGTTCAGGGGCAGCAAGGAGCCAAACTGCGTTGGTCTCACTTGAGGGACTATTGTCACCATCCGAAATTTCATATGGCACTCAGTGTATCTCTCTTCTTAGTTCCATATAGTGATGATGTTCTATTCACTATTGATGGAATGGGTTGGGAAAGTAAGGTTCCTAGAAGCAAAGATTGGATCCTAGAGAGTCAGGGTATATCCCGTCCTCTTATGGACAACATTGATGTAACCCAAGGTCAACAAAAATTCTACACAGATCGTAGATGGGGAGAGAGATAACGTGGGGTGGAAAATTTGGTCTCTCATTTTCAGCCATACATCCCATCTACATTGCAGGAGTAGGGGACTAACGAGAGTTTCTATGGGCCACACATGGTGATCCATCTTGTTGGGAGAGTGGCATATAGGTTGTAGCTTCTCATTGGGATTAAGATCCCCAAAATTTTTCATATCTCATGCCTCAAGAAGGCCATTAGACAACATGTAGTTTCCTCCATGGATCTCCCACTTCTTTATGATGTGAGCAATTTGGTTTTATCACCAAAGACTAACTTGGACACTTGGGAGGGGCCACTAAGGGACAGATTGATTGAAGAGAATATAGTTTAGTGGATGATTTTATCAAATGAGGATGCTACAGAGGAAGGAGAGGACGTTTTTCATTATCTATCCTTGCAATTTCTTGAGGACAAGCAACATTTCCGAGGGGAGGACTGTAATATTTCAAATTAGCTTTCAGCTAGTTGGAATACTAATTTTTTCTTTTTTTCATAAAATAGATGAATAAGAGGGTAGAGAGACCCATAAATAGCTTTAGTAGGAATAAAAACACTTCTAATGTGAGTGTGGATCATTGTAGTAGCTGAATAAATCACTTTTGGGTGTGAATAGGGGCTAAAGCATCTGTGTAGGGCCAAGGTTGAGGAAATCAAGAACGTTGTCATGGAGGTTGTGGAGAGTTATTGGAAGAAAATAGAGTTAATATGGAGGAGTGTAGGCATGAGGGTATCATCTTTAATGAGTGGGACCAAGGGTGAGGAAGCTCACCAAGCATATAAGGAAGGGGATGTCAACCATAGAAGGCATTCTGATTATTGTTTATGTTTTGGTCTTTTATGACTTTTTGCACACTTCAACTGTTTTGTGGAGTCTGATGTGCTGTTTAGCACAAGGGTGTTTCTGAGCGGAAATTCCACCCTCATCATCAGGGGAGTTCGAGTGCCCACTCAGGAGACGTTCATTGAGCTTCATTTCCACCATTCGGCATCAGGCCAAGGTTCAACAATCATCCACAGCGCAATCTACTTCAGGATTTTGTTTTTTTGCAGGGCAGTACCAGTGGAGGGTTGATAGACCCAATTTCTGAGCTTGTTTTCCAGTGAGGGGAGAAACCCTTCATTCGGGAGGCTAGAAAGGAATTTGCTTGAGCATTATTTAGCATCTGGAATCATGCCAAGTAGCAACCATAATGAAAGCGCAGTCTCTTTCAGAATTTGCATTATTTTACAGGGCATTGCAGTGAGGGGAGGGGGGGGGGGTAAAGTACCCAAGTTCTTGACCTTGTTTTCCAGTGATGGGAGCAACCCTTCATCTAGAAAGTCATTAAGGAGGGGTATCAGCCATTTTCACATCAGATCATCCAACTCCCAACAGTTATCTAGATGCAGAGCGTTATTCAGCCCTAGGGCTACATTTTTCATTTTGTGTATTTTTGGAAACCCCTTCTGGGTTGTGTTGGAATTGTGCTAGAAAGCCTATATCTCTAATCCCAATATTTTCTAAGCACTTTATCAGTATATCCATGTATTCTCATTTACAACAGTATTTAGTCCCATCAAAAACTGCACTGTCATAGCCTCCGACATTTTGTATAGCAGTTGTTCTTCATAGTTTATGTACTGGGTCCTTAGAGGTTTATTTTTCCTAGCTTGAGTGTCTTTTTCCTCAAGATCCTATACACATTTTCTGCTATAATGTATAATAAAATGGCTCCATGATCTGCTCTTATTTGTTGTGTTTATATTTCACTGCAATTTCCAGTTTTATGATCTATATTCCTGTTTTTCCTAATTTGGAATATTATATCCTTCCCCTGGTATTACGACGGTAAGAAACCCAACAACAAACATATTCCATAATTTCCTATTCAAAATAATATTGCCTCTTTGCGCCCACCACAGTTTCTATATTCCTGATTTCATGTCAAGTCATTAGAAAATCTACATTGAAATACAGCTGAGTCCTTGGTGAATGTACTAGCCCTGCGATGACCCTAATAAACATTTTCGCTGCCACCCCTCCTACAGTGCATGTGTTTCCTAGAAGGCATGGCTTGTAGGAGGGCCTCATACCTTAATTTACCACCAGAATATCGACAATCAACAGTCATTTTGTTGAGTCTACCCGTGAAATGCACACTTACAAATAAATGACTAATATTGCAAAAAATTTCAACTCTTTGCAATTGATTCAAATCCAAAATAAGGGATGGACCACACCTATCATGTACAAAAAGACAATATTCACCACCTCCCTTAAAACCCTCCTCTGAGTGAAGATAAATAGCCACATATAAACCAAAATAGAATATATACTAGAATCCCCCCCCCCCCCCCCCCCAACCTGTTTTTTAAGCCAGGTAAAAAAGGTACCAAGAGCTAACATGAACAGACGAAACAATATTTTTGAGACCCTGTGTCGACCAAAAAGAACCTTTAAAATCTCAAGCCAGACATAACTGGAGCAAGGTTCGAATTCCACCGACGATGTCCTAAAGCCTGTGCACCAGAAATCCTTAATAGGATGCCAAAGCTAGGGAAAACACTTCCAAGAATGAATACACCAAAAAATATTTTCCAAACCCGAAAATTATTGAATATCGCTATGGTAAATATGAAATATCTAATTGTAAAAACAAACCACAAAAGTCTAAAATATACCATAAAACTCCCAGACTAGGCATAACTATAACCAAGACTAAATCCCTCCATAACTACCCTAGAACCTAGAAAACCAAAAATCATTTAACAAACCGACTAGACTAGGACTTACAATATCAGGAGAAGTGATAAACAAATTAAGATATGCCATATAGAACTAAAACTATATAGCTGAAACATAATTAACAAGGGAGGAGGGTGCCCATATTCCTTCAACAATTACCATCAACCCAAGCAGATGTCGCCTTCCATGAACAACCTTCACTATCCTCTGCCACTTATAAATACCATAGAAAATCGCAAATTTCCCATCCTAGGATCCAAGCTCACACATCAGCCACAAGGAGGTTGGCACCTCGACCTCACACTATGTCCCTCCTTCTTCCCTCATCTCTAAGATTGAGTTTCTCCCCATCACCCTTCGCACACATTTATAAGCCAATTGTTCCATTGCATGTCAGTTCATGCCGAGGGTAAGCCACACCCCTTGCTCATTATTATAAATCACGTTGGCGAGGTTGCAGGCTCGACCTATGATAGCCCCCTTTTCAAAGTGTGCCCACCCCCATCGAGGATGATTATCATATTTATTTTATATTCACATATATTTTAAAACATATGCGTTAATTTATATAAATCATTATAATCATATAAAATAGATGGTTGATAAATGTTGACAACATAAAAACACTTATGTGTTATTTAATTTACGAATCATTTAATTTATGTAATGTTGAGAATTTGTAATGTGCAGACAAAGTGGAAGTGACAAAAACATCAAATAATTTTTGGAATGAAAAAATTGTCTGTAAACCCTTGATTTTATCTATTAAATTGTGTATAAAAAAAAATCCTTAAATTATTAAATCTATACCATTCATACATTTTTTTTAAGAATGAAGAGAATAGAAACTTTATTCCAAAACAAAATAAAACATGCATATGAATATAACAATCAAATAATGAAATTATTGGGTTATCAATTTTTGGATGAAAATGGAGCATGTGAACATCAAGCCATTACCCTAATTTTTATTTTTAAATATATTATAGACTTTTTTTCCCAACTTCATTCTCATTCATATATATATATGCAAAGTGAATTCTTTAACTAAGTTACAGTTTTTATTTTTTTAATAGATGGATTAACCAATAATTTATTTGGTACTAATTTTAGACAAACTGTTTGATACTTTATAGATCACACTACTGTATTATATTTAATTATAAAACTTATCCTCTAGTGAGTCTTTATACTAATTAAAAAATTAAAAATAAATAAAAATAATAATATTTTTGGTATATAAATTAATATCAAATTGATAATTAAAAACCATTATTTTTTTAAATAATTAACTTGCTAGTAAAATTTATTTTAAAAAAATCATATACTTTTACTTCATATAAAAACTTCTCATATCCATGAGAAATAATCCTTCACATTTCATAGATCTAAGATTACTTTGTATTAGAATTCTGTATAGTACTTTAATAAGCGACGTGGACATAAATTTGATGTTTCTCTATCGTTGAAAAATGAATGTGTTAAGTTGATGAATATTTCTTTCACATTTCATAGATCTAAGGTTACTTGGTATTAGAATCCCATAGTACATTAATTAGCGACGTGCACATAAATTTAATGTTACTATCAGGTTGAAAAATGAATGTGCTAGAGTTGATGAATAATATAGATTTATAACGTGTTTTTTAAGGTTATTTTTACTATGAAGTTATGAATCGATATAGTTTAGTTATGAACCGATATAGTTTGTATTATAAAAAATTAATGTTTACTTATGGTGAATGTTTATTACAAAATTTTAGAATAGTAAAATGTTTATATTAAATCGTTCTGTAATAAATATTTCATATGTAGTTTAAATATGTCATGTGTAATAAAAAAATATATGCGGTTTAAATTACCAATTAATAAAAGGATTATAAATTCTAGTTCATCAATCAAAATACTAAAATACATATACTAATCAATAACAAATTATTAATTACTAGCAATAATAGTAATCACAATAAGAATATGTTTATTGTGTGAAGATTTATGATGAAAAATTTAGGGAATTTGGGTTGAGAAGGAAGAAATGTTTTCGACATTAGCATGACTTTCTGTCAGTTATCTAACTTTTCTCCATTTTCTTAGATCAAGGCCTTAATGCTCTTGTGTCCCTATTTTCTTTCTTCCTTGAGATTTTTTGGGGGGTGTTGGAAACATTGTGTATAAACTCTCAAATTGAGATTTGAAGAAATCGAACGAGATTGAGCATTATTTGTTTGACTCTTAGATTTGTGATATTCCTTGTAAGGAGTATTGATATGATAGTCTGACATGAAATGAATATGTTTATCAAGGCAGACCTCTAACAAAGCAAACAACAGATGTGGATCATTTAGATCCATGCCTTTTAGGAGGTATTGAGTCTCATCCTCTTCCATTATTGAGCTAGTGGCTCCTTTTAAAAGGAATTTTGTTGATTAACTTTTGGGTTCTTTTTCTTTAGCTTTGTTGGAGGTGGAAAATATTTGGGAGTACTTCTAGCAGTTTTCTTTGGGATTCATTGATTATCTTCTTGCATTGGGTTTCATCTAGAAAAGAGAGGGACATGAATCTCTTTCCATATATGGGGTTCTAACAAAAATATTTGTCTCCATGATGTCTCAAATTCCTTTTCCTTTGGGGTATGTTTTCAAAACCCTCTTGCTCTTTGTGAGTTGATTGATCTTTTGTTAACTCTTTTACAATTAGAGGGAAATCTCTAAAAATATGTCCATATTCATGACAAAACTTATCTAAAAGGGGCATTATCATAATGCAATGTCGTTTTCCAAAGATTATCTTGATATAGGTTGTGCATCTCCCTCTCATATTTGCCTCAGAACCTTGACAAATCTACAGATGTAATTTCCCATGCCTTCAAGGATTTCTTCCACCCAATATTCCTTTAGAAGAGAAAAGAGCCAAATCCATATTGGGGTTGCAAGGAAGTCTTCCTTCTAAGGATTGTATCAACATGAAAATATGAAGTTGGGCAACACTTTTTACCCTTTTTTGAGAAAAAACATTCATTTTTTTTCTGTTCTTCAACTTTCTCCAAGCCAAAACTATTTTTCTGTTTAGAATTTCATTTTGCGATAAAAATAAAAGTTGTCAGAAATTTTATTAGCTTTCTATTACTTATTTTTTGGAATTTTTTTATACATATTTGATATGTCAACTTAGCATTTCTTTGAGTGTGTGTTTTTTAACAATCAAAGGATTCATAAGAAGTCATGTTAGTATACACTGGTGTATTCTTTGAAACTTCATGTTTTTGAGAAACAAAATGCGTTACAACAATCTAGATAGAGTCTACTTAGGTTTTGTTATATTTACAAAACCAACTGATGCATATCATAATTACTAGATTTTTTTGAATTGATCCAATATGAAAAAACTGCATATTTTGAATATGTTTTGCAACGCACAAAATTTCTCAACATATAAGTTATAAACTAAAAATATAAAAACTACCCATTACAGACGACGGACCAATCTAATGCACCATAATTTTTTCAATTTTTTTTACAATGTATTTTGGAAGATATAGAATATTGATTTCATTGAATCATAACGACCTTCAGAAATTGTTTGCACACATTTTATTACAAAATTATTTAAAATTAGTAAATATTTATGAAATTCCATAAAAGTTATATTTCCTGAAAGTAGATTGAATTTTGAAAACACTTGTCTTGGTTTCGGCAGTTAATTCAGAATTTTTCATGGATTTTAATCACCCCAAAGTTGAAGATATGTTTTCAGAGCTTGGATCTGCGTAATTGTAGACGTGTTAGTTCGGAAAAACTTGTAAAAAATTTTGAACAAATTATTTTTTGCACCGACGACTTGTCAAGTTTAACGACACAAAAGTTCGGCCGAATTTATTATAAAAGTTCGACCGAACATTTATTTGACTTTCCATCGGCCGGAAAATACAACGAAGCCCCTCCAAAAAAATCATTTCGTAGAAATATAAATTGATGTAAAAGCATTCATTATTTTCACATAATTTCGTACATTTCTTCATTTGGTCTGATTTTGCAAAGGGCTAATTTTGCAAAGGATTGTTTTGGGTTTAAGGACTTTTCTTAGAGGTACATTCAAATGACATTTTTGCAAAGGATTGTTTTGGGTTTAAGGGATTTTCTTGGAGGTACATTCAAAGGACATTTTTGCAAAGGATTGTTTTGGGTTTAAGGAATTTTCTTGGAAGTACATTCAAAGGAAATTTTTGCAAATGATTGTTTTGGGTTCAAGGACTTTTCTTGGAGGTGCATTCAAAGGACATTTCTTCGAGGTATGTGATACATTTTTTTGATGTTTTTTGGGCTTCATTGCTTTTGAAGTTGTTTTGTTTTTAGAGGTTTTGGGCTTAATTTTCCTTGTTTTTTTTTTAAGGTATTTTATTTTTAGAAGTTTTGGGTTTAATTTTCATTGATTTTTTTTTAAGTATTTTAATTTTAGAAGTTTTGGGCTTAATTTTCAAAGGACATTTTTTTGGATGTATTTTGTTTTTAGAGGTTTTTGGGCTTAATTTCCAAAAGACATTTTTTGGTTTTAAGATATTTTGTTTTTAGAAGTTCTGGGCTTAATTTTCATTGTTTTTAGAGGTTTTGGGCTTAATTTTCAAAATACATTTTTTTGGATGTATTTTGTTTTTGAAGTACATTTTTTTGGATGTATTTTGTTTTTGAAGTATTTTTTAAAGTGATATTTTTTAGAGGCTTTTTTGAAGTATTTTTTAAAGTGAAATTTTTTAAGAAGTTGGAATTAATTTTCAATAGACATTTTTTGGAGGTATATTTTGAAGTGACATATTTTTAGAGTACCTGTTTTGGGTTGAAGTAAATCTTTTATAATGATTTTTTAAAATGAGTTTTTGTCTAACTTTTTAAATGAATTTTTTTTGCAGGACTTGAAAGGAAATATTTTGTGTTTCGTTTCATTTTTATAAGACAATTTTTTCTTGGATTTTTTAAAGTAAGTGTTTTGGATTGAAGTATGTATTTTTTGCAAAATTTTTAAAATGAATTTTTTTAAATTAAATATTTTGTGATGTTTTTTTTAATTGAGTTTTTGTCTAAATTTTTGAAGGAAATTTTTGGAACTTCATACTCTATTATCATGGGAAATCAAAGGAATTGCACGAGAAAATATGATCAAACAAGAGACCCTGAGGAACGTAGAGAACACGGGAGAGAATCTTGCAAAATAAAGAGAGAAGCACTCTCAAATATTGAAAGGGAAAATCAACCTCAACTATAAGTTGACGCAGGTATGTAAATGTAAATATTATGAATTTGATATTTAAAATTTTCCTAGTGTAAAATGTGTTCAAGCTTAATTTTTATATGATGAACTAATTTGAAAAGTATTTTGCAATGTAAACAGAGAGAGATATTCCTCAAAACCTTGATGATAAGATACAAAATTTTGAAAGAGAAAGTGAAAGAGGTATTGAACCAATGATTGAAGATGGTGAAAATGTTGAAAGAAATTCAAGTGAACAAATTGAATCACAAAGTGTGTGTGTGTGTGTATATATATATATATATATATATATATATATATATATATATATATATATATTTGTGTTGAACACATGCACATATTATTGAAATTATACATATTTATTAATTTAGTTATTTATTGAATATGTAAACTTATTATGTACTATGCATTTGAATATGTATAGATGAAATCAATGTCGATGATGAGATGTTAGAAAATGTTGACACTCATACATATGAAGATAAAAGAGTTGACCATGCTATACGACCTCGTGTTAAATGCATTTTTGTACGTACTTCATAAAGGAAAATGTGACAGTTCAAGCCCAAATGTTGAAAGGTCTCCTATCATTAAGGAAATTAAAAGAAGCTACGACTTTATTGGGTATTCGAAAAAAAAAAAAATGAAGGAAAATGTGATACAAAATATAAATAGTGCTATAAATTCAATTAGAAGATCTAGATAGAAAAAATTTTTAGTTGTACGTAGAGAAATACATATGGTAGTGGTTTCACCAAGTACTAAAGATAATCGCTTGGTAAAATCTATGGCACGAGCATTAGGAACCTCACGAAAAAATTTGCGTAAACATCAGAAATTTTGTTGCGGATAGATGCAAATGGTGAAATCGTTTGTTGGAGAGCTATTCATAGGCAACCATACAAATATAGACTTGGAGAAAATGTTCAAAAAACAATATAGGAATATTGGAAGAAAAATTCACGTGTTTCGCCAAATGAAAGGGATGTGATGTGAAGAAGAATAACATGAAATCAATACGAAGAACGTGAAAAACATTTCTTGGAAACCGCTCAGATTGAGTTGTTCAACAAGTTCAAAGAAGAGAATCATGAAATTCATGTCTCAATCAGTGCTTTTGTTCAACAGAAACCATGGTATGTAAAACCTATCACCGTACATGACACTTATTGTTGTCGTTATCATGTGGAATTTCAGTTATATTATGACACATTCCTTAATTTTGGTAGAAAATTTTGGAAATATTCCCCTCCTCCTTCCACTATTTGTGATTTCATATCTCAAATTCTATTTTAAAGAGAAAGTGATAAATTATTCTACGAGAAAAAATGTGTTGGTTGTAAAAAATGCGATGATTATGGAAATTTGACTAAATTTCAAAACAAATATCGTAATGATATAAATGATCAATCATTGTCCAACATGAAAGTGAAATGAAAGAGATATGAATATATCCATACATCGATTCAAGTTTCAAAGAGAGCTAAAAGAATTGAATTACAAGAAGAAGAATTTTTTGTGATAGATCTTTTGAGAGAGTTTGAGGCAGAAATTTATAAATAAACCAAGCATTCCCAAAGAGCTCGATGGAAAGACTTGCAATTCAAAAAATCCCGTGAATTTTTTCCACGAGGGACCATTTTGTCAGTAATTGATTTTGCAGAAAACTACACATTTGTTCCACAAAAATAAATTCAGAGCGAATGCTATCATTCTGACCAAGTCTCCATGCTCTTCCATATTCTATATAGACATGCTGAAAAAAACATTGATCATATAAAAGGCACCAGTGAAAATCGACATGTTATTAAAGAATATCACTTTTATATCAGTGACGATCACACACATGATACATATTTTGTACAACACTATTTTGGAAAGATTTATGACTCCTTGAAAAGTTGTGTTATAAAATTCAATGAAAATTGGATATGGTCAGATGGATGCGCAGGTCAATTCAAATATTCACGATCATTCTTTTGGTTGTGTTTTCTTCATAATAAAACCTGCATTAAACATTGTTGGAATTTCTTTGAGAGAGGCCATGGAAAAGAAGAAAATGACGGTGAAGGGGCATGCATAAAACGAGCACTTCGAAGATATCAAATGGAGCCCTCTGCAAAGCAACTTGTGGATGCCAAAGAAGTTGTTCAATGGTGCATCGCTACTCTAAGCCATCAAACTACTTGATCAAGGGAAGTGCGAAGGTACATTCATTTAATTTTTATTGGATATCCAACTTTAAACAGTGTACATTTATCACAATTATTATATGTGATGGTATTTTGATATCATATTTACATTCTTCTTTGAATTTTCCATATATAGGTTTTTTGGCATATTGGGATCGAAGATGTAGATAGATCAATTGGAAATGACGTTGAAATAATAAAAGGGACTCGAAAATTGAATTCAATTAAAACAAAATTGTCCACAAATGTGTTTGCATTGGATAAAAGCAAATATTCTTTTTTTTGTCATATTTGCATAGACAACACATAATCCAATGACGTTTGTGAAAACAAAATGTATGAAAAAGATTGGAAACATACAGAGCTAAATACAAAGGGGAAAATGTCCGTTGCAATGTTTGAAGAAATGCAATCAGAGGAGACTACAATATCATCTGAAGGTGATCGAGTTTCTGATCTTGTTAGAGAAGGTAACATTTGAATTGCTTTCAAATGATAGATATTTAGAAATAAATTTAAATACATAAGTTTGTTAAGCTTGTTTTATTGTGCAGGAGATGTTTTTGTTGTAATTGCACCTACTAACAATGATGAAAATGTGAAGTATTATTTAATGTGTTGCACTGAACAAAAAATGAAATTATTGGAAAACTATAATGATCAAGGGTTTCCATATAAAAGAGGATCTATTATACTAAAAGGTTATTTTTTTAGACAAAATAATCAAAGTGGGGATTTTTTTTACTTTGAAGACTATGAACCTGATGTCATAAGTTGTCAATATAGTCACTTGGTGTGTGCAGCACACATAAAGTTGATAGAGGTTGAATCAGAGAAAAAAATGAAAATTAAGAAATGGAAAATGTCAAAATCCGATCATGAACAGATTATTGAAGATGGCATTCCAGTGGATTTTTTTTTATTGAAGTGCCCAACAATTTCTTCTCTTTAGATTCATGTTTTAGAACTTCCAAAACTCATTGCTAAAAATTGAGTTGCCTTGTTATGTTATCTGTGCAAGTGTTTGAACATGTAAATTGTTTTGGTACATGCACATTAGTATCAACTGAAAGTATATTTTCTATACATGCATTGATGAAAAATGTTGCATGTATTGGATATATATATGTTCTAGAATGAAATTCACTGAAAGTAGGTTTTCTATGTGCATTGATGAAAAATGTTACAAGTACTGGATATAGATGTTCTAGAAGTATTGGATATATATATATATATATATATATATATATATATATATATATATATATATATGTTCTAGAATGCAATTAAAATTGAAAGTAGCTTTTCTATGTGCATTAATGAAAAATGTTGCAAGTAATATATATATATATATATATATATATATATATATATATATATATTTTCTAGAATGAAATTAAAACTGAAAGTAGCTTTTCTATATGCATTAATGAAAAATGTTGCAAGTACTGGATATATATGTCCTAGAATGCAATTAACTATTCAAGTAGTTTTACTATGTGCATTGATGAAAAATGTTTCACGTACTGAATATATATGTTCTAGAATGCAATTAAGTGTTCAAGTAGCTTTTCTATGTGCATTGATGAAAATTGTTGCACGTACTGGATATATATGTTCTAGAATGGAATTAACTGAAAGTAGTTTTTCTATACATGCATTGATGAAAAATGTTGCACGTACTGGATATATATACATTATAGAATGCATTTTTAAAATTTTATGATTGTTGACACATCTAACAAGACCTAGAATCTTATGATTGTATGTATATATATATATATATATATATATATATATATATATATATATATATACTCTGTTGGTGTCCGGATATGAAAAGAATTCAACCATTTTTCCACATAAATTATCAACCCGAGGGCGTTAGTTATTTCAAGACTAACGACAAAGTATAGGCAGATACAAGAAAATGGTCCGCTGTAGATCACAGGTTTAATATATAACACAATTACCACTGTAAAAAAAATGAAATGAGCTACAAAAATAAAAGGCATCCACAACAATTAACGCAAATGTAACAAAAAATAAAGAATCACACCACACAACACTGCAAGGAAAAGAAAGAAGAATGCAGCACCTGATCACAAGAGTGGGCCCAACTCTTGGATCAGGGCTACGGAAACTCAAAGATTACAGGAGAAACAATAAGCTGCTGTACATTCAATTAATGATAAAAATATTGATTACAAAGTCTATATGTCAAAAATCCCCCCCCCCCCACACCCTGTAGGCCTCTTTATACAATTGTCCTGAAACCCCTGATTCCTCTCAATGACTCCATTGTTACAAAAATACATCTTGTTACAACTGAAACTAGATTTCCCAGCAAGAAACCATAAGAAGGCCTAAGATAGTGCTGATACACCCATGGATGTCATAAGGAAGATGCTGGAAATGATGGGCTGTGCCTTGACTCGTGGCTGCAACGCTCCTGTTGTAGCCAGATTTGAAGAAATATTGGAGTTAATATGTAGAAAGGTAAAACCTCCATGAAAAATACATCATTAATCAAATATCCCATAAAATATAGGAATAAGGGTTTTACCTCATGCTTTTAAGATAAATAACGGCACAAAGAGATAGAAAGAGAGGGTGAAATGGGAGAGGAAAGTATACAAATCTGGTACCCAACATCTCCCCCCAACTGATCTATGTCCTCATGCAGCTCATCGTCTCCTCAGATTTGGATTGGACTAACTGTGGTTAGCATGAAGCTGTGTGAGGTCATATTCTGTAGCCATTTCTGTTCCTAGTGGCTTATATCCTTTTTTCAAAACAACGTCCTTCCACCAGTCGGGTTCAACGTTATACGTAGGAGTATACTACGCAGCTGGTAGCCATAAAAGAGGAAATTGAAATCTTAATCCCATCCATCTAACCCCACAGGTATGAATGCATGCCACATAATGCAGCATTCTCTCTAAGGCACGTGCAAATTTGGGTGCCCCAAATGGTACTCTTTCCCTGACGGCTAAAGAAGACAACATCCATCTTTTTTGACAACTTTCCAGTGCTTCCTTACGAAATGTCGTAATCTGGTCGACACATAGGTCAGTGCACCATTTCTGGGTTGTCGACATGTGTTCTTCATGGCCCTCAATCTGTAGAAAGGTATAATGCTTGTTATAAATGATTGAGGACTGACCATGCTCTCTTCTCACCATTAATGGCTTTTCAGCTTGATTTTCTTCAAATGTATCCCAGGCCTTTCTCCATTTAATATGATTGATAGTATATGAGGTGAAAGCCCTTAAGTGGATGTCCCCCATGAATGGAACAGGGTTAAAGGACTGATCATCCTTTAAATAATACCCATGCATGTAGATCTTGCACATTAAGGGTTGTCCTATAATATCATGAATTTTTAAAATACAGAGAAATTGAATGGGGTCCTCAATTTCGTACCAAATCTCCTTATATATACTTTCAAGACAAAAGAAAAGAAATTGCTCATGAAGGAATAATGCATAGCTATGTGCAGGAGGTTTGCAGGCCATTACATGCTGTGCTAGGGAGAACATCTTCTCCTTATCTGTCTTTAGAAACTGAACTTGTTCTTCCAACTCTTCTATCCTGGCCTTCTATTTGGCCTGCTTCAGCCGTGCCTTGTATAACTGATCCATGTACCCTGTGACGACTCCAACAGGCTATTCCTGAACCCTAGCTATTTATTTCTTGTGGTCACTCACCGCAAACTTCCACTTTTAAATTTCAACGGCCAATACAAATTCTCGACCTTCAACCAACTCTTCGATTGGGCCAGTCTGGGTAACTACAGTAGATACTTCAATCTTCGGCTTTATTTCCTTCCATTTGTATATTTTTACCTTCCTTTTTAAACGTGAAACTTGCTTCTTCAAATCCCGAACCTCCCTTTTCAGTCTCATGGTTTCACTGAACTACAGCTGATACCTCTTTTTGAGAGGTAACCTTCTTTTCTCACACTGTTCGACCCATTCCTGTTTAACGATGAATTCAAGTTCTATACCTATGACAGGCTCAGAAAGTGGCGGAATGCTACTAACATCCTATACAGATTCATTTGTCAAGCCCTTCTCGCTAGGCCCCCTATCCACAGGGCCTTCTTCTTCTACATTTCTTCTGGGAACTCCTGCTGTTTGGTCGGCAATTTCATTGATCCCCTTGTGTTCCGATGTTTCTACAAGAAATCTGTCTTCCTTGTGAACCTCTAAGTGTTCCAGTTCAGTAGTGTTTGGGCCAATCTTGGCCATGTCAACAAATTTTAGTACCGGGGAAAAAACCACTTCTTCCATTAACCGTTTGGGCGAGCGAAATCACCTCGCCCCTCTGGGCATCAGGGACTGGAATGGAGAACAGGGAACATACCCATCATCTTCATTTCTTGTTTGGATCGGGACTTCATGCATTACTACCTCAACCGGAGTTGATGCTGGCTCTTGTGGGGTAGCATCGATTCCATGGCTCAATTCCCTTCTTTCCTCTTGCCCTTTTCTTACCATTTCTTCTTCATGGGTCGATACTAGTTCTTGTGGAACATTATCAACCACCTAGTTCATTCCTTCTTTAGCCTCCTTTTCCTCAGGAGTCACCTTTGTTTTCACAGTTGGTACCAATTCTTGAGGTCCAATGTTGATTTCATAGGCTAACTCCTCCTGTTATAGTCGAATTGGGGGTGGTTCTTATGTAACACCCCCACCTGTATATATATCCATATCTATTTGAGCAGGTGATATTGTTTCTTGAAAAATAGTATCACTTACCATTCCTCTGTCCACAATTCCATTCCTTTGTTCTTCATTGACAAAGGTTGACGACTATATAACAATATCAATTTCCTACACGATGTCCATAATTCCTTCCTCTGTGGGTTCTTCAAGCGAGGCTGGTTCTTGTATGGCAGCCTTGTCTGTGTCACCAACTACTTCCTCCATACTCATCTCTTCTTCCTCTAGTTCCTCCTGATCAATTTCCATTTCCATTTCCTCGGGTTCCTCTTGATCAATTTATTTTTAATATTCTTCTTCCACCTGACCGGCCGGAGAGGCTAGTTCTTCTTCTCTAGCAGTAATCATAGCTGCTACCGCTTCTTCTGAGGAACCATAGAGTTCCACCGAAGAAACCTGCAGCCTACCTATTGCATGCACAAAAAATAATTGCACCAATCCATGGTTAGAAAGTACTGCCATCATTCAGTGAGAGTGCCAAGCAGATTGCGCCATATGCTGCAGTTGTTTCAATAGGAAGAATGGCATATTTAGGGCATGCACCTAATTCTGTGGAAATCATAGGTGTGTTATAATTTTAAAGTGATACTTAAACAGAACTGAGGCTCGACCCTTGCAAGTAATGTATTTTACTACGAAACTTGCAACTTTGTACCAAGGATACGGCACAGTTCTGCACTCGTATCCTCTGCCTAATTGAACGACACTTTCTCCTGCCTGCAAGAACAATTCGGAAAATTTCGGGAGAGAAATTTTCCGAGCAAACCATTGCTGCCCCTGCTGTCTCAGCCCGCTAACCTCTGCAATTACCTCCTATGTGGCAGGAACTTCTAGACCTCTAACCTGCAAATAATTCTCCTCTAAATTGAGTGTGGATTCCATTGTGATATCTCCATCAAATCCCTGCAATCTTTCAAAGTAGATATCCCACCCTGCGTCGACAAAGACTTGCCAAACCTCTGGATTACTGCGAACAGAAACTGTGTTTTTAGGCTCATGCCACACAGCCAACCCACCCATACTGTGGAGACTTGTAGCAGCACTTCCTGAAGCAACAGACCATTGGGAAAGGTGGTGGGTACCGAATTCGGAGGAACAACATAGTGAAAATGGAAGGGTGGTAATGGTAAATACAGTTGGTAACTCTCGAAAACCGAGTAAAATCATGAAAGAATATGGTAAGTGTGGTAAAATAGAAATAATAATTGTTCGTACAGGGTGGAAGAGACATCTTATGCATCCCAATACGATTTAAATGATGATACCACATATTGATGGGAATCGTAAGGTGTACCATGAGCGGAATGTCATACTTAACTTATGAGGAAATTACTACACTGTCCTTGGCATGACGACACCCCCCCAAGTTAAATTTTTTCCATCTACGGCATTAAAATATTCACATGGGATATTTAATTAAATCAGTAAAAGTCACGTGGAGGCGTACCTGATGACCTACCTAGATGATGTGATGGTTGGTAGGATGACAACGCAGTAATGATGTGGATGGTGTAACAGCATCAGTGTAACAACATCAGTGTAACAAAATCCATGTAACAACATCAGAGTAACATCATTGCAGTAACAACATCCAGTGTAACAGCATCAGAGTAACAACATCGGAGTAACAACATTCGGTGTAACAGTATCGGAGTAGCAACAATCGAGTAGTAGCAACATGAGTAGCAGCAACCGAGTAACAACAACATGAGTAGTAGCAACCGAGTAATAACAACATGAGTAGCAGCGACCAAGTAACAACAATGCGAGTAACAACATCCGGTGTAGCAGCATTGACCAAGGAGTAAGAACATCTAATAATAACACTTGGTGTAACAACATCATGAGTAGCAGCATCCGAGTAACAGCAACATGAGTAGCAGCCACCAAGGAACATCATCACGAGTAACAGCACCATGAGTAGCAGCAACAAGAAAATTCCTTGATTTTCACCCCTTAGTTGTAGCTCCTACAAAAAGACAAGAAAATAGAACAAAATTATATATATATATATATATATATATATATATATATATATATATATATCTGTGTGTGTGTGTGTGTGTGTGTGTGTGTGTGTGTGTGTATTTTACAACTAGGGTGCAGAGGAAGGATTCTCTGCGCTGATAACCTTCAAACCATATTTCTCAGAGAGTTGTTTAATAAAAGCATCCTTAGAGGCTAGCTTGTGGTATAGTCTCAGGCGATGTCCATTGACTATAAAGGTAGTACGTGTATCGTCAATTGTGACTAGCCTGACTGTTCCATTATCAAATACAACGTCCACCTCATAAGGCCCCATCCAACAAGTGCAAAGCTTTCCCTTAAAATCCTTAAAACGAGAGTCATAAAGTAGTGCCCAATCTCCACTTTGAAACCCCTTATTTTTAATAAACTTATCGTGCCATTTCGTTCTCTACTTCTAGATAGCAGTAGTTCATTGGACAACCATTGAACATATTTCATCAAGTTCATTCAGCTGAGCCAATTGGTGTTTCTGGGCATCTAATAGATCTAAACCAACTTCCAGAGCTCTTCTAAGTGTGCTTATTTCAAATTCTATTGGAAACAATAGGGATTTCCCATAAACCATCTCGAATGGTGAAAACCCGGTTGTATTCCGCCATGTTGTTCTGTATGCCCAGAGAGCCTCTAGAAGTTTCTCAGCCCAATCCCGACGATGGTATGACAACATTTTTGTCAAAATGTTTTCTAATGTCTTATTTGTGATTTCCACTTGTCCATTCACCTGGGGATGGTATGGAGATGTCACTCTGTGCTTGACCCCATATTTTTGCATGAGATTTGCTATCTTGTGTGATGTGAATTGTGCTCCTCCATCTAAAACAACCTCTCTTAGAGGACCATAACAAGCAAAAATTTATTCAAATAGAAAATCTGAGACTACCTGCTTTGTTGCTTTCGCAATAGCTCTGGCTTCCACCCACTTAGTCACGTAATTAGTGCAGACCAAGATGTGGACTTTCTACTGGGAGGGTGGGTTAAAGGGTCCAACGAAATCAATAGCCCATTTCTCAAAAGGCTCGAGGACTACTTGTGCCCGCAAAGGCATTTCATCAGTTTTACCGGGTTGCCCCATACGTTGGAAACTATCACACCTCCTAACATAATTCTGAGCATCACGAAAAATAGAAGGCCAGTAATATCCCATTTGTAGCACCTTATGGCTTGTTCTTTTGTCTCCAAAATTCCCTCCACGAGGGCCATTATGGGTAGCTTTCAATACTTCATAAATATCATCTTCAGGTGCACAACTCTGGATCTGCTTATCTGCTCCTGTATTAAAAAGGTTCCCTGCCATCCAAGAATATCGGGCACTATGATGAATAATCTTTCGTTGTTCCCTATATGACAAATGAGGAGGCACTTTCCCTATAGAAAGATAGTTAGCAATATCTGCATACCACAAAGGTTTAGTAGAGACTGCAAAAATATGTTCATCGGGAAAACTGTCTTCTATTGGTGTGCATTCATCATTGTTATCCATTCTAGATAGGAAATCAACTACTACATTATCTTTTCCTGGCTTATCTACTATTCTAATATCAAATTCTTGAAGCAATAGTAACCATCTCGTAATACGGTCAGGAGTAATAGGTTTATTCATCAAATATTTGATTGTTGTGTGATCAATATGGACAATAGTAGAGTACCCAGTGATGTAGTGACAAAACTTATTGATAGCATAAATGACAGCTAAGAATTATTTTTCTATCATTGCATAGTTTAGTTCAAGAGGAATTATATTCTTACTGATGTAATAAATTGCATACGGTGTTTTGTCTACCTGCTGTCCTAAAACAACACCTACTGCTATCTGAGAAGCATCATTATGTATGTGAAACGGTAATTCCCAATCAGGTCCTCGGAGGATTGGGACTGTGCACACCAGCCCCTTAATTTTCATGAAGGTTGTCTCACAATCTTCAATACACAAAAATTCTGCTTCTTTTATTAGCAATTGAAATAGTGTGTGTGCTATTTTAGTAAAATTTTCTATAAAGCACCTGTAATAACCAGCGCAACCAATAAAGCTACGTACTTGTGTGGGTTTTTTGGGTACTGGGAAATGTAATATTACCTCTACTTTAGCCGAATCAACTTGAATTCCAGCGGCTGAGAGCAAATGTCCCAACACTGCTCCTTCTTCCCTCATCATATGGCATTTGACTGTACTCAATGATACATGGGTTTGTTTAAATCTTTTGAGTACCTTCTCCAAATTTGCCAATCCGTCCTCAAATGAGTTCCCATATGGAGTAAAATCATCCATATATATTTCGACGCTATCATCGACCAAATCAGAAAAAATTCCCAAGATTGCCCTATGGAAGGTAGCAGGAGCATTACACAGGCCAAATGGAAGGACCCTATATGCAAAGGTTCCCCACGAGCATGTGAAAGTTGTCCTATCTTGGTCTTCTGGGGCTATTTGGATCTAGTTATATCCGCTAAATCCGTCTAGGAAGGAAAATAACTTCTTTCCAGCCAAGGTGTCTAGGACTTGGTCAATGAATGGTAAAGGAACATGGTCTTTTTGTGTTGCCTTATTTAGTTCCCTGTAATCTACATAGATCTGCCATTTACCATTCTTTTTGGGAACGATAACTAGCGGGGATACGCATTGGCTATCTGAGATGGGATAAATGAATCCTACATCCAACAATTTTTGTAATTCTTCTTTAATAATGATTTTGAAAGTAGGATTCATCCTTAGTTGAGGCTATCTTACAGGGCGGAAATATTCCTTAATGTAAATATGATGAGTGAATAGACTGGCAGGGATACCCCTCATGTCGGTATAATCCCAGGCAAAATATTCCTGATGATCTTGAAGGACTTTCAAAATTTGTTTAGTCTATGATTCAGATAGGTTCATGTTGATATTAAGTGTTTTCCCTAGTTCAATTTCGATTGGAGTACTATCCTGGAATGGGGTTACAGGAATGTTCTTAATGTCATCTTCTAGTTCAATGTCTTCCTGTGTCTCACAGGTCATAGTAGATTCTAGAATATGTCGAGTTCGACCGGGAACATAACTGGAATCATTAATGAAGGCGTTAATGGAATCATCTTCAGTTTCTGTTTTAAATTGAAGGGCCTGGCCAATAGTCAGAAATGGTCTAACATATTCATTTTCAGGTTCAGGCCCTTCTGTAGGTTGAGGTTTCTGACTCGGTAATTATTTTTCAGATGGGCTTGGTTCCGCAGGAGAATAGAGCTTGAGATTCTTCATAGCCATCCCATTTGAGATGATCATCTGTCCAGACCGACATCCTATGTAGGAATCTGCAGTTTCCAGCCAGAGTCTTCATAGGATCAATGGGTGGCCACCTACTAAAGATCGAGTTTGCAATATAAGGAGGTCCATAGGGTAATGCCATGAGTCCACTAAAATGATCACATCCTCTAATTTCCCTATTGGTTTAATTGTGGATCTATCTGCAAGTTACAGAATAGTAGGGGTTGGTTTAATGTTTCCAAGTCTTAATGTGTTCATTGTTTTAGCAATGATAATGTTAATGGCCACTCTCAAATCCACCAATACATTTGGGATTTTAATCCCATTAATTTGTACTGTTAGAATCGGGTTCTCGGGGTCTCTGTATTTTACAGGCATGATCTTTCCTAACATGATATCGGATAGTCTTCCCATTACATGAATAGTTAATGGATCCTTAGGTTTCCTCCCTGGTTTATTTGAGAAGTATTCTTTCAATGTTTTTGCATAAATAGGTACATCCCTCATAGCTTGTAAAAGGTGTATTTTAAAAGAAAGATTCTGCAGTTCCCTAGGAAGTCAAATTCTGCTTAAGGGTTTTGTTTTCTTAAGGTCAATCTTTCGGGATATGGGGGAGATATTAAATGACCTTGATTGGGAACAACTTGGCGAGGTGTCTGATTTATTACGTTTTGATCTGAATTCTCCCCCACTATTCTTTGTTCTGGTTCTATATCTTCACCATTAAATTGTTTTGTAATAATGGGTGAAGTAGGTGCATTTACTACCTGGCTAGACCGTAGATTTATCTCATTAAGTCCGTAGAAATGCTGTAGGATGGAAGGTTCAGAGTATCTGTTTGTTGAACCCCTTTATTATTCAGATCTGGGTTGGGTTGGATAGGAAGCTAGGGTCTAATGGCTGGGTTTCTTGGAGGCACATTGGAATGCAACTGAAGTTGTTGTCGATACATAGGCTGAGGAAACTATCTAGTGGGAGGGGGTCCATGCCAAGTCTGATTCCATGAAGGATTCAGACTAGCTTGAGGAACCCATTGTTGCCAAGGGGGATACTGATATTGAGGCCACATGGCTGAAAATGGTGCACATTGGGGACCCATACTAAAATTATGAAAGTACTGGCATGGGTCCTAAAACATACAAAGATTCATCGCCGGTGGTCGAGGTTTCCACGACTTCTTCTGCCCCATAAAGTATAGCTGGTCCACCATGCTTTCCTCGCTTGCTCCTTGGAAACCCTCTTTCATCTCGGGCAAGGAAAGACAGGCACTAGCCGCGTGAGTCTGTTCACAAATTGCGCAGGCTTCCACAGTGTTCAACAGACATTCCTTCAAAGGGTTTTGCTTTCTGCACTGAGGGCAGAATATGGCCCATGGTTTTTTCCAACTCCATCTGCTTCTATTTTTCCTGTAGAGTGTCCATTTGGGCTGGTAGCATGCTCAGGATATCGGTCCTTAGATTATCCAGTAGATTTCCAATATCTACTCTTGTGATCCCTCCACCGGAGGTCTTCGATGACCGAATACCATGTCCACTTGTTGCAGCCCCCCGTGAACATTTGATACAGTAATCACAGATAGTTTCTAAGTTTTCTTTCGAAATATCCCATTTTCCCACTATATTAAGGAGTTGTAGAGAGTCTTCCCTAAGTTCTATGAGAAGAATGATCTTTAGAATGTCCTTATGAAATTCACTATGTCCAGACCTTTGCAATATGTATTTAAATTGTTCTATACAGTCCTCCATATTTTCATCCTCCTTTTGTGCAAATTTAAATATTTCCTCCTTAATGTCACGTGACTTATAGTAATCTTGGTACTTTTCCAAGAAAGATTTTTTTATTCTTCCCATGAGGTAATCGTACTTCCCCCTAAACCCATGAACCATCTTAGGGCTGTCCCTTTTGAGGTAGCAAGGAATATTTTTAATTTATGAGCATTAGTAATATAGTCATATCCTCGACAAACAATATCAAATTTGAAAAGGAACGTATCAGGGTCTTCAGAAGAGAGCCCATGAAAACTAGGCAAGGTTATTAAAGGGATGGGTCTCATTGGTGCATCACCTGTAACATTTCACAGGTGCCATAAATATCCTCCAATACTCACTTAAGAGTTCGAATGGTTCCACAACTAGTATCTGGAGTGATTCAACTGAAGATGGTCGCACTGCACTCCGCCAGTCCCTTGGTGAATCAAAGTCCTTAAAAAATTCCTCTACTAGATCAGAATCACTTAACTCATCAATGGGAATTTTTATAGTGCTTCCTTGGTCTCGTGGGGACGAAAAACCTTTTTGAGGTTCTTCTTCCCAGTTAGAGTTGCTCAATTCTTCTGATCCCTTACTTGCCACTTCTTCCACCTCTGCTGTAGAAAGAACACCTTCTGGTACCGTGGATGGAAATGCTTGTTCCACAGACTGCCCTTTGGACTTCGTCTGAACCCTAACCCTAATAGCAACACGGGATGATGCCTCAGATCTAGATTTTTCAATAATCTCTTGAATATACGTCTTCCTTCCCAGATCCTTCCCTTTCTTTGGGGGTATTCCTCTATCCCTCCTGTTTGGATCTTTGTTCATACAAGTTGTGGAGAGGGTTCATCAAAGCAAATCAATCAATCGCTCAGGACCCAAAGTAGGACAGATAACTTCCTCTCTGAGACGAGAGAAAAGATTTCATAAAAAAAAAACAAAACCACAGGAAAAGGAAAGGGGAAAAAATCGAAGTTCAGGACCTAGAGCAGAGCAATAATATACCCTCCCCAAGACGAGAAATTGGCCCCTAAAAGGAAACAACAGAAAATAAAAACAGAAAAAAAAAAAAAATTGGACTACGCCCAGGACTTACGGCAAGGCATTAGGGAAGTTTTGAGGTCTAAAAGGGCCTCCTAAGGAAAATGTACAATCAAAAATCATTTTATGAGAACCAATCACATTTTAGGGAATGGCATCATCTCGAATGGCTGAGGTGGCATTGCTTGAGTTAAAGGTACTTATTTGTCACATTCTCAATAGTGGATAAAAACTCATGGTTAACCATGGTAGTGCTCTAAGTACTTTTAAAGTCATAAAGTAAAGTACTCATAATAAATGTCATTTTATACTTTTTGAATAAAATATTATTATTTTCAATTCATATTTTTTGAAAGAAACAATGATATCTCTACACAATCTTCATGCATTTACACACTTTTCAATAGATATTACATTATATTATATTATTTTAAAATAGTATATTAATTACATGTTAATATGTAATTTAAATAATATAAATTTTAATTAATAGTATATTCTATAATTAATAATTTAAGAATTTATATTTATATTTTATTTTAAGTTATTTAAGTAAAAAGGACAAATGCATTAGTTGTACAATGATAATGACTCTTTCTTAAAAAACTCATTTTTATTTATAGTCACATCAATACAATTTTTTTATTAATTTTATTTAGGTACAACTTTTGAATTTAATTTAGCCATGGTTACATGGATTTTGGTGGAAAATGTGAATTTCAAATTCATAAATATTATTTTATTGGTTTAGCTATTATTTTATTATTTCCTTAGGAGGCCCATTTTAGACCTTAAAATTCCCCTAATGTTTTACAAAACACCTTCCCCAAGACGAGGATTTAATTCTACATAAAACAAAGTGTTAAAAGAAACAGGAAAAAAATAAAGAAAAAAGAAAAACACAAGGCCCTTACGCTAGCTGGGCAATAGATTCCCACCTCAAGACGAGAGATCAAATCTGAGATCTATTGCAGATCCTGTTCTTGCACTTGTTAGCCTTCTCCGGCAAAGGCTCCAAAATGTCGATGTCCGGATATGAACAGAATTCAACCCTTTTTCCACATAAATTATCAACCCGAGGGCATTATTTATTTCAAGACTAATGGAAAGTATATGCAGATACAAGCACATGGTCCGCTGTAGATCACAGGTTTAATATATAACACAATTACCACTGTAACAACAATGAAATGAATTGCAGAAATAAAAGGCATCCACAACAATTAACACAACTATAACAACATATAAAGAATCACACCACACACAACACTGCAAGGAAAAGAAAGAAGAATGCAACACCTGATCACAAGAGTGGGCCCAAATCTTGGATTAGGGTTGCAAAAACTCAAAGATTACAGGAGAAACAACAAGTTGTTGTACATTCAATTAATGATAAAAAGATTGATTACAAAGTTTGTATGTCAAAAATTACCCCCCCCCCCCACCCCCCCAATTCAAATCCCGTAGGCCTCTTTATACAATTGTCCTGAAACGCCCGATTCCTCTCAACGACTCCATTGTTACAAAAATACATCTTGTTACAATGACAACCAAATTGCCCAGCAAGAAACCGTAAGAAGGCCTAAGATAGCGCTAATATACCCATGGCTATCACACTGTAGCAGCAAATAAGGAAGACGCTAGAAATGATGGGTTGTGCCTTGACTCGCGGCCACAACACTCCTGTTGTAGCCAGATCTGAAGTAATATCGGAGTTAATATGTAGAAAGGTAAAACCTCCATAGAAAATAAATCGTTAATCAAATATCCCATAAAAGATAGGAAGAAGGGTTTTACCTCATGCTTTTAAGATAAATAATGGCACAAAGAGATAGAAATATAGGGTAAAATGGGAGAGGAAAGTATACAAATATGGTACCCAACATATACATCAATATGTATTATACTTCAATCGTTTTAACATATATATTCAAACATGTGTAAAATCATTTCTACATGTACATATATTCATGTGAATTTTTTTTTGTTTGGAAAACGACAACTTGAATTTTAAAAACAAAACCTAATATCATAATCACATCCCAAATGTAGTTCAACCATGCAAAACTTGAGTTTTAATTTTTTTTTTTTATTATATCACAACATTACTTCACATGCCATGCCAATTTTAGTTCAAATATCCAATAAAAAAAAACATTATATCACATGCCATGCCAATTGTAGTTCAACTATCTAATAAAAACAAAACATTATATCACATGCCAAATTTAGATCAACAACCCAAAACTTAAGTTTTAATTTAACAAAACATTATAGATCACAACATTACTTCACATGCCAAATGTAGTTCAACCATCGAAAACTTAAGTTTTAAAAACAAAACAAATTATATCACAACATTACTTCACATGCCAAATATAGTTCAACCATCCAAAAATTGAGTTTTAAAAACAAAAACATTATATCACAACATTACTTCACATGCCAATTGTAGTTCAACTATCCAAGAAAAAAAAAACATTATATCACATGCCAAATGTAGTTCAACCATCCAAAACTTAAGTTTTAAAAACAAAACGTTAATAGATCACAACATTACTTCACATGCCAAATGTAGTTCAACCATCCAAAAATTAAGTTTTAAAAACAAAACAAATTATAACACAACATCACTTCACATGCCAAATGTAGTTCAACCATCCAAAACATGAGTTTTAAAAACAAAAACATTATATCACAACATTACTTCACATGCCAATTGTAGTTCAACTATCCAATAAAAACAAAACATTATATCACATGCCAAATGTAGTTCAATCTGACGAAAAGTGAATCTTCCATAGGGCAGGGTTCACCTTTCGTTTGACAAAATCAACCCAAACTTCAGAACTTTGAACTCGATCCTGGGGCCTATGGGTTATGGGCCCACTCTGGCTCTACATATATCCAACCCATATGAATCTTTACACTTCATAAAAAGGTCTTCGGCCCTGTCCCATGGGATTCGAATTAATAATTTAACTTTACAAAACTCCATATTATATGGTCTAAAGCATATCAATTTTCAAATATGAGCTCACGGTTTTATCAGCTCCCATCAACAGAATATTTAACACAAATTATGTCTTCAATTCAATATTTGTGAAACCGCTTTAGGCTTAAAATATATGCGTGAGTGGTGGTTTTATACCCGAAACAAATCAACCTGCAACTCCATGTCTATGGCCTTTTTATACAGTTTCTTCCATCGATCGATTCCGCTCTTCTGCAGGCCTTCAACCTTGATATAACTGCATGGATCTCCACCGGATACTTCAACTGAGGCTTCGGTTCAACTGAGACCATTCACCCACTGCTTCTAACTCTGTTCGCGGGTTTGGTTCACTCTCGTCGACTTTTAAACACCGTTTCAACACACGACTGTGTGCCTCTGGAATGTTTAAAACCAAAGATGTTCAAATAAAAGAATTATGGTCCCACAACAAAACCAACTTCACCTTATCCGAACAGGCTTTAATCAACCACTGCGTTTATTTGACTCTGCCATATGAAATCGAACGGTGGTACAGTTTTGTCAAACCACCTTTCTTCAGGCTTGCATCGTGGATTCCTCTCTGGGGTTAAGCTTAATCTCTGCTTCTCTCGGAGTCCTTCACCTGCATTTTTAACTCAACAAACAGGGATCGATCATTACTGCCAACATCAAACAACAGTTACACATAATTCATTCGAATTCTCTGAATTATTTCCATAGTGCCCAACAGTTCTATCTCGCTGTGTAATTTAACAACTATAAATAGATCTCAGATAAGGAAATCGGAATTCTCGATTCCCTCGGATCTTTTACACAGAAATAAATTCTTGATGCCGTCAACAAAGAAAACCCAGTGCTTATTCGAATTCCTTCTGGATTTTTTACACACAGTTTTCAATATGTTTAAATATGCCATTCACTGAATCCATTCTAACACTTAAATATTAGTGTATCGCCATCGATCCTTTACAGGAATCGATGGTCAATCAATCAAAAAAATCCCGACAAGAACTCACAAACAAAACCATAATAACTCGTAAATTGATAAACACAGATACACAGAAAAATCCATATAATAGTATATTGCTATTTTATATAAAAACACCAGATTACATCTGAGGCATTTCAGCCTTAGTACGCGCTTCCTCTAGGACTAAATTTCATTCGCTCCTCCTATATCTCTCTCACAGACTACAGGCTCTCCTTTTTATAGGTTTTTACAAAATATCAAGAAACGGTTTTAACTAATTTTTGCCCTAATTTGCATAACTGTGTTAATAACCACCTCTTCAGTTTCAGAGTTCGGATGCCCCTGCATCAGATTCATGAGGCACAAAATTTTATGACCTCCTGGTCATATGGCTTCTACAGTTGTCAGCAATTCTACCCACGTCATCTGTGGAACTGCTCTTTGTGATCTTCCTGTAGCAATAGTCCTGAACAATTCTACCCACATCCTCTGTGGAATTGTCCATCGTGAGCTGCAACGAAACCTCTGCAATAGCAAGTTCTCCCTACTACCAGACACCTCACCAAGCTTCTCTCCTGAGCTCAGTCTTTCGGCATCTCTCTGGTTCGCTCCTGTGGAACCATTGAGCACTCCTGCTCTAGGTTTCTACAATCTTCTCACCTTCCCATGTTGCTACCTTCACAAAACACAAAAAATCACAAGCTTAACAAAACTTCACATAATTGTACCTCTTCTTCCTCTATACGCAAACTCCTTCTTTCTTCGCACACAAAACTCCTTTCCGCAGGAAATCTTTTCCCGCTCTAATACCACTTGATGAAAAGTGAATTTTCCACAGGGCAGGTTCACCTTTCCGTTAAACATAAATCAACCTGCAAACTCAAAACTGCGTCAAAATGCAGATCCATAAACCTAGAATTCGATCTTGGGACCCCTGGGTTAGGCCCATCACGATTCCGCTGCGTTACTTCCACACTCATAGCTATATACCCAATCATCTGCTGCAGAAACCACTTGCACCGCCCATTCGAAAGGTTAAGAGCGCATTGTTTTTATGGAGCTCTTCTCATAAAATACATAGCAATTCATCAACCAAAATTCGATGATTTCTATTGACATTCAACAAAAACCGCAATTTCAACCGAACCAAAAGGAACAACGGACCCTTAATACATTTGAATTATGCAGAAATGATAGACATTCAATTGCGTTTGGTTTGAGGCACAAATATATAACTCAGGGATTTAAGAAGAATAGAAGCCCTCCTTCTCTCCGTGTAGCTAATAACACAGCCCATTCAACAGTTCGACCTTCACCACATTTCATAACAGAGTTAGCATGGAATCGAGGGTTATCTCAATTTCTCCCAATCTCTTCCGCAAGACTTCAACGTGGTCATTTCTTCCTTTCGCTACGTAACACAGCAAACACTAATCGATTACCAACATGTCTTCAAGACTCAATAACGCAGTTCGAAGATCACCACCGGTCTTTAAGTCAAGATCCGGGTCTTCTCGATGCTGTTCCTTCTCAATTTCGCCTTCGATTGGCTAACAGTTCTATTGTTTTTGATCCAAGATTCGAACAGGTTTTAAAACCCTCGGCCCATTGCTTCTACCATTTTATCTGCACTTGAATCCATCGATTCATTAACTCAATTACTAACACGACTCCATTTTCTAGTTTGTTACACTCAGGTTCTTTTCATCAGCACTGTTATTGTGTTGGATTTTCACAGTATCGCCCAACCTATAAAACCGGAAATTTATTCATAAAACTAAAAAAAAAATAACGATATCGCATTATGATTGGATCAATTATGCTTGGATCGCCATCGATCCTCACAGTCTAATATCACGACGTTTAACTTATAAAATTAAAGTATGAAGAAGCACAATTCGATACATAGATACACAGAAATCATGCACAGTCATATTTCTATTATATATACAAAACTGGTTTACAATCTAAGGCATTGCAGCCTTAGTCACACATTCTTCATCGGTTACATTATGATCGAGAAAAATATCAATAGTAGCAGCAAGTTGAAGGAGTCGTTGCGAGGCAAAATTAGATCTGCAACCCTGTAACGTCATAAAATTCTATAGCGTGAAATGGTTGCAGGGTATGGCGGAGGTTAAAAAGGAAGGTCCGAATGAAGAATGTCGAGTGTAGAGAATCAGACAAGGAAGAGGTTGTGAGGCATAGTGAAATAGTAACGAATATTAAACCGAAACTCAGTGAAGAGCTTTGTATTAAAGTGTGATTTAACCAGAGTTTCTGGGTGTGATCCTGTACTAGAAGACCATGTAATTGATTCAGAATGAACGAAGAAAGGTTCTCTTTGTTGAAGGCGGAACTACGAATTAAATGGGAGCGAGGATGGTTTTGAAAACCCATTGATGGTTTTGAAAACCCGTTGGAAAGCGTTTGTAGATATCAGTGGCAAAGTGGAAGCGTCGTGGGCTATAATCCACAGGTCCCAAGATCGGTTTTCGAGCTATGAACTTGCAGTTTTCGACACGGAAAAGAAGATTGCAGATTAAATCTACCACAGGGTAGGGTTCACCTTTCGTTTGAAAAAATCAATCCAAACTCCGGAACTTTGAACTCAATCCTGGGGCCTATGGGTTATGGGCCCACTCTGGCTCTACATATATCCAACCCATATGAATCTTTACACTTAATAAAAAGGTCTTCGGCCCCATCCCATGGGATTCGAATTAATAATTGAACTTTATAAAACTACATATTATATGGTCCAAAGCATATCAATTTTCAAATATGAGCTCACGGTTTTATCAGCTCCCATCAACAGAATATTTAACACAAATTATGTCTTCAATTCAATATTTGTGAAACCGCTTTAGGCTTAAAATATATGCGTGAGTGGTGGTTTTATACCCGAAACAAATCAACCTGCAACTCCATGTCTATGGCCTTTTTATACAGCTTCTTCCATCGATTGATTCCACTCTTCTCCAGGCCTTCAACCTTGATATAACTGCGTGGATCTCCACCGGATCCTTCAACTGAGGCTTCGGTTCAACTGAGACCCTTCACCCGCTGGTTCTAACTCTGTTCACGGGTTTGGTTCTCTCTCGTCGACTTTTAAACACAGTTTCAACACACGACTGTGTGCCTCTAGAATGTTTAAAACCAACAATGTTCAAATAAAAGAATTCTGGTCCCACAACAAAACCAACTTGACCTTCTCCGAACAGGCTTTAATCAACTACTGTGTTTATTTAACTCCGCCATATGAAATCGAAACGGTGGTATGGTTTTATCAAACCACCTTTCTTCAGGCTTGCATCGTGGATTCCTCTCTGGGGTTAAGCTTAATATCTGCTTCTCTCGTAGTCCTTCACCTACATTTTTAACTCAACAAATAGGGATCGATTATTACTGCCAACATCAAACAACAGTTACACATAATTCATTCGAATTCTTCGAATTCTTTCCATAGTGCCGAACAGTTCCATTTCGCTGTGTAATTTAACAAATATAAATCGATCTTAGATAAGGAAATCATAATTCTCGATTCCCTCAGATCTTTTACACAGAAATAAATTCTTGATGTCGTCAACAAAGAAAACCCAGTGCTTATTCAAATTCCTTCTGGATTGTTTACACACAGTTTTCAATATGTTTAAATCTGCCATTATCTGAATCCATTCTAACACTTTAATATTAGTGGATCGCCATCGATCCTTTACAGGAATCGATGGTCAATAAATCAACGAAATCCCAACAAGAACTCATAAACAAAACTATAATAACTCGTAAATTGATAAACACAGAGATAAGAAAATCCATATAACAGTATATTGCTATTTTATATACAAACACCAGATCACATCTGAGGCATTTCAGCCTCAGTACGTGCTTCCTCTAAGACTACATTGCATTCGCTCCTCCTATATCTCTCTCACACACTAGAGGCTCTCCTTTTTATAGGTTTTGACAAAAGATCAAGAAACGGTTTTAACTAATTTTTTCCCTAATTTGCATAACTGTGTTCATAACCACCTCTTCAGTTTCAGAGTTCAGATGCCCCTGCATCAGACTCATGAGGCACAAAATTTTATGACCTCCTGGTCATATGGCTTCTATAGTTGTCGGAAATTCTACCCACGTCATCTGTGGAACTGCTCTTTGTGATCTTCCTGTAGCAACAGTCCTGAACAATTCTACCCACATCCTCTGTGGAATTGTCCATCGTGAGCTGCAACAAAACCTCTGCAATAGAAAGTTCTCCCTGCTACCAAACAGCTCACCAAGCTTCTCTTCTGAGCTCAGTCTTTCGGCATCTCTCTGGTTCACTCCTGTGGAACCATTGAGCACTCCTGCTCTAGGTTTCTGCAATCTTCTCACCTTCCCATGTTGCTACCTTCACAAAACACAAAAAATCACAAGCTTAACAAAACTTCACATAACTGTACCTCTTCTTCCTCTATACGGAAACTCCTTCTTTCTTCACATGCAAAACTCCTTTCTGCAGGAAATAGTTTCCCACTCTGATACCACTTAACGAAAAGTGAATTTTCCACAGGGCAGGTTCACCTTTCCGTTAAACATAAATCAACCTACAAACTCAAAACTGCATCAAAATGAAGATACATAAACTTGGAATTCGATCGTGGGACCCCTGGGTTAAGCCCATCACGCTTCCACTGCGTTACTTCCACACTCATAGCTATATACCCAATCATCTGGTGCAGAAACCACTTGCATCGCCCATTCGAAAGGTTAAGAACACGTTGTTTTTATGGAGCTCTTCTCATAAAACACATAGCAATTCATCAGCGAAAATTTGATGATTTCTATTAACATTCAACAGAAACCAGAATTTCAACTGAACCAAAAGGAACAACGGACCCTTAATACATTTGAATTATGCAGAAATGATAGACATTCAATTGCGTTTGGCTTGAGGCACAAATATATAATTCAGGGATTTAAGAAGAATAGAAGCCCTCCTTCTCTGCGTGTAGCTAATAACACAACCCATTCAACAGTTCAACCTTCACCACATTGCATAACAGAGTTAGCATGGAATCAAGGGTTATCTCAATTTCTCCCAATCTCTTCCGCAGGACTTCAACGCGGTCATTTCTTCCATTCGCTACGTAACACAGCAAACACTAATCGATTACCAACATGTCTTCAAGACTCAATAACGCAGTTCTGAGATCACCGCCGGTCTTTAAGTCAAGATCCAGGTCTTCTTGACGCTGTTCCTTCTCAATTTTGCCTTCGATTGGCCAACAGTTCTACTGTTTTCGATCCAAGATTCGAACAGGTTTTAAAACCCTCGACCCATTGCTTCTACCATTTTATCTACACTTGAATGCATCGATTCGTTAACTCAATTACTAACACGACTCCATTTTCTAGTTTGCCACGCTCAGGTTATTTTCATCAGCGTTGTTACTGTTTTGGGTTTTCCCAGTATCGCCCAACCTATAAAACCAGAAATTGATTCATAAAACTAAATCACAAATAACGATATCGCATTATGCTTGGATCGATTATGCTTCGATCACCATCGATCCTCACAGTATAATATCACAAAGTTTAACTTATAAAATTAAACTATGAAGAAGCACAATTCGATACACAGATACACAGAAATCACGCACAATCATATTTCTATTATATATACAAAACTGGTTTACAATTTAAGGCATTGCAGCCTTAGTCACACATTCTTCATCGGTTACATTGTGACCGAGAACAATATCAATAGCACCAGCAAGTTGAAGGAGTCGTTGTGAGGCAGAATTAGATCTGCAACCCTGTAACGTCATAAAATGTTGTAGCGTGAAATGGTTGTAGGGTATGGCGGAGGTTAAAAAGGAAGGTCTGAATGAATAATGCCGAGTGTAGAGAATCAGACAAGGAAGAGGTTCAGAGGCATAGTGAAACAATAACGAATATTAAACCGAAACACAGTGAAGAGTTCTGTGTTAAAGTGCGATTTAACCAGAGTTGCTGGGTGTGATCCTGTACTAGAAGACTGTGTAATTGATTCGGAATGAATGAAGAAAGGTTCCCTTTGTTGAAGGCGGATCTACGAATTAAATGGGAGCAAGGATGGTTTTGAAAACCCATTGATGGTTTTGAAAATCGGTTGGAAAGCGTGTGCAGATATCAGAGTGGCGAAGTGGAAGCGTCGTGGGCTATAACCCACAGGTCCCAAGATCAATTTTCAAGCTATGAATTTACAGTTTTCGACACGGAAATGAATATTTCAGATTCAATCTGCCACAAGGCAAGGTTCACCTTTCATTTGACAAAAAAAACCCAAACTCCGGAACTTTGAACTCGATCCTGGGGCCTATGGGTTATGGGCCCACTCTGGCTCTACATATATCCAACCCATATGAATCTTTACACTTAATAAAAAGGTCTTCAGCCCCATTCCATGGGATTCAAATTAATAATTGAACTTTATAAAACTCCATATTATATGGTCTAAAGCATATCAATTTTCAAATATGAGCTCACGGTTTTATCAGCTCCCATCAACAGAATATTTAACACATATTATGTCTTCAATTAAATATTTTTGAAACTGCTTCAGGCTTAAAAGCTGTGCGTGAGTGGTGGTTTTATACCTGAAACCACTCAACCTGCAACTCCATGTCTACGGCCTTTTTATACAGCTTCTTCCATTGATCGATTCCGCTCTTCTACAGGCCTTCAACCTTGATATAACTACGTGGATCTCCACCGGATCCTTCAACTGAGACTTTGGTTCAACCGAGACCCTTCACCCACTGCTTTGAACTCTGTTCGCGGGTTTGGTTCTCTCTCGTCAACTTTTAAACACAATTTCAACGGACGACTGTGTGCCTCTGGAATGTTTAAAACCAACGATGTTCAAATAAAAGAATTCTGGTCCCACAACAAAACCAACTTCACCTTCTCCGAACACACTTTAATCAACCACTGTGTTTATTTGAATCTGCCATATGAAATCGAACGGTGGTATAGTTTTATCAAATCACCTTTCTTCAAGCTTGCATCGTGGATTCCTCTCTAGGGTTAAGCTTAATATCTACTTCTCTCAGAGTCCTTCACCTACATTTTTAACTCAACAAACAAGGATCGATCATTACTTCCAACATCAAACAATAGTTACACATAATTCATTCGAATTCTTTGAATTATTTCCATAGTGCCGAACAGTTCCATCTCGCTATGTAATTTAACAACTATAAATTGATCTCAGATAAGGAAATCGGAATTCTCGATTCCCTCAGATCTTTTACACAAAAATGAATTCTTGATGCCGTCAACAAAGAAAACCTAGTGCTTATTCGAATTCCTTCTGGATTGTTTACACACAGTTTTCAATATGTTTAAATCAGCCATTCTCTAAATCCATTCTAACACTTCAATATTAGTGGATCGCCATCGATCCTTTACAGGAATCGATGGTCGATCAATCAACGAAATCCTGACAAGAACTCATAAACAAAACTATAATAACTCGTAAATTGATAAAAACAGATACACAGAAAAATCCATATAACAGTATATTGTTATTTTATATACAAACACCAAATTACATCTGAGGAATTTCAGCCTCAGTACGCGCTTCCTCTATGACTACATTGCATTCGCACCTCCTATATCTCTCTCACACACTACAGGTTCTCCTTTTTATAGGTTTTTACAAAAGATCAAGAAACGGTTTTAACTCATTTTTGCCCTAATTTGCATAACTGTGTTCATAACCACCTCTTCAGTTTTATAGTTCGGATGCCCCTGCATCACAATCGTCCAAAACTTAAGTTTTAAAAACAAAATATTAATGTAGATCACAACATTACTTCACGTGCCAAATGTAGTTCAACCATCCAAAACTTAAGTTTAGAAAAAAAAAAATGTATAACACAACATTACTTCAGATGCCAAATGTAGTTCAAAAACAAAACATTAATATAGATCACAATATTACTTCACATGCAAAATGTAGTTCAACCATCCAAAACTTAAGTTTTAAAAACAAAACAAATTATAACACAACATTACCTCACATGCCAAATGTAGTTCAACGATCCAAAACTCAAGTTTTAAAAACAAAACATTATAGATCACAAGTATCAAGTAATATTACTTCACATGCCAAATATATTTCAACCATAACACTTTCAAAACAAAAAAATTATTTAACACAACATTACTTCACATCACATGCCAAATGTAGTTCAACCATCCAAAACTTGAGTTTTAAAAACAAAACAAATTATATATAACACTCTAACATTACTTCACATGCCAATTGTAGTTCAACCATCTAAAACTTAAGTTTTAAAAACATTATATATCACATTCACATGTATTAAATGTAGTTCACATCAAATATGTCCAAAATTTGTAGATCTCACAAGTATCAAGTATCAAGTTATATATGACTGCATCTAGACAAGGATATATATAAAAAAGTAAATTTAAGACTAAATATATTGAAAATATAATGTTGCACGTGTGCATGTGCATCATCCATAAAATAGTGCATGTGCATCATCCATCAAATATAGATGGATGTAGTGTCTCTCCTAGCAAAGTCACAATCCTCGAGCTATCTTGTGAAGCATGGGGAACCTATACACACTGTGTACAAACATTAAAATTTGATGTTTTAAAATTGAATGAGAATATATAGAACTTCATGTAAAAAACAAAATGTCAAAAAAAATCATGGAATACCTCATGAGGTTCCCTCTCCATTTGTTGCTCGTCCACTAAAACTTCCCCCACATGAACATCTCCAACAGTAAACTGTACACAATATATATATATTAAAAATTTTCAAATGAAAATGCATATACAAACTTATTTTCAATAATATTAAAAAAAAATTAGACAACTTGTTCAAATAGATGAAATGGTGTGGATGTTCCTATCTCCATCGCTAGAGTCTGTGGAGAAATGAAATCCTCCATAGAAACCTAAAATTCAAAAAATTTAAAAGTATAAAATAACTCAAGATCAAGATCTCAATTTATAATAAAACTTTTAAACTTCAATTTATAAATTATAACTTAAAAACATATATTTAAGTGAAAAAATGAATACTTATGCTGGTGGATTTGGCACATATTCTAAGAGAGGCTCCAAAAGAAAATCCCCAAAAACCTAAAATTCAAAAAATTTAAAATAACTCAAAATCTCTAGATCTCAATTTATAATAAAACTTTTAAACTTAAATTTATAACTTATAACTTAAACACACACACACACACATAAGTGAAAAATTGAATACTTGTGCTGGTGGATTTGGCTCATCTCCTAAGAGTGGATCAAAAAGAAAATTTCCAAAAACCTAAAATTCAAAAAATTTAAAATAACTCAAGATCTAGATATATCTCATTTTCTAATGGAACTTTTTGAGGTGGAATATATAACTTAAAAACATAATTTCTAAAAGTGAAAATTTTTCCATACTTGTGATTGTGGATTTGGCACATCTCCTAAGGAAGAAGAAGGTACATCTCCCAAGGAAGAAGAAGGTACCGAAATCCCAAAAACATCGTACGGAATCGGAATATGTTAAAACATTTTATTATATATATGTACATGTACATGTGTGCACAATTATTTATTTTAAATATATCTCATCATGTTTCGATATATATAATAATAGATAAAAAATAATTGTACATCATCATGTTTAGTTAAAAAACACTAACATTTGCCAACATATCTTGATGGTGAGAACCATATTGATTGTATGATTGATGATGAGACCCATCTTGATTGTTTGAACCAGAGGCTTCAACCGTGATATTAAAATTTTCTTCATTCATCAAGCGTGACAACTGCAAATGGTGTTAGCATATAATGATACATTTTTTTTAGATTAATGTATACAAATAAATGTATGTATATATGTATTTATTACAAATTGTACATGTGTTAAAATAATTGAACCTTAACCATTAACACATACTGTTCCCATGCCCTCTTCCTCATGAACAATTAGGTCCTGCCAACCATTGCGACAATTATTTCCATATGTTTTGAGATCTTCAACACTCATGTTGTCAATCTCTTCATCCGTATAATACACAAAATTAGCACGTGCATTATCACATGCTCTTTGTCGATTCAGACAAACATCGACTCTACCCAATCCACTGTGAACGTTGTCAATGATGGCATCCATTGCTTCTCGAGTAATTTGAGAAGTAGCTTCCATCTCTGACAGAAAAGTTTCGACATGAAAATGTCCACTAACTAATCATGGCTCAGGGCGAGGAAACTCAATATCATGCCTAGCGCCCCTACGGTCACACAATCGACCTTTCCCAGCACCAAAAAATTTAGAGGGAAGGTCATTGTAATTGAGTTTCATTTGCAAAAATAATTCTGCATAAAATAATTTTGCAAAATAAAGCAGAATCTAGTCGTTCCATGGGAGTCTTCCATAGGCCGCAAGGTGTCTATCATACAAATAGTGAGCTATATGAGGGTGCTTGAAATATTGCACCTTCAACATCTTTCTTTTCGGCCCTTCTTTGAAATTAAACATAGACTTGGCCATTTCCGTTGTAACTCTTTGTTTAACAACCTCACATTTATTGGGACCCATCACTGTTTAATTTATTTTTCTCGTGACTTCTACAAAAGTATCAGTGGTTGGCCAAGGCTTTCGTTACACATCTACTAGTTCGCTTAAAGAGTGTAACTATTTCCAAGCTTTATCGACTTTCAGTAGGTAGAGTCAAAGCCACAAGATCTCTCTTCAATTTTTCATGAAAATGTTGACACCTTTCTAAGGTGCATTGTTGCATGTTTGTTTCCCAAGGTATATTGGAAATTTTGGCTGGATAAGTCGTGGTCGGTGGACAACATTCTTCTTGAATGACGTGTTCTGCCATAAGTCTTTTTTTAGCAACATTTGGAGCAACGTTTTCAGCTTCTCAATCAATATATAAAATTTTGTATATTAAAAAAACACATGTAAAGAAATTTGTATGAATTGAATGAAACAAATATTCAAATTGATGGCCACCTCGATGTGGTTGGCTAGCATCTTGCCCATGCTGAGACTATTGAGAACCAGAACGACCTTGATGAGAACCAACACGACCATTGATTGGTTGAGAACCAACATGACAATCCGTTGATTGGCCTCTGAGGAATACATATCTTCACCTTCACGGAATCCTCCAGCACTTATTGATGGTCCTCTAAAGGAATTTGAACCACCACCAACCTCACGAGACGAGAGAGAAAATTCATAAAAAAATATGAATTTATAATCGATTCAAAAATACATTCATACATATAAATACATGTACATATTCATTGATTAATGCGCGTGAACCATGGGCATGCTCCATTGATGGAGTAGACACCCTTCTCCTCTTAGCTCCTAAAAAATAAAAAATGAAACTTATTAACAACTAATTTAACTCACAAAATTGATAGAAAATCCATTCCATATGTACACATATGTATGTATATGTATGGAGATTTAAGATTATATTTAAATACCATGAACATCCCTCGATTCCCGATCCCTCTCTCTCGTAGAGATATGGGATTATGTTGATATTTGTCGTTCATCCTCCATGATATATATATATATATATACAGTGGACATTTACAATAATTTTTTTAAATTACTATTTAAAATAAATTCAAAATAAATTTCAGAAAATTAATGTAATTTAGTATACACAAATTATGTAAAACACAAATTTCAAAGCACTAATTGATGTGTGAAATTCAATTTAAGTAAAAAAAATTATAAAAAATGTTAAGTTCACCAAATTGCGCTTTACATGGTGGGAGCACACTTGGTATAAAATTGAAAAAAACACATGGTCATTGAAAAATAAGCGTGAAACTCCATTTAAACAAAAAATTGTTGAAGTCCTCGCATTTTAATTTTATAGAAATGTGAAGTTCATCACTTGTTTCAAATGTGAAGTTCACCAAGTTGCACTTTACATGGTGTGGTGGGAGCACACTTGGTATATAATTGAAAAAAACACATGTTCATTAAAAAAGACGCATTTGTAAGTACAAAACACACACATATCCAAAATATGTTACAATGTCCATAAATAAATTTTGAAGGAGCGCGTCTCAACACTAATTCATCTTTGAGAGATTAATTTTGAATTTTTTAATAAGAGCGTCTCAAAACTAATTCATCTTTGAGAGATGAATCTTGAAGTTTTGAAGAAGAGCATCTCAAAACTAATTCATCTTTGAGAGATGAATCTTGCATTGGCATTGCCCCGTATAATTCTAATTCATCTATTAATTCATCTTTGATATATGAATCCTGAATTGCATTGCCCCATGCAAGAGATCAACAGACATGTTATTCACATTTGTACAATGTCTTATACTAAAAAATTGAATCTGGCTAACAATATTGTTTGCTATTCCATGCAGTTCTTTTAGCCTCTCTTTCTTAACTTGGTACATGCCATTCATTTGGTTGCACACAAGTTCAAAATTGGTGAAAACTACAATTCCATTTGATCCATACTCCATAGCTATTCCCAAGCCTTCTATCAATGCAATATAATATGCCTCATTGTTTATTGTTCTTCCCAGTATATTAATTTTCCTTTGGATGAATTTTGTGGTCGCAATATTGGAAAACACATATGTAATCACTACTTTCCCTAGATTGGGATAGTAAGAAACATATATGCATAATGTCCATTTTTCAACCATATTTAGTGGGTTTTTTTATCCCTGAAAAAATGCAAATTCAATAAAAATATATTAAATTGACATTTATTGTGTTGGCAATATGATGCCATGTGTTGTCCTTAATGACACCCTAATTAATGAAGGACTTGCAGAACTGTGACAGGGAAGAACTTCGAACATACCATGGAAGGTAATGTATTGAAGACAGAATGACATGGGGAAGATAATTGGAGTATTGTCATAAAGGATGTGGAAAAGGAATTGGCAAAGGCATGGGTAGAGATTCAGAGATCAATGATCAGCAGGATCTGCAGCAAAGAACAGAAGAAAAATGCATTTACAGAGACAAGCAGTACATTGAAGGAGAATTGTCCGAAGACAGGGTTGATCTGAATTTACAGAAATTATAATCCCTGCGAAATTTAATTCATGTATAAATATAATGTATGAAGGAGAAAGAAATCTGTGTATGATTGAGCTTCGGTGATACTCTGATTGGAAAATACCAAGAGAAATTGGGGCTTTGATTGGTTCAATTCTCATATGAAATTTCCTGCAACTCTGTATGGTGATCTATGGATAGATTCGTGCTTTTATCGGGTTGCTAAGGTCTCGGTACAGTGAGCCATGGATGCATTCTGTATGTACAGAACACATTATATATATATATATATATATATATATATATATAACCTGCGGAAGAATACTTAAAAAAAAAGTTTAGCTTTAGAGATGGCGCAGAATATTAAACGGAACCTGGAGTACAGAGCGATTGGATGGATGATCACTGTTTCTGGGTTTCTTCGCACCACCTTTGGATGATAGGTGGTATTTACAAAATTGGAAGCGATTCCATTCAGTATTCAACACGTGTCCCAAGAGAAATTTCAAAACCACCCTTTAAAATGCGCCTTCGCACGTTAAAGCCCGTGCCAGGACGGCCAGCGAAATTGCTTTTGCGCCGTCGATCTGAAAGGGGGCAATCGGACGATGATCATGCGTCGGACTTGCCCGAAGCTTAATCAAGATGCGCGAAGAATAACACAAGTATGACGCGCCATCGCTCGTTATTGCTCGTACAAGTTTCCCAAGCGATATCTGTCGATCTTGGAGGCTCGCAATCCAATGGTGATCGGGCACTAGACTTGCGCGAAGTTTATTTTGGGACGAAGGGGCGCATATGTGCACCAGGGGTCAAAGGTTTATTGAAATATTAATCTATTTGAAAGCATTGGATACTGTTTTTGTTTGTCAATTTCTTCGAAATTGATAAACATAAATATATATATATAAAAACCCCGAGGGCCAAACTAATGGAAATATTGTAAAAAGATTACCATTAGCGGTTAAAGTAGTTTTGACCCATGGTTTTTAATAAGGGCGGAAACTATATAAAGTAATGAGAATTATGAAGAAGGGAGTGCGAAAAAAAAAAGGGTTGATATAAAACAAATCTCCTTTGGAGATATCTGTAGGAATAAACTCTGATATATCTGAATCGATGGTGCACGTGAAAATATAATGATTAGATCGACTAACGAAAGAATGAAGAACAAGTGCATAAGGGTGATGAATGAATGAAGCTCTCGAAGGAATATCTGGATGGGCGAATTCTTTTCTTAACTGTAAAATCTAAATGAACCTCTGGTCTTAAACAACGGACAAAGTCATGAAGAATTGGCGCATGACTGCTAAAAGAACACATATGAATCCGGGTAAGTTTTTGTAGATCTGGCCTGCTCTGCAAACATATTATTATTACAGGTCTATACAAGAACAACACGTATATATATATATATATATATATATATATATATATATATATATATATGCGAGCCATCTACATAGAAAGTGCATATGACAGTTGGGGTTTCTGAAGATTAATATACACAGAAGGATACACGGGATGATGAATGCATATATTCTCTGAAGTCAGGATTACTTCTGATGTATAGGTTACAGTGGTCGCACTGTTCTGTTATGAATAATTGGGAAAATATGTTTGTTGATAATTGAATAAAGGGTTGCATTGAAACTATTTGAACCAGTGTGAAAATTGATGAAAGGTGGTCTGCAGTGGATCAGACGGTTGAAATCCTTCTGTATATAGAAGCTGATGTTATGATCAGGGGGTTGTAGCTCCCTTCCAGGAGAGGCTGGTAAACGAGAGAAGGTTGTAGCCTTCTGTAGGTGGGTGCCTGCGTGCTGGTATAAGTCTGCGCCAGCACAAAAAGTGTAATATGTTTTCTTTGTAATAAAATATTGAAGACAGAGACTTCAGCAGCGGTGGTTTTCTCCCGAATTGGGTTTCCACCTTAAATCCTGGTGTTCATATGTGTTCCTTATGTTTGATGGTTTGTACAGTTATTTCTATTCATTCTTGCTACTTATCTGATGAATAAATGATGCAATGATCTAAGTAAAGACATGATAAGATCTCTGGACATTCAAGTTGGATGAAGTAATGTAACATATGTTTTTAAGAGAAAGGAAAACTAAAAATTATTCAGTCAGCTCCAAATACTGATTCAGCCCCCCTCTCAGTATTTTTCCAACAATTGGTATCAGATCCAGTCCTTCTGAAAAGGCTTAACCGCTAGAAGGAAGATCAAGCAAGATGAGCAATCAAGATGGAACAGCATCTATCAGGCCTCCACTCTTCAACGAAACAATTTAATCTTCTGGAAAACAAGGATGAGATCTTATCTTCAGTCTCTAGGAGCAGAGGTATGGGCAATTGTTGAAGGAGGATATCAATATCCAACTTCATTACCAACAAATCCAACGGAAAGAAAGAATTATGAAACAAATGCAAAGGAGGTCAATGTTCTATTGGGAAGTCTAACTGAATCAGAATTTGTCAAAGTCATGTAGCTGAATACAGTAAAGGAAATATGGGACAAGATCATTCTAAGTTATGAAGGTGATGCAAAGTTAAAAAGTTCTAAACTCCAAACTCTCAGAATTCAATATGAAAATCTAAAAATGGATAATGAGGAGAGCAGCCAATTTATTTTTACATCTTGATGACATTGTAAATCGTATGAGAAATCTGGGAGAACCAATAACCAAATCTACTTTGGTTGAGAAATTCTTAAGATCTCTAACAACAAAATTTGAGTCAAAAGTTTATGCTCTTGAAGAAAAGCAGGATCTTCAAAATCTTACTGTGGTGCAACTTCATGGCATACTAACTGCATATGAAATGAGAAGAGGAGGACCATATGAAGTCAAAGAAGCAGTCTTTAGAACTTCTACAAAAGGGAAGTAAGTACAAAAAATAGAAGGATCAGGATATATCTCAAAAGAAGATGAGATAAAATTTGTAAAGAAACTTCAACTTGGGACAGGACGGTTTAGAGGTAAGCTTCCTTTCAAATGTTTTGATTGTGGAAGAGTTGGAAATTATGCTGCTAAGTGTCCTTATAAAGAAACGCATAAAAAGGGGAAGGAAGTTGCAAGAAGGAATAAGAATCGTTTTAGCACTAAAAAGAGTTACTATACTCATGAAGATAGTGATGGGTTATCTGATAGTGAGGAATAATGTGAACAAGATCTTAGACTTCTCATGGCATTTGAAAAAGATTCTAGAGAAGAAAAGGATACTTTTGTGGATGCTCTAGAAGACAGTGATTTTCTTGATGAAAACAATAAACTCAAAGTTTGCTTAGAAGAGAGTAAAATAACCATAGAGACTCTGAAAAATCAGCTTGAAGAAAAGGAAAAACACAATGAGAAATTAGAGTGTGAAGTAGTAAGCCTAAGAAAAGAACTTGAGAAAGTAAAAACTCTGAATATTAGATTTGCTAAAGGATCTGAAACGTTAGATGAGATTATCAAGGTACAACATTCTCCTCTTATAAAGACAGGTCTTGGATTTATTGGAGAATCTTCCTAGGCTTCAGCACCAAATTATCGAAAAGCAGTTACAGCTGGTTTACAACATGTTGCCACTCAACAAGGGAATAAAGAATCTTTACAGGTAAAGCATGATCATCTCAATTCAAAGAAAACTAACAGGAATGGCTTTCAAAGAAACACCAATCAAAAAATAAATTCATATAGAAGATTTTATGGTTGTAGAAATTTCTTCTTCAATGGACAATGTTTCTCATGTCACAATTTTGGTCATAAAGATATTCAATGTGTTGCATATAAAACCATCATGACAAGAGAAGCAAGAAAGAAAAGGATTGATATTGAAACAATGAAGAATACTTATAACAACTTTTCTCCTCTTCAAAATGAAGTTGAATGTGCTTATTGCAATAACTTTGGCCATGAAGAATCAGAATGCAGGAGCAATGTTCAGCCAAAAGAACGTGTTCCTTCAAGCTCCAAAGTATGGAGAAATAAGGAATTACAGGTTGAAAATTGTGGCATAGCGTTATTTGCAGAAGATGAAGAAAACCAATGGTACATTGATAGTGGATGCTCAAGACACGTGACAGGTGATAAAGACAAACTTCTTACATATAGTGCTCTAGAAAAGGAAAAGAATGTTACATTTGGAAATGATACTCCTGTGGTCATTAAAGGAAAAGGGTCTGTGTTTCTAAAAGAAAAAGTGAAAGCTAATGAAGTCATCTATGTGGATGGATTGAAGCATAACTTGTTAAGTGTAAGTCAAATGTGTGATCAAGGAACCGAAGTTGTCTTTAGTTCAAAAGAATGTGTGGTACGTGATCTTGATACAGGTAAAGCAATTATTAAAGGGAAAATAGCTCCAAACAACCTATATATATTGAAGAACTGCAAAGAACAATGTTATTTGAGTAAATCTTCAGAAAATTGGCTATGGCATAGAAGGTTGGGGCATTTGAGATTCTCTCAAATCAAAAAATCAAGCAGACTTAAAGCTGTTCGTGATCTTCCCAATATTACTCTACCTGAAAATATCATATGCAAATCTTGCCAATTCGGCAAGCAAACCAGAGTACAATTTAATGCCAAGGAAGGATCATCAAGCAAGCCTCTTGAACTCATTCATACCGAAATATGTGGACCTATGAGGAAAAATTCACCACGTGGTGAAGAATACTATATCTTGTTCATTGATGATTTCTCTAGAATGTGTCAGATCTTCAAAGCACTAGTTGAGAATGAGTTAGATCTAAAAATCAAGTGTCTCAGATCTGATAGAGGAGGAGAATATACATCCAATGAATTCCTTGAATTTTGTGAACATGGCATAAAAACACAGTTTTCTGTAGCAGGCACTCCACAACAGAATGGTGTTGTAGAGAGAATGAACAGAACAGTTCAACAAATGGCTAGAGCTATGCTTGATGATTCCGGAACACCTGACACATTTTGGGGAGAAGCAGCACATACAACAGTCAACAGTCTCAACAAAGCACATGTTCGTGTAAATAGTGATAAAACTTCATATGAACTCTGGTATGGTAATCGTCCCACTATAAAGCATTTTAGAATTTTTGGGAGCAAATGCTTTATCAAGAATAATGATGAAAAACTTGGCAAGTTTGAACCTAGAACAGATGAAGGAATATTTCTTGGTTACTCCTCTAGGAGTTGGGCATATAAATGTTACAATAAAAGACTTCAGAAGATTGTTGAATGTATTGATGTTGTTATTGATGAGTCTCCTACAGCTCCAAAAGAAGAAAAGAAAACAATAGATGAAGATGATGATGACACATATCCTTCTACATCAAATAATAATGATACAAACAGTGAACCCAGTAAAGAACCCAAAGATGATTTTTCTGAAAAGGCTCCATCCAGATATGTTCAAAAGAACCATCCAGAATCTCAAATTTTGGGAGAAAAGGGATCAGGTGTACAAACAAGAAGGACTCTTGTGGGATCCTCTAGCAATCTGGCATTTATGTCCACTATTGAACCTCACAGTGTCAGTCAAGCCAGCAAAGATGAATGATGGATTCAAGCCAGGAATGAAGAGCTTGATCAAATTGAAAAGAATCACACTTGGGAATTAGTACCAAGACCTCAGGACAAAAATGTCATTGGAACTAAATGGATATTCAAAAACAAGTTAAATGAGAATGGGGATGTTATAAGAAATAAAGCTAGACTTTTTTGCAAGGGGTATGCTCAACAAGGTATAGACTTTGAAGAAACTTTTGCTCCTGTAGCCAGACTTGAAGCCATAAGAATGTTTCTCGCTTTTTCAAGCTTCCAACAAATCAAAGTTTATCAAATGGATGTTAAATATGCTTTTCTCAATGGCGATCTAGAAGAAGAAGTTTATATAGAACAACCAAAAGGTTTCATTTTGGCAAATGATGAAAAACTTGTTTGTAGACTTAAGAAAGCTCTATATGGTCTCAAACAAGCTCCAAGGGCATGGTACTATCGTCTTGGCAAATATCTCCATCAACAAGGATTCTCAAAAGGATCTGTTGATAGCAACTTATACACAAAAACTAAAAATGACAAACTATTAATTGTGGTTGTATATGTTGATGATATCATTTTTGGAAGTAATGAAGAATCTATGAGTCAGAAATTTGCTTCTAATATGCAGCAAGAATTTGAAATGTCTTTACTTGGGGAACTAACATTCTTTCTTGGTCTGCAAGTGCAACAAGCAACAGATGGCATTTTCTTATCACAAGCAAAATATCTTAAGCAGATCCTAAAGAAGTATGGCATGGAAGATTGAAAACCTGTAAGTACACCAATGATAACCAGATGTAATCTCAGTTCTAGTGATGATTCTCCCACGGTGAATCAACTAGAATACACATCTATGATAGGAAGCCTACTTTATCTCACTGGGACAAGACCAGACATTATGCATGCAGTTGGGATTTTCAGACGATTTCAAGCCAATCCAAGAGAGTCTCACGTTCAGGCTGTGAAAAGAATATTCAAATATCTACAAGGAACTCAAGATTTTGGACTATGGTATCCAAAGAATGATGATCTTACTTTTCATGCATACACTGATGCAGATTGGGCTGGAAGTATTGATGATCGGAAAAGCACTAGTGGTGGTGCATTCTATATGGGGCCCCGGTTAGTATCTTGGTTCAGCAAGAAACAAAGCTCCATTGCCTTATCTACAACAGAAGCAAAATATGTGGCTGCAGCATCATGTTGCACTCAACTTCTTTGGATGATGCAAACCCTACAAGATTTTCAAATCAAATGTTCACCACCTATCTCATTTATGTGTGATAACACAAGTGCCATCAATATCTCAAAGAATCCTGTTATGCATTCCAAGACCAAGCACATTCCCATCAAATATCATTTCTTACGAGAACAAGTGCTGGAGAAAAAGGTAAAATTGGAGTATGTTTCCTCCAAAGAACAAGTTGTTGATATATTTACAAAACCTCTACCCAGGGAAGCGTTCGAATATCTTAGACAGAAACCGGGAGTAGTCTCTGCCATACAGAGGATCCAGTCTACTTAATTACAGAAGACTAAATTGGTTGTGAGGTGTTGGTCGACATCTCTGAATACACAGGCTAAGGCGGAGCATTGGTCATATGACAAGGCATGACCTCAGTGGGAGCATGGTAGTGTCAAACCTTTGCCCTTGATGTCAAAGGGGGAGAGTATCATGGTGTTTGAATAATGGTTACAAATTGGTGTTTGAATAATGGTTACAAGCAATGGTTACAAATTGGTGTTTGAATAATGGTTACAATCAATGTATCTATCTGCTGTAATGTTCAATCACTATCATGGTTGCCATCAAGTCCAAAGGGGGAGATTGTTTGCAATATGATGCCATGTGTTGTCCTTGATGGCACCCTAATTAATGAAAGACTTGCAGAACTGTGACAGGGAAGAACTTCGAACATACCATGGAAGGTAATGTATTGAAGACAGAATGACATGGGGAAGGTCATTGGAGTATTGTCATAAAGGATGTGGAAAAGGAATTTTCAAAGGCATGGGTAGATTTTCAGAGATCAACGATCAGCAGGATCTGCAGCAAAGAATAGAAGAAAAATGCATTTACAGAGACAAGTAGTACATTGAAGGAGAATTGTCCGAAGACAGGGTTGATCTGAATTTACAGAAATTATAATCCTTGCGAAATTTAATTCATGTATAAATATAATGTATGAAGGAGAAATAAATCTGTGTATGATTGAGCTTCGGTGATACTCTGATTGGAAAATACCCAGAGAAATTGGGGCTTTGATTGGTTCAATTCTCGTACAAAATTTCCTGCAACTCTGTATGATGATCTATGGATAGATTCGTGCTTTTATCGGGTTGCTAAGGTCTCGGTACAGTGAGCCATGGACGCATTCTGTATGTACAGAACACATTATATATATATATATATATATATATATATAAAACCTGCGGAAGAATACTTAAAAACAAAGTTTAGCTTTAGAGATGGCGCAGATTATTAAACGAAACCTGGAGTACGGAGCGATTGGATGGATGATCACTGTTTCCGGGTTTCTTCGCACCACCTTTGGACGATAGGTGGTATTTACGAAATTGGCAGTGATTCCATTCAATATTCAACACGTGTCCCAAGCGAAATTTCAAAACCACCCTTTAAAATGTGCCTTCGCACGTTAAAGCCCGTGCCAAGATGGCCAGTGAAATTGCTTTTGCACTGTCGATTTGAAAGGGGGAAATCAGACGGTGATCATGCATAGGACTTTCCCGGAGTTTAATCAAGATGTGTGAATAATAACACAAGTACGACGCGCCATCGCGCGTTATTGCTCGTACAAGTTGCCCAAGCAATATCCATCGATCTTGGAGGCTCACAATCCAACGGTGATCGGGCACTAGACTTGCGCGAAGTTTATTTTGGGACGAAGGGGTGCATATGTGGGCTAGGGGTCAAAGGTTTATTGAAATATTAATCTATTTGAAAGAATTGGATATTTTTTTTTTTTGTCAATTTCTTCGAAATTCATAAACAAATTAATAAAAATATATATATATATATATATATAAACCTCGAGGGCCAAACTAATGGAAATATTGTAAAGAGATTACCATTAGTGGTTAAAGTAGTTTTGACCCATGGTTTTTAATAAGGGCGGAAACTATATAAAGTAATGAGAATTATGAAGAAGGTGTGGTGTGGAAAAGGTTGACAGAAAACGAATCTCCTTCGGAGACATCTGAAAGAAAAACACTGATATATCTGAATTGATGGTGCACGTGGAAATATAATGATTAGATCGATGAACGAAAGGATGAAGAACATGTGCATGCTTAAGGGTGATGAATGAATGAAGCTCTCGGAGGAATATCTGGATGGGCGAATTCTATTCTTAACTGTAAAACCTGAATGAACCTCTGGTATTAAACGACAGACGAAGTCATGAAGAACTAGCACATGTCTGCTAAAAGAACACATATGAATTCGGGTAAGATTTTGTAGATCTGGCCTGCTCTGCAAACATATTATTATTATTACAGGTCTATACAATAACAACACGTATATATATATATATATATATATATATATATATATATATATATATATATATATATATATATATATATATATATATGCAAGTCATCTACATTGAAAGTGCATATGACAGTTGGGGTTTCTGAAGATTAATATACTCAGAAGGATACACGGGACGTTGAATGCATATATTCTCTGAAGTCTGGATTAATTCTAATGTATAAGTGGTAGCACTGTTCTATTATGAAGAATTGGGCAAATATGGTTGTTGATAATTGAATAAAGGGATGCATTGAAACTGTCTGACCCAGTGTGAAAATTGATGAAAGGTGGTCTGCAATATAGAAGTTGAAATTATGATCAGGGGGTTGTAGCTCCCTTCCAGGAGAGGCTGGTAAACGAGAGAAGGTTGTAGCCTTCTGCAGGTGGGTGCCTGCGTTCTGTTATAAGTCTGCGCCAGCACAGAAATTGTAATATGTTTTCTTTGTAATAAAATATTGAAGACAGAGACTTCAGCAACAGTGGTTTTCTCCCGAATTGGGTTTCTACCTTATATCCTGGTGTTCATATGTGTTCCTTATGTTTGATGGTTTGTACAGTTATTTCTATTCATGATTTCTACTTATCTGATGAATAAATGATGCAATGATCTAAGTAAAGACATGATAAGATCTCTGGACATTCAAGTTGGATGCAGTAATGTAACATATGTTTTTAAGAGAAAGGAAAACTAAAAATTAGTCAGTCAGCTCCAAATACTGATTCACCCCCCTCTCAGTATTTTTCCAACATATTGCAAATGCATGGGAGAAATGACAATTTGCATGAGATAAATTCCATGTGCATGGTTTATCTTAAAGTTTGATTTAAATTTTATGGTAGAATTCACATCTAGAAATGAGATGCATTAAATATTGCATTGCCTAGAGTTTAAGGGAGATTTATGACACATATACATGGTTCATGCATGGTTTGCATGAAATTTTGCCTTATAATTTATGGCAGAAATCACATCTAGAAATAACATGCCATAAGAAATGATGAGATTCACAGGCTACCTGCCCTTTACATGCCTTAAGAAATGATGAGATCCACAGGTTACCTGCCCTTTACATGCCTTAAGAAAGGATGAGATCCAGAGGCTACCTAGCCCTTTATAGACTGCTTTAGAACTTGTAGAAGTTAAGACTCAACCAACAAAATAAAATCCTATGGAAGTTCAGCCACTTTAGGTTCGGTTTTTAGGCCTTAAAGTTTGCCTTGAATTAATGGGGGAAAGCCTTGAGTTTGGGGGATACTATCCTATGAGAGTTCAACCACTTTAGGTTCAGTTTTTAGGCCTTAAATTTTGCCTTGAATTAATGGGAGAAAGCCTTTAGTTTGTGGGAGAAATGACATTTACATGGTTTGAAAAATTATTTTATGCTCTTACTAAAACAACTAGTTGTGGTGGTTGATTAAGTTATTTCAAAAGTCACACCTTCATGAGTTTGTGGGAGAAATGAAATAGAAATGACACATGCCTTAAAGTTTTCCTAAAATTTTATGGGAGAAGGGAGAAATGAAACATGTACAAGGTTTTCCTTAGAGTGGTAGTGGTTTATGGATATTTAAATGAAGAACTTCTATTTTTTTTTTTTCCAGAGATTGACTATAGGGGAATTTACTGGATATATCACCTTTGAGAAAAGATGAGATCCAGAGGCTACCTAGCCCTTTATAGACTCTGCCTTTAGAACTTGTAGAAGTTAACACTCAATAGACAGACTAAAATCCTATGGAAGTTCAAAATCCTATGAGAGTTCAAACACTTTAGGTTAAATTTTTAGGCCTTAAAGTTTGCCTTGAATTAATGAGAGAAAGCCTTTAGTTTCTGGGAGAAATGACATTTACATGGTTTTCAAAATTATTTTATGCACTTACTAAAAACATGCTTTAAAGTTAATGGTGGAAATCCAACGTGACACATGCTTTAAAAAATTGGAATAAGAATTTATGGGAGAAATGACACATGTATGGAAGAAATGATACATGTACACAGTTTCCCTTCAAGTGGTTGTGGTTTATGGATATTAAAATGAAGAACTTCTATTTAGATATGTTCCAGAGATTGACTGTAGGGGCATTTACTGGATATGTCACCTTTCAGAAAAGATGAGATCTAGAGGCTACCTGGCCCTTTACAGACTCTGCCTTTAGAACTTATAGAAGCTAACACTACCTAACCCTTTACAGAATTTGCCTATAGAACCTTGTAGAAGTTAACACTCAACATATAGACTAAAATCCTATTCAAGTTCAACCAATTTAGGTTCACTTTTTAGGCTTTAAAATTTGCCTTTAATTAATGGGAGAAAGCCTTTAGTTTTAGAGTAACTTTATAAAATGCTTTAATGTGAAGATAGTACTTTACCTACAAAACAATGGAATTCAAGACTGTGCTTATATATCAGAGTTCTGTTATGAAAAATTAGTTATGTGCTAAATAAGAAGTATGATTTAGCACTTATCAATTTTTTTAATAATTTATAATAATGCCATTTTTGGCTTGTACTATCATTCATCCTTGATATGTACAAGAGTTTTACAACTTCAACATCAACCTACACTATCATCATAAATTAGTTATGTCCTTAATAAGAAGTATGCTTTAGCACTTATCAAATTGTTTAATATTTTATAATAATTGATATGTACAAGAATTTTACAACTTCAACATCAACCTACACTACCATCATATCACTGTAGCCATGTCAATCTAGATTATTTATATCCATTACATCATAAAAAAATCCACTTTTAACATTTTAAATGAATAAAGAAACATGGAAGGTGTTAATTTAGGTACATTAATACACTCCACTTTTAACATTTTACAAGAATAAAGAAACATGGAGGGTGTAAATTTAGGTACATTAATAAAATATAGCCATGTCAATATTGATTATTAAGATTCATTACATCATATTTAACACAATCTGGATTATTTATATCCATTACATCCTAAAACACTCCACTTTTAACATTTTAAAAGAATAAAGCAACATGGAAGGTGTAAATTTAGTTACATTAATAAAATACATCCATGTCAATCTAGATTATTAAGGTCCATTACATCATAAAACACTCCACTTTTAACATTTTACATTTTACTCCATTTGAGTTTGGGGGATCCTATCCTATAGAAGTTAAGCTACTTTCAGTTTTTAGGCCTCAAAGCTTGCCTTGAATTAATGGGAGAAAGCCTTGAGATATGACACATGCTTTAAAGTTAATGGGAGAAAGCCAATGACACATGCTTTAAATTTTTCCTTAAGATTTTATGGGATAAACGACACATTTATGAGAGAAATGACACATGTACACGATTTTCCTTAAAGTGGTTGTGGTTTATGGATATTAAAATGAAGAACTTCTATTTAGATCTATTCCAGAGATTGAATGCAGAGGCATTTACTCGATATGCCACCTTTCATAAAGGATGAGATCCAGAGGCTACCTGGCCCTTTACAGACTCTGCCTATAGAAATTTTAGAAGTTAACACTACCTGTCCCAATTATACCCTATGAAGTGTGTAGAGGACCCGTGGAATCACTCACACTACTTTCCGTAGACATAAGGGTGTATAAGAGTGTACTAAGTTAAAAAATATGGTCATATTATTCGATATCTTTCCCAAGAGACCAAATGTACTCCTTAAGTATATGTGGTCTATATAACCATCTATAAAAACAAGTGATTCTTTCCAAGCTAAGGATAATGTATGAGCCATGTGTATACGCACATTATCTAGAAACCATAGGCCAAAATAAAGGGTACTTAAGTGGTTTGAAGAAAAAATAGCACCAAGAAGCTTTGAAGGAGGGGAATAAGAACTAGAAATGGGAGAAGGATAAGAATAAAATAGCCACTACACATCCATGCAAGGGTAGTAGAAATAACTCTAACCATTGCAACATTGATGGTCACATTAAGGAGAATTATTGTATGTTTGGTATGTGTTATATATTTTATGTGAATACCCCCATGCACTATATATTTTTCTAAGCTTAGTGGTGGGAATAAAATGGGAGGAAAGGACCCCCACTTTAGGGTTTCATAGAGACAAAAAATTCCCCACACACAGGTGTTCAGGGCTACTGCCCCAAAAAAACGTTTTTGGAAAAAAAAATTCTCCCTTTATGATGGTTTCATCACATGGTTTTTTCTTTTAGCATCTTTCGAGTGCATGGTATTTTACCCCATGGTTCTACAATTTCAGTTAAAGAACTAAAGTTTTATCTGATCCAAGGTAATGGATTGGTAGTTTATAATTGTCATGGGATATATACATATATACATACATACATATGTGTGTGTGTGTGTCTGATGGTCTAAAAATTAATATACTAATAAAAAAATGATCTTCTTGTTTTGGGTTTCTCGAGTAAATTATATGTTACTGAATGTGTTTTACATTGAATATTTTTCATTTTATTAAGAATCTATTTGAAACAATTAACTATATAAGGTTAAAACCTATGTTTTGTATCAAATAAATTTTGGTTTCAATGGGAAACTTTTATGGCTAATGTGTTTTTCTAGAAATGTGATAGACCCCATTAAAATGGGAGAGATATCGAATTGATTCCTATGGTGAAATAAAATAGTTGAGTAGCTTAAAGATATAGATGCGTAAATTCAATGAGCATAGTTTTGAGATATATAAGTCCAAAATGAAATAGTTGTTGGTGAACAAATATCAATGGATCACTATGGATATATCTGCTTCATTAAAAGGGAATTTTCTAGAAGGATCGACTAAGTTGGAAAGAAGGGAAAATATCACAATACAATTGTGTCTCTTAGATGTCGAAGAATTTAGCTAGGTTCAGTTTTCATTATTAATATATTTGTCAAAAATAATTTATAATTATTGTTTCCTAACAAAAATCTATAACAATTATCAAAACAAAAATTTTTGTTAGGAAACAATAAAAGGCTAGACAAGCAACAAATGGTTATACTAATGTTGAAAGAGTGAGACCTTCAATTAAGGAAGGTTTTATAGCATGTCTCTTCCGATGCACTACAAATTTTAAGTGGACTAATATTTGGATTCGTAGTATTTATGCATACTAGAATTAATTGTTGGTTAACATTTATATCTACTATTTGTACAAGATCTTTGAATTGATGCTGATGTATGTTTATTGGATGAAAAGTAAGCCAGAGTTGAACTAAATATTTTCCTTATAGCTATTGTTTATTCTATTGACTACATTTCATTATCTCATTCACTGAGTCACTAAGTCATGTTAGCTCATTTATTGTGGAAAAATAATATGTATACCCAACTGAGGTTTTCGCATTACCAACACAGAATTTTGTACTAAAATTATAGACATAGGTTTAGCCTAATTACAGGTTTAGATGGGTGACTTTTAGCTTCTTTACAATTACAGAAGGACTAAATTTCAAGCTAAATACAAAGATGAAATTTAGATGAATTTTGTATTTCTTGAAAGGATAGTTTTGGTGTTATACAATTTTGATGCTATTCAGTGTAATTGCAGTTAATTAAAGCCACAATATTGGTGCTACTTATGTTTCACTACCACCACATAAAGGATCTTGGATAAGAGAAGATTTCAGTGTTATCTCATTCACTGAGTCACTAAGTCATGTCGGCTCATTTACTGTGGAAAAATAATATGTATAACCGCGGGGACTGGTTCCGCGGATTTCATCTCACCATCAGATACAGATCATTGATCCTGCCAGTTGTTTTTGCTAGACCAGTACAACTAATTTTGGGATACAAACGATATACAAATTATGTATTTGTATTGAACATAGTATCCATAGGATCAACTACATTTTGATGTTCCTGCCTATCATTTTTGCAAGGCCAGTACAACTAATTTTTGGGATACCAACGGTATAAAGATTATGTCTTTGTATTGAACATAGGATCTGTAGGATCAACTACATTTTGTTGTTCCTGCCTGTTATTTTTGCAAGGCCAGTACAAATAATTTTGGGATACCAACGATATACATATTATGTCTTTGTATTGAACATAGGATCCATAGGATCAACTACATTTTGATGTTCCTGCCTGTCATTTTTGCAAGGCTAGTACAACTAATTTTTGGGATACCAACAGTATTGAGATTATGTCTTTGTATAGAACATATGATCCATAGGATATATATGAATATGTAAGAACCAAAAAGTTTATAAAGGGACTTATGGAATGTGTCTTAAAGTTTTTAAATATGAACTAGTACATAATATAAACCGTTGAGCCCCAAAGATGTCCTTTTCTTTCACCAAATTTCACTTCATTTCCTTTGTCCTTTATCAATTATAGGCTTAAAAGATCAATAGGATTGATTAAAGTCACTTTAAGAATGCATACAATAACTAACTTACTAAAATTTTTGTGGTCTTATTGTTGTAGTGATTTTTTACTAGACTTAGCTACAGAATGCAGCTATTCTGTAGCTAGTCGCATATTCTGCAACTATATTTATGTTCACACAGGTTACAGGTGTCACTTAAAGGAAAAATGCATATGGTTGAATTCCAGAACTCACCTACATCATTCCTTGCCCTCTACAAAGTCTGAGCAAAAATCTGCAAGTGGTTATGCACGTGGAGGAAACCAAAACTAAGAAGTAGACTTCTACCAGGACAAGGACTCTGCAGGTGTCTTCAACAAAGTACGAGGCCTCAACAGGAGTTATAATTAAATTTTGATTGAAAAAGACACCTATCCCTATTTCTTCTCAATGACAGTTATGTATTTTGATTATAAAAATAACTTGGTGAACCGAGAGATAGTTAGCTAGTTGATGTTTTGTTGTTAAGTTGTCCAAGACTGTAATACTCTGTTTTGAAGAATTTTCCTTTAATGAAATAAGTAAAACTTTAATGTATGATATGAAGCAATATTGAGGAGATTCGTGTGCCAATTCGGTGCTAGAGGGCCCCTACTGTCCGAAAGGCTTTGTGCATATTTTTCTAGATAAGTAACTTTAGCTCTGTTTCGTTCTTAATTTAGGAAGTTTTCTGAACTTCATGTTTTATGCTTACTTACATCAAATAGTGCAATCAATCTTGTTCTCATGAATTGTTCCAAAATATCACTAACACTGAATGAGATAGGGCTGTAGTATTTCGAAGGCTAATTGCGTATTAGTTCAGTTCTGTTCATTGCATTTCAAGTTTTATTAGCTAGTTATATTCTAGTTCTGTTAAATTCGACTTAAAGGCCTTCATTATTTACAAAATGCTCTTGTTCTTAGTCTCTTATAATACCTTATTATCATATGGACAAGAATTAGTAATATCATTTTGAGGTCTTGACTGTTTTGCAATTTCTCATAATTTTACAAACAGCCTTTTTCCAAAGCTATTCCAAGATATCTCTAACCCTTGAATGAGGCTTAATAGTAACATTTTGAGTTGCAGAATGGGTTGATTTTAGTGTCATAAGTTAAATTAGCATAGAGTTCCTTACTATGTTGCGGATAATATTTTCTCAACATGTTCCAACAAATTTCCAACTATAGATGAGATTTTCTTTGTGATATTGTAAGTTGTTGTTTACTTAAAAGAACCTCATTGCATCAAACTTATCCTTTTCTTAAGTTGTTCCAACATACCTCTAATGAAATGAATTGGACTGAGTTAATGTTATGAGTTACTTTCCCTGTAAAGCTTTGCAATTGGTGAATTAGCATTTCCTGTTCTTAGGTGCCATACATAGTTTAGAGTAGATTTTTCTCTGTTTTAGTGTGACCAATAACTTCTCTTTGCCAACAATTTAGTTCTTTTCCTGTTAGAACAAAAAAACAAAACCAAAAACACTAGAAAAACACTAAACACAACGAAGTAGGAAGAATATACCTAGGCACATATAGTGCACTTCACTTCAACAGTTTACTAGCCCTAGTTGACAATTTATGACATCAATTTAGGAACACTAAGTTGAGTAGACATAAACCAGTGTTTTTTCATTCTAAAAAAAACAAATGTATACCTATCTGAGGTTTTCACACTACCAACACAGAATTTTGTACTAAAATTATAGAGATAGGTTCAACCTAATTACACTTATGAGTTCTTATGAAACTCAGTTATGTTACCCTATATATATTTCACGTTCTTGTAACAAATTCAATATTTCACGTTCTTGTAACAAATTCTTGTAATTAAATTATTAAATTTTTATTTTATACCTCAAACAAAATTCACAATTACGTTATTACATTTTGATTTTATACCTCAAACAAAATTCACAGTTCTGAGCATACCTCAAAATCTGAATAGCAAGAGCCGAGGCCGAACAGAACGACACAGATGTAGACAGATGTAGAAACATGATTAGAAGAATAGAAACACACAACAGATGCAGAAACATGATCACAACAGATAAGCCCGAAACCAAGAGCCAAGGCTGAACAACAAGAGTCAAGGCTAAACAGCACGTCGCAGATATAGAAACACACAGCAGATGCAGAAACATGATCACAACAGATAAGCCCGAAACCAGTTAACGGCTCTGGGCTGGTGTATTTATAAACTAAAGTTCGGCCGAAATATTTTAAGAGTTCGACCGAACTTATGTTGTTGATTTTCCAATGTTCGGCCAAAAATATGTTTTCCCACGCCATCAATGTAAATGGTAGAATGAGTTCGGCTGAACTAATTTCGAAAGTTCAGCCGAACTCTCGAACAGTTCAGCCAAAATTTTATAAAATTTTGGCCGAATTGTTGAGAAAAAAAGTTTTTCGCCCCCGATTCTTACAAAAGTGTAACCCAACTTCACATTTTTACCCATTGGTCTTTCCAAAATTGCATGAAAAACTCAACATTATTAAAAAAATAAGACCTCATTTAAAAACCCTAATTCTGTCCTCCAAGTTGGAGAAACATATTGTGAAGAACCATTTTTCTTCTGGCTCCAGATCTATTTGTCCCTTGAAGTTCCATTTTACTATGGATCCATGCAATAAGGGACTTTTTAGAGGGCCCTAATTTGATGAACTTGTAGATTAGACCATGATCTAACATACATTGGATGTATTCTACAATCTTGTTGGATCTAACCTCATTATACTCTGGATCTTGCACTGCATCTGGTAGGAAACACCCTTGAATTTAATTTTGTCAAAATGCTCCAAGTAGTGGTTTCTTTGAGTGACGAGAATTTACATTTCCTCTAGTTGAGTTTCGAAGGGATATGAATAATTGGGAGTTTGGGAGTGATTTTCGGTCGATCCAACATTCCTACAAACTCCCGAGACAATTTGAATAGAGGAGGGTGTCGATCCCCTCTTGTGGAAATAATCATGAATATATATGTAGAAAAAACACTAGGAAAGCATAATACTCCTCTAATGTAACTTAAATTTCATAACCTTGATCTTATTAAACACTTGATAGGACATTTTTTTTAATGAAGAGTTGTAAGATGTCTGAATAAGAACATCCATGCCAAGACACAGAAACTGTTCAGCTCAAGGGGTACTGAGAAAGGTGCTAACAACAGTGGTACTCCTGCAGGTGATGAGAAGCTAGGAAAATGAAGCTTTATATCTAGCCTTGAGGTGCTAGCTGTATGTATGGAGGGAAGAAACAAACTCTAGCTACGATGGATAATAATATTTTTGAAGTAATCTTATGATTCATGATTATTTTAAAAAATGATAAAAATAGTTTTAAATTTATTATGGTTCATAATTATCATTAAAAAATGATAAAATTAGTTTTAAATTTATTATGGTTTAGCGGTAAATTTATTACCAGCCTAGATCCATCTTAAATCTAGATCTACTAAGCACCAAGATGGATCAAGCCTGAAGTTAATATGAACCTAAACTGGTACTATTGCATTCCATAATGAATTCAAGCCCAAAGATAATATGAATATAAAATGGTACTATTGCATTCCATAATGGATTTTGTCGAACTTTTATATAGATTTCATTATAAGAAATAACATGAAAAAATGTTGTGGGCTATGCACCCACCATCCGTGAATCCATCAAATGACTATTTGAAACTTATCTTAACTAATCTATGACATAAGCATTTAATTTTAATTTAATTTTAAATAATTTTTCCTAATCAACATAACATTATATAACATTTTACAACATTGCTACCATATTAAAATATAAATATAAATTAATACAACTTAATTTATTTTAATTATTTTAAAATTTATATATTATTAAAAATATAAATTAATGATGTGTATAGAGATAAATTTTTAATTTTGATAAAAATATTTAATAGGTTATTATATTTTTTTATATTAAAAAAAACAAATACTTAATTAATTGAAAAATAAATATGGTTTAAAAAAAACACTAATCTAGAACCAAAGTCCAACTTAACATAAATAACATTTCCCGGAAAATCATGTATAAGAAATTTAACCTCCTATCTAATCATCCTCTCTGGGCATATATATATATATATATATATATATATATATATTTCTTTTTTTTTGTAAACTTGGTAGTACCTTTCTATTAACGAAAATATATAGGGCAGATTGTCATAGAAGAGAAAACAAATACAGTGACCTCAACCTGCCCATAGGAAACCAGGTTTTTTGGCCACCGCATCGAGTTATATGCGGACCAAAACCGAAATTGTCTTATCCTACTACTTGCAGCTTTTAAAACTACAGAATGTCCATAATATTTACAAATAAAACAAGTAGTTAAAGTAATAGAGTCCAAAATGATATATCATTGAATTAGTTAGCCAGAAGGATCCACGGAAACCGGAGCATGAGTAGTGGTACCCAACACCTGTGGACTGCTATGAGTGATTTGCAACTGTTTTTCAATCTTACCAAGCCTATCATTCAACTGAATCTGCACTTTGAACATGGCATGCATATCCATCTTCATTTGTTGCATTTCAAACATAATTGAAGAGTTGAGATTCTTACCCTCTTGACTTGCCATGGCCTTAGCTAGAAGGCATTTCATCTTCCAGTAAGTCTTCACTGACTGTTGAAAGAGAGAAACACGACCCCGAGTACTACCTGGATCGGTTATGAAATCTAGTTGAGAGAGCTGAGCTTCCATGTCCTCCTCCTCGCTATCATTATGAACTTCCCAACCATGAATTTGAGATTTAATATTAGCCAAATTCCCTGACTCATAGACCTGAGCAATATGTTGCAACACTTCTGCATTAGATTTTCTACCTCTCCTACTCCCGCCAACCTGTGGATGAGGCTGCCTACCTCGAGTTTCCCTCATGGGCTTCCCTTTAACCATACTGTAAATAAGAGGGCTTGAAAGGAGGCCTGTGGCCAAAATGAAGTCAGAATGATGATATAGTAAAACAGAAACAATCTCCCGTGCAACGAACCCAACGCATAGAGCCTTACTGCGAGAATGGTCCGATAAGTTAACCAGGGACCAACCCTGAACGTGATAAGCCATACAAGGAATTTTTCCATATAAAGTAACCAGAGACCAACCCAGAATAATATAACAGAAAAGACACTGCCCATAGAATAAAATAAGATAGGTTGGAACAAAGAGGTAGCCCACTGCAATATGACAAACCACCAGCTAAACCTTACCATTGCCAGTTGTAAAGAAACGATGACCATGCATGCATTTGAATCAAAACCCGGGAAGCAACACAGAAAACATTATCCCAACAATGTATGGGTGAACAGAACGCACAATACCAAACCCAGAATATATGCAGAGCAACAACAGATGACCAACTTCAAACTGAGGCCCATAAAAGAGCTTGACAGTGGAATAGGCAAGACTATCTAGCATCAACCCAAACAGAAAGAGCAAACCCGGCAGGTATAGAGGTTCAGAAGAGACTTGGCAACAAAGAACGAGGTAGAGCCAAAAAGCCAATAAACTAGGAGGACTGCGACAATGAGGGTCAATATGAGGAATGCCCATATTCCCTTTGCAAAACCACCTTAGAAAAATGTATAATACACCTTGAACCTTTGAAGAGAGGCTGAAGTAAAAAGAGTGCACAGAAAGAAAAAAAAAGCGAGTAGGTATGGAAGGCATAATTGCCATGACATACCACAGTCTGCATCCACCCCGTCGGTGGAGAATTTGCGCCGATTCTTGTGCTAACAAATATGGATGTATCGCCTACGGAAGATCGCCAATACAAAACCTTGACAAAGAGTATGCAATAGTAAGGAGGAAATGAACAGTTAAACTCCTCAACCACCGCCCAGAATGTTGCATTAATGCATATGACAGTTGATTATAGCAATGTGCTGGCTGGCACATGCAATTCAATATAGGAGTGGAGAGCTACCGTCAGAGGACTGCATCCAGCATTATCGCACAAGGGACGTTTAAACATATAGCACATGTATGCACACGACTCTATTCAATAGTACGGCACCCCGATCGAGGTGAACGAGATCGGTCTCTATCCCTATCAACAATACACTGCAGAGGATATAATTCGACAACCCAAGCCTGGTGAGAATCATTAATATAAATATGTCTGTTTATATTCTTACAAGCCCAATTCGCCAAATAATCCACTGCTTCATTCCTTTCCCGACGAACATGAGTGCAGATGACTGAACCGACATAGCGAAGAAGATTTCTGATATATTTGACAAGTTTGGCTGTTCTCCAGCTCTTACTTATTTTGTGCCATGGATTTCCATGTTGGATTTTTTTCAAACACAGACCATTTCTTTAAATTTTTTTATAACATATCACACATTTATCACGTGTGAGAGTATGTTTTAATTTTTAAAATCAATTTCTAGTGACTACTTTAAACATTATGTTAGTGGATGTTCTCCAAAGCATTCAAGATATCATAAAAGGCGGCCATATTCCAGCTCCATCAAAGAGAAGTTGACCAGGCTAAAGAGATTACCTCAGCAGTGACTTTAAAAGGCGAAACATAAGTTCAAAGTGAAAATTGACTCGATCCATAAGAGCATCTCATTGAACAACTAGGCATTGCAATTTGTCCAATAGGCCAAGCACCAAAGCAAACAGTGAATAGGGTTTTTGAGCTCTATACCATGTCTTTTTATTGGGAACACCTATTATCATTTTTGGGTTTTCTCGGTTATTTAATTTTCTTACCTTTAATATCATTTATATTTATTAAATTTATGTTTAATTTAATTATTTTATTTTATCATTTATATTTATTAAATTTATGTTTAATTGTTTTTATTTTATTTCGGTACATTTAGTGATGTTGTTCTCCAAGGAATTTTGTAAAGAAATTAGAGATACTCTGAGACTTCAATTGAAATCCAATAAATACTTTTGAGAATTTAGTTATATGGGCTAGTAAGGATTTCATTCCTTTAGACTTTTTTAAATACCTAGTAGGTTATATTATCATTAGAAAATATTTAGAATATTTTCCTTATTATCTAAATTATGAAGGAGTTCCATTTAAGTCTAGGAGGTTCCATAAGTATGGCCACTTTGTTACGGACTAAGTGTTCTATTTTAATAGAAAAAAAGAGTCTATTTTTTTTTTCTATTTGGAAATGAATCATCTCTCTTTCTGTTAGGAAATGCCCCTCTGGCATCTATACGCCTCTCACTAGTGGGCAACCATTCAACATTGGACTACTTGGAAAAAAGGTTAGTAGTGGAACATCAGGTTTCTCCCATGAGAACCTAAATGTTAGTATATGTTATTGTATGTTTTATTTGTTTTACAGGTTCCACTTTTAGCATTTGGAGTTTGAGTTGGAGTTGGCGCTAGAGTTGGAGCTTACATTCAAGGAGAAGAGGAGAGTTTGTGTTCAATTCCAGGTAAGTCTTTTTTCCATATTCTAAACTTCTCTAAGGAAAGCAAGTCTTTTTGCCTATGTTTTTTCTAGATCAAGCCACTAGATCTAGCGAGTTTTATTCTTTCCGTAGAAGGAAATTATTCATAAAACAACCCATTTGAGCTATGGTATGGTAAACCTTCTACAATTAAGCATTTCAAAGTTTTTGGGAGAAAATGCTACATCAAGAACAATGATGAAAAGATTGGTAAGTTCAACGCAAGAGATGATGAAAGTATTTTCTTGGGTACTCTCACAATAACAAGGGCTATAGATGCTACACCAAGAATACGACAAAAATAATTTCTTGCATTGATGTTAAAGTTGATGAGAATATTTAATTTGAGGACAAACAACCATCAAATATCAGTAGTAATGATCTAGTGAGAAATGATGAGAAGTTTGATGAGTCATTTATAAACTGAGACATTGAAGAACCCATCAGTTCACAATTCAAAAATCATGCAAGGTATGTGCAAAAACACCATCCAACTCACCAAATTGTGGTGACTTGCATACAGGTGTTCAAACAAGAAGAAGGTTAATAAATGCGTACTCAAGCACATGTAGCTTTTTTTATCTATGATGGAACCAAAAGATTTTTCTTAGGACGGTTAAGATGACAATTAGCGAAAGGCCATGAACGAAGAGCTTAATCAAATCAAGAAAAATCATACATGGGAGCTTTTTCCAAGACCAAAAAAATAAGAATATTATTGGCATGAAGTGGGTTTTCAGAAACAAATTGAATGAAAATGGTGAAGTGGTAAGAAAAAAAAGGAAAGGTTAAAGGTTATGCACAAATTAAAGGTCTGGATTTTGATGAGACTTTTTCTCCTGTTTCATAATTAGAAGCAATCCATAGGTTTTTGGCTTTTCCCAGTTCCAAGAAAATTAAAATATATCATATGGATGTCAAATATCCCTTTTTAAATTAAAAATTGCAAGAGGAATTCTACATTCAAGCAGGGAAACTTTTAGGGATGGAAGTGATCTTAAATTTTAACAACCTTGGCAAATCTTAGTAGTCCCTAATATCCAAATTTTAAAATGTTTGATGATAATTTTGTAAAGATGTTTATATTTGTAATTATTTAATATTAGAACATATATAATATTGGCGATTTTTAAGGCAAAATAATTTTATACTATAAAATTTGGGTGAATTCAGTTTTAGAAAAATGAAAATTGGCGATTTTTTGTTTGTTTGGAAAAAGCATGGAATATTAGCCCACCTACGAATATTAGCCCCTAAAATTTTCCCTGCTACATTGAACGAGTTTATGGTTTTCAATTATCAGATAAAATTGAACAACATTGAATGATTTGTATGGTCTTAAACAAGCCCCAAGGGTTTGGTACTCCAGGTTGGATAGTTATTTGCCGAAGTTTGGTTTCAAAAGAGGCACAACTAAAAATAATTTTTATGTGAAATTCAGTGATGGGAGATTGTTTTAGTAGTGGTTTTCTATGTTGATGCTAATATTTTTGCAACTTATTTAGATCATATAACTTCTAAGTTTCCATCTAATATGAAGGTCAAATTTGAAATGTATATGCTTGGAGAACTTAATTATTTTTTTGGTTTTCATATTACAGAATATTCAATAGGAATTTTTGTCTCACAAATAAAGTATCTCAAGCAAGTTTTGAAAAACGTTGGTATGGAGGAATGTTCTTTGGTAAGCACTCCAATGGTTGCATGTTGCAAAATCAACAAGGTTGACCAATCACTAGAGGTGCATCAAACTTTATATAGATTTATTATTGGGAACTTCTTACACTTAAAAACATCTAGAACAAAAATCATGCAAGTAGTTGGTATTGTTGGTAGATTTCAAGAACCCCCCAAACAAAGTCATCTCCTCGTAGCCAAGAGGGAGTCTCAAATATATAATAGCCACAATGGACTATGGAATTTTGTACCCCAAAGGAAAATATTTTTCACTAACTATTTTTACTGATGTTGATTAGGCAGGTGATGTAGATGACCAAAAAATAATAGTGGTGGTGCTTTCTCTCTTGGTGAATTTCTTGTTTCATGGTTGAAAAATAAGGAAGCTTCAATTTCTCTCTCTCTTTCTCAAGCATGATATATAGAAACAACTTATTGTTGCACTAAACTATTATGGATGAAGCAAACCTTACAATACGTGCAAGTAATATATTACCAACCAATACCAATCATCTCTGATAACACAAGTGCAATCAACATGTCCAAGAACCATGTTTTTCACTCCAAGACAAACAACATTCAAATCAAGTACCATTTCATATGGGAGAAAATTGCAAATCAAATTGTAAAGTTGGAGTATGTACCTACAAAAAAGCAGGTATTTGATATATTCATCAAACCTCTCCCAAGAGACCAATTTGAGTAGTTAACTGGGAGTAGTTCCTCTTACCTCCCTCCACTAAATCTTCCTTAAAATGAAGAAAGAAAACTAACAGGAACTCAACATTTCAATAGGGAGATGATAGGTTTATAAGATCAAAAAGACAAGGGGAGATCAATTGTAGGGGGAGCATATTATTTTATTTTCCATTGATGTTAAAGGGGTAGAAATAAACAAAAGATAAGAATTAAAGTACAAAAAATTGTGTGGAGAATTCAAATAACGAGTGCTAAACCGTGCATCGAAAGAATTACTATGCTTATTCCCATATACATGCTTTTCTTAAATGACATGTATGACATAAACCATGCTTTTATGATTGTTTCCAATGTTTTTTGTGTTGTCGTCGATGCCAAATGGAGAGAATGTTAGACATGTGTTTCCATTGATGTCAAAGGATGTCAGAGGAATTCATGTATTGGGCAAGATCAATTGTGTGCAAGCATATTAGTGAAACAAATTTTCTGGTTAAGCGACATATTTGAATCAAATTTTTCCTTAGGATATTAGTCTTGAATCTGTTATAAATGGTGCAATTGGATAGTGCTCTAATTGAGGAGGATCTAGACAACCCAATGAGCACTATGAAGAATATATACTCATGTTAAGCCTAGGTTGAGGATGTATTTATTTTTAATTAAATGTGCTCATATATTTGTAAAATATAAATTGAAAATGTTGAGAGGATTTTTCCTCAACAATTCAAAAATTCAATTTCTAATTTTATATTCAAGTTGATAGATTATTCTCATCCCTAAGGTTTTGGGGATAAGGCCCTTGAAAGTAGAGATTGATATATTTCCTCCATAGAAATCTCATGAGAATATTTTAAGGGATATGAAAATTATTTCCTCCTTAAAATCAGAGATAATGAGATATTTCCTCCTTAGTTTTGGGCTCTTAAGAGATATATAATGTCATTCTATGTACAGGGAAGGCAAGGAGAAAGAGAGTAAGGATATATTTTGAGTTCTTGGAAAAGTCATTTTCGAGTAGAGCTTGGATAGATCATAAGTCTTTCAGAGTATGGATGTATAGTTGAGAGTTCTCGGCCGGCCACCTTGATGTAAAAGTCAATGTACATTTATCTCTATTCAGAAAGACAATAGATCGATTCGTCCTGTTGGAGACGAATCCGGAGAGGTAGCCCAGTGGAGGGGGTGAACTCCATTATCAATTATGTTGTTCTCTTTCTTGTGAATGTTTTCTTATGTTATTGAACATATTTTATTAAATAATTCAATTAAATGATTTTTTTAATCATTTTTTCATATACATGTTTTAAAGTTTAATCTGAGTTAGAACTTTAGAACTAAAAGTTCAATTTCAGATCAAGTTTGGTATCAGAGACTGTTCATTATCTAGTTTAGTGGGTACATCTTCCAGTTTTAGTTCAGGCAAGCAGAAGAAGGAGAAGGTAAATATTTTTGATTCAAAATTCCATCTCTTGATTCCTTTCTTCAACAAAATTGGAAAAAATTCTTAACCATGAAAGAAATGGTAGAAGAAATGTACAAGGATTTTCAGTTGCATAAGCAGATAAATGAATTGGAAGAGAGTAATTCAGCACTTCGAGAGGAGAATCTCAAGCTAAAAAGATTGGTTGAAGCCACAAAGGACATTGATGTTTTGAAATAGAAATTGAATGATTCTTTCTATCAGCCATGTGAGCAATGTAGTTCTCATGGATCATCATCTTCTACTTCGTTATAGACAAAGAATCAAGAATATAATCAAGCATCTGAGGAGGTACGAAGCATTTCATTTTCTATAGATTATAATAATGATGTTAATGATGCATCGTTTTCAGAGTTTGAAAATCATACCAAGGGGATTGGTATGAAATTGTTGACCAAGATGGGATACGACAAAAGAGGTCTTGGGGTTAATGGTCAAGGTATCATTAATCCTATCGAGGTGAAGAGGAAACCTCATAAGGAAATATTGGGCTATATATAAATTGGAGATAGTTCCAAATATGCAGAGGCAAGAAATTCGAATCATGGTGGTAATGGTGATGGAAAGCGGTTGCCACGGAGAAATGAGCACTTCAAGAGAAGAGCTAAATCTTGTTCTCCTGATCAAGGTTTGAAATAATTTCTGCCAAGGAATCGACGAGTGCATTTTTGTGTTCATTGTGGAAGAAATGGGCACTAGAAGGAGAATTGTTGGGATCTACATCTAGAGCTTCGACACAAGAAGAATAAACAGTTCTCGCAAATATATCTTTCGAAGTTGCGAAAGGTACCTACAGATTCTGCACCACCTCAGATTGCCCATCAATATATAAGTTTTCAACTTATGGTAGACCCTTTGTTAATGACAGTTTTTCAGTGGAGTCTTCATGCATGATAGAGTCATTCTACCCTAGTTGATTTGGAATTCAACTAGATTTATGGTATGGGCTCTTGACATTGATTTATAGATAGTCAAGGTTGTTTCCAGTATGATTTCAGCATGACACAAAATTCAATTTCCATGTTCTTGTTTGGTTAAGATTTGGTGCAAAATTAAAAGAATGTTATGGAGAAGGGAAAATCAATGCGGAAATTCAACCTCAATTCCAACAAGGTAGCATGCAAGATTAGATCATATGCAAAAAAAATTGTTCCAAGATTCACAGGAAGAATTGACTTCATTCAGAGTCGACTTCAATTTTTAAAATACTTTTAGAGGACTAAAAGTTTTTTTAAATGGGGAGGTTTGATCCAGGAGGATCTAGACAACCCAAGGAGCATTATGAAGAAGATATACTCATGTTAAGCCTAGGTTGAGGATGTCTTTATTTTTAATTAAATGTTCTTATATATTTGTAAAATATAAATTGAAAATGTTGAGGATTTTTTCTCAACAATTCAAAAATTCAATTTCTAATTTCATATTGAAGTTGATAGATTATTCTCATCCCTAACGTTTTTGGGTAAGGCCCTTGAAAGTAGATATTGAGATATTTCCTCAATAGAAATGTCATGAGAAAATTTTGAAGGGATATGAAAATTATTTCCTCGTTGAAATCAGAGATAAGGAGATATTTCCTCCTTAGTTTTGGGCTCTTAAGAGATATATGATGTCATTCTATGTACAGGGAAGGAAAGGAGAAAGAGAGTAAGGAGAGATTTTAAGTGCTTGGAAAAGTCATTTTTCGAGTAGAGCTTGGATAGCTCATAAGTCTTTGAGAGTATGGATGTATAATTGAGAGTTCTCGGCTGGCCACCTTGATGTAAAGGTCAATTTACATTTATCTCTATTCAGAAAGACAACAGATTGATTCATCTTGTTGGACACGAATTCAGAGAGGTAGCCCAGTGGAGGGGGTGAAATCCATTATCAATTGTGTTGTTCTCTTTCCTGTGAATGTTTGCTTATGTTATTGAACATATTTTATTAAAGCATTCAATTAAATGATTTTGTTAATCATTTTTTTGTATACATGTTTTAAAGTTTAATCTGAGTTAGAACTAAAATTTCAATTTCAGATCATGCTCATAAAGATATTTCCAATGGAATGTTTAAGTTTGAAAATGATTTTTGGATCAAAAGATATTGCAGGTCAAAGTTCTAAGGACAAAAGTCAAATTTTATTATTTTGGCCATGGGCGCTACAACTTAGTCAACATATAAGTGGAAAGATTAGGCACATGGACGTGAATTCAGGCCCATGAAAAGCTAAGGAAGGATGGTGATTTCACCCTAGCAATGTCTAAAGGAGGCGCAAGTTGTATTTACAGGGTAATGAGATTAGGGAAACAAGAAAATTCCTATCTACTGCCGCGAGACTTCCCATCCCAGCCTAAAAATTTTGCAACGTAAATTCATGGAAAAAATAAATTCTAGGACCCCCTTCTACCGTACCCTTGACAACATGAACCCATAAGAAGAGGACACATGGCACGATTTGATTGGTTAACAGACCTAGGTCGAGACGAAATGGTAGCGTTCCATCAACATCTAAAAGTCTTAGGTCACATGAAACTCCAGGATCATGACATGCGGCATGCAAATTTCGCATTTTCATGTGGCGAAGTGGGTTGAAAGCATGTGACAAATGAAACCTATTTGCAAGTGATGAGGAAATTATATGCAGGTAGCATTGTCATCACCTTAGTGATTTAAAATGTATCAATGAGGGACATTGGTAGGGAAAAATGATCCTGATGGTTTTCCTATTGGAGCAAGTCAGTAAGTAGCAGTTCCCATAGCGACACATCACCCTGGTGGTACTTTTCTAAAAGTTCCCAAGGGGACTCAAGCGTAAAATTATGGGGGGCGCCAAGATGAGGTAGAAAGAGTAGTGGCATAGTAATCCATTTTGGCATAAATCATAAGCCGAGGAGGGATTGCGCAAGAAAGGTGGTAGTCACACCTCAAGACAACACCTGAGTGGTTACATATCGGGACTTATTGAATGCACTCCATTTTTAAAGGTCGAGGGCTAAAGGCTCCTCTAGGACTTAGTTATATGCAAAGGTTTTGTAGTGTAAAGTGATGGAGGGATAAACTGTTCCATAGTCATGATTTAAAGTTGATATCTTTAGCAAAGGCTACAGACATAAGCAGGGAAAATGTTAAGGATGGAAATTGATCTTAAAGTTTAACAACCTTGGAAAATCTTAGTAGTCCCTAATATCCAAATTTTATAAAGTTTGATGATAATTTTGTAAAACTGTTTATATTTCTAATTATTTTATATTAGAAAATATATAATATTGGCGATTTTTAAGGCAAAATACTTTTATAATATAAAATTTGGGTGAACTCATTTTTAGAAAAATGGAAATTGCCGATTTTTTTTTGTTGGAAAAAGCATGGAATATTAGACCACCTGCGAATATTAGCCCCTAAAATTTTCCCTGGACGTAATTAAAATAGTTTGGACATGACTGAGTTGGCCACTATAACTGGAGGAGTCCATTATTAGTACAAGTGCACTAAAGTTGATTAACGTATCATGGACAAGTTGGTAGCATTTTTGGCACAATGTGACATATTTGGTAGTTTTTGGCAAAAATGAAAGTTCACTAGATTTAGAATTTTAGATAAAACCAATGCTAAATCTTTTAATATACCAAAATTGAATAAATCAGAAGTTTAAATCATTTTTTCATATTAGGACAGTAGAGAAAATATTGAAGGAAACATTAACACATCAAGAAGGATTTACATAAGTGGAATATAGTTAAAAATTAAGAATCCATGCATTTTAAATTATGAACATAACCATAGTTCTGAATCTAAAAATGTCAACTCTTATTCTTTATAGGACAAAAATTAATTAACAAAGAAAGTTGTTGTTTTTGGTGAATTCATGAGATATCATAGATCAAAGAAATTTCTAAAGGTGTTTTAATGGTGATATTTTTTATTTGAGGTGGTTGAAATATGTAAGAAGCAAGGTGTTGGAGAGATAAGAAAATAGCTTATCTATGCAATGAAGGCATTGAGTTGTGAGAGAGATGAAGTAGTATTATTGTATGTAATGTTATGTTGATATGAGTTTGAAAATTGTATGAAAGAGGGATCAACATGGACAACAAGTGGGTGCTTTCACTTTAGGGAGTATATGCTTCTATTTGAGTAAGTTTCTAAAGAATAACTTCGGGGTGGGTGCCTTTGCCAGTAAGTGCTTACAAAATCAAGGATTGGGTGCTTCTTATAAGTTTATTAGATGTCTACAAAGAGAGTATGGGTGCTTTTGAAACCAATAAGGGGTTGGTGCTCCTTTCAGTAGGTGTTGATAAATTAGAGAGTAATAGCTTCCTTTTGGTGTGTGCCAGAGAACATTATGAAAGAAATTTGAAGCTTTCCTTTGTAAAATAAATTGAAGAAAATATTAAATTCATTATGTGTTGCATATATGCTTCTTGTGTTGATTCTTATTGGAATTGTTGTCAAAGAGATTGATGGTGTTTTAATATTCTTTACTTTTTGAAAGAAAGTTCTAAAGTTCCCACAATATTGATTCACCCCTCTCTCACTATTGTCTTAGCTTCTAACACCTAGGGATCTAGAAACTTAACTAAATGGAAAGGAGGAGTTACTACTAAAAAATAAATAATTAAGAGAGATAAATCAACCCATATTAGAAATACCTAGATCCAAACAAGAAAATCCATACAAAATTTTTACATGATTATCCATAAATGGTGAAATGACTTCTTGTGCCAATGAAAATAAATGTATCTTAGGTGTTGGGTGGTCACTCTGATTCTAATGAGATAAATTTGCATCCATTAATGGCTAATATAATTCATGAAATTTGACCCAAACGTGGTAATTGGTCAGTTACTAGAAATGAAATTAATCCACCCAAACATTTGAGTGTTTCGAGAGAGTTTAAGAACTAAATAATACCAAATTGGCCATACCTTCAACATAAGGACCGAGTTAAGAGGAATCATGTTTGAGGTTGATGGGATGTATGCATTAACCATTGAGGGAGGAGGTGTTTCCATGTCGACACACTATATTAATTGGTTGGATGACAGAAACAATTCCCCCCATTTTTCCTACACAAGTCATTCCATATGGGGATTTAAAAATTAAAGGCTGTGGAGGTGGGATTTGATCCACTTATGTGTGCACAAATCATGAGATTATTTAATATAATAAAAATTGGTGGAACCACACACTATACGAGTACCTCAGGGTGCCCCCATGGCTTGAGGTTAAGCACTCATGTAAATTGAACCTTTCCTAGTTGTGAAAGAATTAATGTATGAGTTAAACATATATAAATTTAATAAAACATGTAACAATATTTTTAACAATGGATATTCATCCCCACTTTAACATGGATATTCTTAACCTATAAATAGACTTTATTACAATACAATGTGGCAATACCATGCATAACTATTATAACATGACAAAAAAAACATTACTCATGTTCATATATAACATTATGCCAAAAAAAACATAACTCAAGTTCATATATAACATTTTTTAATTTATCGATTTAATTAAAAGGGAAGAAAGGTAAGCCCTATTTCAAAATAGACAAGCCTATTGGCCTAACTAAACTATTTCAATGCAAACCATAAATAAAACATTTAATATATATATATATATATATATATATATATATATATATATATATATATATATATATATATATATATATATATATATAATTGGAAAGACTATGAGAGAGGTGTATAATTCCCTTCATGATATGTGGAATTAAAAAAAGTGTTAATGACTAGTGTACCCACTAGAAATCAATCCATTATAAGCATCAAAAGACTTATCTAATAATACATCTCACATTTTCCACATTAAGAAGACCATAAACATATATACATTTTAAAAACATGTAATAATATTCTTAATCTTGGAAATTCACATCCATGGTTAACTTGTAAATAGTTCTTGTTACAATACAATAGCTTAGCAATACCAAATTCCCAATATGACATATGTTAATATGACATTTTATTTGATTAATTAAATTGAGATAAATTAGTTAAAAGAGAATAACTAACTTGGAGATAAATATCAACCCTTGATGTGTGCATACTAATATGAATATTCTAGTATATTCCATCTAGGTTAAATCTCTACCATCCACTAATAATTACTAATCATTAAATTAAAATTGTGGAAGTCCTACTATGAAATAAACACTCCTATGGACCTAATAATAACCATCATACGTATTAAGGATGGAAGGATAGGTATCCCGTTGGATTTTGGGATCCTAGGTCCAGTTTCTGGTGGTTTGTAGACTCGCCACCCCATTGGAGCTTGGGATCCCACGTCCTTGTTCGAGTTTGGGATCCCAAGTCCAGTTTCTAGTGGTCTCCAGACCTACAAGTAGGTGTCTTGTTATAGTTTGGGATCCCACATCCAGTTTCTTGTGGTCTTCAGACCCGCTAGCGATAAATCCATTATAAGCATAAAATTTTTTATCTAATAATACATATCACATTTTCCACATTAAGAAAATCATAAAAATATATACATTTTAAAAAACATGTAATAATATTGTTAAACTTGGAGGTTCACCTCCATGGTTAACTTGTAATTAAAATTGTTGAAGGCCTATTATGAAATAGGCACCCCTATGGACCTAATAACACATAGTAAGGATGGAAGGATAGGTATCCTGTTGGATTTTGGGATCCCAGGTCCAGTTTCTGGTGGTCTCCAGACTCGTCGCCCTGTTGGAGTTTGGAATCCTAGGTCCCCGTTGGAGTTTGAGATCCCAAGTCCAGTTTCTGGTGGTCTCCAGACCCGCTAGTAGGTGTCTTGTTGGAGTTTGGGATCCTAGGTCTAGTTTCTTGTGGTCTTCAGACCCGCTAGCGATCAAACCATTATAAGCATAAAAACACTTATCTAATAATACATCTCACATATTCCACATTAAGAAAATCATAAACATATATACATTTTAAAAAACATGTAATAATATTCTTATAAGCATAAAAATGCTTATCTAATAATACATCTCACATTCTCTACATTAATAAAAGCATAACTAGCAATTGCACCACATGTTGCAAAGGAAATGCTATAAGGTTGTAGTATAGGAAAGAATAGCATATAAGAAATAAGAGGTATTAGGAACTTTCTCAGCTCCAATTGATCCTCCAGAATAATGGGTGGAGGATTGTGTTTACCGGACCTCAAATTAAAATATCCATCTTCGGTAATTGAAGTAGAATAACTTCTTTGTTATTAATTGCATGTAAGATGTTTTTTTTTTATAATGGATGGGACATTTTGGCCAAAGTACTCGAGACCTCTATATGACGAAATCTGCATGTTTATTGTTTTTCTCCATGAAGGATGCACTTGGTTTTTATGACCATGTTGCACAGACTTCACCCTTCCATGAAATGATTTGCTTCTATCACATTCACAATGTTGAATTCCTCTAATACTACTCCTAGAACTCTGACTCGACTTTACAACTAGAATTATTTAATGGAATAAAAACTTATCACTATGACATGTTGTAATTCATAAGAGACTACTACGAAGCTTAATTACGGTAAATCCCCTTCACCTATCATTTGAACATAGAGCATAGAGTAATCTTAATAGTGAATTTTATGGATAAGAGACATTTGGGCTTTTTTTAACCCTTGGGGATGATTAATTAATCTCACTTCTGATAATTTATATTAATAAATTATATATAATCGTATTTCCATAATTCGTCTTTGAACAACCAATATTCCACATCTTTGGAAATTTTCACCTTAGTCATAATAACAAACATCATCAAGACCCAAAAGTAAGAAGAAAAAATCAGTTCATAATCAGGGAATCTAACGACTTCTTTAAGGATCATAATTCAAGACTTTGGTTCCTTTTAAAGATCATTTATTTTCCCATCAAATAAAAAGAAACAATCAAATTTTGTAGTGACAAGAATGGGAAATTTTTTTACATGTAATAACTCCCTTCTGTGGTGATAGTACATTTTGGTTTTGAAAAAAAAATATTTTCTCGATCTTTTAAATAATAGATTCCTCCCCAAGTGACCCTTTAGAAATACCTTTTTTTTCAACTGATTGCAACAGGTAAGTGTATTTTGTCTAGTATTTTTTGAGCCATTGAATTTAAGGGCAGAGGTAAAGAGACTACTAGAAAAAAGAGCAGAGCGACTGAATATCAAATTAAAATAACATTGAGAAATCTCTTTGTGTTTTTCTCGTGTGGGCCTTCTTCAACTGATGAGGTAGTAGGAACTTTCTCAGTTCCAACTCTTCTAGAATAAGCGGTGGAGAATTATGTTGAGTGAACTACTACTCATGTAACTCTCACTCCTCTTTACAACTGGAATGTTTCTCTTCCCATAACTCTATCTCTGAGCTATAATTCTAGCTTTCTCTTGTTTCTAAATAAATTGTCTCTATATCACTATTGTTTGTCTCTTTTTGAGCGCTTTCTTGAATCCGTGAGATAATGTAGCTCATCTTGATTCAAAAATCCTCGACTAACCCATTTTTTGAAGAGTCCTCTTCTATTTTTAATTCTTCTATTTTGTCCTTCGTAGCCTTGTCAACATCGTTTCCTTCTAAAGAATCATATATTCTTGATAATTCTCCATTGGCCTACTTTTCTTCTTCCATATACATCTAAATGAATGGAACTTGAGATAAAAATGTAATATTAAATCTATAAATAGTTATTTTCCTTTTTTTTATTGTTTTTTATCCATGTAATATAAATTAATTGGTTTGTGTGGAGTTTAATTTTATGATATAAATTGTATTGACAATAAAAATTTAATGCTTATGTACTCAAAAATTTAATGTTTATGTATTTTACAAAATAATTAATGTTTATGTATCTTATAAATTTTTTTTATTCATTGAACTAATTGATCTAAAATCTAGTCTTATTAAGTTATTAATTTAAATTTTATTAAAAAAATTGAGGTTAAAATCTACCAAATTTTTAATAACATTTAAAATTAAAAGTCACCAAAACCTAAATTCAATGTAACTTATTAAAAAGAAAAAAACTAACATTATAAATAACATATATAAAACTATTTACTTGTGGATCTAATGGCCTAAAATATTTCAATTGTCTAACATTTGATCCAATTGCTCAAACATGGACACATTGCCACCTAGGGGAGTTGTTTTCAAAGAGGGATGAGGTTTTCATTTCAAGACATTTGATTCCTCTTGCCTCTTGGTAGATCCAGAGTAATTGATTTAGGCAATCTTAATTCCCCCTTTAAATAGACTACATTCCACATGAATAGGATGGGTCATTACCATGGGCTGTATTTATAGTTTATTATTATTTTATTTTATTATTTTTATGTTTTATTTTATTTTGACCTAGTTAAAATGTTCATAACATTATGTCAATCATGTTATTTAATTTACTCTTATTTTTAATTTTGTGTAATTTGAGACAGTCAAAATGTTAAACATGAGATTAAAACATTTCTATCATACTTTGTTGGAGAGCATAGTAACACAAAAATGTAATATTTAAATATACAAATAGTTATTTTCCTTTTTTTTTTATTGTTTTTATCCATTTAATATAAATTAATTGGTTTGTTTGGAGTTTAATTTTATGATATAAATTTTATTTAAAATAAAAATTTAATACTTATGTACCAAAACATTTAATGTGTATGTATTTTACAAAAAATATATATATTCATTCAACTAATTTATGTAAAATCTAGTTTTATTAAGTTATTAATTTAAGTTTTATTAAAAAAATTTGAGGTTAAAATCTAACAAATTTTTAATAACAACATTTTAATTTAGAAGTCACCAAAACATATATAAAACTATTTACTTAAAACTAACATTATAAAAGACATATATAAAACTATTTACTTGTGGATCTACTGGTTAAAACATTACCATGGGTCATTACCATGGGCTGTATTTATAGTTTATTATTCTTTTATTTCATTATTTTTATTTTTTATTGTATTTTGACCTAGTTAAATTTTTCATTACATTATGTCAATCTTTTTGTTTAATTTACTTTTATTTTTAATTTTGTGTAATTTGACATAGACAAAATGTTAAACATGACATTACAACATTTCTATCATACTTTGTTGGATAACATAGTAACACAAAAATGTAATATTTAAATATATAAATAATTATTTATTCTTTGAACTAATTTATGTAAAATATAGACTTTTATTAAGTTATTAATTTAAATTTTAGTAAAAAATTTGAGGTTAAAATCTAACAAATTTGTAATAACAATATTTTAACTTAAAAGTAACCAAAACCTAAATTCAATGTAACTTATTAAAAATAATAAAACTAACATTATAAAAAACATATATAAAACTATTTATTTGTGGATCTAATGGTCTAGGATTGGACCGCAAGACTTGTGGAAAAAAAATTTCCCACCTAACCATTAGACCACATCCTTGGGAATATGGCTTGTGGGATGTTTCATATATCTAGGGAGTTTGATAGTTCACCATCAACCATTTTATCTTAAAAAAAAAGATTTCAATGCCAAATGAATTTATTTTATGTCAAATTGTTTATTTTGGAATATGGATTCCACAATTTTAATAAACTTTTATCAATAATTATTAAATAGATGCAAGAGAATTTTAGATTATTCTTTGTAGTATACACAAATCAAAGATTGAGATTTATCTTCAAAGTAGTTATGCCCTTTCTCCCTTTTAATTAAATTTATTAATTAAAAGTAAAATTCCATATGAACAACCCATGCGGGTGAATTACCATGGGAAATCGAGGTGTCCGGCTCACACAAGGGCGTAATCCATATGGTCGCCGGCCACCCGCATTCATTTCGCCCCGGTTGTATTTACTCCATGGCATATCACCCTACTCGGCATTCAAGCCGGTGGGGAAGCCGAGGTTTCTCCCATTACTCAACATTGTCCTCCACCTGCAGACGCATAATCGCCTTCTCGATGTTTCGCTGCTGCATTCTACCTTTCATCTGGACTGTCACAATGTATAATTCTATTGCTCCTCTCGGCTCTGGATTTCCTCTGGAGGCCACGACTGCCAGCTCTCGAACTGCCTTGGGTCGGAGGTGTAGTATCCACTACTGTGTGGAATTCACTCCTGGCTCTCATTTTTCTCAAAGTACTTTGTGCCCCTGTCTTCTTGCAGGTTCGCCTCAGAACTTCTCGCCTGGCCCGTCTCTGCAGCCTCCGCTGTTTTTCTCTCCGCCCCAGTTGCATTCTCCTCATAATAACATGCCTCGGCTTAGGCACAGGCTCAGATGCCGCAGAGGCAGCACCCGAGCCAGGCCTGCCACCAGGCGTCGTTCCCCCTCCAGTTCGAGCTCTCCGGCTTCTGTCTCTCCTCATCGTGCTTCTCCTCGAGCCTCGAATAGGCGCCGAGCCTCGCCGCTCCATCGCCCTCCCTCTCCTTCGCATGGTGCTTCTCTCCCTCCGCCACCCACTGAACCACGCAATGCTGAGTCTGCCCACCTTGTTAATCCAGCCACGGCTTTGTTTCACTTCCCCTGCCGCACTTCTCAGCCCATGGTGGTCGCTACAATCACGGTGAAGTTCAAGGAGCTCCCTCAATTCGGTTCAACTTCCCTGTCTCCGAGTGCTCAACTCCGCTCACCTAGGTCTGACCAGGCCTACTGCACAGCTGCGCCAAACTGCTCACGCGACGCTGAGGGAGGTACGCATGGCGGAGGCAGCACCAGATTCCCAGGAATGCCCATGGAGCAGAACGAAGGAGATGCAGCAGTGAATCCCGCTCAGGATGATGATGATTATGAATTTGGATGCCAAATCGAAGAAGAACCCCCCTCCGACGATTATGGTATTTAGAATTTTCTGTTTTTTTGTTTCTTTCAGGCTAGAGTTCTTGTCCGGATGGAGTCTTCAGAATTTCTGGCCTGCGGGCCTGTTTAACCACTGTTATCGTCCTAGGTCTAAGTTTAATGATGGTCCAAAATGCTACAGTTTTCAGGTCTTTTGTGTAATGCTGGTTTCCTCCTTTGAGGCAGCAATTAAACTCATATCACGCTGGTTTCCCCCTGCGGGCAGCGCCTATTTTGATATTTTGCTGAAACTCGTCCTGCCTAAGAAGGCTCACCTCTGTATGTACCATATTTTCTTACATTAATAGAACTTAGTCTTATTTAGAAAAAAAAAATTCCATATGAACAAGTGTCATATAAATTGAGTTATAATTTTATATGAAATTTATATTTATAAAGAAGAAATGGTAGCTAAAAAGATAGGTCAGTTTATTTTGGGATAAGGCTTCAACAATTTTAATATAATTATCAATAATTATTAAGTAGATAGTAGATAATTCTAAAATATTCTTAGTAGTATCCACAAATGAAAGATTGAACTTTATCTTCAACATAGTTGTGCACTTTTCTCCCTTTCAATTAAATTGATTAATTATAAATAAAATATCACATGAAAAAATGTCAAATGAAGTGAGTTATGGTCTTTTGGGCAGGTGATATTCATAATCCATAGTATTAGCCCATAGCATTGTAACAAAACCTATTTACACATTACTTTATCTTCAACGTAGTTGTACGCTTTTCTCCCTTTCAATTAAATTGATTAATTATAAATAAAATATCAGATGAACAAATGTCATATGAAGTGAGTTATGGTCTTTTGGGCATGTGATATTCATAATCCATGGTATTAGCCCATAGTATTGTAACAAAACCTATTTAGACGTTAAGGATATCCATGGTAAAGTGGGCAAAAATCTCTTTCCATAATTTTTAATATAATAATAATTATAATTAAAATAAAAATCTATAATTTAGTCAATTTTTATAATTTTTAAAGTTTAGTAAGAAGTAAAATATCTATCTATATATAGAGAGAGAGAAAGTTTCTTATTATTAAAATATTTGAATGGTGTGTTGCACAATATTATGGAGACTTGTAATTTCTTCTATGGCAAAAAAGGAGTTAACACATGGCATATTAAGAACTAGGGTAATTTTTTCTTAACTACATATCTATTATGTGTTGAAAGAGACCAAAATTTGAGGAAATGTTTACACCTTTGGGATTGATCCCACTATATACATAGTGCTTAAAGTATTTCAATAATGTGATGGTTAATATGAGGGAGACATGCAATTTGAGGAAGGTTTGCACCTATGGGGATTTGATCCTTGTAGGTGCATGGTTCATGGTTCCTAAAACATCTCAATATGAGGGAGACATGCAATTTCTTTCCTGGATAGGCGAGATATTAAGAACCAATCATTAGGGGAATTTTGAAGTCTAAAATGGGCCTCCTAAGGAAATAATAAAATAATAGTTAAACCATTAAAATAATATTTATGAATTTGCAATTCACTTTTTAAACGACAATCCATGTAACCATAGTTAAATTCAATTAACAAGTTATACCAAAATAAAATTAATAAAAAAATTGTATTAATGTTTTTATAAATAAGAATGAGTTTTTCAAGAAAAGGTCATTATCATTGAACCACTAATGTATTTTTCCTTTGTACTTAAATAACTTAAAATAAAATATAAATATAAATTCATAAATATATAATATCCTATTAATTAAAATTTATATTATTTAAATGGTATAATAATATGTAATTAATATATTATATAAAAATAATATAATATAATATAATAAATGTAATATGTATGAATTTTATATTAAATATTAAAATTGATTTATAATACTAGAAGAAATAATATATAATATAAAAAGAAAAATGATATAAATTATATATAATAATATGTAATATTAATATAATCATAATAAAATAATTTGAATTGTATTTAAAATCAAAGAAAAAAAAGTATTGAAATAGATTTAATTTATATGTACAAGTATAATATAAGATTTATATACATTTAAATTTGGATTTTCTTTTTTGCTGAAAACTATGTTGAACCTAATATAACTTTTTTCAGGATACAAAATTAATATAATTTTTTTCATCATAAAAAATTAATATGTTATTTTTCTTTGTTTAATATTTTTGTATTGCTATTAATATTAGAATAATATTATTTAGAGGATTTATTCTAAAATTACAAGGTTACATGTTATTTAATTTAATTTCATATAATATATATGTATAGATATCAACTTATAATTAATTCAAAATTGTAATATTAAATAAAATAAGATGAATATATAATTTAAAAATAAATGTATATACAAATATAATATTTATTGTGTAAAGACATGAAAATTGTGTAGGGATATGCATTGTTTCTTTCAAAAAATATGAAATGAAAATAATAATATTCTATTTAAAAAGCGTGAAATGACATTTATTATGAATACTTTACTTTATGACTTTAAAAGTACTTAGAGCACCAATGTGACAAGTACCTTTAACTCAAGCAATGCCACTTCAACCATTATGGATGATGTCATCCCATAATTGGTTCTCATAAAGTGAATTTTGATTGTGCATTTTCCTTATGAGGCCCATTTTAGACCTCAAAATTCCCCTAATGAATCCATATCAACATAATTGTACATAATTAAACAATAACAAATTAAATCTTAATGCAGAGAGACTATGTTCCTATTTTCATATTCTCCACAACTTCAATCCTTCTCAAGGATTATCCTTTTAGAGAATTATCTTGATAACTATAAAAAAAACTCACAATGAAACAACATTTAATCCTTTTAGAGGATTATCTTGATAACTATAAAAAAAATCACAATGGAACAACATCATTTTTCATATTAATACTCATTATCACCTACAAATATAACATCTTGACTTATTACATTGATAATATTCCTTTCCAAATTTTTCAAAATGGAAAGCAAAGGCATCCATCCAAACTTAACTTAGCCCAACACCATCATCAACTAATAAAGAAAGTATGAAATTGGTAAGTGTTTACCACAAGTCTACTCCCTTTGGTTTTCAAAACATTATGAACATATTATTACATGGTCATCACTCTCACTTGTTATTTCCAATTTATACATGAAGAATTTCGAAAAATGTGCCTTGGATGCTCTACATTGCAACCCAAATTATGGAAAGAGTTTTTTGGTTGATAAAACAAAACTTGAGTTTTTTAATGGCCTACAACCAAATGGGGAACATTAAATTCACAATGGAAATAGAGAATGAGAAAATCATACTTTTCTATATGTATTGTTGAGCAAAATGGATGATTGTTCTATGATGCAACAAATTTTAAAAAGAAGATGCATATTTATAGATACCTTCATGCAAGCTCACACTAGTGACTTGGACCTTCTAGTGAAGATCTTATTAATCAAGAATTAATGGATCTTATCATAAGTTTCTAAGCGTAATGAGTACAAAACGAAGCAACTTGAAAGAGCTATGACTCAAACAAAAAGAGGCTTGTGTCTAAAATAGTAAGAAGAGGTGTAAAATAGTAAGAAGAGGAAAGGGGCACCCACCTCCATATACCTTACATCCAAGAAACAATGGAAATGTTGGGAAAAAAATTAAAGAAGATAAACATAGATGTTTGCTTGTTCCTCCTAAGCACAATTTAGAGGATGGTTGATTCAATGAAGGATTTACCTAATCCTAAACTATACAACAAAAAAAAAAAAAGTGTACTCTATTCCATGTTCATGCAATGACCTTTCTATTCCATTTTCATGTGGCAAATTTCTCTTGAACTCTTCCTTTTGTTCCCCATGTGACCTACCGCGGATACGCCCTCTGAATTCGAAGCAAAAGCCAGGGGGAAGTTAAGGAGAGCCCTGGCTCCTCGGATTCTGAAGGCGGCGCGGTCATATGCAAGAGCGGCCTCTTCGGCGGTGATGAAACTACCGAGCCAAACCCTAGCTCCCTTCTTGGCAGGGTCCCTGATTTCAGCTGTGAATTTACGGCATGGTCGCTTCCTGACTCCTCTGTAGCGCCAGCTGCCGTTGCTCGTCTCTCCACTCTCCTCCTCCTTCCGTGGCTGTGGATGTAAGTTTACATTTACCAGCTCTGCTCCTCCAATAACTGTGGATACAGAAGAAGAAGCAGAAGAGAGCTGTCGTGTAAATTCATTGTTATTGTCTTCTGATGTTGATCTGCTGCCGCTATTTTGGTATGAACCGCTGGCGGTATCTGTGGCCGTGGCGTGGATGAAATCCCTGCTGACTGCGGGGAAGATGGATACTGAGGATGATGGGTCATTTCCTCCTGCATGATGTCGCTTTATAATATCCATTTCGTCGTCCTCTTCCAGCAAATGGTGGCGAATCAACTCCAACATCTGGGCTGCTGTGATCTCCATCGCTGTGTTAGGCCAATTAGAATAGGCTTCACCTTAAGATCGATTTATTGCACTTTCAATTTGTTTTACTATGAGTGAGGAACATAAAGTAATCTTTCTCGTTTTCCATTTGGGAATTGAATGATAAATATGTAGGTATATTTTCCATTTCTGGTTTGTAGTCGGTGCGTTGGTCCCTGCCGACCTGTCTTTCGCGGCACTTTCGCTGATTTGTTTAAAAAACATAAAAAAATCATAACGCTATCTGTAATGATTGACCCTTTCTCGTTATGGTTTGACGAGACCATTCAAATGGGAAAAGAGGTATAGGACAAGAAACATGTGCGCATTAGCAAACATCAAAGTTCAAAAAAAATTATTTAAAATAAAAAATTTCTCCCACTAAATTACTAACTATAATTTACTACGCTTTATTTATGCAAAATCAAAGATATATGCGATTAGATTTGACATTTTATGTCAAGTTGCCCACTTTAGATGAGATAAAAATACAGCCGCCCCCCTCCACTCCCAGTTAACAGTCTGATCTAAATAGAATTATTGGGCGGCTATGTTTCAGGAAGATGGATCACGTGATGTTACCATCGACCATTCATCGCAGCGTCGGCAAAAATTATGCATAGCCAATGAGAAGACCAGGTGCTATTTATAAAACAAATATGGTGGCTTCTCATGTTTTTTTTTTTGAGAATTTGGTGGGACCTTGCCATTTCTATTTATATTTAAAGACAGGTTACAAAAAATATAAAGTCATTCTTTGGCCTCAACCTGCCCGAGGGAAACCAGGTTTGTTGGCCATCTAAAAACATGATTTGCATCCCAATACTGAAATTGTCTCTTACGTCTATAATTTTCTTGCACTACCTGTTCCACTACTTTAATATGTACAAACATAACAGTCTTTAAAAGTTCAAAACTAACAAGAAACCATCAAATCTAACAAGACAATCTTCTAGCCCTCAGATGAGGAGACTGGGGCAGGGTCTTTGACATTAGACCCTGGCATTTCCGCTTGATTGAGTTGCTGAAGAATCTTCTGTAGGATTTTCTCCATGCGCCCTACTTTGTCATCTAGTCTGCTAACTCTATCTGCAGTCTGGTATTGTGTGATCTTTATATGCTGCTGGTTATTCTGAATCTCCAAGAGTTGAGCCTGGGTACGAAGGTCTGGCTGCATTGCTTCAGTCTTTGCTTGAACTGGATGATTACTCTGTATTGCTTTTGCTATCAAACATTTTACAATCCAATAAGTATGGACTGTCTGATTAAACAATGTAAGCCTGCCTCGTGTATGACCTGGATCAGTAATGAAATCGAGGATCTCTGCCTCTGTCTCATTATCTTCTAGTTCCTGCTGAATTTCTTTTCCCATCCACGAATATCATTCCTAACTACAGAGGGATTGCCAATGACATAATTGACTACCAGCGTTTCCAGATGTTCCAAATACGATTTACGACCCCTTTTCTTAGGAGCTGGTTCAGATTGAGCAGGTTGCTTTCCTTTGTCAGTGACTGCCCTGTTATGTCGTTTCCCCATTGCTGGGTGGGGTTTTTGAACAAACACTGGCATACAGAAGTGAACAGAGTAAGAAGAAGTATTAAAACAAAGCATGCACCTTACGGTGCCCTTGAGAGCATGATTGTCTGATCTGCGTAAATGCCTCTTTCTCTCATCATTATTATACCACTGAAACAGGAGTTGAGGTCGAGATTCGGCCAGCTTTTTATTCTTACGCTTTCTGTGATAACTAGGAGAGTTACTATCGCGGAATTTGGTTTGGCTCTGCACATTAACCAGAGGATAAAACAAGTTTTGGCTTCCTGACACATTAGACAAGCGCAAGCACTGCTCAGGAAGACTACCTACTAACCATAACCTCCCTATCTTCCCCTTCGTATTATAAACATTAATACCCTTGCAATTAGGATTTGCTAAGCCCAAACAAAGAAATAACATTGCATGACAGGGTTTCCCTACAGGTAAATAGATGAGGCACAGACTCTGGCTGAGGCATTCTATCCTACTGTTAATGGTATGATTCCTCATATTACCATAGATACTACCAGAATTAGAAACAGGGGGATTGTTGTTGGGGAAATGACTCCCTATAATAACCTGGCTGTCACGCTGATAACACATATAATTGGGGGTTTTACTCCCATGCACTCGAACAGAGCTTGTATCGGGTGCAGAGGAGATACAAGGGTCTCGGAAACAAGGAGGGACCAGATTCAATTCAGGTTCCAGGCACTTGACAAACGGCATAAAATCTAAACTACCATCATAACTATAGACCAAATCTTTTGCATATAACATCATTAGAGCTGAGATAATCGTAAAAACATACTTGGACAGAGTCAAGCTATTTCCTGGGTGAAGAGCTTTAGTTCGCCTTCGCTGCCACCTCCAGTCTCTCGCATGCAATGGATTATGCTTGAAATATTGAAGGGGCGGGGTTAAATGACTTACCAAATTCACAACTGCTTTTCCGCTGGCGTGCCAAACATCCTCTCCATCATGCACCATCATTCCTTTGCCGGCACTCACACACTTCGCTCTGCTGGTCTGACAGATCATATTTAGTGGTCTTAATTATCTTTTATGGGAGCGCTTGCCAAGTTGCCGCCTCCCGAATTCATGATGGCATGTGTACACCCCGATCGGGGGGCAACGCCATCCAATTGTCATGTCAGAAAGGATAATGCCGGTGCAAGTTCTACCTGATTTTTAAGAATAGAATGCCGGCTTCTCATGTTATTATCAGATAAACTTTCCAGATACTTTGCATTGGATTCCAATTGGTTATTTTGATTTAATTATTGATGTGAGCTTCTCTCGTTGAAAATGAATGAGATTATAGTATATACGACGAAGAGTACGATCATGAATGTGATTATGGTTCCTGCAGAGTAGACTTGCAAATATTTATATGGATAGGTGTGTTTCTAGATTACAGACTAGGTTCCTACATGTTAAACTTGCGAATATTTATATGGATAGGTGTTGTTCTATATTACAATTGCGAATATTTATATGGATAGGTGTGTTTCTATATTACAAATTAGTAAATTATGTTACACCGAAGGAATATTAAAAACTATATTATTTTGAAAATTAAATTACTAAACATTAAAAACTCTGATTTCTAATAAAGTAAATATGGCCAACTACTAGTTGCTTTAATCTCTTCAATTTTTTTTCAATTTTTATCTCAATATTTTCCCACTTTATATCATTCCAACATCCATTCACCAATTCCCTATCCTTCTAAATGCCATTGATCTCTCTTTTAGTCAATAGAGTTTTGGTTCCATTTTAAAATGGAGATAGTTGACATCTATGCAAGCCTCAAATGTGGCAAGAAATTTGTTAGCAACACATTTTGTATTAGATGGAAATAGTAGGCAAATTTGTTTTGGTTAGATTAATGGAGATAAGGGAATAGTATACAAATTTGTTGTTGTTGTTTTATTATTATTATTAAAAGGTTTCTGAAACTGTTAATGCCAATCTTCTAGAACTTCGAGAAAATTAATACACATTTTTAGAAGAAAAGCATTAAGGTCGTTCAAGGACACTCCTTATGTTGGATATGCCATCATGAACTATGTAGGACTTCGATCCATACATATTATGGATATATAAATTGTGGTTATTAAAGCCACTTGCCACAGAGATATCCCCCAAGTAAAAACACCACCTCATTTTGTTGGTTGCAACAAAATAACAATGGATGACAGGTTATATAAAGCAAGTTTTCGAGGAACATTTAAGCCTAAAAGAAAATTTGATGGTTGTTAGAATATGTTGACACTCATTCATCGACTGGTAATAAATTCTCCTTTATGCATCTTCAACGAAGAAGAACAAGAAATGCAGAGCTCTAATACAATTCCATTGGTGGGGGTATCCCAAAGTTTTGAGGATTGTCCACCCCCTTGCCTTACAATTCTTTCTTTTGGTGCACAAATACTCTGCGTGTTGAAGTTAAATATAATATCAAATTATTTTCTTGGAAGAATATATATGTTTTTGAAGTTCAATATAATATTCCTGTATGAATAGGAAATAAAGAATTTAACGGCCATGAGGATCTACTGGAAATGATACAGTTAATCCATTTTCATTACCTAGGTAACACATGCATATGTATTGAATCATTACGTTGCACATTACCATTCACGTGCATTTGACATCAATAAAATTTTCCCCATGGTTTTCTAATCCACCATGGCTGGTATTTTTTGGCTAAAGTAATTATGTGAAAATGAAACATGAAATGATAATTCCAAGTAAATCCTAACTATGGATTTATTATCATACTAACTGGATTTGATAATTCAAACATAAATTCAATCATTGGGATCAAAGGTTTTATGGGTGGACTTATATCACAGTAAAATCCTGAAATATATTCTACATGTGCTGAACTAGAGACTGAAAGTCTAAAACTGCATAAGAGTTGAGAGAAACAAAAAAATGGATCAGAAGTGTATGGGTGGACTTGTTTTTGTAGTAAAAACATGATAAAAACAGGAAAGAAAAGAAATGTATTGAATAAAAAAGCAGCTCATAAGTGAGAACTGCACCTAGAGACTGCACAAACTTGAGCGTACACTCTACATTCAAACAATCAATGATACAATGATAAATACATCACAACGGAATAGGGAGTTGGGAACAAACTCCTAAAACCTAGGAACTAATCCTAACTTAAGGAGCTATTACAACTATGTAACCATTTCTCCATTAATACAATATAATATTAATTATTTTCAACTCTCCCCCTTAATGGAGAAAGGATTATCACGTAGTCCTAACATCCCTCTAAACAATTCAAACTTCAATTTCCTAAGAGGCTTAGTAAAAATATCAGCCATATTGTTACATGTTTTACAATATTCAGCAAAGATATCTTTTAAGTGGACTTTTTTTCTAAAAAAGTGAAACTGCGTATCCATGTGTTTCATGTTCTTATGAAATACTAGATTGTTTGCTAGCTTAATGGAACTCTAGTTGTCAAACTTGATGAAAGTTGCCTCTTTCAGCTCTTCTCCTGCATCATGGAGAAGTATCCTCAACCAGATAGCTTCACATATTGCTGCGCATAATGCTTGGTACTCAGCTTCAGCTGAAGATAAAGACACAATACTCTTCTTTTTACTACTCCACGCTATGACCCCAGATCCAACACTAAATGAATAACCTGTGATAGATGGTTGATCATCAAGGTTACTTTCCCAATTAGAGTCTGAAAAACCTACTAAAATAACATCATAAGTATCAATGTATAGAATACCATAATTACTAGTACAATGAAGATACATCAACACACTTTTTTCTTCCACCCAATGACTTTCAAGAGGGTTAGACATGAATTGGCTCAGCACACTAATAGAGTATGCTAAGTTTGGTTTAGTTGTATTTATATATATCAGACTACCAACTAGTTTCCTGTACAAAGTATCATCCACCTCCTTAGATTCATCGTCACTGCACAATTTTAGATTCTACTGCAAAGGTGTTGATGTTGTCTTACACAACTCCATTCTGAACCTTTTGAGCAACCCTCTAACATACTTCCCTTGAGTAAGAAAAGTATGCCCAGAGTCTCTCCATACTTCCATACCAAGGCAATAATGTAAACTTCCGAGGTCTTTCATTTCAAAAACTTGTGACGTATGCAATTTTATTTCTTTTATTAATGCATCTACATTACCTAATATAATCATGTCATCCACATACAAGGAAATCAAAATAATATGCCTATGTTCATCATACATGGTATATAGATTTTGATCATTCATACTCCTATGAAAACCATGATGCAAGAAAAATGAATCAATCTTCTCGTACCAAGACGTGGGTGCTTGTTTTAAACTATATAGTGCCTTTTTCAATCTACACACTAAATGTTCCTGCTCTTTCTTAATAAAACCTTTAGGCTGGAATAAATAAACCTCTTCCTTTAAATCACCATTTAGGAATGAAAACTTAACATCTAACTGGTGTAGCTTCCACTGATATTTTGTAGCTAATGTAATTAACATTCTAATAGTATTCAGTTTGGCTACAGGAGAAAGGTTTCTTCAATTTCAATTCTCTCTTTCTGTGAATAACCCTTTACTACCAATCTAGCTTTAAAATTTTCTATACTCATTAAATCTAGTTTTGTAAAGCCATTTTAAAGCTATGGGTATTTTTCCTTCGGGAAATTCAACTAGTTCCCAAGTATTGTTTTTATAATGGATTCAAATTATTCATTCATTGCAACCCTCCACTCATGAGATTAACTATCTTATTTATAATTTGTAAGCTCTATAACATTCTAAATGTTTGACATTAAAGCATAGGCGTTCAATCTAGCTGGTAGTTGATTCTGCCTAATTGATATTCTCAGTAAAATACTCACATCAAATATGTCTGCTTCAGACCTTTGCGGGCCTGAAATACTAACTACACCACCCATCTCTTCTTCTTTTTGCTGCTACTGTTGTTGTTGATTGTCTTCACTGACTTCTTCCATCAACAAAGGAATGTTGTATTCTTCATGATTGTTTTCCTTTCCTTCCTCAACTTGCTCATGAAACATGACATGTAGACTTGTAAAGAATTTATGAGTCAACAACTCATAAGATCTAAACTCATTGCAATATCCCACAAAGATGCATTTCATGGCCTTAAGATCTAACTTCTTTCTATCTTCCTTGGGCATATGGTAAAAGGATTTTGACCCAAAATCTCTTAAATGATTCACTACTGGCTTATATCCATAAAGTTCTTCAAAAGGAGTTTTCAAGGTAGGAAATTTAGTAGGAATCCTATTTTTTAATTAAACATTATGTTGATTGCTTCAGCTCGAAATCCATTGGATAAACCCTCACCTTCAAGAATACTTTGTGCGCACTCAACCAGGGTTCTATTCTTTCGTTCTACAACTCCATTTTGCTATGGAGTGTGAGGCATTATGAACTATTAAATAATCCATTCATCTCTACAAAATTTCATGAACTCTCCCAACTTGTATTCTCCCCTTTCATCAAAGCGGAGAATATTTATGAATTTCCTTGTCTTCTTCTCCACCATATTCTTAAATTATTTAAAGCATTGAAATGTCTGGCTCTTCTTGCTGATAAAATATATCCAAGAGAATCTAGTGCAATCATCAGTAAAGAGTAGAAATTAATTTGCACCACCTAGCGACCTAGTCTGCATAGCTCTGCATACATCTGTATGCACTAGCTCCAAAATATCCCTTTTCTTCCTATAAACATTCAAAGGAAACTCTTCCCTATACATTTTCCCTAATGCACATCCATCACAATCTAAATGAACATTATGAAAAGCAAGAAGTCCATCAATCATACCTTTCCTTTGATGTAACATGAGATCTTGTAGGTTAAGATGACCGAATCTATGATGCCAAAGATTCTCAATGTCAATCTTGTTGAAGGTAGAGCTTGGGGTGGCATGCTCTTGAAATTCAGTCTATACAGGCTTCCCACATGCACTCCTGATGAAAATAGTTCCTTTTTGATGTCCTTTACGACACAATATGTTTTGAATAATTCAACTTGCAGGTCCTGATATGTTATCATTGACACGGAGATTAAGTTCTCCTTGATCCCAGGTACATACATTACATTTTTTTATATTTTTGATATTACCGCTAGGCAACATCACCGGAATATCACCGTACCCCTTAATTTCATAACCTCTGTCATCACATAGATAAATTTGAGCTCCACAAGTAGTTTCTTATAAAAACTAAAACAAACTTCTATAACCTGTCATATGTGAAGGCACACATGAATCAACATACCATATTTCAGCCTCATCCTCTTCAGAAGCTGAAAGATCACAATCAACTACAAAAAGTTGAAAATCATGACTGTGACCTTTATTAGCAAAGTACCATGTGTGTTTTCTTTGTTTATTTCTAGCCTCATCTGCTTGTCTCTTAAAAAAAAACTTAGTTTGATGACCGATTTTCCCACAATAGAAACATTTAATGCTAGAAAATTTACTATTGCTACTTGCAGACATACCTTTAAATACTCTCTTATGCAAAGCACCATCGCCTTTCTGTTGTTGTGGATGTCTCCCTTTAGATGGCTTCTTCTTCACCATCAAATCAAGATCGAAACTCCGTGGTCTCAAATTCTTCCATTGTTCTTCTTCATATAACATAATTCCTATCAGTTCTTCGAATGCAGGGGCTTTATCCCATGGAGAAAAGCCTATGATGAACAAATGATATTCATCCGTCATACCATAAAAACTAATTGTGACAAGATTGGAATCAGACACCTTCTCCCCAATGCCACCGAATCTGTTCTTCAGGTCCTTGACCCTTGCAATGAATCCAGCAGCAGATTCATTCTCCTCCATCCTCAATGACAATGGCTTGCCTTTGAGTGACAAGATGTGACTGGTGTTCTATGCCTGGTATAGATTCTTGAGTGTCATCTCGATCTTAGTGGATGATTTACCATCTCTGATGTGTGGGATAATATTGTATTTAACAGGCATATTCAATATAATTTTCACCTTTTTCTCCCTTTTATCCCAATATTGTATGAGTGCAGTCGCACTTGTTGCATTGTTCGACATCTTCTCATCACCACTGACAATCAACCATGTCTATAGCTTGAATTTCCAATTGGTATAATGGGTCCCATTGAGTTTTCTAGTCTCGTTGAGATAAGTTTCTGTAAAATTGTTCTTTTTAGACTGATAGGATTCCAAATCCTCCGATCTTCAGTTGATTCTAACCAAGTGAACAATTACAAGCTACACTAAAAAACAAACTCAGCACATACGAGAACCTGATCACAGATCTGCCATTGATATGGCACGATCTTTGTATCTGTTACTCAGATATGCTATTGATCTAAAATATTGTTGTGTTTTCTACTCATATCTGCCACCAATCGGGAAAAATATCATGAGAAGCACCATAAATGAGGTCAACACTCCTATTGGCTAAAAATACGCGCTAATAATTTTTATTTCTAAGTGACTCGATACTGGCATGGGAATGACCCCGAAAAATGCACTGATCTAGTTCAATGCATTTGTGTCTCTGAAAATTGCACTAATCAGCGCTGCTGCTGCTCCAAAAATCATACTGGTCTTCTTTGTGGTTAAAAAAAAACTAAGAGCTTTGAGAATCTAAGTTCCTCCCACGAGTAAGGTGTTTTTGTAGACCACCTACTCCATTGTAAGCATTGAGGCTCCTATTTTCACTGTATCCATGAAGGCTCTGTAGCTGTGAAGGCTCTGTAGCCACTAAGGCTCAGTAGGTAAATCGGGCTCATCCCGTCTGAGCTCTGATACCACGAAAAAAACGTGAAAGAAAATAAATGCATTGAATAACAAAGCAACTCATAAGTGAGTACTGCACCTAGAGACTGCAAAAACGAGAGCGTAAAGACTACATTCAATCAATCAATGATACACCAATAAATACATCACCAGAGAATAGGGAGTTTGGAACAAAATCCTACAACCTAGGAACTAATCCTAACTTAAGGAGTTACGTTACAAATATGTAACCATTTCTCCATTAATACAATATAATATTAATTATTTTCAACTGAGCATTGAAATATATTCTTCCTAGGCTGAAATTCCCTAGCAGTTAAGAGAAACAAAAAATTGTGGTGTAAAGGGGAGGAAATTTCTCAGTAGTGACCTTGGAGACACTACTATGGAAAAATAAGGCATAATTACGACAATTACTGGTAATCACACTCAGTGAAATCTTGTCCAAAAAACATAATTAATATGAACCTTTCTAATTGTTGCGTTTTGACACAACTTTCAAATTGTTGTGTTTTTCCACTTGTTCAAAAATTGTTGGAGAGAGGAGGATGAAATTGAGCCTCTGTTATTGGTTGAATATACCCAGCCAAACCCATTATAGGGGCATCTTCAATGTAAATATGTTATAAATTATTTCAAAGTGGTGTATTAATTTTTTCTTTACCATACAAGAAAACATCAATATATATCCCCTTCAACATTAATTGAAAATTATGAATAAGATGTTGCAAGTGCAATACCTTGTTCAAACTCCAATAATATTTTTGTGTTTTTTTATACAACTGATCAATGACCAAATGAAAATCATTGAATATATACATGAAATGATTTTGAATGTAGTTGCATTAAAGGGCGCTATAGATTAATAAACAAATAAAATAAAAAACATCATCAAAATTGTATTGTGATGTCACAATAATATATTAATTATTTATAATAGATAATTTTTTTTATTGAAACTTAAATCCATAATATTAGTTTATTAAAATGTGATAAAAATTTTAAATATGTTTAGGAAAAACAAAACTATGAGAGGGATTTTTTAAAGAAATAAACAAATATTATAGAGAACTCTGAAAGTAAGAAAGTAAAAAAATAATGAAATAAACAATAAGTTATTTCTCATATGTAAATTTGTATGCATCTTACATGTTTTTTTGTAAATTTTATTCAACAAGAATTCTATCACTTTCTTTGGTTGACTTTCCTTTTTTTTTTTTTTTTGGTAAAACTTTACAATTTTGTGAAAATAATAAATTAAGGTTTTCTTAAAATTTCTACTTTGGAAAATACATGCAATATAAATATTTAAAGCAATAAAGCAAGAATCCATTGTGTCCATATGTATTTCTACGAAAAGAAAAAGGAAAGCAATAAATATTTGAGGTTGTATACATTATCAGAATGTCATGAAAGTACCATTTATTGTCGAAGTTTTAGGAAGGATCTCTTCCATTTAATGTCGAAGTTTCAGGAAGGATCTCATGAGAAGCTAGATAATAAGTTGATATTTTTGGGTTGAATTTATCTTATAAATATTTGTTGCTATCTAATGTGAAAAGAAAAAAAAATAGTAACATTAATAATTTGCAGTGTTGAAATGTCATGAAAGTGTCATTTAATGTAGAAATTTGGAGCAAGGATCTCCAAAGGAGTAAAAAAAATGATTCAAATTTCTTAGATCTAAAATTTGGTTTTTATATAAATCTAGCAAAAAAATATTTTTGTTTAATAAAATAATATATAAGATTTATAAATATTAAAATTGAAATAAAGTTATAGACCAAAGAAATAAGAAAAATGATTAAAATTTCTTAGACTAAAATTTGGTTTTTATATAAATCTAATAAAAAATATTTTTGTTTAATAAAATAGTACATTAGACTTATAAATATTAGAATTGAGATAAGTTATAGACCATCCTACCTTTGCTGTATCTCAATGTAGAACTAGGAAACCACAAAACATAAGAGAAATTAAGAAAATAAAACTGTGTAGAACAAAATAGAATTTTACAAAACAAAAAATTATTCACAAAATAGAACTCCGTAGAACTAAGTAAGATCTTACAAGACAGAATAAATTTTCACCTAGATCCACTTAGAATCCTACCACGGAGGATAATCTGCAATATATTCTTCAAGACTGGAGACTGAAACTGCCTCTGACTTTAGAGAAACAAAGAAAAATGCAGTTTGAACGGGAAGAAATTTCGTGGTTGAGGCCCTAGAGACACGGCTATGGCAAAAGAAGCCATATTTACACCAATTAGCGTTAATGGCACTCAGTGATATGCTTCCATTCGAATTTGACATTATAAAATATAATATTAAAAAAATCAACAATATATATCTTAAAATTTATAACATTATTTTTTTTCAAAATTAAAAAATTTGAATTGAACTAAGATTATATTAAAAATACAAAGAAATTAACATATTTCTATCATTACTTTTTTTTTCTAATTAAGATTATTTAGAAATAAAATGCATCAATTTTTTTTTATTAAATGTTGAGAAAGCATGTTAATAAAATCTAATAATACAAGTTAAAAAAATCAATAGTAGAATCTAATGAAAATAGTGAGATATTAAATATTAATAGTAGGCTTCAATTGATGTCTACATAACTAGAAAGTTTATTTATCCATCACTATTCTTATTGGGTTGAGATCTATTCAACAATAAATGTGTGCAGATTAATCATGGTGACAAACCACAAAAAATAATTTCCTCAAATATTTTTTTACAATAATAATCTTCATTTTGCTGTAAACTGCAGTATCTACCAATATTATAATCAATATTATTCAAAAAGACTATAAAAATAAAAAAAATGTGTTTTAAATCTTTTAAACTTTTAAAATATAAAACTTACTCTTCTTCCTTACAATGTTACATTATGAACTTACTTATTTTAATATTAATTTTACTTTTTCTTCGTTACTTTAAATTTTATAATACTAAACTTACTAATTTTTAAAATACTATAATTTTAATATAAATTGTTTCTCAAAATTTTAATTTAGAAACTAATTTTTACTCTTCTTAGTATAAAACTTTTTATTAATAAAAAACTTGGTACCTTATTAAACTTAACAAATTATTAAAAGTATTGAATCATATCCATGAACTTTCCAATTGTTTTAGCCTATAATGGAACTTGGTAACTATTGTTTTGGCCCAACTTTGTAATTGTTGTGTTTGGCCATTTGTCCAAAAATTGTTGGACAAATGAAGATGAAATTCAACCACAAAGGAAGATGAAATATAGCCTTTACTATTGATTGAATCTTCCCATATGCTGAATCTTCCCATAGAAACCCATCATAGGAACATTTTGAGTATAAATAATTTTTTTACTATTTTTTGGTCTTCTTATTACCAAGACGTGTGACATGGCATCACCATGGTATGTCATGTGTCCTCCCATACCACATGGAATCACCTGGCATGTCATGTGTCCTCACCGTACATGCACAATTGGAAATTGAAGTGGCCTAATGTAAGGCCACCATATGGCAGCACCTGATTAGTTAGTTAAAAATTAAGAACATGGACAAAATCACATCGGGTTCAACGTTGGTCTTTGTTAATATAAGTTGGTTTATTTATATATATATATGGCGAAATGGTTGTTCCAACCATATATTAAAGATGTAGTTTTGACAACGGGACACCGACACCCCAACGATGAACGCCTTATTATGTACATGATAGCTAATAGATAAATAATTGGAATTTGGGTAGTTTGTTGTGTTAGAACTTGTAATTACTCTAGCATGTTAGAGTTGGCTAAATTTATGAGAGTCAGTTAACTGAATTGAGTCAAGTCGAGTGACTTCGAGTTAAGTTGTATTTTGGGAAAAGTTAAATTTAGAGAGTGTGTGCATGTGAAGTTATTTTAGGCGAATCGTTAGTAAAAAATGTTTAAATACCCTTAACCAGGTTCAATGTAATCAAGTTATGAAAATCAAGTTTGATTGATCAATTGAAGAGTCACAACTCATATTGTTTGTGTGTGTTAATTATTGTGTTTCTCCTATCTACCTTTCTGAAAAATTGATATCAAATCAAGGGGAAAGATCTTTGTAAAAAAAATAGAGGGAGGTTCCACAAAATCATGAGAGAGGTGAGGCAATTAGCAACAGTGTGTGTGGAGATTTTTTTTTTTTTGGTTGGAGGTGTAACTATAACACACCTTATCAGTTGGATACAGAGAATTAAAATGCTAGAGGGTTGAAGAAACAACTGCATTATACTTCACCAACTTCTGTCGACAAACAACATGAGTTTTACATGTCGTTGATGTGTTAACAGTGATGCAAACACGATACAGAGAAAGAGTGTTAGTCGCATGACCCACATCGATTGATTGTGGTAATATGGTAAGAACCATGTTTGATGAAGCATTGAAGGTTGAAGCTACCTCTGTAGTAGAAAGATATGAAGAAGTTGGATTTTCTCATGAAGCCGTACATGATATAGCAACAATTGATGTTCAAGAAGAGGATAAAGTGAATCAAGAGTTTTTTTATAATAATATCCACTAACAGCATAACAGTGGAGGACAACTTTCATGTAGTGGAAAACAAAGCAGGTAAGGAAGAGGTGGAGAATGAATCTCTCACTAAAGAGAATAATAAATATGTGCTTAACATTGTTTTTGAATATGAAGGTGTTCAGAATAGCATGAGAGAAAAAGTTGAAACAAAGGTTGTTAATAAATTTGATGCATATTTTAAGCTCATTGAATAATGGATGCAGAAACAATTTGAACAAATTGATGCCAGTCTTAAAGCAACGGTCAAAAGAAAAGAATTGAATAAAATGGTGAATAAACACCTTGAGTGTGCTTATTAGAGGAAGAAAGCAACAATACCTGATGATGAAAGTGAAGTGAAATAGATGGACATTCCTAAAGACAAAGATGAAATCATTGAAATAATTTTTCAGCAATGGAGTCAAGAAAGAAAATTCTGCTATCAAGAAAGATTGTAGAAAGAAAGAAACCACGACATATTTACACCCAATGTAACCATGCAACTAGGGGACCCATGTATGAGACTGTCTAAGAGCGCCCAACCACAGAGAGTCATGATAGGGGCCAACCTTGGCACGAGAACCAAGGGACAAGGTCCAAAAAACACATGGATTGAGGTTTGTTAGTGGAAAAAAATATCGAGATTCTATGATGCAATCATCATGGTATTGCACCATCCCTTTGGCGTGCAATTCGAGGCAGAGAGACTATGACATAATATGGTCAATTTTCTTAGAATAATGAGATGAAGATCTTGGTGTAGAAGAAATTTTAATTTGAGTAATCAATGAAGCCCACATGAGTCATTAATGCTTGGCATGAAGTTATAGACAGAGATGGACATTTGAGAAGTTGGATATGTTTACAATCAAAAGTTGAAAAATTATCACATGAACATGTTGGTGCTTTTTTTGTTGTGGTTTGAGTAGCGAAACTGAGGTCTCATGGTTTAAATCCCATATGTGTCATTATTGTTCAGCACAAAATTTGAGATAAAGATGCATTTTTCATAAGTTGGTCGTGTTTACAGTCAAAAGTTGTAGAAGGATGAGATGGAATTTTTGGTGGTATTTCTACTATGTTTTGAGCTACGAATATAAAGGGCTCATGGTTTAAATCCCATATGTTTCATTAATGCTTAGCACGGATTTGAAGACAGAGATGCACTTTTGAGAAGTTGGTCATGTTTACATTCAAAGTTATAGAATGATGAGATAGACCCATTGATGTTGTTTCAGATGCATTTTGGGCATTTAATGGGGAATTTTGGCATGGAAACCAATGTAAGTCTTATTTAGTGTTGGTTTTCCCCTTTGATATTTGTAGAAGGGAGAACATGTATGAGAACATGTATTTGTAGATATTCTTGAGTATGAGTAACAGATCCAAGGAGGATATATGGCACTTTAAGTGAGATATTTCAACCCTTTTTAATGGAGAAAAATTGTGGCACTTTATCTGCAAGTCGAGCCCCTTTGATTTGGGAAAAAGGAAGAACAATTTATGCCACTTGCTCTAAGAGGTCATTCATTTGTATTGGAAAAGGAGAACATCTCTTTGTAGGAGAGGAATTGTCACATGTTGTGATAGTTCATTCATTTTATCGATAAATAAGAGCCTTATTGAAGAGAAGCTAATGAATTAGCTACATAGTTGAGCAGAGCCGAGAGACGTAGCTCACAAATTGTGGGTGAACTTCGTTATCAATTTCTAGTGAATTTGTTCATATTTTGATTTATTCATGTGTTTATTCTTCATGTATGTTACACATATGGCTATTTAATTCTCTTTATGAAATTTGTTTTAAAGTCATCGGAGTAAAGATACTATATCAACATCAGTCTTAAATTGCTCGAACTTCCTAACTTTCTTCTGCATGATGTACTATACCTTATAAAACTACACAAAAACATCATGTCCCTTGTTCACATTTGATAGTAAGGACACTCCATTCGTATGTTCGATGGAAAATTAGATAAGGAAAGCATCGAAAAACATAGTTTTCATGACTGGAATAGAGGAATAAATAGAATTGATGCTACATGGAACATCTTCTCATGCACAAATTTATGCATACAATTTCTAATACAATGAAAATATATTGCCATAAAGTCTTATTTCCCATGCGATATTTTGACATCTTAATTACGAGAGCCTTCGTTTGTTGAAAATAAATTGTGTTTCTAGTTTGAAAATTATTCCAAGGACACTGAAGCAATGTGATGCTTGTATCATAGGAAAACATAACAAAAAAACCATTTAACAATTATACTTCTAAAGCACGTAGTAAGATTACACTGATTCATTTTGATTTGTGTTTCCCTATGAGTGTTCCTTTTACAATTGGAAATATATATATGATCAGTTTTATTAGTGCTTATGCTAGAATTAGTTGGGTATACTTGTTGGAAAGTAAATCAGAAGCTTTTAAATTTTCAAAAAATTCCATGCATGGATTAAAAATGATGCACAATCACCTATTATCTCTTTGTACCGATAACATAAAATAATATACTTCTGATGAATTTGAAGACTATCTTCACCACATGTTATTTAACATCAAATAACTATGCCATACAATCCCCGAAAAAATGGTGAAGTTGAAAGAACTAACAAGACTATCTTAAATATGGTTTTCTCAATGATGCTTTTCAAAAATGAAAAGTTATTGTTTTTGGATGATGTAGTTCTATGTGTAGTATATGTGAAAAATATATGTTTGTCATATACTCAAAAAACAAAGGATCCATATGAAATATGGTATGGTTACATTCCTTTGGGAATGCATCTTAGGAACATTGGTTCCACCTTCTATGCCTGAATTCCTAAGGAACAAGGAAGATAAAATGATCTAAGGAGTTGAAAGGGAGATTCTTTTGCATGCTCATTTCACTACAAGCTTGCAAAGTGCCCAAGCAGGAAATTGGATGATAGATTTTCCCAAATACCAGTTTAATCTCAATCATACACATTCATAATGACATTTTTAAAATGATGTTACATTTCCATGATCAAAATGATTAAAACGACCAATTCTTACAAAATGAAAGGGCTTCAACTTCCTCTCCCACTTATGCAACTCTCCCAACTAGATGACGACCATTCAAAGGTCGCTTCTTCTCTTCATCTCTTCATTTTCTTCCCCATGTGACCTACAGAAAATGTGTCCTCTATGTATAAATTATGGGGTATATTTGTAACTGATAATTAAATTTTAATCAAAATCACAAGACAAAAAGCTACTTTAGTACTCCACAGAATTCAATTCACAATTTAGAACATCAATCACAAAAACTCAATGAGAAACAAAACACATGCGCATATTATTTTTGAGGGGAAAGAAATCTGATAAAAACCCCTATGCATGCTTGCATTAATTTGATGAATATAAATGAATTACAATTTATTTTCTCAACTGAGCACAACCTTCAAGTAAATAACCTATCTCTCTTCTCACTAAAAACCTCTGACCTAGACTTAGTCAATTTATACCTCTACTGGAGCCCCTATTTCCTTGCAAAATTCCTTGAGAAATTAGGCACTTATTATTTAGGAATTTCTCCAAAATGGATTGCACCATTCAAAAGGTTGATCATCTCACTGCATGAAACACATGTAAACTAAAGACTAGTCTATAACTGATGTTACACTACCTTGGAAAACCCGCCAAAAGTGGGGAAATTGAATTATCTGCATGCACTAGCTATTTTTGGATGATTTATTAGTTAACTAGATGATCAGCGAGTTATATGGAAGTCTCACTGCACAACTGACCTTCCACTAGTTCCTCCTAAGTTTGAACTAGTTTAACTAAAAACAATTTGAAATAACTGACATTGATTGTTACAAGTTTGCAATCACACATGCTTAACTCAATTCTAACTCATCCAACTCGAATTTATTGAATAAACTGGGTGACACAAGCGATGTCACACAAGTCAACTGCATCTAATTTTTTTGTTGATGTGAAAATTCAAATTTTCTAAATTTAATCAAGGAAAAATCAAATTGAGAATTTATTACTACATTTTTCAACACTCCCTCTTAGAAAGAAATGGATTATAAACCACCCCTATTTTTCACTTGTCGAACTCAAATTCCCGACTTGATAAGGCCTTTGTCAGAATGTCAGAATCTTGTTCCTCTATTAGAATGTATTGTAGCAACATTATCTTCCTCGGCCATTAGGTGAATTTTGAGGTCTAAAATGGGCCTCCTAAGAAAAATGTACAACCAAAATAAAATTTATAAGAACCAATAGGATTAAAGATGATGATGTCAACCATGGGGGACGATTCACCATTTTCTAAGTAAAAGGGTAAAAAGGTTAAAAAATTATAAAATAATAAAACTATTTTTTCAACTCGTATTTTCAACTTATCGGCCAAAGTTTTCACTCTAATTTCAAGCGGGTTTACTCGTTGGGTGAAAAATTTAATTCCTCATCCAAGGAGTACCCATGTTGCATACTTTCAATGGACCCTACTACGTGAAAAATGAGAAATACATGAAAGTACGTGATTGTAATCGTGTTTTTCATGTATTTCTCATTTTTCATGTAGCAGGGTCCATCGAAAGCATGAAACATGGGTACTCCATGGATGAGGAATTAAATTTTTCATCCAACGAGTACTCCCGCTCAAAATTTGAGTAAAACATTTGGGAGATAAGTTGAAAATATGAGTTGAAAAATAGTTTTTTATTTTTTCCCTCTAAAATTTGATGATGTCATCAAATCTTATTTGGTTTTTTCAACTATTATTTTATAATTTCCTTAGGAGGCCCATTTTAGACCTCAAAATTCCCCTAATGACATAGTATCATAAATAGTGATAACAGGTATCTATATGCTTGGTTCAATTATGAAATACATGATTATTAGAGATCTTGATGTAACTATGACTATCACAATATATCATAGTTGGATACATCATCTGACCAATCAATCATCTAGATTACCTCACATGCTACTTGACTTGCAACCATGTAGTCTGCTTCTACCGAGTTGAGTGCCACAGATCTTTGCTTCCCGCTATACCAGGAAGTCGTTGCAGACCCAGAACTAAAAATTCCACCTGATATACACTTTTAGTGAATGGAATACTTGCCCAATTTGAATTTATGAAGCCACACAACTTCACTCCCTTTTTCCATCTGTACCATAGTCAAAACTAGGTAGTTCCTTTGAGGTACCATAAAATATTCTTAGCTTCCTTCCAAAATAATTTGGTTGGCCTAACCATATCTTGGCTCATCTATTTGACTGGATAGAAAATATCTGCTCATGTGTTCACAAGATACATTAGTGAATCCCGTAACTGCTGATAAATAGTAGCATCCACTTCCTCACCTTAAGTTCCATCCTTCTTCCTCTAGTTGGTCGCTAGAGGTGTCTTCATGGGTTTACAACTCTCCATTTAGAACCTCTGTAGTATCTCATTAGCATACTTTCCTTGGGACACAAATAGTTTCCCATCGTCTTTAAATACTTCGAACCCGAGGAAGTCAAGCATGAGACCCATTTTTTCATTTCAAATTCGCTTGCAAGGTACTCGCAAGATCTAATCAACTGCTCATCACTAGTGAAAATCAAATCATCAACATATAAAAAAATAATAAGAAATTTACATTCTACCAATATGTGATAGATGTTCGCATCTTCTTCACTTTTGGTAAAGCCCAAATATTTGAGAGAAATATCGATCCTAGTGTACCAAGCATGGGGTGCTTGTTTGAGAATGCACAATGCTCGCTTGAGTCTGCACATATGAGAATCTCGATCAAATGTGTCGAAGCCTTCTAGTTTCTCGATGTATACCTCCTCCTCAATAACCCCATTGAGAATTTTTTTTTTTTTACATCCATTTGGTGGATCTTCCACCCCATCTACACAACTAGAGAAAGAATCGATCTAATCAATGAGTACCTTGCTATAGGATGAAAGGTCTCCTCATATTCAAAACCCTCAACTTGAGAGAATCCTTTGGCCACAAATATGGACTTATACTTCTCTATGCTTGTGTTTGCTGCATGTTTAACCTTTAAGATCCATCTCGAACCCAGAATTGACTTATCTGTTGTTCTTGGGAATACTTCCCAAACAATGTTCCCTACAATGGATTTGTATTCCTCCACCATTCCATCAAACCATACAAGTTGCAAGAACTAGTTCCTCAAAAGAGGATAAATCAATCTCTATTGGCTCAATCACTAGATCCATGTGGCTAGTGTACCTCTCAGGTGACGTTCTTGTCGAAAAAATTTTGAAGGAGCTCCCACATTCTCCCTTGCATCCTGCACACGTATATAAGATTTTTTATGAGGTGATCATTTAAAATATGTTAGTTGCAAGATATAATTTTATACCAAATGGAAAAAATATGGGAATCAAAACTCATGTGATTTATCATAGTATTATATACAACCTAAGATGATTTCCAAGTTAGCTAACTTGAATTCCTTTTCCACATTTTTCTTTCTTTCTTCTAACAATGAGAATACATAAATATATAAAAGAATATGAGAAGCTTCTCCATTGGAAATGACTAATGCTAGCAATTCTAAGAATGATAATCAATGATAATACATGCATGTTGTTGTTGATTTTATAGTGATGGTTCACATTCATTCACTTCATATACAAATCACAATGAGAAAGAATCATCTTTCCTAGTTCCAATTATATAATTAGATGTGTGGAAGGAGACAATGTCTGATCTAGATCAATATCCATAATTTGGTCCTATTGACCAAGTTTATATACCATAGGAGGAATAACATCAATATCATTGAGTCAATACCCTTCTCTTTCTTCATACAATTTCTATTTCATGCTCTCTATAATGCCCTTGAATCTACATACACTGGGGAAGGACTCGGTTCACTATGAATAGATCTGGAACTGGATATGTTGCTAGTGGATTTCTTGGGGGGAAATGAAATCTCAAGCTGCTCGAATAGGAACTACTAAGTATTCCACTGGGGGATCAATGGGTGTTAACTCTGTGCTTATTAGATGCCCACATTCTTACCAATGGTTGGGAAGTCTAAACAAGTTGTTATAAGAGAAAATTTGTTAATATAGGAAGATAAAAATAATGATAATTGTGAAAGAAATACTACAACATATTAGAATTACTAATGCCTATATTGGACCATTTATCTAAGAAAATTATAAGGTTGTTGCAGATTTGAGGACTATATAAGAAATAAAAAAGGAAGGCACTTCATATGATATGTGATCATATAGAGTAGAAAGATTGATAAGAGAAATTATGACATGATACAACAAACCAAATTGAATAGAAATCTTCATACAAAGCCTCCTAGAAAGTATGGAATTAACTATGGGAAAATTATGGAAAATAAAAGGCATCATATTCTTTGAAAATAGTTCAAATATGGATGCAAGAAAGAATTTTTTACATTCACGGAAGCCATGATCATTTAGCTGCAAAAAAATTGCAAATAAGAAAAAAATCTCAAGTGCATGGGCAAAGAATATAATAATGTGCATGCTATTCCAAAACATAAGAAAACTTAATTGATTGTATGGAGATATAAAAATCTTGTGTTTTGGAAGAAGATATGCTCTGGGGACTAACTAGGGCTAGGTGGGCCCAACTATATGATTCTGGTGGAATACAAAACGCAAAACTAGGAAACCCTTCTCTCCTATCATCCATGGTAAAGGGAAAGAACCCCTCGTAGAGTCCCAACTGCCCAACTTAAATTGGAGCTTAGTAGGAAGCATGTAATAAAAACCAAATAAAGCCAAAGATAAAATAAAATATAATAAACATAAACTTTCAATGCCAATCATAAGTAAAATTCCCTTTGTAATTGGGGAACACTTTGCTGAGAGAGTACCCTCCTCAATGTTTGCAATCATTGTTCTACAATACTTAAATTCATTTTTCAAAACAACTAATGAAACATACAAAAATGCCATGTGTCCTATGGTTGCACATAAATAGAAGAATGTCAATTTTTATCATTTTATTTATATCGTCAATGATAGACAAGTCATATTTCCTTAGCCTTTCAACATACCTTATCATTGACGACATCCCTCAAGACTATCATTTGTTGTGGTAAGTGTTAGTTGAATAAACTTCCATTTTTTATCACGTGATCACTTAAAATATGTTACCTACAAGGTGGAAAATTTATACCAAATGGAAAAAATAGGGGAATCACAGCTCATGTTATTTGTCATAATATTAAATACAACCTAAGATGATTTCCAAGTTAGCTAACCCGAATTCCTCTTCCACATTTTTCTTTCTTTTTACTAACAATAAAAAACATAAATATCTAAAAGAATATGAGAAGCTTTTTCAATGGACATGACCAATACAACACTCCCTCTGGATTGTTGGAAATATATGCCTTGTGCTCCACGAGCCTCAACGTTACATAAAATTACAATTTTATATATGAAAACATCAAAATTGGCTTGGAGGCAAAAAATATATAGCCCTCCATGAGCTTTTAGTATACAGATTCATGAATTTCTAGAATGAATAATTCCTACAACGGTCTCTTCCAGTAACAATACGTCACCACTTCATTCTTTCCATTCCTTTGAAGGTGATCTAAAAGCATACTTCAAGACCCTGGTCATGGCAAGACTGTCGGTTTAATCCATTTTTTCGATTGATGTTTTGCAACCTTAAATCCATTCTTAAGTTAGTATGTACTTCTTACCTGGCTGAAGTACCATCAACCACTTTAAATTCAGGCCAATAAATACATTTAGAATCTATAAAAAATCTGGTCAGGCAAGACATCCAGAATCTATAACATTTTATTCAAATCAACTCCTAGTAATTCAAACAAAATTAACTAAAATAATAATAAAATCCCCCAAAAAGAATTTATAAAGGAATGGACTATTCAGTTTGAATAATATACGATAAATTAAACCATCAAGCCTCAAACACTACGTATGTAAACTAGGCCCTGAAGGGAGTTACAAACAACCATTGCTAAGTTTAACCAGACAAAACGTTGCTCACCTTGTGGAACCCAAAAGCTTTTGGGAGCATTAGTTGATCATTGGTTTGATATTCTCAAGAGCCTCTTCTTCATCCTAGAATGAAATAAGGGAATTATTCTCATAAATGTGAAATATATGTCCACAACATAAACTACACTTCTATTATAGAATTAATCCCTAGTACCGTCCACAGTATAATAGAACTCACATATACATAAATACCATGTAAAAAAAATCATATTTCCCTTAAAACCATAAAAAAATAAAGTTAGACCACTTGAAGTTAAGGAACCTATAAAATAACCAAGCCCCAAAATTGTATTTTAAACAATATGATAAAACTTTAATATAACTCGCATCTCTCAATATAATGATCTACATGGACAATAAAAATAAGCCAATGGGGCTTAAGAGTGTGTTCAAACCTACAACAAGAGTAATAGGAATGAAGGAATTCCTAAATCCTCTCCTGAAAAGGAGCACGAAAGATGAATAAGAAATGAACACCTTAAATTGCACACTACATAAGATAAGAAATGATAAAATAACGACAAAGGAAAAATTATTCTTAGCTAATAACAAATCCCAAAAAAATTGAACCTGTAATAGAGAAGAGTTACCTACTTGATTCAGAAACAAAATGAAGAAATATGGAAAAAAAATAGTTCCGTGATTGATTCAGAAAATGACTACTTCATCTACTTTAAGAGAGATTATTATGACAAGTATGGGAATAAACGTATAAATAGATATCTTTTGCTTAGCATACTCCCATGTTGGATAGATGCCTTTCCCTAGGATTTGTCCTGCTACTTCAACCTAGCACAAAAAATTTATTCTTAAGTCAATCTCTAACTTTCATATCTTATGGAAAATAAATTTCACGCACTCCACATTCAAAAAACTTTCAAAAATTCAAAACATAAACAAAAAAATTGGCATTGCGAGTGCTACAAATCATGATACATAAAAATCATAGTTATAAAATGTTTAGAGTAGGGACACTACTTCTGCATGTGATTCCCTAATGTTTGCAACCCCATTTGCAGACAATTTAAAAAAAAAAGGCTAAGCCCCTCCTTTGTGCACTAAAGACAAAGAATTACAGATTAGAGTTTTAACTGCAACACTTGTTGGAAGCTTTTTATAGGAATCATAATAACTTAGAAGAATTTGTACTCAAAAAGAAGTAATGTGTCACTGATAGGCATGGAAACTTATTTCAATAATAAAAAAAGAAAGAACATATTACATTGAACAACTATTACTTTTATGATAAAATTTTACAAAGGATCCTCATAGAAATAGAGGCTCTTTCTTAGATGTTTCGAGCCTCTTTCTCACCAAATTGGTTTTCTCGGGAGGATTTGTTGAATACGTTGGCTGGGTATGAATGAATGGTTAGTATCCATGGTAATTTCCTTCCCATTTTATTATTTGAGCCTTGCTTTCTCCCTCCGTCGTTGTACATGTTTATCGTGATATAAACCACTGAAACATGTCTTTACCTTCTCATATTCTCATTGAAAGGTTACAGAGTGCACAACAGAAACAACATGCAACTACAGCTAGCCAGAAAAACATACACCATATAAAAGAACTAAACTTCAAATAAATGAAACATGGAAGCAGCTACAACTGTATTACCACTCGAACTCTACATTCGGACTCTATGCCACTTGCTTCTATGACTGATCTCTATTTATACAAAACTTAACTCGGTTATTTCCCCTTTGATGTTGAGGAGGTTAAGGCAGTGGCACCCTTTCAAATCTTGGCAGGTCATGGCAATGATGGTGAGGCGGTGTTCGGTGAGTTGATAGGAAGTAATTATTTCCAACACTCCCCCTTAATTACGACTGGAAACTTAACCATGACATAACATAAGTTAAACATGTCTGTTGCTCTAAGTCTCAGCTAGGCTTACAATGACTCAAAAGATTTGACATTAGCTCTTTACCTAGATTTATTTTTCCTTTTCTTCCAAATTTTGTATCCTCTGAAGTGCTTCATCTTTGTCTTTTTGGTGTAGGTTCCAAACTTTAGTTTCTTCATTTGTTGTTGCAACACTTCCATCGTTAAATATTTTTTTGTCATAAAAACATAGAAAATCATTCCAGGATGTCCATGGATGTCATCTAATTCTTCAAAAATATTCTTGTATGTGCACTACTGCCACATATAATCTTCCATAGTTTGTTCTTCATCATCAATCTTCTGATTATCAATTTGCTGCAACATAAGTTCATATTATAATTTTATCTCTTCAGGACTCCAATACATAAAAATTTCATTCATATTTTCATTTTCAACATCGTCGATGCAGTCTTCAACATTCATTACTGCATCTTATATACAAACTTCATCAACACATGGTGTTTCAAGTCATGCTTCAAGGAAATTTAATTCTTCGTCATATTTTGTTGCTTTTTCTCGGTTGCAACTAACATCTGCACATACAAAAAAAATGTTAAGTTTATATGAAGAAAAATTTTCATAACCATATTGGTTATGTTCATTCTGCTTTGGAATGAGAGCTTTCTGTTGTTGCGCTTCCATCTTTGACTCTGAAAATGCCTCATAATCTAGATTCTTCACATGTGCTTCTGCAAACAGGTTTTTTTCCACTTGGTGTCGAGGCACAAGTGGATTTCTGTCGCCGAATAAAAATGTATCAATGAGATGTTTCTGTTGCATCATCTGCAAACACTCAGTGCACTCGTCTTTATCAAATTTAACATCAAAAATTTCAATTATTAGATCCACTAAATCAATTTCTTCACCACTGGCAACATTATCTATGCCAAAATCAACTCTCACTCATAACACACCATCAATATTATGATCCACTTTCAAGTGAGATTCACCAAAATCTTCCTCTTTTTGTAGATTTTCTACTACATATCCATCTTTAATTTCATCTTCAAACACTACTTCAACAGGTTTTACGACACTATTATCTTCGACTTGATTACTCCCCCTTGCACCAAATTCTCCTTCCAAGATCTTCCTCGCTTCCTTAGAAGTTGTAGATTTTGCTACCTTGCACAAAAACATCTCATCCAATGCCTGTTTGATAAAATCCAATACTAAAGTATATGATATGGGTTATTATATCGGTATTCAATAAAGTCTTCAACTTGAAGAAAATTTAGCATTCTAATAACCCAAAAAATAAAATTTTTACAAGTAAACATAGGTGGTGGTAGCAGATCAAAGATACACCATTGACGCTGGATCTCCTCTCCGTCTTCTGTTATACTTCTCAGTTTCTCGGCTTTGGCCTGAACCATAATGAGCTTTTCCATTTCTTTTCAATTCATTTTCTTAATCAAATTTAGTTGCGTTTTGTGACCCTTAACTACTGTCTTTGCTTTGTCTTATAATTGTTTACCCGATCGCATGTGGCTATCTTCCATATCACCCCCGAAAAAAAAAATGTGATTTTTAATATGCGCCCCTGTAAGGCACAAACTTCACGCAAAACACTGTCATGCTTGACAAAACAACAGATAAGTTTTGTAAACTGAGACTTTACGAAGCCTGAAACACTTTTCAATTAAAAAGCTCTATTTTTTTTTCTCCTTTTTAAAAGATCTTTGCATGCAACATATACTTCTAAAAAAATTATCACCAAACTTTCCCAGTTAATAAACTCCAAGTAGTCAAAGAATCCCTTCAAATATTCTTGCAACCTTTAATAAACTCCACACTTAATAAACTCCTTCAAAGAGGCCCTTCTAAGAGTCACCCAACCTTTGATTAAATGTTTCATAATATTTTAATATCTTTCCCACAAATGAATTTAAAAAAATCTCTTTTAATCAAATTCGATAGCTTAACACTTTTCACCAGATACATGAGGGGAATTAAAAAAATTGTTCATAAAAAATAGAATGAAATTTGACATTCCTCGAATGCGTTCTAGGCCACGACTGAGATGCACATATTTTCAAATAATATAATCTAGATATCAAAGCATACAGTAGCCAACATCACTCCTCTGCGAGCCTCTGTAGGAATTCACTCAAATTGTTCATCTCCAAACCTAGCAACAAATCCAACCTCACTCTTATTGGCACTCGTGGACACTCTGCATTGCAATTTCAAACGATACGCCAAATGACCCAAACCAATTCCCATCTCCACGTTTGTCTTTCGAATATCAAGACAAGTCTTTCACAAGTTGCAGGGACCAAAATCCTTGCAGGGCTTCGAAAAAAAACTTTATAACGAACTTATAGTGGGCTTGCCGTTCCAGCCAGTCCAAGAAGAAAATTCTCTGTTACATTCAAGTCTTTTATCGGCTTAAAGATCAAAATAATGTTTAGAAAACCATGGAAAAAGGTTAAAAATATCAGCCGAATATAGAATGAGTGTTGGACATAAAAACATGCATTAAAATCCAAATACTGAAAAAGACATTGAGTGAGAGCAACTTCGATCACCTCCTCCAAAAACAAAAATTGGAAAGTCTCCAATGGCAACACTCAAATAAAGGCTTAAATTGAAGGCCTCAAGCTCCTCCGTTGATCCACAACAACCTCAGAGTCTACCAAGCTCCTTCCTTGATTTGCAACAACCTTTGAGTCTATGGATAGATGACCGGCCAAATATTTTGAAGTGCGAACTGACAGAATGTATGGCTAAGGGTCTGCTCTCCTTACTTTAGGTGTTCTTTCTAGACCTTGTTGAAACTCGCTACTTGTGCTTACTGCTCACGGTTTAAGTCCAGCTACTTGATACTCCAATAGATACACCTAATTCACTATCTTCTGACTCCTAGAATCCTCATACTGGCCGCTCCACAAATAACAGAGTTTTAAAATCACTCAATAGGTTGTGACTTCTGAGCTTATCTGTCTCTGATACCAGTCGAAAGGTTACAAAGTGCACAACAGAAAACAAAATAACAATAAACAACTACAGCTGCACAGAAAAACATACACCATTTTATAAAAGAACTAAACTTCAAAGCAATGAAACATGGAAGGAGCTACAACTGCATTACCACTCGAACTCTACAACTCTACATCCGGACTCTATGCTTCTTGATTCTATGATTCATCTATATTTATACAAAACTTAAGCTGGTTATTGCCCCTTCGATGGTGAAAAGGTTAAGGCAATGGCACCCTTTCAAATCTGGGTTGGTCATGGCGACGAGGTGAGGCAGTGTTCGGTGAGTTGACAAGAAGTAATTATTTCCAACACTCATGGAAGTCTTGCCATAGCGGTGGATCTTCCCATCACCAGTCCCACAATGAAAATTCTTAACAGCCTCAACACCAGAATTGCTCACCAGGAAACTGTGGTCTAGGGCAGCCATGGTTAAACTCTCGATAAAAAATCTCTTTGTTACGGTTGAACAAACCTGCGCAAATTGAGTGAGTTGAAAGTTAAAAGGTGACATCTAACCACACAATACATTGCTATCATCTAACATTCAATTCTGGAGTTGTTCTCAAAGGGGAAAGCCTTAGTGTGTAAATTATTATTATTATTATCTAATTTTAAGGTCACGACCAAGCGAGATATCAAATTGGTGTATGAGACCTCCTTGTTTGTGGGACAAAGGACCCACCTTTAAGTTTAAGAAGACATACATATTCTACCTTAAACCCACTCAAGTTGTATTATACACTAGTTAGAATCAAATCATTTTTTATTCTATGAAAAATAATGAAATTTTAATTAAATATTTAAAAATTAAAAATAAAATTATTTTAAGATATATATTAATTGATTTTTCCTTATAAAATAAGAAATGAAATATATTTTACAATTTGAGTTGACTTTCTTATTCTCATTTCACTACCATCATGCAAAATGGGCATGAAGGCCCATAAGAGTCGTAGACATTCACAAAATTGTTAGTATATTATGGATTTAATCGTTAATCATACACCTAAATAATCATAATGATAAATGATCATACGTTTTCATGATCAAAATTATTAAAACGATCCATTCCTACCGCCCCCACTCACGCAACTCTCTCCCTTCCAAATGACGCCCACTCAACCGTCGTTTTTCCACTTCCTCTCGTCCTTTTGTTCGGAATGTGATCTAACACCGTTCCACTCGAAGCAAAGGCGAGGGGAAAGCTAACGATAGCTCTGGCTCCGCGGATTCTGAAGGCGGCACGGTCATATGCGAGAGCAGCGTCTTCGGCGGTGAAGAAAGTGCCGAGCCAAACCCTTGTCCCCTTCTTGGCGGGGTCCCTGATTTCAGCCATGAATTTACCGCATGCCCGCTTCTTGACTCCTCTGTAATTCCTGCAACCCTTACTCCTCTCTCCACTCCCCTCCTCTTGTAGTTGTGACTCTACATTTACATTTACCGCTTCTGGTATTGGTATAACGGTGGATAGAGAAGACGAAACAGAAGAGTGTTTTTGTGTAAATTCATTGTTATTGTCTTCTGCTGTTGATTTGCTGCCACTATTTTGGCATGAACCATTGGGGGTGTCTGTGGCAGTAGCGTGGATAAAATCCCAACTCGTTGTGGGGGAGAAGGATAACGAAGATGAGGACACTACAACATAAAGGGGGCTTTTAAGACAATATTTAAGACAATTTTTGGGTAAATTGTCTTAATTTGAGACAGAAGAAAACTTGTGTATTGTCTTAAATATTGTCTTTAAGCGGGTGTCTCAAATTAAATCATCTTAAAATTAAGTTGTCTTAAAATATTGTCTCTATAAAGACAATATATAACACAATCATTTTTGTCTCTCCAGAGACAATCTCATTTTTGTCTCTCCTAAGACCATAGTTGCACTACAATACAAAGGGGGGTTTTAAGACAATTTTTGGGTAAATTGTCTTAAGTTGAGACAATTTCATCTTTGTCTCTCCAAAGACAATAGTTGGAATTAAAGACATATTGTCTTTATGGAAACAATTTCTTTAATCCTATTTGTTGTCTCTATAGAGACAATATAAAACAATGAACCCGGAAAAATATCTCACCATTCAAATAAATCAATATAAAAATATTTAATTAAAAGAATCAACAATATCATTGAATAATTCATGTTAGGGTACAGTGGAATCGAACCACCAACCTCCTGCATCGCAGGTGCTCTTCCAATGAGTTAGCACCCTTTAAAGAATTATGTGAGGAGTTATGGCAGTCCTTGAAATTGTATAATAGGCATTTATTTTTAAAAAATGTTCAACACATAATTAGAAAAAAACAAAACCAAAGCATTCTTAGAAGTGAAAAACACTGACAGCAAGCCCGAACAATCTCAATACAAAACCACAAGTATAGATAGAAGGTAATGAAGCCAACTAAATTCCAATGAATTACGTCAAGTAGAATAAATAAGGGATGTCCAACTGTTGTGTAACGAGCTCAAAAAAGAGAAGAAAAGAGATATCAACACCTTAGAAATGAGCCACTTCGAGGGGGCAACCTCCAATACATTACATAGATGAATAATTCTTGGATGATACAATTTACAAAACCTCCTTTCTATATATAGGAGTCCATGGGGCCATAATGTAATCCTAGTGGGCCACAATGTAATCCTAGCCGAGCTAACAATAATAATTTAAGGGCACAATAATAACAAAATGGGGGTTACAAGGGTACAATAATAACAATAAGGGGGTTACACTAACAACAATAAGAGACTATACTAGTAATATAGGGACCTAACATGCCCCTCTCCTTCAAAAAAAAGTGTTTTCCTCAATGCTTGAGTAGCTTTGGGTGCTTCTGTATAAAATTCTCATCCTCCCATGTAGGATCTTCAGTGGGTAAGTTATTCTACTTGATGAGATACTATGAAATTGATCGATTCCGTAGTTGTTGAGTTCTTGTTTCCGCGACTGCTTCCGGTTCCAATATGATTTTTCCTTCCTCATCAATTTTTGGCAATATTGTTTGAACTGGAAGATTTTCATCTATTACCTTCTTTAAGCATGAAACATGGAAAACTGGATGTACTCGCGAAGAAGCAGGAAGCTCCAATTTGTATGCCATAGTACCAATCTTTTGCAACACCTTGTAAGGACCATAGTAATTTGGCGATAATTTACTATCCTTCTTAGCTTGCTTGAGGGACATTTGTTTATATGGTTGTAGCTGTAAAAATACCCAATCTCCTACATCAAAACTTCTCTCGCGGCGATGCTGATCTGCATGTTGTTTCATTCGATTTTGTGCCAAATTCAGGTTATCCTTTAAGAGTTGGAGAACTTCTTGCTGATGCTCGATGTGATCTTCCACTACTTGAACCTTCGAATTTTTCCTTAAAGATGATGTGATCGATGGTGGATGATATCCATAAAGTGCCATAAATGGGGTCATTTTTGCTGCAGTATGGAAGGAAGTGTTATACCACCATTCAGCGAGAGGTAACCACTTGACCCATTTTGTTTGTTTATCAGATACAAAACAAAAAATATATCCTTCCAAACATTTATTTACTATCTCAGTTTGACCATCAGATTGAGGATGATAAGATGAGCTATGAGATAATTGAGTACCCAAACAAGAAAATAACTCTGTCCAAAATTTTCCCGTAAAAATGGGATCTCTGTCGCTCACAATAACCCTTGGGCTTCCGTGTAGCTTTTGAATTCTGTCCACAAATGTAGTAGCAACTGTAATTTCTTTAAATGGATGAGATAATGCACAAAAGTGTGCATACTTGGTAAGTCTATCAACTACCACCATGATGACATTCTTTCCTTCGGACTTAGGTAATCCTGTGATAAAACCCATTGAAATCTCCTCCCAACGTTTACTTGGAATGGATATAGGTTGTATAAGTCCCGGGGTCTTAATTGTCTCCACTTTATTCTGCTGGGAAACCAAAAATTCCGCCACAAACTTTTGAATATCATATTTAAGGCCATCCCAAAAAAATTCTTTCTTCACCCTGTGGTAAGTTTTTAAAAATCCTGTCCTCCTAAAGGAGAAGTGTGCAATTCCACAAGAATCTTTTGTTTTAGTTGGGAATTCTTACAAAGATATAAGTGATCTTTGTACCATAAGGAATCATTTTTCCAACTAAATGTATCAGATGTACTAGGATCTTGCTGCAAATTTTGAATGAGTTTCCATACATCTTTTTCCTTCTTCCATTCATCTCTTGCTTCGGTTATCCAATCTGGTTGGATAATAGAAATGGCACAAAGCAATGCTTCCACCTCTTCATTCTTTCTTGAGAGTGCATCTGCAACAACATTAAGCTTTCCTTTTTGTAGATTATTTCAAAGTCATAACCCAACATCTTTGTGACCCATTTTTGCTGCTCTTCTGAAGATAGTCTTTGTTCCAAAAAGTGTTTAAGACTATCATGATCAGTTTTTACCCTGAAGTGTCTTCCCATTAGGTAAGTTCGCCATTTCTTTAGTGCATGCAGTATTGCTAACATTTCCTTCTCATAAATAGGTTTCTGTAAATACTTTCCTTTGATTGGACGACTTTCAAAAGCAATGGGTCTTCCTTCCTACATTAAGATTGCACCAATTCCATTTCCTAAGGCATCACATTCCACAATAAAGGTTTTTGTGAAGTGTGGCGTAGCTAAGACCGGTGCTAGGCACATTGCCTCTTTAAGATGTTCAAAGGCCTTAGTTGCTTGAGGAGTCCATGAAAATGCATCTTTCTTCAATAATGTTGTTAGAGGTGCTGCTATTCTCCCATAATTCTTAACAAACTTGCGATAATACCCTGTTAGCCCGAGAAATCCTCGCAACTGCTTTATGGTTGTGGGGACTTTCCATTCCTTAATGGCTTTAATTTTGTTAGGGTCTACTTTAACACCCTCGTGAGATACAATATGACCCAAATATTCCACTTCTTGTACTCCAAAGAAACATTTGGATGTTTTTGCATATAATTGTTTCTCCTGCAATAGTTTGAGCACCCTGTCAACATGTTCAACATGATCCTTCCAAGACCTACCGTAGATTAGTATATCATCAAAAAATACTAGCACAAATTTTCTAAGGAAGGGTTTGAAAATGGAATTCATCAACCCTTGAAATGTAGAAGGTGCATTGGTAAGGCCAAAAGGCATGACCAAAAATTCATAATGACCTCATGAGTTCGAAATGCTGTTTTTGGAATATCTTCAGTCTTCATTCTAATTTGATGATATCCTGAACGAAGATCCAACTTGGTAAAATAAATTGCTCCATGTAATTCATCAAATAATTCATCAATCACAGGAATGGGAAATTTGTCTTTAATGGTGAGCTTATTGAGCTCCCTATAATGCAGACACATTCGCCATGATCCATCCTTCTTGTGTACCAATACTACAGGAGCAGAGAAAGAACTTTGACTAGGTTGAATTATACCCGCCTCTAACATTTCTGCAATCATACGTTCAATTTCGCTCTTTTGGAAGTAAGGATGTCTATAAGGCCTGATGGTTGGAGGAACACTTCCTGGAATCAAATGAATAGCATGATCATGATCACGAATAAGTGGGAGTCCTTTGGGAGTTTCAAACACCTTGGAATGATTGTCCAAGACTTGTTGGAGATCTGCAGAAATAGATGATTTTGATGTCGGAACTTCTAGTGAGAATAATTGTGCAATTATGCCTCGTTGTTCTTTCTTTAGAAGCTTTGTCATGACATTAGAGATTATTATCCTTCCCGGCTTCCCTTCAATACCCCGTAATTCGACTTCCTTTCCTTCTGAAAAAAATTTCAAGAAAAGTTCTTGAAAATTAAAAGCTACCGTCCTCAAAGATTGTAACCATTGTACTCCTAGTACAACATCAGCACCTCCCATAGGAATGGAAAGCATTGGACTAGTCAATACATATTCCCCATGGTTAGCTTGATATTATGGAATTTTCCAGAGCAATTTATAGTTCCTCCATTTGCAACCATCACTTGACATTCTGGTGCTGGGTATAGGAAACAATTTAATTCCTTGGCTACCTTACAATGAATAAAAATATTGGTGCTACCTGAATCAATGAACACTATTACCTTTTTCTTCTTGATTTGTCCTTCTATCTTGAGAGTTTGAGGAGTGATAATTCATGTCAGTGCATTACACGTTATGGTCAGATTCAATTCTTCCTCTTCTAGGGCTGGTTCCTGGTGTATATCCTCTTCTTGTTCATTTTCTTCTTCTTCTTCACAATCTATGTAAAATAATTTCTTCTCAGCACACTTATGACCTTTAGTGTATTTGCTATCACAATTGTAGCAAAGCCCTTTTGCTCTTTTTTCTTCCAATTGTTGTGGTGTCAACCTTGTAGGTTGTGGAAATCTAGGTGTAGCCACACTTCCTTCTTTATAGAATTGAGTGGTAGGCTTCCTTGTTGCCATAATTTTACATTCAACTTTTCTTGCCAACCTGAATGCCTTCTCCAATGAATCAGGTTCCAGAACGCGAACTTAATGTTGAATGTTATCCTTTAAAGTGCCTATGAAGAGATCAATCCTGTGTTCCTCTGGAATATCAGTTACCCTTATATTCAATTTTTGGAAGTCCTCAATGTGCTGCCCCACTAAACCCTTTTGTTTGAGATTTATCAATTGGTTAAAGAAGGTGTTGCTCTTTGTATCCTCATAATGTGCTATCATTTCCTCCGTAAATATTGACCAAGTGACAATTTTTTTACGGGAGCAAAGCCATCGATACCATACAAATGTATTTTTTTCTAAATGTAAAGTTGCAATGCGTACCTTTTGTGTGTTTTGCACATTATGGAGATCAAAATATTGCTCCATCTATAGTATCCATGTTACATGATCCTTTCCTTCAAACTTCCTCATATCCATTTTTGGAATATGGTGGTTCTTCCCGCCAACATTAGAGTTTATGAAATCATGATTAACATTTATTTTGTTCTCATCATGACGTTCTTCTAATATCTTTTCGCCATTAGGAAACATTTATTTTATCAACTTTGTCAAACCTTCGATGTCTATTTTGAGATCATTCTTCATGTTTTCCATGTTGTCTTTCATGTCTGCTTCCATGCCATCCATCTTAGCTTCCATGCCATCCATCTTGGCTTCCACGCCATCCATCTTAGCTTCCACGCCTTTCTTCAAACTGTCCATCTTCACTTCCACGCCTTTCTTCAAAACTTCCATTTCATTTTTTGTTGCTCTTTACGAGAGTGAAATTTGTTGCACTTGCTCTTGTAATTTTGATAGATCATTTTGCAATTCTTCATCTTCATGAGTCATAGTAGAGCCTTCTGAAGGCTTAATGGGTGTTGAATTATTTTTACGGGGCATATTTTAGAACCCAATACTTCTATATATTCTACAATATGCCCTTGGAATCAATTCAAATTGATTCTTCAAAGAAGACTCATGCAATTTGGAAAGGAAAAAAAAATATACACACCTTTTTCTTGCTTTTGAGGAACTCGATATTGAAATTGGATTATCTCTATGATTGCAACACTTCAATATTTGAGCTTTGGTATCAGCGTATCCCTATGAATTATATTTCTAATGCCATAGGTATGACTTGATTTGGATTCTCCAAGAAAATGTTGTGTCCAATCTCCCACAATGACCTAATTCTGGACTGGTTCAGTAGAGCGAACTTGTATGACTTGCCACGTGTCACTGTTTCATCCTTTGTTTCTGAAATTGATAGCCAAGAAACTAAAGGCTGTTTACTTGTGACCAATTTTTACGAAACTCCAATCTGATGTCCAGAGAGAGAGTTATTGAAATGTTTCCACGATCACCTCTTTGAGATAAAATTCAGGAGCCTGAAAAAGCACTACCTTCCATAGATCATATCTCCCAAAATATTGCGAACCATGCTCTGAAATTTTTTTGACGAACTTCCTCAGGATTTCAGCTTCGTACCATATGAATTTAAGATTCCAAACCTTTTTAGAAAAACAATTATAGCGCAAATGCCACGATGACCTGTTTAGGAGCCTGAAAAAAGACCTAACTTCCATAGATGATATCTCCGAAAATATTGCGAACCAAGCTCTGAAATTTTTAGACAATCTTCCTTAGGATTTTGGCTTCGCACCCTAACAATTTCAGCTTTTGCAACTTCGTAGAAAAAACGTTATAGCAAAAATTCCACGATGACCTGTTTGGAGCAGCGAAACCTTAGAATCCAAAGCTCTGATACCAAATGTTGTGTAACCAGCTCCAAAAAGAGAAGAAAAGAGATATCAACGTCTTAGAAATGAGCCACTTTAAGGGGGAAACCTCCAATACATTACATAGATGAACAATTCTTGGATGATACAATTTACAAAACCTCCTTTCTATATATAGGAGTCCATGGGGCCATAATGTAATCCTAGCCGACCTAACAATAATAATTTAAGGGCACTATAATAACAAAATGGGGGTTACAAGGGTACAATAATAACAATAAGGGGGTTACACTAACAACAATAAGGGACTATACTAGTAATATAGGGACCTAACACCAACCTATGTGTTCATCATTAGAGAGATATAGACGACACGAATAACCATATAACACAATAAATCAAAGTGACTTTGAAATGATAAAAATTTAATTCGCAATTACTGATGACAAACTCCTTTATCCATACATTAAGCACTAGATAAATCCAAAGAAATACTCACAGGTCTAATTGGTAAGCCCTTGGAATTGTGCATGATAGCAAGATTTATAGGTGTGACCACTGTTTTTCCATTTACAACTCTAGAAACCCCTTGTTCCTATGTTCCTACAGTTACAGCAACACCCCCATCCCCTTTGTGTTCTAATATTTTTAAATATTCCCCTTTGTGCTTTGGAAGATCAAACTTACACTTGGCACCATATAATTGCAAATACCTCTCTTGACAGAAGACTAAAATCCACAACAAGAAATTCAGTAAACCAATAGTTCCAAAAGAAAAAATATAATCCGATTAGAAACAACTGTAGAGCATGAAAACACAAAACTCATCACTGAGTATCTTACAGCGCACTCAGGGTCCCAGGCCTCTCTGGTAGTGAAACAGCAGCAGGTTTGACCTGCAAAGGCAAGAGAATATAAATTTAAGGACTGATTACATATCATATTAAATGGAAGAAAAAAAATAATGGATGAAAACAAAGGCTGACTTGAGTACTTCACTTCTATCAACATTCTCCTTTGATTTTAAGGTTGCCAACCTATCTTTTGAATGGTGAAACTTGCATTTTGAACGAAATTTGCAGATGCTGGTTTTCATATACTAATGAGTCAATAACATGGAAATAGTTTTTCTACAGAAAATGACAATGCAAATTTTAGAGGTATGTTTTCTTAATTATTATGAACAGATCTTGAGTAAATTTCAATGCCTGGAATTGGACCAACTGTTGGTAGCTTATTCGCTTACTTGAAGTCCCACCCAAGCCTACCTCTAGATTAATGAAGCTGCCATGTCTCCTAAAGATGTTTTATTAAGTATGAGAAGTGGAATTTAAATCTATACTCAGTGGCATTCTCTTCAAAACATTCGTTGAATTCTTGTGATATAGGAGAAGTCCAATAGTAAAGAAATTCATCATTTGTTATCAAAATTCTTACTTCATCAAGTATGAATCTCTTACAATAGGAGTAGTCTTAGGAAGAGTTTCTCTTCATCCTACATTAGGGCTTCATAATCAGCAGCTACTTAAAAGGTAGAGTAAAGGTTTCCTCATCATCAAATAAAGGTTCAAAATTTCATATCAGTCTTAAAATTACTTATCTCCAGTGTATCCAATTGAAGAGAGATGAGAATGACATTAATCCTCTTTCAATTTTGAGAAAAAAAAATGTCTTCTGATTTTTAATGCTTGCCTAATTTCTATAGGCAGCCACAAGGAAAATATTTAGTAGGGTATCAAGCTGTAAGAATCACAGTAACAAAAATAAAACATATGGTTAGTGACCTTACACAGAATTGAGAAAACTAAGATACAAGGAAAAAGAAAAGTGTGTTTTCAACTCATTGAAAGCATGAATATATACAGCTAGCTTCCAATATATATCATTTATAACATCAAATAGACTAGAATATACAGAAATAATAATATAATGGATAAGGTGCAAACTAGAGGAGACTAAAAAATATAACCAAGAAGGATCCATGATAAAAAAGCATGCAGTGTGGCCAAAGTTTCCCTTATAAGTTCAGGACGTTGTGATAACGACAATACATAAAGACATAACTCATGTATGAGCCGAAACTCACTGCAGAACACCAAATACATATAATTCAGTTTACATAAAAGCCGAGACTATCTCCCAATTAAAAAGGCACACATAAGACATTTTCTTTTACCTGTTCAAGGATTGCTTGAGTTCTTTTATTTTCTACTGCGTCATCTCACCTCTAGAAAAGTCAAAAAATTCTTCACTGAGGAGTTGAGCATAAGCAATATACAAACAATTCAAGTAAATATTGGAAACAATCAAAGAGAAAGAAGTAAAATGATTCTTGATTTATTGTTAAAAATTTCACCTTCAAAATAGCCATGCAATTTTCACATATTGTTTCACTACTCTTAGTAGCTGAAACAAGATCATGAATAAAACCAGGCCATCCACTTGGCCATTCATGCTTCAACACCTACAACATTAGCAACATTGTTTTAGCATTATCTATTTAATCAAGAAAATAATAAGCATCCTAGTATTTACTATTAACCTTTCAATCACCTACAACCTGGAAAATGGGATACATGTTCAAAATGTAGGAAGAAAAGCTGCCAATATCTAGAAATTACTTACAAACAACACCCTCTCAAAGAGCATGGACAAGCTAATAAATTTACAAAAAAAAGAAGAGCAAAGGATAAATATTTAAGCAAACAAACAGAAAAATGAACATGCACAATGGTTTAACTAATTAACCAAATAAACCATACACAATACCACATTTATATTTTCCTACCTAGGATACACTTAACTCCCTTAAGATGAAATTAAATGAAGATAAGACGCATGGGAAATAACACATTGATCAATGCGAACAAAAGTATGCACACAAAACCTCAGTGAGTAAAGTGTAGCTTTGAGAAGTCATAAACAAAAAGGTGGAGAAAAAGAAACATCGAGACGATTCTATTACTTACTTGAACCAAGATTACATTAAGTTTTTTTACATAAAGCCTCCCACTGTGAAAAGAAGCTTCTTTACTTGAAAGTTGAATAACAATACATATAGAAGTTAATATATCCACCGGAAAAAAACAATGAAATACAAACCTAAACAAGATGTATATAATAAAAATAATAATCAATGTTTACCAAATAACATAAGACACATCCATTATATTGACCTGAAAAATGAGATCCGATATGTAATTCTTTATCCCATCGCGTTGTTCAACTGGAAAAGCATTCCATAGATATTAGATTACACCTTCAATCACCTAAAATCACAAAAAACAAGATTAACTTAAGCTAGCAATTAGAAGTTTTACTAATGTAACTAAAAGCTGTATGCACCTTCAATCACCTAAAGTCACAAGGTTGAAAATGAAATTTAATTTTACTAATGTAAAATAGAAGCCATAGGCAGTCCACCTAGGAACCATGTGAAAAGCTTTTACAGCATCTACAAAGCAACAGTCCTATGCATTTTCAATTGTTATCCAATATAGTCATCTTGGGCTAGAATTATGCGATAAGTACGAAGGCATTGCATCAAAGATGAGATCTCAATTTCAGCAAGTGTATCTGTGTCTAAAAAGAAGAAAGCACAACAGTACCTGAAGTGAAAAAAACTTTGTATTCAGATTATGCGAGTTCTGCAGAATGCTAACAACTTGCAGCCATGTATCCAGATGAGCCTGTAAATCCCACAATATATGCTCCACTGCTGCTCTCTGCAACATAACAACACAGACAGTAACAACTTTAAAGTGACTTTTAACAACTTTAAAGTTTGTGGTAAAAATTTTTCACATCTAGAATATAACTTTCAGAATAAATTCTATTTACTAAATTGAGTGCAATCACCACAACAAGTAGTTTAACTCACAGAATGAAAAATATTTATTTTCTTGATTTCATTGCCAAAATGTAATTATATAAACCAAATAATAAACACCAGGGTACGGGCAAGGTGGATATCCCACTCTCTCTTTTCTTCTTCTTCTTTTAGTTTTTAGTTTTATCTTTATATTTGTTATTTTTAGAAATCCTTTATTACCATACAATAGAAAATACTCCTCGCACTATCTATAGCAGAAATGACAGGGGTGAGGTTAGGAGTGCACCGAATATTCTACACACTCCGGTTTGCTGATGACCAAAGATTCGTATTCATTTCTGCCTTTTTATTGGCTATTAATTTCTATGTTGCAACTGACTATCATAAGCTAAAAGACAATGCAAAAATATTTGGGGTGCATTGATCACTGCTGCTGAGATTTGATGTTGGAGTGGTGTAGTAGCTACCCAATTGATCATTGCTGCAGAAGTTCAATGTTCGAGTGGAATTGAAGCTACCCCATTAATGAGTATGACAAACCACTCCGTGATAGACAGAGCAAAGGTAGGCTGGGATAAGGTGAGATAAAACCGACAGAAAGGTATCAAGGTACGCTTTGAATATGTTTTCTTCACTTTCACTCCTGTCTTGCACAGCTATCATACACCTTAATTAATGGGTATGCAACAAACAGAGCACGGATAACCATATAAGGAAACTGTATAGTGGTTATGCACGGTGGGAAACTGTATAGTGGCATATAACAACAAACAGAGCACGGATAATCATATAAGGAATATAAGTTGAAGGTAGGGTAGGGATTTCATATCTGAAACATCCATCAAATTTGACAGTTTCTGCAACTCTTGTACCCATTTTGATGATTTTAACAAATAATGTTGATGGGCATGAAAATTTTTTTGTTGTATTTGACACTGACATTGAAAGGGGAATTTTATGAAAAGAACAAGTTTGTTAAAAGTTTGTGAAAAGAATTTTAAACTGTGAAACATATTTTTTTTGTGTCATCCCTAGATAGGCAATATAAATTGTCTATGTAAATATGAATATGTCATGAATTTGTGTCTATGTAAATAATGAAAATGAATTTGGAATAAAAGTATGTGAATATGAGGATCGTTGTTGGACATAACTAATGAGTGATGTATATAGGAAGTAGGGCAAAAAGATGGAAATAAAAGTATATCTTTTGAAAAAATAGATAATATTTTTTTGAACAAATTATAAATAACAAAATTCCAGGACACATCCCATAGAGAAAAACAAGAATGGAGACAATGACATCCATAAAAAGCAGAGGATAGAGACAAGTTACCCGTAATATGAGGAGGAATCTACACAATATTTATCATTGAGGAAACTCCAATAAATCATAATATTTTGCTTAGAAGTAGTTTATTTTGTAACATACTAAAACATAAAGAGGACAAAATGCCAGGAGGGCAATTTTTGGCATCCAAATACCATAATTCAACGTCTTCAAGGAAAGCATAAGTGGACAGGATATCTCAACCACTGACTTCAACCCAATCAACCAAACTATTTACAAAAATCACTTGTGCACCATATGCTACGACATAGTTTCCATAAAAGGGATCAAGATATGATATGCAGTTCGAGATTGCCACAAAGTATCAGTTCCCTTCAAAATGAGATAGCATTGTCAGAAATTTGAGATCCAAAATATTTAAAAAAACTGGCATATACTTCATTGCACTAGATGGGCATCTCAATTCATAACCATCAAAGACATTTGATGAATTGAACTCCACATTGGATATGTTATCCATAATAGACATCCTCTTAGGTTGTCAAGATGCAAGATGTCATCAAGGTGGGGGAGTCCAGAGGAGACATTGATGTCCACAGTGAAGGAAATACTCAACTGTTTGTCCATGAGGACATCACATATGGAGTAACGAGAATGAATCCTGGTGGTGAAATTGTTCCCACCAAGAGAAAGTTGTTGCTCAACTTTGTATCTGAGCTATTGTTTAGGGCTATACTAGAGTCGTTATTTAGGACTGCTGGTTACTATTGGTGATAATATTCAATACTAAATTAACAATATTCATTTACTATCAATACTAAATTTCTTTGTGAAAATTTTGTAGCACTAATATTGGGTATCTTGGTTTATCATGCCTCAAAATTTAGTGACGTTAATCAACACAAGCTTCACTTTTTGGCAACCAATATCAATTCGATTTCTGGAGGTTTGAGAGGGATTGAAAACCATTTCTGTATCCTTCTACTCAAATTGATCAATGATCCTCACTAATTGCAGGCCAAAAGATAGTCTTTGGCTCTCTACATAAATACATGACTCATGCTTGCAAAGTAGTTAAAGAAATATGCCAATGACTCCTAGAAAAAGTTTCAATGTGATAAGTAAATCACTGCTCAGAAGGGAACTTGGCTGTATAAAAGCCATTCTTTTCTTGTAAATTTTGTTTTCATCAAGGGTTGAACTCATATGATATCAATGATGAATTCCTGCCTATGTGGAAGAGCCGTTAGTTTAAAATTTTACTTGTCATTCTTATATTTAAATAAATCGTTGCTAATGAAAGAATTATTGAGCAAAGTTTATTTTGTGATTATCGTATGCAAAACATAGAATCAATATCCTTTGGGTTGAATTTTTTGAGTTGAATTACTCCCAAGACAAATCAATTTGCATTATCCTTTAGATAATTGATTTCTATTAGACAAATTATAGCCCTGTTGGGCATTCCCTTGGAATTAAACGAAACCTATAAGTAATCAATTGCTATAGGAAAATTGCATCACATCATTAGGCCCTCTTTTGATGAATCAATATACAAGATATATTACAAAATTGAACTACTCCTAAATCATTAGGCACTATTTTGATGATTTATTATACAAGACACATTACAAAATTGTACTGTACTGATTATTGAGAGGAGTCTTAATGCAGTAATCAAAATGTAGTTATAAGTTTAAATCATAATCCAGACAAGCAAAGGCGTAACAACTACAGCCTAGAAATAATGTGTTGGCAACTTTGGCATCTGTTGGCTTTTTACTGCAAACTAAATTCTCTATTCATTAGTTATTTTGGAGGTACATAATGGAAATGAACTACTCTAGTGATTATTGAGAAGAATCTCGATGCAGTTATGAGTTCAAATACTAATGCAGACAGGAAAAGGCACAACCACTACAGCCTAGAAATTATACATTGGCAACCTGTCATCTATTGGCTTTTCACTTCAAACCAAATTCTCTGGTGATTAGTTTTTTGTCGCGAGCATACAACATTGTCACTGACAGTAGTGCTTGAAGTGGGATTCATGCCAAGAATGTTGGGAAATGATGGATTGGCAAGCACAAGTGCAAGTTTCCACATATGCCATAGAACCATGGAGGAGATGAATTTGATTCATAGTTATAACTTATATTGGGTGGCAATGACAAGCTACTGGGAAAATGTTCAAATGGAATTGTATGTATGACGAAGGTTTGTTCTATTAGTTTTTGGACGGTGACCACTAGCCACACACTCCTACACACACAAGATAAATCCTGTCACAACAAATGAGAGGGGCTTTTTATTGGTTGTTAATTCCTAAGTTGCAACTAACTATCATAAGCTAAAAGACAATGCAAAAATATATGGGGTGCATTGATCACTGCTGCTAAGATTTGATGTTGGAGTGGTGTAGTAGCTACCCAATTGATCCTTGCTGCAGAAGTTTGATGTTCAAGTGGTATTGAAGCCACCCCATTAATGAGTATGACAAACCACTCCATGATAGACAGAGCAAAGGCAGGTTGGGATGGTGTGAGATAAAACCCACAGAAAGGTATCAAGGTACGCTTTGAATATGTTTTCTTCACTTTCACTTCTGTCTTGCACAACTATTATGCCCCTTAAATAATGGGTATGCAACAAACAGAGCACGGATAAGCATATAAGGAAACTGTATAGTCGATATGCACGGTGGGAAACTGTATAGTGGCATATAACAACAAACAGAGCATGGATAAGCATATAAGGAATATAAGTTGAAGGTAGGGTAGGGATTTCATATCTGAAACATCCATCAAATTTGACAGTTTCTGCAACTCTAGTACCCATTTTGATGATTTTAACAAATAATGTTGATGGGCATGAAAAAAATTTGGCTGTATTTGACACTGAGATTGAAAGGGGAATTTTATGAAAATAAAAAGTTTGTTAAAAGTTTGTGAAAAGAATTTTAAACTGTGAAACATATTTTTTTTGTGTCATCCCTAGATAGGCAATATAAATTGTCTATGTAAATATGAATATGTCATGAATTTGTGTCTATGTAAATAATGAAAATGAATTTGGAATTAAAGTATGTGAATATGAGGATCGTTGTTGGACATAACTAATGAGTGATGTATATAGGAAGTAGGGCAGAAAGATAGAAATAAAAGTATATCTTTTGAAAAAACAGATAATATTTTTTTGAACAAATTATAAATAACAAAATTCCAGGACACATCCCATAGAGAAAAACAAGAATGGAGACAATGACATCCATAAAAATAAGAGAATAGAGACAAGTTACCCGTAATATGAGGAGGAATCTACACAATATTTATCATTTAGGAAACTCCAATAAATCATAATATTTTTCTTAGAAGTAGTTGGTTTTGTAACATACTAAAGCATAAAGAGGAAAAAATGCCAGGAGGGAAATTTTTGGCATCCAAATACCATAATTCAACATCTGCAAGGAAAGCATAAGTGGCAGGATATCTCAACCACTGACTTCAACCCAATCAACCAAACTATTTACAAAAATCACTTGTGCACCATATGCTACGACATAGTTTCCATAAAAGGGATCAGGATACGATATGCAGTTCGAGATTGCCACAAAGTATCAGTTCCCTTCAAAATGAGATAGCATTGTCAGAAATTTGAGATCCAAAATATTTAACAAAACTGGCATATACTTCATTGCACTAGATGGGCATCTCAATTCATACCCAACAAATACATTTGATGAATTGAACTCCACATTGGATACGTTATCCATAATAGACATGCTATTAGGTTGTCAAGATGCAAGATTCCATCAAGGTGGGGGAGTCCAGAGGAGACATTGATGTCCATAGTGAAGGAAATACTCAACCGTTTCTCCATGAGGACATCACATATGGAGTAGCGAGAATGAATCCTGGTGGCGAAATTGTTCCCACCATGAGAAAGCTGTTGCTCAACTTTGTATCTGAGCTATTGTTGAGGGCTATAGTGGAGTCGTTATTTAGGACTGCTGGTGACTGTTGGTGATAGTATTCAATACTAAATTAACAATATTCATTTACTATCAATACTAAATTGCTTTGTCAAAATTTTGTAGCACTAATATTGGGTATCTTGGTTTATCATGCCTCAAACATTAGTGACGTTAATCAACACAAGCTTCACTTTGTGGCAACCAATATCAATTTGATTTCTAGAGGTTTGAGAGGGATTGACAACCATTTTTGTATCCTTCTACTCAAATATATCAATGAGCCTCACTAAGTGCAGGCCAAAAGATAGTCTTTGTCTCTCTGCATAAATACATGACTCATGCTTGCAAAGTATTTAAAGAAATATGCCAATGACTCCTAGAAAAAGTTTCAATGTGACAAGTAAATCACTGCTCAGAAGGGCACTTGGCTGTATAAATGCCATTCTTTTCAAGTAAATTTTATGTTCATCAAGGGTTGAACTCATATGATATAAAGGATGAATTACTGCCTATGTGGAAGAGCCGTTAGTTTAAAATTTTACTTGTCATTGTTATATTTAAATAAATTGTTGTTGATGAAAGAATTATTGAGAAAAGTTTATTTTGTGATTATCGTATGCAAAACATAGAGTCAATATCCTTTGGGTTGAATGTTTTGAGTTGAATTACTCCCAAGACAAATCGATTTGCATTATCCTTTAGATAATTTATTTCTATTAGACAAATTATAGCCCGGTTGTGCATTCCCTTGGAATTAAACAAAACCTATAAGTAATCAATTGCTATAGGCAAATCGCAGCACATCACTAGGCCCTCTTTTGATGAATCAGTATATAAGATATATTACAAAATTGAACTACTCCTAAACCATTAGGCACTATTTTTATGATTTAGTATACAAGAAACATTACAAAATTTTACTGTACTGATTATTGAGAGGAGTCTTAATGCAATAATCAAAATGCAGTTATAAGTTTAAATCATAATCCAGACAAGCAAAGGCGTAGCAACTACAACCTAGAAATAATGTGTTGGAAACTTTGGCATCTGTTGGCTTTTTACTGCAAACTAAATTCTCTATTCATTAGTTATTTCGTAGGTACATAACAAAAATGAACTACTCTAGTGATTATTGAGAAGAATCTTGATGCAGTTATGAGTTCAAATACTAATGCAGACAAGCAAAGGCACAACCACTACAGCCTAGAAATTATACGTTGGCAACCTGGCATCTATTGACTTTTCACTGCAAACCAAATTCTACGGCGATTAGTTATTTGTCGTGAGCATACAGCATTGTCACTAACAACAGTGCTTGAAGTGGGATTCATGCCAAGAATGTTGGGAAATGATGGATTGGCAAGCACAAGTGGAAGTTTCCACATATGCCATAGAACCATGGAGGAGATGAATTTGATTCATAGTTATAACTTATATTGGGTGGCAATGACAAGCTACTGGGAAAATGTTCAAATGGAATTGTATGTATGATGAAGGTTTGTTCTGTTAGTTTTTCGACGGCGACCACTAGCCACCCACTCCTGCACGCACAAGATAAATATTGTCACAACCAATGAGAGGGGCTTTTTATTGGCTGTTAATTCCTAAGTTTCAAATGACTATCATAAGCTAAAAGACAATGCAAAAATATTTGGGGTGCATTGATCACTGCTGCTAAGATCTGATGTTGGAATGGTGTAGTAGCTACCCAATTGATTCTTGCTGCAGAAGGTTGATGTTTGAGTGGTATTAACGCCACCCCGTTAATGAGTATGAAAAACCACTTCGTGGTAGACAGAGAAAAGGCAGGCTGGGATAAGGTGAGATAAAACCCACAGAAAGGTATCAAGGTACGCTTCGAATATGTTTTCTTCACTTTCACTTCTGTCTTGCATAGCTATCATGCACCTTAAATAATGGGTATACAACAAACAAAGCACAGTTAAGCATATAAGGAAACTGTATAGTGGGTATGCATGGTGGGAAACTATATAGTGGCATATAAAAACAAACAGAGCACGGATAAGCATATAAGGAATATAAGTTTAAGGCAGGGTAGGGATTTGATATCTGAAACATCCATCAAATTTGACAGTTTCTGCAACTCTAGTACCCATTTTGATGATTTTAACAAATAATGTTGACGGGCATGAAAACATTTTGGCTGTATTTGACACTGACATTGAAAGGGGAATTTTATGAAAAGAACAAGTTTGTTAAAATTTTGTGAAAAGAATTTTAAACTGTGAAACATATTTTTTTTGTGTCATCCCTAGATAGGCAATATAAATTTTCTATGTAAATATGAATATGTCATGAATTTGTGTCTATGTAAATAATGAAAATGAATTTGGAATAAAAGTATGTGAATATGAGGATCGTTTTTGGACATAACTAATAAGTGATGTATATAGGAAGTAAGGCAGAAAGATGGAAATAAAGGTATATCTTTTGAGAAAAAAGATAATATTTTTTTGAACAAATTATAAATAACAAAATTCCAGGACACATCGCATAGAGAAAAACAAGAATGGAGACAATGACATCCATAAAAAGCAAAGGATAGACACAAGTTACCCGTAATATGAGGAGGAATCTACACAATATTTATCATTTAGGAAACTCCAATAAATCATAATATTTTTCTTAGAAGTAGTTTATTTTGTAACAGACTAAAACATAAAGAGGACAAAATGCCAGGAGGGCAATTTTTGGCATCCAAATACCATAATTCAACATCTACAAGGAAAGCATAAGTGGACAAGATATCTCAACCACTGACTTCAACCCAGTCAACCAAACTATTTACAAAAATCACTTGTGCACCATATGTTGTGACATAGTTTCCATAAAAGGGATCAGGATACGATATGCAGTTCGAGATTGCCACAAAGTATCAGTTCCCTTCAAAATGAGATAGCATTGTCAAAAATTTGAGATCCAAAATATTTAACAAAATTGGCATATACTTCATTGCACTAGATGGGCATCTCAATTCATACCCATCAAAGACATTTGATGAATTGAACTCCACATTGGATACTTTATCCATAATATACATTCTATTAGGTTGTCAAGATGCAAGATGTCATCAAGGTGGGGGAGTCCAGAGGAGACATTGATGTCCACAGTGAAGGAAATACTCAACTGTTTCTCCATGAGGACATCACATATGGAGTAGCGAGAATGAATCGTGGTGGCAAAATTGTTCCCGCCAAGAGAAATTTGTTGCTCAACTTTGTACCTGAGCTATTGTTTAGGGCTATACTAGAGTCATTATTTAGGACTGTTGGTGACTGTTGGTGATAATATTCAATACAAAATTAACAATATTCATTTACTATCAATACTAAATTTCTTTGTCAAAATTTTGTAGCACTAATATTGGGTATCTTGGTTTATCATGCCTCAAACTTTAGTGACGTTAATCAACACAAGCTTCACTTTGTGGCAACCAATATCAATTCGATTTCTAGAGGTTTGAGAGGGATTGAAAACCATTTATGTATCCTTCTAGTCAAATAGATCAATGAGCCTCACTAATTTCAGGCCAAAAGATAGTCTTTGGCTCTCTACATAAATACATGACTCATGCTTGCAAAGTATTTAAAGAAATATGCCAATGACTCCTAGAAAAAGTTTCAATGTGACAAGTAAATCACTGCTCAGAAGGGAACTTGGTTGTATAAATGCCATTATTTTCTTGTAAATTTTATGTTCATCAAGGGTTGCACTCATATCATATCAAGGATGAATTGCTGCCTATGTGGAAGAGCCGTTAGTTTAAAATTTTACTTTTCATTCTTATATTTAAACAAATCGTTGTTGATGAAAGAATTATTGAGAAAAGTTTATTTTGTGATTATCATATGCAAAACATAGAGTCAATATCCTTTGGGTTGAATGTTTTGAGTTGAATTACTCCCAAGACAAATCGATTTGCATTATCCTTTAGATAATTGATTTCTATTAGACAAATTATAGCCCTGTTGGGCATTCCCTTGGAATTAAACGAAACCTATAAGTAATCAATTGCTATAGGAAAATCACAGCACATCATTAGGCCCTCTTTTGATGAATCAGTATATAAGATATATTACGAAATTGAACTACTCCTAAACCATTAGGCACTATTTTGATGATTTAGTATAAAAGACACATTACAAAATTGTACTGTACTAATTATTGAGAGGAATATTAATGCAGTAATCAAAATGAAGTTATAAGTTTAAATCATAATCCAGACAAGCAAAGGTGTAGCAACTACAACCTAAAAATAATGTGTTGGAAACTTTGGCATCTGTTGGCTTTTTACTGCAAACTAAACTCTCTATTCATTAGTTATTTCGGAGGTACATAACAGAAATGAACTACTCTAGTGATTATTGAGAAGAATCTTGATGTAGTTATGAGTTCAAATACTAATGGAGACAAGCAAAGGCACAGCCACTAGTATAGCCTAGAAATTATACGTTGGCAACCTGACATCTATTGACTTTTCACTGCAAACCAAATTCTCTGGTGATTAGTTATTTGTCGCGAGCATACATCATTGTCACTGAAAACAGTGCTTGAAGTGGGATTCATGCCAAGAATGTTGGGAAATGATGGATTAGTAAGCACAAGTGCAAGTTTCCACATATGCCATAGAACCATGGAGGAGATGAATTTGATTCATAGTTATAACTTATATTGGGTGGCAATGACAAGCTACTGGGAAAATGTTCAAATGGAATTGTATGTATGACGAAGGTTTGTTCTGTTAGTTTTTGGACAGCGACCACTAGCCACACACTCCTGCATGCACAAGATAAATCCTGTCACAAGCAATGAGAGGGGCTTTTTATTGGCTATTAATTCCTAAGTTGCAACTGACTATCATAAGCTAAAAGACAATGAAAAAATATTTGGGGTGCATTGATCACTGCTGCTGATATTTGATGTTGGAGTGGTGTAGTAGCTACCCAATTGATCCTTGCTGCAGAAGTTTGATGTTCGAGTGGTATTGAAGCCACCCCATTAATGAGTATGACAAACCACTTCGTGATAGACAGAGAAAAGGCAGGCTGGGATAAGGTGAGATAAAACCCACAGAAAGGTATCAAGGTACGCTTCGAATATGTTTTCTTCAGTTTCACTTCTGTCTTGCACAGCTATCATGTACCTTAAATAATGGGTATGCATGGTGGGAAACTGCATAGTGGTATATAACAACAAACAGAGCATGGATAAGCATATAAGGAATATAATTTGAAGGCAGGGTAGGGATTTCATATCTGAAAAACCCACCAAATTTGACAGTTTTTGCAACTTTAGTACCCATTTTGATGATTTTAACAAATAATGTTGACGAGCATGAAAAAATTTTGGCTGTATTTGACAGGCAATATCGCCCATGAATTTCCCGTCAAATTCCATCCCTGGTTGAAGGGCTCTGTTACCAAAATCATTGGGGATCTTAGTACAGAGGTAATGGATGATACTATCATATCAACCCAAGGATTTTCACCCTAAATTCAACTTCTAAATTGGCAAAGCCTATAGTGCAGGTAATAACTTATAAACCAACTATCTCTTCCAAATTTATTCATGTATAATCATTCACAACACAGCCATGGCAAGTCTAGGAAGAAGTATTATTAATGTGGAAGGGAACCCTATCAGAGGGAAATAACACTGGTGATAGTTTGTAATAATAAACATGACATGAATAACAACCACAAACCAAAGGGCTGAGGCACTGAGAATGAAAAATAGCTAGTTTGAAGCTAAAGGCCTCCACCATTTCACTTTTCCGCGATTTTTTTTACTTTCACGCGAAATATAAGCATATGTGTTCACCTAATGGGTATTGTGAAGCACATGCCAGCTATTGGTCAGGATTTTAGACTTTAAATTCCCATTTCATGTACTATTATTATCCATGAGTGCAGCAATCGACAATAACACAAAAAAACCATAGGCAATTCCCTAGCACCCATCATCTGCACTTGCAACCTTTGAAAACCAGCAGAAATATTGCTTCAAACAGAGTTCAAAATTATTTCAGGAGCACACATTGCACCATTCTTCGATATAATCTCCTTGTTTAGAGGACATGAAACCATCTCAGTCAAAAAATAATTGATAATACTGGAGAGAGAAAACACAAACGTAACAAGTACAGAATGAATGACTGAATGATGCTTACTTGTATGATTGATTGTTCGAGCTCAAAGCGCCTGCACAAACACGTCAGTCACCAGAAGCGGCCCATATTCATGTTCTTGAAAGGCACTCATGTCGTTCCTTTTCCGCTTCCTCTGCCCGGTTCCTCCTCCCATTATTTGAAGCTGAACTGCTGGAATCTGAAGCAAAGCATTGGAAGGAACCACTGGAATTTGAACTGCTAGAATTTTCCCCATCAATAATAGGTTCATATGGTCCATGATTATCTAACCGCTCCTGATATGTGGTGAAATTGAATTTGGGCTCCCTCTCAAGAGATAAATATGCAATAGATTTGGAAAAATTTTCAGTCTCTGATGGATCAATATCAATTGTAACTAATTGTTCCCTACAGCATCTGCAAACCCCCTTATGGGTCATAGTGGTGTGACTAATTTTCCATTCCCCTTTATTCAAACAGCTCTGCTCGTGCCACCGTCCTCCTCTAACTACACTGGCTTCTCTATTTTTCTAGTATTCGAACTAGTAGTACCCACCTCTTTCGCCACTTTTCTCTTGAACCATTGCTCTATAACATTCGCAGTCGATGGAGATACCTCTCGAATACTAGCTCTCAATCTATGCAACAGAGAATAAACTCTCTCTTCTCTACCAGATTCAGTGCTGAGCTTTAAGAGTGCTGCTACCAAATTAAAATTAAATGCAGGATGCCCTGTTTTGGAAGGTCCAGAAGAAATTTTCTCCAAAACAGAGGTGCCTACGTTCTTGTTTTTCTTCACAGCAGGGTAACTTGCAGTTTCTCTTACTGGGCATTTTCTAACTTGAATTTATTCCGTAAGCGTCACTATTTCCATGGCTTTGGCTTCTTGATTTTATGAAGGAACCTATAGACTAAACCGAACTAGGAGGTTGCATTGTGATGCTAGAAAAATTATGTATAAATAATGCATTACAGGAGTTCATAAAAAGACCCCGCTGGTACATTAAAGCAAAAGTGAAATGCATAAAGAGTTTAGACAAATTATGGAGAACTTAAAGGAACTTACAAAGCCAAAGCCTCTAGTCTTGTAGTAAGGCTGAGACTAGGGGGATGGTCAAATAAGGAGATCGCACCCCACCAGGTGAAGAAACAGACGGAAAGCACTTAAACCGAGTTGTATTCAATCTGGGCGCATTGAATCGCCTCGGGTAGCCAATCTCTCTGCAAAATTTCCGCCACCAGTCCTCGTAGCTAGTTTATGGCCTGCCCAAAACCTCTCGTCGGCACCAATCCAGCCGCAAACAGCTGAAATACTAAAAGGAGCATTATCCTTACCGCTCATGCTGCTGCTGTTGCTGCCATTAAAGCTCGCGGGTGACAAGGGCTTCAGGTTTTGTTCTTAGTCTTGCGAGTTTCGATCTGCGGTCCTACGAGAAGAAGTACCGGGAACTTAAGTCCTCCGCCATCATAGAGACAATAAGCGTTGTTGGCCAAGGGACCTCAATCTAAAAACCCTATTTTTTATTTTCTTCATTCCCGCCATAGATTTCACAGCAATTTCTCATACCAATCACCTTTCTCAGAATCAGAACCTGTAAGAAAGTTTGGACTAATTCAATATGTATCGCTAAGTCACTATGTATCAAGCAATTTATATTAAGTTAATATTTTATAACATTAATATAAAGATACTTCATTTCATTTTTGGAAAGAAATTTATGGTCTTTGAATTTTAGGTTACTTGTTCAATTTTTTTGGACATAAAAGGAATCTCACAATTTACCATTTGACCAATTTTTAGTCTTCTCTCATAATGGAAACCCATCGGGTGTTATGATTTTCTTTTCAATGGATAATATGTGATGCAAACATACAATATACGATTTTTTTTTGTAATTAAACTATGGTTTCTCGCCTTTACCATGCTCAATTTATAATATATTTTGAACCGTAGCAATTTTGTTCAATATACTGTAATTTATTATGATCAAATATTTAGATGTGTTTATAACATTGCTATAGTCTCCATATGCCGACTCCTATTGAAATGTTGTGTGGCATGTAGACATGATGTAATTTATATTACAATTAATTATTTTTGTTCCCTTAATAGTCCCTAATGTTTACAAACTTAGTCCTTATAATCCTTGCAGTTAAGGATTTTAGGGGTTACGGTTTTGGGGGTTAAATGGGTTAGGGTTTTAGGGGTTTAGGGGGTTAAATGGGTTAGGGGTCAGGAATTAGGGTAATTGTGAGGGCATGATAACTAAGGAGTGTCGGTGCATGCCAAGGATTGAGAAGGCATGCTAACACATGCCAGAAAGTGTTGGGCACAACATTGATTTTCCAATGACTTGGTTGGGTTCCCAAGTCGCAAAAAAAGTAAGGCTATCTATGACGGCATGAAAGCTAAGGAATACCAAGGTGTGGCAAGGAATGCCTAGAAATACTAACACCTGCTAGGCAGTTCCAAGGCATGATAGGAATTCCAAGATGTGCCAGGTGCCAGGGTGTGGCATGAACACATCCTAGGGAGTGTGAGGGCCAAGTGTCAGGGAAACACAAGAGAACACTAGTTTCAAATGCATGGAAATGAAGTATCAGATAGTTCCAAGTGTGCTAAGAAGGGAGTGACATGGTATTCTAGGAAGTGCCAAGGCATGTTAGAGTGTTAGGGAAGCATACAAAGATGTTCCAAGTGCCAAGGTGTGCCAATGTGTGCTAAGGAGTGTTATGGAGTGCCAGGAAAACATAACAAAGCACTAGGTCAAAATGCATAAATGAATGAATAAGAGTGTGTGACAGGGAGTGTTAGTGAGTTTTAGGTATCTCGAGGAGGGAGTAACATGGTATGATAGGGACCCCGATAATTTTTTTCCATGGAGAACTATTTACGTTGTATCCATTGCATTAAAGCAAGAGGTCTGTCAATGCTTTTTTGTATGTGTTTATAAATTGGAAGAGACCTTAAAATCTACCTCACCAATCTGACCACAATTGGTGAGTGCAAGCATTTGCGAAATGGCATCATGAGTGGAGCCTTTTCCAAAAGAGATTATTAATTTAAATTACAATATATACAACATGTAGTTAGTTTTCCATCCATGTTAGTGCACACACCTGATGGTATAAGTCCTTAAACTGGTACAAAAAATTTGATTTTATATATTCACATACGGGATAGTCACAAGATGTAAACAAAATCACATACTTATCGAAATCCTCAACTAGGAATATGCTAAATTGCTTCAAAATGTGCTTGCAACTAGGTAGGAATCAAAGACAATCATTGCAATGGGTTAAGGGGATCTAAGAGAGAATTATGTAAGGAGCTTCTTCTAGGTAATGGACATTGGTATTAGTATTGTTAAAGGGGGTGGCCTACAAGGATACATAGGTAGCTATTGATGCAAGAGCATAATTTCAACAATTTATTTCAAAATTTGTATTTGTCCTCGAGAAGGTCTTAGAGATTTATAGGAGGAAGTTGATTTCCTTGTTGCCCTGTAATTTTGTAGAATTTCTAGTTTCATATTTGGGATAGGAAATTTTAGTAATTTTAGGCATAATTTAATATTTTGTTTGATTTTTAAGGCCTCCTAGTCATTAGGAAAGTTGAGTCTTATGATTAGGATTACTTGTGGCATCTTATGTATTTTTCAAACTCCAATACACCAAGGAAAATATGTAGAGGACATTTGGGGGAAGTGTGAATGTGCATAAAATGTAGATCGGATTTGGGGAACTTGTGGCTATTTTCCTTGGACCCTACTAGTTCTTAGAGGATTTAAGGGGTTTAAGGATTTAGGAGCAAGGGGTTAAGGGAAAAGGGTAAAGGGTTAGGGATTATGGGATTTAGAGGTTAGGGGGTTGAGGTATAGGGGGTTTAAGGGTTAGAGTTTAATGACTTAGTGGTTAAGGGATTCAGGGGTTAAATATTAACCATTAAGGGCTTACATGTCAGGGGATTTAGGGGTTAAGTGCCTAAGGGTTATGGTATTTAGGTGTCAGCGAGTCAAGGGGTTAGGGGTTAATGAGTTTAGGGGTTAGGGGTTATGGGTTAAGGGTCAAGCTTTAAGAGGATATGGGATTAGGGTTTATGGGGTTCAAGGATTCTAAGTTAGGGGTTAAGGGTTAAGGGGTTAGTGTCTTTGGGTTTAAGGGATCAAGGGGTTAATTTGTTATGAGTTATGGGTGTAGGGGTTAAGGGATTGTGGCTTTGGGGTTAAAGGGATAGGTAATTTAGTGGTTATGGGTTAAGTGCGTATCTGTTGTGATAATGTGGCCCCTAATCCCCTTGTCAAAACTATTGGGGTTTCCCCTATAAATTTATCTCATTTCCTTACCTATAGGTCCCCTACCCCCTATGTCATAAGACCCTAAGGCTCCTTCTCATTCTCTAATGTTAGGATTATAGATCTCATTAAACCATGCTCGAACCTCTCACTTCTACCCATCCATGCTACCCTTGTGTCCCCTTGCCCCGTTCAATACACCAAAATATCCCCTTCCCCCAAAATTCATGATAATTGAACATTTGGAGGCAATAATTTAACAACAGCTTCACAACTAGTCTATTTATAATGGTGTCTTGGAGCTATTAGATGTCATTTCATTGAGCTAAATTGATAGGTGAGAGCTATGCATAACTCACTAAAGGTGTAAAAAGATGATATTAGTCTATTTTCTACAATATTTGACTCTTTTTATTTGTAACTTAGCGAAATGGAAAAGATGTGGAGACAATCTCCATTCTTCTTCTTTCACCGGGACATGTAAAATAAATGAAGCAAATAGTCTTAACCCCTTGCAGAAGGAAAGTTGAGAGCAATAATTAGCATGAACAAACAAAGAATCCAATGAGTTAAGTTTAGAGGCATCTCCCTTTGTAAACAAGCATCCATAAGCTTGTTAGTGTTAGTATGAATTTTTACTAGAGGTTGAGTAGTCTTCACATCACCAACCACATCCAATTGAAAGGTACCAACCCCTACAATAAAAGTGATGTCTCCAAATAAGGTGTAGTTAATACCAATAATATCACCTTATGAATCTATTACAATATGATTTGGAAAGTACGTTTCCATACATGTTTGAAAGAAACAATCCATTTGGTTAGCAAAAGGAAGTCTTTTTTAAGACCTCTAGAAACCCCCTTGAAGGAGACAAGAAGGGTTTGAAACCATATAATAAATGTCGATCTATGAACCCTATTTATGATGTGTTCTATGCATGTGTTTGTTCACTCGGTTTGACATGTGATAGAAAATATATGAAGCCTTTTTTTCCATGTATCATCTTCATTAGATATCATGTTGCTAAGAATGAAGTGTCTGGATTAGAGTTAAAGTTTCTATTTTAGTTTGTTGTCCTTTTTTTGTCTTTTAGAATACAAATCTTTCTGGTATACTGTGCTAAGGTAGTTTGGCTTTCAAATATTCAAGGAATATGTGAGCTAATATAAGACCATATTGTAATGCTTGAAATAACATGATGAACTATTTAGCACAATTTATGGTGTTGGATTGATTGAGATGCTTATTTTTGGATGGATCGATGTACATCTCTTTAGCCAATAGACAAAAATCATTAAGCATTGTTGCAAGTATGTTATTGACATGTTGAAGTGCCATTGAGACTTAGAGGTAGAAGATAAAGACTTGTATGTTTTCACCTATCCGGGTGTGATGATACCTTGTGGCGGTAAGCAAAATTTCCATTTTATTAACTCTTGGATATATTCTATATGCTCTTGAGAGAATTTCAACCTTTTAAATAAAATTACAAACAAATGTACGTTCATGCAATAATTACTAATTGATTTGGGGGTGACTCAATAAATTGTAGCATGTTGGCTTGTTGAATTTGTTAGTAAGTTAATTAGGGCTTGATAAATTTGTAAGCTTCAGTGGGATTTATTGCGGTTGTATGTGTTTTAGAGAAGCGAGTTTGGAGTGGCGATTGTGCTTCCTTAATTGAATTTGATTTCTTTGGTTCTTCTTCTTGTGCATGCCCACTGTGATATCTTTTCGTTAGTAGTTAAGGGGTTAGGAATTGGGGGCTTAAGGGTTAGGGGCATAATGAATTAGTATTTAAGGGATTAGGGGAATAATGAGTTATTGGTTAATGGGTTATGGATTGCGGGGTTAGGGGTTAGGGGATTTAGGCGCATTTAGGGGTTAGAGGAATAATGAGTTAGTGTTTAAGGGATTAGGGATTGGGGGCTTAGGGGTTAGGGGATTTAGGCGCAAATAGGGGTTAGGTGAATAATGAGCTAGTGGTTAAGGGATTAGGGATTAAGGGCTTAGGGTTTAGTGGATTTAACAGTTAAGGATTTTACGGGTTAGGGGTGAGGGGTTAATGGTTTAATGGCTAAGCGTTAATGATTTATGGGTTTAGGGGTTAAGGGGTTTAAGGGTTTAAAGGTTTAGAGTTTCGGGGTTAAATGGCTTAGGGTTTTAGGGGGTTAAATGGGTTAGCGGTTGGGAATTAGGGCTTAAGGGGTTAGGGGTTAAGGGTTATACGTTTAGGGTTTACGGGGTTAAATGGGTTTAGGGGTTTAGAGGTTTAGGGGGTTAGGGGATTTAGCAGTTAAGGATTTTAGGGGTGAAGCAGTTAAGTATTTTAGGGGTTAGGGTTTGGGGGTTAAATGGGTTAGGGTTTTAGGGGTTTAAGGGGTTAAATGGGTTAGGGGTCGGGAATTAGGGTTTAAGAGGTTAGGGGTTAAGGGTTTATGGGGTTAAATGGGTTAGGGGTTTAGGGTTTAGGGGGTTAAGTGAGTGAGAGGTTATAGTCATTTCTTAGGTGAACAAGGAACAATCTAGTTGTAGTAACCGTAACTTGGTAAAGTTGTTATAGTCAAGGCAAGACTTGGTTGGGTTCTCAAGTTCCAAAAAAGTAAGGTTAATTGTGAGGGCATGATAACTAAGGAGTGTCAATGCATGCCAAGGAATGAAAAGACATGTTAATACATGCCAGAAAGTGTCAATGGATGTTGAGGAGTGTTAGGGCGTGCCAGGACATTGCAAGGGAGAACTAGGTCAAAATTCGTAGAAATGAATGAATAAGAGTGTGTGTCAAGTACTGTCAACAAATTCCAAGTGTCTCAAGGATAAAGTGTGTTAGGGGAAGGTCAAAATAAGACTTGTAGGAGGTAAGCCTATGGTTACATATAAAGGGTTGGACAAAGTAGTTTCAGACAAAGGGAAACTTTGGGTTGGGCACAACATCGATTTTCCAATGACTTGGTTGCGTTCCCAAGTCACAAAAAAAGCAAGGTTATCTATGAAAACATGAAAGATAAGGAATACCAAGGTGTGTCAGGGAATTCCTAGAAGTACTAAGACATGTTAGGCAGTTCCAAGGCATGATAGGCATTCCAAGATGTGGCAATTGCCAGGGTGTGGTATGAACACATGCTAGGGACTGTGAGGGCTAAGTGTCACGGAAACACAAGGGGGCACTAGTTTCAAATGCATGGAAATGAAGTATAAACCAGTTCCAGGTGTGCTAAGAAGGGAGTGAAACGGTATTCTAGGAAGTGCCAAGGCATGTTAGAGTGTTAGGGAAGCATACAAAGTTGTTCCAAGTGCCAAGGTGTGCCAATGTCTGCTAAGGAGTGTTAGGGAGTGCCAGGAAAACATAAAAGAGCACTAGGTCAAAATTCATAAATGAATGAATAAGAGTGTGTGACAGGGAGTGTTGGCAAGTTCTAGGTGTCTCGAGGAGGGAGTGACATGGTATGATAGGCAGTACTAAGTCATGTTATAGTGTCAGGGCGACATGCATCCAAGATTTTATATATTCACATATGGGACAGTCACAAGATGTCAGCAAAATCACATACTTATCGAAATCCTCAACCAGTAATATGCTTCGTCATTGCTTCTCAATGTGCTTGCAACAAGGTAGACATCAAAGACAATCATTGTAATGGGTTAAGGGGATCTAAGAGAGAATTATGTAAGGAGTTCCTTCTAGGTAAAGGAAATTGGTATTAATATTGTTAAAGGGGGTGGCCTACAAGGATACATTGGTAGCTATTGATGCAAGAGCATAATTTCAACAATTTATTTCAAAATTTGTATTTGTCCTCCATAAGGTCTTAGAGATTTATAGTTGGTTTCCTTAATGTTACCCTATAATTCTGTAGAATTTCTAATTTCGTAGAATTTCTAATTTCATATTTGGGATAGGAAATTTTAGTAATTTTAGGCATAAGTTAAGATGTTTTTTTATTTTTAAGGTCTAAGTTCAAATCCCCTTGAGTTGCCAATCAAAAAATAATATTTTTTATCTATTTATTTATTAAATTTTTAGAATGTGGTTTAATGAAAAAAGAAAAATATAATATGAAGGAAATAAATATGACATGATTAAATTTCATGTGGTTTGAATATCTATTTTCAAAAATAAAAAATATAATTTTATCCACTATCCACTCATGGATATTTCAATGCAAACTTTCGAATGATGATGATTTTGTCTTAACTGCTAACTATCTTAAATGGGTTTCGTCTTAATTGTCATTGTCTTAAATATAAAGTTTATTTTTGTCTCAAAGTGCTTTTGTCTTAAATCTAAAATTTTGTCTTAAAATATATTTGTCTCAAACTGCTTTTGTCTTAAATATAAAGTTTTGTCCTAAAATATTTTTGTCTCAAACTCGTTGTGTCTTAGATACAAAATTTTGTCTCAAATTATTTTTGTCTTAAATTTTTTTTATCTTAAATATTTTTGTCTCAAATTATTTTTGTCTTAAATATAAAGTTTTGTCTCAAATTATTTTTGTCTCACACTATTTTTGTCTTAAATTTTATATTTAAGACAATTCAATTGATATTAAATTTTAATATAAAATAACTAAAATAGAAAGTAACTTTTTAATTTGTCTTAAACAAATGTCTTAAAATGGCCTTGATGTAATAGTGGGAGGAGAATGGACCATTTCCTCGTGAATGATGCAGATGCATAATATCCATTTCGCCCTCCTCTTCCAGCAAATGGTGGCGAATCAACTCCAAAATGTTTGTGTTCAGGCTCTGCCCTGCTGTAATCTTCATCGCGGTCCCAGGCCAATCAGAATAGCCTTCACTTTCAGATCGATTGCTTTCCTGTATAATTTGATTGTGCAGTGAGGGTGGAACATAAAACATTCTTTCTTGTTTTCCAATTGTGAAGCGAAGAAGGATTATAAAGCAATATTTTCCCTCTCACATTTCTGGTCAGAGACGCCACGCTGCGCGCTGGTCTTTCGCAGCACTTTCGCCTATGTGTTTTAAAAAATAAAAAATGATAGATATATTCCACTTTAAACTTTGCCATTGAAGCCGCCATCCTCATGACGTCATCTGTTATGATTGACCCTTTCTTACTATTGTCTGACTACAACGTTCAAATGCGGAAAAGAGGCTTGGTACATCAAACATGTGCGCATTGGTAAACCTTAGAAAAGCTTAATAATAAAAAATGGCAATCATTAATAATAAAAAAATTTAAAAATTAAAGATAAATTTTTAAATTTATTTACGCCGTACTTATGCAAAATCAAAGATATGTGCAATTAGATGGACACTTATGTCATGTTCCCCATTTTAAATGATATAAAAATACAGCCGGCAGTGGACACCCTGCTATCTGAATTAACAGTGTGATTTGAATAGAATTATTGGGCGGCGAAAGTTTCAGGGAAAATGAATCTCTTGATGTTGCCATCGACCATCAATTGCGGCTAAAATTATCCATGGACATGTTCAAACCGCACCCTTCAATATATTTGGCAATCGAGCCTCTCAATAGTAGATTTACGAGCATCTTTACACTCTCGGCATATCTCACGTTAGTTTGTAATTTTGTAAAAATATTCATTTCGTTTCTTTTTTTCTCTTCAAATATCTCACGTTTCTGAATGCGATTACCATAACAAGCTTGCAAATATTTATTCCCATTTTGTAATCAAATTTGCAAATATTTACATCGATATATGTTTCCATTTTGCCAAGATTAGATTATTCATTTTGAAATATGGCTTTTAAAATTATATTCATATATTTTAGTAATAGTGTTATTATAAAGGTACGTATGTATGTCAGTGTCAAATTCAATTTAGGATTTAGGTTATGTGTGAAATTCAATTTAGGGTTTATTTATGACATTTAATTATATATATCTTATTTAAAATGTTTATATATGTGTTTATGTTTATTGAAAATTACTCGGTTTATGAAGATTTTAAAATTATTTAATTTATATAATTTCCTTAATATAATTTTATACGAATTATGAGTTTATGAACATTTTTAAAGTCATCTACTTTATATAATTTCTTTAATATAATTTTATATGAATTATGAGTATAAAATCACATTGAATTTATTTATTTTAAGTTCAAATTAATGGTGTTACTTTTATCTGAAATGTTTTTTTACTAATGTCTATTTGAAGTACTTATGACGTAGTTACTAGTATTTTCATTTCTTGAGTCTCTATAATATTTTATACTATATAGCACAACCAAGTTTATTGAGTTTTTTTGGTTTTCATCTTCAAAAGTTTGGAACCTTTTAATTCTAGAATCCCTTGTAATTCTAGTGGGATCCTCTTTTTGGCATTCAGTTGATCAATGTGGAACCTATTATACTATATCCATATTTATTTGATTACTCATATCTTTTTTTCTTTTGGAAATGATTTTTTTCAATGGGTTTCTCCTTTTCACTACTTAGGAGTGTTTATATTTCGGTAACTTATTTAGCCAATCTTTCTTTATGTTTACTTCATTACTTCATGCAATTTTCTTTAGGGGAGGTGTTAGCATTGATATTTTCCAATGGTTTCTCTTTTCTAATGAACCAACTATAGTGAGTTGTAAAGTTTTTATAGACTTGTTTAATGAAATCTCTCTTCCATTTTTATAAATGAGAGACATCTTTGTGTATTTTTCATATAATGAGTAATACATTTGATATCATCTTCCATTTTTATAAATGGCAGACATCTTTGTGTATTTTTAATATAACAAGTAATACATTTGATATGGTTAGATGATCTTGAGTCTTTCCAAAATTACTCCAACAAGGTACTGATTTACTATGGTCCAAAAAAATATAATGGAGATGGGAAGATATGCAATTTCTTCTCAATCCAACATAGAAAGATAGCATGTCCCATATTAAAAAGCAAAGATCCATCTCAATATAAATTTGCATTACATAGTGAAAAATTGAATATTATTACAGAGACTTTGTTTTTACTTTCATATCTTATAATATTTTGGTCATTCTCGAGAATAATTTTTACGATTGTGAAAAATCACAATGAAACAACATCAATTTTTATATTAATAATGATTATAACCAAACATAGCAACATACCTTAATTACAATTGAGAGAATTACTTTGCTAGTTTCTCAGAATATGAACCAAGGAAATCCAAACTCAAATTAACCTAGCACCATTGTCAACTAACAATGAATTTAGTGAGCTTTTGGAAAAAGTGTACTTACTTTAGTGTTCTAGTAACCATTTATGAACATATTAATGATAATATTATATTCCTACCTTTCTCACCCATTATTGCCAATTTATAAATGTATAATTTTGAAAAATGGTCCTCTGCTTCCACTTTATTAAAACCCAGATTATGGAGATGTTTTCTCCATGAAACTTGATGGGGCCCAACCCTTACACTAAATCAGCGCTCACGAGACTTTGTAAATAAACTTAATAAGACCACAAACTATAACATACAATGGCTATATCACAGATATTTTATGAACTCGGGAAATTTGGATATTTATGGTTTTGAATATTTGCAATGGTTCGTATGGTACTTGTTGATCTGTTTTAATAATTGTAATCTCTGGTGGATTTATTATTTGCCTTTGTGAGCTGGCACAACTTGCAACACTTGTCTCGATATTCGAAACTTCCTCCCGCGCTAACAACCTACCACTCTCAGTCATTACTCTTTTGTTCTCTTGCCAAGCTTTGGTGAGGGTTTCGGTTCTTGACTGGTTCTCTTAGCTTCACGAGGGTTTCTTCTGAGATTACTTTGTTTCAATGTGGCTATTTCGTGACTTAGACTGCTGATATGATGTTCTTACTCTGCTTCTGTTCCACTGGTTATAATGGTAAGGGTTTTAACAAACCCTCCAATGACTTCCAACATTCCTTCGTTGATTTTGGTAACTCCTGGCATTGGTTTTTTTCTGTATATGTCTCAGTTGTTGTTTTTAAAGCTTTAGCCCTCTATTTTTAAGTATGAATTTAACTGTATTATTTCATCCTCGCAGGTTGGGGTCGCCAAGGGTTCTTTTATTCATTCCAGTTCGAAAAAAACTCAAAAGGTAAACTCTCTCTTTATGATTCAATGTCTTCTGCGTTTTAATGATATATCTAATCGACTTGGCTCGTTGTGAGCAGGCCCTTGTCTGTTTCAACCGCAGTTCTTCTTTTACTTGGCGTTTTCGTCTCTTCTGGTAAGTTTTCCTAGAAACCCTCCTTGTCACTTTTCATTGTATCTTGTTCTTGTTGGGTTTTCTTTCTTTTTAAATGGTTACGATATACAACACTGATATATTCCTCTAGTTCTGCAGGTATATTCAGTTTTCTACTCGGGACTTTCTTCCGTCGTGGTTTTCTTCCATGGCTTCCTTCTTCAGTTTTCAGAAACCCTAAGGGTAGGGTCGTTTCCTTAAAATGATTCCGTTAGATTTTGGTTACTTGGATGTAGTCACAGGCCTTTATGCTTTCGTTTCTTTAATGGGTATTTATCAATGCAGTTACAATGCAATTTTCTTCTTCTTTGTGTAGTTAAAACTATATTGTATATGGCTATACAGTCATTATGTGTCTGTATTTTTTTCCTGTATAGTCTTGCCCTCAGGAATTCATTTTGTTCGTATGGGTTTTTGAACCCAAGTTACCACTTAAGTCTGTAATTTATATGTTTTGATAAATTCAACAGAAAACATTGAAAGACATTTCAATTCTATTTTCAGAACGTGAAATATGTAATCTCTGTGATTATATATATATAAAAATACCTAGCAGCGTCTTGTAACTTCTTCTCATTCAGGAATGTCTAAGAAATGCTCTTTAGACTCTTTGTTAATTTTAATATTCTGTTTATCAATGTGGTTGTCTGCTCCAACACCTGGGTGCGACCTAGCTTCAACTCGTGCTTACTTTAATTCGCTATATGTTTTAGATTTCACATACAACAATATAACAACATGATAATAGATAGTAAAAATTACAATACAGTTTGGTTGCAGAATGCTCTTATACTCAGATGGTATTTTCTCTGAAAAAATTCTGTTTCTATTCTGTTATCTTTCTTCCTCTCTGATGGAAAATTGAACCCTTACAGAATGTTTCTTTTTCCTTTTTGTACTATGTTAGGAAAAATAGTTTCCAGTTTGAAACTGTCAACCGTTCAATTACAACTACATCTTTGTTTATGTTCTTTTAATGTAAGAATGAGTTTCTAATATAAATTTAAAAGAAATAAAACTTTAATTAAACCTATAGAACTTAATTAACCTCTTATCACTAATTAATTTTTCCTAAAACAAATTAAAAGTCACAGGTTCAATGACCTGTCAGAAAATCAAATGTAATAGTGAGACAAAACCTATATTCTTTTTGTCTACCCTAAGTTGGATGCTCCTGCATTAGACTCCCGAGGTAACAAAAATTCATGGCTTCGTTCCATGAGATCTTCAATAGAATAGCCTGCCTTTTCTATTTGCGTTGCGTCAAGCCATGAACTGTCCTCAATGGGATGGTTTTTCCACTTGAATAGGTACTGTAAATATTCCTTCCTACGAGTGTGTTTGGCTACCTGCGTGTCGAGAATACTCTCGATCTCATGGGGTTGTGGGGTAGGCATTTTCCTCATCCAAGAATCACTCTCAAATTGGGTGTCCCGTTCTGGCCATGCTGCCCTATCGTCTTTAGGACTGGCAGTATATGGAAACATATCTGTCACATTAAAAATGGGTGATATGCCTATCCCTGGTGGTAATTGTAATTCATAGGCATTTGCGGAAAATTTTCGAAGAATTTTACAGGGACCAATTTTTTTAAATTTCAGCTTGTTATATTCTCCCTTAGGAAAACGTTCCTTGTGCAAATGTGCAAGAACTTCATCCCCTACATTAAACTGGACTTCCTACCTCTTCAAATCTTCTTGCTGCTTGTATTTTTTATTGTTGTCCTACAATTTTGTGTTCACCTGCTCATGTAAGTCACTCATTGCTTGGGCAAAATCTTCCCCATCGACACTTCTTCTTTCAAGCTTTCCGAAATCCTGCAGTTCATGCACTCCATGAGGATGCATGCCATACAAAACTTGAAAAGGACTGTAGCCTGTGCTGCGATTTGGCGAATCATTACAGGAAAATTCCGCTTGAGCAAGTACACGATCCCACATCCATGAATTTTCACCAATTAAACTTCGTAGAAAGTTTCCCAAGCTCCTGTTCACCACCTCCATTTGCCCATCAGTCCATGGGTGATATGCAGAGCTGAAACTCAACTGTGTGTCCAAATTCTTCCACAGGGTATGCCAAAAATGTCTTGTGAACTTCACATCCCTGTTAGAAATAATGGACCTTGGCAAGCCATGCAACCTGACGATCTCTGTGAAAAACAAGTGTGCTACGTGAGTGGCATCACTGGTTTTTCCACAAGGAATAAAATGTGCCATTTTAGAAAACCTGTCTATGACCACCATCACCGAGTCAAAACCTCGTTGCATTCTAGGCAGACCCAAGACAAATTCCAAACTAACTGAGTCCCACAGTCTACTTGGAATAGGCAGTGGCGTATAAAGTCCTATATTTTGACTGTGTCCCTTCGCCAACTGGCACATTTTACATCTGCTCACATATCTCTGCACGTCCCGTCGCATCTTTGGCCAGTAATAGAAAAGTCTGATCTGTGATAATCTCTTGTCTATGCCGAAATGTCCAGCTAGACCTCCACTCTGCTTTTCCCGAATAATTTTCTCCCTCATTGAAAATTCAGGAATGCATAAATGTCCTCCTTTGAATAAAAATTCTTCCTGCAAATTATAGTCCAGCCATGGACTATTGTTTCTCAACAAAGGATTTTGACAGGCTCCATAAGCCTCTTTAAAATATACATCTGTCTGATACAAGTCTTTCAAATGTGCAAAACCCAGCACTTGCATCGTACTTTCTTGTAAGAGAAAAGCTCTTCTACTCAACACATCTTCCACCTTGTTGGCTTGTCCACTAATGTATTTTAACACAAATGTAAAACTCTGCAAATAATGAACCCATTCTCCATGCTTATGGTTCAACTTATGTTGTTGCATAATATACTGTAATGCAGAATTATCAGAAAATAAAACAAATTTGTTACCTAACAGATAATGTCTCCAATGCTTCAGTGCTTGGATGACAGCATAAAATTCCTTGTCATAGGATGAGCATTTCTGCCTACTTTCATTCATCTTTTCACTGAAATAAGCGACCGGCCTGTCCTCTTGGCTAAGTACTGCTCCAATGGCTGTACCACTAGCATCACAACGAACTTGAAAAAGTTTGTTAAAATCAGGCAACCTCAAAATCAGTCTTTCAGTGATCTTCCTCTTCAAATTCTGAAAACTTCCCTCTACTGCTTCTGTCCAACAGAAAGGCTAATTTTCTTTTTTGATTGTATCTAACATAGGTGTGTATATTCCACTGAAATATTTGATAAATTTCCGATAAAAACTTGCCAACCCATGAAAACTTCAAACATAAAATAGATTCTTTGGGGATGGCCAGCTAACTATAGCTGCAACTTTTTCTGGGTCCATCTTCAACTCATTCTCTGCAATCACAAAACCCAAATAAACTAATTCTTTCTGAAAAAAAGGTATATTTTTTCAGATTTATCAGCAGCTTGTTCTGCTGCAATTTCTAAAATACACTTCGAACATGTCGAAAGTGTTCTTCCTTTGTCTTGTTGAAAATAAAAATATCATCTAGATAAACAATCACAAACTTCCCAATGAACTCTTTCAGCACTTCATTCATTAGGTGCATAAATGTACTAGGGGCATTACTCAAACCGAATGGCATTAACAACCACTCATATAGCCCTTCATTTGTCTTGAAAGTTGTTTTCCACTCATCCCCTTCTCGAATTTGGATCTAGTGGTAACCACTCTTCAAATCGATATTTGAGAAATACGCTGCTCCACTCAAGCAGTCCATCATATCATCCATTCGTGGCAATGGGAACCTATATCTAATAGTAATTTTATTGATAGCTCTTGAATTTGTACACATCCGCCACTCTCCACCCTTCTTAGGAGCTAAAATTGTTGGAACTGCACAGGGGCTCATACTTTCCTTGATCAACCCTTTGTCTAGCAGTTCTTGTACCTGCTTCCTAATATCTTCATTTTCCTTAGGTCTCATTCGGTACGCTGCCTTGTTTGGCAGACTAGCTCCTGGTATAAAATAAATATGATGATTGGTGCTTCTCTTAGGAGGCAACTGAATAGGTAAATCATCCACTATGATATCACCAAAATCTTGCAACATATCCTAGATTTCCTCTAGAAAATCTGTAATTTTTGTATTCAATATCACTGTCTTTGGACTCCTTACAACAAAAAACTTAATTTCATTATCCTCGATCTGTTTTAAGAATTCTTTTCCTCCCACCAACAATACTTCACTCCACTGGTCTCTGCTATCTCTTCTTCCTTGATGGGTACAAGCGTATGCTTAATCCCATCCTTGACAACTTCTAACAGTTTGTCTTTCCATTATGTACCACTTTCCTGTCATACTGCCAAGGTCTCCCTAACAGTATATGACACATGTCCATAGGCATAATATCACAAATAATCTTGTCCTTATACCTGCCAATATGGAACTACACTTCACACTGTTCATCAACTCACAGCTGATGTCCCTTTTGTAACCACGAAACTTTGTAAGGAGTAGGGTGTTTTAGCCTCTTCAGCCCCAAATTCTCCACCATTTCTGTGGCTACCAAATTGTCTGTACTTCCACTGTCAATTATCAGTTTGCAGCATTTACCATGTGATTTGCAAACTGTCCGGAATAAGGCTTTTCTTTGATCCGGTTCAACCACTTCTCTTGCTGGTTTCAACAACACTTTATTTAGCACCAAAGCTTCCCCTGTTTTGGGTACATTCTATACCTCTTGGGGTGGTGCTTCAACTTCCTCCATCTAGGCAACATAGGTTCCTCTTCCTCCTGCTAGTTCACCCTCAGGACAGTCATAAGACTTGTGCCCCCACTTATGGCACCTGTAACACTGGATAGCAGCTCCTCTGCCTCTGCCATTACCTCTTCCACGCTAGTATGGTCTTCATCCTCTAGTGTTATTGTCTTTTTCTGTTGTTCCTGGAGTCTTGGAACTACAGCCTTCATTACTAGGATTGGCAGCTCTACCTCTGCCAAATGCCCATCCTTTTTTTCTGCTAGATCCTCCTCCTCTTCTGGCATTTTTCTTCCTGTTTATTTTCTCTTCTTCTTTTAAAGCACATTGATATGGCTCATCTATAGTCCTGGGTGACAGAATACTTATTTCATCTAGTATTTCCCCCCTCAATCCGTTCACAAACCTTGCTATTTTCTCAGGGGTATCTTCTACATAACCAGCTCTCAAATTCACTCTATAGAATTCTTCCATATATTCTTTAACAGTCAACACTCTTTGTCTTAGATTTTGCACTTGTCTGTACAACATAATCTTGTAATCCTTGGGTACGAATTTGCCCTTCAGTTTTGCCTCCATCCTGGCCCACTTCTTTATAGGTTTTATATTCAACCTTTTCCTCTATGCCTGAACACTATCCCACAATAAGGACGTGTGTCCTTTCAACTTGGTGGTAGCAAATTTTACCCTCTTATCTTCGCTAATTTCTTCATAATCAGAGTACTTGTTCAGCTCACTGAGGCAATCCAACAACACATCTGCTGATAAATTTCCATCATAAGTATAAAGCTCGTGCTTCGGCTTACTACTTGATAACAAAACTGACCTTAACAATCTGATTTCAGGTCCTTCTCCTTCTGAACCATCTGTCGTTTCTGCAACCTCTTCATCACTGTCATCTCCTCCTTCAAGATCTCTTCTCCTTCCAACCCCTACTGCTACTAATTGAGCATTAAAAATTTGAATCCCTTCCCTCAATGCTTCATCTGATACTCTGCGAATAGCTCTTCCTTGTCCTCGTCTACCAACCTCCATTTTCATTAATCACAGCCTTTCTCTGATACCAAAAAATTATGGGGCCCAGCCCTTACACCAAATCAATGCTCAAAGAATTTGTAAATAAACTTAATAAGACCGCAAACTATAACATACAATGGTTATATCACATATATTTTATGAACTCGGAAAATTTGGATATTTATGGGTTTGAATATTTGCAATGGTTTGTATGGTACTTGCTGATCTGGTTTAATAATTGTAATCTCTGGTGGATTTATTATTTTCCTTTGTGAGCTGGCACAACTTGCAACACTTGTGTCGATATTCGAAACTTCCTCCTGCACTGACAACCTACCACTCTCAGTCGTTACTCTTTTGTTCTCTTGTCGAGCTTTGGTGAGGGTTTCGGTTCTTGACTGGTTCTCTTAGCTTCACGAGGGTTTCTTCTGATATTACTCTATTTCAATGTGGTTATTTTGTGACTTAGACTGCTGTTATGATTTTCTTACTCTACTTTCATTCCGCTGGTTATAATGGTAAGGGTTTTAACAAACCCTCCAGTGACTTCCAACATTCCTTCGTTCATTTTGGTAACTCCTGGTATTTGTTTTTTTCTTTTCTGTACATGTCTTGGTTGTTGTTTTTAAAGCTTTAGTCCTCTGTTTTTAAGTATGAATTTAACTGTATTCTTTCATCCTCGCAAGTTGGGGTCACCAAGGGTTCTTTTATTCATTCCAGCTCAAAAAAAACTCAAAAGGTAAGCTCTCTCTCTATGATTCAATGTCTTCTGTGTTTTAATGATATATATAATCGGCTTGGCTCCTTGTGACCAGGCCCTTGTCTGTGTCAACTACAGTTCTTCTTTTACTCAGCATTTTCGTCTCTTCTGGTAAGTTTTCCCATAAACCCTCCTTGTCACTTTTCCCTGTATCTTGGTCTTGTTAGGCTTTCTTTCTTTTTAAACGGTTATGATATACAACACTGATATATTCCTCTGGTTCTGAAGGTATATTCAGTCTTCTACTTGAGACATTCTTCCGCCGTGGCTTTCTTCCATGGCTTCCTTCTTCAGTTTTCAGAAACCCTAAGGGTAGGGTCATTTCCTTAAAATGATTACGTTAGCTTTTGGTTACTTGGCCGTAGTCACAGGCCTTCGTGCCTTCGTTTCTTTAATGGGTATTTATCAATGCAGTTACAATGTGATTTTCTTCTTCTCTGTTTAGTTAAAACTATATCGTATATGGCTATACAGTCATTCCGAGTCTGTATTTTGTTACTGTATAGTCTTGCCCTCAGGCATTCATTTTGTTCGTATGGGTTTTTGAACCGAAGTTACCACTTAAGTCTATAATTTATATGTTTTGATAAATTCAACAGAAAACATTGAAGGACATTTCAATTCTATTTTCAGAACGTGAAATATGTAATCTCTGTGACTTTATACATATAAAAATACCTGGCAGCGTTCTGTAACTTCTTCTCATTCAGGAATGTCTGAGAAATTCTCTTTAGACTCTTCGTTAATTTTAATAATCTATTTATCAATGTGGTTGTTTGCTCCAGCACATGGGTGCGACCTAGCTTCAACTCGTGCTTACTTTAGTTTTCTATCTGTTTTAGATTTCACATACAACAATATAACAACATGATAATAGATAGTAAAAATTACAATATAGTTTGGTTGCAGAATGCTCCTATACTCAAATGGTCTTTTCTCTGGAAAAATTCTATTTTTGTTCTGTTATCTTTCTTCCTCTCTAATGGAAAATTGAACCCTTACAGAATGTGTCTTTTTCCTTTTTTTACTATGTTAGGAAAAATAGTTTCTAGTTTGAAACTGTCAACCGTTCAATTACAACTATATCTTTTTTTATGTACTTTTAATGTAAGAATGAGTTTCTAATATAAATTTAAAAGAAAAAAAACTTTAATTAAACCTACGGAACTTAATTAACCTCTTATCCCTAATGAATTTTTCCTAAAACAAATTAAAAGTCACAGGCTCAATGACCTGTCAGAAAATCAAACGTAACAGTGAGACAAAACCTATCTTCTTTTTGTCTACCCTGAGTTGGATGCTCTTGCATCAAAACTAAAATAATCTAGCCCAATGGAAAAAAAAATGGGAGGTTATCTAATCACCTACAAATCAAAATGAAAACATTAAATTAACAATGGAAATATAAAATGAGCTAAAATGATGGTTCTTAGATACAATATTTAAACATAGTCGTACTTTCAATGGGGGAGAGGCCAAATTCAATCAAGAGGAAATGATACAAAGTATTTCCCTTGATCTTGACGTTATAGGTTATGAATTGTTTTTTGATCATCTCAATCTTTCTCCATCATTTTATTGATATATTGCAACCCTAGTGTTCACATATGTACAAGACAATAAGGGTGACGAGAGTCTCAAAGAAGAACCTTTTTTTATTTGAAATGTAAATATTGTCTGACTTACAATTTTTTTCAAGCTCATAATAATATTTCTAACATCGAATAATTCTTCTCTCGATGCTATACTTAAAGTTGAGCTAATGAGGCGAGTCAATACCCAAATATTTATAAGAAGAAACCTTCTCCAGACAATAGTTATTAACTGTCATACCCAACTTGGAGCAGTATACATGAAGAGTTTTAAGCTGCTTTTCTAGGCCATCATGGATTTTTTCAAGAAGAAAAATATCATCAACATAAAGGAGAATATTAATGATTGCACCATCAAGTTCAGTTCCCTTGCAACCCAAAATTTCTAGACACTCCTCTAGCTTATTGATGTAAATAACAAAAAGGGTAGGGGAAAGGGAACACCCTTTCTTAACGGTGATATTTCATTTAATATGTTTAGGCCACCCTTTTTTGATCTTAAGCTTGGAAATGACAGTATCATAGAGGCAGATCACAAAAATCCTTAGTTCAAGAGCAACCATGATCTCTTCAAGTCTCTCCCAGAGCTTATCTTAGGGGACAGTGTCGAAAGCTTTTATAAAGTCCACAAAACAACATAAGCTATTATTTTTACTACTGTGACATTAATTTGCAATGATCCTGAGAGTGATAAGGTGGTCGATAGTCGAGTAATGTCTCCTAAAAATAGCTTTCCCTTTAGCCCTTTTAGAATGGTTTTGAAGCCAAAGGCTAAGCTTATTTTCTAAAATGAGCCCATAAAGCTTCACTAGGATGTGGCTAACCATAATGGTCCTATAGTTAGAGGGAACACTTTTGTCCCCATTTTTAGAGATAGGCACAATAATGCTTTGCATCCAAAGCTTAGGGAAACCACGCTTTACAACTAAATTTAGAAGCTTGTGGAGATGAGGAATGATGATAAATCTCCTTATTTTAAAGATTTCAGCGTTGTATTTGTCAATATCTTTAACTTTCCCATTAGCAAGCTTATTAATCTAGAATCAACGTCTTCCACAGAAAATATATATTATTATATAACAAGTATATAATAATAATATATATTAGAAAAAAAAATATCCCCAAATAAATCAAATATAAAAAATATATAGGTAAAATACCAAAAAAAAAACCAAACATACAACGAAAGAAAAAACTAACTTAAAAAAGATATACATATATAATAAACAATAATAAGAAATATTAAAAAAAAAAATATTTTAAGAAAAATAAAATAAAATTTTAATAATTCCTCGTTGAATAATAATAAAAAAATAACATTAAACTAAATAAGTAAATAATACATTGAAAAACTGTCACATTCATATACGACTATTACTACCTATTTTTTTTTTTTTACCATTGCAAGATTATATATATATTTTTCTTTCCTTAATAATAGCACAAATAACAAATTCAATAGTCATTTTAACAATCTAATGGTAACATAAATATATATGTAGCCAAATCATCACAACATTATTACATTTAACATCTGCATAGTGTGGCGCTTTACTCATACGTAACCATTCCACATGAGATATGCCAACATCACTTAAAAGATCGTACTTCTCTTTATTATGGTTAACTTGTAAACAAATATCATCGTATTTGACTTAACTATAATGATTCATACGACTATATAAAACTTAACTATGCGATCTGTTTAATATGCACATAATTAAAGGTGGCTCTTGGGGTAAGTTCGTTTGATATTGATTCATTATAAATAACGACATTAAACGTAATGTCCTTGCAATGCTGGTTTGGATATTCGATCAACTTGGTTCTTGGTTTAAACTTCTGGAAAAGACTTTACATGCATGCGCAATTGCTATACCTATCTCCATATTCCAATGGGAATTCAATGCTCCGCCTTTTGGCACAACAACCCACTGACCGGTGCACAGTTGTCACCCTCCAAACCCTCGTCAGTACAATGTATCGGTGCGGATAACACTGCCGCGTAATCCCACCTTGATATCCGCATATTTTCGAGGGAAAAACGCCGAGGGTAATCTATCTATCGATCTCGTCTCTCCAGACTGTCATTTCCTCTTGGCGCTCTGCTAGTTCTTAGCGCGCTACAGTTTGCATGGCCGATTTCGTCCAGGTGGTGCGAAATTCTGCAGTCAACCCTTGTTAAATCTTCATTGCAGTGCTATAAGTTTTCCTAACGCTCTTCTGAATTTCAAATAGAGCTTCTAGAGAGGTTTCTCATTTTACAGGGTTTGCCCTGGTCAAACACCGCGCGAGCCAATGCTTCAACTCGCCTCTCGGCTCTGAGGAAGACTTGTCTTTCCTCTTGCAGGAATGATTGCCCTGAGTTTTTTGTTTAAGTTTTCTAAAGCTTTCGCTTAAAGAGTAGAATGTTGAGTTCGGCTGATAACTCACCAAACCCTCGTTTTTCCTTACCTGTAGATGGAAGGTTACGTGGGTTCAATCTTTTATAACTGGTGGGTTCCGATGAACAACCCTTTTGCAAGTATTTTTGTCTGATTCACAAGTTCTTGTTTAATAATCTTCTGCTTGTTTTCTTGCAGGTAAGGAGAACAGGTTATACTTCTTTGAACAAAACAAGTTCCTACCCAAATCTCTGGTGACTGACTTGTCTATTTGCGCAATGTACAGGTACTCTGCCGCACACCATTTGCATGAGGTTGTGGCGTGCGCTCCGGCTAAAGATTTATTTGGGTTTCAGGGTTTTAAATCTAGGTTTTGTCTAGACATAGGTTAGATTAAACCCTAGGCGTAATTTGAGAATGCGGGGTGAAGGTTTTTGTTACAAGAATGATGTATTGTGTAATTTTCCTTGCCTACGAACATTTAATTGCTTCATGTAACCTTTGATTAAACATTTTTACTTCTAGAGCAGCATGTTTTCAGGTTTGACTTTCTAGAAACATATACATTGTGATAGCATATATGAAATTATCATTATTTTGGAATTTTTGCTATTATCGCCCCTCCTCTCTGGGGTTTATCGTTCTGTCACAGTTACATTTCATTGTTTTATTTCATTTCTGTCAACTAGATGCTTACAAGATTATACAGGTCGTATGTTTTATTTTCCTGCTTAGGTTGTATATGGTATTCGTAACTCCTGTAAGTGCATATTCGTTTTACTGTTCGTTTTTGGTCGGCTATCCGAACCTTGTTTAATGATGCATGTTCCAGTTTTCTGCATTCTGGTCATAAACAACTTAACTCACTCTTCTCGTTCTTCGACCTATTGTTAAATCATCTTTTCCACTTTTCTTGGCACCGGCCGCCATACTAGCCGCGTATAGTTTTTTCTAGTGAACGAAAAGGAACGGGTAGGGTTTATCCCAAACCCTGTTCCACAAGTTCGGTGCGGGGTTTCCTTATAAGTTTAATAATCCCATTCCCTAATTTTGGCCTGGAATCCACAATATGCATTTACAGTTACTATTCCAGCAATGATTATTGTACCTTGAGGAGTCTTTTTATTTAATTCTGGGTTTCTGGTTTCCTGTACGTAAATCATTCAAAAGTCGATTCAAACAGAAGTTTAATCCACATGCAAGCTTCTAATGTCTGACTTATACATATATTCTACTTTTATTACATAGTAACTACTGCTGCATAACTTCATTTTATGGTAATCTATTCTGTCTCAGTATCCCTAGAATAGGAATTTATAATATCATCGTAATCGAAGTTGGCACAAACTATTTACTGTAGCATAATGAAATACACCTTGCAGTCTATTCTATCATACATTAATTCCTAACTCATATCGCATTCATATAGCAGTCTCTACTGTCACAGAATATTCACTGTAACATTTAGTAAAAGTATAACAGTCTAAACTGTCTTATTTTATCTCCTATCATTTAAATTAAGTCTTTCTAGAGTACTTATCTGTAGGAAACTGTTGCTCTAAAAACTGTGGTCCTCCCAACCATTCAAGGGAGGCAATCACGTCCTCCACTTGCCCCCTAGCTCCAGAACTTCAGTCGCCACCACGGGAACAGCGGAATCCTGTTGTGGCCTCTGGACGGCCAATCCAGCCACAGACAGACAATCTGGATACAAGGTTGCAGAAGCTATTCTCAACTGTCCTTTTCCACAGCTCTAGAGAATACTTCACCTTACTCTTTCCAGAGGAAAAAAAACAGAACCCCTAACCCCCCCCTAGGATTTCTTTTTATCCCTGGAGGTTAGGTAACTGTCCTCTAACTGATCCCAAGTAACCAACTTCTATTCTTAGACACTTTACCAGCAGTTTAAGAGATTCATTTCCTTTTTCCAAATCAGTAACAAAATGTATTTCTTGTTGAGTTTCTTTTACAAAATAAAAGTAAACATATATTAAATTAAATAAATTGTCTTTTAACTAAATTCATGCTAATTAGCTCTAAATGAGGCTGTCACATCTTCCTCCCCTGAAAGTAACACCGTCCTTGGTGTTTCAGTCCAAGCTTACAAAGAGCTCCGGTTATGCTTCCCGTACAAACTTTTCATCTTCCCAGGTAGCCTCGTCAGGTCCAAAGTGCTTCCATTGCACTTTCACCTGGGTAATTATTCTTTTTCGGAGTTCGATTTCCCTACGATCAAGTATGCGTAGCGGCTCTACCAGAAATTCTCCGTCCGGTTCTACCGGAAAAGTAGCAACATGATTATCAATTAGTAATTCAGATTTGTTTCCAACTTCAGCTAGGATTTTATTTCCTTTCATCTTCCTACCTGAATGTTTTGCCATTGTATTACATGTTTTTCATCGCGCATATATCGCTTTAACAAAGATACATGGAACACATTGTGCACTTTAATGTGACTAGGCAAAGCCAGTCTATAGGCTACTGGTCCCACCCTTTCCAGAATTTGGAAGAGTCCACAGTAACGAGGAGCCAACTTGGTGCAAGAAGTCCACCTTAAGGTACTTCTTTTAGGCTTAATTCTGACATACACGTGGTCACCTACTCCGAATTCGTGATAAGACCTTTTCTTATCTGCAAAGATCTTCTGTCGGTCCTGCGCGGCCTTCAAATTTTGCCTTATTCTTTTTACCTCAGCTTCCAACTCAGCCAACATTTCTGGTCCCAACATTAATTTCGTCTCCGGACTGCTCCAGTTAATTGGTGTACAACATTGTCGTCCATATAACGCTTCAAAGGGGCTCATCTTTAGAGACTCCTGATATCTGTTATTATATGCAAACTCCACCAAGTGCAGATAATCTTCCCACTTAGTTGGCTGCCGCATTACATACATGCGCAGCATATCCTCCAAAACTTGATTCACCCATTCCGTCTGCCCATCAGTTTGAGGGTGATAAGCGGTACTGAAGTGTATCTGAGTACCCAAACCCGAAAACAGGGTTTTCCAAAATGCGGAGGTAAACTTAACATCCCAATTTGAAATCACCGTCTTAGGTATACCATGCAACCTAAAGATTTCCCTCATAAATATGTCTGCAATCTGCACGGTTTTGTAAGTGGATTGCACAGGTATGAAATGAGCAGATTTACTTAATATGTCCACCACTACCATGATTGAATCATTTTGCTTCCTTGTTCGAGGTAAGCCTGTAATGAAGTCTGAAGAGATCACTTCCCATTTCCATTCTGGTATGGGTATGGGCTGCAACAGTCCTGCTGGGTGCCGATGCTCCACTTTAACCTGTTGGCATTCTAAACACTTGCTTAGATATTCCGCAATGCTTCTGCGCATACCTGGCCAATAATATATCTTCCTAATTGCCGTAAGCATCTTTTGGTAACCGGGATGGCCAGCATAGTTGTTGTGATGGTACTCGTCCAAGATTAACTCTTGGAGGCTTGCACGGTTAGGGACATAGATTCTCCCGCGAAAAGTTAACATTTGCTCTTCGTTCCTACCATACTCAGATGGCTTGCCTTGCTCTTTATCATCTCTCATCTGCTGCCATAAAAACTGGTATTCTGGGTCCTTTCGCGCTTCCTCCCTCATTTGTTCTGACAGCTGGCTAACAGGTTGGCTGCAGTACATTGCATGAATTCCATGCAATTTCCTACTCAAGGCATCTGCAACACGGTTTTCTTTTCCTTTAACATGTTGTATGTCCATGTCAAATTCGCTCAAAAAGGAATTCCACCTTGCTTGCCTAGAGTTTAAATCTGCTTGTTTGAAATAGTTAGTCAGACTGCTATGGTCTGTTTTGAGTACGAACCTTTTTCCCGGTAGATAATGTCTCCACACCCGAAGAGCATGCACTACCGCTGTGAGTTCAAGATCATAGGCAGAGTAGTTTTGTTCATGTTCTCTCAACTTTCTGGACTCATAGGCTATTACCTTGCCTTCCTGTGTTAATACGACACCAACTCCCTCCTTGCTGGCATCTGTACATGCCTCATAGTCTTTGCTGGGGTCAGCAACCTTCAGTACTGGTGCTGTGGTTAAGAGCTGTTTCAACCTCTCAAAACTGTTCTGGCATTCATCCGTCCATTTGAAAGGTTTTCCCTTCTTCTGTAAAGATGTAATAGGGTAGGCAATCTTAGAAAACCCCTCAATGAACCGCCTATAATATCCTGCCAGACCCATAAAGGATCTGATATCTGCCACATTCTACGGTACTCTCCATTCCATGATGGTTTTAATCTTTTCAAGATCCACCGCTATCCCTTCAGCTGTCACAACATGGCCCAAATACTGGATTTCTGACTTAAAGAAATCACACTTACTGAATTTAGCGTACAACTGATGCTTCCTCAGTATTTCCAATACTATTCTCAGATGTTCCTTATGCTCCTCCTCACTCTTTGAGTAGATCAATATGTCAGCTATGAAGACCAGTACAAAGTGATTTAAAAACTGATGGAAAATGCCATTCATCAACCTCATAAAGGTTTCTGGTGCATTTGTCAGTCCGAAGGGTACTACCACAAATTCATAATGTCCATATCTGGTGCAGAATGCTGTTTTGCAAATATCTTCATCCTTGATTCGAATCTGATGGTATCCTGACCTCAAATCTATTTTAGAGAACACTTTGGCACCTCTCACCTGATCAAATAAATCGTCGATTCTGGGTAGAGGGTATATATTCTTAACTGTTAGCTTGTTGAGTTGTCGGTAGTCCATACACATATGCAAAGTTCCGTCCTTCTTCTTAACAAAGAGGACTGGTGCGCCCCAAGGTGACACGCTTGCGCGGATATAGCCTTTATCTAACAATTCCTGCAACTGCATTTTTAACTCTGTCAACTCTGGTATGCTCATTCTGTAAGGTGCCCTTGACACAGGAGAGGCCCCAGGTTGTAATTCAATAGTGAAATCAATATCTCTTTTAGGTGGCAACCCTGGAATGTTTTCTGGAAATACATCCAGAAATTCCTGTACTACAGGAACGTCTTTTATTTCTGCCACCTCTCCCTTAGAGTCAGCATAACCTACTTGAATTGCGTACAGCTGACATCATTTTCGAATACACTTGCTCATCTGAGACGCTGTTATGGGGCGTAATTGCACAGGCTTCTTAATTCCTTTAATTTCCTTACACGTACCATCTAACGCTTTATAATAAATTTTCTTTTCCTTGCAGTCCACTAAGGTCCAATGCTTTTCTAGCCAATCCATTCCTAATAACACATCATACGATCCCAATGGCAGAACATTTAAGTCTACCTGCAACTGCTGTTCTGCTACTTCCAGTATGCAATCAGCAATCTTTGTTGTCACTTTGCGTTTTGCTCCGGTGGCTAATTGAACTAACCAGGAGTTTTTAAATTTCTGTTCTTTTAGCTTACACATCTCCACTAGTTTAGGACTTACATAACTTAAACTAGCTCCTGGATCTACTAAAATCGAGACAGGTTTAGATAGCATAGTACCTTCCAGTTCAATCATTGTGGGTTGGAAGTCAGCCTGTCGATCCTCCAAGGCTGCGTTTATACGTGGTATATTTCGCGCTACGTCCCCCACCGTAGATGCCTCCTGTAAGTTGGCCACCGTTTCATTCTTTTTCCGTTGTGGACAGTTCTTATAGTAGTGTGCTTCCCCGCATCCCCAACACTGTAGGGGAGGTTTAGAATTCTGCCCTTGCTCAGGTTTGCTTGATGCTTCAGTGAGTTTTTCCTCAGCTGGCCACTTGATCCTCTGATGGTTCCTGTTAAACTGTTTGCTGCCAGCGTTCCGTACTACCCCTTTAAAGTGGTTGCTTTTGCTGCTTCTAAAAGTAGAGGCATTCTTTTGATTTTTCTTGGGCTGCCAACTTTTCCCAATATCAGCTTTCATCTTATACTGTTGGTAACACATGCATGCTTTCCTGACAGCTTCATCCATCATTTGGGGGTTAACGAACTCTATTCTCTCCCTCATGGGAGCAGGCAAACTACTCAGAAATCTCTGTACCTTGGCTTTTTCCTCTCTGAGGTAAGGTACATAGCGAAGCAGGGAAGTAAATTTCGTGACGTATTCATCCATGGTCATTTGGCCCAGCTGAAGATCATGGAATTCCTTGGCTTTGTCATCATAAAATCTTTCCGTTAAATATTTATCTTTGAAATACTCTTGGAATAATTCCCACGTGATGTCTTGTTCATTAATGCTGCGAACATTTTTCACCTCCTCCCACCACAGGGTGGCCTTCTCTCATAACTGGTATATAGCCAATCTGGCCTTTAGATTGCTACTGTACTCATATACCTGAAAATATTTATTAATGTTAATCAACCATGCTTCAGCTGCTTCTTCTGCCTCGCCATCAAACATTGGTGGCTTAATCTTACGAAACTCCCCCTGCAGTTCAGTTTTCTACCTCTTATGATCCTTCTGATCAAACAGATTTTCCGATTCTACTTCATTATTATTATGGTTTTTGCTTCTGTGTGAGGAACTCTTGTCCGTTTTTCCATTGGTTTTGTTTCTGGTTTGCTGGTCCTCTGCTTCTGTTGATACTTCCCTTTCTGCACTGGGTTGTCGCATTTCCTGATTTTGTTTGTCCGATATACTCTTCAGAATCTTTTCCTGATCCTGCAACAACTTTTCATTGTCTTTTCAGACTCTTAACATCTCCTCTTGTAACTGCTGTACCGTATTTAGCAGAAAGGCAGTTTGTTGTTGCTGTGATTCCAGCAGTTGACTTGTTTTCTGGTGTTGTTCCACCATTAGTTGAACCCACATTTATGGATTCATAAATGCTGGACCTTGAAGTCCTTCAGGGGGTAATTGAGATGTTGTTTGTTCTGTCATATCTTCTATTTCTGCCTAGTGCACTAATACATACACAGCTTTGTTAGTAGACCCTTAGGTTACCAGTGTAGTAACCAGGCTCTGATACCACTTGTCACATTCATATACGACTATTACTCCATTTTTTTTTTTTTTACCATTGCAAGATTATATATATATTTTTCTTTCCTTAATAATAGCACAAATAACAATTTCAATAGTCATTTTAACAATCTAATGGTAACATAAATATATATGTAGCCAAATCATCACAGCATTATTACATTTAACATCTGCATAGTGTGGCGCTTTACTCATACGTAACCATTCCACATGAGATATGCCAACATCACTTAAAAGATCGTACTTCTCTTTATTATGGTTAACTTGTAAACAAATATCATCGCATTTGACTTAACTATAATGATTCATACGACTGTATAAAACTTAAATATGCGATCTGTTTAATATGCACATAATTAAAGGTGGGTCTTGGGGTAAGTTTGTTTGATATTGATTCATTATAAATAACGACATTAAACGTAATGTCCTTGCAATGCTGGTTTGGATATTCGATCAACTTGGATCTTGGTTTAAACTTCTGGAAAAGACTTTACATGCATGCGCAATTGCTATACCTATCTCCATATTCCAATGGGAATTCAATGCTCTGCCTTTTGGCACAACAACCCACTGACTGGTGCACAGTTGTCACCCTCCAGACCCTCGCCAGTACAATGTATCGGTGCGGATAACACTGCCGCGTAATCCCACCTTGATATCCGCAGATTTTCGAGGGAAAAACGCCGAGGGTAATCTGTCTATTGATCTCGTCTCTCCAGACTGTCATTTTCTCTTGACGCTCTGCTAGTTCTTAGCGCGTTATAGTTTGCATGGCCGATTTCGTCCAGGTGGTGCGAAATTCTGCAGTCAACCCTTGTTAAATCTTCATTGCAGTGCTATAAGTTTTTCTAACGCTCTTCTGAATGTCAAACAGAGCTTCCAGAGAGGTTTTTCTTTTTACAGGGTTTGCCCTGGTCAAACACCGTGTGAGCCAACTCTTCAACTCGCCTCTCGGCTTTGAGGAAGACTTGTCTTTCCTCTTGCAGGTATGATTGCCCTGAGTTTTTTGTTTAAGTTTTCTAAAGCTTTTGCTTAAAGAGTGGAATGTTGAGTTCGGCTGATAACTCACCAAACGCTTGTTTTTCCTTACTTGTAGATGGAAGGTTACGTGGGTTCAATCTTTTATAACTGTTGCGTTCCGATGAACAACCCTTTTGCAAGTATTTTTGTCTGATTCACAAGTTCTCGTTTAATAATCTTCTGCTTGTTTTCTTGCAGGTAAGGAGAACAGGTTATACTTCTTTGAACAAAACAAGTTCCTACCCAAGTCTCTGGGGACTGACTTGTCTATTCGCGCAATGTACAGGTACTCCGCCGCACACCATTTGCATGAGGTTGTGGCGTGCGCTCCGGCTAAAGATTTATTTGGGTTTCAGGGTTTTAAATCTAGGTTTTGTCTAGACATAGGTTATCTTAAACCCCAGGCGTAATTTGAGAATGATGGGTGAAGGTTTTTGTTACAGGAATGATGTACTGCGTAATTTTCCTTGCCTACGAACATTTAATTGCTTCCTGTAACCTTTGATTAAACATTTTTACTTCTAGAGCAGCATGTTTTCGGGTTTGACTTTCTATAAACGTATACATTGTGATAACATATATGAAATTATCATTATTGTGGAATTTTTGCTATTATCGCCCCTCCTCTCTGGGGTTTCTCGTTCTGTCACAGTTACATTTCATTGTTTTATTTCATTTCTGTCAACTAGATGCTTACAAGATTATACAGGTCGTATGTTTTATTTTCCTGCTAAGGTTGTATATGGTATTCGTAACTCCTGTAAGTGCATTTTCGTTTTACTGTTCGTTTTTGGTCGGCTATCCGAACCTTGTTTAATGATGCGTGTTCCAGTTTTCTACGTTCTGGTCATAAACAACTTAACTCACTCTTCTCATTCTTCGACCTATTGTTAAATCATCTTTTCCACTTTTCTTGGCACCGGCCGCCATACTGGCCGCGTATAGTTTTTTCTAGTGAACGAACAGGAACGGGTAGGGTTTATCCCAAACCCTGTTCCACAAGTTCGGTGCGGGGTTTCCTTATAAGTTTAATAATCCCATTCCCTAATTTTGGCCTGGAATCCACAATATGCATTTACAGTTACTATTCCAGAAATGATTATTGTACCTTGAGGAGTCTTTTTATTTAATTCTAGGTTTCTAGTTTCCTGTACGTAAATCATTCAGAACTCGATTCAAACAGAAGTTTAATCCACATGCAAGCTTCTAATGTCTGACTTATACATATATTCTACTTTTATTACATAGTAACTACTGCTGCATAACTTCATTTTATGGTAATCTATTCTGTCTCAGTATCCCTAGAATAGGAATTTATAATATCATTGTAATCGAAGTTGGCACAAACTATTTACTGTAGCATAATGAAATACACCTTGCAGTCTATTCTGTCATACATTAATTCCTAACTCATATCGCATTCATATAGCAGTCTCTACTGTCACAGAATATTCACTGTAACATTTAGTAAAAGTATAACAGTCTAAACTGTCTTATTTTATCTCCTATCATTTAGATTAAGTCTTTCTAGAGTACTTATCTGTAGGAAACTGTTGCTCTAAAAACTATGGTCCTCCCAACCTTTCAAGGGAGGAAATCACGTCCTCCACTTGCCCCCTAGCTCCAGAACTTCAGTCGACACCACGGGAACAGCGGAATCCTGTTGTGGCCTCTGGACGGCCAATCTAGCCACAGACAGACAATCTGGATACAAGGTTGCAGAAGCTATTCTCAACTCTCCTTTTCCACAGCTCTAGAGAATACTTCACCTTACTCTTTCCAGAGGAAAAAACACAAAACCCCTAACCCCCCCCCTGGGATTTCTTTTTATCCCTGGAGGTTAGGTAACTGTCCTCTAACTGTTCCCAAGTAACCAACTTCTATTCTTAGACACTTTACCAGCAGTTTAAGAGATTCATTTCCTTTTTCCAAATCAGTAACAAAATGTATTTCTTGTTGAGTTTCTTTTACAAAATAAAAGTAAACATATATTAAAATAAATAAATTGTCTTTTAACTAAATTCATGCTAATTAGCTCTAAATGAGGCTGTCACAAAAACACAATAAAAAATTAATAATAAAAGGAATTAAAAATAAAAAAAGAAATTAAAGAAATAAAAATCAATTAAAATAAAAAACAAAAAAACATAAAATAAACGAAAGGAAAAAAAAATTAAAACTCAATAAAACATTATATATTAAATAACATTTAAAAAAATAAAAAAATAAAAAAGTTGCGGCCTTTAGGGTCCTTGGGTGGGATTTGACTGATTCCCAGAACTAGAGAAACCTGCCAAGGGGCCTTAGGGACCATGGGTCTAGGTGGGGGAGTTGCATGTTCCTCCCCCACCTAGGCTTGCAACCACTTAGGCCCCTCAACAGGGCTTAGCCGATTCCGAGAGTCGGCCAAGGCCTGCCTAAGGGTTGTAAATTTTTTTTTTATGTTTTAATGTGTGTAAATGTAATTTATAATTTTTTTAATCTAATTTAATATTTTTATTAATGTTTTTTATTTATTAGTTTTTTTCTTTTTCTTTTAGGATTTTATCGATTTTTTTTGCAAATTTTTTAAATGTTTTTTATAATTTTTTTTAAAATGTTTTTAATTTTAATTTTTGTAATGTATTTGGTTTCTTATTTTAACCTTTTTTATTTTTTTTAAATTTATTTTTTTAATGTCTTTTTTTTAATACTTTATATGTATTTTTTATTTTAAAATTTTATATGTCTTTTATTTTTATTTTATCTTTATTGCTTTTAAATCGTATGGTTTAATTTTTTTTTTTTTTAATTTTGATATTTTTACTTCAATTCTTTTTTTTTTGGGGGGAATTTGTTTTTCAAATGTCGTTATTTATTTATATAAAATTCATAAAAATTTTATAAAAATTCTTAGTTTTTTAACTTTCTTATTCAATTTTTTCATTAAAAACCTTGATTGAACATCTCATTTTTAGCGAAAAAGTCTCGAAATCTGTATTTTTTAAACTATATCTATATGCAAAATGTGTATTATTTGTCTAGTTTTTAAAACTATTATTTTTCAGTGACAATTATTTTATGTATATTGAAATATCAATTAACGATATATAAATATAAAAAAAATCCTAGTTTAAAAATATTAATTTTATTATTTCTTTTAAATTTTTGATAAAAATTTGAAAATTTCATTATTAAAAAACATTCCAAAGAATAAAAAACTAAAAATTTGGAAAACTCTTTGAAACAAATATCTTAGGATGAAAAATATGAATATGAATAAGACAACTTAAAAAATGGTTAAATAATCAACATTTAAAAATAAATTGTGTATAGTTTTCATATATGCTTGAAAAAAATGTTGATGTTTTTCAAAATCTGCATGAAAATCACCAAAATTTAGAAAACATTACACACACTTAATACATTAGAAAATTTAAAGTGTCAAAAATAAACCCTCTAAAGAAAGGGGTTGATTTTGCATCAACACTTTCAAAGTTAGCAAGAAAATCACTAACATTTAAAAAAAAATACTTATACTTGATACATAGGAAAATTTAAAGAGTAAAAAATATGTCTTAATTTTTTTTTTGATGTTTTTCAAAATCCGCATGAAAATCACTAACATTTAAAAAGAATTATCCACACTTAATACATTAGTTATCCAAAATTGGATATGAAGGTTTCATAAAATGATTTTCAAGTTAGTTTAGTTCTTTTAGGCAATGCATCGTGATTGCAAAAGCACTCCAACTAAAATAAATTTTGTAAAATTTCAAGAATTTTAATGGACAATAAGCGACATCAAACCACAACAAATTGATGACGAAGTTCTCCCTTCCTAGGCTATGTCTTTGGGTCCAACTTCCAATGGTGTCATTTTTTATTATATGTTCAAATGTAGAAATACATGAACATAAAAGTATCAAAATTGAAAAAATAACACTATCATTACCTCCAGAATTCCCCAAAACTGCTGTACAACCTCTTCTTGGGCTCAAAAAGGTTGAAAAATAGCCAATATAGGCATACTTCAAACTGTTTGAAAAATGATATACAAATTATTATGCTATGCCAAATTGGCAAGAAAGTACCTCACTGGTGTGTTGGTATGGCGCTTTGTTGGTATCCCAAAGGTCCCAGGTTCGATCCCTTCTGTCTCCTATGACAATGGTCATGTGGAGCCACATATGACCGAGGGGTGTAGGGCATAGGCTAAGCGCCCTCTGTGACCTCGCTCCGGGTTGTGTGGTATAAATATAGCCTAGGATTGGGGTGTGGGGAGAGTGCCGCATGCCCCACCCCTCCAAACACTCCATCGTGATCCCTTCACAACAATATAACCTAGGTTATAACTCCATCACTTTCTCAATCTCTATCCACCTTGATTTTCTTAGATTAGTACCTTTGAGCCTCACATGAAGGTGAAACGAAGATACTCCAAAGTTTTTTTGCGTGAAGTTATTATCCTCCTATCAAGAATTGAGTCTTCTTGTATCTCATTTAAATAATCAGGAGAAAAATATTCTATAGATGGAATTTGAACATTCTCTTCTTCATCAATAATCGTCGGAGGCTCATACAATCTCAAGTTTTCCACATTCACAAGAGAATAAATTTGCATGAAATGTGATAAATCTAATCAGAAAGCGTTATTACCAATATTCTCCAAGATTTTGAAAGGACCATATCTGATTGACTTGAGGTTTTTACGTTCACCTTGTAATATTTCTTTGTTCATGTATAACCAAACTTGATCTCTAACTTAGAAATCATGATCAACGTGATGCTTGTCATTTGTTTATTTGTACTTGGTTAGGCTATTTTCTAAATGTTCTTCTACCCTTGATGTGCTAGTTGAATTTTTTCAATGAAATGCTTGGCTCTATCCACATCACTATGTCCATCTACTGCATTGTCTTTAACAAAGATGAAATTCAAAGGAGACTTTGGAAAATAACCCAAACAAGCTTCAAATGGAGATACTTGTGTAGATGAATTCTTGGCATGATGGTAGGCATGTTGTATGTTATGCAAATGCTCATCCAAAAGTTTAGGATGCTTACCACAATATCCTCGAAGGATTTGCACTGTTGTTTTATTCACTACTTCTTTTTGGTCATCGGTTTGTGGATGAAATGTTGTTCTCTTATTCAACTTCGTGTCCATGAGTTCCTATAAACTTGACCAAAACTTCTCGATAAATTTAGAATATCGATAGGAAATAATTGAAGTAGGTAACCCAAAATTAACCAATAAATTTTGGAATAACATTTTTGCAGTTTTTTCGACTATAACCTATTTATTACATGGCATCAACACACAAATTTAATAAAATGATCCACTACAACATATAACTAATCATGACCTTTCCTATAAATTGGTAGTCCCCCCAAAAAATCCATAGAAATACTTTCCCACGGATGAGAAGAGGTAGGAAGTGGAGTGTACAAACCTAATTTCTTATTACTTGGCTTCCTAGTAGCGCACATAAAACATCCTTTCACATATCTTGATATAGTTTCATCCATACGAGGCCAATAGAAATAGCTTTGTAATTGAGAAATTGTTTTTCCTACACCAAAGTGAGGAGCAATAAAAGAAGTGTTGGCTTCCCTTATGACATTGAATCTTTCACCCTATGGAACACATAACTTTCCAAGATGATACAACAACTTGTAATGAACATGATAATCTAACTCTTCAATGTGATTTCCTTGACTCAAAATTGCATAAACGTCTTTGAAATATTCATCTTTAGCATGCTTTTCAATATAAATTTCATGCATGATTGAGTTATGCTTAAGAATAAAAACTGCATTAACAATAGGACTTGATAACATATCTGCAACTTTGTTGTATATACCTTTCTTATACCTAATTACCAAATGAAATTGCTGCAAGAATCTCATTCATCTAAAATGTCTAGCTTGTTGTAGCTTTGTTTGTGATTTTAAATATTGCAAAGGTTGATGCTCAGGATGAATAATCGTTTCTTTACTCATTAAATAGTGCTTCCATTTCTTCACGCTTTGTCTGAAAGTATACAACTATTTATCGTAAGTTGGATAGTTAATTATTTTATTGGAAAAGGTTTTATAACGATAACGTATTGACTTACCATGCTACATCAAAATTTCTCCCTTACCATAGTCACTTGCACCAGTTTGAATATCAAATGGCTGCTTAAGGTTTGGAAGTGCTAGAACTGGTGTTGTATTGATTTTATCTTTCAAAGTCTTGAAGGCTTTCTGCTTCTTTCCTACCCACTAAAATACCTACTTCACACTTCCCAAAGCATGTAATGGCCCTACAAGGAATGAGAAGTTAGTGATATTTTTTCCCAAATATTAGGCTTCTCCCACAAAGCTCCTAACTTCTATTACATTGTTGATTTTAGGCCAATTCAAAATAGCATAAAATTTGGAGAGATCAATATTGAATTCACCGCCTCGTATAATATGACCATTTTAAATCAAAGAGGTTTTGCAAAATTGACATTTAGACATCTTTAAATACAGCTTTTCCTTTTTCAAGAGATTTAGAACTTGCCTTACATGATTTACACGCTCTTCACGAGTCTTACTGAAACTAATAATATCATCTAAGTATACTATGAAAAAATCATCAAAGAATGGTCACACTATATCATTCATAAATCTCATGAATGTGGTAGGTGCATTGCAAAGCCCAAATGGCATAACTAACCATAAGAAAAAACATTGTTTTGTCTTCAAAGAAGTTTTTCAAATATCATCTTCAGCAAAGGCTTATCTAATGATAACCACTTCTCAAATCTAACTTAGTAAAATAAAAAATATCATTTAACCAATCTAGAAAATCATCAATGCAAGGAAGAGGATAACGATTCTTTATCGTGATCTTGTTCAAAACTCAAAAATACACACACATGCACCATGTACCATCCTTGTTTGGAACCAAAAAATAGGAGACCCTCAAGGAGATTTACTAGGTCTAATGACCCCTTTGTTAAGAAGCTCTTGAATTTTCTTCTTAATTTCAATGTTCTCCAAAACTAACATTCTATACATGCTGATATTCAGAAGTGGAGCATCTTGCAGCAAGTGAATCTCATGTTGGATTTAGAGGTAAGCCTTCAGGTTCTTGAAACATCTTGTCATAAGTGTTAACACCTTCAACCAATTTTTTCTTGAATTTAGAATCACATCCCAAGAAGGATAGCTTTAATCATCAACACCACAAAGTTATTACTAGCATTCACAAGACTTTTCATTTGACTGGTACTAACAAGAGATAAGTGCATCTTCTTGAGATGTTCTCTAGCAACATACTCAACTCCATCTTTGAAAATATGATATTTTTTCTCATGATGATAAAATATGGCTTTTCAGTCATATAAATGTGGACTCCATAAAAAAACCGCAAAAATATCAAGTGGTATGACATCAATCTCTACCTCATCTATAAAATTAGCAGTGATGGAAATTTGAGTTTACATTTTCTTGTCACTTATAATTTGGAATTGTCACATACCCAACCCAAACTGTAAGTTTTGGCATGATTTTTAGTCTCTAAAATAAGTTTCTTGAAAATTTCTTCAAAGATAACATTGACTTGAGATCCACTATCAAATAATGTATCAATATTTGTATGTTTTCTAATGGCCTTGATATGGGAAATTTCACTTTTTTGTTTATCATTTTGAGATTCAATAGGTTTACTAGAAGAACTAGTTCTTGCAATAGAAGTTATACATTTCATTCCCATGGATGTGATTTTGGTTTCATCACCTGAATCAAAACCTAGATCTATTTGAGTTGTAGAAAGAGTCTTTTGTTTCCCCTATTTTATTGAATTTTTTCATCTTCAATGAACCCTAGTATTGTAACACGAATGCTGCAACTCCCAAGACTACAAAATTAAATTATCAACCTAGGTTAAAGATGTTGGCACTATATGTGAAACATACAATGTGTCCTTGTTTCATTGATCTGATGTAATGGAGTGAATGTCATGAAATAAAAGCATAATCTAATTGCAAAAATGTAAATGTTACTTTATTCAAATGTAAGCATTAATCCTAATTGCAAGAAGGTAAATGCTATGCTATTTACAAGAATGAAAGTACTTGTATATTTACAAAATTTAAACCTTGTGCTACTTGCAACAATGTGAATCACTAGTCTAATTGCAGAATGTGAAAATTTAACTTGAAAATAAACTAATAATATACAAGAAGAAGAATTTGTAATTGAAATCCTAAGAACATGAATTCAAAGAAATAGGCCTAATCTAATTTGTAAAAAGGAAATTCCTAAGTGGTGTTTATTCTTCCCCAAATCATGGATTTAAATCCTAGGGGTAATTATTCAATCCTATGGGACAAAAACCAAATTTTTGGAGTAGATGTGGTCAAGTTTATACGTGCTAAAAAAGTGCTACATGGGGATATAAATTTTTGAATTCCCATGTAAATCAAATGAAAATGGGATGTGATTTTATTATTTATTAAGTAGGATTTCTTAAGACTCCATTTAAAGTATAATCGCTACAAAATACCCATGTTAACACGTGCTAAAAAATAGCATAAAATTACTAGCCTAAAAACTCGAAATGCAAGAACTAGTGCGCTAGTTAACCTAACAAATTCCTAACCTAATCAAATGAAAATTATATTGGGGTAATTTTTTTTATTAAATTTAATATTTTTATGACCCAATACAAGTTTAATCAACTCAAATGTATCTTATTAACACGTTATAAAAAATAACATAAAATTACTACTATATTGCTACGAGGGATTTTGAGGAATTCTAGATTTGTGAGCTAGTAAACTAATCCAAGTAGCTCAATGATGAAGATGACTTTTAAAACTCTTTATAAGGATGAATCATTCTTGTGACTCTATAAATAAACTGAAAAATAACTCATTTAAATCAGTTAACCAATTTATTCTACAACAAAAAGCTCATGAACAATAAATGTAGAATTACGAGATGCAAGTGAACAAGACATCCAAAGGAAATAAATAAATTGTACAAGAGGGCTCTGAGGCTCCTAGGATGGCCAAGCCCAGGGAAATTTAGAGTCCTATAAAGTAAACCATGCTTTAGAATCTAAAAATTGCACCAAAATTCATTATTTGAATCAATCCAAGTACATCCATGCTAGAAATTAAAGTGGAGTTTCTAATTAACAAGTTTTATCCACAAGAAGATTATGAAATGCACGCTTCTAGAGGAAAATTTAAATTGGTAGTAATAGAGTTTTACGAGGAAGAATTATCCTTGAAAGGAGGACTCTTTACCCTCAAAAATCCCTCAAATAGTGGATCTCCTTCCCAACACTATGAATCTGCATTAAATGACAGGGAATACATCCCTATATTTTCTCAATCATTGGAGCTCCGAAATTTTTCAATAATTTGATCATATTTAGTTCATTTATGATCCAATATTGGTCCTCCTATAGTAGGGAGAAAGTACCTATATTATCTCCTCCTCCAAATATTCATAATCACCCCAATATTATCACAATATTCTAAAAAAATAAATAATATTAGGCACATAATATGAAATTATCTTTAATCCTTCCTAAGAACACATTAAAGCTAAAAGAAAGTATTGTTTGTAGAAGGAGAGGTTTAATATATCCTTAATATATTTCCTAAAAGAGGTTAGATTGGTCTTAATTTGTGTCTTATTTGGAGGCCCGTCATACCCCCCTACTGGAATTGTTGCTCATCCTCTGAGCAACCTATTCATCATGCTTTCCATGTGGCTCTTCATGTATGGTGACCTATTTAATTCTCTTTTTGTTGGTCCATGTGTTTCTCCTCCTACTTCTCTTCTTGATACTCTTTTGTTTGTACTTCTTACACTATCTTAGTTTTCCATGGAACTTATAATGTATTTTTAGGCAACTTCTTTTTATCATATGATTCTTCAATTATAATGGTCTCCATTTGTGAGGGAAACACATTTCTTTTTGTTTGTCTTCTTGGTATTCCTCTAGAACTTCTTCTTGTGAAAATGAGGACTTTTTTTCATCCATTACCTCATTAATAATTTCATTCTCATTGATGTCCAAGCCTCTTACTATTGATACAAATTATTGGCCTTGAAACATCATACTAACCATCAAATTCTTATGAGAACCCTTAAGTAATAATCTAACTTCTCTTTACCCATTAAATTATAGAATTGAAGACACTTAACATAGAAATCTTTCTTCTTACAAAGGGAGAAATGATGGTCAATACACTAAAGCAAAATAAAGGAATGATGTGGTGACCAGAGTGGTGACTTTGATACCTTTTCACCCTTGGAGAAGTTACCATGTCTGTAGAAAATCCTTTGCCACTATGTTGTGTCTCTTTGTACCTTGTAGCAATTACTTAATCATTATCAAATACCCGAGTAGAAAATTTTTTCCTTTGTAGCCCTATGTTAACTTCCTGTAGCAATATTTCTATCTCCTATAACAATGTTGTTCCCTTCTATAGCAAATTTTTCCTTCTTGTAACGGTTATGTTCCTCTTGTATCATCTTTGTTTTCTCTTGTAGCAACCAACCCGAATCATGTAGCAGCTATTCCTTGCATACGAAGAGGTGGTGGGTCCACGTTATTATTATTATTATTTTTGTTTCTATTTATTTTTTCATTATTTTTTATTTTTTCAAAATTTTCTCTATTTTTTCATTGCATGCAAAATAAACTTAAAGTGCTTTGGGTTAACTTAGTTATCCCTCACTTACCCATTTACAAGCCTTGTCCTCCACCACTATTAAATGATTACAAGCCACTTTCTCAAGTCCTCTTCATTTTTGTCTTGTTCCTCTCCCACACATGTGGGTGTGTTAGTGGAAAGGTGAAGTTATCTGCTAGATAAGGCCAGGTTTTCTATGCTACTCATTTTGCCTATAAAAAAAACCTTTTCCTCCGTACATTTGCAATGTTTTTCAAGCTAAAATAAGTTCATAGGAGAGTTTTAGAGGATTGCATATCTGAGCCTTAACCTGGTTGTGTTTTTGCAAGTGATGCTGGAGCCAAAGACTCTATTATAGGTGTTTCATGGTGGCATAATTCATCATTGATGACTGTTGTGAGAGGTTGCTTGTTGATGTGTTGATCCTTTAATGGATGCATGGTAGATCTGGACATGAGTGAGACTATTCTTGAGCATATTTTGAGATATCATTACATTTGTATACTGCTTCAAAAATAATGGTTGATTTGCTGCCTCATTTCATTGTTATCTTCCCATGCTTGCTGCTCTTTGCATTTGCTCAAAGATGGAAATAGTTTTTGACATGTACATAATTGATAGAGCCTTGTCAACAAAATTGTTTTTATGGTGGATTACGTCTTGTTGTTGGAGATGAACAATGATATTTAAGCAATTTGAAGAGGTCTTGTAGCTACCCAAAATTTGAGGAAATGACTCTCCAATGTCTTCATTAAGATTAGTTCTTCATACTGGTGCCCTCAGTTATGGTCTTGTAAGGTAATTGTAGGTAGCTACATGAATTTATATATTCCTGTATCAGTAAAAAAAACCCTTCTATAACAATACTATCCTTAAGATAATGCTTTTAAAAACATTGATAATTCAAGATCAATCTATGGAAAAGTATCAAAAATCTTGGTTGTGGTGTAAGTAATGATAGAAGGGGTGAAAATGGGTCTTTCTCATGGACACAGATGAATTTTATGATGGAGAAGCAACTAAATGGTGTAGAGGATGGATAATGGAGGTGTAGTAGAATTATTACTTCATCCCCACAAGGAAAACATAGGATTTTGACCCCTCTCTCTATGTCGATCACACTCTTATAGAAATTATGGTCCATCTTGTAGTAATTATGGCCCCCCTGTATCATTTCAGGAAAGTCTCCTGTAGCAGAACCTTTTTATCCATATCTCTCAAACGGTAGAATGGATTGACCTGAATTATTTTTAGAATGTTTAAGCCATCCTTATGCACCTCTCCATAAAATATATTTGCCAATGGATGCACGAATATCAATAAAAACTAAAAATGGTTGTAGGTGATGGGGGTTGATTTATCTAAAAATTTGCACCAAAATTTGTTGAAATTTATTGAGAATGTTACCATAATCCATATGAATATCCCCATGAAACAAATCACCTAATGGATGCATATTTTTCAAGATTTGGTAAATTTGTTTTTCTAAATTGTGTATTTTGGCCTCCTTTTGGAAAACAACCCTCCTATAGCATTTTACGACATCGAGGAAAATGAATGGAAAAGGCTTGGAAATGATCGGTGGATGTTGGAAATGGATGAGGGTGATGGATTGGCATATCCTTGGTCCTGTTGGATCATTTGATTAGAGGTGGGGAAAGCCCAATTTTGACTCGACTAAGAAATTATTTGATGAACCCTACTTGCAAAGGTTGGAGAGCACCTTTATTCACCAGAGAGACATACATGGACCGAACAATTTTTTTTTATTTTCATATTTTTTTTCTAGACCTACTAGTTGCCTCGATGAGGTTTTCAACTAGTAGGTCTTCCTAAGCACCCCAAAGGATGTTTTCAACTAAGATCTTTTCTTTTTCTTCTTTTTTCTCCTTTTTACAATCCATTGACTGCCTCATGGAGGTTTTCAATAGATGAGCCAATATTAGGCACCTAAAAGGAGGATTTCACCTAAGATTTTATTTTTTCTCTTATTTTTCCTATTTTTCATTTTTTATTTCTTTTTACTATCCTACTTTACTTGAAAAAAAATGAAGTTTCTTTAAAGCATAGGGAGACTTCCAATGCTTTGACATGTACTTGAATGCGAGAGACAAACTTCATTGACTGAGATGAGATTAAGAATTGTTGAAGAAGAGTTTTTTGCTTCAACATAATGATTTTATGGAACCATATTTCAATATAGTTGTGATGCCCTTGGTCTACTTGATGATTTGGATCATCCTATATGTCTTCTTCTTCCATGAAATTTAGACCTTATTTTTTTTTTTTTTTATTCTCTTGAACACATAGGGGATATGATGGTGAACATGATGGAACTTCCTAAATATCTAATTCTGATGTCTTCTCTCCATGAAGTGCAGCCCATGATCTTTTAGTCTCCTCATTTGAATCTTCTTCTGGATTTTGTCCTTCAATTACAACAAGTGAATCTTTCTTTTGGAAAACCTTTCCTGATATGAGATGAATATCACTCAGATCAAGAGGATTTGTTTGGAAGTATTGTACCTCAACATTTTAAGTGGGTTGTGCTACTTCCTTGTGTGGGTTTGGAAATGGTGGTACAGGTGGTTGAGTGGGAGTGGATCTTTGAGGTGGATGTGGTTGAGGTTGTGGTTGTGGTGGAGGTGAATGGTAGGGATAACATGGAGTTGGGTATGGAGGTTATTGAGGAAAATATTTAGGATGTTGTGGATTTCTCCCATAAGTTCCATGCCAACCTTGTGGCCCAGATTGTTTTTGAGGTTGAGACTTCCAAGTTTTCAAAGGAAAGAGTATGTTCCAATTAATTTGTGATGAATGTGGATAAGCTTGAAATTGTGAATTAGTTTCTTACATAATATAAAGTTGAATAGGCTTCCATGGTCTTCTTGGAGCTACATAACATAGCTGATTTGGTGATTGACTTGATCCATTTTCATCTTGGTAAACTTCCTTCAACTATGGTAATGACAGGAAATATTTAAGAGCATGTGATTTTGCATGGAAAACACAAATATCAACATCTTCTTTGTGCTCATCTTGCATTCTTAACATTTCTACTTGTTCTCTTAGATTGCTAAATTTTTTTGTTTTAAAGTTATCAAGAAAATTTCCAAGTTTAACTTGACTTAATGATCTTGATGTTGATTTAATTACTCTTTCCCTTCCTCTTGATATGCACTTGCATGTTTAACAAATTTCTTCAAATGATAATTGGTATACATTACCTCTCATTAGGGGAATTTTGAGGTCTAAAATGGGCCTCCTAAGGAAATTATAAAATAATAGTGGAAGTAATAAAATAATATTAGATTACATCATCAAATTTTAGAGGGAAAAAAGAATAAAAAAGAATAAAATAATAAAACTACTTTTTCAACTCATATTTTCAACTTATCTCCCTAATTTTTTACTCAAATTTCGAGCGGGAGTACTCGTTGGATGAAAAATTTAATTTCTCATCTAGGGAGTACCCATGTTGCATACTTTCGATGAACCCCGCTACAAGAAAATTGATAAATACATGAAAAATGTTGCATACTTTTGATGGACCCTGCTACAAGAAAATTGATAAATACATGAAAAACGTTTTTCATGTATTTATCAATTTTCTTGTAGAAGAGTTCATCGAAAGTATACAACATGGGTACTGGGATAAGAAATTAAATTCTGCATCCAACGAGTGTTTTCGCTCGAAATTTGATTTAAATTTAGGGATATAAGTTGAAAATACGTGTTGAAAAAAGTAGTTTTATTATTTTAACTCTTTTACTCTAGAAATGGTGAATCATCCCCCATGGTTGACATCATCATTTTGAATCCTATTGGCTCTTATAAAGTTTATTTTTGTAGTACATTTTTCTTAGGAGGCCCATTTAGACCTCAAAATTCCCCTAATAACTTATGAGATCAAGGAGAACAATCCAATAATTCCTAATTCTTCTAAGTAAGAAGGTTTTTAGTGTGTCAGATCTTGAATGATTTAATTTTTACCTCTTAACATTATACATGAATCTCTCTATTAGGTCCTTAAGCCTCCCATCTTTTTTTTTGAGTCATTCGAAAGATTTCTTCCTTAAGATCATGGTCTTTATATTTTTCTAGAAATATCTTTTGCATATCATTCCACAAACTTATTGAATTAGTCCCTAAACTAATGAATCATTTAATAGCTCTATCCTTCAATGTTATTGGCAACAATCTCAATGATCTAGGTGGATATTGGTGGTCACCCACCTATTCCACTTAGGGCCCCACTATTGTCTCTTTCAGTTTTTCAGTTTCGGCACAACCTACTATTTTTAGCAGTTTTTCGAGTCTTGAACTTCCGGAGCCATTTTGAGGCCCTAAACGATGTTTTTTGGGAAAACGAGGAGCAAAATGGGTCTATGGACCGATGTTTCTCACTAAAAATCTGTAGTCCTCAGATAGATATTTCTAACAAGGTATGGTATGCATCAAACGAAGATCGTATGTCAAAGTTACGTCCTCAGGAAGTTGAAACACCAATTTACCCAAATGTGGCCCATAGTTTTGGCGCTTCATCTCCTAGGGTTAGGGTTTTGGCTGTTTAGGATTTCCCATTGTTTATAAATAATAAATAGGCCCTCGAACCTCATTTTAACTAAGTTCAGAGGCCTATAGCCGCCACATCTCTTCTCATAGATAGCTACCAGTGCCTTAGCTAGTTTTATTTCCATTATGTCCGTAAGAAAATTTCAGTTCTTCAATATTAATTAAATGAAGTGTTATTTCCACTGCATCTTTGTATTTATGGTTATATGTTTATTATGTTGCATTCCTGCACAAATCTGGATCAGTGGTATCAGAGCAGTCTTCTTTTTCTCAATCTTTCTTTGCATGTCCCCAATGAGGTCAGGGTATAAGGAGTTAGGGCTCGATCTAGTGGAACATTTGCAAGATCAGCCTCGCAAATGCCGATGGATGCCCATGGGGGAAGAAAAGAAATATGAGGGACCAGGAGATCCTATCAAAATATTGCTCGAGGAGGCCCTTGAAAAACAAAGGAATGCGATGATGGATAACTTTTCCCAGATCCCTTAATGGCTACCCACCGGTGGCGTATCTGCATCCAGCAGCCACTCTGGAGGTGTGACTCCTTTTAAGGTACAAGTAAAATTTGACATTCCCGTATTTGAGGGTCAAATAGATGTAGATGTTGTAGATAGATGGTTGAATCTATTAGAAGGCTATTTCTCGGTTCATGACTTTTCCGACAAGGAGAAGATTATTTTTTCACTCTTCAAAGATGTCCCCCATGTCAAGGACTGGTGGGAAACCCACTGTGAGAAAAAGGATGAGACAAAACCCTCTCTGTTCTCGGCCATACCCGCTTGGAATTCTTTTCGAGACGCCATCCGGGAAAAATACTATCCCATGGGGAGCTATGAGGACAAGTACATACAGTGGACCATGCTGCGACAACAAAGGGATCAAGATGTGCATGAGCTAATGAATCTATTCCATACCCTGTGCACCAAGTTGGGTATCAAATATCTAGAGAAAAATCTGGTGCTAAAGTATTGCAGTTGTCTACAAAGATACATTCAGGAGTAAATGGAGTTCCTCGACGTTTACTCGCTTGTTACGACATACTGGTATGCTTCCAGGATTGAGTATAAATTCAAATAGAAGAAGCGAGATTTTGGATCTGCGAATCAAAAGCAAGGGAAAGATGCTCCCAAACCGCAGAAAAAAGGATAGAGCCAAGGCATGGCGACTCAAGACAACCTGTCGAAGCCACAAGCAAAGAAAAACACCGCAAAGCTAAAGAAGGACACGGGAAAGTAGTGTGAGTTCCATAAGAGCTGCACTCACAACACAAGTGAGTGTTGGGCCAAGCAGTCGTTGGTGGTTGAGATGAGGGCTTTTGAGTCAGATGCATGGTCCGACTTTGAATCTGAACATGACAAAGGGAAAAATATTATTGATGCGGAGCCCAATGCCACTATTGCCACTGCGAAGATCCAGAAGGAGGAACCAGAAGATCCAGAGGAGGAGGAACGTCTCTTCCACTCCTAGATGTGGGTAAAGGGCTCCCCGGTATAGTTCATTGTCAACAATGGGAGACAAAAGAACCTCATTTCAGCAGACGTCGTGAAGCGGTTGGGCTTGTCGACCACAACTCACCCACATCCATACACCATCGGGTGGCTTCACCAAGGACGAGATCTCCGCATTCGCCAGCAGTGTCGCCTTCCCTATAACATCAAGCCCTTCACAGATGAGGTATTATGTGAGGTTTCTCCTATTGATGTTTCTGATGTATTATTAGGAAAACCATACTTGTGGAAGTGCCATTTTGTGTATGAGTCTCGGCCTCGCATTGTTATTACTACTTTGGGAAATAAGTTGTACAGGATACCAAAGGTACCACCTCCTGCCACTGTCTCTTTGGTTACTGCAAAACAATGTAGTAAACTCATTTCCCAAACCAAGAAATTCATTTTCCTGATGATCCGCCCCCAGGCCAAGAAGAAGACTATGGCCATGACCTCTAGACAGGGCTCCTCTGCATGACAACAACAAATGGATAAGGTTGTGGAGGAGTACAGGGACATCTTCACCTCACCCATAGGGGTTCCTTTGCACTATCAAGTCAAGCACCCGATTGATCTGACCCTAGGTGTACTGCTACCCAATGGACAGATCTATAGGCGCTATGTTCTGGAGAACGATGAGATCATGAGGTAGCTTCAGGATTTGTTGCAGAAAGGTCACATCTGACCAATTTCATCAACCTATGGGAGCCCGATCGTGTTGGTATAGAAGAAGGATGGGACGTGGAGACTCTGTATTGACTATCAGGCGCTGAACAAGATCACTCTCAGGAATAGGTACCCGATCCCATGGATTGATGACCTTCTGGACCAACTCAAAGGTGCAAAATATTTCAGCAAGATTGACTTGAAGTATGGGTATCACCAGGTACCAATTGAACCCTCTGATGTGTGGAATACTACCTTCAAAGCCAAGGAAGAACTTTTCGAATGGCTAGTCATGCCTTTCAGGTTGATGAATGCTCCTGCAACCTTCATGAGGATGATGGATGACATCTTGCGACCATTCACCAACTCATTTGTAGTGGTGTAGTTGGATGAAATTCTGATGTTCATCCAAACTTGGGAAGAGCACCTTCACCACATCCGATAAGTCCTCCAAACACTGCGGCAACACAAGTTGTGTGCCAATTTAGAGAAGTGCACTTTTGGCATGACCCAGGTTCAATATCTGGGATACATTATTGATGAAAGGGGGGTGCATGTGGATCCAACCAAGATGTAAGTCATTCGGGATTGGCCAACCCCAACCACTATAACAGAGCTTCATAGCTTTCTAGGTCTTGATAATTTCTACCGTAGGTTTGTGTTGGGATTCTCTCATATCACTTGGCCCTTTAGTCAAGTCACCAAGGGAGGAGCGAGAGAAAAATTATTTTGGTCGGAACCTCAACAGAAGGCATTCACAGAATTGAAAAAATTGCCTCTGCTCTGCCCCAGTGCTCACATTACCAGACTCGCAACAGTCATTTGAGATCAAGACAAATGCCTCTGACTATGCTATTGGGGTAGTTCTTACTAAACAGGGACATCCAGTGGCATATCATAGTGAGACATTATCTGACACAGTTCGAAAGTATCCCACTTATGACAAAGAAATGTATTCCATTATGCAAGATTGTCGACAATGGAAGAATTACATTTTGGGGAAGGAAAAAATCATCCACATAGACTACTGGCCCCTGCAGCTCATATAGACACAAGGGAAGTTGCAAAATGATCACCATCAGAAGTGGTCCACATATCTGCAACAATTTCATTTGAACATAAAGTACAAGAAGGGTAGCACCAATAATGTTGCAGACAACCTCAGCCGACCCCTGATCGTGGTTCTCACCATCGTTCTCAACTCTTGTGGGCACGAGACTTCTGATTGGCCACTTCCTTACGAGAGCAACCCAGAATTTGGCCACACTTACAAGGCACTCTTGGGGGGTACACAAGTTCCAAATTTTCACCTCCAAGATGCACTTTTATGTCACCTGGGACACCTTTGTGTTCCTTCATGTGAGCATGCCAAGATGATATGGGAAGCACACTATAGTCGATTCACTGGGAATTTATGGGTCGAGAAAACAGTAGTAGTACTACAGAATTATTTCTATTGGCCTAACCTTCGAAAGGATGTCGGGAAGCACATCAGATCCTGTACTGCTTGTTCCATTGCCAAACCAACCATCAAGAAGCAAGGCCTATATACTATGCTACCTACCCCTAGTCGACCTTGGGAATCCATCTCCATGGATTACATGCGGGCTTGCCTTCTACTGAGCATGGACATGACTGTGTTTTCATGGTCATTAACAGATTCTCGAAGATGGCCATTATGGCGGCCTGCAAGAAGAATATCATAGCAGAAGCCACTGCTAAACTCTTCTTTGAGCGAGTGTGGGTGTACTTTGGGATCCCACAGTCTATCATATCAGATCAGGATAGTAGATTCCTCAGCACATTTTGGTCCAGCCTCTGGTCAATGCTGGACACCAAGCTCAACAAGTCCACAGCTTTCCATCCCCAAATAGATGGCCAGACATAGGTCGTCAACAAAATGGTTGTAAACATTATGCACATGTACAACTCAAATCATCCACGCACATGGGACGAGAGCCTCCCCTATGTAAAACATAGTTATAACTAGGCTCTCCACAGTTCAATCGGCCATAGCTCCTTTCAGGTGGGCTTGGGATTCCAGCCACTATGTCCCATTGATGTAGCCATGCCATTTGTGGCTATTTAGGGTGATTTGGCTCATGTCCAATCTGAATTTGACATAGCAAATAGATTTATCGAGCGCATTCAAAACATCCGCCAACAGGTTCATGACATATTGGACAGAGCCAATGCTAAGTACAAGAAATGCCATGATAAACATCGGGTGCCACATAACTTCCAGGTGGGCGACAAAGTATGGCTACATTTGCAGAAGGAGCGCCTCACTGGACCCCACCGCAAGCCTCACCGGCTCCGATACGAGCTGTAAACCATCACCAAGACTTTAGGGAACAATGCCTTCAAGCTCAGTATTCCACCATTCCTTGGTCTGCAGCCAGTATTCAATGTGGACTGCCTTCGTCCTTACTTCCCACCTCTACTGGACACCTCTGACATTATAGAACAACTCACACCAACAGAGTTAAACCCAGACTGCATGGAACATGCCACCACAGATTGTATCATGGACATGCAAATCAAGAACACTTGCCAACAGAAGATCCAACTGTATTTGGTTGTTAAAGCTGTCCAACTCCTGCACCAAGGAACGTGGTTCACCAGGGACCAAGTTCAACAAAAATTTCCTCATCTCATGGAGGAACTTAACTCAATGGGAACCATTTCTTCCTAAGGGGGGAGGAATGATCCAAGTGGATATTGGTGGTCACTCGCCTCTTCCACTTGGGGCCCCACCATTGTCTCTTTTAGTTTTTTCCAGTTTCAGCACAACTTACTATTTTTAGCATTTTTTCAGGTCTTGAACTTCTGGATCCGTTTTGAGGCCCTAAACGATGTTTTTTTGGGAAAACGGGGAGAAAAATGGGTCCATGGATTGATGTTCCTCACTAAAAAATTGTATTCCTCGGATAGATATTTATAACGAGGTATGGTACGCATTAAACGAAGATCGTATGCCAAAGTTACATCCCCGGGAAGTTGAAACACCAATTTACCCAAACAAGGCCCATACTTTTGGCGCTTCGTCTCCTAGGGTTAGGGTTTTGGCTATTTAGGATTTCCCATTGTTTATAAATAATAAATAGGCCCTCCAACCTCATTTTAACTGAGTTAAGAGTCTTGTAGCCACCACATCTCTTCTCAGAGATAGCGACCAGTGCCCTAGCTAGTTTTATTTCCATTCTTTCTGTAAGCAAATTTCAGTTCTTCGATATTAATGAAATGAAGTGCTATTTTTGCTGCATCTTTGTATTTATGGTTATATGTTTATTTTTTTGCGTTCCTGCATAAATCTAGATAAGTGGTATCAGAGCGGTATGCTTTTTCTCGATCTTTCTTTGCATGTCCCCAACGAGGTCAGGGTATAAGGAGTTAGGGCTCGATCTGGTGGAACCTTTGCAACATCAGCCTCACAAAGCCCGACGGATGCCCATGGGGGACTAAAATAAAGATGAGTGAGTAGGAGATCCTATCAAAATATTGCTCGAGGACCTCAAAAACAAAGGAACGCAATGATAGATAACTTTGCCCAGATCCTTCAACGGTTGCCCACCGGCGACGCATCTGCATCCAGTAGCCACTCTGGAGTTGCGATTCCTTTTAAGGTAAAATTAAATTTTGACATTCCCATATTTGAGGGTCAAATAGATGCATATGCCATAGATAGATGGTTGAATCTATTAGAAGGATATTTCTCGATTCATGACTTTTCTGATAGGGAGAAGATTATTTTTTCACTCTTCAAAGCTGCCCCCATGTCAAAGACTATTGGGAAACCCACTGTGAGAAAAAGGATGAGATAGAACCCTCTTAGTTCTCGGCCATACCCACTTGGAATTATTTCCGAGATGTCATCCGGGAACAATACTATCCCTTGGGGAGCTATGAGGACAAGCACATACAATTGACCATGCTGCGACAACAAAGGGATCAAGATGTGCATGAGATGACGAATCTATTCCATACCCTGTGCACCAAGTTGGGTATCAAAGATTTAGAGAAACATTTGGTGCTAAAGTATCTCAGTTGTTTGCATAGATACATTTAGGAGGAAATGGAGTTCCTCGACATCTCCTCACTTGGTACGACATACCGGTTGAGCAGAAATTCAAACAGAAGAAGCGAGATTTTGGATCTGTGAATCAAAACCAACGGAAGGGTGCTACCAAACCACAGAACAAAAGACAGAGCCAAGGCATGGCGACTCAAGACAACCTGTTGAAGCCACAAGTAAATAACAACACGGCAAAGCCAAATAAGGACACAGGAAAGTGGTGTGAGTTCCATAAGATCTCCACTCACAACACAAGTGAGTGTCGGGCCAAGCAGTCGCTGGTGGCCAAGATGAGGGCTTCTGAGTCAGATGCATGCTCCGACTCTGAATCAGAACATGACAAATGGAAACAGATTATTGATGCGGAGTGCAGAGCTACTGTTGTCACTACGAAGATCCAGAAGGTCATAGTGCAACTCGGTGTCATGAAAGGGATGAGGTCTCATGGATACTATAGTGAGAGGATATCGATGCCATAATTTTCTCATTGCAAAGATGATATGGGAGGCACACTACAGTCAAGTCACTGGGAATTTTGGGGTCGAGAAAATAGTAGCAGTACTATTAGTGTCAGTATTTTCAGCCTTCCTTCAGTGACCAAACATGCTCTTACAAAGTGATTTTAAGGTGTCAAGGTCAAATTTTTTCATTTCAATGAGTCTTCAAGCAAAAATTGGTCACTAGGTATTAGGTCTAGGGTTTTCTTTTACTCCTGTCAAAGTTGTCCAAATGTCAGTCCATGTCACCATTCACCTGAGTGTACCATCATTCAGAGGGTTTTCATCATCATGTCAAGTTCCATTGGGTCATTTTACAGCTTTTTCATGCTTCAGTTGTGCCTAGGTACGGTTCATTTCCCTCTCCTAGGGTTTTGGAGGTAATTTCTCTTGGATGGTCAAATCATCAGCGAAACTTGTATCTTGATGTTCATACACCTTCCCCTATCCTTTATGTACCTTATTAAACACTTCCCATCACTGAGATCCCCAAAATTCCTCATTTTCACATAAACCCTAGTTTCTTGCTACAACTTGGCAATTTTCTAGGCTAGGCCTGTGTTTTTCCCTTTTGGACCCCTTCCCCTCACTCAATCTCTGAAATTCCACTTTTCCCTGCTTCTTAACATCCCTCCATACTTCCAAAAATTTCTCCAAAAATTTAGAAGCCCCTTATCCTCTTCATTTCGCTTCATTTCGACAAATCCCTTATTTCACACATCGGGATAGGTTTGACTCAAATGATGTTTCAGAGCAATAAAAGATGAATTTTGGAAAACTGAGAGAGGTTTTTGTCCACAATAGTCCAAGTACGAAAAAAATACTTCATGTTTTACACAGGTGTCATGGTTCTATAGAAATTTCAAAAATACCGTTGCCTCAGGAGAATTGAATGCACCTCTGAAGTGACCTTGGGAAAATCAAGATTTCTCCTAGCTTGGTTGGCCAAATGACTTGCTTGATGAGTCAAATGATAACTAGACACAAAGAGATTTCCAATGAGATATCATGAGCTCAATGTGAAGTTGAGGAAGACCTTCAAAAGTTGACTGCAACAACACTCTGCCTTGAGGCAGCCTCATTCTGCTCATTTTGACTAGTCTTGGGATATTTGATTTTTGACAGGGTAAATGAACTCCAAATTGAAAAATTCCACTTGGGTTGGAAAGTAGACTCAAAGAGATTTCCAAAGATCTATCACACGCCCAATTGGGAATTCGTGAAGTGCCTCAGAAAAAGGCTCAAAGTGGCGTGACGCATTGCATTTTTGGGCGCGGTGCATAGAGAAATTTGGCTTCATTTTGACTCTTCAGCTCAGAAACTCGCCCAATTTTGACTAGTTTTACATTTTGATGTAATTATTGATCGACCTTGATGTAATTTGATGAATATGATGTAATTTTTGCTCATATTTACTTGTTCTAGAGGATTCATTCACTAAAAAGTGAAAATTAAATGAATGGATCAATTTCCTAGCATATAGAGGCAAGTTGTTTGATTGCCTAGATTTCAGTTCCTTGTTTAGAATTGGTTGAAACAGCTCCTAGAAGGATGAGCTCGACCCATAGAGGCATGGGAAGGGGTTAGGATGGTCTATATCATGTATTTTCTGAGACATTTTCAGGGTTGGACTCTTGGGAATAGTTTGGCACTCCATTGTATATTCATTTCAGATTTTTGGCAAAGGAAAGACCAGAGTTTTGCAGCACTTGTTGGGATCCTTGTGGCTTTGAGTTTTGATGATGTTTTTCTCCATGTATATATAAGTTTCATTAATTTTTATGTACACCATTTCCCTTCTCTTTGCTTCTGAATTAAACAAATGAGTAACTAAGGTAGAATTCATTAGTTTGCTCGTGCTCTGCCTTAAAATTTTGTTTAGTTTTATATGTTTTCGTTAGTTTGAAGAGGATCCTTGCACCCTCTTGCCCTCTTCAGCTCCTCAGCAGTCTTTTCCATCTATTCATTGAATCTAAGACAGCAAAGTCATTTCCTTCCCTGCCCCAACTTTAACTCTGCAAGAATTTGGCCTCATCCCCAAGCCCAAAATTGTCTTTCCCTTTTTCTAACAGAAAACCCTAAAAATCAAAATCAAACTCCTTTATTCATATACCTAGCCTAAAATTAGCATTCATTTCAGTCATCTCAAGCCCTATTGATTACTTTTCGCTGAGATTGACCCGGAGAGAGCCCTCTCCTATTCTGGTAGGGCTAGCTACTAGACTGAGCGTGGTTTGATGTTACCCTGAACTCTGCATTTTTTAGCCTGAGGTGGATTTGGGCAATAAAAAGTACTACAGAATTATTTCTATTGGCCTAACCTTCGAAAGGATGTCGGGAAGCACATTAGATCCTCTACTGTCTGTGCCATTGCCAAACCGACCACCAAGAACCAAGGCCTATATACTCCGCTACCTACCCCTAGTCGACCTTGGGAATCCATCTACATGGATTACATGTCAGGCCTGCCTTCTACTAAGCATGGAAATAACTTTTCTTTTGTGGTCATCGACAGATTCTTGAAGATGGCCATTATGGCGACCTGCAAGAAGAATATCACAGCAGAAGCCACTGCTAAACTCTTCTTTGAGTGAGTTTGGGTGCACATTGGGATCCCATAGTCTATCATATCAGATTGGGATAGCAGATTCCCCAACACATTTTGGTCCAGCCTCTGGTCAATGATGGACACCAAGCTCACCAAGTCCACAAATTTCCATCCCCAAACAGGTGGCTATACAGAGGTCATTAACAAAATGATTGTACACATTCTGTGCATGTACAATTCAAAGAATCCAGACACATGGGAAGAGAGCCTCCCCTATGTAAAACATAGTTATAACCGGGATCTCCATAGTTCAATTAGCCATAGCCCGTTTCAGGTGGGCTTGGGATTCCAGCCACTATGTCCCATTGACGTAGCCATGCCATTTGCGGCTACTCAGGCCAATTCGGCTCATGTCCAGTCTGAACTTGACAAAGAAAATAGCTTCATCAAGCACATTCAACACATCCGCCAATAGGTTCATGAAATATTGGACAGAGCCAATGCCACGTACAAGCAACACCATGATCAACACCAAGTTCCACATAACTTTCAGGTGGGCGACAAAGTGTGGCTACATTTGCAGAAGTAGAGCCTCACTGGACCCCACTCCAAGCTTTGACTGCTCCGATATGGGTCGTACACCATCACAAAGACTGTAGGGAACATTTCATTCGAGCTCAGTATTCCACCATTCCTTGGTCTGCACCCAGTTTTCAATGTGGACCACCTTCGTCCTTACTTCCCACCTCTACTGGACACCTATGACATTGCAGAACAACTCACACCAACAGAGTTAAACCCAAAATGCATGGAATAGGCCACCAAAGATTGTATCATGGACATGCAAATCAAGAACACTGACCAACAGAAGATCCAACTGTATCAGGTTGTTAAAGCTAGCCAACTCTTGCACCAAGGAAAGTGGTTCACTAGGGACCAAGTTCAACAGAACTTTCCTCATCTCATGGAGGAACTTAACGCAATGGGGACCATTTCTTCCTAAGGGGGAGGAATAATCCAGGTGGATATTGGTGGTCACCTGCCTATTCCACTTGGGGCCCCACTATTTTCTCTTTCATTTTTTTCATTTTTGGCACAACTTACTATTTTTAGCAGTTTTTTGGGTCTTGAATTTCTGGAGCCATTTTGAGGCCCTAAACGATGTTTTTTGGGAAAACGGGGAGCCAAATGGGTCCATGAACCGATTTTCCTCACTCAAAATTTGTTCTCCTCGGATATATATTTCTAACGAGCTATGGTACGCCTCAAAAGGAGATCGTATGCCAAAGTTACGTCCACAGGAAGTTGAAACACCAATTTACCCAAATGGGGCCCATAGTTTTGGCACTTCATCTCCTAGGGTTAGGGTTTTTGATGTTTATGATTTCCCATTATTTCTAAATAATAAATAGGCCCTCGAGCCTCATTGTAACTTAGTTCAGAGGCCTGTAGCTGCCACATCTCTTCTCAAAGATAGCTACCAGCTCGCTAGCTAGTTTTATTTCCATTCTGTCTGTAAGAAAATTTCAGTTCTTCGATATTAATGAAATGAAGTGTTATTTCCACTGCATAATTGTATTTATGGTTATATGTTTATTCTATTGTGTTCCTGCATAAATCCGGATCAATGGTATCAGAATGGTCTACTTTTTCTCGATCTTTCTTTGCATGTCCCCAACGAGGTCGAGGTATAAGGACTTAGGGCTCGATCTGGTGGAACCTTTGCAAGAACAGCCTCGAAAACCCCAATGGATGCCCATGGGGGACGAAAAGAAAGATGAGGGAGCAGGAGCTCCTATCAAAATATTGCTCGAGGAGGCCCTCGAAAAAAAAAAGGAACGTGATGATGGATAACTTTGCCCAGATCCTTCAACGACTGCCCACCGGCAGCGTAACTGCATCCAGCAGCCACTGTAGAGGTGCGACTCCTTTTAAGGTACAAGTAATTTTTGACATTCCCATATTTGAGGGTCAAATAGATGTAGATGTCGTAGATAGATGGTTGAATCTATTAGAAGGATATTTCTCGGTTCATGAATTTTCTGACAAGGAGAAGATTAATTTTGCACTCCTCAAAGCTGCCCCGCATGTCAAGGACTGGTGGGAAACCCACTGTGAGAAAAAGGATGAGACAGAACCCTCTCAGTTCTCGGGCGTACCCACTTGGAATTCTTTCCGAGACGCCATCTGGGAACAATACTATCCCATGGGGAGCTTTGAGGACAATTAGATACAATGGACCACGCTGCGACAACAAAGGGATCAAGATGTGCATGAGCTGACGAATCTATTCCATACCCTTCACACCAATTTGGGTATCAAATATTCATAAAAATATCTAATGCTAAAGTATTCGCAGTTTTTTGCACAGATACATTCAGGAGGAAATGGAGTTCCTCGACATCTCCTCGCTTGGTACGGCATACCAATATACTTCCAAGATTGAGCAGAAATTCAAACAGACGAAGCGAGATTTTGGATCTGCGAATCAAAACCAAGGGAAAGGTGCTCCCAAACCGCAGAACAAAGGACAGAGCCAAGATATGGCTACTCAAGAAAATATTTCGAAGCCACAAGCAAAGAACAACACCGAAAAGCCATAGAAGGACACAGGAAAGTGGTGTGAGTTCCATCAGAGCTCCATTCACAACACAAGTGAGTGTCGGGCCAAGCAATTGATGGTGGCCGAGATGAGGGCTTCTGAGTCAGAGGCATGCTCCGACTCTAAATCAGAACATGACAAAGGGAAACATATTATTGATGCAGAGCCCAACGCCACTATTGCCACTACAAAGATCCAGAAGGTCATAGTGCAACTCGGTGTCATGAAAGGGATTGATGACCTTCTGGACAAACAATTCCAAATTCAAAGACAAATTTTTCCGAATTCTATGATCTGTTGAAAAGTGTAACTAAGGTTCAGTCTTCATAATGACATGTAATTGTTACTTTTATGTAAATGATGCAAAGAATAAAAATCAAATTATTATTGTAATGCTTGCCTCATGCGTTTCATCAGAAAGGAATTTTATTTTTAGATGGCTCCCATTATGAGCCTTTAGGATTTTCCATCTAGTCATAAAAGTCAAAGAGAGTTAATGTCATGTATGAAGAACCCTTCTTGGGAATGTTACAAATGTATGCAATTAAATAGGATTGTTAATTAGTGCTCCAAGGCAAGAAAAAGTTATCCTTCTTCAAGTCGACTTCAAGATGAAATATAGAACTCATGTCAGCTCACCTAAATTGGAGACACAATTTTTCATATGGTCATGTTGACTAATATACATGGAAAAAATATATAAATAGGAAGCTCAACCTATGCCAGAGTCAAGAAGTTTGATCACCTCTAAAATTCAGATGGGAAATTGCAGTGACAAGTTCAGATGTCATTTCAGGAAAGAGGCTCAGATAAAAAGTAAAAATAATCTTAGTCTAATTGCAGAGATCACAATGCATACTGCAACATATATGTTAGTTAGAGTTTCAGTCACATGTTGTGGAGATCATAGTGTAGATTGCAGCAAATATTTTAGAGATAGTTTCGATCACAGTTGCAGAGGTCACATTGCCGATTGCAGCAGAGATAATAGACACAGTTTCGGTCACATGTTGCAGAGATCACAGTGTAGATTGCAGCAAAGATGATAGACACAGTGTCGGTCTCATTTCACCATGTGTTTCATTGTTATTTCAGATCAGAATGTTCGATATAATCACATAAAGGAGGTATTCTATATTTTGGTGTCATTACAATTAAGTAAGGACACGGTTTCGATGCTATATCTACTTCAATATCACCACACGAAGAATATCGGATTGGAGATGATCCCAGTGCTACCAAAGAGAGAGGGTCATAGTGCAACTCGGTGTCATGAAAGGGATGAGGTCTCATGGATACTACAGTGAGAGGATCTCGATGCCATAATTATCTCATTTCAAAACATAGTGACATGGATCCTAGTATGCTAACGCAGCTCGAGGAAGAACAAACATGGATCACTTGATGAAAAGGCATATGAAGGAATAATATTGAATGTCAAGAGAACTTGTTTCTTGGTCTTGGAATGAAAAATAGGTCAAGAGTCTTGGTATTTGTCAATTGGAATCTCTATAAGAAGAATTTGTGTGAGTTTTCCTCTTAAAAAGTGAGAGGTTTTGGCCCAAGTTGATAGACTACATTCTAAGTCTCTTGTCTATTTATCTTCACACATTGGTAGTTTTTTGATGAAGAAGAACATTAATAACCTAAGTAAAACAAAAACCTAATCTAATAATTAAAAATCACTCACAAGCAGTTACTAATTCAAGATAAATCACCTAATACTTGATGCCCTAGATTTCTCAACATGACCTCATACCATACAAGTTGGGAAAGAAAGATGGAGGGATGTTATTTATATGAACATTGATATCAGTATCTTGAATGGGAAATCCAAGAGGATCTTATCCATGTTCATCATCTCCATTCATTTCTTCTACCTTATCTCTCACCTCTTCTTCTTCTACCTACAAAATTGGATGGTGGTGTGGCTCTTACTGTACCACATGATCAAGTGGGGGGGGTTTGGTATTGGAGAAGTATCTTTTTTATAAACATAATTGAATAAGAATGCTAATGCAATGCAATTTTTTTTGTCTTTGAAATGAAATATGACTATTGAGATTTTTTTTTCTTGCAGAAAGTAAAATAAATGAATCAAATATGGAAGAAAAAAATGCATACTTTGACACCTCCCTGACAATTGTGGCAAAAAGTTATGAGCTCCAGTTTTGCAACAAGAATGTTGCAACTCCCAAAGATACCAACTTAAATTATCAACCCGGAATTCATACAAAATTAAGAGGTGTTGGAACTATATGTGCAGGATACAATGTTTCATTCTTTCATTGATATTATTTAATCATAGTGAATGTCATGATATCAAAGCCTAATCTAATTACAGAAATTGAAATGTTATTCTATTCAAATGTAAACACTAATCCTAATTGCAAGAAGGTAAAGGTTATGTTATTTGTGGGAATGAAAAGTACTTTTCTATTTGCAGAATGTAAACCTTGTGATACTTACAACAATATGAATCATTATTCTAATTTCATAATCTGAAAATAAATTAATCCAATGCAAGAAGAAAAATTTGTAATTGAAATCCTAACAACATGAATTGAAGGAAATAAGACTAGTATAATTTGTAAAGGTAAATTCCTAAGTGGTGTTTATTCTTACCCAAATCATGGATTTAAAGCCTAGGGGTCATTATTAAATACTAAGAGACAAAAACCAAGCTTTTGGATTAGATCTGGTCAAGTTTACATGTGCTACAAGAGTGCCACAGGAGATGCTACAAGAAGGCATGCTTCGCTACAGGAGGAGATAACTTGTCGAATGCCTAAGTAAATAAAATGAAAATGGGATGGGAAATTTATTTTTATTAAGTAGGATGTATTAGGACTTCATTAAAAGTGAAATCACTCCAAAATTTCCATGTTAACATGTGCTAAAAAATAGCAGGAAATTACTAGTCTGAAAAATGAAAATTCAATAACTAGTGAGCTAGTTAACCTACCAGATTCATAACCTAATAAAGTGAAAATAATACAGGGTAAATTTTGTTATTAACTTGATGTTTTTATGACCAAATAAAAGTGGAATAATCTCAAATTAATACTATGAATAGGTTCAAAAAAATAGCATAAAATTACTACTATTTTGCTACAAGGGACTTCTAGACATTCTAGATTTGTGAACTAGTAAACCAATCCAAGTAACTCAATGGTGAATATGAATTTTCAAAGTTGGTCCAAGGATGAATCATGTTTGTGACTCTATAAATAAACTTAAAAATAACTCACTTAAATCATCTAACTAATGTAACCTAAAAAAAAACAAGCATGAAAAATAAATGTAGAAATAAGAGATGCAAGTGAACATACATTCAAACAAAATAAATAAATTTTACAAGAGGGATATGAGGCTCTTGGGATGGCCAATCCCAAGGAAAATCAGATTCATATACTAGGAAACCATTCTTTAGAAGTTAAAAATGACACCATACCTCATTATTTTAATCAATCCAAGTACATCCTTGCTAGAAATGAAAGTGGAGTTGCTAAATAACAAGTTTTCTCCACAAGCAGACTAAGAATTACATGCCTCTAGAGGAAAATTCGAATTGGTACTTATACAATTTGACGAGGAACAATTATCCTTGAAAGGAGGAATCTTTCCTCTCCAAAATCCCTCCAATAGTGGATCTAGTTCCCAACTCTAGGAATCTGCATTAAATGACATGGCATACATTCCTATATTTTTTCAAGTACTGGAGTTCTATATTTTGTCAATAATTTCGTCATATTTTTTTCATTTATTATACAATATTAATCCTCCTTTACTAGGGATCAAGACTCTAGATTATCTCCTCCTCCAAATCTTCACAATGGGCCCAATATTCTCATAATATTCTACAAAAATATATAATATTAGGCACATAATATGAAATTATCTATAAACGTTCCAAAGAACATATTAAAGCTAAAAAGACATTATTAAGTGTAGAAGGAGAGGTTTACTATAGCCTTCATGTGCCTAGTAAAGGTTATATGGGCCTTAATTTGTGCCTAATTTGGAGGCCCATATGTCTCAATTATGGATGTAATTTCCAATAGTGGTCTTCATCATGGCCATATTTTGAGCAATGCTTATAAGTAAGTTTATCTCCCTCTCTATTAACAATGTAAGTTTTGAAACGGGAATGGAAAAGACTACCCTCTTTTTTTAGGTAGCAAAATATCATCTGATTTTGAAAAGTCTTGATTCAGAGTACTCTTAATTTTTTTAGCATATTTTTGACACATTAAATTTTCTTATGTACCAAGTATAAAAATTATTTTTAAAATGTTAGTGATTTTTATGTTGATTTTGAAAAGTGTCGATGTTAGTATCATCCCCTTTTTTTAGAAGACTTATTTTCTAGTTTAAATTTTCTAATGTATTAAATGCTAATAATTATTTTCTAAATTTAACAATTTTTTGAATACACGTCTTTTTCTTCTTCTCTGACATAATTTTTTTAAGTGTTTTTGAGGTTTGTGTTTTTTTGTTTTTTGTAGTGAGATCTTTGATTTTTTGCAGTGTTAAAAAAAAGTCAAAATTTTTAATTTTTAATATTCTATACAATTATATATTATTAAATAATATTTCATTGCACATGAAATAATTGTCACTTAAAAAGCAAGAATTTTTAACAATTTACATAAAAATACACATTTTGAATATAGATATAACAAAAAAATTACACATTTTTGATATTTTTTGCTAAAAATGACATATCAAATAAACCATTTTTATAGGAAACAATTAACAAAAACAGTATAAAAATAGCATTTTTTTTTATGAATTTAATGTGAAAACTTAATAATAATTACAATATTTTGTAAAAATTAAATGATTCACATAAAAACTAAAGTGAAAATAACATAATACAAATATTCAACATATAATAACATCAAATGAATACTTATTATTCTCATAAAGTGTCAAAGTCAAAACATTACAAGTATAACCTATTAATAGTTACTAAAAATGAGCTTCATCTGCAAGTTTAACTGAAATTAAATCAATAGTATTACATAACCCAAACGCTTCATCTTCAAAAGTTTCATTATTTTCTTCTTCCTTAGTATTTTTAGTATTGGCTTTAGTTTGGTCATTTTCCTCTTCTGATGGTTCTCTGATGTCTGTGAATCTCCCAGAGTATGCCTTCCCAATCATTCCATCTAATGGTGGTTGAGGTTCCTTTGTTTTTTTTGCCACACGAGATTCACTAAAATCCCCTTTCCTCAAACCAACTTCTTGCATTACATCTGGAAGAAATTAAAGAGCATTAATTCTTTGCTGAATAAATTTGTATTGTATTGGTTTTCCTCAATTGAAATGCGATTTCTTCCTTTTTGTAAGGAACATGCTAGTGTTGTACCTAACCATCAAGTACAAAAGAAATAACTAAGTAAATTAGTATAAACACATAAAAATTAAAAAAGAATATATATAAATTCATTTTTATATAATAAAACTTACCTGATCTTGAAAAATAAATCCAAAACCCAATCTCCTTCATTTGAATATAAATCTAAAAGTTAGTTAATCAAATACTGTGGTTTTTAATATATGTTATATATCTCTCATTTCGATTCTTTATCTTCATATGTTAGTATTTTTACAACAACATCATGGAACAATACTTGGCTATGACTCTTTCCATCTACCTTATTGAAAAACATATGCTTATAGCTATTATCTTTTGTCCAACTTTTAACATGAATGAACTCACAATCACTTATAATTGGTTGATCTCTGCAACGAATAAGTTTTTACTTTACCTGTAACATGAAATAGTAAAAGTTAAATTAACTTGTACATAATTTTTTTTAACATTAATCAAACTTACGATTTCAAAGTCTTACCATGTAAGTTGCATCCTTGAATTTATTTTCCCTTGAAGCTTGTTAATAACATTGCAAATTGTGTCTGAATGAAATGCCACAAAAATGGTGATGTTGTGACTTCTAGAAATCCCCTAGCCACTTTACTAAAACCTTGATAAATATAAGGGTCAAGTTATCATACTAAATGTTTGGGATATTGAAACCATGAGGAATATCTTCAATAACTAGGGAATACTCCCTTTCAGGTATGAATGTCGCAATGTCTTCACAATCACCTGGTGTTATTTGATATTGGATAGCGTGGAGCTCATTCCAAATGAAATGACTAAGTCTGGGATGAAGTTCAACTTCACTAAGACGTTTCTTTCTCATCCTTTCCATTTTAATTTTTTCAATAAAGCTTCTGAAAATATTTGGTGCTCCATTTGAATCCTTCTTCATATTTAATGAAATTAAAAAAATATATGAATAAGTTGTAAAATAAAATAATATACATATGAATAGAAATGAATGTATAAATCAACATACCGTTTTTAAATGCAAGATAAAAATATCCTAGCACTGATGTAGAACTTGAATCTCGGTAGTTGCGTACAAGATCACCCAAACCATATTCATTCAACAATTTAAACATTTGTTATTGTATTCTCATATAAAATTTCTGACTGAATAAATAAAGTAAAAAATGTTAATATACTGATATGTATAACAAATACTACCAACAACAATATATTATATTTAACAAAAACTTATAATCCAAAAATAAGTAAAAATAACATACTTACTTTCGAAATTTCTCAAACATTTCATCCAATGATAATACTCCTACAATATATTATATTTAACAAAAAGTTATAATCAAGAAATAGGTAGAAATGAAAAAATCACTTTAGAAATTCCTCAAACATTTCATGCAATGATAATTCTTCTCACTTTACATGAGATAAAAAAAATTTGACAAGTTTTTCATCCTTCACTCCTTGCATCACTCTTCAAGGTGCGATAGTCATATCTTATGGAAGGAGAATCATTTCAGGATCTGATTTAATGTTGGTACATATCAATGGCTTAGAATTTTTGACATTCTAAATTTTTATGCTAATGTTCTCCCACGTATCAAAAATAGAATTAACCAATTCCCATATCTCTACAGTTATAAATGCCAACTAGAAAATGTTATCCATACCTCTGAATATTTCAAAATTTAGTTTTCCACCTTTTCAACTAATTTTTTCTTCATTTTGATAACCTATTTCCATACAACATTCCTTCCGAAAGGCTAGATCAACCTTGGTCTTATCCCCACCACATTTTTCTTCAAATTTATTATGAATAAATCTAACCCTTTGGATGAAAGTCATAGACATCCTATACTCATTATCTGTATTATGATCCCATTGCAATAAATTTTCTTATGTATCTGTTAAAACAACATAAATGATACATTTCATTGTTACAAAATGGGGGTTATTGGGACATTCCTCTATCAATTTCCTTTAAGCTTATGCATAATAGTTCCCCCCAATTACATAATAAGTGTATTAAAAAAATTTTGACTTGTCAAATTTTTCTTCGCTTGGAACTTGAATTGGATCAACAAGAAAAAAATAATCTATAACATGTGCATAAGGGTTGTATCTCATCAATGTTTTCAAATTGTGAACATGCAAGTGGTGTGGCTTTCTAATTTGATATTTGAATTTTCCTTCATATGGCTTGTAGATTTGAGTGACATTAAGTTGAAAGGACCAACCACCCTAACTTAATTTTGTATTCATAAAATGATGTCTAATGGATTTTTTGTTTTTGTTTTAATAATGACATCCTCTAAATTAGCTCCTGCTATAATGATTTCCCTACTTCCTTTTGAGCTTTTACTAGGACCTTCACTACTATCCATGATTTTTTCAGTATGAGAAACGTTTAGTTTATTTCTCCTATTGGTTATCATATTTTCTTCAGCACAAGAATCTCCTCATCATCAACTAGAAGGGAGACATTTTTTGGCATTTTTTTTTTTGCTCTTTTATGGGTCTTCTCCTTTCTAACATTAATTCTAATCTAATGCTTAATCATCGAAACATATTCTTCATCTTCAGCTTCAACTTCAAGTTCCTCTTCAAAAGTAACATGCTTATATTTACTAGATTGATCTCTTTTATATATTCTTGTAGCGTCATGAAGTATTTTTTTTTCATCTTTCCCCTATTGTCTTCTTCATGTTCATGGAAAATGGCAACAACATTCATAATATCTCTCTCTATAAAATATATTCGCCCCAACATAATTGAAATACTTTGAGAAAAATCCCGTCAAACAAAATATAATAAGTCAATAATAACTAAGTGATCCAGGAGAATACTCGAAATTCTCATAATTTTATGGTCTCTGATGCCCCAAAAAATAACGCCAAGTTGTAGTGCTCGTCACCCTAATTATAGCGGTATTTATGCTTTCACAATTGGCCTCTGTATGAAGGAGAAAATTCTCATTGAAGTTTATGACAAACATGTAAAAATATGGGCCTTGTGGTAGATTCACAGTTCGACAAGTGGTAGGTGGTCAAAATAGGTCAAATTTCAGAATGGGGATCGAACCAACAACTTCCATTTCAACATTAAAAAAATATGCCATTAGATTATGGGTTGATTTTTTTAAATGCTGCACATATATATATATATATATATATATATATATATATATATATATATATATATATATATATATATATATATATATATATTTGTTATATAGTGGGCACATATAAATGTCAAAGGTTAAACCAAGTGGTATGGTTTTAAAAACCATATAATAAACTTGTTACAAAGTGTTGAGTATACAAATCCCCTTTGTAGATAGAGGCGATCCCTCTGACCCTAGGGTGGGTCTAGCAACAAGGGAACACACTGAATTCCTAAATTCCTAGATTGAAAATGAAATATGGACTGGAACATATATCCTACCTCATTCCAATGCTTTTTTCATGGCATGCGGCAATGATCCATCGATCTTTGTCTTCACGCATTGCGCTCTGTTGGTGACGATCTCCATGCACCTGAACAAAGATCAAACAAATGTTGAAAACATACAAACATATATATTCATCTACAACTATTAAACTAGTCAAGGAGAGTTAAACACTTCGAATATAAACGAAAACAAAGCTGGAATGAGAAACCAGTCATGTAATATTGATATATGAAAAATAATTTTAAAACCTATGCCTTGACGTTGTAGATCTCCTTTGACGGGTTTAGTCAGGCACATCTCAAGCATTCACTTGTCGTTAAAATCAATCAGGCAGTGGGCTTAAACTCTCTCTCACAACAATGGGCTCTTCTCTTCTCCCTTCAACACACCATCTATAACTAATAATTTTTTAGCTAGCTGAATCAATGTGAAGAAGAAGAATTTATAGGAGAGGAGGAGGAGGTTTGGGATCCACATAAGGTGGAGGAGAGGTTTATCACTTTGGGGAGTTGCACATTTGTAGGAATTAATAGGCCAAAGGGAGAAACTCAACTTGATCCAGTCGAAAAAATAACCATGACTCCTCTTATGAAGTTGTTAGCTTCTTTTCTATTTTAAAAAACTTTGCAAAAATAGCTCAGCGCGGGTGCCCTTCGAAGATAGAGCAATGATTAGTGCGAGGCCCAATGTTAATTTTTTCATCGGCGCGAGGACATAACTACCTACCAGTGCCAACCCAAAATCATATGTTTTTGAGGGTCTACTTGAGGAATGATCAACAGATATTATGTTGCTGACATGTCCAGGGGTGCAATGACATTTATGGAAATCTATGATAGTACATAGGGGTCACTGAAATGGTCCTCCAATGTTCAGGATGGGGATTGGTGACAAAAAAATGTGTAACATATGCCCCCTAAAGCATGAAGTCTGAGAGAGAGGAAGGGGTGAAATGCTTTACAAGAACATGCCCAAACCAAAACGCCACCGTCAGAAGACCTAAAAGATCAAGTACAACTGATATCCCTGATACATGAATATGTGTTATGGGAAAAACCATCCATAATAGAGAACATGTAAGAATACCCAAGGTATGGATGCAGCCATCCAACTAGAATGATCATAAAATAAACTCAGGTATGGTCACAACCATCCAATCAAAAGAGTCATGCATATATTCACGATAAACCAAATCGTCCCACAACCTAGATTGTATCAGAAAAAACCCAGAATCTTGCGCTTTGTCTTGACCCGAACAAGTAGAAATTCAGGCATGTGAATGAATGAGCTAAAGTTGAACATGTAAGAAAGTCACATGGTTACCAGCCAATGATGAAATCTGTTAACATGCACGAGAGAGACCACTAATAATGACAATGGTTCTCAAGGTATTTCCAATACAATCCATTGAATGTGAACAATGAGCTCAATTCGAACACCCACAAAATCACTCGATCGAAGGCCAATGATGAGAACCTATCATTGAATGCGAAGAACTTGCCATTGAGGCATGCAAGCTCTAAGGTACTAGAAGTGACTCTCTAGGTCAGCTCCCTGGATAGTGAGTTGAAGTCGACAGGAAGTGATTGGTCGAAGGAGGGCCATAATGTTTCCCTCATCATTAAAATGAGACAGAGGAATAAGATGATAGTGAATCAAGACTGAATAGAGGGTCATGGGTTGAAAACTGCAGAAGGATTTTCTATTGAACATATTGGCGACACAACTCTAGAATTTGGAAGTATTTGACATCAAGGGATCTGAGGTTATTGTGTCGAGGCAAAGAGTAGATGGGAGGTAAAAGTGGATAATCCAAACCCATGGAGGAAAAATGACGAATATGGTTTATCCCCAACCTGACGCAAACTGGAGACAAGTGTCATTTTCAAGAGTGACAAACTACCAACATGACTGAGAATTGGTTCCATTTCCCCCCACCATCGGTGGCGAGTACCCCAATTATTTTTGGAAACAAGCTTGAAGGGGATAACATATGCTTTTTGTGTAATTTTTTCCTTCGGACAAATCCGTCCTAGTACATTTTATGAGCCCTACAAAGGACGAACTTAGTAACGTCATGATGATGACATCTGATGTCATTTAGTTTTAACAAGTTTGAAAAAAGGAAAACTCGATGTCTTTTCATGTTTATAGAGTTTGAAAAGAAGCGGAAAAGAAAACTCTAGTAGGTATTTTTTCATAGGTAGTCTCACAGATCTGAAAAGGTAGAAAACAATGTCTGAGAGAACCTCTTCACCATTTTGGACTAAGGTATTCCTTTTTTGTAAATAATATATACTAGACTGAAAAAGAGGTAAACGTCTACTATGCAGGTGACATTTCACAACCTTTAGTGAGTTCAAAACAACAAGTGTCTCGACAATATTTTCATATTCTAAGAGTCAGAAAAGAGATCAAAGTTGACTCTTCCTAGAGGAACGAGTGGTATTAAGGGTAGCAAATGGTACCGGTGATGGTGGAACTACTCATAACAAGTAAAGGTCAAGAGGCTGGCTAACAAGACCACTCATTGTAGCTATTCCTCGGGAATGGGTAAAGAATCAAGTGAAGGCATATGATCAGCCAAGTTGATGGTGATGATGGAGTGAGAAAACCAAGGTTCATCAGGAAAAACAGGCTGATAAAATGGCAAGCATGAGAGGTAAAATAAGAATGGTTTCATTTTTACATAATCTTGAAATCAGGAAACTCTGCTTGAAGTTGGTTTCATTTTTACACAAGCTGGAAACTTTTTAGAAAACTATGCTTGAAACCAGTTTCATTTTTACACAAGCTTGAAACGGAAACAAATTATGCTTGGAATAAGTATCGCATGCCCCGATCATGATGACTCAATTTTAGGTACATGCCCCCCAACTTTTGTCCATTCAATTAAGTAGACTATTGGTTACTAATAGGTGGATGGGATGAAGGTGCAATTACGAGATCAAGGGAAAGAATCGACTGGGATCTTACGAGATCTGATCAAAGACTCGAATTGAAAAGGGAACCCGTTTCATTTTTTAACGAGGTTGACACAGTAAAAGAATTATCCTCATAAGAGCTTGTTTTATTTTTTAAGGAGCTTGATATAAGAAAACAAACCGTGCTATGATGAGCTTGTTTCATTTTTTAAGAAGCTTGACACAAGAAAATGAACTATGCTCCAAAAGAAACTTGTTTCATTTTTTAAGGAGCTTGACACAAGAAAACGAACTATGCTCCAAAGATCTTGTTTCATTTTTTAAGGAGCTTGACACAAGACAAGGAACTTTGATCCGAAATATCTGATCATGACAAATAAGAAGTCATGGCTTCCAAGATTTTCTCATCAGAATAGAGAACAACACTCTTTAATTTGGGATCCAATGCCCCCAGTACATTGTGTACTACCTCACTAACTGAATTATCAGTGGACACAGACATGGAACACGTGGCCACATAATTGACCTGTGGTGGGGAAGATACTATCAACAGGTAAGGACCAAGAAGGGACAATGGTAGAACAGATGTCATATCAGGACCAAAGAATGAAAGTTGATCAATGGTCACGATCCGACCTTCATGTGGAAAAAAGATCACACAAAAGAGCGAAGAGACAAGCGCAACCATGGCATAAGCATAGTTGTGCCCTAAGAGTAAATTAAAATCCAAGGGGCCTTGGAACACCATCACGTTTATATATAAACACTTTTCCCTCCCAAAGTAATAGGAAACTTTGGGAGGATCCCTAACGGTTGACTCGCTCCTTTGTTAAAATGAAAACGTTTCTCGGTAATGGGCACAAGCTGCAGGGAACCGAAAGCTTGCCATGTAGTTGAGGATAGAATACTAACAGATGTGCCTTCATTTATAATCATGCTTGGTAAGACAACATTATAGGCCTGTACTATAATCTCAAAGGGCACATAAGGAGGAATATGATATCCTCTAAGTCGACTCCAATCAAAGGAAGTGACCAAAATACATGGAGGGGGAACCATAGGAATAGGAGGACTATCCCCTTATGTTATGAGAGCAGGAGGATCACCCTGTTGGACATCAGGAATTGGAGGAGGAGGATCAATTCTTAGGACTGTGGCGACGGGAGTCGGAGGATCACCTTCCCGGGTCATGAAAATGAGAGGATCGGCCTCCGATCCTAGGGAATCAGAGGAAACCAAAAGAACCTGACTAGGATTATATCCACTCTCGATGGAAAAGACCTGATGAACTATAGGTGTAATCAAGTCGACCTTCTTCGCAACCAATGTTTGATCGGGAATGGAATCAGGAGACTAAATTTCAGAGAGCATAGAATTTACCGGAGATGAATCCTGATCAATGACTTGATCAACTGTCGGAGGACTCGAAGAAAACTTCTGGTAACCAACGGGAAGACAAGACTCAGAAGTCGAAAGGGTATCCAACACTTTAGAGGCTTGATCCATAGAAGGAAAGAGGTGAATGGGGTGGTTCCCTTCACACAACCTATAGGGAATTTTGATCTTACCCTATTTCCTGTGAGTCTTATTATCATTAATTGAAGGATCATAATCAACATGATGCCCAGAGGTTGATAATGAAGGATGAACTAGGCCAATATACCATACTTATAACACCTTGGAAACACCAGGGAAATCACGAAGAAGGGGGTCACCCTCACATAGCTTTCAAGGGAATATGACTCTGCGAGATGGAGTGGGAGGTTTCTTGATATTAGTTGCATTGGTAGAAATAATTGTTGTTTTTCCCTCTAGCTTATTTTCCTTATTCTTCTTCGACTTCTTCCTCTTCTTCTTAGCCACCTAGTTACTAGAATCTAGACCTTCGCAAGGAAAATAACAAGAACGAGGTGAAGAAGGCAAGGTGTCAACTTTAAGATCAACATGAGTTTGAGATGGTTCAGGCAGAGGAGATATCAGTTGAGAGACAATCGGTATATTCGAAACCACAAGGGTTGAAAATAACCAAACTGGAAAACTAATGGTTAATCCTAGGAGGGAAAACATTTCCATATCTGGAGCACTAACTTTTTTGAAAGAAGGAAATGAACCTGGACTCCCATCCAAGGGACCCCTAGGCTGATGGACTCATGAAGTGTTGCCATTGACCTCAATCTAAGAATCACTAAGGACTATAACTTTAACTAGGAATATTTTGTGGGAAGTTAATTTTATAACATGTAAATAAGGCTCTGCCTTTTCATTTTCTAAGAGTCGAGAAAAGGACAAAAGGTGACTCTAGTCACTTTCAGTTTGGACGAGCTCGAAAGGACAAGTTCTCGATGATATTTTCAAATTTTAAAGAGTCACGGAAAGATCAAAATAACTACTAAGGATATTCTAGGTATACAGGGTGACCAAGTAATCATGAACATCAATATACACTTTAGTGATCAAATGAAAGAGAAATGACCAAGGACTTAACGTACGTGTAGGCAGTCTCCTCGAATGTTGTGGTCAGTGTATCACGGTTATAGGGAAGCAAACTCGGCTTCCTATGGATAAAGGATTGCAACCTATGAGGGTATCCCTTTATATACAAAATGGTAGGGGGATCACAAGTATGTACTAGCACTATCTAATGCCAGGATGGCGAGCGAAAAGTTCTAGGTTTAATGATGCCAAAACATGTCACTAGCCTAGACCTCTAAGTGTGAGAGATAAGTTTCAATGATTCCTTAGGTTGATTGAATTAATTTTATAGTTTATCTTGAAATTATGTTTCAGTTTCAAGGCCTTACTGAATGTAATCTCAATTCTCTAATGGAAAAATACATGAGACAAAGCATATCATTTCAATTCGATGAAAAGCTAGCTAAGAGAGGGATAGAAGTTCACAAAAAATTAACAATCAATCAAATGGAAGGACACTTTCATTTATGCTACTAACACAACAAAAGCAATAAATGAAATAATTTTCTCTTGTTTTTCACTTTCTAATGAAAAAGAAACCTAGTAATGTGAAAGATTACTTTTCATTCTCAAACAGAAATGAATAATTGAAATTTTGTTCTTTTGTATGAATGAGAAGCAATAATGCAATGTTACACTAAAAGGACAAAAAAAACATTAGCGTTGATCATCAACTTAAAACGAAATGATCAAATCACAAAGAGACCAATTCAAAGAGAATGTAAAATAAATTCAAAATCACACATGAATTTCTTCATGCAGAAAAAGGACTCTCAAGTCCACTCAATGAGCAATGTGATCTACGCTCAGGGTGATAGAGGGAGGGTCAAACAGACAACAGAGTGACAGTTCAACAATCCTACAAGACACAGAATAGAAAGACAACACCAAACAATCAGACAAAAAGCTGAAAAGATGAATGACTAAACTGACTCATATAAAGCTCAGAGACTCAACGAGAATTTGACAAAATAAACAATCAAAGACACCTAGAAACCCTAGGATGAAAACGCCACACTGATCAAATGAGAGATAATCAGCTAAAATAAACAAGAGAGCGAAGTCATTAACTAATCCAAATAGATCAATCCAGGAAGAAAAACCAATCAAGAGGGAAAGATACACTGGGAGCTCAGGGAAGAAGCCAAAAAATAAAACCTACAGGTATCAGCGTGACTTTTCAGTAGTAATCCACACTGAATAGGGAAAATTTCACTCGTGCCAAAGGCAGCTCGCGCTAATGGGAGCAACTATCAGGCAAGCAACAACACCGAGCAAGGAAACCAAGGAAAGAGGAAAAGGAAACTAAGGAAAAACTAGGCTTATCACTTTGAGAATAGGTGAAGTGGCTTGAAGTAGTCAGATAAGAAAAACAAAGTAGAGAAATCACAATACGACCAAAGTTGGATAGACAAGAAAAACATCAAAATGAACAACGACAGACAACAAACACACCAACTCCACAGTATGGTTGCCAACTTGTTCAGCAGGAAAATCCCCTTTGCAGACAAAGGTGATCCCTCTAGCCATAAGGTGGGTCTAGCAACAAGTGAACACATTGAATACCAAAATTCCTAGCTTGTAAATGAAATATGGACTAGAACCGATATCCTAATTCAGTCTAATGTTTTTGTCATGGAGCGTGGCAACAATCCTTCGATATTTGTCTTCATGCCTTGCGCTCCATTGTGACGATGTCCATGAACCTAAAAAAATATCAAACAAATATTGACAACATACAAACACATATATATTCATCGACAACTATTAAACTAGTCAATGAGAGATAAACACTTCAAATATAAACAGAAACAAAGTTGGAACTAGAAACCAGTCATGTAATATTGATATATGAAAAAGAAGTTTACAACTTATGCTTTGATGTTGTAGATCTCCTTCAACGAGTTCAGTCGGGGATTTCTCAAGAATTCTCTCTTCATTTGGCTCAATGAGGCAGTGGGCTTAAACTCTCTCCCACAACAATGGGCTCTTCTTTACTCTCTTCAACACACCAGCTATAACTAATGACTGTTCAACTAGATGAATCAATGAGGAAAAATAATTGAGAGGAGAGGAGGAGGAGATTTTGGATCCACATAAGGTGGAGGATTGGTTCATCCCTTTGGGGAGTTGCATATTTGTGGGAACTAATAGGCCAATGGGAGAAACTTGACTTGATCTAGTAAAAAAAAAAACCATGACTCCATTCATGAAGCTGTTAAACCATAGAAGCTTCGTTTCTATTTTAAAAAATTTCCAAAAGTAGCTCGACGCGGGTGCCTTTCTGAGACAAAAAAAATTAGTGTGAGGCTCAGTGTTAATTTGTTCATGGGTGCGAGGACGTAACTACTACCAGCGTTGACCCAAAATCATAGGTTTTTGAGGGTCTACTTGAGGAATGATCAACAGAGATTATACTCTTGACATGTCCAGGGGTGCAATGACATTTATGGAAATGTATGGTAGTATGTTAGGTCCCTATATTACTATTTTAGTCCCTTATTTTTATTAGTGTAGCCCCCTTATTTTTATTGTTGAAGAGTAGCAAAAATGGGTCACAAAGATGTTAGGTTATGACTTTGAAATAATCTACAAAAAAGGGAAGCTAAATGTTGTTGCAGATGCACTCTCAAGAAAGAATGAAGAGGTGGAAGAATTTTTTTGTGCCATTTCTATTATCCAACCAGATTGGGTAACCGAAGGAAGGGATGAATGGAAGAAGGACGAAGAAGTGTGGACACTCATTCAAAATTTGCAGCAAGATCCTAGTACATCTGATACATTTCACTGGAAAAATGATTCCTTATGTTACAAATAGCGCTTATATCTTTGTAAGAATTCCCAACTAAAACAAAAGATTCTTTTGGAATTGCACACTTCTCCTTTAGGAGGACACTCAGGATTTTTAAAAACTTACCACAGGGTGAAGAAGGAATTTTTTTGGGATGGCCTTAAATCTGATATTCAAAAGTTTGTAGTGGAATGTTTGGTTTTCCAGCAAAACAAAGTTGATACAATTAAGACCCCGGGTATTCTATAGCCTTTATCCATTCCAAGTCAACGTTGCGAGGAGATTTCGATGGATTTTATCACAGGTTTACCCAAGTCTGAGGGAAAGAGTGTCATCATTGTGGTAGTTGATAGACTTACCAAGTAAGCACACTTTTGTGCATTATATCATCCATTTAAAGAAAGTACAGTTGTTACTACATTTATGGACACAATTCAAAAGCTACATGGAAACCCAATGATTATTGTAAGCGACAAAGATCCCATTTTTACTGGAAATTTTTGGACGAAGTTATTTTCTTGTTTGGGTACTCAACTAGCTCATAGCTCATCTTATCATCCTCAATCTGATGGTCAAACTGAGAGAGTGAATAAATGTTTCAAAGGATATCTTCATTGTTTTGTATCTGATAAACAAAAAAAGTGGGTCAAGTGGTTACCTCTAGCTGAATGGTGGTATAACGCTTCCTTCCATATTGCAGCAAAAATGACCCCATTTGTGGCACTTTATGGATATCCTCCACCGTCAATCACATCACCTTTAAGAGAAAATTCTAAGGTTCAAGCAGTGGAATATCACGTCAAGCATCAACAAGAATTTCTCCAACTCTTAAAGGATAACCTAAATTTGGCACAAAATTGAATGAAACAATAGGCATATCAACATCGCAGTGAGAGAAGTTTTGATGTAGGAGACTAGATATTTTTATGGCTACAACCATACAAAAAAAATATCCCTCAAGCAAGCTAAGAAGGATAATAAATTATCTCCAAAGTACTATGGTCCTTACAAGGTGTTGCAGAAGATTGGTACTATGGCATACAAATTGGAGCTTCCTACTTCTTCGTGAGTGCATCCAGTTTTCCATGTTTTATGCTTAAAGAAGGTTATAGGTGAAAATATTCCAGTTCAAACAATATTTCCAGAACTTGATGAGGAAGGAAAAATCATATTGGAACCTAAAGTGGTCACGGAAACAAGAACTTGAAAACTATGAAATCGATCAATTTCAGAGTATCTCATCAAGTGGAAGAACTTACCCACTCAAGATTCTACATGGGAGGATGATAATTTTATATAGAAGCACCCAGAGTTACTAAATCGTTGAGGACAACATTTTTTTGAAGTAGAGCAACCAATAGATCGTAAATTGTGCCCTTACATTATTATTGTTAGGTCAGCTAGGATTATATTGTGGCCCCGTGGACTCCTATATATAGAAGGAGCTTTTGGTCATATGTATCATACAAGAATTTTTTATTTATTTAATGTATTGGAGGTTTCCCCCTCGAAGAGGCTATTTCTAAGGCATTGATCTCTCTTTTCTTCTATTTTTGGAGCCGGTTTCATAACATAGTACACAAGGGTCACTAAAATGGTCCTCCAATGTTTGGTATGGGGATTGTAAGGATAGTGACAACACACTGTGTAAGACAAAGGTTATAGTGTGCATGTATTAAAGTGGAAGGTGGACCAGAGTATCAGAGATATCCAAAATCAACAAATATTTGTTGATAATATATGCCACATGTATGCTCCATGGGGTTGTGCCATGAAGCTTCACCACCTGCCACGGGGATGGTTATAATTCTAAATAGTTTGAGCCTATACTGTGTCAGTCCAATAACAAAATATGCCATGGATATTGTTTTAAAAATACACTATGTATTGTGCCTCTATTATTATGGATGCAACCATATATAGTCGAAGGTTATAACTATATTCCATGTAGCATATTCCAATTGTGCCTAAGGGTTATGGTTGCAAAATGTATCAAATAGATTGCGTGAGGATTAATACAAATCAATGGTTGTAACATTTTGAAACACATATGTCCATCAACATGTTTTTTAACACCATGTTTACACTTTGTAAAACAAATACATTTATTATATCACACATATTTGTAATGTTGGCGCCATAGAATATATTTCGTTGTAACAATAGACCATGTATGGTAATACATTATAAAACATTTTTAAAATTACCATTCAAAAGTATAGGATGTTCACAGGTTGGACCCCGGGACTTGTCTATGACTCTATAAAACTATCTACCAATGCACTAGAAGCCAAGAGTTGTAGAATCGAGTTCATAAACTTGTTTTGTTCATGCCTACAACTGTTCTTTTGATCATAACTTGGCTATCCTTGGGCCTTTTTTAGAACAAAGAGTGGAATTCGAGAGAAGAATATGAGGCCTTGTTTTTTACAGTATCCAACAGTGCATGCATGCATAGTTCAATTGGTGAAAATTCATGTAAAGAGCCTCTTTTGAGAATTGCCTAATATAACGAATGCCAATTCGAAGCGGACCCATAGACGTAGCCTAGGAGGGATGACATCCATCAAGAATGTTTGTTGTGTTTGTGTCTTTTATTGCTACTATTCATTCTTATCTTCAATTCTCAAAGTTTATGGTTAAGGAATTTTAACAACTTAATTTTCCTCATTCATTCACATAAATGAAACCTTAGTTAATGTTGGTGAAATTGCGAAAATAATCAACCTTGTAAATTTTAGATCATATTTGGGTATCAGTGAGAGGTTGATCATGTATAAGGAGGATATTTTCCAATATGAATGTTGACTAGATCCAAGATGTGACGTGGAGAATGGAAACTTGAGGAGACAAATCCAAAGATTAGAAAGAGGAAATTCACTCGAAATATGGTAGGTGAAAATGAAGGAGAAGTTTCAGAGATAAAGAGCGAGGATCAAATTCAACAAATTTTCCTTAATATGCAATGGATCATTACAGAGCTTTATGAAGACAATAAAACTAGAGATGCAACTTCATCTTCTAAAGCCTTGAAATATAAAAAGGGCAAGGAAAAATTTGATGGTAATAGATATCCTTCTTCTCCATCTTCTTATTCTTCTTCTTCTTCTTTATTCTCTTATAAGACTAGTCTGCTCGGTGTTAAGTTTGAATTGTCGATATATGATGGTGAAATGGATCCTAAAATGTTAGATAATTGGATTAAACAAATTGAAGTATATTGTAGAATTCAGAATCTTGATGATGATTCTACAAGAATTCAGTTACCTACACTTAGAGTGGGGGGAACGACTTTGATTTGGTGGGAAATTAAAAATCAAAAAAATTTAAAGCATAAAGGAAAAAATATCTATTCATGGTCTAAGTTTTTTAAAGCTCTTAGAGAGTAATTATATCCTTTAAGATATACACAACAAGTTTTAATGGATTGGCATCATTTAAGGCAAGGTAAACTACATAATGTGCAAGATTTTACACAGGAATTCACGAATAAGGCATTAGCACTTCATATTCCACTAAACACGCTCGAAAATTTGTTAAAGTATATTGAAAGTTTGCATTCTTATTTACAACATTCATTGCATATGTTTAATCCTATTGAATTTGATGAAGTGTGTGTACAAGCCATTCATATTGAAGTAGGGAGAAGATCATTTTAGTCAAAATTTTCAACGAAATCATTCAAGCATTCAGAGAAAAAGTATTCCAAAGAAGACAAGGGAAAGAAATTGGAAACAAATAAGAATGAAGGATACAGGCCTACTTGTACTCATTCTCAGAGAGTTGGGTATTATGAATCCAAGTGTTGGAAGCTTCATCTGGAACTCAATCCAAAGAAGTTCCTTAAGAAGAACGATGAAATCAAGGATAATGCTGCGGTCCAACAAGATTTGGGATCTAACCTCAATGACGAAAAGAATATAACCGCTATGGGTCTGACATGTAATCCTTTTGAAGCTAGTTCTAGTTCTACTTGTTCTGCATCTTCTTCAAAATATAATAATGTGGTTGAGGAAAAGAAGAGAATTGAGTTGTTTCACAATGGGTCAATAAAAACTTAATATCTCGAATAACATTGTGCGAAATTACCGATTAGAGAAATAAATATCATCCAAAACATTACCCTTTAGGATGGTTAAAGGAAAACACTTAGATGCGTGTCAAAAAAATAGTGTTGATTAAGGTTTGCAATCACAACTAATTTTGTTGATGAAGTTGATTTAGATGTGATTCCTTTGGATATATGTGGAGTTGTGTTAGGTAGTCCTTATCTTTATGATCAAGATGCCATATTTTATGGAAAGGAGCATAAGTATAATATATTTAAAGATGGAATTGAATATGTTATCAGGGCACATTGACTTAAGAAAAACTTTGATTTAATCATTGTTATTCAAATGAAAATACTCATAAATTCAAGTAAAAAGTATTTTCTCATGTTTGTTAAGAAACGACCTAAAGATAAGTATGATGCTTTTCAAAGATGTGATTCTTAGTTTAACGTCAAATTAGTTTAAATAGTAGATTATTATAAGAAATTATTTAAACAACAAAACATTTTACCTCCAAAACGAGAAATACAATATGAGGTTCAACTGGATTTAAGAAGTGGTTATCATTAGATTCATATTGTAGAGAATGATATATGGAAAACTAAATTAAAGACTAGACATCGGCTTTATGAATGGCTGGTTATGCTATTTGGTTTCTACAATGCTCCAAAAACCTTGCTGAGTGTGATGAAAGATGTTTTTCATCTTTTTATTGATAAGTTTGTCATGGTCTATCTAGATGATATACTTATATTCAGTTCAAGTTTGGAATAAAATGTAAAGCATGTTAGAAGTTTCTTGGGTGTATTTTAGTATTGGAGGAGATTTATTTCTCATTTCTCTTTTATTTCATAACCACTTCATACTTTAACAAGTTATAAAGTTTCTTTCCAATGGGGAGGAAAACAACAAAAAAAATTTGACACTTTAAAGAAGAAAAGTGTTTCGGCTCCAATATTAGCTTTATCAGACCTTCAACATCCATTTGAAATAGAAACTACTGCTAGTACACATGCAATGGGTGCAATGTTATTGCAGAAAGCAAAGACTATTTGTTTTCGTTCAGGAAAATTTTCTAAGGCAGTTGATAACTATCCAACTTATGATAAATAATTATATAGATTAGTAGAAATTTTTAAGAAATGGAAGAAATACTCAATGGGCAAAGAAACAATGATTAATAAAGATCATTAGCCACTTTAGTACTTTCAATCTCAAACTAAGTTGCAACAGTCTCAACATTATATATGTATGGGCTTTTTGCACTAGTTCCACTTAGTAATCAAATATAAGAAATGTACGACCAATAACGTAGTTGATATGTTATCAAGACCACCTTTGAATGCTTCGGTTATTTTCCACATGAAAGTTACATTGAGCAATATGTTGAAGATTATGATTTCAAAGATGTTTAGGAATCACTAACTCATGGTGCTCACATGGAAGAATTGAATTATCATGTTCATGATAGTTTATTATACCATCTTGGCAAGTTGTGCATGCCACGAGGAGAAACAGTACATGGCATCAGAGAAGCATATTATTCTCGTGTTTCAAGGCATTTTGGTGGAGGTAATAAAATGTCATTGTTACAAAGGTATTTATTGGCCTCAAATGAATGAAACAATTCACAAGTTCAAAGTGTGTCATGATAAGCAAAGGAAGGTTCACACTTCTAGCCATGGAGATGTTATGTATATTCTAGTGGGACTCAAAGGCACGAATCATAGAAAATCAAGGTGGATGGACATCATAATGGTTAGGGAGCTATACCCTCACCTCATGTCTACTTAAAACCAAAATTTTTGTGGTCCAAAATATTCCACTAGAGAGGAATGATCCAGGAGGATCCTCCAAATTCTCAGAAATTGGTTATGGTTGCAAACTGTATCAAATACATTGTGCGGGGATTAATAAAAATCTATGGTTGTAACAATTTGAAACACATATGTCCGCCAACCTATAGTTTAACACCATGTTTACATTTTGTAAAAAAATATATTTATTATATGGAGCATATTTTTAATTTTGGTGCTATAAAACATATTCCGTTGTAAAAATATACCATGTATGGTAATACGTTATAATACATTTCTAAACATGCCATTCAAAATTATGGGAGGTCCAAAGGTTCGACCCTGGGACCCGCTCGTGACTCTATAAAATTATTTACCAATGTGCCAGAAACTAAGAGTTGTACAGTGATGTTCAGAAACTTGTTTTGTTTATGCCTGAAAATGCTCTTTTGAGCATAACTTGGCCATCCTTGGGCCTTTTTGAGACGAGAGAGTGGTGTTGGAGTGCAGAGGTCAAGGCCTTGTTTTTTAAAATATCTAGCAGTGCTTACGTGCATAGTTCAGTTGGTGCACATTCATTTAAAGAGCTTATTTTGATAATTTCCTAATATAACATAAGCTCATTAGAAGCGGACCTGGAGACGTAGTCCAGGAGGGATGAAATCCGTCAACAATGTTTTTTGTGTTTGCATATTTTATTGCTACTATTCATTCTTACTTGCAGCTCTCAAAGTTTATGGTTAAATAATTTTAACATATCAATTTCCCTTATTCATTAACATAAATGAAACCTTCGTTAATGTTGGTGAAATTGTGCAAATAATCAATCCTCCAGATTTCATGTTACTAAGTTATTAAAAATATAAAGATATAGTTAGAATAATGAAAAACACAAAGATATAAATATAAATACTTACAACCTTCTCTGCAATATCATTTACAATTTGTTTGCATATCCTTCAATAATCTTCCCTCGTGTTATACATTGCCAATGTATAATGATATATAATCTTATCATGTGACTTGGGCAGTTTTGAAAGTATATAAAAAATTTTAGGATTCACCCTAATATATAGGTCTAGTACTTTTCCCTCCAGCTCATAACTTGCAACACCAACATTGCTACTAGCATACAGATATACTTGCATAATTTTTCCTACTCTATATTTCACATACCATGCATATTTTGAATGATTCACTTCTTTTTATTTCTTATAGTGTAAAACCAACTTCTTTTCTTCTGGGGAGGTATCTACTACATTTGCAGTAATTAACTCAGGTTGAGTTCATTCAAAAATATTTTTTGGCGCCCCACCTCCAACTCAAGATGATGCAATTGTTGACTTTGGTCTACAAAGATTGACATAAATATTTCTTGATACCATTTTCCTGCAAACATATATATTTGCTTATAAATAAGTAAATCACAAGAAAACCAAATATATTATGTAAGTAAACAAAAAAATAAAAATAAAAAAAAATTAAGAACTAAAAAACAAAAGAAACATGTACATCACCCCTAAGGTCTAGTGTTCTTTTATGTTCATGCAAAATACAAAAATAGAAAACCAATTTCTTAATTTTTTATTTTTTTTTATATCCTCCCCAACCCCCTGGGCCAATTCATGCCTTGGGCGAGCGACCCAACATAGCGACTCACGGTCGCCATGCTGTGGGTGCCTGCCCGAGCCAAACAAATTTCCATGGACATGCCCGCCCGCAACATAACTGCCATGGTCATCGTGTTGTGCGTGGATACGCTTGAGACCTTAGTCGTCCACCCTGCCAGGGAGGGGGTCCAACTTGAGGCATGGGCGGGTGCTCGCTCGTGGGCATGTTATGGGTAGGCACCCGCTCGAGCCCAATGCTACCGTTGGGCTTGGGTGGTGCCCGAGCAGGCACTCCCATGGGCGGGCACCCACCCGTAGCATGACGACCATGGACGTGGTTGTTGTGCTTTGTTCGGGCACTTGCTCGAGGTGCCTGCTTGCAGCATGGCGACCACGACCACCACTATCGTGCTGCAGGCAGGCGCCCACCCATGGCTATTCCCATCAATGGCGTTCCCCTTGTGGCCCATGGTGGCATGCCCACCGAACCCCTGCCTACCAGGGGGGACCGGGGGGGGGGGTGGCGGTGCATGCATCGCCCCAGGCCTGAAGCTCGGCCCCCTGGCCCATTTGAATTTTTATTTTTATTTTCAGAAAATATAATTATTTGAAATGATTTTATGTGGTATTCTGGATGAACCTACCAACCCAGTTGAAATTTAAATGCTAGGAAACTTATTGAGTCTTAACACATGTACTTCGTGGGATTTGAACTTGAGTTTACTTTATTTTAAAAATTTCCTAATTTTCGAAATGATAAATTGAGTTAGTACCCAAGAAAAAAAATCTAATTAATTTTTTATTTATTTCTTGGCATCCAATAAATTATTCTCAAATTCCTTGTTGAATGGTCGAAGTAGAAGGAAAAATAATCATTCGAATGTGAGAAAATGGTCGAAGTATAAGGAAAACTAACCTTTCAAATGCGAGAATCTCTTGTTGGCTGTTTTCTCATTAACAAATTTGTTGCTCCAGAAATTTGCTCCAAGCTTTTAAACAAAATCTCGAGAAATCTTGATGTGATGTGAGGAATAGTGACAAACAAATTTCTTATATAGCGGAAATTAAAGAATTCCTTTACCACGGGATAAATGTGGTATTAAAAACAAAATTATAAAATAATCAATATATAATTCATATTTTGACGATACACTAATTTATGTTACGTGTGGGACAAAAACGATAATAAACATTTTTTTATATATATAATTAAGTAAATGTTATATAATTTAAGTAAGATTTATTTTAATTTGGAAAAAATTATGAAAAGAAAATTGTGTAGAAAAATTTGAATCAAAGTTAGTGTCAATATTGAAGAGAATATTTTAGTAGAAAATTATTAAATAAATCGTAAAGTAAAATTTTGAGGGACATACTTCAAACAAAATTTTTGGAGGGAAAATTTTAGAGGGAAAATTTGGAGGGAAAATTTCATTCTATTAGCTATATATTGTCATTGGGAGAGTGTGCATTTGCATCATTCAACATCTTATGTTTGAATGTTATGGATTCTTCTAATACTATTTTTTTTTTTTTATGAAGCATCAACATCTTCATCGTGTAACAACTCTATTCATATTGATGAATACAACGAAAATTATTTCACTATGAATATAGAGTCAATTTTTCCACTTATTCCTAATCTTAAGGACTATGAGAGCAGCAATGACAAAGGGCATGATGAAGAATTTCAGATAAATAGAGTCATATTTTCCACTTAGTCATAATCCTATTGACTATGAGAGCAACAATGATGAAGGCCGGGATGAATAATTTCCAAAAATTAGAGACTCAGAATTTCCACTTAGTCCTAATCCTAAGGAATTTAAGAGCAATAGTGATGAATGACAAGATGAATAATTTTCAGTGAATAGAGAGTCACATTTTCCACGTAGTCCTAATCTTAATTACTATGAGAGAAATAGTGCTGAATGGCCGGATCAAGAATTTTCAATGGATAAAGAGTCACATTTTCCACTTAGTCCTAATCCCAAGGACTATAAGAGAAATAGTGATGAATGTGAGGATGAATAATTTTTAGTAAATAAAGAGTCACTTTTTCCACATGGTCCTAATCCTATGTACTATGACAAAAACATTGACGAAGGCCATGATGAAGAATTTCCAATAAATACAGAGTCACAGTTTCCACTTATTCCTAATCCTATTGACTATGAGAGCAGCAGTAATGAAGGGCGGGATGAAGAATTTCCAATAAATCGAGAGTCACAATTTCCATTTAGTCTTAATCCTATGGACTATGTGAGCGTTAGCGACGAAGGGCATGATGAATAATTTCCAAATAATCAAGTGTCACAATTCCCACTTAGTCCTAATCCTATGGACTATGAGAGTAGCAGTGACGAAGGCCAGAATGAATAATTTCCAATAAATTGATAGTCACAATTTCCACTTAGTCCTAATCCAATGGACTATGAAATTAGTAGTGGCGAAGGGCAAGATCAAGATGGTAAAGTATATCCTCCAACTCAGTATTTCAAAACCACAGATGATGGTATTGAAATTTTTCCTGCTGCTGAAGAGGGTAATGAATATTTTTCAAATCATGATGGTGGTGAATTTCCTAACTATGTTCAAAATGATCATAGTAAGAATAGTATTCCTCCTAATGATGATGGAAATTCTTTTTCATAGAATGATGAAATGATGGAGATGTTTCCAGCAAATAATGTATCTAGGAATAGGAGTAGATCTTTTTGTATCAATCCAAGATGTTCTAGTTATACAAGGGGTAGAGTAGAATATCTCACAATAATAGTTTTTATTAGTGATCTCATATCAAGTGACTATTGTAAAAAGGATTTCTTGAAACATATGGATTTCAAGTTTTATTTGGAGAAAATGAAGAGTTATTTGTCAGTGAATAAAAGTGTGTAGAATTCATATTTAGTGTTGTGCATGCAATCTACACTTACAGGTTATGATTATCAAATTGGGTCTTTATTTCTCTATAGAAAGGCTTTCAAAATGTTTCATTCAATTGGTAATTTACATCTTTCAAGAATCCAAGATAATTTGGAAAAATATCCTACATATTATTTAGAAGTTCATCATAAACGAGATTTTGGGCCATTAGCAAACACTCTAGTGTCATGGATGCAAGGATTCTTTTCAAAACAAAGAGAGTGTTTTTCAAATAGAGATACAATACATATTCCAGATAATTTCTTAAGACGCAAAATTTTCACCTTATACAATTAATATGATGAAGGTGTTGAAGTAAATGTTCATTTTATTACATATCAATATTTAGTGTAGATATGAAGTAGACAATTCAACACTGTTTGTATTCCTAATAAGACAAGGATGGGGTTTTGCAGTACATGTGCTTATCTAAAATAAAAAGGATAAATGTCAAGGAGAAGAAAGAGTTAAGCATAGCATTATTATTTTAACTTGTATAATGATAAACTATGAAAATGTATTTATTAATAGGATTATTTTATGTTGTGTGTAGATTCAATTGCCAAAGCACTTTAAGAGCATCATGAACAACAAACAAGTGAAAGGAAAACGTTGTACAAGCATCGAAATAAGTGTTATGATAACCAAAATAGATATTTTGGTTTGATAATTGATGGTATGGACCAGAAGAAAGCACTTCTACAACATTTTGTACGTACACCCAAAAATTTACAGAAGGAAAATTTTATCCTGTTTCACTTGGTCGGATGTCTGGTCGTCAATGGGAAAACGTTTCCAAGAATTTACTTCATAGCTCAAAATATCCATAATTATGGAAATATTACAATAACCATAATTCATGATGTGCTTTCCCATTGGTCTAGTAATCTTCTAGAAGTTTTGTATATATAATTGGCCAACACTTTCCGTGAAAAAAAAAATCATATTGTTTTTGGATATCTAAACATGCTTGCTTATTTGAGAAATTTTCATAAGGTAAAGGTTGGTTTCCTTCTTGTTGGTCATACTCATGACCATATTGATAATATGTACTGTCATTTTTCATTAACAAAGAGGAGGAAGGTTGTTGTGGGCTTCCCATCATTAATTGAATGTATTAAGAAATCGTATATGCCAAAGCCTATTTTTATTGTTAGAAGAAATTGTTAACATGCGAATGTTTATGTTGGGATCACATGGTGAGGAGAAATGCATTGAAAAAATTAATGACATTATCTTCCAACATCAATTTCATATCAAAAATGTTTATGGGAAAACACTTATATAGGACAAGAATTAACAAACTACTGCAGAATGGGCATCGTCATCAGGTTTTGCATTTTTTAAGTTCATTCCATATCATCCAATATTTGCATCCAATATATTGTTATTACGATCGATTGTTGAAGTTCATATTGCACTAAGGGAAAAGAGAGATGTATATTATTTTGAATTCTTGGAACAAATTAAAAAAAACTATTAGATATACATATGAGTACTTTGATGTTTCTGATTCAGTTTTTCAGGATTCCTTTTTTCAATGATCAGATTGATATCCTTTCAAGATCAAAAAATAAGGATATTCTTTTGAAGACTCCATTTATTTTGCCACAAAATGTGTCCAATGAACATGAGGAAACAATCGTTGTTCAAAAAAAAAACAATCTCAAGTTATTATTAATTCTACACAAGTGGAGGAAAGAGAAATGTATATTCCTTCTAGAATATCCTGTGCACAACGTGAATCCATGGAAGACCTTTATAGGGTTTCAGTACAGGATATTAAGGAGGGTTTCATGATCTCAATGTTAGCAGATGAAGATGCACACGTCTATCCATTATAAGTTGCCAAGGTTATAAATGTAATTACAGAAAATGAAGATGTTACAGGTGTTGAATTACATTGTATGACACAAACACACACCCATTCAATGGTGTGTACAAGACAAAGATGGTAGTTGATAAAACAATTGGTGGAAAGAGACAAAGAAAGGGTATAAATATAAATCAACATCGCACAAACCTCTTAAAATTTGTGGAAGTTGACATACTTGTTTATGAATTCAATTTAACAAAGAGAGGAAGTCTTCACTCTAGGACTATAGATATTTTGAAGAGGTTGCTACCAAAAGAAACAATGTTAAGATGTCAGTGCGCTAAACCTAGTCATAGATCTAGAAGAATTTTGAAACCTCAAATGTTGGGCATGCATGTTGACTGAGATGGGGCACTAGTTGATGAAAAAGAAGAATATGGAACATCTTCATCTACATCCAGTCATTCATCTGAAGATGTGAATTTTTATGGTGTGTAAGAAAATGTAAGTGATTTTGAATAATTGTGTATGGAAATTTATGTAAATGATTTTTGCATTGAGCAATGAAAATGATATTTTAACTTCCATATGATCATACATGAAGCTATGAGTCATTTTAATGTTTGTTGGATTATATCTTTTAATTATGATGAATTCATTTCTTTAAAATATTCACAATGCAACAATAACTTAGAGAAATAATTTATGTTTAATTGGGTTATTTTAGTCATATCATTTATTCATAATATCATGGTTGAAATATGTTGAAAACTTTATGTTTTTTAATTCTATGTGTGAAAATTTGCGAAATATATTTTATCTTTAATATTATGGGTGGTAGCAATTATAATTTTAGGGATTTTTAGTGTCTTGATATTATATTTTAAATGCCATGGATAAAAATTGTTAGAATTTTAATGTGTTTAAAATCCCATTATTTTATATTTAACGTCATTGCTAAAAAATTGTTGAAACTGTACCCAAAAAATTAAAATGGTATACTAGAAATAACATTAATGTGTTTTTTCCATCTATTTGGAACAGGAAAATTGGTTTTACTGTCATTTTTAAAAAATGTTGCAAATTAACCCTGAAAAAAAAACCTCGTTTTGGAATACACACTTTTCGTTTTTGGGTTGTTTTTCATGTTTTTTGGGCGTTTTTTGGCTAGAATTCCTATTTTCAGTTTATAGTTCTCTTTTCAAAGTTTACATTGTTTATTGATAGTAGAATTCTTCTTACTCTTACCTTTAAAATTACCCTTTCCTTTGTCTCCAGGTTTAAGGGTTTTCTTGCTTGACTATTGAGGAACATTCTTTCCTCTTGATTCTAAAGGAGTTCCCTGAACACATACTTCATCTAGATTTTTTGGATTAAAAATAAGTATAGTATGTCTTAAATAGGTATTTAATCCACCTATATAGGTAAGGGGGGGTATCTTATGAAGTTGAATCAACACCGAATATTAAAGCTCTTATTATAAATTCTTGTGTGTAACTTTGGACACTTTGACATTTAGCCTGTCTAAAATATTTCCAATCCATAATTTATTTTTGCATGTAAGCTAATGGATAAAATGTCTTTCTTAATGAAACTATAGAATAATTACAAGAAGAGATAATTTACCACATTTCCTCAAATCTTCTTGAGTTCTGGCCTCCCACAAAATGAGGGTTTCACCTTCCAAGCAAAGAGAAGCAAGCTAGATATTTGTGACATCATCATATTTTTTTTGAACCGTATAATAGACTTCACTTTGACGAAAAAAATTATCCATATTTTCAACATTTACTTCCCCATTGTACATATGAAATTCAAACTTGAAACCAAGCTTAATTAAAGGAGACTTAGAATTTCCACTTGCAGATGTAGGACGAGTAGGTAGGATCAAGGAGGTGAATAAAGTGGTGAGGATGGAGGTGTATATTGTTAGAGAATCAGAAAGGCAGAAATGTTATATTATTCTGGATTATTTACTTGTTATATAATCTAGTTCTTATTATGTTCTTCTTATATTATTTCTTCTTAGTTCATCAAGGAAATATCAAATCAAATTAACATATATCAAGGACACTAGATTTAGGCCATCAATTAGGAAAAAAACTCGCTCTCGAGGAAAATCTAGTTAGTAATTCTTGAGAATTGATACCTTAACTCGGACTTCCTCCACACTAAGTCAACCTTCCTTTTGATCCTTCCTCAATCTTGCAGTAGAAACAACAATAGCAACACTATGTAGTGATTTATTCGACCTGTAACTTCGAAATTTCTTATGGAATTTCGATCTTGAGGGAAAGGCTTTAATTTTACTTCTAGGATTTCAATTTTGACCCAACATATTTTCTTAAGGAAGTATCTTCCAACATAATCAACTTCGACCTATTCTCCACTTGGTAGCAGTAACTCGAAGCAAGGAATGAAAGAAATAATGAAGGACTTCAATCTTATAGACTATAACACATGAGAGAGAGAGAGAGTAGCAACAAAATTTTGATTTTCTTCAAGTCCTTTAGCTTTCCCCAAAACACACTCCAATAGAACTCTTCCTTCACTTCACACTTTTCCTTGATGCATCAAAAGATATCGAATTTCTAAGTGTGTGTGAGATGTCTCCAAATGAATTCGATATCCTTGTATTTATAGGTTTGTGACGGGTTCGATAAATTAGACTTGAGGCCAAATTAATCACTTGAAGGCCGACTTGACGAGAAACATAATCATTTGATACTTCTTCGTTTGTGTTTTTCTGTCATATAGTGACCCCTAGAAATAATTCAAAAAAGAAATACAGGTAGCTAATAACTTTTGGAAGCCATATGATAGACTACCTATTTGGGTTTGATGTAAAACTTGGATTTAAATCAACTAAGGCAAATCAAACATGAATATATCTTACTAGGGTTTCCTGTAAATCATAGATTTCAATAAAACAAACACATCATTAGTAACTTCTACTAGGGTTCAATGTAAAGCCTAGATCTTCCATCTATAAATTTTCAGCAAACATTATATAGATTCAGATGAATACATATACTAGAGAATTTTTAACCACTTATAAGGTTTAGACGTAAAGCCCTATACTCTTAAATAATCATCTCAGAACTCCAAACTTTTACTAGAGCTTGCTTGCAAACCCTAGGACTTATGACCGTTAGAAATTTGGTCAACACATATATCTAGGTGATTATCATCATGCATAATCATATCATATGATTAGATAATATTTAATATATCATGCATACATGAACCTATAATTATATAAGGATTCAATCAAAGAAATATATACCTAGGGTTTCATTCCTAAGACTTTTCATAACAAGGATTTTTCTTGTAGACCTAACCAAAACCTAGAGTTTCGGTTCATGTCAAAGAAAACCCTTATTATATAAAAAATTCAAAGGTTTGAGATTTCGAGCAACACAATTTCAACCCTAATAAGTTAGTGCTTCCATGATCATATCAAAATCTCAAAGAAAACATTATTAATATATTAATTAGTACAAAAATTTCCTCATTAATATTCCTAAGTAGGTTTAGGGTTTCACACATTATCAACATAGCCTTAGGTGAAGGTTTTTCTAAGAATATTTTTAGGGTTCTATTTATGAAAATAATTTGAGGTATATAAGATGGGTAGATTCATCAGATGATGAATCATCCCAAACAAGAATATTTTAAGATTGAGTGGAGCTAGATACAACAATAGTTAGTAGTGTAGAATGAATATACCAAAATGAATAACAAGACTTCATAATCTAAGACACACCTTTGGTACCGTGACACACCTTTTATGATTCAATTTTTTTTTTCTAGTGAGGGATTCTTTCTTAATCCTTGAAGCCTTCTCCCATGATTCTTGAGCATCGAGCAGGTTAATTCCTAGACAAGGAAATGGAGGTAGACATGTTAGTAGTATTTTATATAATAAATACTTTAAATAAGTGCATCAAATCAAATAGAAAGGGAGTGAGATACTTATCTTGAGGAGTTTTTTTTTGGATCCCTCCAAAGATTCTAGGGAAAGCTAAAAATTATAAAACAATAAAAATGGCTTTCCAAAAAGATGTTAAATTTATAGCTAAACATAAAATATACAAATCAAATATCTAAAGAGAGGAGTAAGGGGCTTAGTAATTTAATTCCCCTATATCATTCCCTTCAGGCTTTGATCTCTTGGGAGAGAATACTTATTGAACCACATTTTATCTATCTCTTTTCTTACTTCTAGGATTGTCGAGACACTGAATTCTATAATGCCCCATTTTGTGACAATGATAGCATTCAATTTTGGACATGTCAAACTTATTCCTTGGCCCTTTCTTCTTGAATTTTCCCTTTTGATGAGCGACATAAACATTTGATACTTATTCATTGTTGGATACCATTGATATTCCTAATTATTATTTATTGTAGAGTATCCATATTTCCTCAAAGGTGGGAGTTTCTTTCTAACTATTGAGACCTGCAACAAATGCACCCCAATTAGGTGGTATTCGTAGTATGGTTGTGATCACAAGTTATTCATCTGTTACTATTTTATTATTGATAATAAGGTCATCTCTTATTATTTCTATCTTCACAAATAAAGTAAATACAATATCCTCCTTGGTCATATTAGTAGTCCTTCGTTTATTTTTTATTCTTGCCACTTTTCCAATATTCTTGATAGTAAATATTTTTGACACGGCATCATAAAATTACTGGGCATGATAAATGTTTGCTATGAAGGGGACAATTTTTTCCTTTATGCATTCAACCATCAAATTCATATCCACTACTTCCAATTCTTTGAATTTTACCTTAACAACATCACTTGATTATTCTGTGGGCTTCTTCACTTTCCTTTTACCTAGTCTAAGACCTTCTTCTTTTCAAGGAGGGGGTCAATCCTCTTTTTCCAAGATCTATATTTAGAAGCTCCTTCAAACTTGTTCTCTCCCTTGATAGTGTTAGAAAAATTCCTTGAACGTAGTGAGGACTTCTTTCTTTACATAGCTTCCTTTAATGAAATTCTTACGTCTCCTTTATCAAATCCTTGAGATTTCCTTTTCCTTCTTATTTCACCAAAGCTCTGAAACCATGTCAGAGAATAAAAAAGGCAGAAATATTCTCTTATTATTTATTATTTACTTTTAATTTTCTTTAGTTATTATTATGTTCTTCTTGTCTTCTTTCTTCTTAGTTCATCAAGAAAATATCAAACCAAATGCACATACATCAAGGACGCCATATGTAGGCTAGAAACCAGGTAAAAAATCCACTCTTGGGGAAAACCCAGTCAGTAGTTCTTACTTCAATAGTAATTATTGAGACTCGAGACCTTGACTCAGTCTCAAATCACACCACATAAGCCTTCCTTTTGATCCTTCCTCAATCTGGAAGCAACAAAACTATGTAGTAGTTTATTTAACCTAGAACTTTGACCTTTCTTTTGGAGCTTCGATCTTGATGGAAATACTTCGATCTTGCTTCTAGGAGTTTGATTTTTACCCAACACAACTTATCAAGGTAGAAACATCCAACATAATCAACTTTTACCTATTCTCCTCTTGATATAAACAACTGACAGTAACTGATGCAAAAAATAATGAAGAACGTCGATATTCTACATTATAGCACATGAGAGAGAGAGAGAGAGTAGCACCAAAATTTTGATTTTCGTAAACTCCTTTAGATTTCCCAAAACCGCACTCCAATAGACTCTTCCTTCACTTCACACTTTTCCTTGATGCAACAAAAGATATTGAATTTATGAGTGTGTATGAGATGTCTGCAAATGAATTCGATCTCCGTGTATTTATAGGCTTCTCATGGTTTTGATTTACTAGACTTGAGGCCGAATTGAGCACTTGAAGGCTCAATTGATTTGGAGGTTCCATAAATCATATTTGACTCAATACTTGACCTATTTGCATGATTCAAAAGCCCAATATGAGTCAATTTGAATATGCAATAAGCCCATAGAATCAAAATAAATTCTAGAATTCCATGATGGGGACTTTGACCTAAAATAATATGACCCATGCATGAAACCCGTGATTTAATAATTCATTTAATAATAATATAAAATTTTTATCTTTATTATTTTGACAAGTAAAATAAATATTGAATCAAATATAATTTATGAAGACCAAACTAAGCTACAAACCTCAACATAGATGGAGGTGAACGAGGAGGAGGAGGTGGAGGAGTTCTCCCATTACCACTATTACCTTTTGGCTGATTAGAACTTTCTCCTTACAACCTTGTTTTTCTCTCATTGTACAACACTTTCTCCATCTTATTCATATCAAAGAAAGCCTTTCTAAAATATCTTTCATCTTCACACATCAACTCTTGTCTTTTTCCTTCTTCATGTGACATGACTTGTGGAGTTTGTGGCCTCCTTGAGAAAATTTGAGGGTTAGATTCTTCAAGTGCTCCTTATCCTATTCTTAATTGAGACCTTGTAAGCATTCAAAAACCTTGTAAATATTTTCAAACCTTCACAAAAACCATGCTCTATTACCAAAATGATTAAAAATTAAAAATGAAGGTTTCATAAAATTATTTTCAAGATAACCTACGTATTTTAGGCAATGGACCGTGATTTCAAAAGCACAGAAAATAAAACAATTTTTTCATAATTTTAACAGTTTAAATGGTCAATATGAAGCAAAAAAAGGTAACAATTGATGCCGAAGTTCACCCCTCGTGGGCTATTCTCCGAGTCCAACTTCGAACGGTACAATTTTTTATTATATTCTCAAATTTTCAAATACATCAACAAACAAGTATCAACTTGAAAAAATAATAATGCCATTACTTCCAAAATGCCTTAAAACCCATGTATAGCCTCTTCTTGGGCTCAACAGGGGTGAAAAATGGCTAATATAGCCCCCCTTCTTCAAATTGCGTACAAAACGCTCTACAAATTATTCTGCTCTACAAACTTGCCAAAAAAGTTCCTCAGCAGTGCGTTGGTATGGCGATGTGTTGGTATCCCCGAGGTCCTGAGTTAGATCCACGATCTTTAATGGGCTTAACGTTTTGTAGTAAATATTAATTAATTTTTATTTTTTAAATATCGAAGCCCCTTCCATCGTATATGACCAAGGGGCATGCTCCATAAGCCATGTGCCCTACCTTGCTACACTCCTGATCATGTGGTATAAATATAACATGGCACTAGGGCACAAGTAGGGTGCCACATGCCCTACCCATCCGAAAACTCTGCTACAGTCACGCCGCAACAATTTAACTTGGGGTTGGGCCAGTCAGGCATGCGTACCAACCCAACCCTCTCCTACAAGCATTGAGCTATATCACCATAAATGAAAGTCACCCACCATGGTTAATAAGAAACACCTGAAGCCTGGTTGGTTGAGTTTCTGTTGCAGCTTTTGGAGGTCATGTGTTCAATTCTTGCAGAGACTTGTTGGTTGTTCAACCAATATTTGGCCTCATATGAGTACCATGTGGAGCCTTGGGATTGGGCCACATGTCACTCTGTGATAGGCCCAGTCCTCAAAACCATCAAGCAATAATAATGCGCCAAGTGTCATCATAATACTGGCCCAAATGACACATTCTGATCGGCTCCCCTACTTTCTGATTAGCAAATGATTTTAGCATGATGTCATCATGCAAACTGCAACATATAATCCGTACACTGCACAGTAAACCCTGCATGTTGATTTTTTAATTGTTTACCAAAAACTTTAGAACGAAATAAATTCCCCATATCGTGTTGGGCATCGTTGGAATGAGAATGAAGAGATCTGTGATGTGCTTCTGATTTTGGAAGATTTAGAGAAATTTCATTTTTTAGCATATTTTTGATCCCTTATATCAATTTGAAAAGTTAAAGTGTCAAAATTAGGCCCTCTAAAAAATGTGGTTGATGTTGCATCAAAAATTTTCAAAATTAGCATGAAAATATTAATTTTTTAATATAAATGTTCATACTTAGATACATAAGAAAATTTAATGTATCAAAAATATGCTAAAAAAGGTGCATTATGAACAACAATTTTCAAAATCCAATGATTTTTTTCTACCTCAAAAAAATGAAAACTCAGCACAGTTCCTATTTGATAGTTTAGTTTATTTCATGTAAATTTAAAAGAATATTGCACATATTTATGATAGTGTTAGCTCATTTAGAGCCCATGCATAACAACAGTCACCAAATGTGCTTGGAAGAGGAAAAAATGTTAGGTATTTTTGTTACACCAACCATTACATTGAGTGGGAATTTAGCCTCATTTTCCACGAGAGGAAATTAGTACACACAATTGATTCCCAACAAGGTGAGTATTACAACCACTCCAAAACCCCCCATCAAAGACAAGTCGAGGAACCATTGCTTGAGGAAAAATGTTACACATCAACCTAATTTACAGGAGCAATAGAAATTTCTAGCGATAGGTAGAAGATAACTTACAATCCAGCAGATAAGGATGGTACTTAATATTGTGAGTTTACAGTCTTCTTTATTGGAACACCAACCCCCATCAAACCCCCTCTCCCCTGCCACTCCCCACAAAAGAAACTTGGGGAATCAAACTTAGGTCAAGGCTCTAATACCATGTTGAGGTTTTCAATTACAACAAAGCCGATAGGAATTAGTAAAATTCCAAACCATTACCATTACCTTGAGTGGGAATTTAGACCCATGTTTCCAAGATGGTGGATATTCCACTTAATTGATTCCCATTGAGGTGAGTGTGACAATTACCCCAACAAAAAATCAATATGAAGGAAGGGAACTACACTAAAGAAAATTAAGCGAAAATTTAAAAGCTTAATTGCATCTTAATAAAATATTTAAAGGGATTCCAATGACATCAGTAGAAACTTGGGATCAAATCATCAAAAATACCAGAGAATCCCCTCTTATCACAAGTTGGTCAGATTAAGACTCGTTGACATCCTCAGCGGAATCCCCTATCCTCTCTTCTCTTTCCCTAGTTCCTTCAACTCCCAACACTGTCCCTTCCCCCAAAGTTGAAGTTTCACCTTCTTATTAATTTTGGTCTCCTCCCCAATGTTTCTTAACTAAATGTAATTTTGATGGGGCCTTTAAAGGAACATGGGCTCAATAGGTTTTGGTGGAATCTTTAGGAATAATTGTGGAGAGCCTCTTCTCATTATTATAGTCTCTATGGGCATCAATTGAAATATTGCTACATAGTTCTTTGCTCTAGAACAACAACTCAAAGAAGCTCAATCCTAGGGCTTTCAAAAATTTATAGTAGAAGGGGAATCTCATTTAGTTATCAAAACTATTAAACGACTACAAAATTTATCCAAGCTTGATAAAATCTCATGTTACTAGAGACTTGGAACTTATATAGTTAAAATCGCTAAGATCCTAAATCAAATATAAGCCATCATCCCAATGCATGTAAGGTGAACTCAAAGCAAGGTAACATATTTTCTTTCCAATGTATGTTGCTTAGATTCCATCTTAAGCATGATTCCTCCCACTTCACAATTCCACCTTTATCCCTAACGATCCCACGCTTATATCCAAAGATAGGGATCACCTCTTCATAGTCTCATACAATGCAAGGGAAGATGTCTCTTATCAAGGTGTAAAAATCTTCAAAACAACCAAAAGGGATGGGGCACTTATCAGATGTCTTCGCTTATGTTTAGACTAATATGTCTTATTATATTGTTTACTTGTCTTTTTGGGATATACATCATTGTACGGTCTCAAGTTTTTATAAGGACTAGGGAGACCTTTTGTATTTTTCGACTTGCTAGGCTGTCCATGATAGCATATCAACTATGTCTCTAGTGCGAGTCCTCATGCTTATGATGCCAATTTTGGTTCTAAGAAACTCTTCTTCCACAATTAGATTGGTTTCCCTAATGGCTGACTACAATAAAAACTGTTGTTGGTGTACTCTATTTCCGAGGTAATCAATTAATTTATTTTTTAATTTAAAAAAAAAAATGAAAGAAAAGAAAGAAAATAAAAAAAATCTTAATATTATTAATTGTGATAATAATTCTAAGCTAAGTGAAACTTAAATACTAATTAAATTACCTACTATTTGTGAAATTTCCTTTAAAAAATCTTTGTGACAACACTTATTAGTAAGCTGAATGACATTTTTTTTTAGGTTTTCATATTCATAATAATGTAAATTTGAAAAAACAAATGCAGAGTGAGTCATTCCATTTATCATGTATTAAGAAAGATAAAAAAATTAGAAAAATCACAACTTTTCCTTCTTCATGCATATTAAATTTAAAATAAAAATAAATATACACTAATTACGTCAAATCGAAATGAAATTATAATTAAACACTTCAAATTTTAAAATAAAATTTTTTTAGCATATATATTTGTTGAATTTTCATTATACTTGAAAAAATAAATGAAATATTTTACAATTTAAGTTGGAAGACTTTCGGATTCTCATTTCACTACAATCTTGCGAAATGCATATGAAGGAAATAAGAATCGTAGACATTCACAAAATTGTTTGAATATTAGCGATAGGATTCGTAGACATTCACAAAATTGTTAGCATATTACGAATTTAATCTTGAATTATACACTTACATAATCAAAATGATAAATGATCATACGTTTTCATCATCAAAATTATTAAAACGATCAATTCCTACACCTGCCACTCACGCAGCTCTCTCCCTACCAGATGACGCCATTTCAACGGTCGTTTCTCGACTTCCTCTCTTCCTTTTGTTCCCCATGTGATCTTCTACCACCGATCCGTTCTGTGAATTAGAAGCAAAGGCGAGGGGAAAATTAAGGATAGCCCTGGCTCCGCGGATTCTGAAGGCGGCGCGGTCATATGCGAGAGCGGCCTCTTCGGCGGTGATGAAAGTACCGAGCCAAACCCTGGCCCCCTTCTTGGCGGGGTCCCTGATTTCAGCTGTGAATTTACAGCCTGGCCGCTTCCTCACTCCTCTGTACTGCCAGCTGCCGTTGCTCGTCTCTCCACTCTCCTCCTCCTTCAGTTGTTGTGGCTTTACGTTTACATTTACCACCTCTGCTCCTCCAATAACTATGGATACAGAAGAAGAAGAAGCAGAAGAGTGTTGTGTAAATTCAATTGTATTGTCTTCTGATGTTGATTTGCTGCAGCTATTTTGGCATGAACCGTTGGCGGTATCTGTGGCAGTGGTGTGGCTGAAATCCCAGGTGACCGTGGGGGAGAAGGATAATGAAGATGAGGAGGATGACGGATCATTTCCTCCTGCACCATAACGATGCATAATATTCATTTCTTCGTCCTCTTCCAGCAAATGGTGGCGAATCAACTCCAAAATGTTGATGTTCAGGCTCTGCCTTGCTGTAATCTCCATGGCGGTCTCAGGCCAATCAGAATAGCCTTCACTTTCAGATCGATTGCTTTCCTTTTCAATTTGATTGTGCAGTGAGGGAGCAACATAGAGCATTCTTTCTTGTTTTCCAATTGTGAAGTGAATAAGTATTATAAAGCATTATTTTCCATCTCTCAATTCTGATTAGTGCATTGCACCCTGCCGGCCTGACTTTCGCGGCACCTTCGCGTATGTGACAAAAAATTAAAAATTGATACATATATTCCACTTTAAACTCTGCCATTGAAGCCGCCATTCTCAGACGCCTTCCATTATCATTAACACTTTCTTACTATGGTTTGATAGGGGCATTAAAATGCTGAAAAGAGGCAGGGTCCATAAAACATGTGCGCATTGGAAAACATCAAGGTTTAATAAAAAATATTTTTCTTCGCTCACCCAATTACTAAGTACGCCGTTCTTATGCAAAATCAAATATATATGCAATTGGGTGGACACCTACGTCACGTTCCGCATTTTAGATGAGAGATAAAAATACAGCCGGCACCGTTTAATCTGAATTAACAGTCTGATTTGACTAGAATTATTGGGCGGCGAAGTTTCAGGGGAAATGAATCTCGTGATGTTACCATCCATGGCGGCGAAAATTAAGCATGGCCATGTTCAAACCAGTCCATTGAACATCTTTGGCAATGGAGCCTCTCAATAGTATATTCCCCAGCTTCGATGCCAATGAGAAGAACAGTCGTATTTATAAGCAGGGAAGATTTGAAGGATGAATATCAATTTGAAAGGTTAGAAATTTTGACAAATATCAGTAATTTTTAATAGAAAAATTTTAAAATGTTTGAGGATATAAAAATATTTGAATTATTGATTATATTATATTAGTATTTATAAGATTGTGGTTATTTTTAAAATAAAATAATTTCATATTATTTTAGAAAAAATATAAAAAGTTAGCTCTCCTGCAAATATATTTTTTCTTATTGATAAAAGAACTATAATACCTTCTCATGTTATTATTAGATCGTTTCTATTCACTACGTATCTGATGTTACTCTGTACTGGAATCCATTTCGTTTCTTTCTCCACTTCAAATATCTCACGTCTGCGAATGCGATTATCAGATGTTGCTCTGTACTGGAATCGATTTCGTTTCTTTCTCCACTTCAAATATCTCACGTTTGCTAATGCGATTATCATAGCAGGTTTGAAAATATTAGAAATTTGAATTCGGGCTCCTGTGATTTATTTATTTCATGAATGAATTAGTATATTTATTTTTGTGAAAGTCATAATGTAAGAGCTTTCTTTTTGTACTCTCTAATGTGGTTTATTGTCACAGCCAGATAAAAATTCAAATCTTAATATTTCATAAAATTCTATATAAATAAAATTAATTTCAATTGTTAAATTGTAATAAATTAATTTAAATAAAATAAAATAATTTTTTTTATTATAAAATTGTTATATAATAATATATTTAACTAACAAAAACATATATAGTTTTTGGGAAAAAGGAAGAAATAAGTATTTTTTTTTTCTAAGTAAGTGTAAATCTATTAATGAAACATATAGTACAGTTAGTCCATGGCCTCGAAGATGCAGGGCATCAGAGGCTTCATAAGTTCAGCAAAATAACAAAAATTGGGCTGCCCACAGGGGGAAACCAGCCCATGAAAGGTTTTTAAGCTGCCTCTATGGAGGAAACCAGCTATAGCATACCAAGAACTATTACATCCCAGAAAAGCAAAAAAGACAAAAGATCTGAACAAAATTACCTAGACAATGCCACTGGCACTAAAGACCATAATCCTCTGAGGGGGGCTCTTCTTCAATCCTGCACCAATATCCATCATCATCATCCGGAACGAGGCAGCTTCGAGCTGCTATTGCACCTGCTTCGTTGTTGCCTTCGTGCTCGCCTTTATCCTAAAGAAGGCTCGCGCTGCCATTGCCCGCCTTGCGAGAAGCACCTCTGTCCACGGCTTGAGGGGGATGCACTAGGTCAGAGAGGTCCGGCATGTTAATTGGGCGCACGACAGAGGAGGGGCTGGGAATTGCCTCCGGAATTTCTTTGAAACAAACTGTGAGTGTCGCTATAACCAGAGGGCGATTGGTGTTACACTAGAAATGAAAATGGGCAGTAGACGCGCTGTATAAGGAGGCAGAAGTTGCGGGGCGGGAGTGAGGGGGTGACAGAGAAGCAGAGGCACCGCGTTTGGGGGAGGAAGTGACTCTACGCTCAGGCCCACGTCCACTGCGAGTTGAGGGATACCGGCCATGAAAGCGCTCTGGAGAAGACAACGAAGTGCTAGTGGAGGGGGAGCGACGCTGGCCAGAGGGGCGTGCTCTGGTGCTGCCTCGTCGGCATCTCAAGTGGTGTCTGAGCCAGGGCATGTCAGCACGAAGCCAAAAGGAATGGACAAAATTGGTAGTAGGGGACAAGGAGGGGGAAGGCGTATTGAGCTCAAGCGAGGTGGCAAATTGCAGAGTGTAGAAAGGGCTATGCGAGAAGTGGAAGCCAGGAAGAAAATCCACACAACAGCCCAAATGGTAGCGCTTTCCAAGAGAGGTGCGAGAGCTGGGGATCTCAGCCTCCGGGAAGCAGCCAAACCCAACCGACGAAAACCGAATCGGCATGGAAACTACCAGATGGAGCTGAGGTAGAACAGGGAACCCTGGCGCAGTGACGAAGAGTGGAGACGATGAACCAGAGAGTGACATTTTGAAATGCTTGTGGCCTCGACCCCACAACAGCATAAATGCTGCACAGGGTGACGGCCTGGAGTATTAAAAGCTCGCGGGCGCCTTAACTGAAGCCTGCGAGTGGCCATGTGGCCTTGCCATGCGCCGTCCTGTAGGCTGATGGCCATCTCATCACGCCTTACCACCCGCATCGTAGGAAGGAAGAAATAAGTATCAACTAATATGAAAATTAAAAAATTAAATATTTTAAGATTTAGTTAAATTTAACAATCTTGAACTAAAAAAATAACTAAAAGTTAATCTTAGCCAATTAACTAAATATAATAAATAAATACTAAATGGTAAATTAAAGATGAAATGACTTGGAATTTTTGAACGCAATAACAACAAAGGTACCCAAATTAAAAAAATATGAAATATCAAAGGAGTCGTCAAAAACTGAAACAATATTAATTAGAGGATAATAATAATCTAAAAAGCAATTAAAACATTAACATTAATAAATGAATAAATAGGTAATTGATTCATTATAAATAAACACGATCAAGATATTAATGTGTGGTTGGAAAAGACGTTTCCAAAATTAAATCAAAATCCTTATAATGTAAGAAAGAATAAACAAGAATAAAGAATATAGGCTATAATGAATTATGAATTGTAAATATAAGCATAACTATGAATTTATATTACGTAATACCAATCTAAAATTAAAAATCAAAGATATAAAAATCAAAAGGATTGAAGCAACGCATAAACAATAAAGGGTTATAAATTAATAATAATAATAATAATAATAATAATTAATTAATTTAAGAAAAAAATAGGTATTTAACAATTGTTAATCAACCATAGTTTTTATTGAGATTTCTTGGCTTTCTTTCAATTTTTATGGTTTTCTTAAATTTATGGCGATGGAAATGATCTATCTTAGCAATGATCGAGACGTCTTCAATACATATGTGGTGTAAAGTCTTTTTAGCATGTTCCACCAATGCTTAGGAGTGGGTCCTCCCATGTTTGATGTCGGCTGCATGCTCATGAATCTTTGATTTGTTGAGTGGTCAATCTCAACAATGTAGGGTGTCCCGCAAGAACATTGAATCACATACACACCTTTCATATCCTTAGGGTCCACTGGGTCTTTTATAGATTTAAGAGAAATTTAAATAGTAATAAGGGGCCTAAAGGTTGAGAGAACCTTGTGTTTTCCAAGGATCCTTGCAATCTTGTTGGTTGTCCCTTCGATAATAGGAAGGTGCACCCCTGAAATCCAATCTTTCGGTTCTATTTTAATCCTAGAACCATTGTGAGATTTAAGGAAATCCTTGAGACATTGGTGCTTATTATAACCATTATTTATGAAAACCTTAGAAATATGGTTTTTCTCACTGTCAACGTGATTTTCATCAGAAACTCTAAATGCACGAACAACTAAGATGTTGAGAACACCCTATTTTTGAGCAGTGAAATGATGAGACTTATGATGCCTCATGCAAATACTCCTCCGTGTGTGTTTTCTTATGAAAGACCTCATGTGAGAATTTACTATCATCCTTCATTGAAATCATTATTTTATGGAACTAGATTAGATATTAAGATACTAATTAAAAAGATACATAATTATTAATATTAGAAGTTTGGTTTTGCAAATATTTATATTATGTATTTTGAAATATGGCTTTTAAAATTATATTAAGATATATTTTGGTAATAGTTTTATTTTAAAATTATATTAAGATATATTTTGGTAATAGTTTTATTTTAAAGGTAGTTATGTACCTTTTTAAATGTTATGGTGTGAAATTCATTTTCATGTTTATTTATGATATTTCATTGGTGTTATTTTAGTATATTTTTAGTATTATGTGTTACCTAAAATTACATATGTTTTGATGTTTGTTAAGAATTTATATTTACAAATATTTTCTAATTATTTAATTTATATAATTGCTTTAATATAACTTTATACAAATTATGAGTGTAAAACCACATTATTATTTTTTTATTCTAAAATTAAATATTAATGGCTAGTAAAAATGGTAAATATATTAAATATATAACAAATAAAAGTGGTCCACATAAACTATTTAAATCATATAAATTTCCTTGTATAACTTCATACATTATATAAATTTCCTAGTATAACTTCATACAAATTATGACACGAAAATCACAATTTTTTTTAAAGTTTAAATTAAATGTTGAAATTGTGAAAATTAATAATTGCATTGAAAGGCACATTGTATAGCCCAATTGAGGAAGATGTGTAAACGTAAACTCTATCTTAGCTAGAAACGTGTCTCTTTTAGAAACTAAATTAAATAACATATTCTCTAAATAAATAGAAAATAATGTTGGCTATCAACTAGTATATATCCATCTTAACCATGGATCTAGCAAGAGGTGAGAGGGATTAAATATCTCTTGAGGTGAAAATACCTTTTTAAAGTGAAAAACCAGCAAAACAATTTACACCTCAAATAGATTTGATCTATCTTGACGCTTGAATATACATGGTTATGATGGATCAATATTGGTTCTATCTTTGTATCTCCACAGTCTTTCTCTCTATGTAACCCCACACACAGACCATATACCAATGGATTCAACACCTTGAAAATCCTATTAGGCACTTGGATTGTTTAGGCTACACAATTTAAATTTACAGCTTCAATAAATATCTATTGGATTTCAAAAAGAAATCATGATATTAGGTAAAATGTTTTAACCATAAACATTTATCTTTTTAATTACTTTATACAATATATACATAGTTTATTTTTTAACCATATACAATATATACTTAGTTGACATTGGAATATTTTCTTTAAAATAAAGATTAAAATATGAATATTCAAATAGCTTATTCATGTCCTATATTGAAATATTCCTAAAAGTATAGGAATTATAAATGTTCCTCACATTCAAAAAGGAAAATGTATTTTTTTCACTTACTTTATTGCTTTCAAAATTTGATATTAAATTATATTTCTTCTCATGAAGAGAGCAAGAGTGAAATATTTTTACCTATAATTATGTTACATGAACATCAAAATATTTTGTTTATTTTAAACTCAAAACAAAAGCTAAATATTTTTACCAATTCTCCCTAATACTAGGTTGTAACATAAACAATCATAACTAGTGATTATTGATGTTTTATAATGCTTTTAATTAAAAGTAACCAAGTATATATGTTTTTTTTTTGTTTTTTTAGTAGCTGATATTGAAGATTTTATTTCTGCTTCTAAAAGTCACACATGAGGCCACACGAAAAATGAGGAATACATAAAAAAATGTGATTGCAATCACATTTTTCATGTATTTCTCATTTTTAGTGTAGCAAGGTCCATCGAAAGTACGCGACATAGGCGCTCCTTGGATGAGGTATTATTTTTTTCATCCAACAAGTGCTCCTACTCGAAATTTCAGTAAAAACTTTGGGATATAAGTTGAAAATACGGGTTGAAAAAGTAGTTTTATTATTTTATTATTTTTTAATGTTTTTACCCTTTTACTTAAAAAATGGTGAATCATCCCCCATGGTTGACATCAATATATTTAATACAACTGGTTCTTATAAATTTTATTTTGGTTGTACATTTTTCCTAGGAGACCCATTTTAGACCTCAAAATTCCCCTAATGGGTTCATACAAACTTAAGAGGTGTTGACACTATATTTGCAACATGCAATGTGTCCTTCTTTCGCTAATTTGATGTAATGAAAAAAAATCCTAAACTAATTACATGAATGGAATTACTTTGAAAATAAACTAATCCTAGACAAGAACAACAATTTGTAATTAAAATTCTAAGGGCAAGGATTCAAATAAATAAGTCTAATATACTTTGTAAAAATGCATTTCCTAAGTGGTTTTTATTTTTCCTCAATCATGGAGTTAGAGCCTATGGGTCATGGTTCAAGACTAAGGGGAAAAAACTAAGCTTTTGGAGAAAATATGGTCAAGTTTACACGTGCTACAAGAGTGATATAGGTGATTGCTACATGTGAAACATAATTGTTATAGGAAACCCTATTTTTCTATAGGAGTAGATAACTCACCGAATGACCAAGTAAATCAAATTATAATAGGATGGGAGAAATTTTGTTATTAATTTGGATGTCTTATGTCTGCATTATAAGTGGAATCACTCCAAATCTCCCTTGTTAATATGTGGTAAAAAATAACATAAAATTACTAAAAGTATGAAAAAGAGTGTCTTATATATATATATATATATATATATAGATATATTGAAATATGTTTTAATTTATTCTATTGCATTCTCCATTGTTGTTGTGAAATGTTACACCATTGATATAAATATATGGATGCTTAAATATTACAATGAATATATGCGAACTAATGATATGATATAACAAATTCATCCAAACATCACATTCAAATGCACTAATAAAAATTTAAATGATATGAATACTATTATAAGATATGTGTTCACTTTTGATGAATAATGAATTTTAAAAAATCACAATAATTGCAATGTCACAGGTCGACGTTTCTAAAAAATAGAAAATGAACACTAGTGCGTGTTAGTTACCATGCACTCGTATGTTTGTATGATATTGTGCACCGGTGTGTTTCTATGACCTATGGGCATTGCACCAAATGAAGATACCAATTAAAACGCCTGGTGTGCTTTATCGACAAGTACCACTCGGGCGGGCCGATAGGCATTGCATGCACCGGGATGATTTTCCTTTAACATGTCAGTGTGTTTTTATAAATTAAAGACCCAATGCGTTTGAACACCTAAATGTCTTGGTGTGTTTTTACACCTTAACGGCGTCGGTGCATGCACTTTCTATCTTCCTAGTGCATCTTTGTGGGTGACATGCACCAGATAGTTACTAAACACCCAGGGGTTTCTGAAATTTGGTTTCCATCCTGGTGCTTCATATATTTAGAGTACTGATGCATACAAGGTATAATGAACTGGTGCGTTCACACATTATGTGCGCACTTATGAGAAAAACATCTTAAAAAACCTCCGGCCGCCCAGTTTTTTTTTTTTGTTGTGAAGTTCCGTTAGAAGGTTCGTCAAAACCTCCGTTACCAAAAATGGATGTTGTAGTAAATGTATTTTTAACAATTTTGGCCAATTTTATAACACTAGAAACCTCCTTTATAAACTCCGCTAGAGGGTCTTTTCCTTGTAGTGTTGTGAGTCCAAACATCATTATGAATCTTTCAACCTTCTCTCTTCTTAATACTTTGGTGAAGACGTATGTAATTTTCTCTTCTATGGAAAGATCTCATAGGTGAATAGTATTTACCTCTATATGGTGTTAAATGAAATAGTACTTTGTATTGACATGTTTGGTTCGATCATGTAATTTGGTATGCTTGGCCAATTTAATTGTACATTGTTTAATCAGAAGAGTATGACCTTGCTTCTCTTACAAAGATTCAAAAACTTCCTTGGGCCACACAATCTCCTTGGTTTCTTTCTTAGTTGTTACATATTATGTCTCTATTGTAGAATATATTGGAACTGAATATTTGCATGACCTCCAAATTACAAATCTTGATCTAGGACTCACAACATAGTATAAAGTAGACACTTCATTCTCCTTGTCTCCATAAAATTCTAAATAAAAATATCAATCAAGTCACTATCATCCAACTATAAATATGTGAGTCCATAGTCTTGAGTTCCTTTCAAGTACTTTCTTTAGAAATATTTTACAACAAACCATTTTCCTTCACAAGGTTTTTTCATAAACCCGAAAATAATGCAAAAGAAAATGAAATATCTCATATGGTAGTGGTGAGGTAGATAAGGCTTCCCACAAGTTGTCTATACTTAGTTACATCATAAAATTAATTTCCTTCTTTAGATGTGAGATTTATATTTTGTTCCATTAGAGTGAAAAAAATGATTGCGTGAAGCCATGAAAAACTTGTTCAACAATTCTACAATGCACTTATTTTGATAGAGGAATATATATCTTGGATGTTGGGAAAACCAATTCCCAATTACTAATGAAGGTGTCCCAAATATATCATCTCAAATATTTTCTTCAATTATTTCTTTATGGATGCAATATAGTTTCCATTATTTTTTTTATAAACAAATCATATACATATCCCACAAGATAGAAAATACTTTATCAACTTTCTTGACAAATAAAGTTGCATGATCAATATTAAAGTGTTTGAAATTTAATTTCAGAAGATGCTTATTCAATTTTTCATATCAAGCTCGTAGTGCATGATTTAGGATGTATAATAGTTTTATGAGTTTGCATACCTTTTGTTCTTGTCCCTTCATAATAAACCCTTCTTGTTGAGAGATAAAAACATTTTCTTTCATGTCTCCATTCAAGAAATTAGTGTTTACATCCATTTGATCGAATTTCCATCCATTCTAATATCCCAAGCAAAAGAGAGTTTGAATGGTAACCCATTTTACTATTGGGTAAAAGGTTTCTTCATAATCGACATCTTTTTTTGTGTAAATCATTTTGCTATGAGAATTTTTTTTTTTCTTGTCAAGTGATCCATATGATTTATATTTTCTTGAAGACCCACTTGCATCTAATTGGTTTGGTTCAAAATGGAGGTTCCACCAGCTTCCATGTTTCATTATTTATGAGAGCATCATACTCCTAGATTGCGTCTTACCATTCATCATGAGAATAAACTTGTTTAGAGAAAGTTGGTTCAAAATTAGTAAACCAAATTAATTCACAATCATAAGAAATATCCATATCATTAACTGAAACATAATCATCTACACCACCTTCATTTTGTCTAGTCCAACCTCTATTTCCTATTCTTCCAACCTCACCAGGATGAACACTTTCAAGTGTTTTAATGAGACATTTTGGAAGGCCTTTCTAAGATGGACCATGATGCTAGATTGATTGAAATGGGTTTGTATCAAGATTTAACCTTCCAATCCTCTCAATCGCATCACTCAAACGGTATTCCTAATATAAATAAGTGGTTGCAACTTCATGAGGTTTAGATAGTTCTTCAGAAGGAGATTCTATAGATTGATCCAAGATAGAGATCCCCCCTTTCAGATGTGGAATATCATTATCAAATCCATGATCATTGTTTATTTGATTGAATTTTTCCAAATGATCCAACTGTCTCTCAATAGTATTGTGAGCCTAGGAATATCCATGAAAAATCACATCCCTAGAAAATATAAAATTATTATTTACCTCATCATAGAGATGATATTCTTTGGTGGTATCTGAGTCACGCAAGAAGATGAACTTTCAACTCCTTCAATTATTTTTTTATTTTTCCTTAAGAATTAAGGTATATCAGGTGAAACCAAAGTTCCTTAGATGCATTACCAAGGGAATGTAACCATATCACATTTCTTATGGAGTCTTGTTTTTTTAGCATGATATCGACATTTGTTTTATATATTCTACACATAGAACGAAATCACCCCAAAACAACAACTTTACATTTTTTAATATCATAATTGAGGAAAACATATTTAAGATAGCCTTGTTAGTTCTTTCAGCTTCACCATTTTGTCGAGGATTGTATGGCACAATTGTTTGATGTTGAATACCATGTTGGTGAATATAGTCTTAAAATTCATTAAAAGTATATCCCTTTATGATATCGGTACAAACAGAGATAATACGTGAGTGCACATCATATTCAGTCCATGCGTGAAAGTGTCTGAAAGTTTTAAATGCTTCTGATTTACTTCAAACAATTATACCCAAAAAATTACTGTGTAATCACTAATAAAAGACATGATGTATTTATTTCCAACTGTAGAATAAACACAAATAGGGAAACATAAATGAGAAATAATCAGTGTAATCGTTTTATGTGCTCTAGTTGTAGAGTCACTAAATGGTTATTTTCTATGTTTTCCTAGGATACAAGCATTACATAGCTTCATTTTCCTTGGAATATTTGGAAAACTAGAAAGGACATATATTTTCAAAAAACAAAGGCTCTCATAATTAAGATGTCCAAAGTTCGAATGGAAAAGAAGACTAGATGCCAATATATATTCATTGTATGCAAAGTTTTGGGAATGAGAATATATTCCTTGTAGCATCAACATTATTTTTGCCTATATTCTAGTCATGAAAACCGTGTTGTTTGATGCTTTCCTTATCTACTTTTCGATCGAACATATGAATGGAGTGTCCTTGTTATCAAATTTGAACAAGGGATATGATGTTTCCATGCAATTTTGGAAGATATATTAAATCATTGAGAATAAATTCAGGAATGTTGATTTTGGTAGCATCAGATGTGCTCTAAGTCTCGCATTTGATAGGGAAACTTAACGACATGTATTCCAAAGAACCCAAAAACCATTTGTTAAAATTCCACTCATAATGATTTTTATTAATTTTATTAATTATTTTTAAAGGGACCGTAACTCTAAACTTAGGAAAATAAAATAATTAAAGGGTACTAATAAAATAGAGTTTGAATGTTGTAGAAAAGGCAGAGATCAAGTCAAAAGTTAATATTAGCCTTTGATTGGAGATTTAATCTTAGCCATTGAAGTTTCAACAAGAATATTCTAAGAAGGACTTGAAGGGTCAATTGGAAAGATACATCGAGAGAGCCAGAGGATCAAGAGATCAAAATTATTTAGTGAGTATTGCTCAGGGAGAAAATTGATTGAGATATATTTTGTAGAGACGGGCAGTAATTTTGATTGGAATACTTCCTCATCCAAAGAGTGCATAACAGAGGAGGCAGTAGAAGCCACAGAGGAAGCGTAGAGCCAGTGGCATAGAGGCTATGCATGCACTGCGCAGAGCCTGAGAGGGATTCCATTTTCTATTGAGGAGGCAACATTGGGTCTGTGCTAGCAGCTGGAGATAGTTTATGGAGGCTAGAAGACCCCAATTTCCAGAAAATAGAGATACTATCACATAGATAGAGGGAAACCACAATTGTGACGCAGAGACCACATAGAGTTCAACACAGTCACTACACAAAGGAAGCACAAAGAAACTTTTTTTGGGTGTTGATTAGTGCCATGTTTCTATGGAGGAGTGAGGTTTGTCTCATAAGATTCTACTTGCCAGTTTATCTGCATGATTTGACATATTTGTAAATCATAGATTTGTACTCAAAATTTACTACATAATACATAAACCCTCATCTTCTACATCCGTTTTCCTCCATTGCATTTTTTCAGGGGACATTAGTCCAAAACCAATGGTGTCTTCTTTCCACACTTAGTTTTCTTCTGTAGTTTTACTTGTGAAGGTTGTAGTGAATGGATTTTAATATTTTCTTCTAGAACACAGTAAATAATTTTTTAAGTAAATAACAAATAGAAAAAATTCCATCAGTTGTTGAAGTAGGATTCTGGGTAATAGAAATTTTCACATGGTACCAAAGCAAGTGTAGCTTAGTGCAGGAGAATCAAAAGACAAAATCCAAAATATCTAGTGTTGTAGAGGAAGTTGGGGATCAAATATTTGCGTAGGTGGCATATTAATTCCCCAGTTAGTGTGTAGTCTGGGATAACAGGGATAAAACTAGCAAGGAAAATCTCTCTCTGAGTGAGTCGATAGAGAGGAAATATTTTTCTATTTTGTGGTTTTAAGAGGCAGAGGGAGGAGTGTAGTCAATATGTGCATATAATTAGCTGGAGGGATGCATTTTTCTCCGTAAGAGTGATTGCTGGTGCAGAAAGCATCAGAAGTGATATCTGGATACACTTTGAGGGAATTTTCTTCCTTGGGGAATTCCTAGCTGAGGAATTCTATTTGTCGAGATCTGAGAAATAGTATTGGGTGGTAGATCTACCATCTCTAGTAGGGAGTGAATAGGTCAGGCCAGAGTTGCACAAAGGAGAGAGAGGGAGATAGTTTGATATATTTTTTGAGTCGGCAGAGATGGTAGCAAGTGGATTGAGAGATCAAGATTGGTTGGAGGGATCCTAAAACTATGTGATCTGGAAGGAAATGATGAAATTCCTACTGGATGAGCATGATCTCAAACTCTTCATCGAAGGTGTGTTGGTTGTTCTGTTAGATGAAGATCATCTCAAGGAATATAAGAAGAATATGGCTCAGGAAAAGCGCTCGATCCTTGAGGGGGTGAGGGATCATGTCATTTGTCACAGTGCTAGTAAATCGATAGCTTGAGAAATGTGTTATTCCTTGGAGAAGTTATATCAAGGATCTTACGAGCAATGAAAGATGTATCTGGAGGATAAGATGCAGAATATCAGGATGCAGAAGGGTAAGTGCATTTATCCGTTCCTGGTTAGACTTCAAGAGAATTGAGTTTAGCTTGCAACTGTGGGATCAACTCCTCAGGCCACAAATATGGTCAGATTAGCCCTCACCTTAATTTTAGAAGACTATCAAGTATTTTTCTAGAGCATCCTCGACACAAATAATTTTCCAGACTATGAGTCAATGTGGGCAACTCTTCAGCAAGAACAGAGAAGGAGTGACTTACTCTAGTGTCAACTTGAGGGCAAAAAATGTAGTGGGAGGAAGACAAAGGAGGAAGAGGATAATGTGGCCATTGCATAAAAGGCAAAGCGAGAGCAATGCAGGAGGAATAAGGACCTTTCCAAGCTCAAATGCTTCCAGTGTGGCGATATGGGACATTATGTCACATAATGTGCTCTCAAGAAGAGAGACAAATATGAGAAGCATGATCCACATGCCGCACCTCCCAGGATCGATTAGGAGGAGTTCTCCATGATTTCCCATATATCTCAAGGAGGGAGGTGTGGTGATTTGGAGATGTAGACTGAGAGAGAGACAGGTTGGGCAAGATCCTTAAGGAGTCCACCTCTCGGTTGAATACCTTTCTATGGGATCCTGAATCAGATGTAGTAAGATGAACGAGTAACAATTGGTGCAGAAGTGACAATGAAATGGTTAGAAATGCTAGAGTTTGAGCATCACAGAGAAGAGTTGGCAGTACTACAGTGAGGCACAACGCAGAGCTAGAAGCAGTGAAACAACTTCAAAGGGTAAACATAAAAGGTAGGAGCAGTCAGATCTTCTGTACTGAGATGCATCATGCTGAATTTTTTTTTAGTTTTGGATTTCTTAATGTTCCAATAAGAAAAAACGTTACAGTGTAGTGGCAATTAGAAGTGGCAGTCGGCAGTGGCAGTGCTAGCAGTAGCACAAATGTAGAATTTTATTACAGATGCAGTGTTGACAGTGGCAGTGTCAGTAGTAGTGAAAATGAAACGTTTGCGCAAAGTTGGTGGGCAGTAGTGTCAAAAATCAACAATAAGGAGGGATATGTTATGGAATCAGAGCAGTACTGACCAGGGGGTATTCCTAGAGCACATTCATCGCTAAGAGGGAGTGTTGATTTTTGTAGCATCTGATGTTCTCTAAATCTCAAATTTGGCAGGGAAACTTAGAAACTTGTGTTATGGAGAACCCATAAACTGTTTCTGAAAATTCCACTCAGAATGAGTTTTATTAAAATAATTATTTATTTTTAAAGGGACCCTAAGTCTAAACTTAGGAAAATAAAATAATTAAAGGGTATTAATAAAAAAAGTGCTAATGTTCTAGACAAGGCAATGATCAAGTCAAAATTTAATGTTATTAGTTAATTAGAGATTTAATATTATCCCTTGAAGTTTCAACGAGAAGATTATAAGAAATAATTGAAGGGTCATTTCGAAAGATACACCGACAGAGCCAGAGGATTAAGAGATCGAAATTATTTAGTGATAAATGCTTCGGGAGAAACTCAAATGAGAGATCTTTTGAAAAGAGAGGCAATAATGCCAGTTAGAAGAATTCTTGATCTGAAGAGTGCATAATAGAGGAGGCAGTAGAAGCCATAGAGGCAACGTAGAGCCAGTCACACAGAGGCTATGTGGGCACTGCATAGAGCCTGAGAGGGATTCCATTTTTTGTTGAGGAGGCAGTGTTGGGTTAATGCTGGTTATGAGGGACAGTTTCCGGAGGCCAGAAGGCCTCAATTTCCATCCAACATAGATACTAGTGCATAGAAATAGGGTAACCACAACTATGATGCAGAGACTATGTACAGTGATGCAGTCACTACGTACAAGAAGCGTAGAGAATATCGTTTTGGGTGTTGATCAGTGTCGAGTTTCCGTGGATGAGTGAGGTTTGCCTCACAAGATTTTACTTGTTGATTTCTCTACAGGATTTGATAAATTTTTCAATCATAGATTTGTACTCAGAATTTACTACATAATATATAAACCCTCAGATGCTACACCAATTTTCATGCCTTGGGCTTTTTTGGGGACATTAGTCCAAAAAAAATGGTGTCAGACATGTATATGATTTTCTATTGTTTAGATAATTTTTTTGAACTTTTTTTTCTTCCGCGTTTTTATTTGTGATGGGTGTAGTGAATGGATTTCGATATTTTATTATAGAACACTGTAAATATTTTTTAAGTAAATAAAAAATAGAATAATTTCCATCAGTTGTTGCAGTAGGATTTTGGGTAATACGAATTTTCACAAGGAAGTCTAAGAAATTTAAGATTGATGGTGATATGGGATCTTTACTTCAATGAATTTAAAACAAATTACATAAAGAGCATTAAATAACCAAATGTCACAACACAGATGAAGAATAAACACATATATAAATGAAGATATGGGAAAATGCACTAGAACCCGATAATGAAGTTCACCCACATTGTGTGAGAAATGTCTTTGAGGTCCTCTCTTCTGCTTAGCTTCTTCATTATCTTTTATTTAATAAGTCTCTTCTTTATTGATATAATGAATGAACTTTCAAAACATGTGGAAATCTCTCTCCTACAAAGAGACGCTCTGCTACAAAGAGACATTCTTGTACAAAGAGATGTTCTCCTTCATAAATATTCACAAATTTACTATGATTGTGAACTATAATCACATTCGTGATCGTCCTCATCTTAGAAACTCAACGAGAGAGACTCACATCAATAATTAAATCAAAATAACCAATTGGATTCCAATGCAAAGTAACATGAGATGTTTGGAAAGTTCATTCAATGATAAAGCCACCATATTTTTTTTATAAATGGCACTTGATCTTCTCATTGGCATCCAGGCTTGGGAACCTACCATCGGAGAACCTATATTTCCAAATATATTTAATGGGGTGGTTTGAATATGGCTAGGGATAATTTTGGCAGACGCTGCAATGAATTGTGGTTGGTAACATCACGTGATCCATATTCTCTGAAACATAGCCACCCAATAATTATATTTAAATCAAACTGTTAATTGGGAGTGGAGGGAACCAACTATATTATCTAAATTGGTAAACGTGATATAAAGTTTCCATCTAATCGCATATATCTTTGATTTTTCATAAGTAAAAAGTAGTTAGTAATTTAGTCGGAGAAATTTTTTATTTTCGAATATGTTTTTTTAACTTTGATGTTTGCTAATGTGCACATTTTTGATGTCCTATACCTCTTCCTCATTTTAATGTTCATGTAAAACCATAACGAGAAAGGGTAAATCATAACAGATGGCATTATCATAGGGTGAAAATGTGAAGTTGGGTTACACTTTTTGCCCTTTTTTGAGAGAAAAATATCATTTTTTCTATTCTTCAACTTTCTGCAAGACAAAACTATTTTTCTATTTAGAATTTCATTTTATGAAAAAAATTAAAGTTGTCACAAATTTTATTAGCTTTCTATTACCTATTTTTTGGAATTTTTTTATACACATTTGATATGTCAACTTAACATCTCTTTGAGTGTGTGTTCTTTAACAATCAAAGGATTCATAAAAATTCATGTTCAAATGCATTGGTGTATAATTTGAAAACTTTGTGTTTTTGAGAAACAAAATGTGTTATAATAATCTAGACAGACTCTACTTAGTTTAATTATATCGCACATATATATAATTCATGTAAAACATACTCTAATTCATGTAAAATAGAATCTACTTCGTTTAATTATATTAACAGACTCTAATTCTTGTAAAACAATATATTTATTATATCAAACATATTTGTAATGTTGGCGCTATAAAATATATTTCGTTTTAACAATAGATCATGTATGGTAATACGTTATAACACATTTATAAACTTATTGTTCAAAAGTCTAGGAGGTTCGCATGTTGGACCTCGAGACCTGTCTGTGAGTCTATAAAACTATCTACCAATGCTCCAGAAGCCAAGATTTGTAGAATTGAGTTCAAAAACATTTTTTGTTTATGCCTGCAAATGTTCTTTTGGTCATAACTTGGCTATCCTTGGGCCTTTTTGAGAAGGAAGAGTGGCATTTGAGAGAAGAATATGAGGCCTTATTTTTTACAGTATCCAATAGTGCATGCATGCACAGTTTAGTTGGTGAAAATTCATGTAAATATCCTCTTTTGAGTATTTCCTAATATAACGAATTCCCATTAGAATCAGACCTAGAGACATATCCCAGAGGGACGAAATCCATCAACAATGTTTGTTGTGTTGGAATCTTTTATTGCTACTATTCATTCTTATCTTCAGTTCTCAAAGTTTATGGTTAATGAATTTTAACAAATTAATTTTCCTTATTCATTCACATAAATGAAACCTTAGTCAATGTTGGTGAAATTGCGAAAATAATCAATCCTGTAGATTTCAGATCATATTTTGGTATCAGCATGAGGATGATCATGTATAAGGAGAATATTTTCCAATATGAATTTTGACTAGATCAAAGGTGTGACGTGGAGAATGGAAACTTGAGGAGACAAATCCAAAGACTAGAAAGAGGAAATTCACTCAAAATATGGTGGGTGAAAATGAAGGAGAAGCTTTGGAGATAAAGAGCGAGGATCAAATTCAACAAATGTTCCTTAATATGAAATGGATGATTAGAGATATGTATGAAGACAATAAAACTAGAAATGCAACTCATCTTCTAGAGTCCTTAAATATAAAAAGGGAAATGAAAAATTTTATGGTAATGGATCTCCTTCTTCTCCATCTTCTTATTTTTCTTCTTCTTCTTTATTCTCTTATAAGACTAGTTCAGATTCAGATTCAAAATAGAAGAATAAAAATAAATCTCCTTTATTAAAGCTTGGTTTTAAGTTCGAATTGCAAATATATGATGGTGAAATGGATCCTAAAAGGTTAGATAATTAGATTAAATAACTTGAAGTATATTGTACAATTCAAAATCTCGATGATGATTTTGCAAGAATTTAGTTACCTACACTTAGAATTGGGGGAACAACTTTGATTTGGTGGGAAATTACAACTCAAAAAAATTTAAAGCATAAAGGAAAAAATATCTATTCATGGTCTAAGTTTTTTAAATCTCTTAGAGAGCAATTATATCATTTAAGATATACACAACAAGTTTCAATGGATTGGCATCATTTAAGGGAAGGTAAAGGACATAATGTGCAAGAGTTTACATAAGAATTCACGAATAAGGCATTATCACTTCATATTCCACTAAACACACTAGAAACTTTGTTAAAGTATATTGAAAGTTTGCATTCTTATTTACAACGTTCATTTCTTATGTTTAATCCAATTGAATTTGATGAAGTGTGTGTACATAAGCCATTCATATTGAAGTAGGGAGAAGGCCGTTTTAGTCAATATTTTCAATGAAATCATTCAGGCATTCAGAGAAAAGGTATTCCAAAGAAGACAAGGGAAAGAAATTGGAAACAACTAAGAATGAAGGATAGAGGCCTACTTGTACTCATTGTCAAAGAGTTGGGTATTATGACTCCAAGTGTTGGAAGCTTCATCTGGAACTCAATCCAAATAATTTCCTTAAGAAGAAGGGTGAAATGAAGGATAATGTTGCAGTCCAACAAGATTTGGGATCTGACCTCAGTGACGAAAAGACTATAACTGCTATGGGTCTAACATGTAATCATTTTGAAGCTAGTTCTAGTTCTACTTGTTCTACATCTTCTTCAAAATATAATAATGTGGTTGAGTAAAAGAAGAGAATTGAGCCGCTTCACATAAGGATAATATCCAAGCACACTAAAATTGACACATTATTTGACAATGGATCAGAATAAAAATTAATATCTCAGAAATTGATAAGGAAATTGAGATTGGAAACTAAAGATCATCCAAAACATTACCCTTTAGGATGGTTAACGGAAAACACTTAGATGCATGTCAGGAAACAGTGTCGATTAAGGTTTGCAATCACACTAATTTTGTTGATGAAGTTTATTTAGATGTGATTCCTTTGGATATATGTGGAGTTGTGTTAGGTAGTACTTCTCTTTATGATCAAGATGCGATATTTTATGGAAAGGAGAGTAAGTATAATATCTTTAAATATGGAATTGAATATGTTGTCAGGGCACACTGACTTAAGAAAAACTTGGATTTAATCGTTGTTATTCAAACTAAAATACTCATAAATTCAAGTAAAAGGTATTTTCTCATGTTTTTTAAGAAACAACCTAAAGATAAGTATGATGCTTTTCAAGGATGTGATTCTTAGTTTAATGTCAAATTGGTTGAAATAGTAGATTATTATAAGGAATTATTTAAACAACCAAAAATTTTACCTCCAAAACGAGAAATACATATGAGGTTCAACTAAATTTAAGAAGTGGTTATCATTAGATTCATATTGTAGAGAATGATATATGGAAAACTGAATTTGAGACTAGACATCAGCTTTATGAATGGTTGGTTATGCTGTTTAGTTTCTGCAATGCTCCAACAACCTTTCTCAGAGCGGTGTAAGATGTTTTCCATCTTTTTATTGATAAGTTTGTCATAGTATATCTAGATGATATACTTATATTCAGTTCAAATTTGGAAGAAAATGTAAAGCATGTTAGAAGTTTCTTGGGTGTAGTTTAGTATTGGAGGACATATATTTCTCATTTCTCTTTTATTTCATAACCACTTCATACATTAACAAGTTCTAAAGTTTCTTTCCAATGGGGAGGAAAACAACAAAAAAAAATTGACACTTTAAATAAGAAAAGTGTTTCAGCTCCAATATTAGCTTTACCAGACCTTCAACATCCATTTGAAATAGAAACTAATGCTAGTGTGCATGCAATGTGTGTAATGTTATTGCATAAAGGAAAGAATATTTTTATTTAGGAACATTTTCTAAGGCAGTTGATAACTATCCAACTTATGATAAAAAATTATATACATTAGTATAAATTTCTAAGAAATGGAAGAATTACTCAATGGGCAAAGAAAAAATGATTCATACAAATCATCATCCACTTTAGTACATTCAATATCAAACTAAGCTGCAACAGTCTCAACATTATAGATGGATGGGTGTTTTTCGGTAGTTCCACTTAGTAATCAAATATAAAAAATGTACCACCAATAAAGTAGCTGATATGTTATCAAGACCATCTTTGAATGCTTCAGTTATTTTGCAAAATATTTCTTTAGCGAATGAAAGTTACATTGAACAATATGTTGAAGATTATGATTTCAAAGATGTTTATGAATCACTAACTCATGGTGCTCACATGGAAGAAGTGAATTATCATGTTCATGACAGGTTATTATACCATCTTGGCAAGTTGTGCATGCCACAGGGAGAAAGAGTACATGTCATCAGAGAAGCACATTCTTCTCATGTTTCAGGGAATTTTGGTGGAGGTAAGACAATGTCACTGTTACAAAGGTATTGTTATTGGCCTCAAATGAATGAAATAATTCATAAGTTAAAAGTGTGTCATGATAAGCAAAGGAAGGTTCACACTTCTAGCCATGGTGATGTTATGTATCTTCTAGTGGGACTCAAAGGCATGAATCATAGAAAATCAAGGTGGATGAAGATCAGAATGGTGATGGAGCTATACCCTCACCTCATGTCTACTTAAAAGAAAAATTTTTGTGATCCAAAATATTCCAATGGAGAGGAATGATACAGGAGGATCCTGAAAATTCGCAGAAATTAATGGTCTTAGATTCTCTTGATAATAGCGCCAAGCTATAGTGCTCATTACAGTGATTCCAATGGTATCTCTAGTTTCATAGTTGGCCTCTGTATGAAGGAAAAACCGCCCATTGAATTTTATGAAAAACATGTAAAAAATTAGGCCTTGTGGTAGATTCACAATTCAAAAAGTTGTATGTGGTCAAAACAGGTCAGAGCTCAGAACAGGGGTCGAACCCACAACCTAAATTTCAAAATTATAAAAATATGCCATTATACCATGGGTTGATTTGTAAATGGTGCATATATATATATACATATATATTTGTTATATCTTGGGCGCATATAAATTTCAATGGTTAAACTAAGTGCTATGGTTTTAAAAACGACATAATAAACTTGTTAGAAAGGTTACAGTGTGTATGTATTAAAGTCAAAGGTGGGGTAGAGTATCAGAGCTATCCAAAATAGACAAAGGTTTGTTGATAATATATGCCACATGTATGCACCACGGGGTTGTGCCACGAAGATTCACCACCTGCCACGTGGATGATTCCAATGTTAAACCATGAGAGCCTATACTATGCCGGTCCAATAACATGATATGCCACATATATTGTTTAAACAATATACTATGTATTATGATCGAATTATTATGCATGAAACCATATATGGTCAAAGGTTATAACTATATTCCATGAAGCATATTTGAATTGCACCAAAGGGTTATGGTTGAAAACTGTATCAAATACATTGTGTGGGGATTAATACAGATCTATGGTTGTAACAATTTGAAATGCATATGTCCGTCGACCTATAGTTTAACACTATGTTTACACTTTGTAAAAAAATATATTTATTATATGGAGCATATTTTTAATTTTTGTGCTTTAAAACATATTTCTTTGTAGAAATATACCATGTATGGTAATATGTTATAACACATTTCTAAACTTTCCATTTAAAATTATGGGAGGTCCGCGGGTTGGACACTGGAACCTACCCGTGACTCTATAAAATTATTTACCAATGTGCCAGAAACCAAGAGTTGTACAATGGTGTTCAGAAACTAGTTTTGTTTATTCCTGAAAATTATCTTTTGAGCATAACTTGGCCATCCTTGGGCCTTTTTGAGAACAGAGGGTGGCATTGGAGAGGTGAGGTTGAAGCCTTGTTTTTGAAAATATCCAGCAGTTCTTACGTGCATAGTTCAGTTGGTGCACATTAATTTAAAGAGCTTATTTTGATTATTTTCTAATCTAGCATAAGCTCATTGGAAGCTCACCCAGAAACGTAGTCCAAGAGGGACGAACTCCATCAAAAATGTTTTTTGTGTTTGCATATTTTATTGCTACTATTCATTCTTATTTGCAGCTCTCAAAGTTTATGGTTAAATCATTTTAACATATCAATTTCCCTTATTCATGGACATAAATGAAAGCTTCATTAATGTTGGTGAAATTGTGAAAATAATAAATCCTCCAGATTTCATATTACTTGTTAAACACCATGTTAAACACACACATGGTGTATGAGAAAGATAAACACACAAACAATGAAGGATAAGCATGCAGCTCTATTATTTTTCCATTGTACATGATGTACATTTATAGTACAATGGTGTGACTCTTGGTTTCACATTCCAAGGTCACTTGGACTCCATTGTGACTTTTCGCATTCCACACCTACCCATGGAGGATTGGGTGTTCCAACATTCCCCCCCTTAATCTGAAGGGGTATGTGTGAGTCCAAGAAGAGAGTTGTAACAAAAATCTGCAAAGTCTACATGGCAACACTTGGGCTGAATCAAATCTCTGAAATGTTGGCAAAAAGAGGTGGTTTAAGGATGACCACCAACACTGGAATGCAATACTTGTTGCAGTTCCAAAAACTCTTCCTGGAACTCAACCAAAGCTGGAAAGAAGCTGAAGGCTTCTACTAGAGGAAGTGTCCCTCATATATGAAAGGGAGACCTTCAACCTAAAAGAAGGTAGGTCTACAACTTGTGATGGTTTAAGGCTGTCCACCAACCAAAGGCATGCTCATGGGCATCCGTGTCTCAGGCTATAACTATGAATCTGGAATGACGAATTGTGGCTTAGGCTTGCTTGAACTTCTCTGTCTCTGGCTACAACTCTGAACATGGAATGAGAGATTGTGGCTCAGGCTCGCTTGATCTAACGTCAAAGCTTGTAGATGACCACCATTTTACCCCCTGTCAGGGACAAGGTGAGATGATGGCAAAAAATCAACTGCAAGTTTGCTCAATATCTGAGAACAAGTTCTAACATGTGTCATAAACATCTTCCTGGCTGCTAATGCCCATTTCCAAGAAGTGATCCATCGAAGATGAATCTTATTTCTTGTAGGAGGCTTGTTTCTAAAGCATTTGTGTGAATAATGGATGTGTCAACCACAGTGCTTGCATGGATGAAGATCAAAATAGTGATATTTCATATGACCAACTTGATCAAAGTGTTGGCATTTTTCAATCTGTTGTTGTTGTGGAAGTGGAGTAGGATCTAAAACAGCTGTAGGTGAACTGTCATACAGGAATCCAGCACTCTGAAATATGATGGGCTTGGTGTAGTTCCGAATATGAAATGACACATCATTGTCATATCGAAGACCAGTTTTGTGCTTGTTGTGGACAAGCTCTTCCCAAGGACTGATGATGGGCTTGAGAAGTGCAGGTTGAACTGCTGCATCTGCATGTAAATATGTTTAGTACAAGGAACTGAATGGGAATTAGCTGGAAATTTTTTGACTTGCTACTGATGGGAGTCTTTCACAATCTTTTGAATAGAAACAAGTTCAGAATGGTGACTCTTTTGCTGAAGTTCATCTTGTTGAAGCTGAGATTCCAACTGAAAAAAATCAATATTTTCTTGTGCATCTTGCAAACAACTTTGAATATTAAAAAGAGCATTATTTCTCATTTTTATCATATTATCAACATTGGAATGAATGAGGTTATTCAACAACTCTAATGCCTCATTGATTTTAGCCATTTTCAACAACTTAGGCTCAAAATAAAGGGTGTCAGATTCAACCGAAAATGCACCCGTTTACAATGTGATTCAACTTTCTTTCAACAAATACAAATGACTGCAAAGAAGTTCCAACTATGGAAATCTCAAAGTACAAAATCTGCTCCTCAAATTATGGAGGACATCAAGGTATAGACTTGGATGTCTAACCAACAAGAAACAATGACTTACATCAACAATTGTTTTTTTTTTCAACAACTCAAATACTGATTGCAACTATGAATGAAGAAGCAATATTCACTCACAATACAATGTTAGTTCAATACACATATCTAAAAAATATTTGTATAAATGTGCAGCAAAAACACTTGTGCAAGAGGCCTTTAAGGCAGTTGATTTTTCTTCTTCAAGGAGTTGTTTTAAAAATGATGGCAAACTTGTCTTCACATTGTCAAACTCTTTCAAAAAATAACCCTTCAAATCACAATGCAAATTTCACTTTTCTCTTCTATGTGTATTTAATCATATGCCATTTCCTCTTTCTCTGCTGTTCATTTTCTCTCTTCCTCTCTCTCTGCTGTTTTTTTTTTTATAGGGAAAACAAAGGTAAAAATGGGGGAGGTTTTTACTAAAGGAGGTTTTACCTAGGGTAGGTAAAACTGGGGAAAGTGTTTTCTATAAAAAATATTTAATAAAAATAAAAATCATTTACAGAGAAAAGGGATTAATTAAAAAGGTGAAGGGGGATTTTAACTGTGAAAAATAAAAAATTTGAATTTAAAAAAAAAAAAATTAAAACAGGAAAGGAGTGTAAAGGGGCATGTTGAGCGTATGAGCAGGTGGGGGAAGGGGGGCCAAAAGGCCGAGGGGAAGGGAGGTTGCAGGTTGGGGAGAGTGTGGTCGTGAGAGCGCTGTAGCAGTATGGAGTGATAAGGGTCGAGGGGGAGTGGAGATGGGGGAGCAGGTTGTTGGTTAGGGAGTGTAATGGGAATCGATAGGGGAGGGAGCGAGGGGGCTAGGTGTGGAGTGTCGAGAGGGGGTAGGGATGGTGCCAAGAGGGGAACAGGCGGGTGGTGAGTGGGGAGAGATAACGAGGGGGAGGGCTGTGGGTTGGAGTAATTGTAGAGGGGAGGGAAAATTGTAGGGAGAGCAAGGTAAGGGGGGCGGTGTAGGAAGAGGGGGCTGTGAGCGATAGGTGGTAAGGGTTTGCGGGTAGGGAAGAGCTTTGTGAGCTGCTTGGGGTTTACGCAAAGCATGAGGAGTGGCTTGTGAGGGGGTGCAAGGTATGGCGGGTTGGGTGTGGGCTGAGTGTGCGGTGAGGGGTTTGAGTTGGGGGGGGGGGGGGGGCTATCGCCATGAGGGTAGATTACAGTATGCAAGGGCCGAGGAGTGTAGTGTAGGATGTGTGAGAGTTGTGAGGGGAGTTGCATAGAGGGTCGAAGGCAAACAAAATTTTCTTTTCATTTTTTAAATTTTTTTTTTTTTTTTAATAATAAAGTAGCAGCAGAGGAGTAAAACAGCAGTGGAGGAAAAACATCAGAATTTTACAATTATACTTGATCTGAAATTGTGAGAACAAAGTATTTATTATACAGAGATTGATAGTAGGGGGCTTTTACTGGTTATTTCACCTTTACTAGAAAGGATGAAACCAGAAGCTTCTGGCCCACAAACTAGCTCTGCCTAAAGAAATATAATGTAATTACTGAAATAGATCCTATCAATGAAAGTATTTGTTTTTGTGCAAAGTATTCATTAATAAAAATTTAATGTGTGAATAAGCAAGTTCAAGTATTCTGCAAAGGAAGTAATGTGGTTTGAAGTGAAACTAATGAGTTGTGTTCACTGTATAAGTCTGATTGAAAAAAGTGTACTTACGAAAAATTACTATTTAATGAATCAAAATCTGAAATATAAAAGAAAAAATTCACAGCATAACAGTAAGCATTTGTGTAAGCAGTTCACCCCTCTCTTGGGCTACCTCTGCTGGGTCCAAAAGCCTCTAATTAGGCTTTTCCCTCTTTCATTAATGCTCAAATTAAGAATTACATTGTGTATAAGGCCTCAAAAGGAAAAATTAGCAGCAAATTCAGAAACAGAAGACTGAAATCAGTATAAATCGACTATTCATTCACCTCCAATGGATGAGTATAGTCCAACACAACTGTTCTTTCATTAGGACCTAGTGGCTCCACAACCAAAATCGCTGGTAAAATCACTGATATATTGCCCTGATGGCTCTGAAACCTATCCCAACAGCTCCATAATGCTTCAATACCCCAAAATCAAAAAACAAATTCGTTCCAAAAGGACTTCCCTAGCCAAAGTTATGGCTAACTGAAGTTTGCCCAGTGTCAACTAGAAAAACTCCACGAAATGTGGAGAACTGGAGTTAACTCTAGTTAAAAATGGAGACGGGTGCTAAATTTAGGGGTTCCACCGAATTGACCTCCGAACTTGAGGGCTGAACGATAAGCCCCATGGGACTGCACTGATAGGAATTCATTAAATAAACATTGAGTTATAATCAGCGTGGATAAGGTTTAAAACCGCAATATTAAACATGGTCCCGCTCCTCCCACCGATCCACGGGACCATGACCCAAAGTTAGTGTAAATAGGAATTTTCATGTAAGTTTATTAAGAGCTGCCGACGTGACCCAACGTTTGGACCGTTGCGTTGTTATCCGCCCAACCCGGTTTCAAAACCTACCCGCGACCAAACAAAATTTTTGAACGCCCATTTCAATCCACCTTGGGGCCACATGGTGGCCTCCGATCTGGCCACGTGGCACCCTTTCATTGGCTGCCACTAGAATATTTTGTGGAATATTCTTTTTTTAATAAAATAATTTTATTATAAAGTCAAATTTTGGCCATTTTTTAACTGAAATTGGCAAACTTCACCGCTGAATATCTTTCTCATATGACATCGGTTTTCAGTGTCGTTCACGTCTAAAAGATATTTTTTCCAAGCTCTTTCCAGTTGATCTAGTTAAGACCAATTCTGAGCAACTTCATTTTTTATCATTTTTCTAGAAGAGACTTGATCTCCTGATCACACCTCCCAAATGGGAAGCTTTTGGACCCAAAAAGCTCTCTGACTAGTGAAAATGATAATGTGGAGATTGATTCTCCACTCTTCCACCCTTGAATAACTGAAATATACCCGATTTCATCAAATGAAGCTTTTGAGAAAATGATAATCTGTCTCTTGAATCAACTGATCGACCATTGCTAAGATTGACGGAGTCATGATGCAAATTATTAAAATTTGCAAAACAACAATTGTAATCTACAAAAAACAAACTTTTTCTACACTGATCAAACTTCCCAGAAGACTTAAAATAACTTTCACCTTGAAAACTATTCCCATGACGAATTCTACCATTCTGAAACCAACTTTGTCCCATGTTGAATTGTGTGTCCTCCTTGCTTGCACTGCTTTTCTTTGACACTTCATTCAATGCATTAGCTGACCCAAAAGGTAATTTGTGCAACATAACGTCATCTTATTTCAAAGATAAACTGTTATCAAACTGAGACATATTATTAGCAACATCATAAAAAGGCGAATGCTCAAAATCTGGTCATTTCAACATTAACAAAGTTAGACTTTGACTTGCATTAACGAGTCTTTTCAATTGACTTGCATGGAGTAAAGAAGACTCCAGCTTCTTCTTGTGAGCTCTCACAATGTACTCTTTACCATATTTAAACAAGTGATACTTGTTTTCATGGCAATGAAATATGGCCTTCCTGTCAAATAAGTAAGGACTTCCCAAAACAATACCTGAGATATCAAGCGGCACCACATCAAGTTCGACTGTGTCAATAAAGTGTGTAGTTATTGCAAAGTGCAATATGCACTTCCTTGAGACTTGAAAATTAGCACCCTTGCATATTCATCCAAGTGGATAAGGCTACGGATGTGGAATGGTCTCAAGTTTAAGCTACTTGACCAAGTCTTCAGATATAAGATTCGCTTGTGACCCACTGTCAAATAGTGTGTCAATTTTGGTATGTTTTGAAATTACCCTCACATGGAAAAGCTCTATCCTCCTCTTTTCTTCATGAGTATTTTTGTGACAATTCAAAGAGCTAGAATTGGGAGTTGTGTCTTGCTCCACTTCTTTCCCCTTAATGTTCTTTAAAACCATGGCTATGCTTTTTGTCTCATCTCCTGAGTCTGACCCTAAGTCTTGCTCAACTGTTCCAACAATGATCTTCATCATGACTTGTGTTTGAACAGTTCTTGCAAAATAAATTTCCTTTTTCTTTTCTTGAATTTGCAACTGTCTTCTTTCCTTTGTTTTTGAAATTACTATCCTCATCAAAAGTATTCTTTCCTCTGGCTTCTAAATGTGTAGCCTGGACATAGACTTCATCTAAGCTGGTAGGATTGAAAATTAGAATAGTATGTTGAAGATAATTGTGCAAACCTCCTATGTATTTCAATAGGTTGTCTTGACTTTGTAAGTCTACTCCAAGTAGAAGTGCTCTCCTTCTAAACTCTTGGGTATAATCTTTCACATTTTGACCCTTAAGTTGCCTAAAATTTTGCCAATTAATGATTTCTTTATGAATATGAGCAAGATTATAAAACTGTTTCTTAATAGCAGTAATAAACTCATTCCAAGTTATATTTATCTTACCATGCTTTTGAATTTTCTCCCTGGTCTTGGCACCCCACCAAACCAAATCTGCTCCATCCATTCTCAATGAGGCTAATTGGATTTTTGTGTCATCATCATGAAAATTATGAATCCTTAGATAGACTTCCAACTGTCTAATCCAGTTATCCAATTTTTCTGCATTCACGTCACCATTAAACATCGACAACTCAAACTTCACATCAAGCTTTAACAAAGGATTTTTAAGAGATGTTTTTGTTTTGTGTGACTGATTAACAAAAGTAGAAGAGGATGATGATGGAGATGAAGGATCGCCATTTCCTCCATTCCCTTTCTTAGACTCATCTTTGTCTTTCTTTCCTCCTGAAGAATATCCTTCTTCTTTTTGGTTTCTAGACCCTTCTCTAGCAATGCTATCATTTCTTTCCTGGTATAGGATCCTAACCATCTCAGTCATGTCCAAGAAAGCTTTTCTAAATACTCTTTCTTCTTCCTTGGGATCCATTTCCTCATGTAATTCTCCTTCTCTGGAAGAGATGTTTGTGGCTGATTCTAAGACTATTGAGGATGAAATGGAAGGTGGATATAATGGCACTCTAGCCCTCCTTCGTTGACGATTAACTTGTTCTCTAACCAATTAACCTTCCCCTCTTTTCAATTTCAGCCTAGTAAGCATCAAATTTCGCAGAATAACACAATATTCTTGCACAAATTTCACAAAATCTTAAGCAAAACCTAGAGCTCTGATACCAATCTGATCTAAAATTGTGAGAACAAAATATTTCTTATACAAAGATTGACAGTAGGGGGTTTTTACTGGTTATTTCACCTTTACTAGAAAGGATGAAGCCAGAAGCTTCTGGCCCACAAACTGGCTCTGCTTAAAGAAATATAACGTAAACACTAAAATAGATCCGATCAATGAAAGTATTTGTTTTTGTGCAAAGTATTCATTAATCAAAATTTTATGTGTGGATAAGCAAGTTCAAGTAATCTGCAAAGGAAGTAATGTGGTTTGAAGTGAAACTAATGCATTGTGTTCACTGTATAAGTCTGATTGAGAAAATTTTACCTATGAAAAATTACTATTTAATGAAGCAAAATCTGAAATATAACAGCAAAAATGCACATCATAATAGTAAGCATTTGTTTAAGAAGTTCACCCCTCTCATGGGCTACCTTTGTTGGGCCCAAAAGCCTCTAATTAGGCTTTTCCCTGTTTCATTAATGCTCAAATTAAGAATTACACTATGTAGAAGGCCTCAAAAGGAAAAATTAGTTGCAAATTTAGAAACAGAAGACTGAAATTTGTATAAATCGACTATTCATTCACCTCCAATGGATGAGTATAGTCCAACACAACTGATCTTTCATTAGGCCCTGGTGGCTCCACAACCAAAATCGCTGGTAAAATCATTGATAGAGCACCTTGATGGCTCTACAACCTGTCCCAACAGCTCCAGAATGCTTCAATACCCCAAAATAAAAAAACAATTCATCCTAAAAGGACTTTCCTAGCCAAAGTTATGGCTAACTGAAGTTTGCCCAGTGTCACCTAAAAAAACTCCACTAAATGTAGAGAACTGGAGTTAACTCCAGTTAAAAATGGAGACGGGTGCTAAATTTAGGGGTTCCCCCGAATTAACCGCCGAACTTGAGGGCTGACAGATAAGCCCCATGGGACCGCACCGATCGAACTTCATTAAATAAACATTGAGTTATAATCGGTGTGGATAAGGTTTAAAACCGCAATATTAAACGTGGTCCCGCTCCTCCCGCCGGTCCACGGGACCACAACCCAAAGTTATGCGCACCAAACAACATTCAAAGTGTAAATAGGAATTCACGCGTAAGTTTATTAAGAGCTGTTGATGTGACCCAACGGTTAGACCGTTGCATTGTTACCTGCCTGACCCGATTTCAAATCCTGCCCGCGACCAAAAAAAATTTTTGAACGCCCATTTCAATCCACCTTGGGGCCACGTGGCGGCCTCTGAGCTGGCCACGTGGCACCCTTTCATTGGCTGCCACTGGAATATTTTGTAGAATATTCTGTGGAATATTCCATGAAATATTCCCAAAATATTTCGTGGAATATTCTTTTTTAAATAAAATAATTTTATTATAAAGTCAAATTTTGGCCATTTTTTAACTGAAATTGGCAAACTTCAAAGCTGGATATCTTTCTCATACGGCATCAGTTCTCAGTGTTGTTCATGTCTACAGGATCGTTTTTCTGAGCTCTTTCTAGTCGATCTAGTTCAGACCAATTCTGAGCAACTTCATTTTTGAGCATTTTTCTACAAGAGACTTGATCTCCTGATTAATACTGCAGGGGTTGGCAGAATTGCTGAAATTTTGCAGAAATTGCAGAATTTTCAGGAGATTTCAGTAGAGAAATTTCACAAATGAATAGCTGAATTTTCAGGAAATATAGCAGAATATGCAAGAAACCTTCAATAAAAGCTCACAATTTTTTAATAAAAACCCCATAATTCTGCTTTAAACAATATTTTCCAACAACTCTTCAATGGAGAAATTAATATGCAGAAATTGCAGAATAATGTGCAGTGAAAAAACCTGTAGAATCCACAGTGCTGCTCTTCTTCAAAACTAATGTTTCTCTTCTCAAAACGAAATTTCTGAATGCTGCAAAAAGTTTGATGAATGTGGCAAAAAGACTGTCGGAGAAAAACTCTGAGTGTTGCAAAAATGCCAAGAATTTTTGCAGATATGCATAGGCCATAAAAAAAAATGGCTCACTCAAGGTTGAGTTGGTTATGAACTTATCAGCTGCGACACCATGTTAAACACACACATGGTGTATGAGAAAGATAAACACACACACAAAAAGAAACTCAACACACAATGAAGGATAAGCGTGCAACTCTATTATTTTTTCATTATACATGATGTACATTTATAGTACAATGGTGTGACTCTTAGTTTCACATTCCAAGGTCACTTGGACTCCATTTTGACTTTTCGCATTCCACACCTACCCATGGAGGATTAGGTGTTCCAACATTACTAAGTTATTAAAAATATAATGATATAGTTAGAATAATGAAAAACACATAAATATAAATATAAATACTTACAACCTTCTCTGCAATATCATTTACAATTTGTTTGCATATCCTTCAATAATATTCCCCTGTGTTATACATCCATAATGTATAATGATATATAATCTTATCATGTGACTTGGGTTGTTTTGAAAGTATATAAATTTTTTTAGGATTCGCCACAATATATAGGTCTAGTACTTTTCCCACCAGCTCATAAGTTGCAACATCAACATTGCTACTAGCATATAGATATACTTGCATACTTTTCCCTACTCTATATTTCACATACCATGCATATTTTGAACAATTCACTTCTTTTAATTTATTATAGTATAAAACCAACTTCTTTTCTTTTGGGGACGTATCTACTACATTTGCAGTAATTAACTCAGGTTGAGTTCGTTCAAAAATATTTTTTTGGGCCCACCTCCAACTCAAGATGATGCAATTGTTGACTTTGATCTAGAAAGATTGACATAAATCTTCCTTGATGCAATTTTCCTTCAAAGATATATATTTTCATATAAATAAGTAAATCACAAGAAAACCAAATATATTATGTAAGTAAAAAAAAAAAAAAAATATAATATAAAATTAAAAACTAAAAAACAAAAGAAACATGTAAATCACCCCCGAGGTCTAGTGTTCTTTTATGTTCATGCAAAATACAAAAATAGAAAACCAATTCCTTAAAAAGATGTTATTTTTTTTATATCCTCCCCAACCCCCCAGGCCAATTCTTTCCTTCGGTGAGCGACCGCAACATAGCAGCTCACAGTCGTCATGCTGCGGGTGCTCGTCTGAGCCAAACAATGGTCCATCGACATGCCCACCTACAACATAACTGCCATGGTTGTTGTGTTGTACATGGATACGCTCAAGAACTAAGTCCGCCACCCTGCCAAGGAGGGGGGCCGACTTGAGGCATGGGTGGGTGCTCGCCCATGGGAATGCTATGGGCGGGCGTCCGCCCAAGCCCAATGATACCGTAGGGCTCGGGTCGCACCTACCCATAATACAATGGTCATGGTTGTTGTGCTATGAGCGGGCATGCCCATGGGCGGGCACCCACCCGTAGCACGATGACCATAGATGTGGTTTTTGTGTTGTGTGCAGGCACTTGCTCGAGGTGCTCGCCTGTAGCATGGCGGCCATGACCACCACCATCGTGCTGCAGGCAGGCACCCGCCCATGGGCATTCCTGTCAATGTCATTCCCCCTGTGGCCCATGTCGTCATGCCCACCGCCCACCTACCTACCAGGTGGGACAGGGGGGGGGGGGGGGGGGCGGTTCATGCATCCCCCTAGGCCACAGGAGTCAGCCCAAAGCACACCTACGGGCATGCCCCCTGGCCCATTTGAATTTTTATTTTCCTTTTCAGAAAATATAATTATTTGAATTGGTTTTCTATGGTATTCTGGATGAACCTACCAACCTAGTTGAAATTTAACTGCAAGGAAACTTATGGAGTCTTAAAACATGTACTTAGTGGGATTTGAACTTGAGAGTCTACTTTATTTTAAAAAATTTCTAATTTTTGAAATAATAAATTAAGTTACTACCTAAGAAAAAAAAGTAATTAATTTTTTATTTATTTCTTGGCATCCAATAAATTATTCTCAAATTCCTTGTTGAATGGTCGAAGTAGAAGGAAAACTAAGCTTTCAAATGCGAGAAAATGGTCGAAGTATAAGGAAAACTAACCTTTCAAATGCGACAATCTTTCATTAGCTATTTTATCATTAACAAAGTTGCCGCTCCAGAAAATTGCTCCAAGCTTTTAAACAAAATCTCGAGAAATCTTGATGTGATGTGAGGAATAGTGACAAGGAAATTTCTTATATAGCGGAAATTATAGAATTCCTTTACCATGGGATAAATGTGGTATTAAAAACAAAATTATAAATGAATCAATATATAGTTCATATTTTGACGATACACTAATTTATGTTACACGTGGGACAAAAATGATAATAAACATTAATTTTTTTTTATATAATCAAGTAAATGTTGTATAATTAAGTAAGATTTATTTTAATTTGGAAAAATCTATGAAAAGAAAATTGTGTAGAAAAAATTGAATCAAAATTAGTGTCAATATTCAAGAGAATATTTTAGTAGAAAATTATTAAATAAATCGTAAAAGTAAAATTTGGAGGGACATACTTCAAACAAAAATTTTGAAGGGAAAATTTCATTTTATTAGCTATATATTGTCATTGGGAGAGTGTGAATTTGCATAATTCAACATCTTATGTTTGAATGTTATGGATTCTTCTAATATTGAAGTTTTTTTTATGAAGCATCAGCATCTTCATTGTGTAACAGCTCTATTCATATTGATGAATATAGCGAAAATTATTTCACTATGAATGTAGAGTCAATTTTTCCACTTAGTCCTAATATTAAGGACTATGAGAGCAGCAATGAAAAAGGGCATGATGAAGAATTTCAAATAAATAGAGTCATATTTTCCACTTAGTCATAATAATATTGAATATGAGAGCAACAATGATGAAGGCCGAGATGAATAATTTCCAAAAATTAGAGACTCAGAATTTCCACTTAGTCTTAATCCTAAGGAATTTGAGAGCAATAGTGATGAATGGCAGGATGAAGATTTTTCAATGAATAGAGAGTCACATCTTCCATGTAGTCCTAATCCTAAGGACTATGAGAGAAATAGTGATGAATGGTAGGATGAAGAATTTTCAATGGATAGAGAGTCACATTTTCCAGTTAGTCCTAATCCCAAAGACTATGAGAGAAATAGTGATGAATGCCACGATGAATACTTTTTAGTAAATAAAGAGTCATTTTTTCCACTTAGTCCTAATCCTATGTACCATGACAACAACATTGACGAAGGCCACGATGAAGAATTTCCAAAAAATCGAGTCACAATTTCCACTTAGTCCTATTCCTATTGACTATGAGAGCAACAGTGATGAAGGGCAAGATGAATAATTTCCAATAAATCGAGAGTCGCAATTTCCACTTATTCTTAATCTTATGGACTATGTGAGCATTAGCGACAAAGGGCATGATGAAGAATTTCCAATTAATCAAGAGTCATAGTTTCCACTTAGTCCTAATCCTATGGACTATGAGAGTAGCAGTGACGAAGGCCAGAATGAATTATTTCCAATAAATTGATAGTCACAATTTCCACTTAGTCCTAATCCATTGGACTATGAGATTAGTAGGTATGAAGGGCAAGATCAAGATGGTAAAGAATATCCTCCAACTTCGTATTTCAAAACCACAGATGATGGTATTGAAATTTTTCCCACCGCTGAAGATGGTAATGAATATTTTTCAAATGATGATGGTGGTGAATTTCTTGTCTATGTTCAAAACGATCATAGTAAGAATAGTATTCCTCCTAATAATGATGGAAATTTTTTTCAGAGAATGATGAAACGTTGGAGATGTCTCCAGCAATTAGTGTATCTAGGAATAGGAGTAGACCTTTTTGTATCAATCCAAGATGTTCTAGTTATACAAGGGGTAGAGTAGAATATCTCATGATTATAAGTTCTATCAGTGATCTCTTATCAAGTGACTGTTGTAAAAAGGATTTCTTGAAACATATGGATTTCAAGTTTGCTTTCGAGAAAATGAAGAGTTATTTGCCAGTGAGGAAAAGCATGTAGAATTCATATTTAGTGTTGTGCATGCAATCTACACTTACAGGTTCTGATTATCAAATTGGTTCTTTATTTCTCTATAGAAATGCTTTCAAAATGTTTCATTAAATTGGTAATTTTCATCTTTCAATAATCCAAGATAATTTTTAAAAATATCCTACATATTATTTAGAAGTTCGTCATAAACGAGATTTTGGGCCATTAGCAAACACTGTAGTGTCATGGATGCAAGGCTTCTTTTCAAAACATGGAGAGTGTTTATCAAATAGAGATATAATACATATTCCATATAATTTCTCAAGACACAAAATTTTCACCTTATACAAGTAATAGGATGAAGGTGTTGAAGGAAATGGTCATTTTATTACATATCAATATTTAGTGCAGATATGGAGAAGAGAATTCAACAATGTTCATATTCCTAAGAAGACAAGGATGGGGTTTTGCAGTACATATGCTTCTCTAAAATAAAAAGGATAAATGTCAAGGAGCAAAAACAGCTAAGCATAGCATTATTATTTTAACTTGTATAATGATAAACTATGAAAATGTATTTATTAATAGGATTATTTTATGTTATGTGTAGATTCCATTGTCAAAGCACTTTAAGAGCATCGAGAACAACAAACAAGTGAAAGGAAAATGTTGTACAGGCCTTGAAATAAGTGTTATGATAACCAAAATAGATATTTGGGTTTGATAATTGATGGTATGGACCAAAAGAAAGCACTTCTACCACATTTTGTACATACACCCAAAAAATTATAGAAGGAAAATTTTATCCCATTTCACTTAGTCAAATGTATGGTCTTCAATGGGAAAATGTTTCCAAGAGTTTACTTCACATCTCAAAATATCCATAATTATGGAAATATTACAATAACCATAATTCATGATTTGCTTTCTCATTGGTCTGGTAATCTTCTAGAAATTTTGTATATATAATTAGACAACACTTGCCGTGAAAACAAAAATCAGATTGTTTTTGGATATCTAAACATGCTTGTTTATTTGAGAAATTTTCACAAGGTAAAGATTGGTTTCCTTCTTGTTGGTCATACTCGTGACCATATTGATCATATGTACAGTCATTTTTCATTAACATTAAGGAGGGAGGATGGTGGGAGCTTGCCATCATTAATTGAATTTATTAAGAAATCATATATGCCAAAGCCTATTTTTCATGTGCTAGAAGAAATTGCTAACATAAGAATGTTTATCTTGGGATCACATGGTGAGGAGAAATGCATTGAACAACTTAATGACATTATCTTCCAACATCAATTTCGTATCAATTTGTTTTTATGGGAAAACACTTATATGGGGCAAGAAGTAGCCAACTACTGCAGAATGGGCGTCATCATCAGGTTTTACATTTTTGAAGTTCATTCCATATCATCCAATATTTGCATCCAATATATTTTTCTTACGATCGATTGCTGAAGTTCATAATGCATGAAGGCAAAAGAGAGATGTAGATTACTTTGAATGCTTGGAAAAAATTAAAAAAAAATATTAGATATACATATGCGTACTTTGATGTTGCTGATTCAGTTTTTCAGGATTCCTTTTTTCAATTATCAAAGTGATATCCTTTCAAGATCAACAAATAAGGATATTCTTTTGAAGAATCCATTTATTTTTCCACAAAATGTGTCCAATGAACATGAGGAAAAAAACATTATTGAAAAAAAACAATCTCAAGGTATTATTAATTCTACACAAGTAGAGGAAAGAGAAATGTATATTCCTTCCAGAAGATTCTATGCACAACGTGAATCCATGGAAGACCTTTATAGGGATTTAGTACAGGATATTAAGGAGGGCTTCATGATCTCAATCTTAGCAGATGAAGATGCACACCACTATCCATTATGGGTTTCCAAGGTTATAAAGGTCATTACAGAAAATTAAGATGTTACAAGTGTTAAAGTACATTGGTATGACAAAAACACACACCCATTCAATGGTGTGTACAAACCAGAGATGGTAGTTGATAAAAAATTGGCAGAAAGAGACAAAGAAAGGGTACAAATATAAATCGACATCACACAAACCTCTTAAAATTGGTGGAAGTTGACATACTTGTTTATGACTTGAATTTAACAAAGAGAAAAAAAACCTCGTTCTGGAATACACACTTTTCATTTTTAAAATATGTTTCAAATTAACCCTGAAAAAAAAAAACTCGTTTTGGAATACACACTTTTCATTTTTGGGTTGTTTTTCATGTTTTTTGGGCATTTTTTGGCTAGAGTTTCCGTTTTCAGTTTATAGTTCTCATTTCAAAGTTTACATCATTTATTGACAGTAGAATTCTTCTTAATCTTTCCTTTAAAATTCCTTTTTCCTTTGTCTCCATATTTAAGGGTTTTCTTTCTTGACTTTTGAGAAACATTCTTTCCTCTTGATTTTAAAGGAGTTCCCTGAACACATACTTCATCTATATTGTTGGGATTAAACATAAGTATAAAATGTGTTAAATAGGTATATAATCCACCTATATAGGTAAGGAGGGTATCTTATGAATTCAAATCAACACCCAATATTGAAGCTCTTATTCTAAATTCTTGTGTGTAACTTTCGACACTTTGACATTTAGCTTGTCTAAACATTTTCCAATCCATAATTTATTTTTTCATGTAAGATAATGGATAAAATGTCCTTCTTAGTGAAACTATAGAATAATTACAAGAAGATATAATTTTACCACATTTCCTCAAATATTCTTGAGTTCTTGCCTCCCACTAGATGAGGGTTTCACCTTCCAAGCAAAGAGAATCAAGCTAGATCTTTGTGACATCATCATAATTTTTTTTAATCATATAATAGACTTCACTTTGATGAACACAATTATCCATCTTTTCAACATTTACTTCCCCATTGTACATAGGAAATTCAAACTTGACATCAAGCTTAATTAAAGGAGACTCAGAATGTCCACTTGGAGATGTAGGACAAGTAGCTATATGGGATGAAGGAGTTGAAGAAAGTGGTGAGGATGGAGGTGTATATTGTTATAGAATCAGAAAGGCGGAAATATTCTCTTATTATTTATTATTTACTTGTTATATTCTTTAGTTCTTATTATGTTCTTCTTATCTTCTTTCTTTTTAGTTCATCAAGAAAATATCAAATCAAATGAACATATATCAAGGACACTAGATGTAGGCCATCAATTAGGGAAAAAACCTGCTCTCGGGGAAAATCCAGTCAGTAATTCTTGAGACTTGATACCTTAACTCGGACTTCCTCCACACCAAGTCAACCTTCCTTTTGATCCTTCCTCAATCTGGCAGCAAAAACAACAGTAACAACACTATGTAGTAGTTTCTTCAACCTGGAACTTCGAACTTGCTTATGGAATTTTGATCTTGAGGGAAAGAATTTAATTTTACTTCTAGGAGTTCAATTTTGACCCAACATATTTTCTTAAGGCAGTATCTTCCAACATAATCAACTTCGACCTATTCTGCACTTGGCAACAATAACTAGAAGCAAGGGATGCAATAAATAATGAAGGAATTCAATTTTCTAGACTATAACACATGAGAGAGAGATAGTAGCACCAAAATTTCAATTTTCTTCAAGTCCTTTAGCTTTCCCAAAAACACACTCCAATAGAACTCTTCCTTCACTTCACACTTTTCCTTAATGCATCAAAAGATATCGAATTTCTAAGTGTGTGTGAGATGTCTCCAAATGAATCCAATCTCCTTGTATTTATAGGCTTGTGATGGGTTTGATAAACTAGACTTGAGGCCAAGTTAATCACTTGAAGGCTGACTTGATGAGAAACATAATAATTTGATACTTCTTCGTTTATGTTTTTCTGTCATATAGTGACCCCTATAAATAAGTCAAAAGAAAAATAAAAGTATCTAATAACTTTTGAAAGCCATATGATAGACTACCTAGTAGGGTTTGATGTAAACCATTGATTTAAATCAATTAAGGCAAATCAAACATGAATAAATTTTACTAGGGTTTGCTGTAAATCATAGATTTCAATAAAACAAACACATCATAAGTAACTTCTACTAGGGTTCTATGTAAAGCATAGATCTTCCATCTATAAATTTTCAGCAGACATTATATAGATTCAGATGAATACACATACTAGAGAATTTTTAACCACTTTTAGGGTTTAGATGTAAAACCTTATACTTTTAAATCATCATCTTATGACTCCAAACTTTTACTAGAGCTTGTTTGCAAACCCTAGGACTTATGACCGTTATAAATTTGGTCAACACATATATCTAGGTGATTATCATAATGCATAATCATATCATATGATTAGACAATATTTAATATATTATGCATACATTAACCTAGAATAATCTAAGGATTCAATCAAAGAAATATACACCTAGGGTTTCATTCCTAAGACTTTTCATAACAAGGATTTTTCTTGTAGACCTAACCAAAACCTAGAGTTTCGGTTCATGTCAAAGAAAACCCTTATTATATCAAAACTTCAAAGGTTCAAGATTTCGAGCAACAAAATTTCAATCCTAATAAGTTGGAGCTTCCATGATCATATAAAAATCTCAAACAAAACATTATCAATATATTAATTAGTACAAAAATTTCTTCATTAATATTCCTAAGTAGGTTTAGGGTTTCACACATTATCAACATACACTTAGGTTAGGGTTTTTCCAAGAACCTTTTTAGGGTTCTATTTATGAAAATAATTTGAGGTATATAAGATAGGTAGATTCATCGGATGATGAATCATCCCAAACAAGAATATTTTAAGATTGAGTAGAGCTAGATACAACAATAGTTAGTAGTGTAGAATGAATATACCAAACTGAATGACAAGAATTCATAATCTAAGACATACCTTTGGTACCGTGACACACCTTTTATGATTTGTTAGATGATCCAAAAATAATTTTTATCATAGGTTATGGTATTTGAATAAAATATTTATTAATTTAAGATATTAAATTAATAATTATTATTCTAGAATATTTAACATATTTGTGAGATATTTAAAATTAGAAATTTTTTATTAAAAATTAGGACTCTAGAAAAGAGTCGTTTCCTAGGCTCTAAGTTAGGAGAAAAGTTAGTAGTTTGGTTAGAAGCTCATTTATTGTAAATGGACACTTGTTTATTTTCCAAGTGATCCATAACTAGATTAAGTTAGAGCATAGAGCATATAAATAGGTTAGTTTCCTATTTTCATTGTAATGTGTAATGAGAGAATGAGAGTGTGAGTTTACGTGTGTAAAATCTTGTAATTTGCCCTGTAATCTTTTTGCTTGATCAATAAAGTTGTGTGTCTGAGGACACTTCTGCTCTTTCATGTGGTATCGGAGCCACGGTAACGCTGTGAGGAGGAGATTCTAGCTCTATCAGGTCGTGGAAAACTCAACTCCGTTGAAGTGATCAGCAAAAGATTGGTATGAAATTTGCAAAAAAAAATTATTGATTTTAGATCTGCAAATTATAAAATCATTTTTTTTTTTAAAAGCATCAAATGCAAATCTGTGTGACTTTTTCAAATTGTTTGAGTGAATAAAAACAAAAAAGAGATAGCGTTGTATATTTTTTGTTTTTTTTAAGTCCTTTCAAAACATTCAAATTGATTCTGCAAATCATTCAAAACAACGTTTAATTGGTATCGATTTAAATCAATTCTGCATTTTCATGAGAGTGGTATGCATCGATTGTGGTATGCATAAGTTGGAAGTCCATTTCCTAGTATCGAATCTGCAAAACCAGCATATGAACCTTGAAAGTGTTGAACCAGTTAAGTGTGAACTTTGAAAGCGTTGAACCAGCATATATGAACCTTGAAAGTGTTGAACAAGTGTTGAGCTAGAATTTCATAAACTTGAAAAGCTACCTTTGAACCAACATTTTTGAAAACAAAGTTTTAAATTAATTGAAACATCCTTTTCGAATGCGTTTGACAACGTTTGAAAACAGTGTTAAAAGCAACGTTAAAATCAGCGTTAAATGCGTTCAGCAAGCATTTGAAAACAACAGTTTAAAATTGAGCCAGCGTTTATGCACAAATTGAGCCAACGTTTTAAGATTGAGCCAGCGTTCTGCACTTTCTGAAACATCGACTCTGAAGATCGATTCTGAATATCGATTTTGCAATTCTGAATATTGATTCTGAATATCGATTTTTCAATTCTGAATATCGATTCATGAAATATCGATTCTGTAATTTTAAATATCGATTCTGAAAATTTTGACAGCGTTTACCATCAAATCCAGAATAAGAACAGCGTTTTGGAATTGATCAGAAAATAAAATGGCGTTCATTCCGGCATTTTGAAACAATGTTTTTTTTCAGCGTTTTTTCATGTGGAGGCGGACCAGTGTTCAGTTGAGTTTAAGAACCAGCATTTAATGAAGCGTTTAAATCTGTTTGACATTCGATTGGTGGAAGCTTGGTAAGAAGATCCACATTTAGTTTTTGCAATATATCATTCAAGTCAATTGTTCACATTGTAATTGTTTTTTTATTTATTTGTGAATGAAATCATATTTGGAGAGATAAGGAAGTTCTTTGTGGCAGATTGGGAGGAATTTGGAGAAATAAGTAGATTTTTTTTTGTAATATTTTCTAATTGGAGTAACAAGGGTATTATTTTTTCTGGAGTAATAAGGAGTTTTTGTTTTGTAAATTTGTTTATGGAGTGAAAGTGTGACTTAAAGTACTTTTACTTTGAGGTGGGGTAATTTTTTTTTTACCAGATTGTGCAAAGGCACCATTGTAAAAGGTCAAATTTTGAAAGTTCCCTTGTAAAAATTTGATAAATTGACTAGAGCCAAGTGCAAAGCTTAGTCAATTTTCTCTTGTTTCGACGACTACTCGAGGGTCAAGGCCAAGCCCCGATAGTTCGTTTTTTGTGTCGTGTGTTGTTGTTGTGTTGCACATCTTGATATTTTTTGGAGATTGATTCCTGGTGTGAAGTCTTAACACTACAATGTCTAAGTTGATTAATTTCTTTTCTGATTCCGACAAACTTGAAGGCTCAAAATCTTACAAAACATGGCAACGCCTCATCGAAAGCACTCTTGTTTATAATGAACTATGGTATGCCATTTTTGATGGATATGTAAAACCAAATAAACCTATAGATGCAGCTGCACTAGCAAAATGGGAAGTTAAAAACGCCAAAGCATTAGCTCTCATTAAATCCTTTGTCAATGATGAAATGTATGTCCATATTGAAAATTCTAAAGATGCATGGACTGCTTTGAAAACTTTTAAAGAGTTGTTTGATACTTAGCCTCAATCAAAAAAAGTCGACCTACAATTAAAATTGTTGCATCAAAAATTGATTGAAGAAGGAGATATTCGTGAATACATCTCCAGACTTAAGAACATTAAGCAGGAAATTGTTAATGCTGGTTTTCAAGCAGTTGATGATAGTTTTACGGTCACAATTTTAATTGCTGGGCTTCCTTCTTCCTACAAACATTTTTTAGAAACTCTACTGCTTACTGGAAAGTTAGAAAAGCTAAAGTTTGATGAGCTCTACGAAATTTTGACTCAACATGATAAAACTTTTGGGAAGAAAAAGAAAGTGGGTGAAGATGTTTTTCTTACAGAAGCCAGTACTAGCAACTCCCCAGCTCACAATAACAAAAACAAAGGCAAAGGTAATTTTAATCAAAATCAAGCAGCGCAAGGTCGTGGTCGTAGTCAACACAGAGGAAACAACTCCAACAGAGGCTCTAATTCAGGTAGAAACAATTCTCAAGGCGGAGGCAACAATCAAAACAGAGGATCTCAGCAAGGCATAGGACAGAATCCAGGAAGAGGACAATCTCAAAACAGAGGACAAAGTAGAGGTCGAGGACAGTCTCAAGAGGCACTGATTTGAGTCAAATTGTTTGCAGGCGATGTAACAGAGTTGGTCACTATGCTTCAGATTGTTGCACATCTATCAATAAAATTTCTAAGTTTCAACAGCCTTCAACAAAGCTTCCAAATGATCAAAATGAAGATGATAATGACTCATAATATGTCTTCACTTCTTCACCAGCAATCCAAATTTCCTCTTATATTAAGAGTGATTATGAAGATGCTTGGATTTTGGATTCAGGAGCAACTCAGCACATGACCTGCAGACGAGATTTCTTTTGGAATTTTCAAGAGTGTCATCTTAACTCCATCTTTCTAGCAGATGGTACAAAACATATGTTTTATGGAAAAGGTGCAGTCAAGGTTTTTCTCCCTGACATTGGAGAAAAATTGATTTCCAATGTGTGGTATGTTCCCACCTTTAAGAAAAATTTGTTGTCTTTGGCCATGATTCGACAAGCAGGACATCAAATAATTATGGAAGATGGCTTAGTTAAGATTAATTCAATCAAATAGAACTTCCAAACAGTGATGACAGGATATGAAGACGGACAACTGTTAAGGATGAAATGGACAATTATTCCAAGGAATTCTGATTTTGCAGGGGCAGTTACTACAGGAATTTCACCTATAATATTATGGCATGTAAGATATGGACATTTGAATTTTGACAGTCTTTCTCAATTGTAGAAACAAGTGATGGTTAAAGGACTTCCAAATTTCAACAAAGAAAATGCTAAATGTGAAGCCTGCATTTATGGAAAACAGAGTCAAGAAAGTTTTCCAACAAATACTTGGTGCGCAAACAGGCTGCTGCAACTAGTTGACAGTGATGTGTGTGGTCCAATACAAAGTAAATTAGGTGGTTTCAAATATTTCTTGCTATTTATTGATGATTTCAGTAGAATGACTTGGGTTTACTTCTTAAAAAACAAGTCAGAATCATTTGAGAAATTTAAAATTTTTCGACAACTTGTTGAAAATGAAGCCAAAGAAAATATAGGTACTCTCAAGACAGATAATGGGGGAGAATTCAACTCAAATGAATTCAAAACTTATTGCAGTGAAAATGGCATCAGAAGGCATCTTACAAATGTTTACACTCCACAGCAAAATGGAGTCGTAGAAAGGATGAATCGCACATTGTTAGGCATGGCGAGATCCATGTTAACTTTCAAAGGGTTAAGTCCAACATATTGGGCAGAAGCAATCCATACAACTGTCTATCTAAGAAATAGATCTCCAACTGCTTCTTTAGAAGGAATCACCCCTTATGAAGCTTGGTTTGGTTTCAAACCTAAAGTTAAACATCTTCGAGTTTTTGGATCCATCTATTATGCCTTAGTTCCCAAAGAAAAGAGAACTAAGCTTGATTCAAGAAGTTTAAAATGCACCATGATTGGCTATTCAGATGAAAAGAAAGGGTATCATCTTTTGACAAATGGAAAATTTATTGTGAGCAGGGATGTCATTTTTGATGAAACAGAGAGTAAGAGTGCTGAAGAAATCAAAAGTCTTCTTCACAAGTTAGAAACTAAAGGCAGTAAAAGGAAAGGAAATATGCAAAGTCAACCAACTTCACCAAATTGGTATGAACTTGATTTTCCTTCCTCTGAAGATGAGTCATCCAGTCCATCTACTTCAACAAAATCATCTGGGTCTTCTAGCAGTTCATCAGCGTCTCCAATCAGCAGCAGTTCTTCTGACAGTGATTCTCCAGATTCACCACCTGAACGACGAACATCAGTTTACATTAATCCCCTCTACAATGATGGAGACTTCTCAGAACCTCAAACAAGTGAGAAACAACTTCCAAAATGGGCAGTTCAACTCTTGAAAGATGTAAGGCCTAATGAACAAAACAAAACAGGAACAAGGGCATCAAAACGAAATGAAGGCAATTTTGCTTTAATAGCAAATGATTTTACTGAACCTTCTTCTTTTCAAGAGGCAGTAAAACATAAAGCATGGCAACAAGCAATGGTTGATGAGTATCAGACAGTTCAAGACAACAACACTTGGCAACTTGTTGATTGTCCTCAGCATGTTAAACCTATTGGATGCAAATGGGTTTATCGAATTAAGTACAAGCAAAATGGTGATATTGACAAGTATAAAGCACGCCTTGTTGCCAAAGGTTTTGCACAACAGGAAGGGATCGATTATGAGGAGACCTTTTCTCCCACAGCTAAATGGAACACCATCCGCCTCACACTTTCCTTAACAGCTCAGAAAGGGTGGAAATTTCATCAAATGGATGTCAAAAGTGCTTTTCTCAACGGGGACTTACAGGAAGATGTATACATGACACAACCACCAGGGTTTGAAGTTAAAGGGCAAGAACATAAAGTCTGCAAATTAATCAAGGCTTTATATGGATTAAAACAAGCTCCCCACGCCTGGTATGCCAAAATGGATGAATACCTTCGCAAAGTTGGTTTTCATCGTAGTGAATCTGAAGATACTTTGTATGTGCACCAACAAGGAAAATATATGGTCATTCTCATTATGTATGTTGATGATTTGATCATTACAGGCAACAATGATGATCACATTGAATAGGTGAAAAAGGAGTTTCATGCAGGTTTTAAGATGACAGATGTGGGACTACTTCACTACTATCTTGGAGTTGAAGTAATCCGACGTCCACATCAGATCTTCATTTCCCAGAATAAATATGCAGCAAAAATTCTTCAGCAATTTGGAATGCAGGATTGTAAGCCTGTCCTTACCCCTATGGAACAAAACTTAAAACTTTCAAAATTTGAAGGGGGGGAAAGAGTGGACAACACGACTTACAGACAGTTGATTGGTAGATTGATTTATTTGACAACCACTCGTCCTGATCTATCTTATGCAGTCAATATTATTTCACGTTTTATGCAGGAACCACTAGACATCCACTAGAATGCAGCCAAAAGAGTTCTTTGATATATCCAAGGAACAAAAGATTTTGGTCTTCTTTACAAAAAGACTAGAAATTTTGTACTTGGTGGATTTTCAGATGCCGACTTTGCTGGTAGTATTGATGACAGGGCATCAACCTCATGTTACTTAATGAACATGGGGTCAGCTGAAATTTCCTGGAGTTGCAAGAAGCAAAGTACAGTGGCCACTTCTTCAGCAGAAGCAGAGTACGTTTCAACATGGGAAGCAACATGTGAGATTGTTTGGTTACGTCGAGTTTCACAGGACTTGGGGATTCCTCCAGCAGAAGCTACTTCATTATTCATCGACAACCAAATTTTTTTTTTTTTTATAGTGAGGGATTCTTTCTTAATCCTTGAAGCCTTCTCCCATGATTCTTGAGCATCGAGCAAGTTAATTCGTATACAAGGAAATGGAGGTAGACATGTGACTAGTATTTTATATAATCAAAACTTTAAATAAATGCATGAAATCAAATAGAAAGGGAATGAGATACCTATCTTGAGGAATTTTTTTTGGATTCCTCCAAATATTTGAGGGAAAGCTAAAAAATTATAAAACAATAAAATTGGCTTTAAAAAACGATTTTAAACCTATAACTAAACATAAAATATAAAAATCAAATATCTAAAGAGAGGAGTAAGGGGCTTGGTAATTTAATTCCCCTATATCATTCCCTTCGGGCTTTGATCTCTTTGGAGAGGATACTTATTCAACCACATTTTCTCTATCTCTTTTCTTACTTCTAGGATTGTCAAGAAACTCACTTCTATAATTCCCCGTTTTGTGACAATGATAGCATTCAATTTTGGACATGTGAAACTTATTCCTTGGCCCTTTCTTCTTGAAGTTTCCCTTTTGATGAGAAACATAAAAATTTGATACTTCTTCATTGTTGGCTACCATTGATATTCCTAATTATTCTTGACTGTAGAGTATCCATAGTTCCTCAAAGGTGGGAGTTTCTTTCTAGCTATTGAGACCTACAACAAATTCACCCCCATTAGGTGGAATTTGTAGTATGGTTGTGATCACAAGTTATTCATCTGTCACTATTTCATCAATGGTAATAAGGTCATCTCTTATTATTGCTATATTAAAAAATAAAGTAAATACAGTATCCTCCTTGGTCATATTAGTAGTCCTTAGTTTATTTTTTATTATTGCCACTTTTCCAATATTCTTGATGGTAAATATTTTTGACAAGGCATCATAAATTTACTGCGCATGATAAATGTTTGCTATGAAGGGGAAAATGCTGTCCTTTATGCATTCAAGCATCAAATTCATAGCCACTAATTCCAATTCTCTGAATTTTGCCTTAACAACATCACTTGATTATTTTGTGGGCTTCTTCACTTTTCCCTTTACAAATTCTAAGACCTTCTTCTTTTCAAGGAGGGGGTCAATCCTCTTTTTCCAAGATCTACATTTAGAAGCTCCTTCAAATTTGTTCTCTCCCTCAATAGTGCTATAAAATTTCCTTGAAGGTAGTGAGGACTTCTTTCCTTACATAGTTTCCCTTAATGAAATTCTTATGTCTCCTTGATCAAATCCTTGAGACTACCTTTTCCCTCTTGTTTCACCAAAGCTACGAAACCATGTTATAGAATCAAAAAGGCAGAAAGATTCTCTTATTATTTATTATTTACTTTTACTATTCTTTAGTTATTATTATGTTCTTCTTGTCTTCTTTGTTCTTAGTTCATCAACAAAATATCAAAGCAAATGCACATACATCAAGGACACCATATGTAGGCCAGAAACCAGGTAAAAAACCCACTCTCAGGGAAAACCCAGTCAGTAATCCTTACTTCAATAGTAATTATTACTTCAGTAGTAAAGATTGGGACTCTATACCTTGAATCAGAATTAATCCACGCTAGGTAAGCCTTCCTTTTGATCCTTCCTCAATCTGGAAGCAACAACACTATGTAGCAGTTTATTTAACCTAGAACTTTGACCTTGCTTCTGGAACTTCGATCTTGATGGAAATACTTCGATCTTGCTTCTAGGAGTTAGATTTTTACCCAACACAACTTATCAAGATAGAAACATCCAACATAATCAACTTTGATCTATTATCCTCTTCATAGCAACAACTGACAGTAACTTATGCAAAAAATAATGAAGGACGTCGATCTTCTAGACTATAGCACGTGAGAGAGAGAGTAGCACCAAAATTTTGATTTTCGTAAACTCCTTTAGGTTTCCCAAAACCGCACTCCAATAGACTCTTCCTTAACTTCACACTTTTTCTTGATGCAACAAAAGATATCGAATTTATGAGTGTGTATGAGATGTCTGCAAATGAATTCAATCCCCTTGTATTAGGCTTCTCATGGGTTTGATTTACTGGACTTGAGGCCAACTTGAGCACTTGAAGGCTCAATTGATTTGGAGGCTCCAAAAATCATATTTGACTCAATACTTGACCTATTTTCATGATTCAAAAGCCCAATATGAGTCAATTTAAATATCAAATAAGGCCATAGAATCAAAATAAATTCTAGAAGTCCACAATGGGGACTTTGACCTAAAATAATATGACCCATGCATGAAACCCATGATTTAATGATTCATTTAATAATAATATAAAATTATTTTCTTTATTCTTTCGAAAAGTAAAATAAATATTTAATCAAATATAATTTATGAAGACCGAACCAAGCTACAATCTGCAACATAGATGGAGGTGAAGGAGGAGGAGGAGGTGGAGGAGTTCTCCCATTACCACTATTACCTTTTGGTTGATTAGAACTTTCTCCTTACAAATTTGTTGTTCTCTCATTGTACAACACTTTCGCTATGTCAGTCATATCAAAGAAAGCCTTTCTAAAATATCTCTCATCTTCACACATCAACTCTTGTCTTTGTCGTTCTTCATGTGACATGAATTGTGGAGTTTGTGGCCTCCTTGAGAAAATTTCAGGGTTAGATTCTTCAAGTTCTCCTTATCCTATTATTAATTGAGACCTTGTAAGCTTTCAAAAACCTTGTAAATATTTTCAAACCTTCACAAAAACCATTCTCTATTACCAAAATGATTAAAAATTAAAAATGAAGGTTTCATAAAATGCTTTTCAAGATAACCTATGTCTTTTAGGCAATGGACCGTAATTTCAAAAGCACACAAAATAAAACAATTTTTCATAATTTTAAGAGTTTAAATGGTCAATATGAAGCAACAAAAGATAACAAATTGATGACGAAGTTCACCCCTTGTGGGCTATGTCTTCGGGTCCAACTTCCAATGGTAGAATTTTTTATTATATTCTCAAATTTTCAAATACATCAACATACAAGTATCAACTTGAAAAAATAACAATGTCATTATGTCCTCAATGCCTTAAAATCCATGTATAACCTCTTCTTGGGCTCAAAAGGGGTGAAAAATGGCTAATATAGCCTCTCTTATTCAAATTTCCTACAAAACGCTCTACAAATTATTCTACTCTACAAATTTTCCAAAAAATTTCCTCGGTGGTGTGTTGGTATGGCGATGTGTTGGTATCCCAGAGGTTTTGAGTTAGATCCACGATCTTTAGTGGGCTTGGCATTTTGTAGTAAATATTAATCAATTTTTTTTAAAATACCGAAGCCCCTTCTGCCGTATATGACCAAGGGGCGTGTTCCATAAGCCATGTGCCCTCCCTTGATACACTCTTGATTGTGTGGTATAAATATAACATGGGAGCAAGACACAAGTAGGTTGCCACATGCCCTGCCCCTCCGAACACTCCGCTACAGTCACACCGTAACAATATAACTTGGGGTTGGGCCAGTTGGGCACGCGTACCAACCAAGCCCTCTCCCCCAAGAATTGAGCTATATCACCATAAATGAAAGTCGCCCACCATGGTTAATAAGAAACACCTGAAGCTTGGTTGGTCGAGTGTCTGTTGCACTTTTTGGAGGTCATGTGTTCGATTCTTGGAGAGGCTTGTTAGTTGTTCAACTAATATTTGGCCTCATATGAGTGCCATGTGGAGCCATGGGATTGGGCCACATGTCACTCTTTAATAGGCCCAATCCTCAAAACCATCAAGCAATAATAATGTGCCAAGTTTCATCATAATACTGACCCAAATGACACATTCTGACTGGCTCCCATATTTTCTGATTAGCAAATGATTTCAGCATGATGTGATCATGCAAATTGCCACATGGAATCTATACACTACATAGTAAACCCTGCAAGTTTATTTTTTAGGTGTTTACCAAAAAATTTAGGATGAAATAAATTCCCCATATGGTGTTGGGCATCACTGGAATGAGAATGAAGAGATCTACGATGTGTTTCTGATTTTGGAAGATTTAGAGAAATTTCATTTTTTAGCATATTTTTGATCCCTTGGATCAATTCGAAAAGTTAAAGTGTAAAAAATAATCTCTCTAAAAAAAGCGGTTGATGTTGCATCAACAATTTTCAAAATTAGCATGAAAATATTAATTATTTAATATAAATGTTCATACTTAGAAACACTGTAATATTCCCAATTAGCAGAAGCTAATTGGAAATATTAATTTTGATCAATTTTGCCTTATATAATTAAATTATAAATAAAGGTCAGTAGAGGGGGACATAACTCACTCTAAAAATAAAGTTCATTCCCTAGGAGAGACAATGTTGTAACTTAAGTGAGCCAAGGGGGGGCCAAGAGACCACATAGAGCGGGGACCCATGTATGCTCTAGAAGCTTCTGGGTAGATAAGGATGAGCACGTGGCAAGAGAGAGAGGTTACGTTGGGGTTTTGGAGGGAAACCAACATTATAAAATGGGAGGAGCCTTCTCATTTCATGCATTCTGGAGTTGATTATTTTTTAGTGAGACATTTGTCTTCTTGAGCACGCTGGTTGTTTAGCCTATCTTCAGCACTGTTTAGTGCATTGAGTGTCTCCGGTTGGAGATCTCGCCCTTAGCCCCAGGGGACTTTGAGCGCCTGCGCGGGCAAGGTTATTTTTTTCAGAATTTTGTCAGTCGTTTTATTGTTTGGGTTTGTTGTGGAGCTGGAGCTTATAGAGATTGCGCAGTCACTGGGACAGAGGACGCAATCCATTGTGGAGGAGCTTCGGGTTAAGGTTTCTGCAGGTGATTTAGCTAGGATTTTGAGCAGAGGGTCAGCCTTTGCCCATTAGAGGTTCTTGGTGGAGTTTGAGGCAATGTTTCAGTTGTTTCTATCTAGCCACTGCGCAGTGCCTTGGAAGCCAGCGTAATTCACTGGGGAGGCAGTTTCTGGTGATTTCCAGGGTTGACCATTCTCGGAATGGTTTTTGGATTTTTTTCGGGTTGTTGAGGAGAGGAGGTTTGCCGATTTTCAGCTCATTCCAACAAGGGGATCAACACCTAGTCTTCAGTCCATTCTAGCAGTAGCAGCTACACGGTAGTTCATAGAGCAACCATTTCTGGTATTCTCTGAGAGTGTTTTCTCACTTTTCTTGAGCAAGATTAGCCTATTGTACTTCATTACATTTCTCAGATTAATAAAATGCCTCAACATTTCCTCTCTATGTTTTCTGGATGAGTTGTCATAATTGTCGTATTCTCTTTCTATGATATTATATGTCTGTTGCACTATTATTGTTTTGAGCGTTCTAGTTCTATACCACTTGGTGAGTTTATCTTTCACTCTTAGACAGAGTCTGGAAAGGGCCAGGTAGCCTCCAGATCCTCTTTTCAGAGGCAAAATATCTGGTAAATTCCCTCCGAGTCTATCTCTGGTTGGAGTTTGCCGTGTTTTAGAGCTATCCCTAAAACGGGATATTACAGTGGTATCAGAGCATCAATCTTGGATCAGCCTGCGGGTTTCCAGTTTTCAGTTGCAACTATTTTGGCTATTTTGGTTAGAAGGCCCTACGTAGTTATTGGAGGAGGCTCATTTGTGGGAGCTTCATTGGTAGGATTTTAGATTTGGGGTGTTGGGAAATTGATAGGAGAGCCATATGAAGAGTTTTGCTGGGATTTTGGAGAGCAACGATTGAAAGTAGCAGCTGCAGTGGCAAAAAACGAAATTGGAAGAGGGCCAAACTACAAAGGGTCAGATTTTGAAGGTTGGAAATAGAAGAAACCCCTTCTGGGTTTTTTTGGGTTTTGGGCAAGGATCACCTTCCCAAAATTCTTAGAATTTTCTGAGAAATTTTCAGTGGGTAAATCAGAGGCCGAAGTTAGGCAGAAGTGTATTCTTGGAGCAGCAGTGCAGTTTCTGGAGGAGCCTGTAGACACAGAACATGAGGAGCCTATGATAGATGCATAACAGGAGGAGCCTGTAGACACAGAAGATGAGGAGCCTTTGATAGACGCAGAACAGGAGGAGATTGTAGACACAGAGCAGATGATGATGATGCGAAGAGATTTGGGGAGATGCTCCTCAAATCAGTACATGATCTGTCGAGGCAGATTGAGGTGATGGGGCAGAGATTCACCACAGTGGAGGCTAGATAGCATGAAACCCCAACGGGTTTCCAGATTGGCAAGGGATCAGGCACATCCCACCATTTTCCGGAGCATGATGCCACTCAGTATATGGAATCACATACACCCACACGTTCCACTATGCCCATTTTTCTAGGTGCAGACACAGGGGCAGGAGCACAGCAGGAGCCAGAGCCTGGCCACATGGGTGATTATTTCGCCAAGTATTAGGCATATGGGCAGGAGTTCAGGAATGCCCTTCCATTCAGATATTTTTTTCAGCTCCAGCGAGATAGCAGACCCCACAACTTCCACAGAGGGAACAAGCACTCACATGATGGGGGCTTGTAGCGCACAGTGGGCAGATTCCATTTACTGACATTTTACGGATCATCCAAGAGTTCGGAAAAAGCTTGGGTGGAGAAGTTGGATGCCTCTTTCCAGCTTAACCGAGTATCAGAGGGGGAAACCATCAAAATGGTTACCTCGCACTTGGAGGATGAGGGCACACAGGATTGTAGGGAGTTTGAGGATACACCTAGTGTGACACAGAACTCACCCTCATTGGAGACCACTTGACCGTGTCGGTTGATATCATAGTGGAGAAGGTAGAGCCTACCCCAGTAGAGCCATCCATTGAGGTGATGACTGGAGCCGTGTCTAAGTTTTCGGGTGGTAGCAGCACACGACATATGGGTGAGGTTTTAGGAGATGTATCCACCTTCGATGAGGCACTAGGAGATACAAAGGTATTGGATGATGGTCGCAGATAGCAGCATCATCAGCTTCTGGCAGACCTTCTAGTTTTGAAGGGGAAGGCCACGTCAGTACGGGAGGCCATTTTGTTGCAGGAAAGGGAGCTGGAGGGAATGAGAGTGGCTTGTGCCGAGTCGACGGCCAAGTTGGCCCGCATTAGGGAACGACTAGATTCCTTGATGGTACAACCAGAGGGCACATTGGAGTGTCAGATCATTCCCCTTCAGGCATGCATGGATGGGACTAGCAGCATTGTTGGGACACCTCTTCCTATTGGAGAGAGAGAGAGACATAGTCACCTAGTGAGATCTCATACGTTGACTTGGTTAGCAGGATGAGACGATTGGGGTTGCATAGGGTGCAACGTCCACATGTTGAGGTTGGATGGCGAAAGATTTTGATTTGGTACCCTGTGGAGTGGGTTATGTAGATGGTGGTGGACCCGAGTGTAGTTCAGCAAGAGTTCCCAAGTGTTGGGAATACAGGAACCCCAAATTGGCATTGGGGTCTAGGCAGGATTACCTATCATTTCCCAGGCAGGTTGGTTGGCTATGTCTTGGAGGATACAGTTGGCCTAGTAGTATAGCATGCGCGTTCGCTAGGGGAGTTTCAGTCAGCCCCAGTGGCCAACCAGTTTATGGGCATACTCCCTAGGTTTTCTTGGTATGAAACTCATACACGAGATCACGGGTTGGTCAACATACCTTGGCAGGAGATTATCGGAGGAGGTGGCATTGGCAAGCCACCAGATGGCACCTTGTATGGGGCCAAGGATTATTCACCTTTGTGTGGGGAAGAGAGGACGCAGCAGAGCTGAGCAGTGGTGGTAACACTACTAGATTCACTTCTTGGACCCCTCAAGGAGGGTTTGCAGTGATGATCCATTCGTCGGTGGGTATAGTGATGCGACGGTGGAGACAATGATACCGATTGGGCGTAGTCCGACATGTAGAGGCACAGCTATAGGTCATCACATCCAGGGACGTGTGGGAGCCTCTAGCATTGAGCAGTGGACTACCAGTGGACATGGAGTTGCATGGTGGTGTACTGTAGTGTGTGGGACTGCATTGTGGAGTAGAGGTGTCCCACATCACATTGAGAGCATGCAGGGAGAGACCAATTCCTAGACACAGTTAGGGCACGAGACGGTACAGGGTGGTACAACAGTAGCTTGGGTATCCAGCAATATACAAGGGTATGCCTCAGTGCGCAGTGGCATGTCGAGGAGTACATGGATGATCGGTGGTATGCGAGGGCGTATGGTGCTGCACAACAGGGTCTTAGAGCATTGCCTCCAGGGAGACTCACGTACAGGGACACCAGGCTTACCTTTGGGGGCATTTCACCTAGGATCGATGGGGAGACAGATGAGCAATACTTGACGGCATCTGTGGGGACTCACGCACCTGACCCTCTTCTACATCACTCACGGGCACAGTCGATTGTGTCGTTGTTCTTTGGCACCTCGGGCATGAGCAGCCGAGTACGCGAGGCTCACCCAAGATATTTGGATGACACTCAGTACACTAGGGGAGATATTTCTTAGCAGTGGCACTGGGTCGAGGTGCTAGTTGACAGCCACATGTTAGGGGATGAGATGATCCTCTACAGGGGTGGCACATCAGTCATTGATGAGCCTACGCTTGGGGAGCGGGTCATGAGGGAGACATGCATCATTTTTCCCTCAGGGCATGTCGAGATCATGCATGAGCAGAGGATACTGGGTACAACAGAGGTAGCATCCCAGTATGTTTCTGGGCTCCAGACATTGTAGCGACACTTTATCGAGAGGGTGGATGGCATATTCAATGCAGATGATGTGGCGGAGGTAGAACAGGAGGGCATTCCTTCTGTATGCTAGGGTGAGGACTCTCTTTCATATGAGTCCATAGGACCAGTTTAGGACACTCCTGGGGATTGAGAGCAGTCATGCAAAGATGGTGACAATAGACCGAAGCTACATTCCAGTGTCCAAGGTGAGTAGTCATGGGACTCTGCGGGAGGTACTCTGGGTGAAGAGTCACTTGTGACAATTCGGCTAGAGCAACAGATGATGGAGCCTGAGTCGACAGAGGAGGACACTATTCACATCAGGCATGATATTCCTTTGGGGGAGAGCCAGATGGGTGCCCACATTGAGCCGATGAGGGATATGCGGCTAACATTCGGGTCAGCATTGAGGTGGGGCAATCAGATACACTGACATCGAGTACAGTGACAGCAGTTGTAGATCCATATCCTCTGGAGGTGTTGGAGGTTGATGGGATTGTTCTGCAGGGGGCCAGTAGACAGCAGGAGCATGACATTCCTGATCAGGAGTGGGAGGAGCTATTGGATATGTTGGAGCATCCATCTGTGGGTCGACACAGGGATGAGGCGCAAATAGATGTACACGCGGTCAGCAGAGCTGCAGTATTTTTAGTGGGTAGCACTCTCCAGGAGTACATCGATGGAGCTTGTAGCATATCTTGCCCACTTTGGCCCATTATATAGAGAGGGGCTTCCTTCTACATGCAACTTTCATTGGCAGACATGGAAGAGCAGTGGGAGTTGATTATGGGCTGGCAGCAACACTCTAGGCGTGTTCCATATGCAGTTGTTGTTGCTACATCGGATTCTTCTTCCAGGATGGACTGGTATAAGATCATGAGTTGGTACCCTCTTGATGGTACGGTATTATTCGTAGGGAGCACAGCGGAGCAGGGGCCCTTGGACATAGTAGATGTCACAGATTCCAGATGGCAGGGGGGCACAGGTCTTCATTTCTTCAGCACTCCATCCCGATTTTAGCAGAGCAGGATTAGCGTGGGATTGAGTCAGGACTTGGATTGGAGAGAGGTGATGATTTGGTACACAGCTAATGGAACAGCTTACACAGTCACAGATATAGCGCAACATGGGTCATGGTCTTCACCTCTTAGAGCATTAGTCATAGCCAGAGACAGTGCGCAGTCCGAGCCGTGGGACTTGGGCAATTATTAGCCAGGGTGGCGATGGGATCCGAGAGGACTGTTGGTTGGCTGGTACCGTGAGAGATCAGTTTGGGATCCTGGCATTGAGATATCCTTTCATATCAAGGTGATGCAGAGGTCAGAGAGGTTTCAGTGGCGCATCTAGGACCCACGCACATTTTGCAGTGTCAGTGGGGAACACCAGCTACAGAGGTGGCTTGTTCAGGCATTGCTTGAGGACAAGAAATTTTTGGCAGGGAGGACTGTAATATTCTCAATTAGTAGTAGCTAATTGGAAATATTAATTTTGATCAATTTTTCCTTAAATAATTAAATTATAAATAAAGGTGAGTAGAGGGGGAAATAACTCAGTCTAAAAATAAAGTTCACTCCGTAGTAGACACAACGTTGTAACTTAAGTGAGCCAAGGGGGGTTCAAGAGACCACGTAGAGAGGGGACCCATGTATGCTCTAGAAGCTTCTGCACAAATAAGGATGAGCATGTGGCAAGAGAGAGAGGCTACGTTGGGGTTTTGGAGGGAAACCAACGTTATAAAATGGGAGGAGCCTTCTCATTTCATTCATTCAGGAGTTGATGATTTTTGAGTGAGAAATTTGTCTTCTTGAGAATGCTGGATGTTTAGCATTTCTGCAGCACTGTTTAGTGCATTGAGTGTCTCTGGTCGGAGATCTCGCCCTTAGCCCCGGGGGACTTTGAGTGCCTGCTCGGGCAAGGTTTTTTTTTTCAACATTTTGTAAGTCATTTTATTGTTTGGGTTTGTTGCGTAGCTGGAGCTTATAGAGACTGTGCAGTCACTGGGAGAGAGGACACAGTCCATTGTGGAGGAGCTTCGGATTGGGGTTTCTGCAGGTGATTTAGTCGTGATTTTGAGCAGAGGGTCAGCCTTTTCCCATCGGAGGTTCTTGGTGGAGTTTGAGGCAATGTTTCAGCTGTTTCTATCTAGCCACTGCGCAGTGCCTTGGAGGCCAGCATAATTCACTAGGGAGGCAGTTTCTGGTGATTTCCAGGGTTGACCATTCTCGGAATGGTTTTTGGATTTTGTTCAAGTTGTTGAGGAGAGGAGGTTTGCTTATTTTCAGCTCATTCTGGCAAGGGGATCAGCCCCTAGTCTTTAGTCCATTCCAGTAGTAGCAGCTACATGGCAGTTTTCCAGCAGCTGGGACACAGTTCATAGAGCAGCCATTTCCGGTATTCTCTGAGAGTGTTTTCTCACTTGCCTTGAGCAAGATTAGCCTATTGTACTTCATTACATTTCTCAGATTAATAAAATGGCTCAGCATTTCCTCTCTATGTTTTCTGGATGAGTTGACGTAGTTTCAGTATTATCTTTCTATGATATTATATGTCTACTGCACTATTATTGTTTTGAGCGTTTTAGTTCTATACCACTTGGTGTGTTTATCTTTCACTCTTAGACAGAGTCTGGAAAAGGCCAGGTAGCCTCCAGATCTCGTCCTCTTTTCAGAGGCAAAATATCCGGTAAATGCCCTCCGAGTCTGTCTCTGGTTGGAGTTTGTCGTTTTTTAGAGATATCCCCAAAACGGGATATTACATACACAGAAAAATTTAATGTATCAAAAATATGCTAAAAAAGGTGCATTGTGAATCAACAATTTTCAAAATCGAATGATTTTTTTCTACCTCAAAAAAATGAAAATTCAGCACAGTTCCCATTTGATAGTGTAGTTTATTTCAAGTAAATTTAAAAGAACATTGCGCATATTTATGATAGTGTTAGCTCGTCTAGAGCCCATGCATAACAAAAGTCACCAAATGTGCTTGGAAGATGAAAAAATGTTAGGTATTTTCGTTACACCAATCATTACATTGAGTGGGAAGTTAGTCTCGTTTTCCACAGGAGGAAATTAGTACACACAATTGATTCCCAACGAGGAGAGTATTACAACCACTCCAAAACCCCCCATCAAACACAACACGAGGAATCATTGCTTGAGGAAAAATGTTGCACATCAACCTAATTTATTAGTATTAGTAAAATTCCAAACCATTACCATTACCTTGAGTGAGAATTTAAACCCATGTTCCCAAGATAGTGGATATTCCACTTAATTGATTCCCATTGAGATGAGTGTGACAAGTACCCCAACAAAAAAATCAATATGAAGGAAGAGAACTATAGTAAAGAAAATGAAGAGAAACTTTAAAAGCTAAATTGCGTCTTAATAAAATATTTAAAGGGATTTCAATGACATCAGCAGAAACTTGGGATCAAATTAATCCCCTATGCTCTCTTCTCTTTCCCTGGTTCCTTCAACTCCCAACACTGTACCTTCCCCAAAGTTGAGATTTCGCCTTCTTAGTAATTTTGGTCTCCTCCCGAATGCTTCTTAACTAAATGTAATTTTGATGGGGCCTTTAGAGTTTCATGGGCTCAATAGGTTTTGGTGGCATCTTTAGGAATAATCGTGGAGAGCCTCTTCTCATTATTATAGTCTCTATGGGCATCAATAGAAGTAATGCTACATAGTTCTTTGCTCTAGAACGACAACTCAAAGAGCTCAATCCTAGGGCTTTCAAAAAGTTATAGTAGAAGGGGGATATCATTTAGTTATCAGAGCTATTAAACGAGTACAAAATTTATCCAAGCTTGATAAAATCTCATGTTACTAGAGACTATTTTGGCATGAACCATTGGCGCTGTCTGTTGCAGTAGCGTGGATAAAATCCCACCTCACTCATGGGGAGAAGGATAACGAAGATGATGAGGAGGATGGATCATTTCCTCCTGAATGATGCAGACGCATAGTATCCATTTCGTCCACCTCTTCCAGCAAATGGTGACGAATCAACTCCAAAATGTTAATGTTCAGGCTCCGCCTTGCTGTAATCTCCATTGCGGTCTCAGGCAAATCAAAATAGCCTTCACTTTCAGATCGATTGCTTTCCTTTTCAATTTGATTGTGCAGTGAGGGAGCAACATAAACCATTCTTTCTTGTTTTCCAATTGTGAAGTGAATAAGGATCATAAAGAATTATTTTCCATCTCTCAATTATGATTAGTGCATTGCACCCTGCCGGCCTGACTTTCGCGGCACCTTCGCGTATGTGACAAAAAATTATAAAGTAATAGATATATTCCACTTTAAACTCTGCCATTGAAGCTGCCATTCTCATTAACACTTTCGCGGCACCTTCGCGTATGTGACAAAAAATTATAAAGTAATAGATATATTCCACTTTAAACTCTGCCATTGACTTTTAAAATTATATTAAGATATATTTTTAGTAATAGTTTATTTTAAAGGTATTTATGTACCTTTTTAAATGTTGTGGCGTGAAATTCAATTTCATCTTTATTTACGATATTTAAGTGGTATTATTTTATTATAATTTTTGTATTATATGTGTTTCCTAAATATATATATGTTTTGATGTTTATTAAGAATTGATATTTATAAATATTTTCTAATTATTTAATTTATATACTCACTTTAATATAATTTTATACCAATTATGAGTGGAAAACTACATTGATGTTTTTTTAAATTTCAAATTAAATATTAATGGCAAAAAAAATGTTAGATATATTAAATATATAACAAATAAAAGTGGTCCACATAAATAATTTAAATTATATAAATGCTCTAGTATAACTTCCTATAAATTATGACATGAACATAAAATTTTTAAGTTTAAATTAAATGTTGAAATTGTAAAAATTAATAATTGCATTGAAAGGCACTTTTTATAGACCAGTTAAGGAAGATGTGTAATTCTAAACTCCGCCTAACGTGGAAGCATGTCTCTTTTAGAAACTAAATTAAAAAATATATTCTCTAAATAAATAGAAAATAATGTTCGCTATAAACTAGTATATGTCCATCTTAACCATGGATGTAGCTAGAGGTGAGAGGGATCAAATCTCTCTTGAGGTGAAAATATTATTGAAAGTGCAAAACTTGGAAAAAATATTACACCTCAAAGAGGTTTGATCCATCTTGACCCTTGATATATACATGGTTATGATGGATCATATTAGTTCTATATTTGTATCTCCACTTTATTTCTCTCTATCTATCCCCACACATACACCATATACCAATGGATTCAACACCTTGAAAATCTTAATCGGCACTTGGATTATTTAGGCTAGACAATTTAAATTTACAACTTCAACAAATATCTATTGGATTTAAAAAAAATCATGACATTAAGTAAAATGTTTTAACCATAACAATTTATCTTTTTCATTTATTTATACAATCTATATATAGTTTATTTTTTAACCTTACACAACATATACTTAGTTGAAATTGGAATATTTTTTTTTTAAATAAAGATTAAAATATGAATTTTCAAATATTTTATTCATGTTCTATATTGAAATATTCCTAAAGGTATACGAATTATAAATATTCCTCACATTCAAAAACGAAAATATATTCTTTTTTACTTACTTTATCGGCTTCAAAAATTGATATAAAATTATATTGCTTCACATGAATATGTTGGAATTTTACTCCCAACCACCGCCATGAATAAACAGTGGTGCAACCCACAACTTCATCAATTTTTGATAGTAGAAAAGGACGAGCAACAGATCCGAGATCTGGGGGCATTTCCATGCAACCAACAACAAACAAAGTACCGAGCCATACTCTATGGTTATTGTTTTCAACCACCGCGTTGACTTACCATTTTCCCTCTCTTCACTGGCCACAGTTTTTATAGTTTACCCATAAGCCTTTCCGCTGTTAAGTTAAATCCCCACCGATGCGATATCGGCGGGACCCACATATACCATCCACCATATTGCAAAACCCATAAACCCTTTGTATTTATGCAAAACCTTTGATTCGTGAGTTTCGCACTTACCAAAACTTACCGCGTCGCCACCTGCACTTCACAAGATTTAGGTCTTAACCTTAATCCCTTCACCGTATGTTATGTTTCCATCGGGACAATATTGGTGGGATCCACCTAAACCTTTACCGCCCGCAAGTTCGCAATCACAAGTTTTAAAAGTTACCTTCCACCGCCCGCAAGTTATTTTATACGTTTTTCAACGCGATATTGCTATTGCATATCGCAATCGCACAAGTTTAATTTTTCCCGCAGTGCCTGCAGGCTATGTTATTTTGGGTGCGATGTGATATGTACCACGTCACTATCGCACATCACAACCTGCAAAGTTTAATGAATAGCGTCGAGAGTTAAAGTTAAAATCGTCAATTTGCGCAAATGGGATGTAGACCAGAAACATATTGCATAATATTTCAAACCCGCTAGTTTGTGTTTTGAAAGCGTTTTTACGTGTTTTCCTGTGTAGTTCAGAATACGGTCTTCATACCATTTTTAATGTAGAAATGGGTCTTTTGACAGCCCAAAGACGAGAAATTGTTGAACGCTCATTTAACAATGAATTTTCATTGATTAGATTTAGGTTTTAAGGCTTCGGCCATTTGTATTAAAAAAAATGTAATGTAATTTCAAAATGAGAGTGAAGGAATATAAAATTGAAGTTTGTTCCTCTCCTGTGTATTATGCTGCCTGGGTGTATGACTGTTTAATTTCCACAATTTTTTGTAGTCTCTGTGTTGTGGGGAAACACATTTCCTCTGTTTATTTTATTTAGATATTTCAACATGGTATCAGAGCAGGTCTAGGCTCTTAGTAAAAGAACAAGCCCTTTTTACTGAAGAAGTTGTAATATTGATTTGAGAAGCATATTTCTCGAGGAGTGAGAAAGCTTCTATTTTACATAGTCAAGTTGATTGTTTGTTTATACAGTCAGAATGGTAGCAGCAGGCACAAGTCTGAAAAATCCAAAATTACCACAGTTGAATGGTAAAAATTATGATTATTGGGCCACTACAATGAGTGCCCTCTTTTCTTCACAAGATATATGGGATCTGGTGGAACAAGGTTTCCAAGAACTAGCAGACGTAGCAGCATTGGCTTCTTTGATAGCAACAAAAAGAGACTTGTTGAGAGATAATAGGAAGAAGGACTCCAAAGCCCTCTTCTATCTCTTTCAGGCAGTACATGAGAGTATTTTCCCAAGGATTGCAGCAACAAGGAAGTCTAAGAAGGCATGGATATTCTCAAGACAACCTATCAAGGCATCGAGAAGGTGAAGACAGCAAAATTACAAATGCCTAGGAGAGATTTTGAAAATATTTGTATGAAAGATTCTGATAACATAGTCTCATTCTTCACACATGTGATTGGGTTGGTTACCTAAATAAGGTCTCATGGAGAGACACTTGAGGAAATAAGAATAGTGGAGAAAATATTGAGAAATTTACCTTCAAGATTTGATGCCATAGTGATGGCAATAGAAGAGACAAAGGATCTCTCACAATTCTCAGTGGGTGAGCTTTGTGCATCCCTGATGTCTCATGAACATAGATTGAACAGAACATTGAACTCCTCATCGGAGTATGCTTTCAAGACACAAATGTCTTTTGGTCGAGGTAGAGGTCAAGGAAGATCAAACTATCGAGGAAGAGGAAGAATCCCACAACGAGGTGTAAGAAACAACCCTGCAAGCACAAGTGGAAGGGAAAGAAACCATAACCAAAGCAAAGGCTCAAGCTACAGTCAAGCACAAGGACAAAGGTATGAAAAATCCCAAGTCTAATGTCAGTATTGTAAAAGGTATTGACATTATGTCAATGAATTTAGAATGAAACAAAATGGCATGAATAATAGGAAAAATGTTAATTTTTCAAAAAAGGGTCAGAACCAGAGTAATGTGCTTCTAACCTGTAATGTAGCACAAGAAAAAAATGTAGATGTATGTTTCTTAGACTCAGGTTGTAGTAACCACATGACTGTAAACATAGTAATGTTTTCTAATCAGGATGAAAATGTGAAGTCTGAAGTGGCAACAGGGACTGAAAGAAAAGTCTCTGTCCTAGGGAAAGGAAGAGTATCAATACTCACAAGGAAGGGAGAAAAGAAATTTGTGCCAGATGTATATTATGTACCTGGCCTGAAATGTAACCTTTTGAGCATTGGACAACTCATGAACAAGGGCTGCAATGTGTTTTTTAAGAATGATGTGTGTACAATCATGGATATACCTCCAAGTAAAAGGGTCATTGTAGAAGTGCATATGACAAAGAATAGGATGTTTCCCCTTAAGCTCAAAACAGACTTGAAGGAAGGAGGTGTGGTAGCAGCAGTCACACAAGGGGTCTTTCGAGAAGAAGTTAAAGACAAAATCTGGTTATGGAATTTGAGATTTGGACATCTCAATGTTGGAGGTTTGAACCTATTGCATAGAAAATTAATTGTAAGAAGATTAGCACTCATAGAGAAACTAGACAACCTATGTGAAGGTTGCATCTTGGGCAAGAAACACAGAGAAGCATTCTTAGTAGGGAAGAGTATAAGGGCAAAGGTACCCTTAGATATTTTCCACTTAGATTTGTGTGGAGCAATATTGCAAACACCATATTTAGCTAGCAGCCACTATGTCTTGAAATTTATAGATGATTATACAAGAAAGACATGGGTTTATTTATTGAAATAGAAGAGTGAAGTGTTTGAACACTTCTACCACTTCAAAGCTCTTATTGAGAAGTAGAGTGGGCACTACATCAAAGTGTTGAGAACTGACAGAGGTGGAGAATATACCTCCAAATATTTCCTACGTTTCTGTAGGGAAAATGGCATACACAAGTAGTTTACCACAAGATATACACCACAACAAAACAATGTTGCAAAAAGGAAGAATAGGACCATCATGGACATGGTCAGAAGTATGTTGAAGGCAAAGCATTTTCCAAATGAGTGTTGGGCTGAAGCTGTCAATTGTGCAATTTATATTTTGAATAGATGCCCAACCAAAGCTATTATGAACAGAGTTCCAGAAGAAGCATGGAGTGGAACAAAGAAGTTTGTCACTCACATTAAAGTATTTGGATGTGTGGGATATGCACATGTCCCAGATCAACTAAGAAAGAAGTTGTAAAACAAAGGTGAGAAGTGTATCTTTGTTAGATACAATGATGAGTCCAAGTCGTACAAACTCTATAATCCATCAACCAAGAAGGTTATAATCAGCAGATATGTGCAGTTCATTGAAGAAGAAGCTTGGGATGGAAGCTTAGAGAAAACAGTGAACGTGAAGACATGTGTGTCTCATGAAGAGTAAGAGGAATTGATTGCTCAAAATAATTCCTCAACGGTGGCTCCTCCTCCACCTTCACAAGCACAACAAACCACACCACAAGCAGGAAAAAAAAACATTCTTGAGAAACCAAGGAAGTGCTTCTCCAAGCACACCACAGGGATCAAAAACTCCCTCGAGTTCAAGTGGAACTCCAAGCACACCAAGAAGACCAAGATTCCGAAATTTGAGTGAAATTTATGAGTAAGAAGCTGATAATAATAATGGTCTAAATTATTTATTTTCTTTGTTTTGTTATGTTGATGACCCAATTCATTTTGAAGGTGAAGTAAAAGAAGAAAAATGGATTGAAACAATGAATGAAGAGATTGGTGCAATAGAAAAGAATGATACATGAGAGGTAGTGGACCTCCCACAAGGTAAAGAAGTAATTGGATTAAAATGGGTCTATAACACCAAGAGAGATGATGAAGGAAAAATAGAAATGCATAAAGCACGACTTTTTGTCAAAGGCTATAAGCAGCAACAAGGAAGATATTATGAAGAAACGTTTGCACTAGATGCAAGGATGGATACAGAGTAGACAGTGTTGTCCATAGCAGCACAACAAAAGTGGAAAGTCTACCAAATGGATGTTGAGTCAAATTTCTTGAATGGAGTGTTGAAAGAGGAGGTATATGTTGAAAAACCTCCAGGATATGAGATTGAAGGCAAAGAGAACAAAGTGTGCAAGTTAAAGAAAGCTCTTTATGGGCTAAAGCAAGCACCAAGAGCATGGTATGACATAATTAATGCTTACCGAATAGAAAATGGGTTTAAAAAATGTGATGGTGAACCCACACTCTACATTAAAGAAAATGATGGTAAGATCGTTATTGTTGTTTTATATCTAGATGATTTAATTTTCACGGGCAATGAATTTTCTCTCATTGCTGATTTTAAAGAAGTCATGAAGAGTGAATTTGAAATGACTGATTTTGGTTTTTTGAGATATATTCTAGGAATAGAAGTAGAGAAAAATGAAAAGGGTATTTTTATTTCCCTATAAAAATATGTTGCAGATGTTTTGAAGAGGTTTAACATGCATAACATAAAAGCAGCAATAACTCCAACTGTCATGGGGTTAAAGTTAAGCAAAGAAGATTGCAACAAGAGTGTCGATCCGACATTGTATAAGAGCATAGTTGGAAGTATAATGTATTTGACTACAACTAGGCCTGATATTATGTATGTTGTAAGTTTAATTTCCAGATTCATGGAGACACCGAAGGAGACAAATTGGCAAGAAACCAAAAGAATTCTGAGGTATGTGAATGGAACAAAGGAGTATGGTGTTTTATACTCCTCAACTGATAATTTTAAATTGATTGGTTACACTGATAATGATTGGGCTGGAATTTTAGATGATAGAAAGAGCACATCTGGGTATGTGTTTCATTTGGGATCGGGAGCCATTTCATGGGCTTCCAAGAAGAAACAAATAGTTTCTTTATCAACAACATAAGCATAATCTGTAGCAGCAACAACAACAACCTGTCAAGCTATTTGGATGAGAAGGATGCTGAGAGATTTATGTCATGAGCAAGAAAAAGGAACCACAATTTATTGTGATAATAGCTCAGTAATAGCATTGTCAAAAAATTCTATTTTCCTCGAGAGAACAAAACATATTGATGCAAAATATCATTTTATAAGAGAATTGGTTAACAATGGTGAGATTGTTTTTCAGCATGGTAGGATAGAGGAACAATTTGCTGATATCCTCATAAAACCATTAGGACAGAAGAGTTTTGTTTATCTCAGGAAATGTCTGGGAATGACTGATCATGACCATTGCGATTAAAGGGGAGTGTTGGAATTTCACTCCCAACCACCACCATGAATAAACAGTGGCGCAACCCACAAATTCATCAATTTTTGACAGCAGAGAAGGACAAGCAGCGGATCCGAGATCTAGAGGCGTTTCCATGCAACCAACAGCAAACAAAGTACTAAGCCATCCTCTATGTTTATTCTTTTCAACCACTGTGTTGACTTACCATTTGCCCGCACTTCGCCGCCCACAACTTTTATAGTTTACCCATAAGCCTTTCCATTGTTAAGTTAAATCCCCGTCAATGCCATATCGGCGAGACCCACATATACCATCCACCACATTAAAAAACCCATAAACCCTTTGTATTTCTGAAAAACCTTCGATTTCTGCATTTCTCACGTACCACAACTTACCGCGTCGTCATCCACACTTCACAATATTAAAGTCTTAACCTTAAGCCCTTCACCGTATGTTATGTTTCCATCGATTTGATATCAGTGGGACCCACCTAAACCTTTACCACCCGCAAGTTCACAATCACAGGTTTTTAACTTTACCTTCCGCCACTTGCAAGTTATGTTACATGTTTTGCGATGCGATATCGCTGTTGCATATCGCAATCATAGAAGTTTAAGTTCTCCTGCAGCGCCCGTAGGCTATGTTATTTTGCGTGCGATGCGATATGTGCTAATGTTAATGAATAATGCCGAGAGTTAAAGTTAAAATCATCAATTGATGTGGACTATAACCATATTGCATAATATTTTAGATCCACTAGTTTTTGTTTTGAACGCGTTTTTACGTGTTTTCCTGTGTAGTTCAGAATATGGTCTACGTACATTTTGTAATGTAGAAATGGGTCTTTTGATAGCCCAAGGATGAGAAGTTGTTGAACGTCCATTCAAAAATGAATTTGAATTGATTATATTTAGGTTTTCACGCTTCGATCATTTGTATTAAAAAAAAATTAATGTAATTTCAAAATGAGAGTGATGAAATAGAAAATTGAAGTTTGTTCCTCTTCCGTGTATTATGCTGTCTCGGTGTATGATGGTTTAATTTCCACAATTTGTTGTAGTCTCTGTGTTATGGGGAAACACATTTCCTCTATTTATTTTATTCAAATATTTCAATAGAATAGAGCCAGAATGAAATATTTTTACCTAAAATTATGTTACACGAACATCAAAATATTTTATTTATTTGAAAGTGAGAACAAAAGCTAAATATATTTACCACCTCTCCCTAATACTAGGTTGTAACATAAACAACAATCATAGCTAATTATTATTGATGTTTTATAATGCTTTTAATTAAAAGTAACCAAATATATATGTTTTTTTATAGGTAATATTGAATATTCTATTTCTTCTTCTAAAAATAACTAATTTGAGCAAAAACATAGTTACATATCTCCCTCATACATAATTGTCAAATATGCCTCTCACATCTCTTAGACTAATTTTTTTTTAACTTGTTATTAATTTCCAACACTACTTACCAAAAATTCCATAAAAGTTAAATAATATATTATTATTAAAACTCATTAAATAAACATTAATATTGGCTTAGAACATAACCCATTTTTAAATACATCACACGCATTTTCATATAACCTATTTCACAACTTGGCCATGGTGCATGTCTTTGATTTGTTATGATGTGATTTTAATTACTTTGCAAATGTTTTGTGCTGAATAGTCACTGCCGACATGGTTGGATTCAATGGTACTTAGTAACAACTCTTCAGATTAATAAAAAATTAAGGTTTTAATATGAATCGACTGAGGTTATGATTCGGATTTTTCAATACATTCAATGCCCCATACTTCAATATTTTCATAGGGTTTTATAATGGTTCCAAAATATCTTTCCAGTTGTCATGCACAAGAGCGTACAACATTTGATGTGATAGGAGGGTTAAGTGGCTTCCTTCTTATTCTTGATTGTTGAAATATTAACTTCAACTGCAGAGCTGAAGGAAAACAACATTTTTTTGTTTGAACATGCACACAACCCAACAATTTAATTTTGGATTTAAATTTCCTACAAGTTCATGTTTTGGTTCAAGGCCGTAGGCCTATCTCTACATTGAAGAATCGACATTTAAAATCAGCCATACCACCTTTCAAACCACACAACACTAGGTTTCTTTAAACCTACACCATGCTGCATTTAAACTCTGAAACCACCGCACGTTGAATTGATTTGAATGGGTCTTGACCCCACCACTGCAACACTACAACCATCAGACAATCTGGAGGCGTTTGCGCAGTTTTGGAGTTTAGTCAGCAGAGCTCCATCTTGACCTGATAAGACTTTATAAAATCAAATTAATATTTTATTGCGCGTCCATGAGGGTGACATCACAATAGATAATTGGTATGCGAAAATTTTATGCAAAAAAGTTTAATTTCTATTTGAAATCCGTGCAGGCTCCACCACTGACCAATAGGAGAATGATCACACAGAATGGATGCCCAATCAGCATGGGCAAGTTTGTTATGTGAAATTACTTTGCAATAGGATTTAATTTTTGAGTTGAAGTCCGCAACAATGGTTTAAGAACTTTGGTTTAATTTTTTTTTTTTAAACCCACATCGGATATTGTATCAAAGTCATTTGACTTTAGAAATATATATGTGGTTAATATATATATATATATATATATATATATTATAAACTTCTAAAGTTTATAATATATATGTAAGTTAAATAGTTTGAATTTTTTTCTTTTGAGTCATATAAAAGCGAAAAAAGGCCCGAAGGAAAAGTCAATGACTGTGTGTATTTTTTGTAAAAGAGCCCAAAGGCTGAAACAAAACATAGCACTGTGTATGTGCATTTTTTTTGTGATAGAGAGTAAACTTGAAGAACACTGCGTGTGAAGCAGTTTCCATTATTTCATTTTGTAGGCCCTCAAAGGAGGAAGAATATTAGTTTGTAATAGAGTTTTATCCTAATGAAATAGCTCTGTTTTTTTTGTGTGCCATCTCTATCCAACAAAATTTTAAATTAAAATCTCTGTGTTGAGAGGAGGAATTATTTTATTCCTCTCTGTGTTTTGGAATACTCAAAAATTTCAACATGGTATCAGAGCTAGTCTAGGCTCTTTGAAGTTTGTTGAAGAAGCTGAAGGAAGAAGTTTGTTGCAGCGTTTGACCAGAAATGTGAATGCTCAGCAAATATCAGGTGTTTACAAAACATATTTTTTTATTTATGTTTAAAAAGTGCAGTCCAGAGAAGTCTTCTAAAAGACAGAGTTTAACTCTCAAGAAGTGGGAAGGTTTATTTAAAAACAAAGTCAAGTTTACAACATAGTTTAGTGAGCTAGCCATGGTAGGAGCCAGCACAAGCACGAGTATAGGAAATACTCAACTCCTAAAGTTCAATGGGAATAACTATGACTATTGAGCAATCACAATGAGAGCCATGTTTGTCTCTCAAGATTTATGGGAGCTAGTTGAAGATTGTCTAGAAGAACTAGCAGATGAAAATGCACTTAATGCCTTAACACATGAAGAGAAGGATTTTTATGAAGAGTAATAGGAAGAAGGACTCAAAATCCTTCTTCTATCTCTATCAAGAAGTGCATGAAAGTGTATTTCCAAGGATTGCAGCAGCCAGGAGGTCCAAGGATGCATGGGATACTCTTCAAATAGCCTACGAAGGTATGGAGAAGGTGAATACTGTAAAGCTTCAATTAATGAGAAGGGATTTTGAATTTATTTGCATGAATGAGTCTGATACAATAGACTCATTGTTTACTCTACTGATTGGGTTGGTTACCCAAATGAGATCTCATGGAGAGACAATAGAAGAAAGAAGAATAGTGGAGAAAGTGTTGAGGAGCTTACCCTCAAGGTTTGATTTCATAGTTACAACCATTGAAGAGACAAAGGATCTCTCAAAGTTTAAAGTTGATGAGCTTCATGCATCACTGATGGCACATGAAAAAATATTGGGTATAACAACAAACCCATCTTTGGAGCATTCCTTCAAGACCCAAATATCCTTTGGAAGAGGAAGAGGTAAAGGAAGAGGAAAATACAGAGGAAAAGGAAGAGGTAGAAGCCAAAACGGAGAAGGAAGAAACAACCCTGCAAATACAAATGGAAGGGGCAGCAATCGAAATCAGAACCAAGGGCAAGGGAACAGTCAGCAAGGTGGACAAAATCAAGCACATGGACAAAGGTATGATAAATCCCAAGTCCAATTTCATTACTGTAAGAAGTATGGCCATTATGCCAATTAATGTAGGAAGAAAATGAGTGACATGGGTAATAGACCCAGTGTTCATTTCACTGAAGAAAATATCAGTTAGGAGAAACTATTTTTAGCATGTAATATGGCTGAAGAAAAGAATGAAGATATATGGTTTCTAGATTCAAGATGTAGCAACCATATGACTCGAAAAATTTCATGGTTTTCCATGTTAGATGAAAATTTAAAGTCTCAAGTAACATTGGGGACAGACAGTAAGGTCTTTGTCATGGGAAAAGGCAAAGTAAGTGTTTTAACAAAGAAAGGAGAAGGAATATCCATATCAAATGTTCACTATGTACCTGGTATGAAGTGTAACCTCTTGAGCATTGGACAACTCGTTCAAAAGGGGTAAAATGTTTTATTTGAAGATGATGTATGTGCCATCATGGATAAACCACTAAGCAAGCAATGCATTGCACAAGTGAAGGAGACAAGGAACATAATGTTCCCTCTCAAGATGAGAGAATATTTGAAGAAAGGAGCTGAAATGGCAGTAGTGACATAAGAGACATTCCAAAGAGAAGCCAAGGATGAAAATTGGTTATGGCATTTGAGATTTGGACATCTCAACTTTGGAGGTCTGAATTTGTTGCATATGAAAGGAATGGTAAAGGGATTACCATTGATTGAGAAACTAGATAGCCTATGTGAAAGCTGCATCTTGGGCGAACAACATAGAGAAAAATTTCCATCAGGAAAGAGAATAAGGGCAAAGACACCCTTAGAAATTGTCCATTCAGACTTTTGTGGACCAATGCAAACACCATCACTAGAAAATAGCCACTATATGTTGAATTTTATTGATGATTACACAAGAAAAAGTTAGGTTTATTTCTGAGAAGCATGGAGGGGCATAAAACATTTTGTCAGCCACATGAGAGTTTTTGGTTTTGTGGCGTATACATACATTCCAGATCAGCTAGGAAGAAGTTGGATAGTAAGGGGGAGAAGTGCATATTTATTGGATACAGCGAAGAATCCAAGGCATACAGATTGTATAACCCATCCACCAAGAAGTTTTTTATAAGCAGAGATGTGAAATTTATTGATGAAGAATATTGGGATGAAAGCATTGAGAAAACAATGAATGTTAAAAGATGTTTGTCTCATGATCATAATGACAATGAGATAGCTGAAATACATCCCTCATTAGCAGCACCACCTCCACCAACACAAGTACAACAAGGGACACCATAGGTAGGTATAAGAACACCCTTGAGAAGTGATGACAGTGCTCCTCCAAGCACACCACAAGGAGCAGATTTGAATGCTTCTACAAGCACAAGTTCATCAAGTGAAAGAGGAACCAGATTTAGAAGTTTGAATGAAATTTATGAGAAAGAGGCAGAAAATGAAGGTGTTAACTCTTTATTTGCATTGTATTTTCATGTAGATGATCCTATTCATTTTGAAGAAGCAGTAAAAGGTAAGAAATGGATATATGCTATGGATGAAGAGATAAATGCCATAGAGAAAAATAAGACATGGGAATTAGTTTATCTCCCAAAAGGCAAAGAAGTTATTGGAGTGAAATGGCTCTACAAGACCAAGATCAATATTGAAGGTAATATTGAAAGGCACAAGGCCAGACTTGTTGTCAAAAGCTACAAGTAGCAACAAGGAAGAGATTATGAGGAAACTTTTTCACCGGTTGCAAGGATGGAAACAGTAAGAGCTGTGTTGTCCATAGTAGCACAACACAAGTGGAAAGTTTACCAAATGGATGTGAAATCAACCTTCCTAAATGGAGTATTGATGGAAGATGTTTATGTTGAACAACCTTTGGGCTATGATAAATAAGGCCAAGAGCACAAAGTTTGCAGATTGAAGAAAACTCTTTATGGGCTGAAACAAGCACCAAGAGCATGGTACAGTAGGATAGATTCCTATCTACTGGAAAATGGGTTTGAGAAATGTGAAGGAGAACCCACATTATACATCAAGGAGAAATATGGTAAGATGTTTATTGTTATTTTATATGTTGATGATGTTATATTCACAGGTAATGATGCTTACCTCATTGATCATAATTTTAAGACAGTCATGAAGGATGAATTTGAGATGACTGATATGGGATTGCTGAAATACTTCTCAGGAATAGAAGTAGAGAAAAATGAAAATAAAATTTTTATCTCTCAAGCTAAATAGGTAAATGAAATTTTTAGAAGATTTAATATGTGGGATTGCAAAGCAACAATTACTCCTACAGTGATGGGATTGAAACTCAACAAAGAGGAAAACAACAAGGATTTTGATCCATGTTTGTACAAAAGCATAGTTGGCAGCCTCGTGTATTTGACTGCAACTAGGCTGGATATTATGCATGATGTGAGCTTAGTTTCCAGATTTATGGAAAGGTAAAAGGAGGCACATTAGCAAGCAGCAAAAAGAATTATGAGGTATGTGAAAGGAACAAAAATGTATGGAGTTTTATATACCACTTTAGAAAATTTTGAATTGATTGGATATACTGATAGTGATTGGGCTGGAAGTATAGATGATAGGAAAATCACCTCTGGTTATGTTTTTCATATGGGTTCAGGAACCATTTCATGAGCTTCTAAGAAATGGGAAATTTTGGCTTTATCAATAACAGAGGCAGAGTTTGTGGCAGCTACAGCAGCATCATGTCAAGCAGTTTGGATGAGGAGAATGTTGAGGAGTTTGTGTCATGAAAAGGTTAAAGGCACAACAATTTATTGTGATAATAGCTCAGCAATAGCATTGTCAAAGAATTCAGTGTTTCACAAGACAATGAAACACATTGATGCCAAGTATCACTACATCAGAGAGTTAGTGAACAATGAGGAAATTATTTTGCAACATTGCAGAATTGAAGAGCAGTTTCCTGACATTTTGACAAAACCATTGGGGCAGAAAAGTTTTAATTATTTGAGAAATTGTTTGGGTATGAAAGAAACAAACAGTTGAATTTAATGGGGAGTGTTGAAATATTAACTTCAAATACAGAGCCGAAGTACAACAACAAATTTTGTTGGAACGTGCACACAACCCAACAATTTAATTTCTGATTTAAATTTCATGCAAGTTCATGTTTTAGTTCAAGGCCATAGACTTGTCTTTGCATTGAAGAACCAACATTTAAAATCAGCCATGCTGCCTTTCAAACCGCGGAACACCAGGTTTCTGTAAACCTCCAGCATGCTGCATTTAAACTCTGCAACCACCACGTGTTGAATTGATTTGAATGCGTCTTGACCCCACCACTGCCAACACTGCAACCATCAACCAATCTAGAGGCATTCACTCAGTTTTGGAGCACAGTCAGCAGAGCTCCATTCGGATCTGATAATACTTTATAAACTTAATTTAATATTTTATTGCACGTCCATGAGGGTGAAGTCACAAAAGACAACTGATATGCGAAAAGTTTATGCAAACAAGTTTAATTTTTTTTGAAATCCATGTGGGCTCCATCGTTGACCACTAGGAGAATGATCACACATAATTGATGCCCAGCCAACATGGGAAAATTTGGTATGCAAAATTACTTTGCAATAGGATTTAATTTTTGACTTGAAGTCTGCAGCAATAATTTAAGAACTTAGGGTTTTTTTTTTTTTTTTTTAAATCCGCGACGGATATTGTATCAAAGTCATTTGACTTTACAAATATATATATGGTTAATATATATATATATATATATATATATATAAACTTCTAAATTTTATAATATATACAACTTAAATAGTTTGATTTTTTTTCTTTCAATTCATATAAAAGTGAAAAAGGCCAGAAGGAAAAGTCAATGACTGTGTGTATTTTTTGTAAAAGAGACCGAAGGATGAAACTGAACAGAGCTCTTTGTATGTGCATTTTTTTTTTGACAGAGAGAAAATTTGAAGGACAGTGCGTGTGAATTAGTTTCCATTATTTCATTGTGTAATCCCTCAAAGGAGGAAGAATATTAGTTTGTAATAGATTTTTATCTTAATGAAATAGCTCTGTTGTTTTTGTGTGCCATCTCTGTCCAACAAATTTTTAAATTAAAATTTTCGTGTTGAAAGGAGGAATTCTTTTATTCCTATGTGTGTTTTGGAATACTGAGAAATTCCAACATTGATTTTCTAGGTAATCGATCCAACGATGGTTGTTCATCGAAGGGGGCTAAGGTAACTGTTTTTCCTCTCCCTCACTGACAGTTCAGTTATTTGCATCTGTGTTTGTGGAGATGGGCTCTACAACCTTGAAACCATAGTTCATTCTCTTATTAGGGTTCCCTGCAGTGAATTTATCACCACAGGTATCACTCACTTGGGTATCACTTGCGTGCCTTATCTGTGTTAGAATTTGTTCATTGAAAATCATTTCTCATGTCACTGGCTTTTGAATTTTAGAGTTCATTTATGGCATGATTTTTTTATCATTCCTTCCATTGGGTTCTTTAGCTTCAAACGTTTCAGACCTTAGGCGCTATATGAGGTAATATCTCCTACAATTTTATTTCTTTTTCTTTGAGTAATTTCTTCTTACAATATTATTGATGCGACTTACTATGCCCACTGTCTACAAGATGATGATTTGCACCTGTCTAAAGAGCTCAAATGTACAAGGTAATATGTTCTTACTTCCACATTATTCTAAATTGGCTTCACATTGTTATACAAGTGGGGGTTTTTCTCAAATATTTCTAACCTTTATCTCCTCTGCTACTTACATGTACGGCCATGCCTACTTAGAGGGAGGGATTTTGTTTTTTCTGATTTCATTTAGTCTCGCGGCCATACCAAGTTCTTAATCCTGAATTCCTTTTTCTTGCACGGTTTTTTTTCTAAATATTTATGCCTCAAGACTATGGGGTTTTGCTAAAACTTCGGCCTTTGGATGTTATTTGTCATTCTAGTTTCTATAGTTGTTGGTATATATTCTCGACAACCTAGCTAGGGTCTCCAACCCTATAGTTGCATTGATACTAAAGACTGTTCTTATTATTGTTTGTATATAATCTTGTTGACTTATTGTTCGGCCCTTTAATTTTTAAACCCTAACCAAGGTTTATCGTGCCAATGAAATAAAACTATACTTTTTTTTTTGAACATATATCAGTAATATGAGACTTCCTTTCTTGATAATTTTTAATGACCAACTCAATGGAATTTAGACATTATAGTATTATATTATTTGATTTGTGAACCTTGTTCTTATATTTATATCTCTGTTTGAAGAATTTATGGTTATTTTAGTAGCTTGATTACTTGTTTGAGTAGAGAAACCTACACAGGTCGGTATCAAGTGAATGTTTAACATTTCTTCTCTTTCATTATTTTAGTTACTTGGTTTTATAAATATAAATCATGCTTTTATTGTAATTAATTTTATGGCTTTACTTTCCTTTGACATTGATTTTCTTATTTATATTTCTCATCACTATCCTTATCTTATATTCTAGGCTATAGTTGGTTAACAAAAAATTACATAATAGCTTTTTTCTTTAATTTATTTGCATCCGAGGGTGGGCCTAGTTCCCACTGGGACCTGTTCATGTTCTAACCCACTGGGTTAAATTATTTATCCAAGTAAGGACTGTCCTGCTCGTGAAATATCGTTTCACCGACTGGACTAACTTTTCTTATGTACTAAAAATTTCAAGTGAGGAATTATGCCTTCCTTAGTTCTATTCCAAAACAATACCATTTCAATAACCTATATTATATAGTTAAAAATAAACGTTCTATAAGACATAATATTTCACACTACAGATTTACTCAACCAGGGAGAGACCTATCCTCCCAACTTCTGAGTATGGACATTAAGTATAATACTCCCCTTGAGGCCTTTTAGTTTCCAACTTAGTTATTAGAGACCTGTCCTCCCAAACTCTGAGTAAGGAAATTTAGTATAATACTCCCTATGAGACCTTTTAGTTTCCAACTTAGTTATTAGACAATATTTAGTAAAATATATTCTTTGGCATGAAGACCACATGGTCCATCTAGGATTCCTTCACACTTACAAGTTTGGTTTATAGTTTTCACTAGCTCGTAGTCTAGCTCAAGAAAACCCTCGAAAAATCATTCCCAACCTTATAGGTTATTCCTTTCATATTTCTCTTTTTATTCCCTTACAATATGCCTCCAACATTTTCCTTCACTTTCCTTGGCTTCTTTTCCCACTAGATACTTTTATCTTTTGGAGAGAGAAAAGAGTAATTGTCTATAATTGTCTGATAAAATAATTTTTTCATTTAGAGGTCTCTTCCTGGGAATCCTAAGACTTGTCACTTTTTATTTTAAAAGAAAAAATAAAACTTATATGCATAAAATGTTTCACTAGGATGTTTAGTTCAATGCAACACTTACCAAGTTCTTCATAGTAAAGGCAAGTAAAAACAAAGTTTACATAAATGGGGGTATTACATTCCCCCCCCCCCGCATTGAATGAAACACCATTGTCGATGCTTATTCTTGCCCATGGAACAAGATATGATACACCTCTCACATCATCCTCCCAGGTGGCCTCTTCCAGGCTAAAGTATTTCCACTGCACTTTAACATGGGTGATAGCATGCCTCCATATCATTATTTATTTATGATAAAGTATACACAGAGGCTCTACCAAAAAATCTCTGTCGAGTTTCACCTGTTTCACAACCACAAAAATGTCATAAACTATGTTGTTCATCACCAAATCTTATACATATATATGTATATCACAGAAATTTTTCACTTAAAATTTTACCTGCACATCTTGCTAGTTAATGATATGCATAGGGTCATATACATAATTCTTTAATAATGAAACATGAAATACATTTTGGACTCATATATGAATAGGTAGTGTAATTTGATATCCTATAAATACAACTCTTTTTAATATTTGGAAAAGGCCACAATACTAAAAGGTTATTTTTGCACAAACACCCCATCGTAATGTGCTTTTCTTAGGTTTGACCTGTACATAGACATGGTCTCCCACTCAGAACTCCCTATAATTCATTTTCTTATTAGCATATGTTTTCTTTTAGTTTTGATCATCTTTTATATTGTAGTGAAATTTATGTTCCATTTCAGCTAGCATATCTAGTCCTAATATAAGTTTATATTCCAGAATGCTCTAATTAGTAGTTGTCTTGCATTTTATTCCATATAGGAATTCAAAAGGATTCATTTTTAGTAACTCATGATAACTATTATTGTATGAAAATTCAACCAAATGGATATATTCTTCCCACTTGGTACATTCTTAACATGTCTTGAAGTACCTGATTCACTCGTTCAATCTGCTCATCTGTTTGTGGGCGATATGCTCTACTGAATTGGACTTATGTGAAAATTATGGTAAAAAGAGCTTTCCAAAATGCATAAGTGAATTTTACATCCCTATCAGAGATTAGCACTTTAGATATCTCGTGCAACTGAAATATTTCCTTCATAAAAATGTCAGCCATTTGAACAATTTTATATGTAGATTGTACATGAATAAAATGCACTTCGTTACTCAAATTATCCACTACAATAATAAATGAGTTTCTTTGTTTCTTGCTCTTAGGTAGACCTATTATAAAATCTAATGTAATTGTGTCCCATTTACATTCAAGTATCGGTAAGGGATGGAGTCAGTCGGCTTGATGTTGATGTTCAACTTTAACTTGTTGACACTCCAAGCATTTGGCCAAATATTCTGCAATATCTTTCCTCATATGAGGCAATATTTCTTTAGCGCTGAATTTTTTTTTATGGTACCCTGGATGGGTAGCATAAGGGCTCGTATGCAAATCATTTAAAATTTATTGTATAATATCCAATTGGTTAGGGACATACACTCTTCATCTAAAGGTAATTAAATTATCCCTATTAATACCATAATCGATTTTTTTTCTATATTTGATTGCTTCTTTAGTTTTCCGCCACATTAATTCATACTCTGGATCTTTAATTATAGTCGCCTTAATCTAATCCAAAAATTTAAGCTCCATTCGACAGTAACAGATTTCATACACACAATGTAATTTTCTAACTTATTGCATCATCTACCCAATTTTCTTTACCTTTTAAATGTTTGATATCAAAGTCATACTCACTAAGAAATGCAGTCCATATAGCTTGAAGAGCGTTGAGATTAGGTTGTTTGAAGAAACTAGTGAGACTCTTATGATTTATCATTAACACAAAAAATTTACCCATTAGGTAGTGTCTCCATAATTTCAATGCATGTGTCGTTCTTGTGAGTTGTAATTCATAAGCATAGTACCTCTACTCATGTTCTTTTAATTTTCTAGATTCATAGGTGATCGCCCTTCCTTCTTGCATCAAGAGTCCCCCTACACCTTCCAAACACACATCTGTTCAGACCAAAAATTATTTATCGGGATCAACAATCCTTAATACAGGGTTTTGGTTAAGAGATGTTTGAATTGTTAAAACTTTGCTGACACTCTTTTGTCCACCTAAATTTTTTCTCTTTCTTCTGCAAGGAAGTCATCATGTAATAAACTCTAAAAAAACTTTTATAAATCAACGATATTGTCCTTCTAGGCCTAGAAAGGATTGAATGTCTTCTACACTCTTAGGGATAGGTCATTCCATAATAGTTTTTATTTTCTCAGGGTCTATTGTTATCCCTTCTGATGATATCATATGCCCTAAATATTGTATTTTTTTTGTATAGAATTCACACTTTCTATATTTAGCATATAGCTAGTGTTATCATAAGGTTTGCAAAAATATACTTAAATGTTCCTTATGTTCCTCCAAATTATTTGAATAAATAAGAATATTATCTATGAAAATCAAAACAAATTTGTCTAAATATTAGTGAAAAATACCATTCATTAAGCTCATGAATGTTGGAGGGGCATTAGTGAGTCCAAATGGTAAGACAATAAATATGTAATGCTCGTGTCGTGTTCTAAATGTCCTTTTACAAATGTATTCTTCCATTATTATTATTTAGAAAATATTGTAGTACCTTTGACTTAATCGTAAAAGTCATCAATTCTTGGAAGTGGATACATGTTTTTGATAGTTAATTTATTTACTTTTCAGTAGTCAATACCCAATCATAGGGTGCCATATTTATTTTTAACAAGCAGAATAGGGCCCCCCCAAGGTGATACACTTGGGCAAATAGATCCTTTGTCAAGTAGTTCCTGTAGCTCCATATTTAATTTAGTTAGCTCGGGTACACTCATACAATAGGGGGCCTTAGATACTGGGGTAGATCACAGGACCAATTCTATAGTAAAATCAATGTTTCATTTAGGGGGCAACCTATTATCTCTTATGGGAATGCATCAACAAATTTTTATATGACGAGAATATTTTATAATGTAGTTGTTTTATCCTTAGAGTTAGTGTACCCCACCTGAACTGCATATATTTGACAATGCTTCCTAATTCTCTTACCTAATTGTGAAGTTGTAATAGGTATCAACTTGATAGGCCTCTTCACCCCTTGAATTATTTTTCCTACTACCTTCTTTAGTGAGGAAATTAATTTTTTTCTCCTTATAGTTCACTAACGTCCAATGTGCTTCTAATCAATCCATTCCAATTAAAATATCATAAGATCCTAGAGGCATAATTTTTAAATTATATCTAACTTTTTGCCCCTCTATTTCAATAGGAAAATTTTCTACTTTTGTAGTAACCCTTCTTTTGGCTCTAGTGGCCAGTTATACTAGACAAGGATTTTCAAACCTACATGATTTTAAGTGACACATTTATAATACTTTGGGGATGATATAACTCAAAATGTCCCCGAGATCTTTTAAAACATACATAACATGATTGAATAAATTACCTTCAAATTATATCATAGTAGGCTGATATTTTTCTTGATGATCCTCCAGGGCAGCATTGATCCTTGGTATGTTTCTTTCCACCTCGCCAAATGTAGAAGCTTCTTGAATATTAGCATCATGTTCTGTTTTGCTATGAGAAGGAAAATGTTTGTAGTAATGGGGTATCCCACAACCCCAACACTGTAATGAGGGCTTATTATTATGATAAAATTATGGTTTACATGTTGTCTCCACTATTTTAGATTCACATTGGACTCAAAACGTTTGTTGGCTCTTTCCAGGAAAATTAGTCAATTGGTTTTTGTTCAAATTATTATGACTGTAAGTTTTCATGCTCTTATTATGTTGGAAGTTCCTTTGTCCCTTCTTGTTGGACCAAATTATACTTCCTTCTTTTTTATTCATGTTGCTAGTAACAGATTCAGGCTTTCTAAATAGCCTCGTCCATTGTTTTGGGGTTATAAAAATCAAATCACTACTTCATGAATCCTAGTAAACCACTGATAAAGTGTTGCACTTTAGATTTGTCTTCCCAAATATAGGGAACATACCTTGAAAAATATGTAAAATTGGTTATATATTCACCCATAGATAACCATCCTAGCCTTAGATCATGAAATTATTTCACCTTCTCATCATAGAATCGTTATATTATATATTTTTCCTTAAAATGTATTTTGAAATCATCCCAAGTTATCTCCTGCTCATTAATGCTCCAAATATTCTTTACTTCTTCCCACCATAGGATAAACTTACCTTGTATCTGGTAAATGGAAAATCTAGCCCTTAGGTTAGCATCATATTCATAAATTTGGAAGTATTTTCTCATATTGATTAACCAAGATTCAACAACTTCTCTAGTTTCACCATCAAAAGTTGGGGGCTTGATCATTTTAAATTTCCCTTGTAATTTTTATTTTTTTTCGGATTTCTTTTGTTCAATACCATTATATGACTCTTCTCCGTTATTATTTTGGCCTCCTTCTGACTCGTGATTATTGTCTCCATGTTGGTGTATTTCAGTTGTATGCTCAAGTTCAGGACTTGTGTTAGGATTTCTGTGATTTTGTATGTATAAAATAATTTTCATCATTCTTTCTTGTTACCTCATTAGCCTTTCATAATATTCCCTAAGGTTTTCCTTTTCCTCCCTTAACTACTGGACAATCTCCAACAATATATTATTTGCATTTCATGTTTCTTCTCCTATATGGACCCACATTTAAGGATTACCTTCAATAAACGACACAAGCCAAACTATGTTAGTTAGTCTAACTGGAGGTGTATTTCCAGTGCCTCTCCTCATCTTGTTGCTCTCTATGCATGATCAACACATTTCCTATTTCCATGTTTTCCCAATGTGCCACAATGTTGAAACTTAAGATTTGATGCCACTTGTCACATCTCTTACACTAATTTTTTTTTAAACTGTTATTAATTTCTAATACTACTTACCAAAACCTATGTCAAAGTTAAATAATATATTATTATTAACAATGATTAATTAACAATTACTTTTGTCTTGGACCATGCCCATTACAAAAGCCATCACCCACATTTTCATATAGCCTATTTTACAACATGACCATGGGGCATGTGTTTGATTTGTTGTGGTGTGATTTTAACTACCTCACAAATTTCGTTTGGTTAATAGTTACCGCATGGTTGGATTCAATGATACTTAGTAACAACTCTTCACATTAATAAAAATTTAAGGTTTTAATATGAATGTGACTGAGGTTATAATTAAAATTTGTTAATACATTTGATGCCCCATACTTTATTATTTTCATATGGTTTTATAATGGTTCCAAAATATTCACCCAACGCTCATGCATAAGAGCGTACAATTTTTTATAAGACAAGAGAGCTTAGTGGCTTTCTCCTCCACGTCGATCTGCCAAGTAATCAATCCAATGGTGGTTGTTCATCCAAGGGGGTTAAAGTAATTGGTTTTCCTCTCCCTCACTAATGGTCAGTATTTTTCATTTGTGTCTTTATGGAGATGGGCTCTAGAACCTTGAAACCCTAGGCCATTCTGTTACGATGGTTCCCTATAGCGGCTTTAACACCACATGGATCACTCTCTCATACATCTTTTGTGTGTATCTGTGTCTCGATTAGTCCATTGAAAATCATTGCTCACGTCTGTGACTTGGATTTTTTATTTTAGAGTTCATTTATGACATGATTTGGTTAAAATGTATACCATGGGGTTCCTTAGCTTCAAACATTTCGAACCTTCTCTATATGAGGTAATAGATCCTACAATTTTTGTTCCCTTTTTTGAGTAATTCCTTCTTAAAATATTATTTTAACGACTTACTATGCCCACTGTCTATAGGATGATGCTATGCACCAGACTAGGGAGCTCACATGTACAAGGTAACATTTTATTACTGTTGGAATTTCTGATGATTCCAAAACACACAAGGAGAATAAAGAGTCTCCTCTACAACGCAGAGATTAAAAAAAAATTCTTGCTGCTGATGGACAGAGATGGCACAAACTGTTTCTATTTCATTAACAAAAAAAAAAAACTATTACAAATTTTCTTCCACTGAAGTGGGATTACAAAATGTGTCTGACTGCTTCACACACAGTGCTTACAAGACTCTTTGTCTCTTACAAAAAAAACGCACATACAGTGCTCTTTCAGAAAAATAATTTGTTTCTGTTTTTTTTTGTTTTCCTCTTCCTTTGGGCGTTTTCACTACACAACAATACACTACTATGCTACGACTATTCTAAATTTTCACTTTATATGGCGCAACATAAAAGGAAGAGAATTTAAAATAAAACTTATTTAATATATATATTATAAACTTAATAAGTTTATAATATATATTATATCCTATGTATTATATCCTAAGTTGAAAGTTGTGGCGTTAAACAAAAAAATACAACAAAACTAATGCAATAAGGATTTAAAACCTTAATACTCCGCTGCATAAAACTTAAACCAAAAGTCTTTAAAACCATTAGACTCGGACTTCAAAGTTCATAAGCCAAATTTCATTCCAAATTCGCATTACAAATTCATATGACGTCACCAAGCCTGAAACCAATGTGAACACAATTTGATTGGCTATTGCTGGGCCCTGCCGGATTTTAAACCAAAATTGAATTGTCTTTTATAAAATGTTCGCATAACAAAAGGTTGTGCTGATGTCACAAGAAATTGGAATGTGAAGAAATTATGAACTGTATTTGATAAAAGGTTTTGGGTGTGGATGGAGGTTGGTTGCCTGACTCATTGCACCACCAATATGTGATGTGAAATATGGGCCATATCGCATTGCGGTCCATCGACGATCGTCGATCCAATGTTGCGATGGCATAGACCTTTCGCACATGCGATATGCGATGTGCGATATCGCATAGCAATATCACATCGCGGTGGATGATGAGCCTTGTGGTTGGGCGGATGTGCAATGTTGTGGGGACCACCATGACGTGGCTCTTTCAACACTCGGTGCACTTAAACTCAAAATTTTAGTTGGTGAGGGCGTTAAAGCCTAATAAGACTATTCTTTTAAAACTTCTGCTATTGCATGGTTGAACCACGAAAAACTTCAATTCTTATTCTCTGCAAATATGGCTATTCCCATAACAAAATTTACTCTGCAGGCTTCATTAAACCCGTTGTTAAATGCATGAAGGTGTGTACTCAACCTTCTGCCCCTGCTATACTTTTCATTCATTCTCCTGCACGGGGTGTGCAGGTGAATTTAACATTTTCAACACTCCCCCTTAAATTCAACTGCTGGGTTATCTGTCATACCCATGAATTTTCTCAAATATTCAAAACTCTTTTGACCCAATGGCTTTGTCAGAATGTCTACAAACTTCTCCTCTATTCTGCAATGTTTCAGAATAATTTCTCCATTTTTCACTAACTCCCTGATGTAGTGAAACTTGGCACCAATGTTGTTAGCCACCTATAATATTTTATTATAGAAAAAGGTGGCTAAGACTTTTTGAGCCTCCAAGGAACAAATTTTATTACTACAAATTGTTGGCTCTTGAAGACTCTTGAAAGGCCTCATGCCTCTGTAAGAAATCTTCATTGCTGTTCCCATTTTATACTCAAAAATTCTGTTGATTTCATGAGAAGAAACTGCTGGAAAAACCGTCATTTTTCCCTTCCCCCTCTTTCAAATTTACCTTAATTTTCTCCCCTTTTCCTCCATAAAACCCTTTTGTTTTCATGATTCCACTTCTTCCCCTCACGAAATTCACTTATATAAAGTTAAAGACTCACTCTTTAGCTTTACCGAAACCTCCAAAATCCATTGAAAAACGTTGAAAATTTCATAAAAAACAAGTTTTTATTACTATGGACTTAAGCCCCCTTGGGCTAAGTCCTAAACCACTTCCCAACCATACACTCTGGGGCTGGAACCACGTGCTAACCCGTTTTGGCGCTTATCTCATCGCAAAATGTCAAGTACGCAAGTTTTTGCCATGGTCCGAAAGTTTCGATGCGATTAGCCTTTTTGTGTTTAAAACCCCGATCACATTGTCATTTTCTTATTAAATGTGGGCCCCCCTCGGTGCTTAAAACCTTTTAATATTCCATCTCTGATCGTTATTTTTCTTTGTAAAGTCTTAAAACCCATTTTTCCAAAGTTTAAACTAAAAAACCATAACCACGTGTTGAATATAAAATGGGTAGATTGAAAGACCGATCGCGCAATCGCAATCGGAGAAAAATACAATGGGTTGATTGAAAAGGCCGCATCAAAATTTTCTATGCGATCAGGCCTTATACATATAAAATCCGCCCTTTCATTACATATGACTTTCACCCGGGACCAAGTGTTAAAGATCCTGGGCGCCAATCACATCGCAATGTTTCAAATGGGTTGATTGAAAGACCAGGTTTGATGGCCCGATTGCGATTGGCCTTTGTTTTAATACGCCCTGGGCATATTACATTGCGTAAATTCCAAAGGTCCTGTAGTCGATCCCCTATCAAGCTTTTATATATTTTCCTCCCCCCAAAGCATAAAACCTTTTTTTTTATTCCAAAGTTTAAGTTTTCATATATCGCAAAGGTTTTTCCGCTGATCATTCTAAAACAAATCCCCTCCGTTGATCGAAAGTCGATCAAGCAGCCAGCACTCCATCGCATCGCATGTTTTGCATCCCATACATTTGTTACCACCCCCGATTGCCGACCCCCCAATTTTTTCTCCACCGTTGTTCTACTTATTAGATCGACGGTCGGCGCCAATCGCATCACAATGTTTCAAATGGGTTGATTGAAAGACCATGCCCAATGGAACGATTATGATTGGCCTTTGTTTTAATATGCCCTACGCATATTACATTCCGTAAATTCCAAAGGCCCCGCAGTCAAGCGCCTATCCACCTTTTATATAATTTCCGCCCCCCAAAGCATAAAACCTTTGTTTTTATTCCAAAGTTTGAGTTTTCATATATCGCAAAGGTTTATCTACCGATCATTCTAAAACAAATCCCCTCCATTGATCGAAAGCCAATCAAGTAGCCAACGCTCCATCTCATCGCATACATTTGTTACCACCCACGATTTGTTCTCCACCGTTTTTCTACTTATTAGATCGACGGTCTGTGCCACATCGCATCGCATGTTTTAATCAGTCCGTCTGCTCATCACCCCTGATTTTGATCCCCGATAGCAATCCAATGACTGAATCTGGACCGTCCACGTGTCCAAAACGGACGGCCCAAAATCCCTCCGACTTGTTCTTTCCCACACCCTTTTTAAACCTCCTCTTTGCAGATCTCCACCGTTGGATGCTTTCATCCAACGACTATGCCCTTTCCCGCCTTCTGAAGGATTCAAACCTAAAAACGCAAGATTTCTTAATTGTTTTATGTTTTATGCAGGTTTTAAAATGGTTTTCGTCGTTAGATTGAAGAAAGGCCAGGGGTCGGAAATGAAAATTCCCATGCTTTTAGTCCATGAAGAGAACCATTTGCAGGGTTCCGTTCTACGTTTTATCAATGCTCCACGGGCATTGATGCCTATGAAGGCCCTACACGGCTCTGCACATCGACAAGAGACTATTTTATTAAGAAACATAGTTAAAGAGTATCATTTTTGAAGACATAGCACAACAGAATGAAGATTGAAGACAGATTTTGGAATTACAGCTAAGAAAGATTATCAAAAGCCTAATTCCCATAATTAAAAAACAATTAAAAGAAATCATAACTTTTTAAACAGACAGGCAGCCCTCCACCGCCATATTTGAGGCGAATTGATTCCTCAGCTACCATAAGCGCCACCTGTTGCCTCAAAGTATTCAAACAGAGGCTGAACTTATTGCAGAATCATATATTTTTCCTCAACACAGCCAGGGAGTTACTTCTGCAAGGAAATAAATGCAGAAATATCTGAAGTTATAAACATTAGAGTGTCCGTCAATAAAATCTCCCTGGAAGCAATTCATAAATTCCCGCTTCGGTTGATGCAGACAGAATGTTTTGTAAACTTCTCCATCGAGCCCCTCAAAGGCCGAGAAGTCTTGAATCTGTATTAATTTTTCTTAAGATCTTTTATCAGATATCACCTCCTCATCCTTCTATAAATACCTCTGTAGAAGATGAGAAACTGTTGGTTGACTACGTTGCTGAGCATTATTATGTAATTGAGCTGGAAACTTCTGATTGTAAATATTATTCACTGGCCCTTGAAGCTCTGTTTGTAATAGATAAGTTAGGTTGAATAGTGAAGATGATTTCTGAATTGAAACACTGGACTTGAAGACTGTAACTGGTTTGACATCAATAACAAGATGTTTCTTGGGATCCTGGTCTATATTACTGGTGAAGTGCCCCTTTCTTTGTTATTTTTTTTTCCTTCTATGTATGCCATATTGTTCACTATTCTCTGATAAAAGACTTCATTTGAGTTAAGTTCTTTGCTTGATCAGTTCCTTCTCTAGCGAAAATCTTTATCTTAATGTTTTCCTCTTATTTGTTTTTGTTTGGGAATGATTCAATACAGTTGAAAACGTTGATCACCCAGTTCCTCATCTGCCTCTCCTTCTTCAGCTTATTTATTATTAGTTATTTCCTCATTTTTCTATTAAAAGTTAGAACTAAGTGATGGTTTGTACCTTGTATTCCTTCTATTCTCAAGCGAGGTCAGAAAGAGCCTTGGTGATGGCGAAGAAGACTAGGTTTAAAAGTAATTTATCTGATTTGAAGTTTATACTATGTCATCTCTTATATGCTTTCATACTTTCTGAAGGTAATTATGTGGATTACTGGATTGTTTTTCAATTAAGCTGCTTTAATACAAACTTGCCCAAGAAGTCAATGGTTAGCCCTATACTTGGTTGGTTTTAAATAGTTACTTAAGAGGCTTTTCTTGTTTGGACTGACTATAAATCCCTTGTGAAATTACTATCAGTTTCCACCCCTCCAACACTTTATCGTTTCCATTCCATTATTTGAATCTCAATAATCTTGTGATATAGATGACTTGCCCCTTGGATCACTCTTCATTTTGTTGTTCAATTAAAGCCCTGTTATGAATCCATATCCCAATGGACTAAAAACCAACATTATATCTATCTTTTAACCTAGTTGTTCTATCCACTTGCAACTTCTCACCTTTGAATCTCTTTTCACTTAGGACTTTCCCTTGAAAACAGTATTCATGCTCAATCATCCAAAAACAAACAAAACCCTTGGCCTTCATAACTAGCCTAATATCATTACCCCAAACTTCAACGACAAATCCATATTTGCACTTATTGGAGAGATCCCTCTTTGGATTCAGGAGGGCTAGATCCTAGAATCCCAAAGTTGGTTGAAACGATGTTGTTTCTGCAGTTTTAGTCTCACCAGTCTACTAAAATTACAAATTCCTAACATTTCTTGCGACTCCGCTGAGGAATTAAGTGAATTTTATCAAACACACCATTAGGCACTCAAAAGACCCAAGATCTCTGGTTAGATTGGTATCTCATTGCTAATGGTGGACAGTAGCCTGCTTCAAAGAGTTAATTCACCCACCTGGTGACTCCACACTCCACAATCCTGAAAAGACCTTAAGACTCCACTGAGAAGAACCCTTATCATTATAATATCTTTCAAACTCAGTCAGAAGACTGGAGGATTAAATTTTTTTCAAAAAAGACTAGTTAAACTCTTAAATATTGTCATACCTAGTTGAAGTTGCCTTGTTTATTCGAGTCTAAAACACACAGCGTAGTGGCTCCTAGAAAGATTCACACTAGAGCCTATCCTGACCCTGATCCACCTGAAGTAGTTGATAACCCAGAAGGTATCCTTAGGAAGTCTCCTAAGATCAAATTATCAACTGTTTTCAGATCACCCTTGAGAGCTAAATCAGTTCCTGAAAATCTTGCAGCTCCACAAGAAATACATGGTGGTGGACCATTAAACTTTTTACCTCCTTAGGTGCTAAAAATTTCCACTTGGCAACTCCACACTCTGAAACTCCCAAAAGACCAAAGGACTCCACTGGTAGAAGACCTTGAACTGATTGGCTAGACACAGTGACCTCTTTCTTGATTTACAAAAATGATTCCAAGAATACAACGAAGATATGCCCCAATGAGTAGAGATCATATCCCTGGGTTTCCACATAAGATGCCCCAGGTGAATTGGGATGACAACCTGCCTGTTTTTCAAGGTGAAAAGTTTGATGACCCTTTATTACATCTTATCAAATTTCACATACATGTATGGAGGTTGAAATTTTAATGGCATGAATACTGCCTAATGAAAATGTTCATGTTAGCATTAGAAGGAAAAGCTAGGGATTGGTATGAATGCTTAAGATCTAGTAGTTTGTTTTCTTTAAGAGACCTTGAATATGTGTTATATGAGAACTATAAAGAAAACACTACATCATTATCATTGGGTGCAATATATTATGATTCATCACAAAATATAACCCAACACATTATAGATAATGAGGAAGCTTTGGAAGAAATGCATCCTGAAGATCTTTTAACAGCCATTCATGAGTTTAATCTCCTATTGAAAAATTTTAAGAATATAGATGAATTAGTTGAGGAAGATATGATCCAAGAAATAATAGACGTTCCTCAAGATATCCTTGAAAACTCAAATATTGATTCATCATCCCTTATAGCCAAGGCTCAAGAAGACATCCAGACTCAAAATCAGTCTTCACAAGAGACAAAGAACTGCTATACTTATGTTCAAAGGGACATTTAAACATCCTTCCCTTTGACAGAAAAAGAGATAGATCAGACTATTTATAAACAGTTAGTCTCTGAAACGTTTTGCAAAACAAACATTCTTTCCCATTCACATAGAGAACTTTGTTGTATAGATTTAGAAAGTTCTTTTGTAGATAAGAATGAAGAAGGACCTGCTGATAATCCAGTATGTTTGATTGGTAGTATTACTTATATTCGTGATTCTCCTAAATTTTATCTATCTAGTGATGATGCTTCCCAAACATAAGTTAATTTTGCAGGATCATCATTAGTAGATTTATGGGAGGAAGATCAGTTCCTTCAAAGAAGTAGTGAGCCAATGCAGACTATTTATGATACTGATGATGAAAGTTTTCAAAGTCCAAAAGCGAGTGAATATTCATTGGATCTTTGCTCTGTTTCATTTCAGATCATCAATAATATTTTCCATGTGATTGGGAATCAACAGACTTTCATCTCAAAGGATGAGGAGGAAAGAAACGAAGAAATTTTTGGGCAGGTGGAAATCAAGGATCTTTCTCTTGAAAAGGAGGAATAAATTAAACATACCCTTGTTCAAGAATATAATAACCTCCTCATAGAGTACAGTCCACTAAACCAGAGCATACTAGGGCTACAAGAGGACAACACTACGAAATATGATGAGTCCTCTAGTTTAGATGATGATGCTTCCAAACAACTTTCTGAAGATATGCTCCTCAAAGCTGAAGTCTTGGAAGCAGACAATCTACCAAACATAGAGGACCAAAAAGAAGAGAATCTTCATCTTTTCTTTGTTGATCCTATGGAAAAGTATGTGGAAATCCCAACTGGCTCAAAGTATCAAGCAGTCATCCTTTGCACAAGCCAGAGACATGAAAATTTGTCACCTTCTGTGATATCCTTGATATTGAAGGTTAATATTCAATATGTTCTATGGATACCTCTGACAAGCAGCCAAAGTTTCTACTTCCTCTTGACATTACTCAGCTGGCTACATTGGCAATTTTGTATCATATGATAAATTTAAATACTCCATGTTTAGAATAGGTTAGAATGTCAATAAAGCGCAGTTATGAGCATGTACTTATTTTTTGTTTTCTGCTTTGAAGAAAAATCAAAGATTGAAAAAATACAAAAACAAAGAAAGAAAGAAAAGAGGGCAGATTGTAAAACAAGAAAGGTATAGCCCCATACCAAAAAAGAGAAACAAATTCTGAAAGTGTGCAAGCTCAAATGCCACTCCTGAATGACACTCTTATAGTTAGTCAAACAGCCTAATCTTGACTAATTATTTTTAAATTTTCTGTTGATAGGATAGTGAAATCGATTTGCCAAACTGTTTAATCTTGGCTTATTAATACATAGTTTAGGATAGAAATTGAAGGTTCGAACATGATCAAAATCTGAACCTAAGTTTCCAAAGAGAAATTGACTCAAATCTATTTTTTTTTTTGAGTCAAAAAAGATGTAAATCTGGTTCTAATTAGCTCAAAATATGAACCCGAGAACAAAGAAAAACAGCTCAAACAAGAGTCAAAACAGAGCTGTAGAAAAGAGGAAGGAAATGTTTTCAATTTTCAGATCTTAAGCCTTCCATTTTTTGTTTAATTTTCTGCAAAATAAATGTCTATGTGCAGCTTGTTTTTATGCCATAGATCACAGCAAGTCAAACAACTTAATCTTGACTTGACTGTTTTTAAAATTTATGTTTTAGAATTTAGAGAATAAAAATCTATTGGACAGTTTAATCCCAACATATAGTAGAATATGTAGAGAAGCATCTGAACTCAACTGTTTAATCTAAGTTCAGGGAGAAATAAGGAGTATAATTAGATTAGTTTTCCTGCTTTCAAAAGAATAAAAAGTTGAGAAAAGAGTTTTCCAATCCAAGTGCACTCTAATGAAGAAAAAATGTTAGATCAATAGGATTGGGTAGGTAGAAATTTTGTATTGATGAAGGTCCATTGTTTTTATGGCTGCTAATATGTTTTCAAAAGAAGATCGTTCAAGCAAAAGGAAAGCAGCCCAATGGATCAGGCACAGGTCAGCCTCCCAAAGAAAAATGGATGAGGCAACTAATCAGCCTCCCAGAGAATGCAAGTCTGAAATTCTTGATGCCTTCAAGAAGGCATCATCCCCAAGTGGAGCCATTGTTAGCCACCTATAATATTTTATTATAGCAAAAGGTGGCTAAGACTTTTTGAGCCTCCAAGGAACAAATTTTATTAATTAAAATTTTTGGCTCTTGAAGACTCTTGAAACGCCTCATGCCTCTATCCGAAATCTTCATTGTTGTTCCCATTTTATACTAAAAAATTCTGCTGATTTCATGAGAAGAAACTGCTGGAAAAACCATCATTTTCCCCTTCCCCCTTTTTCAAATTTACCTTTATTTTCTCCCCTTTTCCTCCATAAAACCATTTTTTTTTTCATGATTCCACTTCTTCCCCTCATGAAAATCACTTTTATAAAGTTAAAGACTCACTCTTTAGCTTTACCGAAACCCCCAAAATCCATTGAAAAAATTTGAAAATTTCATAAAAAACAAGTTTTTATTACTATGGACTTAAGCCCCCTTGGGCTAAGTCCTAAACCACTACCCTACCATACGATTTGGGGCTGGAACCACGTGCTAACCCGTTTTGGCGCTTATCGCATCGCAAAATTTCAAGTACGCAAGTTTTTTCCATGGTTCGAAAGTTCCGTTGCGGTTAGCCTTTTTGTGTTTGAAACCCCGATCGCATTGTCATTTTCTTATTAAACGTGGGCCTGCCTCGGTGCTTAAAACCTTGTAATATTCCATCCCCGATCGTTCTTTTTCTTTGTAAAGTCTTAAAACCCATTTTTCCAAAATTTAAACTAAAATACCATAACCATGTGTTGAATATAAAACAGGTAGATTGAAAGACCGATCACGCAATCGCAATCGCAGAAAAATACAATGGGTTGATTGAAAAGGCCGTATCAAAATTTCCGATGTGATCAGGCCTTATACATATAACTCTGCCCTTTCATTACATATGAATTTTCACCCGGGACCAAGTGTTAAAGATCCCGGGCACCAATCGCATCGCAATGTTTCAAATGGGTTCATTGAAAGACCAAGCCCGATGGCTTGATTGCGATTGGCCTTTGTTTTAATACACCCTGGGAATATTACATTACGTAAAGTCCAAAGGCCCCACAATCGGGCGCCTATCGACCTTTCATATATTTTCTGCCCCCCAAAGCAGAAAACCTTTGTTTTTATTCCAAAGTTTGAGTTTTCATATATCGCAAAGGTTTTTCTGCCGATCATTCTAAAACAAATCCCCTCTGTTGATCGAAAGCTGATCAAGCGGCCAGCATTCCATCGCATCGCATGTTTTTCATCGCATATATTTGTTACCACCCCTGATTTCTGACCCCCCGATTTGTTCTCCACCGTTGTTCTACTTATTATATCGACGGTCGGCACCAATCGCATCGCAATGTTTCAAATGGGTTGATTGAAAGACCAGGCCCGATGGCCCGATTGGGATTGGCCTTTGTGTTAATACGCCCGGGGCATATTACATTCCATAAAGTCCAAAGGCCCCGCAGTCGGGCGCATATCCACCTTTTATATATTTTCCGCCCCCCAAAGCATAAAACCTTTGTTTTTATTCCAAAGTTTCGGTTTTCATATATCACAAAGATTTTTCCGCCGATCATTCTAAAACAAATCCCCTCCGTTGATCGAAAGCCAATCAAGTGGCCAGCACTCCATCACATCACATGTTTTTCATTGCATACATTTGTTACCACCCCCGATTTCCGACCCCCCGATTTGTTCTCCACCATTGTTCTACTTATTAGATTGACGATCTGCACCACATCGCATCGCATGTTTTAATCGGTCCGTCTGCTCATCACCCCCAATTGCCATCCCCGATTGCGATCCGCCGATTGAATTCGAACCGTCCACGTGTCCAGATCGGACGGCCCAAAATCCCTTCTAATTGTTCTTTCCCATGCCCTTTTTAAACCTCCTCTTTGCAGATCTCCATCGTTGGATGCCTTCATCCAACGGCTACGCTCTTTCTCGCCTTCTGAAGCAATCAAACATAAAAACGAAGGATTTCTTAATTGTTTTATGTTTTATGCAGGTTTTAAAATGGTTTCCGCCATTTTATTGAAGAAAGGCCAGAGGTCGGGAATGACAATTCCCGTGCTTTTAGTCCATGAAGAGAACCATTCGTAGGGTTCCGTTCTACTTTTTATTAACAATCCATGGGAATTGATGCCTATGAAGGCCCTGCGCGGCCCTGCACATTGACAAGACATTGTTTTATTAAGAAACACAGTTAAATATTATCAGTTTTTAAGACATAGGACAACAGAATGAAGATTGAAGACAGATTTTGGAATTACGGCTAAGAATTCTTATCAAAAGCCGAATTCCCAGAATTAAAACACAATTAAAAGAAATCATAAGTGTTTAAATAGATAGGCAGCCCTTCACCGCCACATTTGAGGCGAATTGATTCATCAGCTACCATAAGCACCACCTCTTGCCTCAAAGAATTCAAACAGAGGCTGAACTTATTGCAGAATCAGATATTTTGCCTGAACACAGCCAGGGAGTTACTTCTGCAAGGAAATAAATGTAGAAATATCTGCAGAGTTACTCCAAACATTACGCAAAGCCTCAAAGTCAATAAAAGCTCCCACCGAGCTTAATTCATAAATGTAAAACAGTTGATGCAGACAGAATGTTTTGTAAACTTCTCCATCGAGCCCCTCAAAGGCCGAGAAGTCTTGAATCTGTATTAATTTTTCTTAAGATCTTTTATCAGATATCACCTCCTCATCCTTCTATAAATACCTCTGTAGAAGATGAGAAACTGTTGGTTGACTACGTTGCTGAGCATTATTATGTAATTGAGCTGGAAACTTCTGATTGTAAATATTATTCACTGGCCCTTGAAGCTCTGTTTGTAATAGATAAGTTAGGTTGAATAGTGAAGATGATTTCTGAATTGAAACACTGGACTTGAAGACTGTAACTGGTTTGACATCAATAACAAGATGTTTCTTGGGATCCTGGTCTATATTACTGGTGAAGTGCCCCTTTCTTTGTTATTTTTTTTTCCTTCTATGTATGCCATATTGTTCACTATTCTCTGATAAAGAACAACATTTACAGAGTTAGGATTTACTTTTTATTAGTTCCCTTCTCTAACTGAAAATTTGTATCTTAATGTTTTCCTCTTATTTGTTTGTTTAAGAATGATTCAATACATTTTAAGCAGTTAGGAATGATGGAGTTCCCTCATCCTATTGTTTGCTTTAAACGTTGTTCTTGAAAGTTATTTTCCTGATTTTCTTATTAAAGTTAGACTAGAAAGTGATGGTTTGCCCTATTTCTAGCTTCTTTTCTCCAAAGGCAGATTCTAAAAGTTTCCCTTGGTATTAACTGAAAGCAGACTAGGTTTAAAAGTACTTTATCTGATCTTAAGTTTATACTATTTCTTCTCTTATATGTTTTCATACTTTCTGAAGGTAATTATGTGGATTACTGGATTGTTTGTCAATTAAGCTACTTTAATACAAACTTTCCCAAGAAGTCAATGGTTAGCCCTGCACTTGGTTGGTTTTAAACAGTTACTTAAGAGGCTTTTGTTGTTTGGACTGACTATAAATCCCTTGTGAAATTATTATCAGTTTCCACGCCTCCAACACTTTATCGTTTCCATTCCATCATTTGAATCTCAATAATCTTGTGATATAGATGACTTGCCCCTTGGATCACTCTTGATGTTGTTGTTCAATTAAAGCCCTGTTATGACTCCATAGCCCAATGGACTAAAAACCAGTGTTATATGTAATTTTTAACCTAGTTGTTCTATCCACTTGCAACTTCTCACCTTTGAATCTCTTTGCACTTATAAATTTCCCCTCAAAACAGTATTCATGCTCAATCATCCAAAAACAAACAAATCCATTGGCCTTCATAACTAGCCTAATATCATTACCCCAAACTTCAAAGACAAATCCATCTTTTCACTTATTGGAGAGATCCCTCTCCGGATTCAGGAGGGCTAGATCCTAGAATCCCAAAGTTAGTTGAAACGATGTTGCTTCTGTAGTTTTAGTCTCACCAGTTTGCTAAAAATATAGATTCATAACAAATGTGTTTCGTTCTTTTATGAAGCACATAATTCTTGGAAAATGCTATAGCTGAGCTATTGTCACAATATATTACTGTGCCTTTCACCTGTTCTTGACACAAACTCCTCAACATTCTTCTCATCCAAACTGCTTGATATGCTGCTGCTATAGCTGCCACATACTCTGCCTCTGATGTAGATAATGCCACAATTGGCTATTTTTTAGAAGCCTATGAAATGGCTCCTGAACCCATATGAAAAACATAACCAGATGTACTTTTCCGATCATCTATACTTCCAGCCCAATCACTGTCAGTATATCCAATCAATTCAGAATTTTGTAAAGTAGTATATAAAATTCCATACCTCTTTGTTCCTTTCACATACCTCATAATTATTTTTGCTGCTTGCTAATGTGATTCCTATGGCCTTTCCATAAATTTGGAAATTAAACTAACAACATGCATAATATCAGGCCTAGTTGCAGTTAAATACATAAGGCTGCCAACTATGCTCTTGTACAAACTAGGATCAAAATCCTTGCTGATGTCATCTTTGCTGAGTTTCAATCCCATCATTGTAGGAGTAATTAGTGCCTTGCAATCTTGCATGTTAAATCTCTCCAAAACTTCATTTACATATTTATCTTGAGACATAAATATTTTATTTTCATTTTTCTCTAATTCTATTCCTAAAAAGTATTTCAGCAATCCCATATCAGTCATTTCAAATTCATCTTTCATGACTGTTTTAAAATTTTCAATGAGGTAATCATCATTACCTGTAAAGTTCACATCATCAAAATATAAGACAACAATCAACATCTTACCATCTTTCTCCTTGATGTATAATGTGGGTTCTCCTTCACATTTTTCAAACCCATTCTCCAGTAAATAAGAATCTATCCTATTGTACCATGTTCTTGGTGCTTGTTTCAGCCCACAAAGAGATTTCTTCAATCTGGAAAATTTGTTCTCTTGGCATTTTTTCTCATAGCCTAGAGTTTTTTCAACGTAAACCTCTTCCATCAATACTCCATTTAGGAATGTTGATTTCACATCCATTTGGTAAAATTTCCACTTGTGCTGTGCTGCTATGGACAACACTGCTCTCACTATTTCCATTCTTGCAATCAGTGCAAAAGTTTCTTCATAATCTCTTCCATGTTGCTGCTTATAGCCTTTGAAAACAAGTCTGGCCTTGTGCCTTTCAATCTTACCTTCAACATTGCTCTTGGCTTTATAGACCCATTTTACTCTAATGATTTCCTTACCTTTTTGGAGTTCAACCAATTCCCATGTTTTATTTTTCTCTATTGCATTCATTTCTTCATCCATAGCATCTATCCATTTCTTATCTTTTATAGCTTCTTCAAAATGAATAAGATCATCAACATGACAATATAATGCAAATAAAGAGTTCATACCTTCATTTTCTACCTCTTGCTCATAAATATCATTCAAATTTCTGAATCTGGTTCCTCTTTCATTTGGTGTAATTGTGCTTTAAGAAGCACTCAAATCTGCTTTTTGTGGTGTGCTTGAAGAAGCACTATAATTAATTCTCAAGGGTGTCCTCATTCCTGCTTGTGGTGTCCCTTGCTGTCCTTGTGTTGGTGGTGGTGCTGCTGCTAATGAGGTGTTCCTTTCAGCCATTTCTTCCTCATCATCATCATGAGACAAACAACTCTTCACATTGACTTTTTTCTCGATGCTTCCATCCCAAGCTTCTTCCTCAATGAACTAAACATCTCTGCTTATTATAAATTTCTTGGTGGATGGGTTATACAATATATATGCCTTGAATTCTTCACTGTATCCAATAAAAATGCACTTCCCCCCCTTACTATCCAACTTCTTTTTCAGTTGATCTGGAATGTGTGCATAAGCCACACAACCAAAAACTCTCATGTGTGTGACACCTTGTTTTATGCCACTCCATGCTTCTTCCGGAACTTTGTTCATTACTTCTTTGGTTGGGCATATATTCAAGATATATGTCGCACAATTTGTAGGGTCTGCCCAATATTCATTTGGAAAATTTTTTTCCTTTAGCATACTTCTTACCATATCCATGATGGTTTGATTTTTCCTTTCAACAACTCCATTTTGTTTCGGTGTGTATCTTGTTGTAAATTGTTTATGTATGTCATTTTCTCTGCAAAAACGCAAAAATTATTTTGAGATATACTCACCTCTTCTATCAGTCCTTAAGACTTTGATAATGTTTCCCGATTTGTTTCTCTACAAGAGCTTTAAAGTGGAAGAATTTTTCAAACGCTTCACTTTTATATTTCAAGAAGTAAACCCAAGTTTTCCTTGTGAAATCATCAATGAAGGAAAACATATAATGGTTTCCTGATATTGATGGTGTTTGCATTGGTCCACACAAATCTGAATGGACAATTTCTAAAGGTGCCTTTGCCCTTATGCTCTTTCCCGATGGAAATTTTTCTCTGTGTTGTTTGCCTAAGATGCAGCCTTCACATAGGCTGTCCGGTTTCTCAATAAATGGTAATACCTTTACCATTCATTTCCTACACAACAAATTTAGTCCTCTAAAGTTGAGATGTACAAATATCAAATGCCATAACCAGTTCTCATATTTCACTTCCTTTTGAAAGACTTCTTGTGTTACAGCTGCTAAATTTCTTCTTCCCTTCAAGTCAGCTTTGAGCTTGAGAGGAAACATCCTATTGCTGGTCATATGCACTTCTACAATGAATTTCTTGCTTGGAGGTATTTCCATTATTGTGCACACATAATTTTTGAAAAATACATGGTAACCTTTGTCAATGAGCTGCCGAACACTCAAAAGATTACACTTCAAGCTAGGAACATAGTATACATCTGGCACAAATTTCTGCTCTCCATTTCTTGCAAGGATACTTACTCTACCTTTTCCTTTGACAGAGATATTAGTATCTATTCCTGTTGTTACTTCAGATTTAACATCTTCATCAAGATTGGAAAACATTGCTATGTTTCCAGTCATATGATTACTGAAACCTGAGTCTAAGAACCATACATCGTCTTGTCTATATTGTGCTACATTACATGTCAACAAAACATTATTTGGGTTCTTTTCTTCTCTTGTAACATTAGAATTCTACCTATTATTCATGTCATATTTCTTTTTCCTACACTCATTTGCATAATGTCCATATTTTTTGCAATAATGACACTGGACATGGGATTTTTCATACCTTTGTACATACCCATGATTGTTTCCACCATGCTGGCTACTGCCTTGGCCTTGGTTCTGATTCTGATTGTTGCTCCTTCCATGAGTATGTGAAGGGTTGTTTCTTCCTCCTCTGTTTTGGCTTCTGCCTCTTCCTCTTTCTCTGCCTTGACCTCTTCCTCTTCCAAAAGGCATCTGGGTCTTGAAGGCATGCTCCAAATATGAGTCTCTTGTTCTGCTCAATATTTGTTCATGTGTTATCAGTGATGCATGAAGCTCATCTACTGAAAACTTAAGAGATCCTTGGTCTCTTATATTGCCACTACTATGGCATCAAATCTTTAGGGTAAAATTCTCAATATTTTCTCAATTATCCTTCTTTCTTCAAGTGTCTCTCCATGAGATCTTATCTGTGTGACCATCCCAATCACATGTGTGAATAATGAGTCTATGTTATCAGACTCTTTCATGCAGAGAGTCTCAAAATCTCTCCTCAGCAATTGTAGCTTTGATGTCTTCACCTTCTCCATACCTTGATAGGCTGTTTGGAGGGTATCCCATGCATCCTTGGATCTCTTAGCTGCTGCTATCCTTGGAAACACACTCTCATTTACTTCTTGATGGAGATATAAGAGGGATTTTGAGTCCTTCTTCCTATTGTTCTTCAACAAATCCTTCTCTACCTTTGTTAAGGCATTAAAGGCATTTTCATCTGCTGGTTCTTCAAAACCATCTTCAAAAATCTCCGATAAGTCTTGAGAGGAAAACAGGTCTCTCGTGCTGATTTCCCAATAATCATAGTTCTTCCCATTGAACTGTAGGAGCTTAGTATTTCCAATACTCATGCTTGTGCTGGCTCCTTCCATGACTTAGCACACTGAACTATGCAATAGACTTGCCTATGTTCTTTTTTTTAACAAATTGTCTTTCCTTATTTAAAATAAAAACTCTGTCTTTGAGGACTGTACTCTTTTAAATAAAACAAAACTCTGTTTTTTTAGAAATACCTGAATTGTTGTTGAGCCTTCACTCTGCTGGAGAACTGCTACAACAAATCCTTCCTTCAGCTTCTTTTACTATCCTTCAAAGAGCCTGGACTAGCTCTGATACCATGTTGGAATTTCTGATGATTCCAGAACATACAGGATGAATAAAGAGTCTCCTCTACAACACAGAGATTAAAAAAATTTTCTTGCTGCTGATGGAAAGAAATGGCACAAACTGTTTCTATTTCATTAACAAAAAAACAAAAAAACTATTACAATTTTTTTTCCACTAAAGTGGGATTATAAAATGTGTCTGACTACTTCACACATAGTGCTTACAAGACTCTTTGTCTCTTACAAAAAAAACACACATACAGTGCTCTTTCAGAAAAATACTCTGTTTCTATTTTTTTTGTTTTCCTCTACCTACGGGCTTTTTCACTACACACCAATACACTACTATGCTACGTCTATTCTAACTTTTCACTTTATATGGCGCAACATAAAAGGAAAAGCATTTAAAATAAAACTTATTTAATATATATATTATAAAATTAATAAGTTTATAATATATATTATATCGTGTGTATTATATCCCAAGTCGAAATCTGCGGCATTAAACAAAACAATATAACAAAACTAATGCAGTAAGGTTTTAAAACCTTAATAATCTGCCGCATAAAACTTAAACCAAAAGTCTTTAAAACCATTAGACTCAGACTTCAAACTTCATAAGCCAAATTTCGTTCCAAATTCGCATTACAAATTCATATGACGTCACCAAGCCTGAAACCAACACGAACGCAATTTGATTGTTAAACCAAAATTGAACTGTCTTTTACAAAAATTTCACATAACAAAAGGTTGTGCTGACGTCACAAGAAATTGGAATGTGAAGAAATTATGAACTGTAGTTGATAAAAGGTTTCGAGTCCGGATGGAGGTTGGTTTCCTCACTCATTACTCCGCCGATATGCAATGTGCGATGTGGGCCATATCGCATCGTAGTCCATCGGTGATCCAATGTTGCGATGGCATAGACCTTTTGTGCATGCAATATGCGATGTGCGATATCGCATCGCAACATCGCATCACGGTGGGTGATGAGCCTTGCAGTTGGGCGGATGTGCGATGTTGTGGGGACCACCATGACGTGCCTCTTTCAACAGTTGGCGCACTTAAACTCAAAAATTTAGTTGGTGAGGCCATTAAAGCCCGATAATATTTTTCTTTTAAAACTTCTACTGTTGCGTGGTTGAACCACAAAAAAATTCAATTCTTCTTCTCTACAAATATGGTTGCACCCATAGCAAAATTTACTTTGCAGGCTTCATTAAACCCATTGTTAAATGCATGAAGGTGTGCACTCAACCTTCTGCCCCTGTTGTACTTTTCATTCATTCTCCTGCACGAGGTTTGCGAGTGAATTTAACATTTTCAACAATTACTTCCACATAATTCTTAATTGTCTTCACATTGTTATATGAATGGGGTTTTTCTGAAATATTTCTAACATTTATATCCTCTGCTACTTACAGGTTTGGGACTACCTATTTAGAGGGATGAATTTTCTATTTTCCTATTGCATTAATTCTCATGGCTATACCAGGTTGTTAATCCCAAATTCCTTGTTCTGAAAGGTTTTTCGTTCTCAACATTTCAACCTCAAGTCTATAGAGTTTTGATAAAATTTTGCCTTTAGCTGTTATTTTTCATTCCGGTTTCTATAATTGTTCATATTTGTTTTCGATATCCTGGCTAGGGTCTCCAACCCTATAGTTGTTTCGATACCATAAGACTGTGTTGATTATTGTTTGTATATAATTTTATTGCCTTAATATACCACCCTTTACTTTTATAACCCTAACCAAGGGTTATTGGGTAGGGACTATAAAACTATACTTTTTTTTGTGAACATATATCAGTATTATGAGACTTCCTTTATTGATAATATTTAATGGCCAATTCAATAGCGTTTTGAAATTAAAACATTATATTATTTCATTTGTGAGCCTTAGGTATTATATTTATATATCTGTTTAAAGAAGTTTTGGTTATTTTAGTAGCGTAATTACTTGTTTTGAGTAGAAATACATTCATAGGTTGGTAGCAAGTGTTCCTTGAGTAATTTACAACTTCAGACTTATTTGAGGTGATTGGCTTCCCACCGGGAACTCAACCAACCGCTCACTCAGTCATAGTTACAATAAATAGATATATTATTTACACAATGTGGTTATGAAAATATTATGTTTAACATTTCTCTCCTTTCATTGTTTTAGTTATGGGGTGTTATAAATATTAATCATGGCTCATGTAATTAATTTTGGGGTTTTACTTTCCTTCGACAGTGATTTTCTTATTAATAGGGTTCCCACTTGGACCCTTTCCAACACACTGGGTTAAATTAATTTTATTTATCCAGCCAAATTTGTCCACGCAAGAGCTGTCCTGCTATTTCACGAAGTGGACTAACCTGTCTTATTGTACCGAAATGTTTAAGAGAGAAATTCGATGTTCCTTAGTTCTATTCCAATACAATACCATTTCAATAACCTACAATATACAGTTAAACATAAACACTATATATAAGACATAGAATTTTACACCACATATTTCATTATTCAGGTCCAAAATAACTCTTAGTATCATTTCAACCAATTCTTTTATTTTATTTTTTTAAATATACTCAAAACCTTAAACAACAAATAGAAGGAAAAAAATTATTCTAAAGATACTTAACTTTGTCTTCTAGATAATCTATGGAACTAAACCAAGGCCAGAACTATGTTCCCAACCTTTGATTATGGAAATTATGTCTAATACTCCCTTCTTTTGATTATGGAAATTATGTCTAATACTCCCCTCATGTCTAATACTCCCTTCCTTTGATTATGGAAATTATGTCTATTCTCTAGCATCCATACCACACACAGTCGAGCAAAAAATCCTAGGGTTTCCACTAGCTCATAGTCTAACTCAAAAATTACCTCAACTATTAAATAATATTCAGTAAAATCTATTCTCTAGCATCCATACCACTAGGGTTTCCACTAGCTCATAGCCCAACTCAAAAACAACCTCAACATCATCCCACCCAAACTTCCAAGTTATTCCTTTCATATTTCTCTTTTTCTTCTCCTCTAAGATGCCTCTATGCCTTTTCCTTGGCCTTCCTTGACTTCTTTTCCCACTAGATACTTTATCTTTTGGAGAGAGAAAAGAGTAAACTAAAACTTCTATGTATAAATTGTTTCAATAGGATTTTTACCTCATCCCAAAATTTACCAAGTTCTTCATAGTAAAAGCAAGTAAAAACAAAATTTACAATTGCTAGGGTGTTACTACTATAGAATATGCCTCCTTGATCAATAAAAGAAAAATAGATATAAATTAGTTTAATTTAAAATTTCATAAAAAATAAATAATCTTAGCCTCATTGTGGTCACTCAATTTTTTCAAATTACAATATAGTTTAAGAGAGATGTGATAAAAATATTTAACTCCCACTCTCAACCATAAATAAAATACTCATATTTTAAATTAACTTTAAAGAAATATAAAATAATTAAAAGTAAAAAAAAATTCTTATAAAGATTTAAGATTGTTATATTTTTAAAAATATTTAATAAACAACTTAATTACAGTATTTGAATATCCATATAAATTAATATATTTTAATATTAACTTTACATATTTTTATAGAGATAAAATAAATAAATAATAATATTTTAATCTTTATCATAATAAAATACATTTTAAGTTCCATATTCTAAAAAGAGATTTGTACCCTAAAAAAATTTGAGATTGATGGCTCATTGATGCCTCCCAGCACTTTTAAAATAAATCATTCTAATCATATTGCAAACAAAAATAATAAATATCTTAAGTATATTAAATATGTTTAGTGAAAAAGTCATTTAAGTCATTTTACTAATTATTTTATTAGATGTAAAAATCAATTAAACTATTAAAATTATATATATATATATATATATATATATATATATATATATATATATTAAGAATTTATAGAAAACTTAAATGTTGCAAAATACAATTAACAAAATTCACATTTTCACCTAATTTTCGTAAAATGATAAAAACTTAAATTTTTTTAAAGATTAATTAACTAGAATTTTTTTTTGAGATATAATACTCTGTAGAGAGAGAATTTGCTTTAAGCTTTTTTAAACATTTAATATTTTGAGTAAACACATAACTTATTTGGAAAAAAATTGTAAAAATGATATTTTTATATTAATATCAAATTAAATAAAATATAAATATTAATGAAATAAAAACATATTTTTTATAAATTAATAATAAAATAATTATAAATCTAGTTAAAAATTAAAATATTATTATAAAATAGTTAAAGTATTATTGTAAAATAGATGGAAGGTAAGATAAATTAGTTCAAATTTTATATATAAAAAAAAAAACATGATCCGAGTAGTAAAGTTAAAGGGAAAAGGGAGAGAAGAAGTATTATAAAATAGAGTAAACCAGAAAAAAGAAAGAAAAAGAAACGAGAGTAAACAGAATCGAAGAGGGAGAACACCTATGTAAATAGAGAGTAAGGAAGAAAATATAAAGAATAAAGGAATAGAAGAATCATAAAACAAAGAGGGGGAGATTTCTTAATTACTTAGTTAATGAATACTAGGTTGTCAATATTAACTAAGTTTGTAACAATTTATTGATAAACATTATTATAATTTTTTTCAATTTATGTGGGTTTTAGAGTAAATTATAAGGGTATAGGCAAGAATTTGGATTTGGTAAAAGAAAAAACAAGAAGTGTAGTCTAAAAGTTCTTTTTTTTAAGTAGAAGTGTGAGATTTTATAACTCTATTACTATTTAGATATTTAAATATGTATTTCAAATAATGAATAATAAGATTTTATTTTAAATTGTATCACATTACCATGGAAAAATCTAAAATATAAAATAATTAGATTTTTCTATATGAAATATGTCGCCTATATATTCTTTAGATTGTCTTTCTAACCATTTATTATTTTGATTAATTAATTATTTTAAATACTATTAACTTATTTAATATTATTAATTTAAAAATCTTTATCTAAACCTAATATTTAATTTTTTTTACATAATATTTGATAAATCAAAACTTTACACATTTATATTTAATAAGTTAGTTAGTTGGCAATGTGCTCTAAGAGCATGTAACTCTCACTTGTCTTGGTATGAGTTTATTGTGTTGGGTGTGGAGCCTGATTATCTTGTTTACTTTGTATCACAGCATTGGACCCCTATACCTTAAAAGGGGCGGCAACGCCGCCCGAAATTTAATCGCTGCCGTGGGGGGTCAAGGGGGGGGCGGACCCCCCATGGCAATTTTACAAGGCAATTTTACAGCTGTGATAAAAATAGCTGTAAAATTGCCTTGTAAAAGTATAGTAATTTCTAGTCAATCTGGGCCGTTCATTAGTCAAATGATCTGACGGTAGAAGTTATGTTTAGATTAGGGTTTTTTGCCCTAGAAGGCAACCCCCTTGTATATATGGGGGCATTGTATTGCGGCTGTATATTTGATGAGTGTATTCTTGGAGCGAGAAAAAAAAGAGGGAGACTGTGAGAGAGAACAGAGGATATTACAGCGAATCTGCTGTAGGTTTTGTCTCTTCATTTTGTTGGATAATATAAAGGAAGGACTGGCTGTTCGGGGTGGACGTAGCCCAAACTGGGTGAACCACGTATATTTGTGTCTCTCTGGTTTTATGTGTTTTGTGTGCTTGTATTTTCCGCATATTTTATGTGTTTCATTGCTCTGTAATATTTAATTTTCTAACATATTGGTCATATTTACATAGAGATCTACTCCATGTGAAGGATTCAATTCATATTAGTTTGGAGTTTTTGGAGGCTTAGTCAGTTGAGAGTTTCTCTCCAACTAGTTGGCCTCCTAATTTGAAGTGTTGTTGAGATATTTTCTCAATAGAGTAATTGGGTCCAAGATGGTTCTTCTATATTGATAATATGTTTCTTGTATAATATTTGTAACTTTATTATTGTTGAGATTGCAACAAGATGATGAGCTTAGTGGAAACGAGTCACCTTCACTAAGTGGGCCCGCGGGGTATTTTTGGCGCAAAGTCTATTTTTAGACTATGTCTATTTTTAGACATATGGATCATGTTCTATGAGTTGCAGGATGCTATTTGTGGATGGTTGGTCAAGTCAAGAAAAATAGATGGACTTCTATTTTTAGACATACTGGGCGGAATCTATTTTTAGATTTCCAGTCTAAAAATAGATATGTCGAATATTATTAGCTCTTAATAATATTTGGACTCTAAACATTATCTTATCCTCTTGTAGCACTTCAGTTTGATGCCTGGATGTGGCACATGCAGCTGACAGAAGGAATTATGCTATTCCTAGGGTTTAGTTGAGTTATTGCATGGTTGACTTCAGTTAGAACTCATGTGACAGAGTTTGGTGGAGTTGATGAGATAGTTAATGGAGTTGTGTTCAGTTTAACTTAGTTGAGCTAGTTGTATCTATTCTAACTGATTGATACAATTAGTGAGAGTGGTGTGAATTAATTATTAACTCATAAATCAACTAAAGAATACATCATTTAACTGAAGTGCATGGACAGTTTCAGTGGAGACCAGTGAAGAGGTAGGTGAAAGAGAAAGTGTGACTATCAGTTGTGACTATACTGGTGCATGAGAATTGCACACACATTGATGGAGAAGCCAATGAGGATTGTGCAGTACATACCAGTCGGATTTGAACCTGGATCTAGTAATTATCCATATTGGATTACGCAGTAGAGGCTGGCTACTAGGTGGAGCAGATTGGAGCATATGTTTTGTATGATCTGAGCTTGTGTAGTGTGTAACAATTGGAGATTGTACTGAGAGCTTGTGAGGAGTTTGTACAATGATTGTTACATGATCTCTATCATTATAATAGACAGATATTTGGGGGTTTTCAGCTTTAAGCTTTCCCATAAATACTTTGTTTATATGTGTGATTTTTTATGGTTTTAATGTGCACATACGAATGTTTAATTTCTACAAATTGATGATCAATAGTAGAAGAGGTTATGTATTATGCATGAAACTGAAATAGTGTGTGATCAAGATAATATCAGTCAATAATTTAACAGTTATTCAAATTTCTACATGGTATTAGAGCAGTATTGATCATTGGAGAAATTTCAAAATATTGAAGCAGTTGAGTTTTGTGCTGGTGGGATTCGAATTTGCAGCAGTGTTTTCTTGGTGTTGAAGTTGAGATGTCTTTCAACGAATTGCGATTGGAGTATTCCCTTGAGGGCAGATCAAATTATATTGCATGGAAGGACAGGATGGAGGTGGTGTTAGATGACAATGGCTTGAAGGAGTTCATAGATGTTGAAGTCCCAAAGCCTACTTCTAGTGATGCTTCCGTAATTGAGGCTTGGAAAAAGAAGACAACAAAGTGTCGAAGGATTCTGTTGGAGGGCGTGAAGGATCACATAGTGTCCAACCTGAATGGTAAGGCTTCTCCATTCTTCATGTGGAAATCCTTGACAGATTTATTCCAAAGCAAGAGCAACCAGAGGAAGTTGGCGCTCAAGGATAAAATTAGAAACATAAAGATGGAGAAAGGCAACAGTATGCCCAAGTACCTCACGAAGTTCATCCAATGCAGGGATGAGCTAGGAAGTGTGGGGGTGACTGTTGATGATGAGGACTTGGTGAGATTGGCTCTGCTTGGGCTTCTGAAGAGTTGGCATTCCTATCAGGACTCTGTCAATGGTCGGGAGAAATTTCCAGGATGGGAGCGACTTTGGTCTGATCTTGTGCAAGAGGAGACAAGGCAGAGTACCAGGGATGGATCTTCTTCAAGGAACTCTGATGAAGAGAATTGTGCTTTGGTTGCCACAGCAAAGAAGGGGAAGAGGAAGAAATCTTCTCATTCCGATGCGAAAGGAAAGAAGTAGGACATGTCCAAGGTGAAGTGCTTTCACTGTCACCAACACAGACATTATGCCAAAAATTGTTCACAGAAGAAGAAAAATAAGCAGGCTGCTGGATCTGCAGCTGGAGAGGCCTTAGCCTCGCAGTTTGAGCTGGATTTTTCACTGATCGCATGCTTGGTCTCAAGTGTGGCAGGATCAGTGTGGTTTCTAGACAGTGGTGTGTCTTTTCACATGAAAGGAGATCAAGATTTGTTTATTGATCTAGATGAGAAAGATCTTGTAGTGCACATCGAGATAGGCGATGATGGTAGATACAATGCGACTGGTATTGGTACCATTTCCTTTGAGAGGGAGTCTAGTAAACCCTTTGTATTGAAGGAAGTGACGCATGTTCCAGGATTGAAGAAGAATCTTATCTCTGTGGCGATGTTAGAAGACAAGGGATATGATGTTGTCTTTACGAGGGAAAGGATTTCCTGTGCAGTAAGGCCACTGGTGAGGCCTGGAGGATAGGAGTTTGAGTTAAGAACCTTTATCAATTGCAGGTAAATGGCTGCGCAACAATGGGAGGCAAGGCAGAAGGAGTGGTGAGCCGGGATGATGGCGAGTTGTGGCACCAGAGATTAGGCCACCTTCACCATGGAGCTTTGAAGATACTGCAACAGATTTCTACTGGGCTTCCTAAAGGCACTCTTGCACAATCAGATCAGTGCAAGGGGTGTACCTTGGGAAAATTTGTGAAAGCCACCTTTCACGAGAAGGATAGTCGCGCCACGACGATCCTTGAGATATTCTTCACGATATATGGACCTCTCCGGTAACTTCGACGATAATAGAAATGCAATTATTATGTGATATGTATTGACGGATTTTTTTCTACTGTGAAGTCTTTGGATCTTCTTCATGTAGAAGAAGAGCGAGACATACTCAAAGTTCTATGAGTTCAAGGCACTGGTTGAGAAAGAATCGGGGAAGCAGGTGAAGGCTCTTAGGAGCAACAATGGTGGTGAATTCATCTCTGGTGAATTCAAGGAATTTTGCAGCGCAGAAGGAATTCGAAGAGAGCTCATAGCACCTCATAACCCATAGCAGAACGGGGTTGATGAGCGGAAGAACAGAATGATCATGGGTGTTGCACGGGCGATGTTGCATGATCGGGGCCTACCCATTCACTTGTGGGTGGAGGCATGCAATACTGTAGTATATGTGCAGAACCATTGTCCTCACAGGATACTTGGCATGAGTACACCTGAGGAGGCATTTTCTGGTAAGAGGCCTGATATTTCCCATTTGAGGTTTTTTGGTTCACCTGTTTACATTCATGTGACGAAGGATGCCAGGAAGAAGTTGGAGCTAACCACGGAGGTTGGGATATTGGTGGGGTACACTGATACGCCCCATAACTATCGTGTGTATTTACCAGACAGTTGCAAGACTGTTGTGCGACGGGATATCAAATTTCAGGAGCAGAAAGCCATGAAGTGTTCGCTTGAGAGGGAGCTACACTTGCATGTAGATGAGGAGCTATTAGTTCCTAAGGATGAGTCTCAGGATGTGGATCAGCCACAAGATGAGGTTCATGGAGTGGAAGAAACCACTCATGTAGTTCCAACCATCAGAGGGCGGAAGCACACTACAGACGTTGAGCGACTGGCTCAAGATGCAAAGAAGGTTGTAGGAGCACCTACATCACAGTGCAGACAAAGACAGTCACCTGACCATGTTACTAGATACATGGCTCTTATGAGAAAGTGTATCATGACAGAGCCATCCTCTTTTGAGGAAGCTGTGGAGGACCCCGCATGGGTAGATGCCATGGTGGAAGAGTATGATTCGATTGTCAGAAACAGTGCATGGGAGATTATCCTAAGGCCGAAGTGGAAATCAATGGTGGGTTCAAGATGGATCTACAAAGTGAAGCTGGTAGCTGACGGGAGTGTGGAGAAGTACAAGGAAATATTTTTTTCCTGAGGCTTCTCACAGATAGAGGGGATCGATTATGAGGAGACCTTTGCACCTGTCGCGAGGTATTCTTCCATACGGACGATTCTTGCTCTCTCAACGCAAATGGGGTGGCACATTCATCAGATGGATGTGAAGACTGTGTTCCTCAACGGATTCATTGAGGAGGAGGTGTACATAGAGAAGCCTGAAGGTTTCGAGATCTTCAGCAGTGAGTCGCATGTGTGCAGGCTCAAGAGAGCGTTGTATGGGTTGAAACAAGCACCTCGTGCTTGGTACACACGGACAGACAGTTATTTCACCGGACTTGGATTCTCCAAGAGTGAGGTGGATCCTAACCTATACCAGATTGTGGTGGAGGGTAAGTTTCTGATCATTGTACTTTATGTAGATGATTTTATTTTGACAGGTGATGAGCTGTTGATAATCTCATGCAAGGAGGATCTTGCAAAAGAGTTTGAGATGAAGGACTTGGGCCTCCTTCATTATTTCCTGGGATTGGAAATTTGGAAGTGCAGTGATGGACTGTTTGTTTCTCAGGGTAAGTATGCCCGGGAGATACTAGAGAAGTTCAACATGCATGGCTGCAAGCCTGTTGATACTCCTCTTCCTGGTGGTTAGAGGAAGGAGGATGCTACTTCAGCGGAGGTAGTGGATGCCACTGTTTATCGACAATTGGTGGGGTCTCTTATGTATCTGGTCAATACACGACCCGATATATGCTATGCAGTTAACCGGCTTTCACAAGCTATGGTTAAGCCCACCAAGCTCTTTTGGAAGGTGGGGAAGCATGTATTGAATTATCTCAGAGGCACATCAGGATATGGATTGTGGCACAGACAGTCGGATGAGGTGAAGCTATGTGGCTTCACGGATGTAGATTGGGCAGGGAGCCCAACGGACAGAAAGAGCACATCTGGAGGGATTTTCAGTATCGGGTCGTCAACAGTTTCTTGGTACAACAGGAAGCAGAGATCCGTGGCACTCAGTTCAGTAGAGGCCGAGTATATGGCAGCGAGTTTGGCTGCATGCGAGGCTATATGGATGAGGAAGATCCTGGTCGATTTGTTTGGTTCACACTTAGAGCCTACTGTGATTTATTGTGATAATAAGAATTGCATCAAACTCTTGGTTAATCTAGTTTTTCATGATAGATCTAAACACATTGACATCTGGTATCATCATATCAGAGATTTTGTGTAGCGGAAGATCATGTTACTTTCATACATTCCTACGGAGGATCAGGATGCTGATATCTTGACGAAGGCGCTCACCAAGAGGAGCAAATTCAAATACCACAGAGGCAGGATAGGGGTTGCAGATAATCCATATCCTGTTGAGAGGGAGTGTTTAGATTGCAACAAGATTATGAGCTTAGTGGAAAGGAGTCGCCTTCACTAAGTGGGCCCGCAGGGTATTTTTGGTGCAATGTCTATTTTTAGACTATGTCTATTTTTAGACATATGGATAATGTTCTATGAGCTGCAGGATGCTATTTGTGGATGTTTGGTCAAGTGGAGAAAAATATATGGACTTCTATTTTTAGACATACTGGGTGGAATCTATTTTTAGATTGCCAGTCTAAAAATAGATATGTCGAATATTATTAGCTCTTAATAATATTTGGACTCTAAACATTATCTTATCCTCTTGGAGCACTTCAGTTAAGTGCACGGATGTGGCACATGCAGCTGACAGAAGGAATTACGCGATTCCTAGGGTTTAGTGGAGCTATTGCATTATTGACTTCAGTTAGAACTCATGTGACAGAGTTTGGTGGAGTTGATGAGACAGTTAATGGAGTTGTGTTCAGTTTAACTTAGTTGAGCTAGTTGTATCTAGTCTAACTGATTGATACAATTAGTGAGAGTGGTGTGAATTAATTATTAATTAATTCACTAATTATTAACTCATAAATCAACTAATGAATACATCAGTTAACTGCAGTGCATGGACAGTTTCAGTGGAGACCAGTGAAGAGGTAGATGAAAGAGCAAGTGTGACTGTCAGTTGTGACTATACTGGTGCATGAGAATTGCACACAAATTGATGGAGAAGCCAATGAGTATTGCGCAGTACATACCAGTGGGATTTGAACCTGGATCTAGTAATTATCCATATTGGATTGCGCAATAGAGGCTGGCTAATAGGTAGAGCAGATTGGAGCATATGTTTTGTATGATCTGAGCTTGTGTAGTGTGTAACAATTGGAGATTGTACTGAGAGCTTGTGAGGAGTTTGTACAATGATTGTTACATGATCTCTATCATTATAAAATACAGATATTTGGGGGTTTTTAGCTTTAAGCTTTCCCATAAATACTGTGTTTATATTTGTGATTGTTTATGGTTTTAATGTACGCATGCGATTGTTTAATTTCCGCAAATTGATGATCAATAGTAGAAGAGGTTATGTATTATGCATGAAGCTCAAATAGTGTGTGATCAGGATAATCTCGGTGAATAATTTAACAGTTATTCAAATTTCTACAATTATTGTGAATAAACTTCACTCGCTGAAATTATTTCAGTATAAAAGTAAGCCTAGGCATAGGGAGAGTAAATCGTTGTGTTGGTAGGGTCATAGGGACATTAAAACAAGAATAGGGAGAGTAAATTGGTGTGTTTTTTTATCTAGGTGGATATTTGGGATCACCCACCTATTCCACTTGGACCCGATCATTGTTTCTTTCAATTTCCTTAATTATAGCACAATTTACTGTATAAAAGTAAGCCTAGGCATAGGGAGAGTAAATCGTTGTGTTGGTAGGGTCATAGGGAGAGTAAATTGGTATGTTTTTTTTTTATCTAGGTGGATATTTGGGGCCACCCACCTATTCCACTTGGACCTTATCATTTTTTCTTTCAATTTCCTTAATTATAGCACAATTTACTATTTTGGCAGTTTTTCGGGTCATAAACTTCTAAAGTCCTTTTGAAGCCTTAAACGACATTTTTTTTTGGAAAAAGGGAAAACTTATAGATTTTAAAAATGGGTTAGTAGTAAAAAGTTGTATTATTCATATGTATATTTCTAACAAGGTATCATGTGCATCAAACGAAAATCGTATGACAAAGTTACGACCTCGAGATGTTGATGTACCAATTTACCCCAAAGAGGCCCCACTAACTTTTGGCGCTTAATCTCCAAGGGATAGGTTTTTGGATGTTTAGGGTTTTCCATTGTTTCTCAATAATAAATAGGCCTCTTAGCCTCATTGTAACATAGTTGAGAATGCATGTCACCACCACATTTCTTCTAAGAGGTAAACTACCATCCCCTAAGCTAGTTTATTTCCATTCTGCATGTAAATAGTTTTCAACACTTTGTTATTAATGAATTGAAGTTTTATTTTCAATGTATCTTTGTGTTCTTTTTCATATTTTTATTTCATTTCATTCCTTCATAAACATGGATTAGTTGTATCAAAGTATTCTACTCTTTCTCTATTTTTCGGTGCATGTTCCCAATGTGGTCAAGGTATAAGGAGTTAGGGTTAAAACTAGTTGAACATATGCAAGACCAAACTCACCAACCCAGACATCCTCCCAAGGTGGAAGAAAATAAATATGAGGGACCAAGAGATCCTTTCAAAATATTACTTAAAGAAGCCCTCGAGTGACAAAGGAATGCAATGATGGATAACTTTGCCTAGATCTTTCGGTGGATGCCCGCAGACAACACATATTCATCCTGTAGTCACTTCAGAGGTGTCACCCCCTTCAAGGTACAAGTAAACTTTGATATTCCTATATTCGAAGGTCAAATAAATGAAAATATTGTAGATAACTGGTTGAATCTATTGGAAGGCTACTTTTCGGTCCATAGTTTTGTTGATAGGGAGAATATTACCTTTTCATTGCTTAAATTTTCTCCCCATGTGAAAGACTAGTGGGAAATTTACTCTGATAAAAGGGCCGAGGAACCCTCTCTATTTGTAGTCTCCCTTTCTTGGAACTCTTTCTAAGACATTTTCAAGTAACAATATTATCATGTGGGGAGCTATGAGGACAACTACATAGAGTGGAGCACACTATGAGAGTAAAGAGACTAATATTTACATAAGCTCACAATTATTTTTCATACTATGTGCACAAATTGGGGTATAAAAGACTCTAAGCAACATCTTGTGCTCAAGTACCATGGTTTTCTGCAAAAATAAATTCAAGAAGAAATGGAGTTCTTGGACATCTCCTTGCTTGGTGCAACATATCGATATGCTTCCAAGTTGGATCACAAATTTAAAAATAGAATCATGACTTTGGATCTATGAATAAAAATTATCAAAAGAGAACCTCCAGGCTATAGAACAAAGGAAAAAGCTAAGGAGGGGTGACCCAGGACAATCCTACGAAGCCACGAGAAAAAAACAACACTACAAAGACAAAGAAGGACACAAGAAAGTGGATTGAATTCCATAAGATCCCCACTCAAAAAAAAAGTGAGTGTCAAGCCAAGAAGTCACTAGTGGCTGAAATGAAGGCTTTAGAGTCAGATGCAGGTTCCGAATATAAGTTGAAACCTGAAAAAGGGAATAAAAAAGAGAATCAAATTATTGATGCTGTTCCCAACACCACCATTTCCATCGGAGATATAAAGGAGCGAGAGTGTCTCTTCAACTCATAGATGTGGGTGAAGGGTTCTTTGTTGTAGTTCATTATCAACATCAAGAGGAAAAAGAACCTTACTTCAGCAGATTTCATGAACCGGTTAGGCCTACCGATAATATCACACCCATAGTCATCGACCATCAGGTGGCTTCACCAAGGAAGATATCTTTGCATTAGCCACCAATGTCGCCTTCCCTTCTCACAAGCTTGATTATTGCAATAATAATGTTGTAACTCCCAAGGTTGTCAACTTAAATTATCAACCTGGGTTTCATATAACCTTAAGAGGTGTCGGCACTATATGTGCAACATACAATGTCTCCTTCTTTCGTTGATCTAATGTAACAGAGTGAATATCATGAAATTAAAGCCTAACTAATTGCAAGAATGGAAATTTTACTTCAAAAAGAAAATAATACTATGAAAGAACAAAAATTTGTAATTCAAATCCTAAGAGCGGGGACTCAAATAAATAATTCTATTCTACTTTGCAAAAAGGCATGTCCTAAGTTGTTTTTATTCTTCCTTAATCATGAATTCAGAGCCTAGGGGTCATGATTCAAGACTAAGAGACAAATAGCCAAGATTTTGGAGCAAATATGGTCAATTTTACATGTGCTACAGGAGTACTATAGGCAGTTGCTACAAGCAAAACAAAATTTCTAGAAGAGGTCATGTTTTGCTACAGGATGAGATAGCTCACCCAATGACCAAGTAAATACAATTAAAATGGGATGGGGAATATTTTTTTATTAATTAGAATGTATTATCTCTCCATTCTAAGTGGAATCACTCCAAAAATCCCCTGTTAGCACGTGCTAAAAATTAACAGAAAATTACTAGTCTAAAAATAGGAAATTCAAGAACTAGTGAGCTATTTAACCTACCAAATTCCTAACATAATCAAGTGAAAATTCCATGGGGTAAATTTTTTTATTAAATTTCATTCTTGTATCACCCATAATAAGTGGAATGAACTCAAATTAAGCTCATTAACATAGTCTAAAAAATAGCTGAAAATTACTACTATTTTGCTACAAGGGATTTCTAGAAATTTTAGATTTGTGAACTAGTAAACCAATCTAAGTAGCTCAACAATTAAGATGAATTTTCAAAATAACTCACTTCAATCATTTAACCTAACCCTATGGCAAAATAATCATCAATACAAAATGTAGAAATAGGAAAAACAAGAATAAGAGATGCATGTGAATAAGAAGTGAAAAGAAGAAAAAAAGTTGTACAAAAGGGCTCTAAGGCTCCTGGTATAACCAAGCCCAAGGATATTCATATTCCTATGAAGGAGAGCAAGATTTAGAAGCTATAAATGGTACCAAACTGCGTTACTTGAATTAATCCAATTACACCCCTGCTAGAAATGAATGTGGAGCTGCTAAAGAACAAGTTTTCTCCACAAGAAGACTAATAAATACACACCTCTAGAGTCCAATTCGAATTTGTACTTATAAAAAGTGATGAGGAAACATTTTCTTTGAAGGAAGGAACCTTTTCCCTCTAAAATCCCTCAAATAGTGGATGTGGTTTCCAACATTAAGAATCTACATTAAATGACAGGGAACACATTCCTATATTTTCTCAATCACTGTTGCTCCACAATTTGTGCAACAATTTCATCATATATTTTTCATTTATTCTTCAATATTGATCCTCATGTATCACGGAGAAATTCTGTAGATTATCTCCTCCTCCAAATCTTCATAATCTGCCCAATACTCTCACAATATTCTACAAAAAAAAAAAATTATTAGGCAAAAATGTGAAATTACCTTTGTACCTTCCTAATGAAAAAAATATAGGTTTAATGTGTTGAAGGATGGTTAGATGGCCCTTAATTTATGTCTAATTTAGAGGCGCATCGTACCCCCCTACTGAAAGTGTTTCTCATCCTCTAAGAAACTTAGTGACCTAGTTGTGACTCATTCATTATCTGAGTGGCCTCCCTCATTTTTCCTGTAATTATCCAACACTTTCTTGTAGAAATTTTTTTCTTTCCTGTACCAAATTTATAACTTATCATAGCTTTCCGCCTTCTAGTGACAGGGCATATTAATGTTTTATTTGTTTGGTCATGGCTCCCCTAGTTCTTGGCTTCTTCTGAGAGGCTTGGGCTCCTTTATTTTTGATTGGAGGGAGGTTATATCTTCATTTTTATTCTTATTCTCCTTGTATCCTTTGTTCATATTTTTTCAAACACTTTTTCTGTTGTTTCAACCTTTTGTTTTTATTTTCCACCCTCTTCTTCTTTTGCAAATCCATCCCTGACTGTCTCTTCAAGTCCATAAAATTTTCTCTATCCATGTCAACAAAACACTATCCATGTGTTCTCTAGGTTTGTGAAACGGAACTATGTTGCTAATTATCAGTTTCATAGCACTTAGGATTTAAACTTATGGCAAGAGGAGTGCTTCTTGTTGATGCGTGAGGTGAAAAATGACATGCCAATTTCAAAACAAGTTAATTCTTTGATCATAATGATCATCCTCACAAGAAAACTCCACACTTAAAAAAAAAAAATTGTTCTCAAGGTTCTGCTACAGGGTGTTTAATGGAGGAATTTTGCAAAAAACCACATAATTTTTCTTTGTAACAGGTGAGAGATAAAGTACTTACCCCTTCCTTGTATACTCCTTCAAAATTTTATGGTTTTGTGGCCAAAAATTCTAAATATAGGGCCCCTTTTTGTCTCTTGGACAATCCTGTTGTAGGCATGTTTTCCCTTGTAGCAGTCATGTTTCTCTGGTAGAATCTTTGTTTTCTCTTATAGCAGGGATGTTTATGCCTTGATTTTCTTCCTATGATTTTTCTAGTGATTTTCCTTCTCATAGGTGTCAAAATATTCCTCCCCTTTGGTTGAAACCTCCCCTAGTTCTCCTATTGCTCCTTCTCTGGGTTACTTGGGTATATTTTTAATTTTTTCCTTAGAGTAGTCTTGATTGTAGAGAATGTAAAATTTTCACTTTTATCTGAGATGGATAAGGATGCTAATAGTTTTTATCATAGAAAACTTTCCTCTGTCCCTATCTTGCCTTGACATATAAGAATTTACAAAGCGAACTAATGCACAATTGTTTGCTACAAGGTACTTAATTCAATTATAATTATCCATGCAGATGTATGGAAATTAAATAGGGAGAATGCCAGTTAATCCTTTCAAGATAACTCTATCATGTGCATGAAGTTTTGAGGAAACATTTGGGTAGTTTTGGCTCCCTTTCTCCCTTCAATTATCTCATGTAGGTTCCTTTTGGGCCTCCTGTAGTAGTTCAGATTCTCCTACATCTCCACTTTTAACTATTGTCCCCACTACTCATAATAATCACCCTTATTAATTTGGATTTTCAATGTTGCATGAGTGAGGGAGTTAGCTACACTTAACTGTTTGAGGGTCTTTGATACTTCTTACTCATCCTTACCTTATAAAACATCATCCCTTATGCATTTACAACAAATTTCTAACCATAACACGCTCATGAGAAGAGGTGAAGAATATTGGATACATGTACCTACCTGATGGTTGTTGGAGAGGCATGCATGGTGTTGCTGAGTTGTTGATCATTCCATACTTCTCTAGAGGTGCTAATTTCCTTTGCTTTCTTCTACAATGTTCTTCATAGGTTGATGATTCTTTGAATAATAAGGTTTTTGTGTGTAAGTTTCTTTCCAATGTCCAATATAATTCTAGTGGAGTGCGATGGATTTATTCCTAAGGATTTTGTTCCCCTTATCAACTTCAGAAATGACTACATGATGTTCAAGGTGGCTATATCTTCTATTGTGTGGGTGAAAAAATAATGGATGTTGAGTTATGGTTTAACTGTACATATTACTAAAGGAGGAATCCTCTTCATGTAGTGGTCATTTAATTCCTCTTCAAGACCTCATTATTGTATGTGGGATTGATGCAAATTCATAGGAAGTATAACGACATGGTTAAAATCATCAACAGGTGGTGTAGGTGGGAGAAAAGTTGATCAAAAAGCCTTTTCTAATTTTTCCCATGTAAGGTAGACTGGAATTTAAAGATGATTTTTGGCTAGATAGAGTGGATGAGTGATGGAAGTGGAGTTGGGGGACCTCTCGAAGCCTTCCCTAAAGAATAAATTACCTTTCGACCCCTTCCTCCAATCGGATCTGCCTCATGTAGCATTTCAGGACAGTCTTGTGTAGCAAAATTATTTTATCCATTTTTCTCAAATGGTATACTGGATTGACCTGAATTTTTTTTCAACATGTTTCCATCATACTTATGCACTGCTCTATAAAATGTCTTTGCCAATGGATGCAAAAATCACGATAAAAAATAAAAATAGATGTAAGTGATGGAGGTTATTTTTACGAAAATTGTGCATTGTAATTTTCTGAAATTACTTATCATAATCCATATGCATCACCTCATGAAACAAATCATAAAATGGATGCATGGTTTTTGAGATATGGTAAAAAAAAATTCCGCCATATGTATTTTGGACTCCTATAGGAAAATATAACTCCATTTGTTATGATTGGACCTTTCTCATTATGGTTTGATAAGAACATTAAAATGCGGAAGAGGTATATAACATCAAACATGTGCGCATTACCAAACATCAAAGTTGAAAAACGTATATTTGAAAATAAAAAAATTCGCCGACTATATTAATGACTATGCTTTAATTATGCAAAATCAAAGATATATGTGATTATATGGACACTTTATGTCATGTTTCCCACTTTAGATAATACAGCTGGAACCCTCCACTCCCAATTAACAGTATTATTTAAATAGAATTATTGGGTGGTTATGTTTTAGGAAGATGGATCACATGATGTTACCAACCATCATTCATTGTAGCTGCAGACAAAATTATCCCTAGCGATGTTCAAACCACCCCTTAAATGTATTTGGAAATATAGGTTCTCCAATGGTATGTTCTCGAGCCAAGATTCCAATGAGAAGATCAAGTGCCATTTATAAAAAAAATATGGTGGCTTTATCATCAAATAAACTTTCCAAAAGACTCACCTTTCTTTTCATTTTGGAATCCAATTGGTTATTTTGATTTAATTATTCATGTTAGCTTTTCTCGTTAAAAATGAATGTGATTATATTTTCTAAGATGAAGACAATAATGAATGTGATTATGTTTCACAATCATAGTAAATTTATGAATATTTGTATCGATAGGTGTGTCTATTGTGGGATTTTTATTTTAAAAAATATTTAATATTTAATTTTTTAGGGTTTCTATATTACCAAGGCATGCAACATGGAATCACCATGTTATTCCACGTGTCCTCAACATAAAGGCAGAATTTGAAATTGAATTGTCCTAATATAGGTCCGCCACATGGCAACACTTGATTGGCTAGTTAAATTAAGAACATGGCCAAAATAAGATTTGGTTCAACATTGGTTTTTGTTAAGATAAGTTGGTTATATATATATATAGATATATCTTTTTTTCAAACATATATTAAAGATGTAGTTTTGACCCTTGGAACCCCCAACCAAGAACACATTATTATGTACATAATAAACAATAGACATATAATTGGGCATTCGGTATTTCTCCCATCGAGACATATTTACACCCAATGTAACCATGCGACCAGGGGACCTGCATATGAGACCTCCCAAGAGTTCCCAACCATAGAGAGTCATGATGAATGTCTTGATAGCACATGGATTGTGACTTCTAAGTGGCACAAATCTTGATATACCATGACCCAATCATCATGGTCGTGTACCAATCCTTTTGTACATAATTCGAGGCAGAGACACTGTGGCATAATATGGTAAAGTTTATGGTCATTTTTTTAGAAGAAGTAGATGAAGATGATGGTGCAGGAAAAATATGGATTTTAGCAAAAAATTTGAGAGCTCATGGTTGAATCCCACATGTGTCATTAATTCTTGGCATGAAGTTAGTGATAGAGAGTCACTTTTCAGAAGTTGGATGTGTTTACAATCAAAAGTTGAAAAATGATGAGATGAGCCTATTGGTGATTTTTTTGTTGTGTTTTGAGTAGCGAATCTAAGGGATCATAGTTTAAATCCCATATGTGTCAATAATTATTGGCCTAAAGTTTGATATAGAGATGAAATTTTCAAAAGTTGGTCGTGTTTATAGTCAAAAGTTGTAGAATTTTGAGATGGACCTACAAGTGTTATTTATAATGTGTTTTGAACAATTAATTTGAGGCTTCATGGTTTAAATCCCATATGTCATTAATTATTAGTACAAATTTCAAGATACAGATGAACTTTTGAGAAGCTAGTCATGTTTAAAGTCAAAACTTATAGAATGATGATATGGACATGCTAGTGTTGTTTTTGATGCATATTGAGCATCTCATGGATCGTTTTGGCATGCGAATCAATGTAAGTCTCATTTATTTTTGGTTTCCCCCTTCAAGATTTCTAAATGGGAGAACATGTATGAGAACATGTGTTTCTCGATATGCTTGAGTATGAGCAACAAATTCAGGGAGGATCTATGCCACTTTTTTTGAGAGATTTCAACCTTCTTGAAGGGGGAAAAATTGTGTCACATTATGTGAGAGTCCAACTCCTTTGATTTTTGAAAGAGGAAGAACGATTTATGTCATTTGTTGTGAGAGTTCATTCATTATTGATCAAGGAGAATGCCTCTTTGTAGTAGAATTTCTCTTTGTAGGAGATACATTGCCACATTTTGTGAGAGTTCATTCATCTTATCAATAAACAATGGCCTTGTTGAAGAGAAGCTAATGAATTATCTATGCAGTTGAGCAAAGTCCAAAGACATAACTCACACATTGTAGGTGAACTTTTTTATCAAGTTCTAGTGAATTTTTTCATATTATCATTTATATATGTGTATTCTTCATGTGTGTTATACATATGGTGATTTAATGCTCTTTATGCAATTTGTTTTAAAGCCATCGATGTAAATATCCCAGATCACCATCAATCTTAAATTTCTTGGACTTCCTAGCTTTCTTTTGCATGATGTACTATACCTTCCAAAACTACACAGAAACATCATATCCCTTGTTCACATATGATAGCAAGGACACCCCATTCATATGTTCGATGCAAAATTAGAAAAGGAAATCATCAAACAACACAGTTTTCATGACTGGAATATAGGAAGAAATACAGTTGATGCTACAAGGAGCATATTCTCATGCCCAAAAATTTGCATACAATTTCTATTACAATGAAGATATATTCCCGTCTAGTGTTCTTTTCGATGTGAAATTTGGACATATTAATTATAAGATCCTCCATCTGTTAAAAATAAATGATGTTTCTAGATTTTCAACTATTCCAAGAAAATTGAAGCAATGTGATGCTTGTATCCTAGGAAAACATATAAAATAACCATTTTGTGATTCTACTTCTAGAGCACATAAAAATATTACATTGATGATTTCTCATTTATGTTTGCCTTTGCGTGTTCCTTATACCATTGGAAATAAATATATGATGTATTTTATTAGTGATTACACCATAATTTGTTGGTCATGCTTGTTGGAAAGTAAATCAGAAGCATTTCAAACTTTCAAAAAAAATCATGCATGGATTGAATATGATGCACAATCACCTATTAACTCTCTTTGTACCAATAGTATATAAGAATATACTTTTAATGAATTTTAAGATTATCTTCACCAACATGGTATTCAACATAAAACAACTGTGCCATACAATTCCCCACAAAATAGGGAAGCTGAAAGAACTAACAAGACTATCTTAAATATGCTTTTCTCAATGTTAATTTTCAAAAATGTGAATTTGTTCTTTTGGGATGATGTAGTTCTATGTGTAGCATATATAAAAAAAAAATGTCCATCTCATGCTAAGAAAACAAGACTCCATATGAAATATCGTATGGTTACATTCCTTTGGTAATGCATCTAAGGAACATTGGTTCCACCTGCTATACCTTAATTCCTAAGGAACAAAGCAGAAAAATTAATCCAAGGAGTTGAAAGTGCATCATCTTGCACAAATCAGATACCACCAAAGCATATCATCTCTATGATGAGGTAAATAATAAGTTTATATTGTCTAGGGATGTGATTTTTCTTAGACATTCCTAGCCTCACAATGCTATTGAGAGATAGTTGGATCATTTGGAAAAATTCAATCAAATAAAAAATGATCATGGATTTGATAATGAGATTCCACATCTTGAAGGGAGGATCTCTATCTTGGATCAATCTGTGGAATCTCCTTCTGAAGAACTTTCTTGATCTCATGATGTTCCAACCACTTCTTCAGATTAGGAAGAGCACTTTGAGTGATTGGATTGAGAGGTTTCGAAGGCTAAATCTTGATACAACCCCATTTCAATAAATTGATCCTCCTCGACCATCTTCGAAATGCCTTTGGCAAGATGGCTCATTAAAACACTTGAAAATGTTCATCCTGGTGAGGTTGGAAGGATAGGAACTATAATTTCAACTAGACAAAATGGAAGTGGTGTAGATGATTATGTTTCAGCTAATGATATCGATGTTTCTTATGATTGTGAATTAAATTGGTTTACTAATTTTGAATCAAATTTCTCTAAACGAGTTCCTTCTCATGATGATTGGAGAGAAGCAATCCAGGAGTATGATGCTCTCATAAATAACGGAACATGGAAGCTGGCAGAACCTCCATTTAGAACCAAACCAATTAGATGTAATTGGGTCTTCAATAAAATATAAACCATATGGATCACTTTACAAGAACAAATAAAGGCTCGTAGCAAAATGATTTACACAAAAAAAAAGGTGTCATTATGAAGAGACCATTTACCCCATAGTAAAATGGGCCACCATTCAAACTCTCTTTTTCTTGGGAGATTAGAATGGATGGGAAGTTCATCAAATGGATGTAAGAACTTCTTTCTTCAATGGAGACTTGAAAGAAAGTGTTTTTATCTCTCAACTATAAAGGTTTATTATGAATGGACAAGAACAAAAGGTATGCAAAATCAAAAATTACTTATACAACCTAAAACAAGCACTACTAGCTTGATATGAAAAAATGAATAAGTATCTTCTGAAATTAAATTTCAAACACTTTAATCTTGATCATGCAACTTTATTTGTCAATAAAGTTGATAAATTATTTTCTATCTTGTGGTATATGTATATGATTTTTTGATAAAAAGAAACAATGAAAACTATATTGCATCCATAAAGAAATAATTGAAGAAAATATTTGAGATGATAGAATTGTGACACCTTCATTACTACTTGGGCATTGAAGCACCCCAACATCCAAGATATATATTCCTCTATCAAAATAAGTGAATTGGAAAATTGTTGAACAAGTTTTTCATGGCTTAATGCAATCATTTGTCCACTCAAATGGAACAAAATATAAAACTCACATCTAAAGAAGGAAATAAATTTAATGATGCAACTAAGTATAGACAACTTGTGGGAATCCTTATCTACCTCAACACTACCAAGCCAGATATTTCATTTGTTTTTGTAATTATTTCTGGCTTTATGCAAAAACCTTGTGAAGGAAAACGATTTGTTGTAAAATGTTTCTAAATTACTTGAAACGAACCGAAGACTATGGACTCAAATGTTCACATTTGGATGAATGTAACGTGATTGGGTATTTTTATTTGGAATTTGATGGAGATAAGGAGAATGAAGTGTCTACTTTAGACCATGTTGTCAGTCTTGGATCAAGATTTGTAATTTTGAGGTCATGCAAATATTCAGTTCCAATAGATTCTACAATAGAGACATAATATGTAACAACTACAGAAAAAACCAAGGCGATTGTGTGGCTCATGAAATTTTTTTAGTGTTGGTAATAGAAAAAAATCATTTTTTTTCAAATACTTGTACAATTAAATTTGGCAAGAACCCAAAATTACATGATCGAACCAAACATATCAACACAAGGTATTATTTCATTTAACATCATATAGAGGTCAAGGCTATTCACCTATGACATTGTTACATAGAAGACAAAATTACATACCTCTTCACCAAAGAACTAAAAAGAGAGAAGGTTGAAAGGTTCATAATGAGGTTTAGACTCACAAACACTTCTTCAAATTTAGAGACAAGAAAATATTAGACACCTAATCCTCAACAATTTGGCAAAAACATGTAAATAAAAAATTTAAATGATTAGAATAAGAGAATACCTTGGATTTGAATCATAAAGACTGCCACTCTTTTTGTATATATAATGATATTGACATTAATGGAAAGCACACATTGGGAGTCATTTCTTATATGATGAATGGCAATTTTTTTTTGAGTTTATGCGGAAAAACAATACACTCCCCTTTAGTCCATTTCTCATGCATTAAGAGAGACAAAAAATTGAGAAAAGATTACACATTATAAATATATAATATAAATCTAAAATTAAGATAAATATATAATATAAATATTATACTCTTAAATCACTTTTATATGATATGAAAAATGAACGAAACTTTAATTAGACATTTGAAAGATAAAGATAAGATTTTTTAAGTACAACTGAATATAGGGGAAGTCTGTGTAATGTAAGTAATGTAATATACATAAGTAAAATATATATATATATATATATATATATACACCGTGCAATTTTATATTAATATATAGTAATAAATATTAATAATTATGTCATAAGGCATTCTTATTTGAAAATAACTCTCCTAGCTGCCACTGTGTCCATGTGTGAGCCATTAGATCAAATGTTAGACAATTGAAATGTTTTAGGCCATGAAATTCACAAGTAAATAGTTTTATATATATTTTCTATAATGTTAGTTTTATTTTTATTTTTAATAAGTTAGATTGAATTTAGGTTTTGGTGACTTATAAATTAAAATGTTGTTATTAAAAATCTGTTATATTTTTTTATGTAAATGTAAATAGTTTTATATATGTTTTTTTATAGTATTTTTTTTCTTGTTAATAAGTTAAATTGAATTTAGGTAATAAAATAAAATAATAATAAACTATAAAAACAACCCATGGTTATTCTGATATTTATTTTATTAAATACTTGGTTTAAATTTAGTAGTAATGTGGAAAAAGAGTGTAGATATAAAGTTATAAAATTAAATTAAAGTATATATAAAATATTTTGATTGTGAAATGAGTTATGGTTTTGGGCATGTGGTATTCATACCCATGGTATTGGCCAATAATATTATACAAAATCTTATTTAGAAGTTAATAATATACATGGTAATGATGGTTAAAAATATTATTATTAATTAAGACAACATTTAAATGCTTACACCCATTTAATGATACTACAATATTTCCTCCACAAACATACATTAAACCATACATTAAATAGTCCACATATATTTCTTTCTCCTATGATTTGATAGGAATTTGAACATTAAATCTCATGGTTTACATTATTTGTTTAAAATACATTTTTGAAAGCATAAATCCATTCAACGCTCTCTGAATATCATGATACAATTTCAAGAGAGAATGTTATTTTTTTTGTTTAAATAAAATTTTTGAACGCATAAATCCATTGCACACCTTGAAAAGTTGGAATTTTACACATTAACCAACTTAAACTCAATTTTTTAAAAATATCTACCAAATTTTGGTTAAAATTAAGGAGAAACAGACATTTCGTCTTTAAATTAGACTATACCATTAAATTTTAGCACATATACATTAAATAATCCATAATAATATTTTATATAAACTTTTACTTTGACACATTTTAAATTTAATTTAATTTTTTAATGTTAAATACTTAAATTTATATTTTTACCTTTATATAAATTTATTACTATTATTATTATTAATCTTTTATATGTTAATTATTAATATTAATCATTTTATAATAATTTCCAATAAAATATAATAATAATATTAATATCATATTTACATTAATATTACATGCGGTCGTTTCTCCTCTTCCTTTCTTCATATTGTTCCACCGATCCTAGCGGTAATGAAAGTGTCGAGCAAAACCTTGGCCCCCTTCTTGTCGGAGTCCCTGTTTGCAGCTGTGAATTTACCGCATGTCCAGTTTCAAATTCTTCATATTTAGATCGATTGCCTTTCGTTTCAATTGTATTGTGAAGTGAGCTAGGAATATAAAACAATTTTTTATTGTTTTCCAATTAAGTGAATAAGGATTATTATAAAGCAATATTTTCCATTCTCATTTCTTTCTTGTCAATGCATTGCACCCTGACGGCACATCCTTCGCGGCACTTTGGCGTATGTGTTTCAAAATATAAACAATTATAGATATATTACATTATAATATTTGCTATTAAAGTCGTCATCATGAGGAAATCATGTTGGAATATGTAATTCCTACTTGTCTGTCGTTGTGACTCTGTATATAAGCATTTTGTTCCTATATCATAGGAGGTAGCTAGAACTATATATATTCCTATTTTGGTGTGTGGTTGAGAGAATATCTCAACCACATTATTGTGCGTCCAAGATAGTTTTCCTATCTTGAAACTATACTTCATGTATATATGTGAGTAATCTCTTTGATTAATATACATAGTTTTTCATAGTGATTTTATCTTGGTATTAGAGCCTGTAAGGGCCTTGGGCCATTCCTGGGCATAGGAAAATAAATGATTGTAGTTGTATCACTTTAATTAATTTTTGTTTGTCCATCGAGATAAGACATTGCCACTGCTGTTCCTACGGGGAGTAGAGCGCTCAATGGCAGGGGTGAGAGGTGCTAGCCGGGCTGGAGTTCATGTAGTGCATGAGTGTGGTGGCCAAAGTTTTTTGTTTTCCCTTGTGTTGTGAAAATGCGTTTAATATTACAGATATTTCTCACCATTCCCATGTTCAAGAAGATCGATCAGTATCTCATCCCAAACCCTAAATTATACTGCTACTACTAGATATATTAACATTTGTGTATCTATTCATAAAAGGTTTATTTCCATGCTGTTTAGGCTCGGAGGCGCTGAGACCTTGATCCCTGGAAGCCATTGAGAAGCTTGTTTTTTTCAGCGAGTTCATCGTAGGCACGAAGCCTGTGTCTGACGAAGTTGGATCCTACAGCGGATCTGGATACTTGAATGTGAACAGAGTTCTCGAAATTGGGCTTCTCGGAATTGGCTTAAGGAGTTCCACCCATATTCTCACATTTTATCACCAATATCCCTTGCGGTGATCAATGGTCGATTGTTTCAAAGCAAACCTGCTAGTGTTTTGTAGTTTGCAGTGTTTATTGTCGAATTGCATGTGAGCGATCCCCCATCTCCATTTTCTGCTGGTTTCTTATCTCAGACTACTATTGCGCGTATATTCTCCACAGTAAAATGAGCTCCTTAGATCTGGTTGCAGACGAAGCAAAGCAAAGCTAAAGAGTGCAGTTGCTTGCAATGAAACCACATCATTGTCTCCTAGCGTGGCTCTCCGCAAGGATTTGTCTCGGTAACGCCAGAGGAGGCAGGTTCACTAATGGAATCTGAAGAAGCATTATTGAGGAAGCTGGAGATATGCCAAGCTAATCTCTTGGATTATCATATCATTTTTTAGTAACATCAATGGCTGCTCTGGATTTTTCCACGTACCTGCACCCTACGATCATCTTGATGGATTGCAGGAGTATCCGACTGATAGCATAGACAACGAGATTCAAAGTGCATTGAATGTGGTGGAAGCCTTCACTGCCGCAGAGAGTGTAAAGTGTTTTTTGTTCACTCTCTAGAGGAATGGCCCTCCAAGCTGTAGGAGGCCATTGATACTAAAATTCTGGTGATGGTAGATTTCATGTGAGGTGCGCAACATAAGCGTGGTGAGTTTTAGCTGAATTTCATGAGTAGGTGATACATTCCATGCCACCTAAGAATATTGAGATCTTAAAATCAGTAGAGGTGGGTAGATGGAATCCGTTCGACCTCCACCTAGCGGAGGCACTCAAGTCAAGTCATGGCACAGACATGACGAAGATTCGAATCTCTGGTGCTTTCTTGATATAACTAACGATATTCTCCAACCACTTGAGGAGAGACTTATTGGTTGTGTTTGTTGTGCTCTTTGATGAAGTTATTAGATAGGCTTAGTTTGTTGTTAGTATGAATCTTTTGTCGAAGTGTACGAAAAAATACCACTTTAGCTACGCATAACTTATAGCCCTAACATCAAATATGGCTGCCAATATCTTCAGATCTGCTGTTAGTTGATCAATACAAATGCTGCAAAAATATAGATCTATGCATAAAGAGACATTAAGCAGTAAAAATAAAGTTTTGATCCATACATCCAATAGACAAGACAAGAACAATATTTTTGAAAGAATTTTTTGTATTAAGGGCACCTGGGAGGAAAACAAGAAGGTGTTTCCAATTCTCCTCAATGTGATGGGTTCTTGGAAGTCCTCAGCACTTCAGATCTAGCATTTCTCTCTCTTGTTGGTGTAGAAAACCCAGACAAAGATAGAACTCAAAGGGAGCTCACACAACAAATAATGGAAAATATGACAATGATAATGGCTCAAAGTCAGACCAAGAGTATAGATCCAGAGTGATCTAATAGGCAACAAAAGGTGAATAATGGTAGGAGAAACCCTCCTATTTATAACAAAATATTGGGCCATTCTAGATCTTGGTGCATGATTAAAATAACATTAACCAAATCTAGATCCACCTTTTATGGAATATTTTATTATATTTGTTGGAGGGAAAAAGTATTTGACTTGGGTCAAATCCTTTTATTTGTAAATAATAAATAAATAAATGATTTATTTATCATTTTAAGGAAGTGGTTGAAATATAATCAAATAAATAATGATTTATTTAATTATTTATGGGTGATTTAGTCATATTTAACAAGGAATATTATCTAAATAAGATTTAAATAGTTATTCCTAGAAAATAATAAGATAAATAAGGACTTATCTAATTAATTTCTTTGTTTTGGGTTAGACATGACCAAGAATAATAATTAAATTATTGTTTAATTAATTATTCCATGAGGAAAATCAAACAAATATAGATTCGTTTAATATTTCCCTTTTGGGGTTTTCTGTTTAGACGATAAACAACCTAATAAATGTGTTTTATTAAGTTATTTTACATAGTGAAAGCAATTTTACTTAGGGAAAAATTGGTCTTACATGGTGTACTTGGGTCCATCTAATGTTAGTAGGTTAGATGACCAAAAAATGGTGTAACAGATTGCCCCCCAGCATGCGAGCGTTAGGAGAAAATCGTATGACCGAAGTACGTTGTAAGAACTCAATCACGAGACATCAAAAGGGAAGTCAGAGGGAGAAATGTAAGGTAGAATAATGTGCTGAAGAACTAGACCCTGAGGAGATGAGACTTACAAGTGCAACAAGTCTCTTTTTATGAGAGGGAACTTGTGCTAAAGGCGGCGGGGGAGGCATACCTATGCCCACCGAGACAAAGTACAAAAGAATAGTGTGTCTAGTAAACAAGGGATCGAACCATAAATTACAGCCGTCATAAACATGATCCAGATAAAAATACAATGAGGGATCCCACATACATGCTGTGCCTGGGATAACAGCCATGATTTATACAATAATATCTGAGTACATGAGATACAAATACAACCCAAATGCCCCCTATAAGCGGGGAAGGGCTCACAAAATCTAACTGATACATGCAAATCAAGGAGGCGCTGCAAGTGGCTAAGGCCGACATCAGCAAATATATGGAGTTGCATCGAAGGCTGCAATGAAGAGGTCATCCGGGCATGTGGGGGGCTACCTGCAGGGCCACCCCCTCATGAGGGCTGGGACATCTCACACACACCCGGGAATCACCAAAAGTTGCTACTGCATCACTGAACCATCAAGTCATATGGATCTCGATCATGCTGAAAGGAGTTGGAGAAACAATCAAGTCAAAGGGTAATGAGATATCCCTTTGCCTGATCCGAGGCACTGAACAATAGTGGAAGCTGGAACCAAGGTACACCGCCCTCTAGACCTGTCTTCTGGAATGAAGGAGCTGATGTCGACAGAAGGAGGGCCGCCATGGGTGAGGCAATGAGAGATCCTCAACTAAGGCACGAGGGAAAATAGTAGAGCGACGGACAGAGTATTACCAATGATGATGATGGAATGGAGGGGACTGAGTAGCGAATGGACGACTTCCCTTGCTAGAGAATAAAGGGCATGAATGACATGGCAGCAACTGACACAATATCAGAAGGGATAGGGGATAGTGGGACCGAAGGCCATAATGTGCGACACAAGAGAGAGACCAAGCAATGAAGGATGGAAGACTATAGCGGGGTACAAAGGGACTCGGGATAGACTCCATGAATGCGATGATGACTCAACTTGGATGCTCTAAACAAGGGCGACTTGATGGTGCTGCCACACAGTAAAGGTCGCATGGGAGACCATGAAAACATGAGTACAAGATTGTATCTCATGACAAAAATCGACGCGAACAAAGCCAAGTATGGAGGCAAAGTGGTGCCCCAAGTAAAAGTGTTGTAAGTGAGGAAATTCGATTTTGGGGGGAGGTGAAGTGACCCTTCTTGGTTAAAATGTGTCCTGGGGAAGTATCAAATCACAAAAAACTAATAGATACCCATTGGAGGGTTCAGTGATAGCTTTCCAACGGTGCAGACGGTTTGTTAAACTGAGCTACGATGTGGTTGCAGCAGGCAAAAGAAAAACAAGGGTTCTCTTTTAATAAGGCATTTTTCCCTCCAAATTCACTCATTTGCTAGTGTGGCTGTGGTGGGTATAGAGAGTAGAGAAGGCCCTAAATCTTGCAGTGAGTGTAGCAGACAAACTGACCAATGGAATCAATATCCGTCAGTTGTAGGTAAGAGGCCTAACCTTACTCTTTCATTTTGATGGATTGAAAGTTCAAATTAGGGCCCAGAATCTCAGGAACAGACCCTCTTTCACCTCTACGGTCGGGTCGCACTTTTTGGGCCAAAAAATGCGACCTGGGAAGCAAGTTTTGAGCCAAAAACTGCGACCTATCCCAGGATTGGGCAGAAAAGTGAGACTTGGAGGATGAAGGAGATTGCAGTGCTATTTTACGGCTGAGATTTGGGTTTTTGTGATTGGTTACAGTGTTTACTATATGTATACTGACAAAGATGATGTTTTTGTGTAGATATGGTAGATATATGGGTCAACTGGAGAGAGAGAAACCTGGGTACATTACGGTCAGAGATCCAGGCAGATCAGGGTGTCTGTCATGTATTGGCCAGATTTGGGGTTCTGAAGTTTTTAGAGAACCCTTTGATGAGAGCTGGGGAGCCCTTGTTGGCCCAGATTGTCAGTTATTGGGATCCAGATCATGAGGTCTTTGTAGTGTAGGGGCACAGGATCGAATTGACAGTCCAAGATCTGTATTTCCTGACTGGTCTCCCGCCACTTGGGATGGTGGGAAATATGCAGCCAGTGTTACCGCGGGGGTGGAACATCATGGAGTTTGTGGAGCGACATTGTCGACGGGGTCTCCAAGTCAAAGGGACTCGGATATCGATCGGGGACTTAGAGAGATTAGAGACCCGTGCAGTTGCCACACGGTGCTGCAGATCCTGGGAAACTAGGCACTCTATCACATCACTGGGGGGCAGATGATGATTGTGGAGAGTGTGTTGACTGGGACCTACTATGGGTGAGCCCAGATGATGTTGGTGTCGTTAAAACGACAGTTGTCGCTTTGCAAGCGGAAAGTGAACCACGATTGCTCGTATGGGACTTTATTGTGCTCCTTCTTTTTTTAGAAGATCCCGACCTTAAGACCTCAAGTACAGCTCCCAGATGGGGGCTCGAGAGAGCCCAGGATGCACCGGTGGGGGCGACTACTGTGCAGAGGAGAAGGAGGGGCAGTCGAACGGGTGTTTCGACTAGAGTTCTTTACTCATTGGGATCAAATGCCGTTATACATACACGACTATCCCTATAGTGGGATGAGTTATTGTGGGGATCCGGACCTGCCACTTCCGCGTGGTCGAGTATGGGGACCTGATGGTAAGTGACAAGTGACTACTCTTTTCTAGACATGTTAAAGTTATTGAATAGTAGATAGGGTACTTATTTATGTATTTTTGGTATGTAGATATAGCTCCGGTAAAACCAGATGGATATATGGGACGACCGGCAGCATCAGGAGGTGCAGGCCCAAGTGGATCGAGAGCGGCGCATAGTGAGGATGCGGCCGCCCTCCTGGAGGATATCCATCATAGATGCGAGAGGTTGCTGACCAGTGTTTCAAAGCGCGGGTGGCAAGATTTAGACGACCAGTACATAGAGCCATGTATTGGTCTACCCTCGGAATGGCGAGGTGTCATGCGGCGCATGGCGATGGCCGGTTAGGGGATACGTGATCTATAAGCTGCAGGAGCAAAGCCATTGGCTCAGGATCCGCCAGATAGTGATTAGGTGTGGGGCATGTGGTGCCCCCTAGTGTGTATGTAGGGGCAGGTGGTGCCTCTAGTATTGAGTTTTTGTAACATGTTATGGGCATGTCATATGTATCAGAGTAGATGGACTCTAAACACATGTTTTGCGACACATATTATGGATATGCATCTTTTTTATGATTATGAATGTTATTGTCTTGTATGAAATGCGTGTGAAAAATGCCAATCTAGAATCTGGTTTGCAATGCTATCTACGTAGTGATTTTGTTCTCGAGGTACATGGTTGAAAGTTATGGTTTCAAATGCACGTATCATAAGTTTCACTTGTAAATATTGTCTAAATAGCACAGGATTATGCACACGATAGAAACCATTTAGTTGCATGACAAGAAGTAGGGAATCTAAATGAACATGCATATGGAGGATGCGATGAGAGAGGGCATCGGCTAAGAGACCACACACTACATCATATTCGGCTTGATTATGGGTGGCAGTACCAATGCAGACCCCGTTCGAGAGAACAAGGGCATGCAAGGGGGTAAAAATGGCCCAACCTATCGAGGCTAGATTCCAGGAGTAACGACTTGCACCATCGGCATAACCGATATAGGTTGTGGACGGGAGGTCTTGCGGAATGGTGTTACAAGAAAAACAATGGGGGGGGAAGGAACAATGACGGCAGCGTGAGTGTAGAGTAGACATCGAACGACAACTATGGGAGGGAGTGTGATGAGCAAGATGGATATGACTCATATACGAACTAGAGGGTGGTATATGAGGGCTATAGGAGGTATAGATAGGTCTCAGGCTGCGGAGGTCGACATAGACACGGGTGGTGTCATCCCGTGTATGGGCAAGAAAGATGAGGTCATGGGTGGAAAAGACTTCCAAGGGGGCATCTTGATGGGAAAAGAGGGGATGACGAGTGGAAGGGAGACCACATGACATGGCAAAGCTACCTAAATCATCCGTATAGGAAGAAAGGCTCACATACGGATCGTCACGGGGAATGATAGAAGAACAGATAAACAAATGGTCAAATGATGTTGAGCCCAGGGTGGTCGCTGAAGGGGGGTCGAGCGAAACAACAGGGGAGGATTCAAAGGGAATGTTCTCCAAGGGTCTCACAGAGGATGATAGGTAGAGAATGGTGGTAGTAGACTCCATCATCTGGACATCAGTGGGGGGAATGTCAATGGGAGCGGGGGAATCCTCAAGCTGACCTAAAGCATACTACGCAAGTATGGGAGAGGCGGATTGATTTTGTTCAACCTCATACTCTCGAACTACCTCTAAAGAAGCGCGGTAATGCATCAGGTGGGGACAATGGTGGGAGTAATGGCCATGGACACTGCACAAAGCACAGGGTTTGTTGGTGTGAATAATCTTTGGGTTATTGGTTACAGACGAGGACGGATAGAGGGGCCAGGAACCGTAGACTTAGGGAAAACGACTTTAACCATGGGTTGAATACAAGGCAATTCAGGACAAGTATGGGTGGCGTGACCGACGACATCACATAAGGTGCAAGGCTTTGCGGGCGGAGGAGGAGCCGGGTCAGTCGGGGTGGCCTTTTCTTTGGATGCCCCCTTGTGAGCTTTGTCTTTCTTTCCTCGAGGTGTCATCACACGGGTGAGGTCCTGGGGAGGTTTTGGGGGCATGGCAGCAACGGAGGAAGCAAGGGGGATTAGTTGAACTGGTGTCAAAGCAAGATAATGTTTGGGGTGACCGGGTGGGGTAGCGGCTGGAGGGTCAAGGTACCAGACGGGTATGCCCAGGGTCAGGTTAGGGACAGAGAGGGTGGCCATGACGGGGACCTTATAGACTCCGGGAGGGGGAGTCAGGAAAGGTATCTAACCAGCGAGATAATGACCAGTAGGGACGACTCCGAGATGGTTGAGGCCAGGGGGAATCGACCCAGGAGGATAGAGGGGTTCAAGGATACCAGCTGTAGGAGAAGGGCCAGAAGGAGGAGGTCCGGCTGGCTGAGATGAATGGCTAGGAGCGGGTTGCGGTGGGCGAGGTTGAGTCTGAGGTTGCTGACTAGCCGAAGCGGGTCGCTTAAGGGCAGCCCGAGACGATTGCATCATGCAAACATTCAATAAGCTGGGATAAGAGATAGGAGGAGAAGGGAGACCAGGGAAAGTGCCAAGCAAAGAGGAGTCTTTGTAAATGTCAGGAGAGACACGTGTCAAGGAATCGACGGTTTGCTTGTTGGCTACAGATGAGATGGTCGTCTCAGGTGAGGTCTAAGATTTTGGCTCATGATATTTCAACTGGTCGATGGTGACTATCTTTCCATTGTGAGGAAAAGACATCTTGCGAAAAACCGCAGAGGGGACAACAGACATGGCATAGGTGTAGCTTCGCCCCAAGAGAATGTTGTAATCTAGAGGGGCATTAATGACTTCGACGTCAACGCAAATAGTCTTGCCCGCAAGAGTGATAGGACAATTACGGAATATGCCAATGGGTTGGGAGGCATGGCCATCCGACGCTCGAAGGGTGATCATGGAAGGGGCTAACTCAGGAGATCCGAGTTGCTTCCAAACCGAAGCAGACATCACACAGGTGGATGCCCCCTCATCAATTATACACCGAGAAACGTTAGCGTTCCGGATTTTGACTGGGATTTGGAAGGCTACGGAAGCAGGAAGAGGAGGATGTTCTGATTGATGGGCATCAAAAACAATCATTTGGTCATCAGCAGGATCTACAGCGTCCATGGTAGATAGTAGAGCCTTCTTTTGGGAAGGGCACGACTAGAGGAGTTCCAACGTGGAAATGGCAGTAGGAGACTACGCCAAATCATCTACTATGCTATACAAATGAGCAGCGTGACCAAAAGAAACATTTCGGCATAATGGTCCCTTAGGAACCTTAGTATGAACCTCGACTTTGGGTGGAGGGATGTGTAAGGGACCATTGGATGTCGAAAGAGGCTCTGTAGAACCTGAAGAAGGGGACTCGGGGACAGTCTAAGTAGGAGTCTTGGGGTATTGATGAGGCCAAGTTTGAAGGTTAAGGTCGACGGTTGGAGAGGGATTAGAGTTCATCATGAGGATCTGGTAATCGAAGGAACCAAAAGGGGAAGGTTGGGTGGCTACCGGTCCATTAGGTGGTTGGGCAACCACGAATCCTTGCTGAGGGAAAGGATCGGAAAACACAGCCGGTTGAGTAGTGGCCACATTAGGGGGGAGCATGAGGAGAGGCATGTTGTCCTCGCAATGTGGCTTGAGAATCCCACATCTGCCGCATATGTGGTAAAAGGGGACAATCGTGAGTGTAATGACCGTAAACACCGCAACACGAACAAGGCTTATTTGTGCGAATAGGCCTGTCCGGCTTGGGCTGAGTGCCTTGTTGCTGGTTAGCAGTGTTAGGATCAATACCTTGAGGATTGGGTCCACGAGTACCAGGGGCAGATTGATTTTGATTGTCTTTCCACCTTCTTTGAGAGGAAGGGGGATTAGTCACGCCCTGCTATGAAAATACTTTCCCTAGAGGGGGCTGTAGGTGCTGTTGCTGGGGCTGAGAAGGCAATGGAGGTGGAAGTGCAAATGCTGGAGGAGCTGGAGTGCCAGGCTGCGGATAAGGGTAATGGTTAGGTTGGGCAGCATGGAGGTAAGCAGGAGGTTGGGCAAAAGGAGGAGGCATGCCATATCCTGGATACATGCTACCTGGAGGGGGAAAAGTGCTAGAGGTGCTGGCCCCTCCCGGAGGGATACCATAGCCCATAGGAGGTTGAGCATACGGATGAGAAAGGGCTCCAATGATACCGTCGGTGGAATGAGATGCCCCTGGGGCGTTAGCGCCACCGGGCCTGGGGAGGTCAGGAAGGACGGTATAAACATAACCAGACTGAGCATAGATCATGTCATATTTCAAGGCTATTTGAAGGGTAGCTTCTTCAATTTGAGGGAAATGGTAGGCGACATCTTTGCCAATGGCAAGTAAGAGAGTTCTAAGGAACCAGTCCATGTTGACCCGATTGTCGAAGGGGGGGGCTCAACATAAGCTCCTTCTTCTCCACCATTCCTGGACATGAGTGGAAAGGCGGGTCGAAGATGATTGACGGAAAGAGGTCAAGAGTTCCGTACCAGTGTCGTATCGGAGAGGGAGCTGGAAATAAGATAAGAAATCTTGGGCAATGGTCGCAAAGGTGGTATGGGAAGAGGAGGTCTGGTCAACATACCATTTAGAAGCTTCACCTGTAAGCGTGCGTTGGAACAACCGAAGACAAATGGAATCATCAGTAATGGAGTTGGAAGAACACCACATGTGAAAAGACCGGATATGATTGGTTGGATCTTCTCCAGAAAGGCCTTCGAACTTGGGGATGTCGCAAGGGAGCTTGGTTGGCATAGCAGGCCAACTAACATCGTGGCGGATGGGGTCATTGATCAACTGATTGAAATCGGGGAGACTGAGGCCTGCCATGTAAGGGAGCAAGGGTACAGCCGAGGTAGTTCCTGTGGCGGTTCTGCTAGTAGTAGTCCCAGGATTAGGGCTAGGATTACTGCTAGCGTTAGGCCCTAGACCAGACATAGTGAAGGTGACAGGGGGAGAACCAGAAGTAAAAGGAGAACCCAATGAATCAGAAGAGGAGTCGGAGTGCGGATTCAAAGGAGGACTAACTCGACGACGACAGGAAGGAGTAGGTCGACCAACCGAAAACTAAGGGTGAAGGCCAAGAAGTCTCCGGGATGTGCACCTTGGGGGTGCAATGATGACAACACAAACTCGGTACAAGGGGAAAAAGAACGACCAACAAAGGCAGGGAGGTGCAGAATCAAGTGATTACAATGTCGAAACAAAGACAGAAAGGTGCAGTGTCAATTGATTTTACAATGTTTTAAATTCTTTTCCTGGCGGTGTTAACCAGGCTCTTCTTCGCTTAGGGGGAGTGTGTGGCATGCGTTAATTGTAATTTTTAAACCCAGACATTTTGAGAGAAAAAGAAAAAGTGTGATGCGTAACTGAAAATAAATCTGCAGAGAACAGTATATAATGCTGAAATAACAAAAAATTAACAGCTAACAATGCATCGATCTAACCGAAGAAGGCGGGTCTCTCAAAACTAGTCTAAAAGAGGAAAAAATCTAGTCAAAACACACTAAAAAGAGGACAATAGATCTAAGGTCGGGAGGGACAGGGACCTAAAGGAGAAAACTGCTGAAAGGAGGTGCAGAACACAGCCAAGAGGTAGAGGCAAGGTGGCTGTAAAAAAGGAGTAAATCAGCAAAAGGCAGAACGGACAAGGAGTAGGCCCTAAAGGTAGATCCAAAAAAAACTATAGGAGGTGATTTGAAAGGGAGAAGAGCTGATTTAAAGGGATCTGAAAATGAGGTATCAGATCTGGAAAAGGGAAGGCTGAAACTCTGAAAAATCAGATACCTGAAACAGCTAAAACTCTTCCACCAAAAGTGGAGGGTACTGAAGCCCTAAGGAGCTATGTTCCCACTTAGATGAGCAAAAAAGATCATAAATAGGGCTAAACGGGCTGAGACAGAGGCTAGAAAACCCTGGCAAAAGCTTCAGAAAAACCCAAAAAAATTGCAGAAAAATAGCAGAAAAACTGGCAAGTCGCAGGTTCTAACCTGTTTTCTGTGCAGGTCGCAGATAATGGGCTAAAAAGTGCGACTTGGAGTCCAGGTCGTAGTTTCTGGGCTGAAAAGTGCGACCTGAAGCTTCGGGTGTCCTGGCGGCAGATTTCCGAAAAAGTTGTCGTCTCAGTTGTGGCTGATGTCTGTCACCTGCGCAATAAGGCTAGAAACACGCGGAAGTTAGAAATTTTAATTCTTTAGGGTTTTATATGTGAAAAACAACATAAAAATAGGAAAAACAAAAAGCTGAAAAGAAACCCTAGGGTCTGAAGTAGTTGGATATGCAGGAATATGAAAAATGACAGCGGTCGTAATTGAAAACCCGTGGAGTCGCCAGTTGTTAGTATGAATCTTTTGCCGAAGTGTACGAAAAAGGACCACTTTAGCTACGCATAACTTATAGCCCTGACATCAAATATGGCTACCAATATCTTCAGATCTGCAGTTAGTTGATCAAGACAAATGCTGCAAAAATCTAGATCTATGCATAAAGAGACATTAAGCAGTAAAAATAAGGTTTTGCTCCATACATCCAATAGACAAGACAAGAACAATATTTTTGAAAGAATTTTTTGTATTAAGGGCACCTGGGAGGAAAACAAGAAGGTGTTTCCAATTCTTCTCAATGGGATGGGTTCTTGGAAGTCCTCAGCACTTCAGATCTAGTATTTCTCTCTCTTGTTGGTGTAGAAAACCCAGACAAAGATAGAACTCAAAGGGAGCTCACACAACAAATAATGGAAAATTTGACAATGATAATGGCTCAAAATCAGACCAAGAGTATAGATCCAGAGTGATCTAATAGGCAACAAAAGGTGAAGAATGGTAGGAGAAACCCTCCTATTTATAACAAAATATTGGGTCATTCTAGATCTTGGTGCATAATTAAAATAACATTAACCAAATCTAGATCCACCTTTTATGGAATATTTTATTATATTTGTTGGAGGGAAAAAGTATTTGACTTGGGTCAAATCCCTTTATTTGTAAATACTAAATAAATAAATGATTTATTTATCATTTTAAGGAAGTGGTTGAAAGATAATCAAATAAATAATGATTTATTTAATTATTTATGGGTGATTTAGTCATATTTAACAAGGAATATTATCTAAATAAGATTTAAATAGTTATTCCTGGAAAATAATAAGATAAATAAGGATTTATCTAATTAATTTCTTTGTTTTGGGTTAGACATGACCAGGAATAATAATTAAATTATTGTTTAATTAATTATTCCATGAGGGAAATCAAACAAATATAGATTCGTTTACTATTTTCCTTTTGGGGTTTTCTGTTTAGACCATAAACAACCTAATAAATGTGTTTTATTAAGTTATTTTACATAGTGAACGCAATTTTACTTAGGGAAAAATTGGTCTTACATGGTATACTTGGGTCCATCTAATGTTAGTAGGTTAGATGACCAAAAAATGGTGTAACATTTGTCACAATATTTTCAAGTTCTTGAGCTCACCGAGTGAAGACGACATAGAATGCAGCTCATCTCTTCGAATTTCCAAAACTTCCAAATCGTTAAACCTCCGATTGCACTTGGCAATCCTTTAAGCCTATGTCGTTCAGAAGTAATACTGACCAAGGCACTCAATGTTTGAATTTCTCGAGCAATCGTGGTAGAGCTTATTATTCTTTATTATTTGGTACCAAGGGTCAACAATGTGCATGTGTATTTCATGTTAATCTCGCATTGATTTATTTCCAATAAGGGCATATTTATGCTTGCCATCAAGGTCCATAGAAAGGGAGGGCATGGGAGATGGTTCTCTTCTCATATATGTATCTCAGATGTTGTCTAGCTTTAGTGTGTTCTACAAGTGGTGTGAGACAAAGTTTCACTTCAGATAATTATTTTGGATTGTGCTAATTTATTTATCAAGGGACTACCATTCTCTGTTTCCAATAAACATGGCCTTTGGAGGACTACTTGCCGAGGAAATTATTCAAGTCTATCGCATCGGAAAGATTCATTGTTTAGTGAGGGATGCTACCCCAACCTTCAAGAGATTCTAATCATAGTGGCCAATAATTTGAAGATAAATCCCTGCAAGTTTTCATGACGGGTGGAGCTATATTTGTTGGTAGTCTCCTTGTTGACAGACACATGGCAAGAGGGGGACAGTGATATTGTTTTTGATAATTTCTTTACAGGAAGGAAGGAAGGAGAATGGCTTGCATCATTCTGAGGTTTGAAGTGATAAGGGATGATGTCATCTAAAATAGAATTATGTTGCCATTTTTTTTAATATTTCTTTAAGAGATCTCATGTGAGTAATGTAAATTTGGTTGAAAGAATTGATTTATTTATTGTGACATTTAGTTTAGCCAACTATTGTCACGAGTTTTGAGTCTATGTTAGAATTGGCCATTCCAACAATAGACAAATTTATTTGTAGGAATGATTTACTACGAGATATGATGAAGACATGACAGTGAAAATGACATCAAAGGATAGTGCCTGGAGCTACATCAGAGATTGGAGGATGATCGAGTTGGTGTGTGTAAAGTGTGATGGAAACAGATATGCATGTTCAATTGCGAGGAGATTATTTCAACAATAGGTCTTCGTTGTTGCATCTTGTCAGCGAGCATGAGGAGGCATGCTTGGAAGTAGTCACCAGCATTGATATTGTGAACTAGGGAAGTGGCATTACGCTGTGATGCAAAGGAATTGGACACTGAAACGAAATTTTTTTTGTGTAAAATCGTTGAATTTTATGCATGTTGACATTGAATTTGTGAAGACGGAGGATCGGACCATGGAGTCCTGGATTTTCGCCTTGAGGGGGGGAATTTGTTATTGTTTCTCTTCATGTGGTTGTGAGTGCCTATGTCTGGATCATCTGTGCTCGAATGCACTGCATTGAGACCAGTTGAAAAGTCCTCGATCTGTTTCTTTATTAGTGGACCCCTCAGAGGTAAAGTTAATTTGTTAGAATTCGCGACTCTAACACATGACAGGATAAGCATGGAGTTCCAAAAATTTACTTGACAAAGACAAAGATGCCTAAGATATGAACAATGAAAGGATGAGGTGAAGGAGCAGCAACATCGATTATGATGGACAATGAAAGTGAAAGTTTGTTTTGTGTGAGTTTTTTTAAATAGACTCTTGATGATGAGTCACACAGTTGAATGGTAATCAAATCTAGGATGTTTTTTGTAGTGGTCATGTTATGTACCTAGTAACTCCAATAGTTGGAGTATGTAATGTAAGCCTTGTAAAGGCATATGTATACCTGTGAAGTTCATGGTTATCTAAAAACCACTTTGTAATTACAGGTTTATGGTCAGCCGGAAATCACCTTTTGTCACTTTGAAGTGATGGTTTGTGGTGAACCAGAAACCACATATAGAGCCTTCACGGCTACAGAGCCTTAGTGGCTACGGTGTCCCGGGTGCACACAGGAGCTTCAATGCCCACATGAGTAGGTGGACTGCAGTAAACACCTCACTCACAGGTCTCAGATATTTTTGTTTCTGAGCATAGGAGGGTCGGCGCGTTTTTCTGTCTGACAATCGCGTCGAAAGGCGCAATCAACGTGACTGTTATGGATTGTTATTCACGCGTAGGTATTTGGCTTAGAAAGGCGTTATCTCTCTTTTGGCAGTTCTGCACATGGGATTTGCCCTTTTGTGGTGGATATGAGTCGTAGACATTATTGTCAATTCTGCACATGGGATTCGCCCATTTGTGGTGGATTTGAGTCGCAGACACATCTTTTTTGTTATGATTGACCACAAGTAGATTTTGTGAATCGATCTCGTGACAAGTAGTCATTAAGGGAGGGTGTTGGAATATGTGATTCCTACTTGTTTGTGGTTGTGACTTTCTATATAAGGATTTTGTTCCTATATCATAGGAGGTCGCTAAAACTATATATATTTCTATTTTGGTTTATGGTTGAGAGAATATCTCAACCACATTATTCTGCGCTCAATATAGTTTTCCTATCTTGAGACTATACTTCATGTATATATGTGTGTAATCTCTTTGATTAATATATATAGTTTTGCATAGTAATTTTATCTAATCAAACATATGTATATGTACAATTAGATGGATACTTATGTCACGTCCCCCATTTTATATGATATAAAAATATAGCTGCACCCATCAATCTCAATAAACAATCTGATTTGGATAGAATTAGTGGGCGGCCATAGTTTCAGGGAAAATGAATCTAGTGATGTTATCATCGACCATCCATTGCGGCGAAATTTATCATGGCCGTCTTCAGGCCACCCCCTTCAATATATTTGGCAATCGAGCTTCTCAATAGTAGATTTCTGAGCCTCTATGGCAATGAGAAGCGCAGGCGTGTTTATAAAACAACTATGGTGCCTTCTCATGTTATTAGCGGATCATCTTTTTAGTCTCCCCATATCTCACGTTAGTTTGTAGTAGAATTCACTTCGTTTCTTCTTTTCAAATATCTCATGTTTCTTGAATGCTATTACCATGACAAGTTTGCGAATATTTATATTGATTGATGTTTTCATTTTGCTAATATTTACAGTCATAGATTATTCATTCTGAAATCGATTATATTAAAATATATTTTTAGTAATAGTTTTATTTTGAAGGTAGTTATGTTTTTAAACTTCATTCCATAGAGTGAAATTCAGTTTATAATTTATTTATGGTATTTAATTATTATTTATGTTTTTTTTTTTATGTATATAAATGTTGATGTTTATTGAAAATTAATGTTTATGAATATTTTATACTCATTTAATTTATATAATTTTCTTAATATAATTTGTATATTAATTTTATACAAATTATAATTAGAAAATCTTTTTTTTTATATTGAATTTATTTATTTTAAGTTCAAATTAATGGTGGTTAATTCTATTTGAAATCTTTGTTTAGGTTTTCTTACGGATGTCAATTTGAAGCACTTATGAAGTAGTTGTTAGCATTTCCATTTGTTGAGTCTCTGTAACATCTTCTACCTATACAACAATGTTCATTGAGATTCCTTGGTTCGCATTTTCAAAAGTTTGAAACCTCCTGATTGTAGTGGAATACTTTTCTTGCAATTCAGTTGATCATTGTAGGACCTATAGTGTTAGTTGTTAGTATTTTCATTTGTTGAACCCCTCCAACATCTTTTACGAGTACAACAAAGTTCATTGAGATTTCTTGGTTCTCATTTTCAAAAGTTTGGAACCTCCTAATTGTTGTGGGATCCTCTCATCTTCAAAAGTTTGGAACCTACTAATTTTAGTGGGATCCTCCTCTTGAAATTTAGTTGATCATTATGGGACCTATAATGTTAGTGACCACTTGCATCTTTCTTTTTTTAAATGATTTTTTCCAATAGATTTTCTCCTTTTCACTACTTATCATTGTTTATATTTAGGTAACTTATCAATCCTTTTTGTGTGGACCCAATCTTTCTTATGCTTACTTCTAACATTTTTCTTTAGGGGAGGTGTTAGCATTGATGTTTTGGAATGCTCTCTTTTTTCCAATGATCCAAGTATAGTGAGTTGTAAATTTTTATAGCCATGTTTATATAACTCCGGCCTTTTCCATTTTTATAAATCAAAGACATCTTTGTGTAATTTTCATACCATAAATAATACATTTGATACCCTTACATGATCTTTATCCTTTCCCAAATTACTCCAACAACTTACCAAATTACTATGATTAAAAAAAAATATGATGAGTCTTTCCCAAATTACTCCAACAAATTACCAATTTACTATGATTAAAAAAAATATGATGAAGATGAGAAGATATGAAATTTCTTCTCACTCCAACATAAAAAGATAACATGTCCCATATTATTTGTTTGATGTAAATTTACATTACATAGTGAAAAATTGAATATTATTGTGCATACTATTTTTTTTCATATCTTCTAAGATTTTGGTCTTTCTCAAGAACCGTTTTTAAGATTGTAAAAAATCACAATTGAAAAACATCAATTGTCATATTAATAATGATTATAACCCAAAATAAAAACATGCCTTAATTACCATTAAGAAAGTTACTTTGCTAGTTTTTGAGAATATGAACCAAGAAAATCCAAACTTAAATTAGCCTAGCACCATTATAAAGGAGCAATTAAACTATGAGTTTACTGAGTTTTTGGCAAAGGTATACTTACTTTACTATTCTAGTAACCATTATTAACATATTAATAGTAATATTATGTTCTCGCTTTTTTCACCCATTTTTTCCGAGAATTTTGTTGGCATCCTCTTTAGTGAAACTAGCATTAAGGAAATATTTTTTTTTTGGATCAGACTAATATAATATTACTGCATCAAAAAATATTGGAGGCTATTTAATCAACTACTAACCAAAATGAAAATAATAAATTAACGATGGAAGTAGAGAATAAGCTAAAAGAATGATGGTTATCAGATGCAACATGTTTATAAAAAGGACTACATGAAAACCTACACCAATTTTTAACGAAAAGGTTATTATAATTAGAACTTGGTGACTTGCGCCATTAAAGTTTCCAATGAAGATCATTTTAATGAAGAGTTAAGGCAGGTATCAAACCTTAAAATTTTTAGGGGTATGGGTATGAAAAAAAGGATCTTGAAAGAGATATGGTTGTACACTAAAAACAAAATGAATAGGAAAGGGGTAACACACATGTTTATCGTAAATATAAAAAAAAATAGACATGATGACAAAAATATTGAAGAAGATAAATGTAGATGTATTATTCCTCAAAATAGAATTGGTAGGATGGCTAATTCAATGAAGTATTTATCTAATATTAAACTATGTAAAAGTGTGCATTCTATTCCATGTTCATGGAACAAACTTTAGATTGGTGAGATGGGAAGATCTGTTCAAGGTTAAAAAAGCATTTCACATATTTAAGATAGGGTCAGCACTTGTAGAGCCTATGCATAACAATAGTCACTCAAATTTTCTTGTAAGATGCAAAAGTGTTGAAGTTTTTTTGCTACACCAACGATTACCTTGAGTGGGTAGTTAGTCCCATATTCCTAGAGAGGAAATTAGTACACATAATTGATTACCAATGAGGTGAATATTACAATCACTTCAAAACCCCTTATGAAGCACAACATGAGGAATCATTTCTTGAGAAAAATTGTTGCACATCAACCTAATTTATAGAAGAAACTTGGGATAAAATCATCAAAAACATTAGAGGGTCCACTCTTATCATAAAGTGGTCAGATAAAAATAGATCTAATTCCTCGGAGGAATCCCCTATCCTCTATTCTCTTTCCCTATATGCAATTTTTATGGGGCCTCTAAAGGAAACCTGGGCACAATAGGTTTTGGTGGAATCTTTAAGAATAATTGTGGAGAACCTCTTCTCATTATTATAGGCTCTATGGGCGTCAACATAAATAATGCTACATAGTTCTTCACTCTACAACAAGGACATTAAGTAGCTCAATCCTAGGGCTTTCAAAAACATAAAGTAGAAAGGGACTCTCGTTTACTTATCAAAACTATTAAATGACTACAAAATGTATCCAACCTTGATAAATTATCAAGCTATTGGACGCTTGGAACTCATATATAGTTATAATTTCTTAGATCTTGAATCGAATATAAGCCGTCATCCCAATGCATGTTTGGTGAGGTCGAAGGAAGGTAACATATTTTCTTCCCAACATACGATGCTAAGATTCCAGCTTAAACATGATTCCTCCCACTTCACAATTCCACCTTTATCCTTGATGATATCATGCTTATATCCAAATATACAAAGCATCTCTTCATAGTGTCACACAATGCAAGGGAATATCTCTCTGATCAAGGTATAAAAATCATCAAAAGAGTCAAAATGGATGAGGCATTTATTGACATATTTGTTTCCTTTTAGACTGCAATGGCTTATTGTAGTGTTTACATGTCTTTTAAGGATATGCACCATTGCACAGTCTCACATTTTTATAAGTACTAAATAGATATATTTTGTATTTTTCGACTTGCTAGGCTATCCATGATATCATATCAACTATGTCTTTAGTCTCAGTCCTCATGCTTATCATGCGAATTTTAGTTCTAAGAAACTCTTCTTCTCTAATTGGACTCGTTTTCCATTTTATCATGCCAATTTTAGTTCTAAGAAACTCTTCTATAATTGGGCTCATTTCCAGATGACAATAAAAAGTGTTGTTGATACTCTATTTTCTATTAAAGTTAGAGAGAGCAACCATTGCACAGAAATAACACATAATAATTAATTGTATTACTGCTCACAAATCAATAGAGATTACATACATATATATAGTTGAACTCAGATCCAACTAATTATGATCTTAGAGAGATAAGTTGAGAGAATCTCTCAACTTCCTCAACAAACCCAAACCAAACTAAGTAAGCATAATCCTAAGAAATCCTAATACCCTCCCTTAATGCTTACTTTACAAAACATATAATACTGAATCATAACTACAAAATAATTACAACACTTTGAACTTTCGTCTCTTTATCTGATCTAGTCTTCATCAACAACTCTACCCACTCTGCAATCTTCTGGACTCCGCTCTTTCTTTCTCCACATCTTCAAGCCTACCTTCCAACTCATTTAAAGTACACCTACTTCTGACTAGCAATGTTGAATTTGTAACATTAAAAAATATTGACACCCCCGAAGAAGAGTCTCGACACTGAACTACCCTATTGAAATATTTCCATCTGTGAAATAACCCCAAAGAATAAATTTCAACAGTTGTATAGGAAAATATTCTAGGTACAGAATATGATCAGCGATCAATCCTACAAAGTGACCTTTACACACTTAGAAACTCACAAGGTAAAGGTAACATGTAATTGTTGATCTTGGAGCACCGAAGTAAAACAAGAGTCTACAACTTTATAACATACTGGACATAGTCAGACTAGTAACATGCTCTTGTGGCACCGAAGAACATGCAAGAAATACAAGCTTGAGCTACATCACTATGTTCAAAATTTGGTTCTTATTTACAACTTAAACAATATAAAATAACAAATTTGACATATTCAAGTCCACACAAAAAATCCTGTAATAGCACAAATATTAAACGACAACCTCTCATTTTCTCACGGAATTTTGCACTGCGGTTTTCTCTTTTTAATCCAGCCAACAGATCCTGTAATTTTGCACTGCGGATTTAGCTTTTTGTTCACTCTCCCATGCCACAATAAACGACTCTTCTCTCTTCAGTCTATTCAACACTACCACAGTTTTAGCCTCTTTCCAGGCCTCTATTTCATATCTCTTGCTTCTGGTCCCCATTGCCATTAACTTTCCAGAGTTGTGCAGATACCTTTTCATGGAAGACGAATGAGAACCTCTCCCACACATGCCTACAGTTACAATCTTCCTTCCTGCTTCTACATTCGATCTCGATTTGTCCCACTCTGAAGTAGTTGATTCACTGCCTGATGATTCGAGTGTTTCCTTGCTCTTGTTGGAGCTTCCAACCTATTTGATCTCGGGTAGTTTTATGCTCTGCATTGGGGTAGATGGTTTAAACCTCTGAAATAAAAATTTGGGTTGTATTACAATCTTTCTGTGGTAGCTACCATTAGAAATAGCATCTCGAATACAATTCGATTCAATTTCTGGGTCTGATTTCATCACCGCCTTTGATATTGTAATGCTCGAGGCTTCTTGTTCGCTTTGAGTCGACTGAATTGTTGGGAAAGAATACCCGGACAAGCTCTTGCTAGATAAGTTTGATCGTCTCACAGAGAACCCATGGTACTTCCGTACCTTAGAACAATGTAATTCTTTAACCTCATTTGCTGCAGAAACCAAGGTCTCCCGATTAGTGAATACAGTGATGGAAAAATATTAACAAGATATATTTTGTAAGTTTAGGCGTTGGTCACATCCCGCGTGTAGAATGAGTCACGACTACGCCACGCCCATTGTATAGTTGTAGGCATCTCTACAGGTAAACAATAAACACACAGTAATCTCACAAATAGAAGAATTCAACACCCTTAATCTACATATGTACAAAGAACCTCTCCCAAACTATTTCATCTTCGTGGGCACTCCCGTGAGGGATTAAGCCTAGCTAGGCTCCGATACCATATTAAAGTTAGAGAGAGCAACCATTGCATAGAAATAACACACAATAATTAATTGTATTACTACTCACAAATAAATAGAGATTACATACATATATATAGTTGAACTCAGATCCAACTAATTCTAATCTTAGAGATAGAAACTGAGAGAATCTCTCAACTTTCTCAAAAAACCCAAACCAAACTAAGTAGGCATAATCCTAACAAATCCTAATATTTTTTAGTAAATCAATTAATTTAAAAAGTGCTTTTGGTATACTCTATTTTATAGTAAATCAATTAATTTCTTTTTTAAGAGAAAAAATGAAAAAAAAACAAATAAAAAATTTAATGATGTTAATTGTCGTAATAATGCTAAGCCAAGTGAAGCTTAAATGCTAATTAATTTAGTTACTATTTGTGAAAATTCCTTAAGAAAATCTTTGTGAGAACTATTATTACTAAAATGAATGACAAATTTTTTAAGTTTTCATATTCATAAAAAACAAATGCACACTTAGTCATTACATTCATCTATAAAAAAAGACTAAAATTTAAAAAAATCACACATTGCTTCTCAATGCATAGTATATTTAAAACTATTACATCCATATATTAAGGAAGACTAAAATTTAAAAAAAATCACACCTTCCTTCTCAATGCATGGTATATTTAAAACTAAAATAAATATAGACAAGTTACGTCAATTAATTTTTTATTATATAAAAAATAACGAAATTTTAATTAAATTTTTAAAATTGAAATATAAGAATATTTTAGCATGTATATTAGTTGAATTTTCATTATATTTGAAAAAATAAATGAAATATTTTACAATTTAAGTTGGAAGACTTTGGCATTCTCATTTCACTACAATCTTGCTAAATGTACATGAAGGAGATAAGAGTCGTAGAAATTCACAAAATATTTAGAATATTACGGATTTCATCTTGAATCGTACACTTACATAATCATATCGATAAATGAACATTTTCATGATTAAAAAATAATAATAAATATAAAAAAATCGGCAAACATTAATAATAATAAAATTAAAAATATTAAAATAAATTTTTCCTCTGACCAAATTTACTAAGTACGCCGTATTTATGCAAAATCAAAGATATGTGCAATTAGATAGACACTCATGTCACGTTCCCCATTTTAAATTATATAAAAATACAGCCGTCACCCTTCAATCTCAATTAACGGTCTGATTTGAATACAATTATTGGGCGGCCAAAGTTTCAGAGAAAATGAATCTGGTGAGGTTACCATCGACCAACCATTGCGGAGAAAATTATCCATGTCTATGTTCAGACCACCCCAATCAATATATTTGGCAATGGCGCTTCTCAATAGTAGATTCCGAGCCTCGATGGCAATGAGAAGCGGAGGCGTATTTGTAAAACAACTATGGTGGCTTGTCACGTTATTAGTGGATCATCTTTTTACTCTCCGCATATCTCACGTTAGTTTGGAGTAGTATTCACTTCGTTTCTTACTTCTCTTCAAATGTCTCAGGCTCCTTTGGTTGGAAAAAGAATGTGATTATCACACCAAGTTTGTCCATATTTGATGACGATGATGGTTCACGTTGACAAATATTAATATGCTCGATTGGACGGATGTTTTTATTTTCTAAATATTTATATTAATAACTTTTTTAAAACTATATTTTTTTCTAATAATAATTTTATTTAAAAGGCATAACGTTTAATTTAGTAATAAAGTTATGTGATTATTTATTATATTTTATTATATTTTTTATGTTTTTGTTAAATGTATATATCTTTCCGATTGACGTAAGAGTTTTATTTAATAGTTAATATAAGATGATGTGTTTTTCTTCAAATAAAAATAAAATGTTTTTTAAATAGAAAAGCAATATAAAGTATAATAAAAAAGACATATTGCTTATTATAATTTAATATCAACTTTTAAACAAAACAAAGTAATTAAATGTAAAAAAAATATATAAGTGAAATATTTAAATCTTGAATTTTAAAAATTATATACTTTTCGTAATATTTAAAAGTAGTTTTATTAAATGTTAGATATGGTGTGGAATTTAGTTTAGTGTTTATTATGGTATTTAATTCTTATTATTTTATTATATTATGTTTTTGATAAATGTATATATGTTTTGATTGAGATTAGAGTCTCATTCTATAGTTTAGTATGAGGATGATGTGTAAATTTTCAGGTGTTCTTAAAATATAAATAAATTATTCTCTAAATAAATAAATAAAGTCAACTATAATAAAAAAAACAAGAATTAATATTATTCTATATATCTTACAAATATGTTATGCATGTTTAGTTTTTTTCCACAATAAGATAAAGTAACTGCAAGTAAAAAAATATATGAGTAAAATGTTTAAACCTTAAACTTTTCAAAAATATTTCAATACAAGATTTAAAATAAATTTTATGAAAATATTTCATAATAATAATAATAATATTTTAATGTTCCATATAATAAAATATCTAACCTACAAAGAAAAAAAGTAATACAAAAAATATCTAGTCTTTAATTATAATATGCATGTTTAAATAATATTATGTATACTTAAAAATATATTGATAACCAAAAAAACCATTTTAATATGCTCAAAGTAGTTTAAGAATAAAACTTGGCAATGCACATGTTTTGTCAAATATATTAATTTCAACTATATACTTTATATATAATTTAAAAATACTATTTAAATAATGAGAATATTATACAGGGAACTACTAAAGATTCATTGGAATCTATCATAGCATGACAGGGGTGCTATTTTTTTCCAAAGAACTCTAAAAATTGTTTACATGCGAAGAAATTTGATTTCTCTAGACTTATATTAAATTCGTGTTTGTATTATTAAGCAAGAAAAAATTATGTTATCAAGATTTTCTATTCATTTAATTTATATAACTACCATAATATAATTTTATTCAAATTATTAGTTTAAAACCAATTTTTTTTTCATGTTCAAATTTAATATTAGTTATCAATAAAAAGAGTAAAATATTAAATATATAGCAAATAAAATTTTTCCAAATAAATCATTTAAATTATATAATTGTGCTATGTATAATTTTATACAAATGATCAATTGTATATGTTTTGAAAATTAATATTTATGAATATCTTCTAATCATTTTATTTATATAACTAGTCTCATATAATTTTATACTCAAAAACCACATTAAATATTTAAAAATATATTTTTAAAGTTCTAATTAAATATTAATTACCATTAAAAATTATAAATATATTAAATATATTGTAAACAAAAATGGTGCACACGTTTTCTCAAAAAATTGTCCACGTATTTTTTCAAAAATTATATATATATATTAAATATATAGAAATATTTTCTCCATGAAACTAATATAATCTAGATAAGACTAATATAATCTAGCCAATAGAAAACAAAAATGGAAAATTATTTAATAATCTACGTCCCTAAAAGAAAATATTAAATTAAATTAATAAATGAAAGGGAGCCCATTACAGAAGTATCTTCATTGCGATGGAGAGGTGCATCGATAACAGTACATCAATTTAGGTATGATACATCTTATTAAATGTGATTGATTTTAATTAAAAATAAAAATAAAAAATCAAGTAATGAAACTATAGAGTATTTAACAATCATATAAATAAACCAAAATTTTTTTTAGAACAACTCAGCTTGATAAATCCAGCACATCAACCCAGTATCCATCATAAACCATTTCTACAAGAGAGACAATGTTTGTGATATCTCTCTTCTGCTATGGGTCTCCGCCAAAGTTAATAATTTTAATCAAATACATTTTACATCATGGGAAATTTTTCATTCAAACGAAACAAAATATAGTTTGTAAATACTATTTGTCCATTCTACATAAAGCCAACATAACAATGTCAAATAAAACAGATAGCAAGAAACAATAGTTCTGTAGAAGGAGGTTAATGCAGAACACCCAACAACTAAATCCATGTTGCATATAAAGATAACCAGAAATTAGAAATTAATAACATAGACACAATAGTAAAGAGTTCACTAAGATCACTTCCTCAAATTACAGCAAGAATATATAAACACACAGGAATGATCTCAAACTACATGTCATTTTGCACATCCTTCATCGAACAAAAAAATCATTAAATAAATCCTGCAGTAATGTTCCTCAATATAAAATATGAAATTTTCAAAATTGCCTAGTCATAGATCAAAGTCTGGAATTGAAGAAAAAATATATGAATTTTCATTTAAACTAATGATGAAAATGAACTCTACCTCCCTGTAGGTTATAAATCTGACTCTTCCAAGCTTGCACAATCCCATAAAAAATCGTTATTAAAAACAAAGACGTGTAAAAATATACAAATATAAAGCCTCACAAATGTGTTGATAATCCTATAAACACATTATGCATTCAACATCCAACCGATAATATAATCAGATTTGGCATTCAGTGGCCTTTCTCTATAACTGGAACTAGATACCAAATTGCAAAATCATTTTGCCCCTCTATAACTGGAACTCAGATACCAAATTGAAAAATCTTTTTGCCTCTCTATAAGTGGAACTCAGACACCAAATTGCCAAATCATGGGAAGACGCATTAAAAATTAAAAAAGCTTCAAGTGGTATAATAAAAGCATGAGAGCAGCAGACATAAATTTTGAATTCAGGAAGTTAAACCATCAAGATAAAACCAAGCCCTTCCAAATGCTTATCAAATCTGAAATTTATTTTTGTTGAATCAAAGACAAGTAATCTCTATAAAACTTCCATTAATGAGAACAAAATAATTATTGCACAAATTACAAATCAGTTGGCTAGCAAGAGAAACATATGGCTGTAAATTCTCTAAACCATGCGATCAACTAAACATTATCAGAAACACCAAAATATGAAAGAATATATGTCTATAACGCAATTCAGAAGTAAAAGGCATTATTGAGTAATTTTATGAAGAATCAATTACAAAACACATTTTACAATTTTTCCTTGCTATCTTTCAAAACTTGTTTCCACTGAAAAAAAAAAAAAGATGAAAATTAATTTCAGTGTAGATGTTGATTTCTAATTATATTTGACTACTTCCACTAAATAAATAAAGACTCTTTTTATATTTACTCCATAAATCTCTTTATATTTACAATAAGTCAAAAAAGAAGTTTTATTTAGGTGAAGCCTATATTCCAAATACCATGGGCCAAATTATTATTAATACCATGGGCTAAATACCATATTTATGAAAGAGCTCTGGTAAATAAATAAATCAATATAAACGAGGTATAAAAAGGCATGATAAATATATAAAAACATATCAAATATCATTATAAATCAACATCTAATTATATACCAAGTCTATGGGCCAAATATCATTGTAAATAAAAAAGGTGTGGTAAATAAATAAAACCTTTTTTTTTAAATTTACTCTATAAATCTCTTTATATTTACAAACACTCAAAAAATAGGTTTTATTTAGGTGAATCCTATAGGTCAAATACTATGGGCCAAATTATTATTAATATCATGTCAATAAAACCATTATTATCCCTAATATTAATATCAAAATATTAATAATAATATTATTATTATTAAATCGAATATTCATATTAATATTATTATATTTAATAACTTTGGATTAATACAATATTAAATTTTCTATATTATTATATACATTAATGTATCATGATATATATTAACTCTAGATATATATGGAAGGGAAGAACGAAGACATAGAGTGATAGAGGTGGAGAGATAGAGGGAGTGAGAAGGGAGAGATGGCGATAAAATCAAGGAGAGGGGAGAGGAGGAATGAAGAGAGAGAGGGAGAGAAGTGAGAGAGATAGAAAAGGGTACGCGAGGAAGAGGGAGACATAAATATGGAGGGAGGGGAGAGGAGGAGAGGGGGGGGAGATAGTGAGAGGATTGGAGGGTAGAGAGAGAGAGTTATGGAGGAAGAGAGAGGATTATAGGGAGAAGAGAGAGGTGGGGGAAGAGAGAGGGAGGTAGGAGAGGAAGGGAGAGAGAGGAAGGAAGAGAGAGAGGAGAAGAGAGGGAGGGAGATAGGAGGAGAGAGGGAGGGATAGAGAGATCGAGTTGGAGGGAAGAATAAATACATAGAGAGCAAGAAGTGGAGAAAGAGAGGGAGTGAAAAGGGAGAAATATAGAGAGTGTGTGCATGTTTTGGGGTGAGATAAAGAGAAAAAGGAGAGATGGAGGGAATGGGGGGAGAAGGAGAGAGGGAGGGATATATTGACAGAGTTGGAGGGTGAAGAGAGGGAGAGAGAGGGAAAGAGAGAGATATAGACATGGGAGAGAAAGGGAGAAAGGGGAAGGAAGAGAGAGAGGATGTGAGAGAGTGGAGAGAGGGAGGGAAAGAGAGATGGAGTTGGAGGGGGGAGAGAGGGAAGACGATTTATTTCACTAGATGCATTGATTTCATTGTGGATGGTGATTTCTAATCCTATTTGATTTCTTTCACTATATGCATTGATTTTAGTGTAGATGTTGAGAGAGAGAGAGAGAGAGAGAGAGAGAGAGAGAGAGGAAGGACAAGAGAGAGGACTTGAGAGAGAGTAAGAGAGTGATGGGGGAAGAGAGAAAATTGGAGGGAATATATATATATATATATATATAGAGATAGAGAGAGAGAGAGAGAGAGAGAGAGAGAGAGATGGATTTAGAGGGGGAGAGAGGGAGGGAAGAAGAAATACAGAGAGATTGATAAGTGGAGAGAGAGAGATTAAGTGACAAGGGAGAGATGGAGAGAGAGTGTGTATGTTTTCGAATGAGATAAAGAGACAAAGAATGAGATATGAAGAGAAGGGATGAGAGAAGGAGAGAGGTAGGGATATAGTAACAGAGTTGGAGGGTGAAGAGACAGAGCAATAGAGATGTAGGAGAGAAATGGAGAGATAGGAAGGAAAGGGAGGATGTGAGAGAGTGGAGAGAGGAAAGGAAACAAAGATGTACTTTGAGGGGGGAGAGAGGGAAGAAGATTTCATGCACTAGATGAATTGATTTCAGTGTAGATGGAGATTTCTAATCCATTTTGATTGCTTGCACTAGATGCATCGATTTTAGTGTATATGTTTATTTATAATTATATTTAATTTCTTGCACCATATGCATTGATTTCAATGTAGATGATTGCTAATCCTATATGTTTTCTCACAATAAATGCATTGATTTCAGTGTAGACGATGATTTTTTATCCTATTTGATTCCTTGCACTAGATGCATTAATTTCAGTGTAGATGTTGATTTCTAATTATATTTGACTACTTCCACTAGATGCATTGATTTCAATGTACATGATTTATAATCGTATTTGATTGCTTGCACTAAATGCATCGATTTCAGTATAGATGGTGATTTCTAATCCTATTTGATTTCTTGCACTACATGCATTGGTTTCAGTGATGTTGGTTTCTAATATTATTTGCTTACTTGCACTAGATATATTAATTTCAGTGTAGATGTTGATTTCTAATCCTATTTGATTACCTGCATTAGATGCATCCATTTCACTGTAGATGTTTTCTAATCCTATTTCATTGTTTGCATTATATGCATTGATTTCAGTGTAAATGTTGATTTCTGATTTGATGTAATTGGATGTACATTGATGGTACATTAATTTTAAAGTGATTGGATTAACATTGTGCATTAATTTCACTGTAAGCAGGCAAAATTATTGACAATGTACATTTATTTTTATTTTTTAGTAATTCAACCTACTAATATCGAAGAGAAAGAGAGAAAATGTATGATTTTTAGTACAATAGTTCTAGAAAAATATTTAAATGATTTATGATTTCAATTGTGATTTTCATATAATCGATATGAACAGATGACAAAACTAACAAAGGTGACAATAAGAATAATAGAAGAAAATAATTTGATATTGATTACAATGAAGACTATTTGTAATTGAGTGCATTCTTATTATTCACATTTTCTATCATTCAACAGTATTACATTGTCACTTTGCATTCATATCACATTTGAATGATATGATAGGTGTATTTGTTATTTAATATATTAATTATTTCATTTTTATGATCACCAAACATATTTATATTAATAACATTTGTTAGAATTTCTATTTCTAATCTTCAAAATTTCAAAGTATGATGTACGTCTCCAAAATATACAAAAATTTTAATAATTTGAAAAATGTGACATTGATGCCTCCAACCGGAACCAGCCTAGATCCATCTAACTTTGGACTATGCCGGTAGGATCAAATCTCTGAGAAAACCTTCTCAAGTTTACTCAAAAAATAGGTTTGCACCTCGAGATTTGATCCTCTGCGTATGATAGATCCAAAAGAGGGATCAATGAAAATCACACCACTTTTTAACTAAAAGCTCATTGTAATTAGAACTTGGGGACTTGGGCCATTAATGTTTCCGATGAAGATCATTTTAATGGAGAATTAAGGCATTTATCAAAACTTTTTGGAGAATGGGTATGAAAAGAGCGAAGGCAACTTGAAAGAGATATCAGTGAAACAAGAAGAGGGTTGTGAATAAAACAAAAGGAATAAGAAAAGGTTACTCACATATGTTTGTCGTTATATAACAAAATCTAAAATACAATATACATGATGAAAGAAACATTGAAAAAGATAAATGTAGATGTTATGTTCTTTATGTGTAATATAATTTTAATTGGTAGGATGGTTAACTTAACGAAGTATCCACCTAATATTAAATGAGTGTTTTCACAAGGGTGCAAAGAGAACATCAGAGGCATAGTAAATGGATTGTCGATGTCTAGTGATGTGTTGTAGGTGAAATATTTTGACGATCAATAAACAATGGCGAAGAGAAGATGGTGCAGGCTTTCATGATGGCGAATTCCATGATGTAATTTTCTTGCTACGTGAAGGTTACACTTGTCAATATTTTACTCGACAGAAGAACGATGAGAAATATTTTTGATTGGGTGAGGTTAATAGTGTTTGCTCACCCCACTCCAGCAAAGATAATCTCTCCAATGTAACTATATAAAAGTGTGTGTTATATTTCATATTCAGGGAACAATTTTAGATTGGTGGGATGGTAAGATTTATTCAAGAATAAATTAAATTAAAGAATAAATTAAATTATCAAATGGAAATTATAAATTAAAAGTAAGATTTAGCAAAACAAAACCTTATAAAAAATATGAAAAAATAACTCAAAAATGAAAAATCTTAGAATAACAAGTTGGTTTGTTTTTTGGGGTAAATTTTCAACATTTTTTTATAATGGTGTTAAAGTTAAAATACATGTCTCCCAAAAACCTTAAAATTCCAATGATTTTTAGGCATATAAGTAAGAATAAAATATCACAAATGTGAAAAGCCTTAAAAATTCTAACGATTTTCAAGTACGACATTAAAGATCAAATATAATGACCTAGAAAAACCTTAAAATTTTGACAATTTTCAACCATGGAATTAAAACAAAAAAATTCTGATTAAAAAGACTTTAAAAATGAACAATGGAATAAAAAAAGTTATTATACCACGAGTAATTTCTTTTCTAGATGTTAAACGTATAATTATTTTAAAATTTTAGCCTCATACAACTTGACACATTGCAACAAAAATTTAAAAATCAACCATCAAATTGACACACAATGTAGAGGAATTCGACTGATTACAATGAAAACTTAAAAACAAACAATGAAATTGACACACTGTGGGGGAAACTTGATCTATTATAACGAAATATCTAAAATCAACCAACAAATTGACACATAATAGGATCAAAAAGATAGTCAAGGATTCAGACAAACCCTGTTGAAAAATTACAAATAATAAAAATAACAAATAAATATAAATGACAAATAAAAACTAAAAATAAAAAAAATAAAAGAAAGAAAGAATGAGTAAATAAAAATATATATTAGTATTATACTATATAACTATAACTATATATATATATATATATATATATATATTAAAAAGAAAAGATTATTAGAATTAAAAAATAAAAATAAAAAATATATAAAACCAGACGAAATAAAATAAAATAAAAGAAAAAAAATTAATTTAATATATATATATATAATAAAATAAAATATTGTGGTTTCTCGATCCCCTCAGTGTGAGTTGGCTAATTTCTTGAATTAACGAAGTTTGATGCAGGGGTCTGGGCTACGCTTTGCGAATTCCCAGAATCAACAAACCCCCGCTCAAACACATGGCCCCTCGATCCCCTTGGTGTGGCTTAGCCAATTTCAGAAATCGAAAAGGCTAATTTTTATTTTCTTTATTTCTTATAAAAAAAATTATAATTATTTTTGTAAATGTCATTTTTTTTCTTCTTATTTTGATGTCTTTTATTTTTTATCCCTTTTTTTTAATTGATTTTGTTTTATGTTTTCTTTAATGTGTTTTTTTAATTTAATTTTATTTTTATTTTGATTTCTAGTGTTTATGTTTTGTTATTTTATTTTATTTTATTCTTAAAATTTTATCTCAATCATTTTTTTTGGATTTTTTTTTCCAAATATCATATTTTTTTATATAAAATTCATAAGAATTTCCTAAAATTTCTTATTTCCTGGTTATTTAATTTAATTTTTCCAGAAAAAATGTTTTTTATAACATGTTATTTTTAACAAAAATATTCGAAATATTAATTAACTCTATATATATATATATATATATATATATATATATATTGATAGTGGTGGTGATGATGGTTCACGTTCCTTGAGACCAATATTTGGTCTATCGAGACCCTAAAAGAAAGAGTTATTTAATTTGATTTAGATTTTATTCCTATGCTCAAAAAGCTTTGAAGCCTCCCTAGCTCACCATAATTTTGACATTTTAAAAGGCTATGAAGGTCGGTATTGCAACAAAGATTATGAGGTGAAAGCTAATGTAGTTGTACGGGCACTCTAAGAGGAAGTGATTTTCATCCTCGATGTTCATATTCTCACGGAGATGGTAGATCCTTTCCATCCATGGTGTTTTAGGAAGCATCCAACAACCTTTTTCACTGGAGCTCATGAGAGTTCGTTCTAATCTTGGCTATATTAATTTTCTTCTTTGAGCTAGTTAAAGAGAGATACTTTTGATCTTCTAAGGTGGGGTTGATGACCTCCTTATAACCTCCTTATAATACCTTAATTTTCTTTTAGCTACTAGATCTTTCTCACACCACATTTTTTCTTTGAACTTAGAAGTAACAATTTTTTTAATGTTATTGATGTTTTGCAATGCAACATTCTCATTTAATAAAACTCTCATTTAAGAAAGAAAACAAAATAAATAAATAATACTTCATTGAAAGACTAAAAAACAAATTAAATAAATAACATTAAAATAAATAAATAAATAAATAATACATTAAAAAAGACACAAGATTATATATATATATATATATATATATATATATATATTTAAAAACAAAATAATAATAATAATAATAATAATAATAAATTAAAAAATATTAAAAATATTTAAATAATAAGAAAAATAATACTAAAAAACATTAAAAAATTAACATAAAAAATTAAAAATAAACAAAAAATTGTGGCTTCTAGGGCTTTTGGGCGAGGCTTGCGTATTCCCGAAATCGTGAAGCTCGCGAATGAGTCATAGCGACCACGGCCTAGGGCAAAGGAGGTATGCACCTCTTCGCTTTAGGCTCGCGGGACCCTTCGGCCCTTGGGCGGGTCTTAACTAATTCCGAGAATCACAGCCCTCCCAGGCCATAAATTTTTTTATGTCAGAATTTGTTTAAATGTCCCCTATATATATATATATATATATATATATATATATATATTATTTCTTAAAAATTTTAATTATTTTTTTTTCAAATTTTGAATAATTTTGTGTTTTTTAAGGTTTTTAATTTTTATTTTTCTAATGTTTGTTGGTTCTTTATTTTTTTAACCTTTTTTATTTTTTATTTTTTTAATAGTTTAAATGTGTTTTTAGTTTTTTGAATTTTTATTGTTTTTAAATGGCATGCTTCAACTTTTTTTTTTTTTTTACTTCAAATTTAATTTAAATCTTTATTTTTTAATTTTATTTTCAAATTGTCATTATTTTTAATATTGTATTCATAAAAATTCTTGTTTCTTAGACACTGCTTTATTCAATTTTTTCATAAAAAAACTTTTATTTGACATGTCATTTTTAGAGAAAAGGTCCCAAAATATGTATTTGTTTAATTATATCTATATGCAAACTTGTGTAATTCTATCGGACTTTTAAAATTATTTTTTTTAGTGAAAGTTATTTTATGTATATTGAAATATTAGCCAACAATATATAAATATATAAGAAAATTTAACTTCAAAATATTAATTTTATTATTACTTTTAAACTTTGCAAAAAAAAATGAAAATTTCATTATAAAAAAAATCGCAAAGGAAAAAAAGCTAGAAATTTGGAAAACCCTTAAAAAACAAATATCTTAGGATGAAAAATATGAAGAGGAATAAGACAACTTGAAAAATGGTTAAATAATCAACATTTTAAAAAAAATTGTGTATACTTAGGACATAAGAAAATTTAAAGTATAAAAATATATGCTCTAAAAAAAATGTTGATGTTTTTCAAAATCCGCATGAAAATCACCAACATTTAAAAAAAACTATGCACACCCAATACATTAGAAATTTTAAAATTTTAAAAATAATCCCTCTAAAAAAAAAGGTTGATTTTGAATCAACACTTTTCAAAATTAGCATGAAAATCACTAACATTTTAAAAATATATATTCATACTTAATACATAGGAAAATTTAAAGTGTCAAAAATGTCTTAAAAAAATGTTGATGTTTTTCAAAATCCACATGAAAATCACTAACATTTAAAAAAAAAATATCAACAGTTAATACATTAGTTATCGAAAATTGAATATGAAGGTTTCATGAAATGATTTGCAAGCTAGTTTAGGTCTTTTATGAAATTCATCGTGATTGCAAAAGCACACAAACTAAAATAAATTTTGTAGAATTTAAAAAAATTTAATGGAAAATAACTAACATCTAAACACAACAAATTAATGACGAAGTTCAACCCTCCTAGGCTACATCTCCGAGTTCATCTTCAAATGGTGGCCTTTCTTATTATACGCTTAAATGTTCAAATACATAAACATACAACTCTCAACTTGAAAAAATAATATCTTGATTGCACCTATAATGCCCAAAAACCCCTAAATAGGCTCTTATTGGGCTAAAGAGGGCTTAAAAATGGCCATGATAGGCCTCCTTCTTTAAACTACCTTCAAAACACTCTACAAATTCTTATGCTCTCCCAACTTGGAAAAAAAGTGCCTCTGTGGTGTATTGGTATGGCGCTTTATTGGTATCTCATAGGTCCTGGGTTTGATCCCTTCCATATCCTATGGTACTGGTCATATGGAGTCAGATATGACCGAGGGGCATGGGCCATAAGCCACGTGCCCTCCCTGGCCTCCCTCTTACTTGTGTGGTATAAATATAACCCAGGCTTGGGGCACGAGGAGGGTGTCACACTCTCCACCCCTCTAAACACTACATTGTGGTTACTTTTCAACAATATAACCTGGGGCTAGGTTGGTCGGCCGTGTCCATTAGCCAGTCCCTCTCCCCCAATCGTTGAACCATATCACCATAAATGAAAGTCTTACACCATGATTTACAAGAAATATTGGCAACCGGGTTGGTTGGGTGTCTATTGCAAATTTGGGAGGTCATGTGTTTAATTCCTGCATAGGATTGTTGGGTGTTCAACTTATTTTTGGCCTCATGTGGAGTGCCACATGGCACCCTAGCTAAGGCCACGTGTCACTCCTGTTAGCACCTAATTTGAACGTTAGGCTGAAGGAAGGAAAATCAGGGTAACCTTAAACCATGCCCAGCCTTGTAGCTAGCCCTACAAGGTTAGGAGAGGGCTCTCTCTGGGAAAAGATATTTAATGAAATAATACTGCAAATTGATTTTAGGCTAGGTATAATAATTTGAGATGTATTTTATAAATTTCAAGGGATGTATGGAACACATGGGGCAGTTTGAATCTGGGGAATTAAATCAGGGATACAGGGTATTTCATGGGGCAAGGTAGGCAGGAATTTTAACAATTTAGTTTAAATAGTGATGGAATATTTAAGACTGGTGAGAATATGAAAAGGGCATAGGAGATGGATCCTTTTCAAATAGAAGAAAACATAGAGTATTGAATCATTAGGGAATTTTTGGGGCCCTAAAATGGGCCTCCTAAGAAAAATGTACAGCAAAAATAAACTTTATAACAACCAATAGGATTCAAGATGATGATGTCAACCATGGGGGATGATTTACCATTTTTTAAATAAAAGGGTAAAAATATTAAAAAATAATAAAATAATAAAACTACTTTTTCAACTCGTATTTTCAACTTATCTCCCAAAATTTTTATTCAAATTTCGAGTGGGAGTACTCGTTGGATGCAAAATTTAATTCCTCATCCAGGGAGTACCCATGTTGCATACTTTCGATGAAATCTACTACACGAAAAATGAGAAATACATAAAACTTGAACTTTCGATGGGTCCTACTACACGAAAAATGAGAAATACATAAAAAAATGTGATTATGTATGCAACATGGGTACTCCTTGGATGGGGAATTAAATTTCGCATCCAACGAGTACTCGCTCGAAATTTGAGTAAAAACTTTGGGAGATAAGTTGAAAATATGAGTTGAAAAAGTAGTTTTTCCATTTTTCCCCCTAAAATTTGATGATGTCATCAAATCTTATTTGATTTTTTCCACTATTATTTTATAATTTCCTTAGGAGGCCCATTTTAGACCTCAAAATTCCCCTAATGAATTTCCCAAGGTAGAGCATTAATAATGGATTCTACCTATCTATCTTGAAAGCATTCAACCAGATATATGAATGAATGAATGGTAAACATAAAAAATTTACAGATGAACACAAAGGAAAGAACAAATGCTAAAATTCATACCACAGGTATCCCACAAATAAGAGCTGCATATCTTTATTAATTCCCTGCCAAACTGTTACAAATGGAGCGCAGAGCGTCCTTAGTGACTTCCAAAATATTCCACACTATATTCCCCTTACTTCCTTTACAAATGATTGAAAATTACATTAAATAGACCAAAATTGAGGGGAGGAAGTCCACAGAAAAAGGGAGTTGTTTCACTACAATCCGAACATAGGAAAAATACCAACGATCTGCCCCTGAAAAGAAGGAACAACAATACATTTTTTGACGATATTGAAGATTTGCAAATGCTCTAACAAATGAGAAGAAGAAACTTGTAGAACCAGTCCCTTTAAATCATTGCTGAAGAAACCGTGAGGATTCTATGTCTGTATTTAGCTCTCGGACTTTGACTGTTGCTCTGTTTTTATCCTTTGAAGAAAACTAACTTTTGAAGGAAATGCCTTTGAAACCATAAAAATGAAATTTTTCCTTAAGTGAAGAAAATTCCCCTTTGGATAAAAAGAGCGAAGGGAAAGCGATGTGGGCCCGAATCACAATCGCAATCGGAAGAGGGGAAGGTGTATCACATAAGGGAGAGATGCGATGGAAATCTATGATTGCGATTAGTGTAAAGGGAAATGGATAAATAACAATCGCAATCAGAGATCGAAGCAGGAGGGCGCTTTGGAACGAGGCGAAAAAACTTGCGATGCGATTGGAAAAATGCGATGGGGGTAATACAATAGAAGTGCGGGGATAAACAAGGAAAATTAGTGTCTGATTGGAGAAATCCCTTTAAATAAATTAAAATAGGTTTTATGCCTTTACAAAGGAAAAAAAACAATTTTTATTGAAAAGGCAGAAAGGTTCTAAGGTGGGACCCAAAGGAGGAATTGCAAATTGCAATCGCAAATGGCGAGCGGGTTTAAACATTGTGGAAATCGGTGATTTCGATTGGCGATATGCGATCAATCACATCGGCGGGGAAGGGGAAGTGGTTTTAAGTGTTGGGAAATAATGCGATGCAATGGAAAGGCCGATGCGATAAAAACTTAAGAAATATTTAAAAATGATTCCTTGCATTTTACAAAGGAAAGACTCATTTTTGTTTGGAGCGGGGGGAAAGGTTTTGGTGGGACCCGAGCGGTAATCGCAATCGAGAATCAAAGGGTGAGCGGAGCGAAGTGTTATGGGAAAATGTCGATTATGATGGTGCGATGGCTTATTAGCCGTCCGATCGGAAGGGCAGATCGACGGTGCAAATGCAATCGGGGGAGCGGGTCGGGAGTCAATCGCATCGGAATTTTTATGGGCGCGGGGAGACTGCAAAGGTGCAATGCGATCAGGTGATGCGATTGCATATGGGTTGTCGGATCGTTAAGGAGATCTACAGTCGGGATCTAATCGAGCGGGGTTAATCGCAATCACAAGTTTCAATCGGGGGTAGAACAATCAGAGTTTCAATTTAAATGTTGCGATTGGATCAGAGGTGCGATCGGATCGGAAGAGAAGGGGTTTTATAGTTAAAAACTTTAAAATTATGTTATAAATTTTAAGGGAAAAATGAGAAAAAGGGGTAAGGTTAGGCTTATAGGGGACTTTCTTTCACTTAGGCATATTTTTCAATCCAGAAATCAATTTTGAGAGTATAACATACCGTTGGAAAGCTCTTTTCAGGCTCTTTCTGGTGGACATACTTAGAACATGATTTTATACTAAAAATACTGTGGAAAAAACCCTTTGAAACACAAGGTGGTGACTTGGTGGAGACAACAGTTTCTGAAGTGGATCTTATTACATATGAAGACATAAAATTACATAAAAGATGGTAATGAAAGTGAAGTACCATGTTCTCACCTCAAAACATGGTTTTGAGGTGAAAATTACATCAAGCTGAAAAGAACAATTCCTTGATCTTCCCAGATACTGTGCTTCTAAGTTTATTTGTCCTCCTCATGATCTTGCTGATATTTATTGACACCTAACCCATTTATTTGACCATGATGAGACCCTAGTACCTAATGAGACCGACCCTATGACCTAAAAGTATCAATTAGAATTGAAAGTGAATCATGATTTAAAGACCATAGAGAGGAGAATCAACAAGTTTCACATGAGGGAAAACTGATGAAAGACCACTACCATCAATGAATCCATGACCTAGTGGAATGATGAAAATTTATGGTATGGGACTCCTAATATGCAAATGCAAAAGAGTAATTTCATCACTGATGGCAGTACGACAAGACTGACACTAACATTGGCTCCAATGGGGATGGTAGCTCCTTGGAGGTGCCAAGAACAACGTAGACCAAGTAGCCTTATCCATTGGGCAAATATGGTCCAAATACTGAAAACTGACACAATGCAGACTGACTCTGACTCAAACTATGACTAAAAACTTAAATTAAACTAGCAAACTTTACACATATCATTTAAATTTTATATCCTTCACCTCGGGCCCCAAACTTCAATGACTGTGTAATTGAAATCTGACCAAAAATAACATGGTATATACAATTATTGTGACATAGTTTCTGATTCATTATCTTCAACAATGGTAGTGCTTCAAAATCCTACCATTCACTACTCTTCCAGGGTGATCTTGGCCATCAATCTCTGAGAGTAGAAAAGAATTCTATCCCCCGTATGCTGAAATCTTGTATGGTCCTTTCCACAGGTTGTCGAACTTACCATGCTTCCCTTTGCCCTCATTTCGTGAATCCCATCTGAACACCACATCATCCAACTGAAACTTTTCTGCCTTGGTCTTATGGTCATAGATCTTCTTTATCTTCTCCTGCAACTGACTAGCATTTTGAGAAACCTCTTCTCGTGTTTGCTGAAGGTGGATCATTTGATTGATCCTTCGCTGATTATCATCTTCTTCACTGCCGACCTCTTGCAATAATCTCATGACCAGAACTGTAAGCGATGTAGGAAAGACAGCATCAGTACCATAAACTAATTCAAATGGTGACATACCTATAGATTTATTATTGCTAACTCTGTCTGCCCATAGTGCGCTGATAAGCTTTCGATGTCAGTTCCTTTTATTTGCCTCCAGCATTTTCTCGATTATGTTTATTAGAGACTTATTTGATGATTCTGCTAGGTCGTTGCCTTGTGGGTAGTATGTTGTTGAATGGCCCAACACAATGTTGTATTTGTCGCAGAAATCCACCATCTTCTTAGATTTGAATGTTGTTGCGTTATCTGTTATGATTTTGTGAGGGCAACGAAAACGAGACAAGATATTTGATTCTAAAAATTGAATGATTACCATATCTATGGCCTGCCTTGCTGGAATGGCCTCGATCCATTTGGTGAAGTAATATGTACCTGTCAAGATCCATCGATGTTGTGCTAATGATGAGGGATGGATTTCTCCTATGAAATCAAGTCCCCACTACTGAAAGGGAGCATTTACTGCAACTGGTTTCAAGGGAAGAGGAAGCAATTTCCTTTTTCCCTATAAAATTTGACACTCATGGCACCTCATCATTGTTTTATACAAATCTGAAAATAAAGTGGGCCAATAATATCCTGCTCTCAACACTTTATTAGCTGTAGTTTTCCAAAAAAAATGACCACCACAATCACCTTTGTAAAATTCATGCATTACCTACTAAGCCTCATCTTCAACCAAAAAATTAAGCAGGATACCTCCTAGATCTTTCCAATAAAGAGCATTGTTTAAAATATAGTATTTAGCAGACTCAAGTTTCAGTGATCTACCTTTGCTTTTAGACATCCCTGGAGGTGGTGAAAGATGTTGAAGAACATAAACAATATCTGAATACCATGGGGATTGTAGAAACATTTCTAAAACTGTAACAAGTAGACATTTATCCTCATCCTCTGACACTGTTGTTATGAGGTTTATATCTAGGGCATGCAGGTTTGATTGGGCCATTATCTTTGCCAAACCTTGTCCTTTGATCAACTTTGTGTGTTTAATCTCCAAATAATATTCCAACATAGCTGCTATCCACTTACCTCTTTGACCTTCTGAATCAGTTTGCATTAGGACATCCTTCACTGCTGCATTAGGAACATATGCTATAGTATGTGAATGCAGAATGTACACTCTAAAATCCTTCAATGCTTTTATAAGGGCTAATTATTGTTTCTCAATGATATTATACCGCAAGGTAGCATCTCTAATAGTCTTACCAAAAAAGGCAATTGGATTTTCAATCTGATCTCTCTTCTGCATCAAAACTGTGGCCATAGTATGCTCCGATGCAAATGAAAATATTATGAAATCTTGAGTGTAATCGGGACTAATCAAGACTAGGGCATTGGACAAAGAAAACTTACCAGATTAAATGATTTGATAGCTTCCTCACTCCATTTGATAGTGCTATCCTTCTTCAACATCTTAGTTATTTCTCTTAAATGTTCAGCCAAATTGGGTATAAATATGCGCAAGGAGTTCATCTTACCATTGAATCCTTAAATCTCCTTTTTGTTCTGTGGAAGATCTATGTGCTGAATTGCCTCCACTCTTGAAGGATCAAGGCGGATACCATCTTTAGGTATGATATGCCCCACAGCTTGCCTTCATCCATAGCAAACAGAATTTTCTTTGGATTGAGAGAAATCCCAAGCTTTCTGCATCACTGAAAAACAACCCTCAAGTGGTGCAAATGTTCATCATTAGAACCAGAAAACACTGTCAGATCATCCAAATAAACAACAATAAAAACATCCTTTTCATTGGCAAAATAAATGTCCATTGCGCGCTAGAAAGTAGCTCCAGCATTCTTTAGCCCAAATGGCATTTTGGCATACTAGAAAGTTCCCCAGGGTGTTGTGAAAGCAATTTTGTCTTGGTCTTTCTCATGCACCAAGATCTGATTATAGCCTGAGTAGCCATCGAGTAGTGACATCCTTCATGCTCCAACTACTCTCTGCAAAATATGGTCCATTTTCGGAAGTGGATAATTATCCTTTAAGGATGTTTTATTCAGATTCCGGAAATCTATGCACAACCTTATCTCTCCTGTCTTTTTACGTACCGGGACCAAATTTGAAATACAGTTAGAAAAAATAATTGGGACAATGCTACCAGCTTTATACAATTTGTTTACATATTTTTCAATGGATGGCAGCAGCTTTGGATTGATTCTTCTCAGCTTCTGTCTAAATGGCTTCTGATCTAGCTTGATAGGAATAGTATTCTGGATTATATTTTTGTCATACACCTTCAAATCTGAATAATCCCACGCAAACACATTAGAAAATTTAGAAAGTAATTTAACATATTGTTCCTTTACCTCAGGGGATAATGCTTTTGATAACTTCACAAGCTTGGGCTTGTCATATGTTCCAAGATTAACATCTTCAACTCCTTTATCAATAGGCACCAAGCTTGAGTTATTTGCAACATCATCCTGATCAAAAAGCTCCTCTAAGGGTCTGAGACCTCTAGGAATTACATTATCTTTCAGCTGGAATATGTCCATCTGATTTGCCTCGATTTCTTAATCATCAACATTATAATCACCTTCTATGGGAGTATCCTTGAATTTTTCTTCACTCTGCAAAAAGGAATTAATTTATTTGTCATCCCAAAATACTTGCCAATACCTTAAATTATCCAAAACAGCAGGCCTACGTTTGACATAAATTTCAAACTTGTTGTTGGAGTTCATTGGAATCTTCAAATTGCTTGCAGTAGTGGCAAGAGGATCAGCAATAAGATTTTTCATTCGTGGTACTATTGCAAAGTGTACTCAGAAAATTTCCTCAAAATGTCTAGGACTGCATTTTTGTAGGCCCTGAATCGTGGATTCTTTGCTTGGTACTCTCCTTTTACTTGTTTGATTATCAACTCCAAGTCTCCATAGACAAAAATCCTTTTTGCATTCAGCTTCTTCAAAATTTTCAAACATGCAATCAAAGCTTCATTCTCTGCTTCATTGTTAGAGCAATCAAAAGCCAAATTTTAAGCACATACTCTAACATTACTAGGAACCTTTTCAGGCTGGAAAACAAGGCTCCGAATCCATATTCCTATACCAGCACCATCCTTACCAACAAATCCATAAAATTCCATGCTCCAAAGGCCTTCTTCTTCTTCTTCTAGATGCTGAAATTTTTCTTCTTTATCCACTTTATCTTGATTGATTTCTACCCTTTCCTGTTGTTCACTGTCTTTTTGCTGCTAGCAGGCAGGAAGCTCAGAAATGCTTGCGGCTTTATCTTTTTCCTGTTTAAGAACTTCCCTAAAATTTTCTAAAATTTCAGGTATCTCATCTACTTGTACCAACTGAACATTTTCATCATTCAAACCGCCATCTGAATATAATACAAAGGACTCTAAATCTGTGTGGACTGCATTAATGGGATGATTAATTGGCTTCTCTTTGCTATGATCGTGTATTTCATTTTCTTCTCCCTATATAGTTTTGTCAACTGACCAAACACGAGAATGGTGGCATAAGAGAAGTTAAGTTGCATGGTTCCTTTAAGTTTTGCACCCCAAGATCTGGATAGAAGCATTCCAAATCATGGTGGAACATCAGCAACAACTACATCCATCAAAACATTCTTGGTTGGGATTTGATCTAAAGATACTACCAAGTCTTTGATAAGACCAATACAATGGACCCTACCTGAGTCAAAGGAATACAAATCATGGTACTTGCGGGTAATATCAAGTCCCAATTTCTCCATAATGGCTTTGGGCATCAAATTATGTGAGGCTCCGGAGTCTAACATAGCATTATGTAAGATGAACTCATGTAATCTAAGACTCAGGTAAAAGGGAGGAACTTCACTTTCTTCAGATTGATATTCTGTGGTTGGACCAAATATGAGTTCAAGGTAGTCATCTTCAACATTAACCATATTTGATACAGAGTTTATTTGCAAAATTCTAGACACCTCATGTTTATAAGTGCTATTTTTAACCAACTCAGTCAAGGGCATGGACATTTTCAGCTTAGAAATTTCATTTTCTAAATCAAAAGAAGGCACTTTTTCTACCTCTTTGACGGGAGGATCTTTCTTCTCTACTTGCTCCTTTGCCACGCTATGTTGGTTCTTCTCATTTGCAATATTAGTCGCTGAGGTTGTATTGCTGGGAGAAGGATCAGCAGGCTCTTTCCCTTTTCTTTGTGTATTTGAAGAATCGTTTTTCGATTGCAACTCTTTTCTTTTCTGAATGGGATTGTGTGGCACATCTCTGATCCTCAAAGAGTACTGCTTCTGTTGCGCTGATAAAGCATTCATGTATCCTCTTTGGTAGTCATCGAACTTTTCTTCTAACACTGTATCATTGGCAAATATGAGATCTTCATCCCTTTGAAAGTCTGTAATCGTTTTATATTCCTCGTCTTCTGTGAGAAATATGGGCATACCATAGGCAGTGAAGAAATGATTGGCTTCAATCACAGGATCAAAATCATTATCTATTTCCGTTCCCTGAACACAATTTTGATGCAATGGAGTTCTGATATGTTGTTGTGGTGTTGGTTGCTCCTGCACTCTCTGTTCTTTTTGTTTAATTCTGAATTGTGGTTGTTGATGTCCTATGAAATTTGGATTCCTAATTTGTGCTTCACGCCTATCTGAAATGGTCAATCGATCAACCATCTTCTCCACTGTCCAGATCAAAGTATCTATCTTACTATCTGAAGGAGATGCTTCTTATTTTATATTCACTCTATTTTTAGCTCTTATTCGCACTCTTTTGGCCAGCAGATTTTCTTCTATGCTCACAGCTATCTTCTACATGTCTTCAAGTGTGGTAAGATCTCTTTCTCGTAGCTGATATGCCATATCAACATCGAAACCATCTGGAAACTTTAGCAAGGCTAATCCCACAGGGGGTTTAAGATTAGCTGGAATAGCATTATACACACCATTAAATCTCACACAATAATCTTGTACAGTTTCACCCACATTTATTTTTATATTTTCATATTCAGACAAAATTTGGAGTGGGTTTTTCTTTACCTCACACCGGTCTAAGAACTGTGTATGTAACTCATGCAAAGTGGGGATAGAACCTGCTGGTAAGGCTCTTAACCACTTTTTAACTTCACCCCAAAATCTTTGGACACACAATCTTGTGGTTACATTCTTTACCTCTACCTCATGAAGATCAAAAAATTCACTCATCTTATCAACATGTTGCTGGGCTGTGATGCTTTGAGTGGCATCAAAGATAGAAATTTTACTTTGATAATCAGCAGGCATATCATTCAATTGCTGAGGTAAAACCAGGGGTGCATACCGAGTAGCCATGACTCGAGGTGGATTTACAATAGTGCTTGTGATACTAGGATGCAAGGGAGGTGTTGATAGAGGAGATGAAAGCTGAGAATTGACTTCTGAAACAGATGGTAATGTTGATGAATTAGGGGGAGGAAATGTTGTTCCTGATGACTCTGAAGGCTCACGGATTACAGTGATATATGTATGAGGGGAATTCAAAATATAATCATCAATTAATGTATTTTCCCTTTGAACTTCAATATCTACAAGAAATTCTGGATCTAAAACTGTGTTAACAAGTGCAGTTTCAGACTTACTTCTGAACAAATAAAGCTCAAAACATTCATCAAAAGAGAGATATTCTATAAACAACCACTCACTGGGCCAAGTATGGGATCTGAAAATTGTTCTAGGACTTAGTGATCCCTCTTGTATTCTAACTATCCTTGGAATGAGATTAGGATTTTCAAACACAGGGGGAGGATTTGGATCAGGGTTGGCCCTTGTGTATCTTCTTGAAGCCAGTGTGGTTAAATTTCTACTTTACAATGTTTTTTTTCAGCCTAGCAAACTATAAATATCATCATCCAAAGTCCATGGGTTTATATTGAAGATATTACTGGGGTGAGCAATATTTTATGTTAAATATCTTCCCCATTGGAGCCGCCTGAAATGTTAGCACCTAATTTGAACCTTAGGCTGAAAGAAGGAAAATCAGGGTAACCTTAAACCACGCTCAGCCTTGTATCTAGCCCTACAAGGTCAGGAGAGGGGTCCTTCCATGAAAAATATTCAATGAAGTGTAATTACAAACTGATTTTAGGATAGGTATAATAATGGGAAATGTTTTTATAAAAATTTCAGAGTTGTATGGAAAAGATGGGGCAGTTTGAATCTGGGGAATTAAATCATAGATACAGGGTATTTCATGGGGCGAGGTAGGCAAGAATTTTAACAATTAATTTTAAATAATGATGAGATGGTAATACTGATGAGGAGCTGAAAAGGGCATAGGAGATGGATCCTTTTCAAACAGAAGAAAACATAGAGTATTGAATGATTTCCCAAGGCATAGCATTAATAATGGATTCTACCTATCTATCTTGAAAGCATTCAACCAAATATATGAATGAATGAATGGTAAACATAAAAAATTTATAGATGAACAAAAAGGAAAGAACAAATGCTAAAATTTACACCACAGGGATCCCACAAATCAGAGCTACATATCTTTATTAATTCCCTGCCAAACTGTTACAAATGGAGTGCAGAGTGTCCTCAGTGATTTCAAAACTATTCCACACTATATTTCCCTTACTTCATTTACAAATGATTGAAAATTACATTAAATAGACCAAAATTGAGGGGAGGAAGCCTGCAGAAAAAGGGAGTTGTTTCACTGGAATCCGAACATAGGAAAAAGACCAACGATCTGCCCCTGAAAAGAAGGAACAACTATACATTTTTTGACCATCTTGAACATTTGCAATTGCTCCAACAAATGAGAAGAAGAAACTTGTAGAACCGATCCGTTTAAATCATTGCTAAAGAAACCATGATGATTCTATGTTTGTATTTAGCTCTTGGCGTTTGACTGTTGCTTTGTTTTCATCCTTTGAAGAAAACTAACTTTTGAAGGAAATGTCTTTGAAACCATAAAAATGAAACTTTTCCTTAAATGAAGAAAAGTCCCCTTTGGATAAAAAGAGCGAAGGGAAAGGGATATGGGCCCGAATCGCAATCGCAATTGGAAGAGGGGAAGGTGTATCACATAAGGGAGAGATGCGATGGAAATCTATGATTGCGATGAGTGTAAATGGAAAAGGGTAAATCGCAATCGCAATCGGAGATCGGAGTGAGAGGGCGCTTTGGAACGAGGCGACAAAACTTGCGATGCGATTGGAAAAATGCGATGGGGGTAATACAATAGAAGTGTGGGGATAAACAAGGAAAAGTAGTGTCTCATTGAAGAAATCCCTTTAAATAAATTAAAACAAGTTTTATGCCTTTACAAAGGAAAAACAACATTTTTTATTGAAAAGGCGGAAAGGTTCTAAGGTGGGACCCAAAGGAGAAATCGTAAATAGCAATCGAAAATGGGGAGCGGGTTTAAAAATTATGGAAATCACCAATTTCAATTGGCGATATGCGATCAATCACATCGGTGGGGAAGGGGAAGTGGTTGTAAGTGCTGCGAAATAATGCGATGCGATAAAAACTTAAGAAATATTTAAAAATGATTCCTTGCATTTTAGAAAGGAAAGACTCGTTTTTGTTTGGAGTGGGGGGAAAGGTTGTTGTGGGACCCGAGGGGTAATCACGATCGGGAATCAAAGGGTGAGTTTAGTGAAGTGTTATGGGAAAATGTCGATTACGATGCTGCGATGGCTTATTAGCCGTCTGATCGGAAGGGCATATCGACAGTGCAAATGCAATCGGGGGAGTGGGTCGGGAGTCAATCGCATCGGAATTTTTATGGGCGCGGGGAGACTATGAAGGTGCGATGCAATCGAGTGATGTGATTGCATATGGGCCATCAGATCGTTAAGGAGATCTACGGTCGGGATCTAATCGGGTGGGGTTAATCGCAATCGCAAGTTTCAATCGGAGGTAGACCAATCGGAGTTGCGATTTAAATGTTGTGATTGGATCAGAGGTGTGATCGGATAGGAAGAGAAGGGGTTTTATAATTAAAAACATTAAAATTATGTTATAAAGTTTAAGGGAAAAATGAGGAAAAGGGGTAAGGTTAGGCTTATACGGGACTTTCTTTCACTTAGGCATATTTTTCAATCCAGAAGTCAGTTTTGAGAGTATAACATACCGTTGGAAAGATCTTTTCGGGCTATTTCTGCTGGTCATACTTAGAGCATGATTTTATACTGAAAACACTATGTAAAATCCCTTTGAAACACAGGGTGGTGACTTGGTGGAGATAAGAGCTTCTGAAGTGGAACTTATTACATATGAAGACATAAAATTACATAAAAGATGGTAATGAAAGTGACGTACCATGTTTTCACCTCAAAACATGGTTTTGAGGTGAAAATTACATCAATATTAAAATAACAATTCGTTGATCTTCCCAGATACTATGCTTCTGAGTTTATTTGTCCTCCTCATGATCTTGCTGATATTTATTGACACTCGACCCATTTATTTGACCATGATGAGACCCTAGTACCAAATGAGACCAACCCTATGACCTAAAAGTATGGATTAGAAGTGAAAGTGAATCATGATTTAAAGACCATAGAGAGGAGAATCAGCAAGTTTCACATGAGGGAAAACTGATGAAAGACCACTACCATCAATGAATCCATGACCTAGTGGAATGATGAAAATTTATGATATGGGACTCCTAATATGAAAATGTAAAAGAGTAATTTTATCATTGATGGCAGTATGAAAATACTGACACTAACATTGGCTCCAATAGGGATGGTAGCTCCTTGGAGGTGCCAAGAACACCATAGACCAAGTAGCCTTATCCATTTGGAAAATATGGTCCAAATACTAAAAACTTACAAAATGCAAACTGAATCTGACTCAAACTATGACTGAAAACTTAAATTAAACCAGCAAACTTTACACATATCATTTAAGTTTTATATCCTTCACCTTGGGCCCCAAACTTCAATGAATGTGTAATTGAAATCAGACAAAAAATAACATGGTATATACAATGATTGTGACATAGTTTCTGATTCATTATCTTCAACAGTGGTAGTGCCTCAAAAGCCTACCATTCACTGCTCCTCCAGGGCAATCTTGGCCATCCATCTCTGAGAGTAAGAAAGCATTTTGTCCCCTGTATGCTGAAATCTTGTATGGTCCATTACACAGGTTGTCGAACTTACCATTCTTCCCTTTTTCCTCATTTCATGCATCCCATCTCAACACCACATCGTCCAACTGAAAATTTTCTGCTTTGGTATTACAATCATAGATCTTCTTTATCTTCTCCTGCAACTGAATAGCATTCTAAGAAACCTCTTCTCTTGTCTGCTGAAGGTGGATCATTTGATTGATCCTTCGTTGATTATCATCTTCTTCACTTCTGACCTCTTGCAATAATATGATGACCGGAACTATAAGCGATGTAGGAAAGACAGCATCAGTACCATAAACTAATTCAAATGGTGACATACCTATATATTTCTTGTTGCTAAGTCTGTTTTCCCATAGTGCGTTGATAAGCTTTCAATGCCAATTCCTTTTATTTGCCTCCAGTATTTTCTTGATTATGTTTATCAGAGACTTATGTGATGATTCTGCCAGGCCGTTGCCTTGTGGGTAGTATGCTATCGAATGGCCCAACAAAATGTTGTATTTGTCGTAGAAATCCACCATATTCTTAGATTTGAACACTGTTGCATTATCTGTTATGATTTTTTGAGGGAAACCAAAACGAGACAAGATATTTGATTCTAAAAACTGAATTATTACCGTATCTGTGTTCTGCCTTGCTGGAACGGCCTCGATCCATTTGGTAAAGTAATCTGTACCTGTCAAGATCCATAAATGTTGTGCTGATGATGCGGGATGGATTTCTCCTATGAAATCAAGTCCCCACTGCTGAAAGGGATCATTTACTGCAACTGGTTTCAAGGGGAGAGGAAGAAATTTCCTTTTCCCCTGGAAAATTTGACACTCATGGCAGCTCATCACTGTTTTATACAAATCTGAAAATAAAGTGGGCTAATAATATCCTGCTCTCAACACTTTATTAGTTGTAGTTTTCCAAAACAAATGACCACCACAATCACCTTTTTGAAATTCATGCATTACCTACTGAGCCTCATCTTCAACCAAAAAATTAAGCAGGATACCTCTCGGATCTTTCCAATAAAGAGCACTATTTAAAATACAGTATTTAGCAGACTTAAGTTTCAGTGATCTACCTTTGCTTTTAGACATCCTTGGAGGTGGTGAAAGATGCTGAAGAACATAAAAAATATCTGAATACCATGGGTATTGTAGAAAAAATTCTGAAACTGGAACAAGCATACCTTCATCCTTATCCACTGACATTGCTGTTATGAGGTTTATATCCAGGGCACGTAGGTTTTATTGGGCCATTATCTTTTCCAAGCCTTGTCCTTTGATCAACTTTGTGGGTTTAATCTCCAAATCATATTCCAACATAGCTGCTATCCACTTACCTCTTCGACCTTTCGAATAAGTTTGCATCAAGACATCCTTCACTACTACATTAGGAACATATGCTATAGTATGTGAATGAAGAATGTATACTCTAAAATCCTTCAATGATTTTATAAGGGCCAATTCTTGTTTCTCAATGATATTATACCGCAATGCAACATCTCTAATAGTCCTACTGAAAAAGGCAATTGGATTTTCAATCTGATCTCTCTTCTGCATCAAAACCGCAGCCATAGTATGTTCCGATGAAAATGAAAATATAATGGAATCTTGAGTTTAATCGGGACTAATCAAGACTGGGGCATTGGACAAAGAAAACTTTACCAGATTAAATTATTTGATAGCTTCCTCACTCCATTTGACAGTGCTACACTTCTTCAACATCTTAGTTATTTCTCTTAAATGTTCAACCAAATTGGGTATAAATCTGCACAAGAAGTTCATCTTACCATTGAATGCTTGAATCTCATTTTTGTTCCATGGAAGATCTATGTGCTGAATTTCTTCCACTCTTGAAGGATCAATGAAGATACCATCTTTAGAGACGATATGCCCCAGTAGCTTGCCTTCATCCATAGCAAACAGAATTTTCTTTGGATTGAGAGAAATCCCAAACTTTCTGCATCACTGAAAAACAACCCTAAAGTGGTGCAAATGTTCATCATCAGAACCAGAAAACACTGTCAGATCATCCAAATAAACAACAAGAAAAACATCCTTTTCATTGGAAAAATCAATGTCCATTGCTCGCTGGAAAGTAGCTCCAGCATTCTTTAGTCCAAATGGCATTTTCGCATACTGGAAAGTTCCCCAGGGTGCTGTGAAAGTAGTTTTGTCTTGGTCTTTCTCATGCACCAAGATCTTATTATAGCATGAGTAGCCATCAAGTAGTGACATCCTTGATGCTCCAACTACTCTCTACAGAATATGGTCCATCTTCAGAAGTGAATAATTATCCTTTAAGGATGCTTTATTCAGATTCTGGAAATCTATCCACAACCTTATCTCTCCTGTCTTTTTCCATACCAGGACCAAATTTGAAATCCATTCAAAAAATTTAATTGGGACAATGATACCAGCTTTATACAATCTGTTTACCTCTTTTTCAACGCATGGCAGTAGCTTTGGATTGATTCTTCTCAGCTTCTGTCTAAATGGCTTCCAATCCGGCTTGATAGGAATAATATGCTGAATTATATTTTTGTCATACACCTTCAAATCTGAATAATCACATGCAAACACATCAGAAAATTCAGAAATTAATTTAACATATTGTTCCTTTACCTCAAGGGACAATGCTTTTGATAACTTCACAAGCTTGGGCTTGTCATTTGTTCCAAGATTAACATCTTCAACTCTTTTATCAGTAGGCACCAAGCTTGGTTTCTTTGCAACATCATCCTGATCAAAAAGCTCCTCTAAAGGTATGAGGCCTATAGGAATTACATTGTCTTTCAGCTGCAATATGTCCATCTGATTTGCCTCGATTTCTTGATCATCAACATTATAATCACCTTCTATGGGAGTATCCTTGAATTTTTCTTCACTCTGCAAAAAGGCATTAATTTATTTGTCATCCCAAAATACTTGCCAATACCTTAAATTATCCGGAACAACAGGCCTTTGTTTGACATAAATTTCAAACTTGTTGTTGGAATTCATTGGAATCTTCAAATGTCTTGCAGTAGTGGCAAGAGAATCAGCAATAAGATTCTGCATTCGGGGTACTACTGTCAAAGTGTACTCAGAAAATGTCCTCAAAATGTCTAGGATAGGATTTCTATAGGCCCTCAATTATGGATTCTTTTCTTGGTACTCTCTTTTTACCTGTTTGATTATCAACTCCGAATCTCCATATACAGAAATCCTTTTTGCATTCAGCTTCTTCAAAATTTTCGAACTTGCAATCAAAGGTTCATACTTTGCTTCATTGTTAGAGCTGTCAAAAGCCAACTTGTAAGCACATACTTTAACATTACTAGGAACATTTTCAGGCTGGAAAACAGGGCTCTCAATCCATATTCCTATACCAGCACCATCCTTACCAACAGCTCCATCAAAGTCCATGCTCCAAATGCTTTCTTCTTCTTCTTCTAGATGCTGAAATTTTGCTTCTTTCTCCACTTTATCTTCACTAATTTCTACCCTTTCCTTATGTTCACTGCCTTTTTTCTGCTGACAGGCAGGAAGCTCAGAAATGCTTGTTGCTATATCATTTTCCTGTTTAAGAACTTCCGTAAAATTTTCTGAAATTTCAGGTATCTCATCTACTTGTACCAACTGAACATTTTCATCATTCAAACTGCCATCTGAATATAATACAAAGGACTCTAAATCTGTGTTGACTGCATTAATGGGATGATTAACTAGCTTCTCTTTGCTAGTGATCATGTATTTCATTTTCTTCTCCCTATATAGCTTTCTCAACTGACCAAACACGGGAATGGTGGCATAAGAGAAGTCAAGCTGCATGGTTCCTTTAAGTTTTGCACCCCAAGACCTGGATAGAATCATTCCAAATCGTGGTGGAACATCGGCAATAACTACATCCATCAAAACATTCTTGGTTGGGATTTGATCTAAAGATACTACCAAGTCTTTGATAAGACCAATACAAGGGACCCTACCTGAGTCAAAGGAATACAAATCATGGTACTTGCGGGTAATATCAAGTCCCAATTTCTCCATAATGGCTTTGGGCATCAAATTATGTGAGGCTCCGGAGTCCAACATAGCATTATGTAAGATGAACTCATGTAATCTAAGACTCAGGTAAAAGGGAGGAACTTCACTTTCTTTAGATTGATATTCTATGGCTGGACCAAAGATGAGTTCAGGGTAGTCATCTTCAACATTAACCATATGTGATACAGAGTCTATTTGAAAAATTCTAGACACCTGATGTTTGTAAGTGCTATTTTTCACCAACTCAGTCAAGCGCGTGGACATTTTCAGCATAGAAATTTCTTTTTCTAAATTAAAAGAAGGCACTTTTTCTACCTCTTTGACCAGAGGATCTTTCTTCTCTACTTGCTCCTTTGTTGCGCTATGCTGGTTCTTCTCATTTGCAATATTAGTCGTTGAGGTTGTCTTGCTGGGAGAAGGATTAGCAGGCTCTTTCCCTTTTCTTTGAGTATTTGAAGAATTTTTTTTCGATTGCAAATATTTTCTTTTCTAAATGGGATTGTGTGGCACATCTTTGCTCCTCAAAGAGTATTGCTTCTGTTGTGCTGATAAAGCGTTCATGTATCCTCTTTGGTAGTCATCAGAATTTTCTTCTAACACTGTATCATTGACCAATATGAAATCTTCATCCCTTTAAATGTCTACAATCGATGTATATTTCGCATCTTCTGTGAGAAAGATGGGCGCACCATCAGCAGTGAAGAAATGATTGGCTTCAATCACAGGATCATCATCATCATCTGTTTCCATTTCTTGAACATAATTTTGCTGCAATGGAGTTCTGATATGTTGTTGTGGTGTTTCTTGGTCCTGCACTCTTTGTTCTCTCTGTTTATTTCTGAATTGTGGCTGCTGATGTCCTCTGAAATTCGGATTCCTGATTTGTGCTTCAGGCCTATCTGAAAGGGTCAATCGATCAACCATCTTCTCCACTGTCTGAATCAAAGTATCCATCTTAATATCTGAAGGAGATGCTTCTTATTTTACAGTCACTCTCTTTCTATCTCTTGGCCACGCTCTTTTGGCCAGCAGATTCGCTTCTACGCTCACAACTATCTTCTGCATGTCTTCAAGTGTGGTAGGATCTCTTTCTCGTAGCTGATATGCCATATCAGCATCGAAACCATCTGGAAACTTGAGCAAGGATAATCCCACAGGGGGTTTAAGATTAGCTGGAATAGCATTATACACAACATTAAATCTCACACAATAATCTTGTACAGTTTCACCCACATTTTTTTTTTATATTTTCATATTCAGACAAAATTTGGAGTGGGTTTTTCTTTACCTCCCACCAGTCTAATAACTGTGTATGTAACTCCTGAAAAGTGCGGATAGAGCCTGCTGGTAAGGCTCTGAACCACTTTCTAAGTTCACCCCCAAAGCTTCAAACAAACAATCTTGTGGTTACATTCTCTGCCTCTACCTCATGAAGATCAAAAAATGCACTCATCTTATCAACATGCTATTGGGTTGTGATGCTTTGAGTGGCATCAAAGATAGGAATTTTACTTTGATAATCAGCAAGCATATCATTCAATTGCTGAGGTAAAACCAAGGGTGCATACCGAGCATCCATGACTCGAGGTGGATTTACAACAATGCTTGTGATACTAGGATGCAAGGGAGGTGTTGATGGAGGAGATGAAAGCTGAGAATTGACTTCTAAAATTGATGGAAATGCTGATGAATTAGGGGGAGGAAATGTTGTTCCTGATGACTCTCAAGCTTCATGGATTATAGTGATAGATGTCTGAGGGGAATTCAAAATATAATCATCAATTGATGTATTTTCCCTTTGAACTTCAATATCTACAAGAAATTCTGGATCTAAAACTATGTCATAAAGTGCAGTTTCAGACTTACTTCTGAACAAAGAAAGCTCAAAACATTCATCAAAAGAGAGGTCTTCTATAAACAACCACTCACTGGGCCAAGTATGGGATCTGAAAATTGGTCTAGGACTTAGTGATCCTTCTTGTCTTTTGACTATCCTTGGAATGAGATTAGGATTTTCAAACACAGGGGGAGGATTTGGATCAAGGTTGGCCCTTCTATATCTTCTTGAAGCCAGTGTGGTTAAATTTCTACTTTACAATGTTTTATTTCAGCCTAGAAAACTCTGAACATATCATCCATAGTCCAGGGGTTTATATTGAAGATATTACTGGGGTGATCAATATTTTATGTTAAATAGCTTCCCAACTGGATTCCCCATAAATGTTAGCACCTAATTTGAACCTTAGGCTGAAAGAAGGCAAATCAGGGTAACCTTAAACCATGCTCAGCCTTGTAGCTAGCCGTACAAGGTCAGGAGAGGGCTCTCTCCATGAAAAATATCCAATTAAGTGTAATTACAAACTGATTTTAGGCTAGGTATAATAATGGGAAATGTTTTTATAAAAATTTCAGGGTTGTATGGAAAAGATGGGGCAGTTTGAATCTGGGGAATTAGATAAGAGATACAGGATATTTCATGGGGCAAGGTAGGCAGGAATTTTAACAATTAAGTTTAAATAATGATCAGATGGTAAGACTGATGAGGAGCTAAAAAGGGCATAGGAGATGGATCATTTTCAAACAGAAGAAAACATAGAGTATTGAATGATTTCCCAAGGCAGAGCATTAATAATGCATTCTACCTATCTATCTTGAAATCATTCAACCAGATATATGAATGAATGAATGGTAAACATAACAAATTTACAAATGAACAGAAAGGAAAGAATAAATGCTAAAATTCATACCACAGGGATCCCACAAATTATAGTTGCATATATTTATTAATTCCTTGCCAAACTATTACAAATGGAGCGCAGAGCATCCTTAGTGATTTCCAAACTATTCCACACTATATGCCCCTTACTTCCTTTACAAATGATTGAAAATTACATTAAATAGACCAAAATTGAGGGGAGGAAGTCCACAGAAAAAGGGATCTGTTTCACTAGAATCCAAACATGGGAAAAAGACCAACGATCTACCCCTGAAAAGAAGGAACAACAATACATTTTTTGACCATCTTGAAGATTTGCAATTTATCCAACAAATGAGAAGAAGAAACTTGTAGAACTGATCCCTTTAAATCATTGTTGAAGAAGCCGTGATGATTCTATGTCTGTATTTAGGTCTCGGCCTTTGACTGTTGGTCTGGTTTTCTCCTTTGAAGAAAACTAACTTTTGAAGGAAATTCCTTTGAAACCATAAAAATGAAATTTTTCCTTAAATGAAGAAAATTCCCCTTTGGATAAAAAGAGCTAAGGGAAAGGGATGTGGGCCAAAATCGCAATCAAAATCGAAAGAGGGGAAGGTGTATCACATAAGGGAGAGATGTGATGGAAATCTGCGATTGCGATTAGTGTAAAGTGAATAGGGGAAATCGCAATCGCAATCGGAGATCGGAGCGAGACGGCGCTTTGGAATGAGGCAACAAAACTTGCGATGCGATTGGAAAAATGTGATGGGGGTAATACAATAGAAGTGCGGGGATAAACAAGGAAAAGTAGTGTCCAATTGGAGAAATCCCTTTAAATAAATTAAAACAAGTTTTATGCCTTTACAAAGGAAAAACAACAATTTTTATTGAAAAGGCGGAAAGGTTCTAAGGTGGGACCCAAAGGAGGAATCGCAAATCGCAATCACAAATGGGGAGTGGGTTTAAACATTGTAGAAATCGCCGATTGCGATTGGCGATATGCGATCAGTCGCATCGGCGGGGAAGGGGAAGTGGTTTTAAGTGCTGGGAAATAATGCGATGTGACGGAAAGGCCAATGCGATAAAAACTTAATAAATATTTTAAAATGATTCCTTGCATTTTAGAAAGGAAAGAATCATTTTTGTTTGGAGAGGGGGAAAAGGTTTTGGTGGGACCTGAGGGGTAATCGCAATCGGGAATCAAAGGGTGAACGGAGCAAAGTGTTATGGGAAAATGCCAATTCCGATGGTGTGACGGCTTATTAGCCGTCCAATCGGAAGGGCAGATCGACAGTGCAAATGCAATCGGGGGAGCGGGTCGGGAGTCAATCGCATCGAAATTTTTATGGGCGCGGGGAGACTATGAAGGTGCGATGCGATCGAACAACGTGATTTCATATGGGTCGTCGGATTGTTAAAGAGATCTACGGTCGGGATCTAATCGGGCGGGGTTAATCGCAATCACAAGTTTCAATAGGAGGTAGACCAATTGGAGTTGTGATTTAAATGTTGTGATTGGATCGGAGGTACGATCAGATCAGAAGAGAAGGGTTTTTATAATTAAAAACTTTAAAATTATGTTATAAATTTTAAGGGAAAAATAAGGAAAGGGGTAAGGTTAGGCTTATAGGGGACTTTCTTTCACTTAGGCATATTTTTCAATCCAGAAGTCAGTTTTGAGAGTATAACATACTGTTGGAAAGATCTTTCTGGGCTCTCTCTGGTGGACATACTTAGAACATTATCTTATACTGAAAACACTGTGGAAAATCCCTTTGAAACATAGGGTGGTGACCTGGTGGAGATAACAACTTCTGAAGTGGAACTTATTACATATGAAGACATAAAATTACATAAAAGATGGTAATGGAAGTGAAGTACCATGTTTTCACCTCAAAACATGGTTTTGAGGTGAAAATTTCATCAAGCTTAAAAGAAAAATTCCTTGATCTTCCCAGATACTGTGCTTCTAAGTTTATTTGTCCTCCTCATGATCTTGCTGATATTTATTGACACCTGACCCATTTATTTGACCATGATGAGACCCTAGTACCTAATGATACCGACTCTATGACCTAAAAGTATGGATTAGAAGTGAAAGTGAATCATGATTTAAAGACCATAGAAAGGAGAATCAGCAAGTTTCACATGAGGGAAAACTGATGAAAGACCACTACCATCAATGAATCCATGACCTAGTGGAATGATGAAAATTTATGGTATGGGACTCCTAATATGCAAATGCAAAAGAGTAATCTGATCACTGATGGCAGTATGACAAGACTGACACTAACAACTCCATCACTGGCCCATTCCTCAAAACCATCAAGAAATAATCATGTGCCAAGTGTCATCATGAGACTGACCCAAATGTTGGATATTGATTGGCTCCTGTATTTCCCGATCAACAAATGATGTAAGCATGATGTCATTGTACGGACTTCCATGTGGCATCTATACACTACATAGTAAATCGTGCAACTAGAATTTTTTGTTATTTTCCAAAAACTTCAAAATGAAATAACTCCCTCATATAGTTTCATATTGAGGTGATTCAACCATTGTCAGAATCAAAGTGATGAGATCTACCCTTTAGCACCAGTTTCAAGATATTTCAAACAATTTCATTTTTAGTATATTTTTTATCCCCTCGATCATTCCTCCCCAATGGTAGGTTTTGAACCACCAAAAGTGTGTTTTTAATCAACAAGCAAGTGAGATTACAACTCCCTCACCTTCTCGATATATATCCACCTTAATTTGCTTGGATTAGTACCTTTGCACACCACATGAAGATAGTCCCACATTTTGTGTGAAGTTCTTATCCTCCTCTAAAGAATTGAGTCTTCATATAAATCATTTAAATATTCAGGAGAAAAAATTTTTATAGATCAAATTTGAACATTCTCTTCTTGATAAAAAATCATAGGAAGCACATAAAATCTCAAGTTTTGCACACTGAAAATAGAATACATTTGCATGTAAGGTGATAAATCTAATTGGAAAGCATTGTTACAAATATTCTCCAAGATTTTGAAAGGACCATATATGATTGGTTTGATATTTGTACCTTCTCATTTTAATCTTTCCTTGCTGATGTGAAACCAAACTTGATCTCCCACATGGAAATCATGATCAACCGGATGCTTATAATTTCTTGCTTTTTACTTGGCTTGGCTATTCTCCAACTATTCTTGTACCCTTTGATGCACCAGTTGAAATTTTTCAATGAAAATTTTGGCTTTCTCCACATCACCATGTCCATCTACTACAATACCTTTAACAAAGATGAAATCCAAAGGAGACTTTGGCAAATAACCCAAACAAGCTTCAAATGGAAATACTTATGTAGATGAATTCTTGGCATGATTGTAGGCATGTTAGATGTTATGAAAATTCTCATCCCAAAGTTTAGGATGCTTAGCAAACTATCCTCGAAGGATATGCACTATTGTTATGTTCACTACTTTTGTATCGTGCTCGGTTTGTGGATGAAATGTTATGCTCTTCTTCAACTTTGTGTCCATGAGTTCCCATAAACTTGACCAAAACTTCCCGATAAATTGAGAATATCGATAAAAAATAATTGAAGTAGGCAACCCAAAATAAACCCATAAATTTTGGAAGAACATCTTTGCGGTTTGTTTAGTTGTAACCTGCTTCTTACATGGAATCAACATACACATTTAATTGAAACGATCTACTACAGCGTATAAATAATCATGACCTTTCCTATACATTGGTAGTCCCCCCAAAAAATCCATTGAAATGTTTTCCCATGGGCGAGAAGAGATAGGAAGTGGATTGTACAAATCCATTTTCTATTACTTGGCTTTCTAATAGCACACATATGACATCCTTTCACATATCTTGATATAGATTCATTCATATGAGGCCAATAACAGTATCTATTTAGTTGAGAAACTATTTTTCCTACACCAAAGTGATGAGAAATAAGAAAATTTTTGTGTTCTCTTATTGCATTGACTCTTTCAGCCTATGGAACACATAACTTGCCAAGATGATACAACAACTTGTTATGAACCTGATAATATAACTCTTCAACACGATTTACTTGACTCAAAGTTGAATAAAATTATTTAAAATATTCATCTTGAGAATATTGTTCAATATAAATTTCATGCATGATTGATTTATACTTAAGAATAGCAAATGCATTAACAATAGGCCTTAATAACATGTCTGCAAATTTGTTGTATATAACTTTCTTATACTTCATTAAGAAATGAAATTGATGTAGGAATCCCATCCATATGAAATGTCTAGCTTGTTGTAGCTTGGTTTCCAATAGTAAATATTGCAAAGGTTGATGGTCAGTATGAATAATCATTTCTTTACTCGTTAAATAGTGCTTCCATTTCTTAACACTTTGTAGCAAAGCATGCAACTCTTTATCATAAGTTGGATAGCTAATTATTGCATTCGATTAGGTTTCAGAATGATAGCATGTTGACTTACCATGTTGCATCAAAGTTGCTCCCATAGTATATTCGCTTGCATCAGTTCGAATTTCAAATGGTTGCTTAAGGTTTGGAAGTGCTAGAACTCATTTTGTATGTATTTTCTCTGTCAAAGTGTCGAAGGATTTATGTTTCTTTCCACCCCACTAAAATACCTACTTTGCACTTGTCAAAGCATGTAATGATTCTACAATGAGTGAGAAGTTAGCGATGAATTTTCTCGAATATTGGGCTGATACCATAAAGCTCCTAACTTCTGTTACATCGTTGGGCTTAGGCCAATTCAAAATAACATCAAATTTGGAGGGATCAATATTAAATTCACCGCCTTGTACAATATGACCCTAATAAACCAAATATGTTTTTTGAAATTCACATTTATACATATTTAAATACAATTCTTTATTTTTCAAAACATTTAGAACTTGCCTTACATGCTTGACATACTCTTCAGGAGTCTTACTGAAAATAAGAATATCATCTAAGTATACTATGACAAAATCATCAAGGAATGGTCGCAATATATCATTCATAACTCTCATGAATGTGGCAGGTGCATTGCGCAATGGCATAACTAACCATTAAAAAAAATCTTGTTTTGTCTTGAAAGCAGTTTTTCAAATATCATCTTTAGCAATCCTTATCTGATGATAATATCTTCTCAAATATAACTTAGTAAAGTAAACAACATCATTTGAACGATTTAGAAAATAATCAATGTAAGGAAGAGGATAGTTATTCTTTACCATCATCTTGTTTAAAACTCGAAAATCCACACACATGCACGATGTACCATCTTTCATTAGAACAAAAAAGTAGGATACCCTCAAGGAGATGTAGTGGGTCTAATGACCCCTTTTTCAAGAAACTCTTGAATTTGCTTCTTAATTTATGCATTCTCCAAAATTGACATTTTATGCATGTTGATATGCGGAAGTGGAGCATCATGTTGCAATTGAATGTCATGTTGGATTCGTCTTTCTGGAGGTAAGCCTTTAGGCTCTAGAAACATATTGTCATAAGTGTTAATACCTTCAACCAGTTCATTCTTTAATCTAGAACCACATCAGGAGAATGATTTAGATTCAACAATATCTTTAGCTTTAATCATTAACACCACAAATTTCTTACTAGCATTCACACATTCACAAGCCTTTTCATTTGACCAACACTAAAAAGAGATAAGTTCATCTTCCTGATATGTGCTCTAAAAATATACTCAACTCCATATTTTCAAAGATGATATTTGTTCTCATAACAATATAATATGACTTTTCAATCATATAAATATGGAATCCCTAAAAAAATCCTACAAATATCAAGTGGTACAACATCAAGCTCTACCTCATCTATAAAATTAGCAGTGATGGAACATTTGAGTTTACATTTTCTTGTCACTTGTAATTTGGCATCATCACATACCCAACCCAAAGGGTAAGATTTTGCATGAGTTGTAGACTTTAAATTAATTTTCTTGACAATTTTTTCAAAGATAAGATTGACTTGAGATCCACTATAAAATAATGTATCATCCTTGTATATTTTGTAATGCCCTTGATATGGACAAGTTCACTTATTTATTTATCATTTTTAGATTCAATAGGCTTACTAGAAGAGCTGGTACTTGAAATATAAGTTATATCTTTCATTCCCATGGTTGCGATTTTGGTTTCATCACCTGAATCATATCCTATATCTTGTTGAGTTGTAGGACCAATATTTTGTTTCCCTTGTGTTATTGAACTTTTTTTGTCTCAATTCTAGATGTAATTTACAACAATGGTCTTCATCATGTACATATTTTGAACAATGTTTAAAAGTAAGTTTCTATCCCTCTTTATTGACAGTATAGTTATTATTTCTCTTACCTTTAAACTTCCCATTTCCTTTGTCTCCATATTTAAAGGTTTTCTTTATTGAATCTTGAGGAACATTCTTGCCTATTGATTCTAAAGGAGTTTCCAGAACACATACTTCATCTAGATTGGTGGGATTAAACGTAAGTATAGTATGTCTCAAATAACTATGTAATCCACCTATATACTTAAGGAGAGTATCTTATGAATTAAAATAACTCCCAAGATTAAATATCTTCTTCTAATTCTTGTACGTAACTTTGGACACTCTGACATTTAGCTTGTATAAAAAATTTGCAATCCATAATTTCTTTTTGCATGTAAGACAATGGATAATTTTTTTTCTTAATGCATCTATAAAATCATTATAAGAAGAGATAATTTTTCCACTTTTATTCAAATATTATTGACTTATGGCCTCCCACTAGATGAGGTTTGTGCCTTCCAAGAAAAGAGAAGAAATCTAACTCTTTGTAAAGTAATCATCAATTTTTTGAATCTTATAATAGAATTTAATTTTACGAACCAAATTATCCATATTTTAAACATTTTCTTCCCCATTGTACATAGGAAATTCAAACTTGACATCAAGATTAATCAAAGGAGACTTAGTATGTCCTTCTCGAGATGTGGGAGGAGTAGGTCTATGGGATGAAGGAGGAGAAGAAAGTGGTGAGGATGGAGGTGTCTATGGAGGTGAAGGAGGAGGAGGAGGAGGTGGACGCTTTCTCCCATTATCCCTTCTGTCTGCGCACATAGCAGTAGAGTCCTTGCACATAGCTCAGGATAAGGTCTGCGGGCACACATCTAGTAGGAGCCTTTCTACCTACACCAAACAAAAACTAGCCCAAAACGTATATCAACACATGAAACATAACCTAAATATTGTCTCGAAAGATAAAATATTTCCTTACTCGACTCAACTCCTACATATTTATATGAATGGATGTGCACATACCATGGTCTCAAACCATGGTTTGAGACCCATGGTTTCCCTTTTCACCCATTAAAATTATATAGGAGCTTTGACCCGCCCCAAATCCCCTTCAAAAAATCTAAAGGAGTATTAGGTGGTACTAATGATGACGCACCAACAGCTGAACTTGCTTCTAGCCGTAAAGGGGGGCACTTCTTCACAGTGCACACAAGTTCATCCTTTGTGACCATATATGGAAGCTCATTCCATACACCTACCATGTCCATATTTTAGGGGACGTGCACATTATACAAAGGTTTCCTTGAAGTCTGCAATATGTTTGTATTGCTCATACATCGTAGGTGATAGTCGTGGCTTGGGATGCACCGCTTGAAATATTTTTGTATCAAATAGCACCCAGAAGATTTTATTTTCCGTTATACGAAGAGGATAATTTGAGTTCCATAATGATGTATTCTTTGCGGCTTCACAGATATATGGCTCAACATCTAGCAATTGGGACTGCGTTGGTGGTTTCCAACCAATCAACGCGACCAGCAGCAACCACCAAGAATAATAAAAATACTTTCCATTCTGTCATGCTTCTCGTATATTCTCCAAAACTTAGTGTATAGGTAATTCACCCAATTATACTAAACCCCTTCTATTCACTTCCCAGCCAGCTTGATCACATATGTAGGGAATTCCATTGCACAACCCTTCCTTATTACCTTGCAGGCGAGGGTCAAGGTGGAAAATTTAACTATCATAGAATTGATATATTGGATGACAGAACCTATGGTGTTCCTCTACACCCCATAAGTCTTCTTAAACTCATCAGAGACCTTTTTCTCCTGCCCCTTCCCTTCGAAGGTCACCCCTGGATCCTCTCCTTGGTAAGAAAACTTGGTGCTCTCATAAATAATCATATCATCAATCGGGATGGGCTCTCCTAGCCACAGGAAGTTTTCATGCACTAGGGCGAGAAGCTGATGCAGAAAAATATCATTAATCATGTTCTACCCAAAGTGTGGTATTTTCAGAAGGTTTAGTAGCCCAAACTGCTGCAATCCCAATGCCCACGTCTTTGGTTCAACCTTGATGACTCCTCCATCATATGGAACCTACTCCAAGTATTTCGATGTGGCAAGCTCGGGGAATTTGACGCGGTCAACCAGGTTTCAGTCTTCCAACTTCAGAAAATGGATTTTAGTGAACATGATCCCTTCAAAAGGCACATGCTTCAGGAGTAGCGATGTGTTGATATGGGACTTTACCTTATCCAAGTCCCTTGTGACTTCAACAAATGGCTTGTGTGGCGCCATATACTTGGGTAGTCGTGACATTGGGTTTATATCCTCGAAAACGTCTTCCTATATGATCACTTCTAATTCTTTGGCCATTAGTATCTTTTTTCATTTAGTTGGGATCAACTTAGGCTTTGAGGTCTTCTTGTGTGAAGAATTTCTAGTCTCTAAGCTCTATTCTTTCTTCGCCTTCTAAGGTTGAGGTTCTGGTGCAGATGTTTCATCAGTGAGTGTCGCAGAGGGGGTAATCTCAATAGTGTCATACTTTTAGGGATTAAATGACCTAACCCTCTTTGGCATAAAATCTCGAAGAAGGTTTTTGAGTGCTCATACATAAACTCAAACAAGCACGATGATAGAATGGACAAAGATATACTTGAAAGAAAAGGGAACAAATGCGACCCTTCATGCCATATTTATAGTGATGGCGTAGCCTAAACGACCTAATATCCGTTGATGTGGACTCATAAATTCTAAAACAGCTCAAAATCTGGAATAATCTCCTCCATAAATTCAAATTACCCACTCTTCCAAATGATAATAAAGTTGTCTTATCCGGATTAACTCTTCGAAAGGAAAGTTGTTTTCACATCTGCGACTATTACAACCTTCTGGCATAGCCTCTGCATGTTTGTCACAGAGACCTTCTCTTTCTCAATCTTTGTCACATAAGCAGGCTTCTCCAATACTTGACATAATTATTTATGGTCTTGCACCCTCTCACAACTATCTGGGGCACTAAGATACTTTTTTAGCCATATAGTCATTTTGCGCATGCAGGGATGGGATAATCCCTGTATGGTTTCAACTGACTTCCATTCACATACCTAAGAAGGACTTCACCACTTAGGCTAACCAGACATACCACACCTCCTTCTGTGATCTCCTTGATAATATAAAGTCCAAGCCAATTCATTTTGAAAGTTCCTAGGTGGCACGCAAAAAAAATTTCATATAGCAAAGCCAAATCATCCTCCTTGAAAATATTCTTCCTGATGTGCCTATGCCAAGCATTTTTTCACGCCTTTTGTACTTGTTGATGGAAATAAACAATGAATCTATCCTCCTCGATTGCAACTAGCTATGAGAGTCTCTCTTCCATAATATCTTAATCAAACATGTTAGTTACCGCTGCAATGCGTAGACTGGGGACAATGATTTTAGTGGAATTTAATCTCCGTGCGAAGGTTTCCCCATTCTATGACATAGATCAGAAGCACAATAATATTCTTTTGCATCATTATGCACTGTATGACACCACAAACCAACTCTTAAAATCTTCTGTGAAGTTGGTTTACCTGCATAGTGACCTCCTGAAACCCTGGCGTGTTCTTCTATTAATATGATCTCTATTTCAAACTTTGGCATATATCGCCTCAATACTTCGTTAGCTCCCATCTTATAAAACTGGCCAACAATAAAAGTAAAATTTGTTGCACGCAAGAAAAGCTCTTTATTATGCTTAACTGTATACTCTATAGGTGCGCTTCTATAGATCAGGAAGTGGATAATATCTGCAAAGTGTTCATCATCTATTTTAATGGCAAACAAATTTCCGTCGAGTAGTCCTTCCTCCAAACTAGTTGGTTCATCTCAAATTTCAATGCATGAAAAATGTTCTGGACCTGCCTTTAATCTCCTCGGATTTAAAATCACCTAAAAATCATACTCTTAAAATAATAAGAGCCATCTACAAATATTCCACTCCAACACAAGCTTATTGACCAATTACTTCAATGTAGAGTGATTAGTTAACATCTTAAAATGACCTCCCAGGAAATAGTGATGAAAATTCTATAGTGCATAGACCATAGCTAACCCTTGTCTCTATGTTGTTGAGTAATTGCGCTAAGGACTTGAAAATTTAATGCTCGCAAATGCAATCTGGTCATCAATACCTCTAGCTCCTGGCTGGGAAAATACAGCTCCTAACGTGATACACTATGCATCAATGTGCATATGGAATTATTTTGTCCTGTACAGGAATACCAATATAGGTGCAGTCACCATTTTATCCTTAAGAATCTCTATAATTTTCTGGCAACCCTCGTCCGAGAAAAAAGAAGCATCTTTCTTCATCAACTTCTCCATTGGTGTAGTAATTAGCACATAGCCTTGAATAAATTTCCTGTAATAGCCAGTATGCCCAGAATTGAGCGCAATTGTTTCACATTTGCTGGAGCCTCTAAGTTAACAATAATAGAAATATTAGTTGGATCGAACATCAATCCCTGTTGACAAAAAATATGTCCCAACAAAATCCTGAAAGGGACACAAAATATACACTTCTTCAGATTCGACAAGATTTGATGCTTCTGACAAGTATCCAGCATCAAGCGTATACTTGAAATATACGTCTTTAATAATCCAAATATAGTCCCTTCATCAAAATATACTTCTAAGAACTTATGTATGTACTCCTTAAAAGCATCTACCACCGCACGCAAGAATATAGCTGGTGCATTCTTCAGACTGAATGGCATTACCATGTACTAGAATGATCCCCATTCTATCGGAAAGGTTGTCTTAATTCTATCTTCATGCACAATTCTTATCTGGTGGTATCCAGAAAATCCATCAATGAATGAGTAGGCCTCTTTCCCACCCACATTGTCTAAGACTTTATCAGAAAATGGAGTTTAAAAAGGTTCATGCACACATACATCATTCAACTTGCGAAGATCCACACAAATCCAAATTTCTCCTTTGGTCTTATTTTCTTGGACCACCATGGGGCTTACCCAATTTGATTCTTCCACTATTTCAATGATCCTTGCAGCAACCATCTTCTCCAGCTCCTTTTTGACCTTCTGCTTATACTTAGGATTCAACTTGTAAGGGCGTTTCTTGAAAAGTCTGGCATCTAGTTTCAAAGTGGTCTTCATTACACCAAGATCCTCGACAATCCCTTTTAACTTCGAAATATTTGTGGGAAATGAGTCCTAATATTCAGTGAGAATCTCCAAAAACTTATCCATTGTATCCTCATCCCAATAATCCCAGGAAATTCAAGCATCATTGGAATGAGAACAAAGAGGTCTATGGTGTGGTGTTGATTCGGAGAGATTTGGAGCACTTTAATTTTTGAAGATATTTTTTATCCCTTAAATCAATCAGAAAATTTAAAGTGTCAAAAATAACCCCTCTGAAAAAGAGGATTGATGTTTCATCAACACTTTTCAAAATTAGTATGAAAATACTAATATTTTAAAATAAATGTTCATACTTGATGCACAAGAACAATTAATGTGTCAAAATATGTTGAAAAAGAGGGTGTATTCTTAATCAACAATTTTCAAAATCAGATGATTTTTTTCTACCTCAAAAAAATGGGAACTCAGTACAGTTCGCTTTTCATAGTTTAGTTTTTTTCAAGTAAGTTTAAAAGAACATTGGACATATTTATGATAGCATTAGCTCTTGTAGAGCCCATGCATAACAAAAATCACCAAATGCGCTTGGAAGATACAAAAATGTTGAGGTACTTTTGTTACACCAACCATTAACTTGAGTGGGAAATTAATCCCATTTTCCAAGGGAGAAAATTAGTACACGTAATTGATTCCTAATGAGGTGAGTTATTGGGATGGGGTCCCCTCAAGTCAGGTTTTTGGGTGTAATTTTTGTTAGATTTTGTCAAATACGCATTGGGCGCAGAAGTCAAAGGGCTTTGGGGTGGGTCAAAGCTCCTTTATAATTGTAATGGGTGAAAAGGGAAACCATGGGTCTCAAACCATGGTTTGAGACCATGGTATGTGTGCATCCGAGTCATATAAATGTGTTTTATGTGTTGATATAAGTTTTGGGCTATTTTGTGTTTGGTCTGGGCAGAAAGGATCATACTCACTGTGTGCAGGGAGACCTATTCTTGAGCTGTGTGCAAGGACTTTGTTGTTGTGTGCGCAGACGGAAAGGATTGTACTGAATTGAAGATATAGTATTAAATAAGAATTTTTGGAGAAACAAAAAAGAACAAGAAAGGATTGAAGTGGCCCTTCTCAGTACAATACTTTCCTTCTATGCACACACTAGCAGAGTCCTTGCACATAGCTTAGGACTAAGTCTCTGGGCACAAATCTGGCAAGAGTATTTCTACCCAGAACGAACACAAACTATCCCAAAACCTAGATCAACACATAAAACATAACCTAAAGATTGTATCAAAAGATAAAATATGTCCTTACTCGACTCAACTCTTACCTATTTATATGAATTGGGTGTGCACATTCCATGGTCTCAAACCATGGTTTGAGACCCATGGTTTCCCTTTTTTCCCATTACAATTATAAAGGAGCTTTGACCTTCCCCAAAGCCCCTTGAATTTTGGACACAACACGTATTTTACAAAATCTAACCAAAATTATACTTAAAAACTTGACCTGAGGGGACCCCATCCCAAGAGGTCCCTAACAAAATCTAATGACTCGTCCAGAGTCACCTTGGTCCCGACTCTTTCATCTTGTCTTTTAGCACTTGAATGGCAGTTTTAAGTGGTTGAATGACTTATTTACTCTACGCTGTGACATTCCGCACCTCTTCGACCAATTTCTCTGTTGTGTTTCCATAAGCTGCTAGGTTGATACTTCTCTGGGTATTTTTTATGCCTCTCAGGGCACCATCGATGTTCTGGGAAAGTTGTAAGGCCTCCTCATCCCAAGGCCACATTCTATTATCGAGAAGATGCTCCTAAAAACACAGTGTGTTAATTTCTTCCTGAATGGCTTGACTTTCCTACAAGGGGGATAATCATTGGGCTGGCACCAGGGTCGGCACAGTGACTTGGATCTCATTAAAAAAAATTTCCTTGGACTGTAGATTTGTATTCAACTATTGTATGATGGGGTCATCTTGGATGGAGGTCCAAATTCCCATAGCTTCCTCCAAAAATTGGTTACAATTATTCACAGTAGCAATGATTCTAGCAGTTGAGTCCTTAACTACGTTCGTGTGATGAGCGTGATCTTCTAGAGGTGTCTCAGGTTGCAACTTCGTTTTCAAATCGACGATATTCTCCTCGATCTCTGCATGTACTGTGGCTACTTCAAATCACGACTCTTTCATTGTAGCCACCAAACTTTCCAACTTAACGGTGGGCACTACAGTATTTGGCACTGTAATTTTAGGGAGGCCAGAGCCCAGCTGATCGATGATGGACTGTAGAATGGCACATTGGATTTCAGTGGCATAGTGCACATCATTTTCTAGTTGTTGTCCCTTACGCATTTTTGTGGTGTGATGTTGAACCTATGTGGTGTCATGTAATTCCTTCTATTATATATATTATAGCTCATCCATGATACTTTTATGCATAGCATGTAGCTTTCCACTGGGGAAAATAGCCAAATCAATCCCGACCTCTGATCCTTCAGGAATGACCCCACATATCTCAAAACTAACAATTTGAACTAACAATCTAAATCATTGCGCTAGATACTTGAAATATGTAGCTTTATGAACTTGATGGAAGTCAAATGACCAACTAGTTCACTTATCCCGCGCTCACTTTCACACTGAGCTGTTGGCGTCCTTGCTAGACATCATCAAGGAAAGATTTTTACTGGGACTCTACTTTTCTCCAAACATTTTCCATCATTGCTTGGATTGTGCCAGCAATTTTATCAAAATATTCTTCTCTCAGTGTTAATGGATCAGTAACGGTCTTCTTAGAGGCTTTCCTTTTGCTGTGCGACACTAGGGTGGTATGAGGCCCTCTTTTGGTTCCTCACCATGTTTCTACATGTGGGAAATGTGCATGGGAATTTTCGCCTTCCTTATCTTCCATCTCATCATCATTGCGCAAGTCAACTGTTGCCACCATTGTGGTGGGATCTTGGTCCTTCTACGCATCCTTTGGATGATCGATCAGTGTGCACATCATCGTAGGGATCTTATAAGGTGATAGTAATGATGACGCACCACCAGCTGAACTTGCTTCTAGCCATAGAGGGGTCCACTTGGTCATATTGCACGCAAGGTCATCCTCCGTGACCATATATGGCAGCTCATACCAAACACCTGCCATGTCCCTCTTTGCGCAGACGTGCACATTATGAAAGGTTTCCTTGAAGTCTGCAATATCTTTGTATTTATCATACAACGTTGGTGATAGTTGTGGCTCGGAATGCACCACTTGAAATATTTCTGTATCAAATAGCACCTAGGATATCTTATTTTATGTTATCCTGGAAGGTAGCTTTGAGTTCCATAATCACGCTTTACCGCTTCACAGAGATCTGGATCAATTTGTAGTAACTGGGACTGCATCAGTGGTTTCAAACCAATCAGCGTGACCAACACCAGCAACCAAGCATAATAGAAATACTTGCCATCCTGTTGTGCTTCTCAAATATTATCCAAAAACTGAGTGTAAAGGAACCTCACCCAAATATACTGAACCCATTTCACACATTGTCTAGCGAGTTTAATAACATACGCAGGGACTTCTATTACGCATCACTTTCTTATCATCTTGCAGGTGAGGATCAAGGCGGAAAATTTAACTGTCGGAGAATTGCTATCTTGGATGAAAAAGTCTTTGTTCTACCTGTACACCCCATATGTCTTCTTAACATCATCAGAGGCATTTTTCTCTTGCCCCTTCCCTCCTAAGGTCACCCCTAGATCCTCTCCTTGGTAAGGCTACTTGGTGATCTGATGAATCAGCATATCATCAATCATGATGGGCTCTCTTAGCCACAGGCAGTTATCATGCTCCAGGGCAAGCAGCTGACACAGAAAAATATCATTAATCGTGTTGTTCCCTAAGTGTGGGATGTTCAGAAGGTTCAACAGCCTGGACTGCTGCAATGCCAATGCCCACGTCTTTGGTTAAACCTTGATGAATCCTCCATCATATGGCACCTGCTCCAAGTATTCAGATGGCACAAGCTCGAGGAACTTCGTGTGGTCAGCGAGGTCCCAGTATTCCAACTTCAACAAAGGTATTTTAGTGAGCATGTCCCTCAAAAGGCACATGCTTCGGGAGTAGCAATGTGTCGATATGGGACTTGAACTTATCCAGGTCCCTCGTGACTTCAAAAAATGGCTTGCACGGTGCCATATACTTGGGCAACCATGACATTTGGTCTATATCCTCGACAACATCTTCCTCTATGATCACTTCTATTTCTTTGGCCATTAGTCTCTTTTGTCATTCAGATGGGATCAACTTAGGCTTTGAGGTCTTCTTGTGCGAAACATTTCAAGTCCCCGAGGTCTGTCCTTTATTCGCCTTTTGAGGTTGAGTTTTGGGCGCATATGTTTCATCAACGGGTGTCGCAGAGGGGGTAAGCTCAATAGTAGTCATACTTTTAGGGATTAAATGACCTAACCTTCTTTGGCATAATATCTCAAAGAAGGTTTCCGAGTGCTTAGACATAAACTCAAACAAGCACGATGATAGCAATGGACACAAATCTCTTTGAAAGAAAATGGAACTAATGTGACCCTTCATGTCATATTTATAGCAATAGTGCAGCCTAAACGGCCTGATATTCATTGATACAGCCTCATAAAAGCTAAAATGCTTACAAATATGGCATAATATCCTCCATAACTGCAAGTTACCTGCTCCTCCAAACGGTAATTATAAAGTTGTCTTATTCGGATTAACTATTCCAACGACTATTTTTTGGCACATCTACGAACGTTGCAACCTTTTGGTGTAGTCACTGTGTGGTTGTCATAGATACCTTCACTTTCTTAATATTTGTTACATAGGCAGACTCCTCCAATACCTAACAGACTTCTTTAAGGTCTTACACCCTCTCACAACTGCCCAGGGCACTAAGACACTTCTCCAGCCATATATTCATTTGGTGTGCACAGGGGTGAGATCATCCCTGTATGGTTTCAAACGACTTCCATTCACATACCCAGGAAGGACTTTTCCACTTAGGATAACTAGACATACCGCACCTCCTTCTGTGATCTCCTTGAAAATAAAAGGTCCAATCCAAGTCATTTTGAACTTTCCTGGGTGGCACGCAAGCATGCTATCATATATAAATACCAAATGATCCTCCTTGAAAATATTCTTCCTGATGTGCCTATCATTCCAAGCTTTTTTTGCGTGCCTTTTTTACCTGCTGATGGAAACCAAAAATGAATTTTTCCTCGTCCAATGCAATTGGCTGTGATATGTTGGAAATACTGAGAGGGGGGGGGGGGGGTGAATCAGTATTCCTTTCAATTAGAGCATTAGTTAATCTTCAATTATTATCAGTGTTTGTACAATGATAGAAGCAATAAGAGGAACACAAATGCAAATAGTTTTTAAGGTGCAAACCCACTCCAGGAAAAAAACCACCTAATGCTTTTCTAACAATTCTTTTCAACTCCAATTGAAAATAAAGCTCCAACTTCCTAGAATCTAGAAAATCATTCTTCTTCTAAATTGCCACCTGAGATGTGACGCCCAACACCCAGATTCTTCAAATAGCCACCATTGATGTCAACACCCAATGAGCTACACCTCACCCTAGCACCACCCTACCACCCTATAGAAGAATAAAAGAAGAATGGACTCCCGTACCAGGGAAAATGGTCCACTTTACAATGATATAGAATGATGTAGAAGAAGAAGATATACTAGACCATAACCCCAAATTTGATACAACCACCTAATGATGATCATAGACCTCCCAACACTGCCTCTTCAACCCTTGGCAGATAGACACTAGTACAATTTGTACAATAATGTATTTACAATGACTAAGTACAATGATACCTTTACAATGATTGTATGCAGTGTTGCCCAATTGAAGACTTCATATGATGAACTTCTTGCTGATGTTATGCACCTTGGTTGCTACTCTTGTCATGCTACCCTCTGCTGCACCTTGCTTTGCGTTTTTGCTGTAGAAATCTAGTCCATTGCAACCCTTGACAACACATGATATAGCTTTTTCTTGCCTTCGAGGAGCTCGATATTGAATCTGGTGTATCTCTGTTATTTCAGATCCTCAATATTTGATTTTCGGTCTTGTAGTATTCCTCTGAGTCTTCCTTCGAATGCCACAGGTCTGACCCAATTTGGATTCTTCAAGAGAGATTTATGACCAATATCTCACAATGCCCTAATTATGGACTGTTTCAACAGAGTGCACTTGTACGGCATGCCACATGTCACTGTTTCTTAATTTGGATCTGAAATTGATAGAGAGAAAAGTACAAAATTTGCAATCTCTACCAATTTTTATGTAATTCCAATCCGATACTCAGAGAGATAGTTATGACGATTTTACCAAGGTCACTTCTTTGAGATGAATTTCAGGAGCCTGCAAAAACCCTTACTTCCACAGATCATATCTCCAAAAATATTGCACAAATTGATCTAAAATATTTACTGCAGCTTCCTTAGGATTTCGGCTTCGCCTCATAAACGTTTCAGCTTCTGAGCCTTTGTAGAAAAAAATTTAGAGCAAAAATGCCACGATGACCTGTTTCAAATGGCCAAATCCCATGCATAAGGAGGAAATGAAGATCATAATTTATATGAATGCTTAAGTTGAGAGGGGCTTCAACAAGTGAATGTGGGAGGGATCTTAGGAGCATAAAAAATATTAATTATGACTTTTCAATGACCCATGCCCCAACCCCATGGGGTTTTAGCCCAATAACTGGGGTACAAACTTCAAACATGGATATCTCTCAAACCGTGAAGAATTACATGGCGTGCCATATATAAACGGAAACATCTAGACAAGTAGAAACCATAAAAAGCATTAATGATCCAAAATATATTAATTTGGTAGGTCAAAATTCCCATTCAATATTGGGTTAGCCCTTGGTGCTGCTTGGGTTGACATTAATGACAACCGCTGTTCAACTATCTCCCCCTTTGGCATTGATGGCAACACAAGTACTCCCCCTGCAATCATGACACCTCTTCCTACAACATTCTCTCCCCCTTTGACATCAATGGAAAAGGGTAACTCCCCCTGAAACACAACCATATTGCAGACCTATACACACTTCCACTCTCGCTGACACACAATCATCCTGCAGACCTGTACACACTTCCACTCCCGCTTTATATTCTTGAAAAAGGAAAATCTAACGAGAACTTGGGAGAATCCCAAGATTTTGACAAAGATATTCAAATGCTTCATGAGGTAAAGGTTTAGTAAAGATATCAGCAATTTGTTCTTTTGTACAAACATACTCAAGTTTGATATTCTTTTCAGCGACTTGTTCGCTAACAAAATGATATTTGATCAGAATGTGTTTTCTTTTTGAATGCATGACAGGATTCTTGGAGATGCTTATGGCACTAGTGTTGTCATAGAATATGGGAATAGGCTCACTGAATTGTACTTGAAGATCTTGCAAAGTTTGTTTCATCCAAAGGACTCAAGTACAACATGATGCTGCTGCAATGTATTCTGCTTCCGCTGTAGATAAAGAGATTGAAGTTTGCTTTTTGCTCAACCATGATACGAGACAACCACCTAGATATAATGCTTCTCCACTAGTACTCTTACGATCATCAACAATTCCTGCCCAATCTGCATCTATAAAGGCTTGAATAATGAGATTGTTACCCTTGGGATACCACAAGCCATATTCTTCTGTGCCCTTTAGATATCGAAGAATTCTTTTGACGACAATAATATGTGATTCTTTTGGTGCTGCTTGGAATCTTGCTACTTGTCCAACTGCTTGCATAACATCTAGCCAAGAGGCTGTTACATATAGAATACTACCAATCATAGATCTGTACAACTTCTGGTCCACATCCTTAGATGAGTTTTCTATGCTCAATTTGCAACCTGTTACCATTGGAGTAAGGACGGTTTTGCAATCTTCCATTTTGAATTTCTTGAGCATTTCCTTGATGTACTTGGCTTGACATATAAATATTCCTTTCTCTTGCTGAGATATTTGAAGCCCTAATAAGTATTTCAGCTCACCAAGTAAAGACATCTCAAACTCACTTTGCATCTTTGTAGAAAAGTTCTTACTTAGTCGATCATCATTGCTACCAAATATTATATCATCCACATATACCTCAACAATTGTTAAATTATCTTTATCTATTTGTACATAAATATTTCTATCAACAGTACCTTTCTTGAACCCTTGCTGATGTAGATATCCATCAAGATGAGCATACCATGCTCTGGGAGCCTGCTTGAGACAATATAGAGCCTTCCTTAACTTGCAGACATAGTCTTCTTTCTGTGATAGTAGAAAACCTTTAGGTTGTTCGATGTAAAATTCTTCTTCTAATTCTCCATTCAAAAATGCTGACTTAACATCCATTTGGTAGACTTTGATTTTTCTTGAACATGCATAGGTGAGAAAAATTTGGATGGCTTCCATTCTGGCAACTGGTGCAAATGTTTCGTCGAAATCAATTCCTTCCACTTGTGCATAGCCTTTGCAAACCAATATTTCTTTGTTTCTGGTAACCTGCCCATCTTCATTCAATTTTTTCCTGAACACCCATTTAGTCCCAATGACATTTTTATCTTTTGGTCATGGAACTAATTCTTAGGTGTTATTCTTCTCAATTTGATCCAATTCTTCATTCATAGCTTCTACACAATGTTCATTTTGGCTGGCTTCCTCAAAATTACTAGGCTCAAAGGTTGCCAGAAAAGCAACGTGAGCTTGTTGTGATGAACGAAGCTGTCGACCTTCATTTATGTCACCAATGATTTGATTTGATGGATGGTTCTTTTGAATCCACTCTTTAATTCTCCTTGGAGGAGCTTCTTGTTGTTGTTCTGGTATATCTTGATGATCATTGTTTACTTCTTCCTCGTTGATATTTGCTTCTTGTTCTACAATTTTATCTGTGTATTTTTCAGCATCTATCTCAAGTTTCAAAGATTTTAGATCCTCATCATTACTCGCTAGAACACCGTCTTCGTCAAATGTAACATTTATGCTCTCCACTATCTATTTTTGTCTTATATTATAGCATTTATAGGCCTTTCTTTTGCGTGAGTAACCAACAAAGATACCTTCATCAACACATGATTCAAACTTACCCAAATTTTGATCTTCTCTTTTGATATAACATTTGCTTCCGAAGATTCTGAAATATTTTACATTAGCTGGTTTTCCTTTCCATAATTCATGTGGAGTCTTGTTGCAATTATTTCTGAGAAGACTTCGGTTGATAATGAAGACTGTCGTATCAATTGCTTGAACCCATAAATTTTCATCCAATTTTGAGTCCTTCAACATTGTTCTACCCATTTCCTGTACAGTTCTATTCTTTCTTTCAGAAACTCCATTTTGCTGAGGTGTTCATGCTGTTAAAAATTTCCTTTTTATTTCATTTTCATCACAGTATTGCTGAAATAATTTGGAAGTGAATTCTCCACCATTATCTGATCTTAAACACTTTATTTTGAAATCAGTTTCATTTTAAACCAACTCCTTGTAGATCTTAAGGCACTCAAATGCTTCAGATTTTTTCTTTAGGAAAGTGACGGTTGTCATCCTGGTATAGTCATCTATCATTAACATGAAATATAATTCTCTGTCTAAGCCTTTTGTTCTCACAGGACCACATAGATCAGTATGTATCAATTCCAATGGATTTGATGAAAAGTGTTCTTTTGTTTTAAATTGGACTTTTGTCTTCTTGCCATGCCAACATGCCTCACATAATGTGTTGGAAGGTTTTGATATTTTTGGCATTTGTCGTATTGCTTCCTTATTTCTTATCCTAACAAGATTGTCAAATTTTATGTGACCCATTCGTTTGTGCCATAACCAACTTTCATCTTCTTTAGCTAGTAGACATGCTTTAGTTGCTTCAGCCAGAACATATATGTCATTTGGAGCTCGACTTGCTGTAGCCACAATTTTACCATACCTCCCTTTCCTGTTTTCACATTTTGTGGAGTTGAATAACATTGTGTGTCCTTGATCACACATTTGTCCAACATTGAGTAGATTGTGATTCATGTTTTCAACCAATAGAACATTCTTGGCTATAACATATTTGCTTCCAAGAGTGACAATACCTAATCCTATAACATTTGAAGATCCATCATTTCCAAATGATATGGTTCCATCCTTCTTTTGTTTCAGAGATACAAATTTCCTTCTATCTCCAGTCATATGCGTTGAGCAACCGTTGTCAACATACCACACATCTTTCCTTTTTTGAGCCTTGAGAGTGAGAGCAAAACTATCAGTCTTCTTCTTCTTCCATGTTCATTCATTCTATGGCTTCGAAGATTCTTCTGGAGGATTTTCAAGTCTGCAGTCTCTGGTTATGTGTCCAAAGTTTTGACATTTGTAACATTCCATATTATTTCTTAAATTTTCAAATCTATTGATGTTTCGTTGAGCCCTGGGAGGTTCATATTTGACAGATCTCCTAGAATTGTATTCATTCCTTGGGTATGTGTGACATTCTACAGCTTTCTGACCAAATTTTCCACAGGAATAACAATACCCATAAAAAATATGTTGGTACCTGGATGGAAATTTTCATCGAGGAATTGTCTTCCAAGGTTGTTCTTGCTAATCTTGTCCAATGAAGTCTACATGCATGTCAGATCTCATAGGTTCATTGTATTTTGTTGTAGAAGGTCCGACTTCTTCTTCTTTGTAACTGATGCCAGTTTTTTTGTTGTAAGATCGTTGATTTTTGATGAGTTCTTCCAATGCCCTTGCGTTTTTGGCATAGTTTTGGATAGTTTTTCCTTTCTTCACTTCCTCACGCAACGAGACTACTTCGTCTTCTAATTCTTCCCTTTCTTGGTTGCTTTCTTCCAACTTATTTTGAAGTGACTCTTCAATGCATTTGTGTTCTTCAACTTCAATTTTGAGACCTTGAACTTGTTCTTCAAGAGTTTTGGAACGGATCTTCTCTGCCTTGAGATCTTTTATAAGCTTGATTGCTTCCTCATAAAATTCATCTATGGTCCATCCTTCTTCTTCATTGTTTGATACCTCTTGATTATTTTGCTTGGCCATAAACAATACTCTCTCATTGGCTTCTTCTTCACTATCATTGTCTTCATCGGATGATGAGCTATCTTCTTTAGAGAGAAATTTCCTTTTCGATCCTTGCTTGTTGAATTTCTTAAAGCCTTTCTTTCTTTTTGAGTTGCCATTACTTTTGTTTGGACATTTTTCTGCAAAATTCCCAACCTCATTACAGCTGAAACATATCAATGGAAGTTTACCTTTGAATTGTTCCTTACCAATTTTTAGTTTTCTCATGAAGTAAGCATATTCTTCATCTGAAAGACCTTCTTCATCATCTCCCTTTTCTTCACACTTGCAGGTGCATTTCTTTTCAAAGTGCATAATTATTTTCATTGAATAGAGGTACACCATTCTTGGTATGCTCCATGACCTCCTTCTAGTTGTTAAATTTCTATTGAAGGAACCAAGCTCTGATACCAATTATTAGAAATACTAAGAAGGGGGGGGGTGAATCAGTATTCCTTTCAATTAGAGCATTAGTTAATCTTCAATTATTATCAATGTTTGTACAATGATAGCAATAACAAGGGGAACACAAATGCACACAGTTTTTAAGGTGCAAACCCACTCCGGGACAAAAACCACCTAATGCTTTTCTAATAATTCTTTTCAACTCTAATTGAAAATAAAGCTCCAATTTCCTAGAATCTAGAAAAGCATTCTTCTCCAGCTCCCACTGGATGGACGCTACAACGCCCGAGATTCTTTAGTAGTCACTGAATGGATGCGCTGACACCCAATGAGCTACAACTCACCCTAGCACCACCCTACCACCCTATAGAAGAATAAAAGAAGAATGGACTCTCGTACCAAGGAAAATGGTCCACTTTACAATGATGTAGAATGATGTAGAAGAAGAAGATATACTAGACCATAACCCCAACTTTGATACAACCACCTAATGATGATCCTAGACCTCCCAACACCACCTCTTCAACCCTTGGCAGATAGACACTAGTACAATTTGTACAATAATGTATTTACAATGACTAAGTACAATGATACCTTTACAATGATTGTATGCAGTGTTGCCCAATTGAAGACTTCATATGATGAACTTCTTGCTGCTGTTATGCACCTTGGTTACTGCTCTTTTCATGCTACCCTCTGCTGCACCTTTTTTTTCTTTTTTGCCTTAGAAATTCTGGTCCTTTGCAACCCTTGACAACACATGATATAGCTTTTTCTTGCCTTCGAGGAGCTCGATATTGAATCTGGTGTATCTTTGTTATTTCAGATCCTCAATATTTGATTTTTGGTCCTGTAGTATTCCTCTGAGTCTTCGTTCCAATGCCACAGTTCTGACCCAATTTGGATTCTTCAAGACAGATTTATGCCCAATATCTCACAATGCCATAATTATGGACTATTTCAGCAGAGCGCACTTGTACGGAGCTCCACGTGTCATTGTTTCTTCATTTGGCTCTAAAATTGATAGAGAGAAAAGTACAGATTGTGCACTATCTTTCAATTTTTATGGAATTCCAATCCAATACTCAGAGAGATAGTTATGATGATTTTACCAGGGTCACTTCTTTGAGATGAATTTCAGGAGCCTGCAAAAACCCTTACTTCCATAGATCATATCTCCAAAAATGTTGTGTAACTTGATCTAAAAATTTTATTGCAGCTTCCTCAGGATTTCGGCTTCGCCTCGTAAAAATTTCATCTTCTGAGCCATCATAGAAAAAACATTAGAGCGAACATGCCATGATGACCTGTTTTAGATAGCCAAATCCCATGCACAAGGAGGAAATGAAGATCACAATTTATATGAATGCTTAAGTTGAGAGGGGCTTCAAAAAGTGAACGTGGGAGGGATCTTAGGAGAATACAAAAATTTAATTATGACTTTTCAACGACCCATGCCCCAACCCCATGGGGTTTTAGCCCACTAACTAGGGTACAAACTTCAAACATGAATATCTCTCAAACCGTGAAGAATTACATGGCGTGCCATATATCAACGGAAACATATCGACAAGTAGAAACCATTAAAAGCATTGATGACCCAAAATATACTAATTTGGTAGGTCAAAATTCCCATTCAATATTGGGTTAGCCCTTGGTGCTGCTTGGGTTGACATAAATGACAACCGCTGATCAACATGGTAGTTGCTCTTCCATAATATCTTGTTCAACCATGTTAGTTACCACTATAATGCGTAGACTAGGGACAATGGTTGTAGTGGCATTTAATCTTTGCGGGAGGGTTTCCCTGTTCTCTGATAGAGATCACAGGTGCAACAATATTATTTTGCATCACTGTGGACTGCATGCGACCACAAACCAAATTTTAAAATCTTTTTCATAGTCGTTTTACTTGTATAGTGACCTTCTGCAACCCCAGCATGTGAGTCTATTAATATGCTCTTCCTTTTGAACTTCAACACATATCGCCTCAATACTTCGTTAGCTGCCATCTTATACAATTGGCCAGTAATCAAAGTAAATTTTGTTGCACGCAAGACCAAATATTTCTTCTACTTAACTATATACTCTGTAGGTGCGCTTCTAGTGGTTAGGAAGTGGATAATATCTATGAAGTGGTCATCAACTATTTTAATGGAAAACAACTGCGCATTTGGTAGTCCTTCCTCCAAACTAGTTGGCTCATCTTAACTTTCAATGTGGGACAAATGGTATCAAACTACATTCAATCTCCTTGGCCTTACAATCACCTGAAAATCATACTCTTGAAACAATAAGGATAGTCTACAAATATTCCCCCCCAACACAGGCAATTTGACTAGGTAATTCAAAGTAGAGTGATAAGTGAACATTTTAAAATTACATCCAAACAAATACTGACAAAACTTCTACAACACATAGACTATATCTGACGCTTCTCTCTTCGTTGTCGAGTAATTGCGCTGAGCACTTGACAATGTTTTGCTCGCAAATGCAATTGGGTGATCAATATCTCCAGCTCATGGTTGCGTGAGTATAGCTCCTAACGCAATACACAACACATCAACATCCACATGGAATTATTTTTTCCAATCCAGGAATACCAATGTAGGCGTAGTCACCATTTTCTCCTTAAAAATCTCTAGACTTTTCTGGTAATCCTCATCCCAAAAAATAGAAGCGTCTTTCTTCAGCAACTTCTCCATCATCATAGTAATCACCGCGTAGCCTTTAATAAATTTCCTGTAATAGCCAGTATGCCCCAAAATTGAGCGTAGTTGCTTCACATTTTCTAGAACCTCCAATTTAAAAATAATAGAAATCTTAGCCGAATTTATCATCCATCCTTGTTGATAGACAATATGTCCAAGAAAAATCCCAAAATGGACACAAAATATCCACTTCTGCAGATTCAGTGAGATCTGATGCTTCCAACAAGTATCCAACATCAAGCACAAACTTGAAACATGCTTCTTCAACAAGCCAAATATAGTCTAGTCATAAAAATATACTTCTAAGACCTTATGTGTGTACTCCTTAAAAGAAACTACCACCACACATGAGAATATAGCTGGAAAATTCTTCAGACTGAATGGCATTACCATGTAGTGGAATGATCCCCATTTTTTCTCAATGGTCGTCTTAATTTTTCCTTCAAGCGAGATTATTATCTGGTGATATCCAGAAAATCCATCAGTGAATGTGTAGGACCCATGCCCACACACATTTTCTAAGACTTCATCATAAAATGGATTTGGAGAAGGGTCATGCACATCGACATCATTCAAATTTCACAGATCCACACAAGTATTGATTTCTCCTTTGGTCTTCTTTTCTTGGACCACCATGGGGCTTACCCTGTTGGGGTTCCCATGTTTTGGCCAGATTGGCAAGACCGAAAGATGAGACAACATCAAACCACTTTCAGACCTCAGGATCTAGCCCTCCTAGGTCCAGAGAGTGATCTCTCTATGATATGTAAAAGGTAAATGACTTTAAAGCTCAGTGTTAAGATGTTAGGCTAGTTATAGGCACAAGGCTTGTTTGTTTGATTTGGTTTGATTTGGTTGTTGGGAATCAAGAATGAAGGTTTCAATGTAAGACAAGGAAAGGCAAATAATATTTTAGGCAAAGAGAGATCAATTCAGATAGTATTCAAGACCATTGGGCAAATGGAGTTAGGAAAGGGTTTACTTGCTTTTCAATGTGCAAGCTTTTAGTTGGGCTATTCATCTAAAGCATTAGATCCTAAAATGATTGTGTGGCATGGGACATTAAGGATTGAAAGTGAAAAGAGGAAAAACATCCAATCTGTCTATAGATCAGGTCAGAGGTCATTTAACTCCAGACCTGCTTGGACATAATCAGAGGCAACTTGAGGCAACTTGGAAAGTTTAATTGAAACGGAAAGATCCTAGTGAGGCAGAGACAGAGTTCTAAACCTCCCAGTGTTCTCAACTCATTTAATTAAATCTAAAGAAGAACATATAAAAACAGGCTCCATTAATCCATACATCAGCTAGCAATATATCAGACCACTACACTGGTTAGATTAATTGAAATTGATCCTTAGATAACACATTTAGTAGAAAACATTAAGGCAAGGAGAGCAGAAACATAGGGTGCCTAACAAGGGAAAATCCTATGCCAGATTTCTAATGCAAGCCAGAAGAACTGAAATGGAATGGAATAAAACACAGAGATAGAAAAACATCACCAGCTGCTTTAGGTTAGGATCCAAAGAAATGTGCTTGCCATATTAAAAACAACACCATTCAAGTACAACATTTCCCACAGCTTGAACATTCAGCCTGAATACATCTTTCTTCAGCCTATTTTACAACTTTACACAAAACTATATCTCACGGAAATAGCTTGCATTTCTCTGATATCTCATCAACAACCTTTACAATATTTTCTTCATGAGTTTTATAGCTGAAGAGAAGCAGAGGAGGTAGGTAAGAAAAGAAATGCAATATTAACATTCAGGAGATGAAGAGGGCCGAGGCCCATTCTGTTTTAACTCTGAGCATTAATCTCTGGCACTTTGGAGGAAAAAATGGTCTTCGTCAGGATTCATTTACTCCATATAGGTCTTTGATGCATTTCTGGTTTGCTGTACTCTGTGGTACCTTTGGTGAATAAACAAACTAGTAATAAAAAACGGAATGGTTTGCCATACTTGTGCAACAAATGCTCTGAGAGCTTTGGACTGTGTTTTGGGCAGAAATCTCCCTTGGAGCACGGCATATAATAAAAACCGTATGGGAAACTTGTCCTTCTTGGGAGGAAAACATTCTGCTGATGAAAAGAAATGTGCCGTATAATAACTTTTGCATATCTGTATCCTCTGTCAGTCTATGATGTCTTTGACCTTGGTAGCTTGCCTTGAAAAACTTGGTTTGAGGCTTATAGATCCTCATTTTCGTGCCTGAAACTCTTTTCCACTTCATTTATACCTTTGTTAGTGAAAACTTACCGTTGTATAAATCCTGTCCAGTCATGGCGGCGTTTTCACCTTTGTACCTTGTAATAACCCACACTTTGTGAGGAAAATCAATGCAATGGGAGGCCGGTGGAGCGGAGGGCGAAAGATATGACAGCGCAGCGGTGGTGGAATGGTGGCTTTTCACTAAACAATGATGAAAAATGCAATGGAACGGTGGAAACTATGAACAATAGGGTTTCGGTGGTAGAATGCAGCGCAGACCGTTAGATCGTGGTCCGGGGACAAAGATCAACGACGGAGATCGAGCAGTGGGATGATATATAAAAACGAAAAAAATGAATATGAAATGTGAGACCTTAATGCAAACATGGAACTTTGGTTAAAATCGAAAATACAAAGGAAATGGGCGAAAATGTTATGAAACGCACAGAAATGGACATACGATGTGGGACCCGACGGAGGTGGAGGGCGATTCATTCTTGACCATTAGATCTTAGACTCAATGGACGCTTAGGATCAACTCAGAGCATAGCAATCAGAAGGAGCAAGGGGAACACACTTCATAAGTTTTCGATTGTGATCAAGGAAGGGAAGCGATGACCGTTGGATCTGGCGGAGGAAAGAATGGCGGAGATCTGCTCGGAACAATCGTAATCGGAGGAAAACAGGTGCAACATATTACAAATGTTCCGATTGCGATGGGGCGGGAGGAGCGATGACCGTCGGATCATGGTTCTAAACAGATGGTCGAGATCAAATCGGGGTGATCGCAATCGGGGGGGGGACAGGGGTGACACATATTAAAACTTATGATTGCGATTAGGCAGGGACAGCGATGACCGTCGGATCATGGACCAAATGGATGGATGGGATTAAATCGGGAGATGGCAGGATCAAGGATCGCAAGACAGGACTTGCGATTGATCAGAGGAGACATCGATCGGTGGGGAGTTGTGATTGCGATCGGGAAAAAAAAACTTGCGATCAATCGGAAGGGGGAGTGATCGGAAGAGAAATTCGATTGGGCAATCATAGGTCAGGGAAATTGGAGGTGGCTATGCGATGCGATCAATCACATCGCAAATGTTTGCGATGGACTGATTGGGAGTCTTGACAAAGGTATCGCGATTGCGAAGACTTGCGATATTGCACGGGCCGTTCGATTCATGTGGCAGATCAACGGTTAAAAACACATTGGGAGACTTATACGATAAGCCCATCGCATCGGAACTTTGGAGTTTTGCAAAGGAATTTCGCCCTCCGCCAATCTTTCGATTGCGATTAGCGCTCAGGACTTAAGCGCTTGGTCCTAGCACAAGGGCATGTGTGGGGAAGTGGTTGGGGCTGGCGGAAAAGGGGTTGGGCCCTTAATAATGTTGAAAAGTGGGTTTTTAACCCATTTTTAATGAAATTTAAAGTTAGGATGGGTAATGATAGGGAAGAAAATGGGAAATTTAGCCAAACAAAGGGCAAAGGTAGGATTCAAGGGGGATTTTGGGGGATTTAGCAGAGTAATAGGGAATTTAGGGAGAACAAAGGGGACTTTGGGAAAAGCGGGAAAAAGGATCAAGTGGAGGAATTCTGCAGGGGTACAAGGGGCGAAATAAGGCCTTTTTGAGAAAAAATTTATCATTCAACAAGGCTCATTGACATCAGATTAGCAGAGGGAAATAGTCAAAGGCAAGGAACATAACAAGACTTCAAGGATGATGTGTTTTCAAGGGAAATGCATTCCTTGAAGGCTTATGAAACAATCTAGCCCCTTGCTTGCTTGTCAAGGAATTCATAAGGGTCTAACAGTGGCTCCACATGGGGATGGCTTCTTCTTGGAGGAGTCAAGAATTCAGAAAATGATCTTTGGTGTAGGCCAGATGCCGGTTGCTTAAGCCACCTTTCTTCTTCAATTTTCAGCTACAACAAATATGATAGATTAGCAGAAAAATTCCCAAACAATATACCTACCCATTCTACAATCCCAGCATTTTTTCTTCTAGGGTGCATTTGAACTAGCAGACCCTTTACATCATTTATTTTTATGATAGAAAATAAACTTATTCTAAATCTACCCTTATTACTCCATGAGACCAGATTAGACTGTTGGTCTCATATGTTTCTCTACCTAATCTAATATCTGTTGGGATTAAACTATCCAGCAGATTTCTTCTCTACATTCTACAACAGGAAATTTAAAAAATAATCAAACTAGGATTAAACAGTCTAGTTTGTTGTAGATCCAAGGCATAAAGATAGTTGCACATGGACAGAAATCTGCAGAAAACTGAAAAAAACTTTGAAGGCCTAAAATCTAAAATCTTGAAGTATCCTTCTTCTCCTTCGTGACTCAAGTTTTGAGCATCTTAGAGTCACTTCTTTTCTTCATTTTAGCTCTGGTTTTGGGCATGTTAGAGCTGATTTTTCTTGTCTTCTTAGCTGGTCCAGATTTTGAGCATGTTAGGACCAGCCGTTTTACTTTCTTTGGCTCAGGTTTTGAGCATATTAGAGCTAATCTTTTGCACATCAGAGGTTCATGTTTTAAGCATGTCTGAACCTCTCTTTTTCCTCTATTTTTTGGATCATTTTATCTTTTTTTTGAAAATAAGAAACTGCAATGGTATGTACAATGGAAATGGAAACTGGAAATAGTAACTCAGCAGAAGTAGTGTTTGAGTATCCTGCCATTGACAGGACCCCCAAACAGCTCTGTACCATCTAATTCCTGTAGGAAGAAGGCATTTGGACCCACAGTGGCCTGGATGATGTATGGACCTTGCCACAAACTATCAAACTTGTCGTGTTTTCCTTTGTCCTCTCTTCTTGAGTCCCACCTCAGAACTTTATCCCCGATTTTGAAATCAGCAGCTTTGGTTCTCTTTTCAAACAACCTCTTTATGTTTTCCTGAACTTTGACAGCTCTGTTATATACCTCTTCCCTTGTTTGCTGGAGATGAATTGTCTGAATCATCCTTCTCACTATACTATCTTCTTCTGTTTGAATCTCCTGGACCAACTTACTTACCGGTATCCCAAGGCTGGTAGGAAATACTACTTCTGTACCATAGACAAGCTGAAATGGTGACATTCCAATGGATTTCTTTGTTGTAAGACTATCAGCCCACAAGGCATGCACCAACTTGTTATGCCATGAATTTTTGTTCTCTTCTAACAGCTTTTTGATGATGGCCATGAGGCTCTTGTTTGATGATTCAACTAGGCCATTACCTTGTGGGTAATAGGCGGTTGAATGACCAAGCGCTATTTGATACCTGTGACAAAAATCAACCATTTTCTTGGATCCAAAAGCAACAGCATTATCGGTGATTATTTTCCTTCGGCAGCCAAACCGAGAGAGGATATGACCTTCTAGGAACCTAATGATGACTGAATCTATGGCATTCCTAGTAAGTATGGCCTCTATCCACTTAGTGAAGTAGTCTGTGGCTGTTAAGATCCATTTGTGTTGTGCAGAAGAAGCAGGGTGGATTTCCCCAATAAAATCTAGGTCCCATTGCATAAAAGGACCCTCAACAGTGATGGGTTGTAAAGGGAGGCGAAGGAGTTTTCTCTTACCTTCAAAAATCTGGCATTTGTGGCAGGCAATTACCATCTTATGGATATCATTGAAGAGTGTGGGCCAATAATAACCAACCCGGAGTATTTTGTTTGCAGTGGCCTTCCAATTCAAGTGGCCTCCACACTCTCCAGCATGGAATTCTTGTTTAATATTTTCTGCCTCTGTTTCAGGCAAACATTTAAGCAATAGGCCATTTGGATTTTTCTAGTATAAATTTTCATTCAAAATGCAGTAGTTTCTGGCTTTTAGTTTTATGAATCTGGCCTTGGTCTTTGACAGTTCAGGTGGAGCATTAAGGTTGGTGAGTACATAAAGGATATCAGTGTACCAAGGGGAGTTCTGAAACTTCTCTTCAACAGTGATATAGGGCAATCCTTCTTGCTCATCTAAGGCAGCTACATGTTAATGTCAAGGGCTTGCAGATTTGATTCAGCCATTAATTTAGCCAGGCCCTGACCTTTGATCAATTTGGTGGGTTTTATCTCAAGAATGTACTCTAAAATCACAGCAATCCATTTGCCCCTCTTCCCATCTGGGTCTTGGGACAGTATATCTTTGACTATTATGTTAGGCACATAAGCTATGGTGTGGGAATGCAATATGTACACCCTAAAGTCCTTTAAAGCCTTAACAAGATCATAAGCCTATTTTTCCATTATGTTGTATTTCAAGGGAGAATCCCTTAGTGCTTTGCTGAAAAAGGCTATTGGTTGTTCCATACCCTCTGGATTTTTCTGCAGTAAGACTCCAGCCACTGTATGCTCAGAGGAAAATGAAAATATTAGGAAATCTTTAGAGAAATCTTGGTTGATCAGAATAGGAGCTTGGGTGAGTGCAAGTTTTACTGTTTCAAAATATTGTTTAGCTCCAACAGTCCATTTAACTCCTTCACCTTTCTTCAGCATGTTAGTCATATTCCTGAGGCGTTCAGCTAGGTTGGGAATAAATCTCCTAAGGAAGTTTATTTTCCCAATGAAGGACTGTAATTCTTTGATGTTTCTCGGGTGTGTGATTTGTAGTATTCCCTCAACCCTTTGTGGGTCTATCCTAATTCTCTTTTCAAATATAATGTGGCCAAGAAGTTTTCCTTCTTGCAGCCCAAATACAATCTTTTTGGGATTTAATGACAGACCAAACCTTCTACATTTTTCAAACACTTTCCTTAGATGTTTTATATGTTCTTCTTCAGTCTTGGAGTAGACTATTATGTCATCCAAGTAAATAACAATGAAATGCCCTATCTCATCTGAAAAAAGCTATATCCATCGCTCTTTGGAAGGTTGCACCAGCGTTTATCAACCCAAAAGGCATTTTTACATACATAACGGTGCCCCATGGAGTCGTAAAGGCTATCTTGAGTTGATCTTCTGGGAGAACTAGTACTTGGTTGTAACCTGAAAAACCATCTAGCAGGGAGATTCTCTTGGAGCCTACTACCTTCTGAAGAATGTGTTCCATTTTTGGCAGAGGGTAGTTGTCTTTGAGTGAGGCTCTATTAAGATTTTTGAATTCTATACATAATCTGATCTCACCTGTTTTCTTTCTCACAGCCACTAAATTCGAAACCCAATCAGAGAACCTTATGGGAACTATTATGCCTGCCTCATACATCTTTTTAATATCTTTTTCTACTGCAGGAAACTGTTTTGGATTTATTCTACGAAGTTTTTTCTTGAACGGCTTCTGATTTTATTTCAAAGGTATTTTGTGCTGTAAAATGTTGGTTTCATATGCCTTTAATTCTTCGTAACTCCAAGCAAACACGTCAATAAATTCCTTGAACAGGTCAATGTATTTATTTTTCATCTCTGTGGGTAAGGACTTTGCCAATTTAATCATTTTTGGCTTATCTGCTGTGCCTATATTACATTCTTCAACGTCAGAGTCTGCATGCTCTATGGTAGGCTTTTTTTCGACATCATCGAAGTCAAACAGGTCCTCTAGAGGCGCCAGACCTCGAGGTATGTTCTTATCCTTGGCCTGCAGCACCACTACTTCTTCACTATCTGTGTTTCCACGTTCTGTGGTTGAATTTCCAATTTCTTCATTTAAAGTGTGTATCTCTATGTTGTGGGGTGTAGTTTCTTCCTCGTCTAAGGGTTCCTCACTTAGGTAGCTATCACTAGACGTAGAGTCTGAATCGGAACATTCAAACTCGTTTCTGCCTATCAGGAAATCTTCAATCTATTTGTCGCCCTCAAAGACCTGCCAATATGTTTCGTTATCCGGCACTGCGGGTCTGAATTTGGTCTGAATGATGATCTGCTAGTCATTTGGAGTCTTAGGATATGAACTGGCTAGGCAAACTAATCCATTTGCAATGGTGTTCTGATTTCTAGGAACAAACACTAATTCGTATTCAACAAATTTTTTCAATAAATCCATAGTGTCATTCCTATATGCTCTCAGCCTAGGATGTTTCGATGTGTATTCATCATTCACCTGTTTAACAATCAGCTCAGAGTCTCCACGCACAGTTATCCTGCGGGCTCCTATTTTCTTCAGCAGATTCAAGCCCAGGATAAGAGCCTCGTACTCTGCAATATTATTGGTACATTTGAAATGCAGATTGCAGGCATGGCTCTCCGCGTAGTCTATCTCTGTGTTACGTAACCATACCCCATCTCCGGCAGTTCTTCTTGAGCAAGACCCATCAAAACTCATCTCCCATAGGGGTTCACTCCCGATTTTGTTATCATTTCTTTCCCTACAGCTGGGTTCTCCATTACGTTGTGCTATAGGGTCTGCACTAGGATGTGGGTCATTTTGTTTTTCGTCATGTGTGTGGAAGTTAGAGAGGTGATTAGTTGGTTGATTGCATTCTGTTTTTGGTTCATTTGGCATTTTTGTTTCAGTGCACTTCTCAAAGTTTTCTAAGTCTTCATCCTCTGAGTCTAGGGTAGCCATTATGTGTAATTCCATTGGCTCTGTTTCATCAAGTGTAACTTTTCTTGTATCTACATTTTCAGATTCCGATTCCCCCAAAGATTCCTCATTGCAGAGGATAAAGGAATCCAGGTCTGTATGTACAGAGTACAGAGGAGAATTTTCAGGCTTTTCAGGGCCACTAACCAGGAATTTCATTTGTGCTTCTTGTACAGTCTTTTCAGTTGGCCAAAGATTGGGATTGTGGCATAAGCCCCATCCATCTGCATTTTTCCTTGCAGCTTGGGTCCCCATGATCTTGATAATGACATGCCATACTTGGGTGGCACATTAGCCACCACAACATTCATGACCATACACTTTGCTGGGATCTGGGCGAGGCTCACACATAAATCTTTGATTAGGCCAAGACACTTTACTCTACTAGAGTCAAATGAATATAGGTCTTTGTAAGGTCGGGTTACTTCCAGGCCTAGCCTTTCCATGACCACTTTAGGCATTAGGTTATGTGATGCTAATCATGCATTGCATTATGAAGAATCATGTCATGAATATTAAGACTGATATAAAAAGGGGGCACTACCCCTTCCTAAAACTTTCCCTCTATATTTGGACCAAACAGAAGGGCAGGCTGATCGTGACTCAGATTTATAGTGTCACTGTTCTCGCCTAAGTTTAATGTTTTCAAAACTTGGCCTTTATATACATCCTGAGTGGCCAACTCAGAGAGTGGAACACGGATTTTAATTTTTGCAATCTCACTTTCCAAGTTGAAAGAGAACTAACTCTTTGGAATTTTCAACTCTGTTTTGTTAGCCACTTCCTTAGTGGCTGAATCAATGTGTTGATTCTAATTATGTATAGGGTTAGGGACTGTTTTATCAGGAGCACTAACTGCAGTGCTAGTGCTGCTAGTGGGTTGGTTTTTTTTATCACTCTTTTTGTTGTATTTTTCTTTGTTCTTCTCAGAATTTATAGCTGTTGATTTGTTACTTTCAACAGTCACTTTAGAAGTTTTTTTGGGCCTTTTCTTGATGGTCACCTCAAGATTTTTAGCTTTGGAATTTTCTTGGCTCTTCTTACTTCTGAGTTCATATTGTCTGACCTGCATGATGGCATCTTCAAATCCAAGTCTATAATCCTCAGATTCCAATCTTTCCTCGTCCCAATATGAGGGTGAGGGTTGACCTTCTTCTGTGTAACAGTTATGGATTGAATCTTCTGTTTCGAATAGGTTTATTGTGTTTCCCTCAGACTCCTCTATGATTCCCTCATCTTCATCAAGAAAATTCTCTTGAAAGGGAGGAATAACTTGTTGGTCTAATTCTCTTTGTCTGTTGGGAGTGTTGTTGTTTCTTCTAAAGTTCTGGTTCTGGCTTTGGTTTCTACTTTGGTTACTGACTGTGACAACCATATTTTCCATCATTTGCTGTAAATTTTCCACATTTTTGGATAATTTTTCATAATTTGGGTCAGATGAGGAAGCTACATTGTCATCTCTATATGTTACCCTCTTCTCAGCTCTCAGTCTTGCTCTTTTCTCGATCGGATTTGCCTCTATATTCACTGCTCCTTTCTACATGTCCTCCAATGTGTTGTACTCTTTGTCCCGAAGCTGGTAGGCCATGTCAGCATCAAAACCTTCAGGGTATTTCGCTAGGGCCATACCTTGGGGAGGTTTCATGTGTGGAGGAAGAGCATTGTAAATGCTGTTGAATCTCGTTGTGTAATCACGGACACTCTCTCCTACATTTCTTTTAAGGCTCATTTATTTTGCTAGGAGTTGGCGAGGGTTGGCCTTAACTTCCCATTTGTTTATGAAGGTCTGATATAGAGATGGGAGGTCATTTATGCTACCCAGAGGTAGGCCCTTAAACCATTTCTTCACATCACCCCCTAAACTCTGGGCAAAGATTCTCTTTTTGACTGTATCATCATCTATCTCCATGTAGTCAAAAGAATCTTCCATCCTATCTACATGGTGTTGGGCTGTGGTAGACTCTTTGGCAGCGAAGTGTGGGATCTTCGATTGATAATCATTTGGTAAGGGTACTAGAGGCTGAGGTAAAACCAGAGGTGCATACCAGGCTGCCATGACGGCGTTTTGATGAGGTAAAGGGTTAACTTGAGCAGTTGGTATGTGGATGATAGGGATATTATGACCAACAGAAGACTGATGAGCATATTTAGGGTGACTGAGCCCCAAGTTTTGAATGAAGTGTATATCCGGAGGTGTAGATGGGGGGGTCCGTCTATTCCCAGGGTGTCTACCACCTTGGGGTGGTGAACCAGGAAGCTCGAGTTCTGGCTAGTCTAGGACACTGAATGACCTAGTTCTTGGTAGTCTATTAGGCAGGTCTAGGTCAAGAGGAAAGCATGATAGAGCTGTAAGGTCTTCTGGAGCAGAGTTAACTCTATGGATGTGTCTGGAAATAGTTGATCTTCTAGGTTTAGGTGATTTCTTGAGGATGCTCTCGGGGTTATCAACTATTTTAGGTGGGTTTGGGTTAGGGTAAGCTCTCGTGTGAATGGTTCTGTAAGCCAGAGTGTTGTTTTTAACCAAGCAGCTTAACCCTACTTATTAATTCTATGTGGTTGATGTTGCTATGGAGGTTGGTCTCCCAATGGAGTCTTATGTGAACCAAGATAATCAGCAGGCCTACTTATCACCAGTGGAGTATTTAAACCGTTTAAGTGTTATGGAGTCGCTAGGTGGAAAGGTTTAGGATGTTTTTGGAGGGTACACTGTCCACCACAGTGCTTATGAGATGTCCTCCTTCAAGGATATATTCCACACACAGCAAACTCTAACCAGAGATTGAATGGGAGGGCATTTACCAGATATGTCACCTCTGAAAGAGTGTGAGATCTGGAGGCTACCTGGCCCTTTCCAGACTTTGTCCAAGAGTATGGGAGAAACACAACAAATGGTATGGGGGTTGAACTATGAATAGAAATGTTTTACTGCCAACCTAACCAGAGATTGTAGGTTTTTTAGGCTCTTATGATATAGTAAGGTAAGGAATACTCATAATTCCCCAGTGGAGTTTCCATTATGTTGGGGTTCCCATGTTTTTGCCAGATAGGAAAGACCAAAATATGAGACAACATCAAACCACTTTCATACCTCAGGATCTATCCCTCCTAGGACCAGAGAGGGATCTCTCTATGATATTTCAAAGGTATATGACTTTAAAGCTCAGTGTTAAGATGTTAGGCTAGTTATAGGCACAAGGTTTGTTTGTTTGATTTGGTTTGATTTGGTTGTTGGGAATCAAGAATGAAGGTTTCAATGTAAGACAAGGCAAGGCAAAGAAGATTTTAGGCAAAGAGAGATAAATTCAGATAGTATTCAAGACCATTGGGAAAATGGAGTCAGGAAAGGGTTTACTTGTTGTTCAATGTGCAAGCTTTCAATTGGGCTAGTCATCTAAAGCATTGGATCCTAAAATGATTGTGTGGCATGGGACATTAAGGATTGAAATTGAAAAGAGGAAAAACATCCAATCTATCTATAGATCAGGTCATAGGTCATTTAACTCCAGACCTGCTTGGACATAATAAGAGGCAACTTGAGGGAACATGGAAAGTTTAATGGAAACAGAAAGATCCTAGTGAGGCAGAGACAGAGTTCTAAACCTCCCAGTGTTCTCAACTCATTTAATTAAATCTAAACAAGAACATCTAAAAACAGACTCCATTAATACATACATCAGCTAGCAATATATCAAACCACTACACTGGTTAGATTAATTGAAATCGATCCTTAGATAACACATTTAGTAGAAAACATTAAGGCAAGGAGAGCAGAAACATAGGGTGCCTAACAAGGGAAAATCCTATGCCAGATTTCTAATGCAAGCCAGAAGAATTGAAATGGAATGGAATAAAACACAGAGATAGAAAAACATCACCAACTGCTTTAGATCAGGATGCAAAGAAATGTGCTTGTGATATTAAAAACAACACCAGTCAAGTACAACATTACCCACAGCTTGAACATTAAGCCTGAATACATCTTTCTTCAGCCTATATTACAACTTTACACAGAACTATATCTCACAGAAACAGCTTATAGTTCTCTGATATCTCATAAACAACCTTTACAATATTTTCTTCATGAGTTTTATAACTGAAGAGAAGTAGAGGAGGTAGGTAAGAAACTAAATGTAATATTAACATTCAGGAGATGAAGAGGGTTGAGGCCCATTCTTTTTTAACTCTAAGCATTAATCTCTAGCACTTTGGAGGAAAAAATGGTCTTCGTCAGGCTTCATTTACTCCATATAGGTATTTGATGCATTTTTGGTTTGTTGTACTCTGTTGTACCTTTGGTGAATAAACAAACTGGTAATAAAAAACGGAATGGTCTACCATACTTGTGCAACAAATGCTCTGATAGCTTTGGACTGTGTTCTGGGTGGAAATCTCCCTTGGAGCATGGCATATAATAAAAATCGTATGGGAAACCTGTCCTTCCTTGGAGGAAAACATTCTGCTGATGAAGAGAAATGTGCCGTATAATAACTTATGCATATCCATATCCTCTGTCAGTCTATGATGTCTTTGACCTTGGTAGCTTGCCTTGAAAAACTTGGTTTGAGGCTTATAGATCCTCGTTTTCATGCCTGGAACTCTCTAACACTTCATTTATACCTTTGTCAGCGAAAACTTGCCGTTGTATCAATCCTGTGTAGTCATGGCGGCGTTTTCACCTCTGTACCCTCTAATAACCCACACTTTGTGAGGAAAATCAATGCAATGGGAGGCCGGTGGATCGGAGGGCGAAAGATATGATAGCATGGCGGCAGTGGAATGGTGGCTTTTCACAAAACAATGATGAAAAATGCAATGGAATGGTGGAAACTATGAACAATAGGGTTTCGGTGGTAGAATGCAGCGCAGACCGTTAGATCGTGGTCTGGGGACAAAGATCAACGGTGGAGATCGAGCAGCAGGATGATATATAAAAACAAATGAAATGAATATGAAATGTGAGACCTTAATGCAAACATGGAACTTTGGTTAAAATCGAAAATACAAAGGAAATGGGCGAAAATGTTATGAAATGCGCGGAAACGAACGTACGAGGTGGGACCCGACGAAGGTGGAGGGCGATTCATTCTTGATCGTTAGATCTTAGGCCCAATGGACAGTCAGGATAAACTCAGAGCATCGCAATCGAAAGGAGCAAGGGGAACACACTTCATAAGTTTCCAATTGAGATCAAGGAAGGGAAGCGATGACCGTCGGATCTGGCGGAGGAAAGAACGGCGAAGATCTACTCAGAACAATCGCAATCGGAGGAAAAAAGGTGCAACATATTACAAACGTTCCAATTGCGATGGGGTGGGAGGAGCGATGACCGTCAGATCGTGGTTCTAAATGGACAGTCGAGATCAAATCGGGGTGATCCCAATCGGGGGGGACAGTGGTGACACATATTAAAACTTACGATTGCGATCAGGCGGGGATAGCAATGATTGTCGGATCATGGATCAAACGAACGGACGGGATTAAATCGGGAGACGGTAGGATTGGGGATCGGAATATAGGACTTGTGATTGATTGGAGGGGACAACGATTGGCGGGGAGTTGCGATTGCGATCGGGAAAAAAAAAACTTGCGATCAATCGGAAGGGGGAGTGATCTGAAGGGAAATGCGATTGGGCGATTAGAGGTGGCTATGCTATGTGATCAATCGCATCACAAATTTTTGCGATGGACCGATCGGGAGTCTTGACAAAGGTATCGCGATTGCGAAGACTTGCGATATTGCGCGGGCCGTTCGATTCATGTGGCAGATCAACGGTTAAAAACACATCGGGAGACTTATATAATAAGCCAATTTCATTAGAACTTTGGAGTTTTACAAAGGAATTCGGCCCTCTGCTAATCTTCTGATTGGGATTAGCGCTCGGGACTTAAGCGCTTGGTCCTAGCACAAGGGCATGTGTGGGGAAGTGGTTGGGGTTGGCGGCAAAGGGGCTGGGCCCTTAATAATGTTGAAAAGTGGGTTTTTAACCCATTTTTAATGAAATTTAAACTTGGGATGGGTAACGATAGGGAAGAAAATGGGAAATTTAGCCAAACAAAGGGCAAAGGTAGGATTCAAGGGGGATTTTGGGGGATTTAGGAGAGTAAGAGTGAATTTAGGGAGAACAAATTGGACTTTGGGAAAAGTGGGAAAAAGGTTCAAGTGGAGGAATTGTGCAGGGGTACAAGGGGTCAAATAAGGCGTTTTTGAGCAAAATTTTATCATTAAGCAAGGCTCATTGACATCAGATTAGCAGAGGGAAATAATCAAAGGCAGGGAACATAACAAGACTTCAAGGATGATGTTTTTTCAAGGGAAATGCATTCCTTGAAAGCTTATGAAACAATCTAGCCCCTTGCTTGCTTGTCAAGGAATTCATAAGGGGCTTACATACCCAATCTAATTCTTCCTCTGATTCAATGATCCCTACAAAAACTATATTCTCCATCTCCTTCTTGACTTTCTACTTATACTTAGGATTGAACCTGTAAGGTCACTGCTTGACAAGCCTGACATGTGGTTTCAAAGTGATCTTCATTACATGAAGATCCCCAAAAATCCCTGTTAACTCTGAAAACTTTGTGTGAGACGAGTCCTGACATTCAGCGAGCAGCTCTGCAACCTTAGCCACTCTATCCTGATCCCAATAATCCCTTATTTTGGCAATGTTAGGTATCTCTTTTTTTCCAATATTGACTTGCCTAATCTTCATGGGTCCATTCACATCTAGAAATTCAATCATAGGCCCAATCACTGTGTGCTGACCTTTAGACTCAGGGATGTTGATGTTTCTTGTGTCCTACTCATTATCTTCAATAGTCACATTCCGACATTCAACTATATCTTTCATATGAACATCCCATGCTGGTAAGTCTCATTCTTATGATTTGTATGGCATGTTAAAGGCTACATCTTGAATCATGTGTAAGGAAGTATTGATCCATGGGAACCCACTCTCAAAAATGAAATTTAGAACAAATATTACCCTTAGCACAACCCATTCTATCATGCCACATCGTAGCTCAACCTCTAGATTCCAGTGCATGGGTATCCTACTTAAAGTATGAATGAATATGTGCACCCATCCTAGCTTCAGCTCTTTGCCCCAAACTGTAGTCCATCTGGCTAAATGAATGCACAGATCTTCTTTTCCTCCATAGGCTTCTTGCAATCGGGTATTGGGCTATCCAAATTGCAGTTGCATCATTTGGGTACATTTTTCCCAATCAAAAAATTGTCCTTCTACGTTTCCCACCAACGTGCTGGGGTTGAGTGCATAACTAAATTAAGCACATGGAACTATTTTTCCTCTAGAACAACCTTTTCAAGTTCTTCTAAAAATAAATTAACACTACCTACATCATCATAGTAAGGTAATTCACAAACCTCAAAGGATATGCATCGTAGATATATGGTGACTCGGTTGTAGTGTAGTGTAGATACTTCATGCAAATGGATCTGCTAATTCTCCAACTCCTCATCTGAGTCTGAGTGGAAGGAACTATCCCTATCCCAGCTAAGCCTACCATATGTTGTAGGGTTGATTCAATATTAATCCCTCACAGTTAGCTTTTATATATGGTCAGAATCCTCTTCTACGCCCATTGGTTTTGTGTATCTTTCTCCTTCTGTAAGGTAGAGAGGGACCACAACCCTAGTTCCATTATTCTCAAACATCATGCTTCTGTGCTTGAGGTTGATGATAGGATCCATGTGAATAGCTCAATCCATACCCAACAACGCAGGGTACAGATATAATTCATCGACATTCCGAATAAATTCAAAGTCAGCCAATTCATTAACAACCTCGATATCAACAATCACCAAGAGAGTCCACCCGTTGGGATAATCTTCTGCTGATTTTCCATGCGCAGTTGTATTGCAGACCATTCCAACTTAGGCTTTACCATTTTCTGCCAAGTCTGCTTTGGTAGTACATTTGCATTAGAGCACAGATCCAAAATGACCTGGTCCATTTCAAACTCACCTATATGATTAGTTAAGCACATTTCTCAGCCAGTTCTTCTCTTCTTCTTGTAAATTTTATTGACATCCTCCTGCTCCACCTGACGCTACTCTTTCTCGGTGAAACTATTAATCAAAGATTAAATATTCTCAACTTCCTTCTAATTACGTAGAAGCTTGATACATTCCTACAAAAGAGGTTTCATATTTGCAGGCTCGGCCCCTTCGATGGTATCCATGGTAGGCTTACTTGTTACTTTAGGTCTTCCAGGATCTGAGAAGTCCTTCTTTGCTTAGACAAATTTTTCCTTTCCCATTTTTAATTTAAACCCCTCCCAAACATCGATAGTAGGTTTCTTATGTTCTACTTTATCTTCTCTAGTTTTTATATTGATTTTGGTCAGAACAATTACGTTGGGTATTTAGTGCGTGATTCCACTCTCATCATTTGAACATTTTGCATGGGTGTCTGCAGTTTCTTTTCTTGTATTTTTGCAAAAAATAGAAGGAAATATTCAAGAACATGATCAAACTATCTACAATACCTACAAGATTTTTGTGTTGGGTTCGGGCAGTCGCATGCATAATAGTCAACCTCTCCACAATTATAACAAATGAGTTGTCCCCATCCTCGACCAACTCTTCCTCCTCTTGCTCATCCTTTTCTTGGGAATGCACTGCACCTAGATGGCAATGTAGGTGAATCTGGTCCTTTACCTTCGACCTGCAATATATACATAGCAACATGTCCAATCATTAGATCAAATATACAAAATTTATTCTCATCATGTCCCACATATTAATATTTGTAGTAAGTTTGTTGGAGCTCCGACATATATTTATCAATACTAGTGTATAATTTTGTTGCGTGTAGTCCCTTTGCTTGAAAAATCGTGCACCATAGTTTGGGAACTTTACTAGGCCCTGTCCCATTTTTAATCGGGCTTGGACCTCCAACTTCCATACAATTATTATATACGAGACACTGGTCCATGTGATGAACTTCATCTTTACAGCTTATGCACCATACTCCTGTACACACATCATTTTATTTATCTTTTTGCAGAGTTTGTATCTATAAATATAGTGCAACTAAGTAACTTTGAATTTGATGAACCCCAACTTGTGTAGCCGGTATGGGCAAGGCTTCTAATTTCATGGTGATCTCCACAAATTCAGCCTGTGTCGTAATATTTTGCTGGTTAAAGGATTAGCGTAGATGTGACAGTAGCACATCAATGAACCATTCTTTGTCCTACATGTCATCAATAGTAAATCCTCCATCCCTGATGGTGCACTTCAACCGTTGATCTGCCTCCCATACAGATTCATTCACTTCTTGGTGGATCTCCTTTAATTCATTCATGCATTGAGAATATGACTTTGGATTTTCGAACATGTCCTTTAATGTGGTTTAAGCTCATCAATCATTGCATTAGGGTTTTTTTCCATATACCTCATGTACCAGTCCAATGTGTGTTCTTGAAATGCAGTATTAAGTTCCGCTTTCTTAACATTATCATTATTAATATGTTGTGTTGTCCACACAGCATCTACGATGAACCATAATTGGTCAACATCTTCATTCCCAACACCCTTGAAACTATGAAGCTTTATGGAAGTATTCATATAGACTTCTGGTGGTGGAGGTGAAGGTGGAGTGGATGACTTGTTAGTATGAGATGAATTTGGGTGTGGAGTGGATGGGATCTGAACTATGGCTAATGACCCAAAAATACTTTGATCTTGTAATCCCTCTTATTTTGAGTGCACCGTTTCACCAGAGCTACTTGTTTTGAGACTCCTCATTGTTGTCATATTTACCTTTGAGGGGGATGTAAACAAACCCTTATTTTAGGTCTACTCTCTAATTTTTCCTGCTCCACGTAGTCGGGCCTCTTGAGAACATTCACTCAATGTGGCTACACATTGTACCCTTTTCACATAAAAGCATTTTATTTCACAATTTTAATGAGTGCAGAAACTTACCTCTAGGCCCTTTGAAAAATATCCTTTCAACTTCAGAATATGACACAAAATTATCAATATAAAATTCGGTCACAAACCCACTCAGAACGTTATCAATCCAATAATCTACTGTGCGAGTAATTTTATTGCTACATTTCTCCCAATTGCTGAACAAGCTCATGAGTGCACCTGGTGATCACGTCATCCTTTTCATAGTTCTAGAGCTTAGCAAGATGAGATAGCCACTCTTGTAACTTAGTTGCAAAGGAAGCAAAGAAAAACTCGTGGATCTCTCTATAGATATACCTTTGCTCCCAATCTTGAACAAACAACCTAGGATTTTGGTTTTCTTGAATTGAAAATTCGCACACCTTCTTATTAAGACAATATTGTAGTTAATTATTCATTGGATTCCACAACATCACATATCCCTCAAACAAATCCCTGTCCTGACAACATAATGATTTGTTGGGTTGAGGGGTCCTGACCCAGGTTTTGAGTGTTATGCACAACCAACAAAACCCTCCAACTACTGGCCCTTTTGGTAGTTGTTGTGAAACCAACTCCAAAAATAGAAGAAAAGAGATATCAATACTTTAGAAATAAGCCACTTTGAGGGGGAAACCTCCAATACATTAAATGAATCAACAATTCTTGGACGATACAAATGACAAAACCTCCTTTCTATATATAGGAGTCCATGAGGCCACAATGTAATCCTAGTGGGGCCACAATGTAATCCTAGCCGAATTAACAATAATAATGTAAGGGCACAGTCATAACAATATGGGGGTTACAGGGGTACAAAAATAGCAATAAGGTTATTTTTTTCCTTCAAACAAGTGTTGTCCTTAACACTCGATTATTTCTTGATGCTTTTGTATAAAATTCTCATCCTCCCATGTGGAATCTTCTACAGGAAATTTCTTCCACTTGCTAAGATACTCTGAAATTGATCCTAATTTTCAAGTTCTTGTTTTTGTGACTTCTTCGGAACCTCTTCCGATGTGATGTTGATCTTCCTGTTGTTTCATTAGATTCTACACCAAAGTTAGGTTATCCTTTGAGAGTTGGAGAACTTGTTGTTGATGCTCAATGTCATATTCCACTAATTTATCATCCGTATTAGCTATTATTTGATCCTTCAAACCATCATAACATAGCCTCCATTTATTCTTTTAAACCATCTATGTCGTCTTCGGTTTCTCTTCGTAAGATCGAAATTTGTTGCACTTGGTACCATAATTTTGATATCTCATACTACAATTCTTCCTCTTCATGCATCATAGTATATCTTTTTTAGGGCTTAATGGGTACGTAATTATTTTTTTGAGGCATTATATAACCCAATATGGATAAAAATTCTAAAATATGCTCTTGGAATCACTTCAAACTGCTTTTTCAAATAGACGTTATGCAATTTTAAAAACCAAATACACACCTTTTTCTTGCTTTTGAGGAGCTCGATATTGAAACTGGATTATCTTTGTGATTTCAAATCTTCAATATCTAAAAATTGGCCCTAAGGTATCCCTCTGAATCCTCTTTCGAATGCCACAGGTCTGACCTAATTTTGATTTTTCAAGGCAAAGTTATGTCCAATCTCCCACAATGACCTAATTATGGACTGGTTCAGTAGATCAAACTTATATGACTTTCCTCATCTCACTGTTTTCTCCTTTAGCTCTAAAATTGATATACATGAAACCACATTCCATTTTATTCCTGACACTTTTTACAGCATTTCAATCAGATGCTCAGAGACAAAGTTATGAAGATTTTCCCATGATCGCCTCTTTGAGATGAAATTCAGGATCCTGAAAAAGACCTAACTTCCACAGATCATATATCCACAAATTTGGTGAACCAAGCTCTGAAATGTTGCAATGACGTTCCTAAGGATTTCATCTTCGCTCTCTAAAAATTTCAGCTTTTGAATCTTTGTAAAACAAACGTTATAGTGACAATTTTGCGATGACATGTTTAGGTTAAATTCAGGAGCCTGCAAAAAGCCCTAACTTCCACAGATCATATCTTCGAAAATATTTCCAACCAAGCTTTGAACTTTTGCCAAGATGTTCCTCCTAATTTCGGCTTCGCACTCTAAAAATTTCAGCTTCTGAACCTTCGTAGAAAACACGTTATAGGGAAAATGCCACAATGACCTGTTTGGTGCAGCGAAACCCTTGAATCCAAAGCTCTGATACCAAATTTTGTAAAACTAGCTCCAAAAATAGAAGAAAAGAGATATCAACGCCTTAGAAATAAGCCACTTCAAGGGGGAAACCTCCAATACATTACATGAATGAACAATTCTTGGATGATACAAATGACAAAACCTTCTTTCTATATATAGGAGTCCATGGGGCCACAATGTAATCCTAGTGAGGCCACAATGTAATCCTAGCCGACCTAAAAATAATAATGTAAGGGCATAATAATAACAATATGGGGGTTACAGGGGTACAACAACAACAATAAGGGGGGCTACACTAACATAATAAGGGACTACACTATTAATATAGGGACTTAACAGTAGTGATCTGCTTACGCAGACCAAAGTCTCACCCAAAGAAGTATGGGGGGGTGTTGGAACTAGGTTTCCGCACCCTGAGGGAGCGTGTGGTGTGGTCCCTAACCTTACTTGTCAGATCTAATGCTTTATCGGTTTGTGCATGACTTCAAAGAAACCCATATCTAAATGTAGATAAAAACCCTTAACATGTGCATGTAAAAAAAATTATTATACTTCAATTGGATATAGCTTATTAGAGTGGAAATAACACTTTTGAAATCACGTAAATAGTTCTTATGTAAAACCCTTAACTCATATGAAATCCTTGTGCAAACACATATAACTTTCACATATACTTAACTCAGATAAATATGCATTCAAATAGAAACATATCTATAACTTGCAGTAATCAAGAGATAATTAATGTATTCATGGATAAACACAGAAATTGCAATAGAGTTTGCCAAAGATTATTCTTTATTACTAGATCTTCGATTTAGTACAACCCTTTCCATCTACGCACACAACAATAGATTCCCTCCACAGGAGAAAAAAAAAACTATGCGCACACAACCATCAAGAGCCTTTCTACCCGAATCGAACACAAACTAGCCCAAAACTGAAATCAACACATAAAACATAAACTAAAGATTGTATCAAAACATAAAATATGTCCTTACTCGATTCAACTCTTACATATTTATATGACTTGGACATGCACATACCATGGTATCAAACCATGGTTTGAGACCCATCATTTCCCATTTGACCCATTACATTTATAAAGGAACTTTGACCCACCCAAAATCCACTTGACTTCTGTGCGCAACGTGTATTTTACAAAATCTAACTAAAACTATACCCATAAACTTGACTCGAGGGGACCCCATCCCAACGTGAGTATTACAATCACTCCAAAACCCCCATTCAAATGCAACTCTAGGAATCATTTATTGAGGAAAAATGTTGCACATCAACCTAGTTTATAGGAGAAATGGAACATTCTAGCAATAGGTAGAAGAGAAGACTTACAATCCAACATATAAGGATGCTACTTAAGCTTTTTATTTCCAAATCTTCTTTATTGGAACACCAATCCCCATCCCCTCCCCCCCATAAAATAAACTTGGCGAATCAAACATAGGCCAAGGCTCTAATACCATGTTGGGGATTTCCATTACAAAAAAGGCCATAGGAATTAGTAAAATTCCAAACCATTACCATTATATTCAGTGGGAAGTTAGACCCATGTTCCCAAGATGGTGAATATTCCACCTAATTGATTCCCATTGAGGTGAGTGTGACAATTACCCCAACAAAAAATCAACACGAATGAAGGGAACTACACTAAAATAAAATGAAGAGAAAATTTACAAGATAAATTGCATATTAATAGAATAATTAAAGGGCTTTCAAGGACATCAGATGAGACTTGGGATCAAATCATCAAAAATATTAGAGAATCCACTCTTATCACAAGTTGGTCAGATGAAGTCTGGTCAAATTCCTCGAAGGAATCCCCTACCCTCTCTTCTCTTTCCCTAGCTCCTTCGACCCCCAACCGTGTCCCTACCCCCAAAGTTATAAATTCACCTTATTAGTCATTTTGGTCTCCTCCCCAACAATTCTTAACTAAATGTAATTTTGATTGGGCCTTTAGAGGAAACTTGGGCTCAATAGGTTTTGGTGGCATATTTAGGAATAATTGTGGAGAGCCTATTCGCATTATTATAGTATATATGGGCATCAATAGAAATAATGCTACATAGTTCTTCGTTGTAGAACAAGGAATCAAAGTAGCTCAATCCTAGGGCTTTCAAAAACTTATAGTAGAATGGGAATCTCATTTCATTATCAGAACTATTAAACGACCACAAAATTTATCCAAGCTTGATAAAATCTCATGTTACTAGCGACTTCAAACTTATATAGTAAGAATCTCTAAGATCTTGAATCGAATATAATCCATCATCCCAATGCATGTGAGGCAAACTGGAAGCAATGTAACATATTTTCTTGCCAACATATGTAACATGTTGCTAAGATTCTAGCTTAATCATGATGCCTCCCACTTCAAAATTCCACCTTAATCCCCGATGATCTCAAGCTTATATCCAAATATAGGGAGCATCTCTTCAGAGTCTCAGACAATGCAACGAAATATCTCCCTCATCAAGGTGTGAAAACTATCAAAAGAGCCAAAAGGGATGGGGCACTTATCAACATATTTTATTTTTTTAGACTCTAATGGATTATTATATCATTTACTTTTATTTTTGGGATACACATCATTGTATGGTCTCATGTTTTTATAAGGACCAGGTAAATATTTTGTATTTTTGGACTCATTGGGCTATCCATGATAGCCATATAAACTATGTCTCTATTGTGATTCCTCGTGCTTATTATGCCAATTTTGGTTTTAAGAAACTGTTCCTCTAAGAGTTAGACTTCCCTAATGAGACACAACAATGAGAAGATGTACTTTTTTTTCTAGTGAATCAATTGATTTCTTATGGGGTCATCTTGGATGGAAGTCCAAATTCCTATAGCTTCCTCCAAAAATTGGCTACAAGTATTCACAGTAGCAATGAGTCTAGAAGTTGAGTTCTGAACTACTTCTGTGTGATGAGTGTGAACTTCTAGAGGTGTCTCAGGTTGCAAATTCGTTTGCAAATCGATGGTATTCTCCTTGATCTCTGCATGTACTGTGGCTACTTCAGATCGTGACTCTTTCAGTGCAGCCACCAAACTTTCCAAATTAATGGTGGGCACTACAGTATTTGGCACTGTGATTTCGGGGAGGCCAAAGCCCAGTTGATCAATGACAGACTGTATATTAGCGCATTGGCTTTCAGTGGCATGGGGCACATCCTCTGCAAGATGTTGTCCCTTATGCATTGTTGCGGTATGATGTTGACCCTGTGTGGTGTCATGTAATGCCTTCTATTATATATAGCTCATCCGTGGTCATTGTATGCATAGCATGTAGCTTTCCACTCGGGAAAATATCCAAATCAATCTCGACCTCTGATCCTTCAGGAATTACCGCACGTAGCTCAGAACTAGCAATCTGAACTAACAATCTAAATCATTGCGCCAGATACTTGAAATACGCGGCTTTATAACTTGATGGATGTCAAATGACCAACTCATTCACTTATCCCGCGCTTGCTTGAACAACGCTCGGTTGGATCATTCTCACTTTCACACTAAGTTGCTGGAGTCCTTGCTAGACATCATCAAGGAATGATTGGTATTGGGACTCTACTTTTCTCCAAACATTTTCCATCACCGCTTGGATTGTGTCACCAATTTTATCAAAATATTCTTTTGTCAGTGTTAATGGATCAGTAATGGTCTTTTTAGAGGCTTTCCTTTTGGTGTGCGACACCGGGGTGATACGAGGCCCTCTTTTGGTTCCTCACCACGTTTATACTTGCAGGAAAGGTCCATCGGCATTGTTGCATTCCTTATCTTCCATCTCATCATCATTGCGCAGGTCAATTATTGCCACCATAGTGGTGGGATCTTGGTCCTTCTACAATTCCTTTGGATGATCAGTAGGTGTGCGCAGCTTCATAGGGATCTTATAAGGTGATAATGATGATGACGCACCACTAGCTGAACTTACTTCTAGCCATAAACGGGGCCACTTGGTCATAGTGCATGTAAGGTCATCCTTCGTGACCATATATGGCAGCTCATACCAAATTCCTACCATGCCCCTCTTTGTGCGTACGTGCACATTATGAAAGGTTTCCTTGAAGTCCGCAATATTTTTGTATTGCTCATACAACGTAGGTGATAGTCGTGGCTTGGAATGCACCGCTTGAAATATTTCTATATCAAATAGCTCCCAGGATATCTTTTTTTATGTTATCCTGGAAGGTAGCTTTGAGTTCCATAATGATGCTTTATGGCTTCGCAGAGTTCTGGATCAAATTTTAGTAACTGGGACTTCATCGGTGGTTTCCAACCAATCAGTGCAACCAACACCAGCAACCAAGCATAATCGAAATACTTTCCATACTCTTGTGCTTCTCAAATATTCTCCAAAAATTCAGTGTAGAGGTACTTCACCCAAGTATACTGAACCCCTTTCACACACTGTCAAACCAGCTTAATAACATATGCAGGGAATTCCGTTATGGGTCACTTTCTTATCAGCTTGTAGGCAAGGATCAAGGTTGAAAATTTTACTGTCGGAGAATTGCTATCTTGGACAAAAAAGTCTTTGTTCTTCCTGTACACCCCATAAGTCTTCTTAACCTCATAGGAGGCCTTTTTCTCCTGCCCCTTCCCTTCGAAGGCCGCCCCTAGATCCTCTCCTTGGTAAGGCTACTTGGTGATTTTATTAATCAACATATCATCAATCAGGATGGGCTCTCCTAGCCACAGGCAATTATCATGCACCAGGTCGAGCAGCTGACCCAGAAAAATATCATTAATCGTGTTGTTCCCTAAGTGTGGTATGTTCATAAGGTTTAACAGCTTGGACTGCTGCAATCCCAATGCCCACATCTTTGGTTCAACCTTGATGACTCCTCCATCATATGGCACCTGCTCCAAGTATTCCGATGGCACAAGCTCGGGGAACTTCGTGTGGTCATCAAGGTCCCAGTCTTCCAACTTCAAAAAAGGTATTTTAGTGACCATGTCCCTCAAAAGACACATGCTTCAAGAGTAGCAGTGTGTTGATATGCGACTTGAACTTATCCAGGTCCCTCGTGACTTCAAAAAATGGCTTGCGCGGTGCCATATACTTGGGCAACCCCGAAATTTAGTCTATATCCTCGACAACATCTTCCTCTGTGATCACTTCTAGTTCTTTGGCCATTAGTCTCTTTTTTCGTTCAGATGGGGTCAACTTAGGCTTTGAGGTCTTCTTGTATGAAGACTTTCAAGTCCCCGAGGCCTGTCCTTTCTTCGCCTTCTGAGGTTGAGTTTTGGGCGCATATGTTTCATCAATGGGTGTCGCAGAGGGGGTAAAATCAGTAGTAGTCATACTTGCAGGGATTAAATGACCTAACCTTCTTTGGCGTAGTGTCTCAAAGAAGGTTTCCAAGTGCTTATACATAAACTCAAACAAGCATGATGATAGAAATGAACACAAATCTCTTTGAAAGAAAATGGAACTAATGTGACCCTTCCTGTCATATTTATAGTAATAGTGTGGCCTAAACAGCCTGATATTCATTGATGTAGCCTCATAAGTTCTAAAATGACTCCAAATATAGCATAATATCCTCCATAGATGTAAGTTACCTTCTCCTCTAAACGATAATTATAAAGTTGTCTTATTCGTATTAACTATTCCAACGACTATTTTTTGGCACATCTACGAATGTTGCAACCTTCTGGCACAGTCTCTGCGTGGTTGTCACAAATACCTTCACTTTTTCAATATTTGTCTCATAGGTAGACTCCTCCAATACCTGAAAGACTTCTTTAGGGACTTACACCCTCTCACAACTGTCCAGGGCACTAAGACACTTCTCCAGCAATATATTACTTTGGTGTGCACAGGGGTGAGATCATCCCTGTATGGTTTCAAGCGACTTCCATTCACATACCCAGGAAGGACTTCGCCACTTAGGGTAACCAAACGTACCGGACCTCCTTCTATGATCTCCTTGAAAATAAAAGGTCCAATCCAATTCATTTTGAACTTTCCTGGGTGGCGCACAAGCATGCTGTCATATATAAATGCCAAATGATCCCCCTTGAAAGTTTTTTGCCTGATGTGCCTATCATTCCAAGATTTTTCATGTGCCTTTTTTACCTGCTGATGGAAACCAACAATGAATTTGTCCTCCTCTAACGTAATTAGCTGTGGTAGTCGCTCTTCCATAATATCTTGATCAGCCATGTTAGTTACCACTACAATGTGCAGACTAGGGACAATCATTGTAGTGGAATTTCATCTTTGTGTGAGGGTTTCCATGTTCTATGATAGATATCACAAGTGAAACAATATTATTTTGCATCATTGTGCACCACATGCCACCACAAACCAACTTTTAAAATATTTTGCATAGTTGGTTTACTTTCATAGTGACTTTTTGCAACCCCAGCATGTGATTCTATTAATATGCTCTTCCTTTCAAACTTCGAAACATATCGCATCAATACTTCGTTAGCTTCCATCTAATACAAATGACCAGTAATCAAAGTAATTTTTTTTGCATGCAAGACCAACTCTTTCTTCTGCTTAGTTGTATACTTCGTAGCTTCGCTTCCAGTGGTTAGGAAGTGGATAATATCCTTGCAGTGGTCATCAACTATTTTAACGGAAAACAGCTGCACATCTGGTATTCCTTCCTCCAAAATAGTTGGCTCATCTCAACCTCCAATGAGGGATAAATGGTCTCGAACCACATTCAATCTTCGTGGACTTACAATCACCTAAAAATCATACTCTTGAAAGAATAAGAGTAGTCTACAAATATTCCCCCCCAACACAGGCATTTTGACTAGGTACTTCAAAGTAGAGTGATAAGTGAACATCGTAAAATTACCTCCCAACAAATACTGATGTAACTTCTACAACACATAGGCTATAGCTAACCCTTCTCTCTTCATTGTCGAGTAATTTCGCTCAACACTTGACAATTTTCTGCTCGCAAATGCAATTGGGTGATCAATATCTCTAGCTCCTGGCTGCGCGAGTACAAATCCTAACGCGATACACAACACATCAACATGCACATGGAATTATTTTGTCCAATCCAGGAATACCAATGTAGGCGCAGTCCCCATTTTCTCCTTAATAATCTATAGAATTTTCTGGCAGTCCTCATCCCAACTAATTGAAGCATCTTTCTTCAGCAACTTCTCCATCGTCATAGTAATCACTGCGTAGCCTTGAATAAATTTCCTATAATAGCCAGTATCCCCCAAAATTGAGCACAATTGCTTCACATTTTCTAGAGCCTCCAATTTAACAATAATAGCGATCTTAGCCAGATTGATCATCCATCCTTGTTGACAGACAATATGTCCCAGCAAAATCCCAAAATGGACACAAAATATACACTTCTTCAGATTCAGCAAGATCTGATGCTTCCAACAAGTATCCAGCAGCAAGCGCAGACTTGAAACATGCTTCTTCAATAAGCCAAATATAGTCTAGTCATCAAAATATACTTCTAAGACCTTATGTGTGTACTCCTTAAAAGAAACTACCACCACGCATGAAAATATATCTGGAAAATTCTTCAGACTAAATGGCATTACCATGTAGTGGAATGATCCCCATTTTGTCGCAATGGTCATCTTAATTTTTCCTTTAGGCGAGATTATTATCTGGTGATATCCAGAAAATCCATTAGTGAATGTGTAGGCCCCATGCCGACGCACATTTTCTAAGAATTCATCATAAAATGGATTTGGAAAAGGGTCATTCACATCGACATCATTCAACATTCACAGATCCACACAAGTCTTTATTTCTCCTTTGGTCTTCTTTTCTTGGACCGCCATGGGGCTTACCCAATCTAATTCTTCCACTGGTTCAATGATCCCTACAACAAATATATTCTCCATCTCCTTCTTGACCTTCTACTTATACTTAGGATTGAACCTGTAAGGTCACTGCTTGACAAACATGACATGTGCTTTCAAAGTTATCTTCATTACACTAAGATCCCAAAAAATTCCTGTTAACTCCGAAAAATTTGTGGGAGACAAGTTCTGGTATTCAGCGAGCAGCTCCGCAAACTTAGCCATTGTATCCTCATCCCAATAGTCCCTTATTTTGGCAATGTTAGGTAGCTATTTTGTTCCAATATTGACTTGCCTAATCTTCATGGGTCCATTCACATCTAGCAATTCAACCACAGGCCCAGTGACTGCGCACTGACCTTCAAACACAGGGATGTTGATGTTTCTTGTGTCCTACTCATTATCTTCAATAGTCACATTTTGAAATTCAACTATATCTTTCATATGAACATCCCATGCTGGTAAGTCTTGTTCTTCTGATTTGTATGGCATGTCAAAGGCCACATATTGAATCATGTGTAAGGAAGTATTGATGCATGAGAACCCACTCTCAAAAATAAAATTTAGAACAAATATTTCTCTTAGCAAAACCCATTCCATTGTGCCACGTCGTAGCTCAACCTCTAAATACTAGTGCATCGGTATCCTACTTAAAGTATGAATGAATATATGCACCCATCCTAACTTCGGCTCTTCTCCCCAAACTTTAGTCCATCTGGCTAAATGAATGCGCAGATCTTCTTTTCCTGCATAGGTTTCTTGCAATCTGGTATTGGGCTATCCAAATCGTAGTTGCATCATTTGGGTACATTCTTCCCAATCAAAAAAAATTTCCTTCTGCTTTTCCCACCAATGTGCTGGGGTTGAGTGCATAACTAAATCAAGCACATGAAACTTTTTTTCCTCTAGAACAACCTTTTCAAGTTCTTCTAAAAATAAATTGACACTACCTACACCATCATAGTAAGTTTATTGACAAACCTCAAAGGATATGCATCGTAGATATATGGTGACTCGGTTGTAGCGTAGTGTAGAGACTTCATGCAAATGGTTCTGCCAATTCTCCAACTCCTCATATGAGTTTGAGTGGAAGGAAATATCCCTATCCCAGCTAAGCCTACCATATGTTGTAGGTTTGATTAGATCTTTATCCCTCATAGTTAGCTTTTAGATATGATTAACATCCTCTTCTATGCCCACTAGTTTTGTGTATATTTCTCCTTCTGTAAGGTAGAGAGGGACCATGAACCTAGTTCCATTATTCTCAAACACCATGCTCCTGCGCTTGAGGTTGATGATAGTATCCATGTGAATAGCTCAATCCATACCCAAAAATGCAGGGTACAGATCCGACTCATCAACATTCCAAATAAATTCAAATTCAGCCAGTGCCTTAACACCCTCGATATCAAATATCACCAAGAGAGTCCACCCATTGCGATAATCTTCTACTGATTTTCCATGTGTAGTTGTATTACATACCATTCCAGCTTAGGATTTACCATTTTCTGCCAAGTCTTCTTTGGTAGTACATTTGCATTAGACCACAGATCCAAAATGACCTGGTCCATTTCAAACTCACCTATATGATTAGTTAAGCACATTTCTCAGCCAGTTCTTCTCTTGTTCTTGTAAATTTTATTGACATCCTTTTGCTCCACCTGAGGCTACTCTTTCTCGGCACAACTATTAATCAAAGATTGAATATTCTCAACTTCCTTCTAATTGCATAGAAGCTTGATACATGGCTACAAAAGAGGTTTCATCTTTGCAGGCTCGGCCCCTTCAACGATATCCATGGTAGGCTTGCTTGGTACTTTAGATGTCTAGGATTTGAGAAGTCCTTCTTTGATTAGACAAAGGTTTACTTCCCCCTTTTTAATTTAAACCCCTCCAAAATATCGGTAGTAGGTTTCTTATGTTCTACTTTATCTTCTCCAATTTCTATATTGCTTTTGGTCACAATAATTATGATGGGTATTTAGTGCGCAATTCCACTCTCATCATTTGAACATTTTGCGTGGGTGTCTGCGGTTTCTTTTCCTGTATTTTTGCAAAAAATACAAGGAAATCTTCAAGAACATGATCAAATTGTCTACAATACCTACAAGATTTGTGTGTTGGGTTTGGGCAGTCGTGCACATAATATTCACCTCTCCACAATTATAACAAATGAGTTGTCCCCATCCTCGACCAACTCTTCCTCCTCTTCCTCATCCTTTTCTTGGGAATGCACTGTGCCTAGATGGCAATGCAATTGAATCTGGTCCTCTACCTTCAACCTGCAATATATACAGAGCAACATGCCCAATCATTAGATCAAAGCTGAAAAATTTCTTCTCATCGTGTCCCACATATTAAAATCTGTTGTAAATTTTTTGGAGCTCTGACATATATTTACAAATACTAGTGTAGAAGTTTGTTGCGTGTAGTCCATTTGCTTGAAAAATTGTGCACCATAGTTTGGGAACTTCACTAGGCCCTATCCCATTTTTAATCGGGCTTGGTCCTCCGACTTCCAGATAATTATTATATATGAGACACTGGTCCCTGTGATGCCCTTCATCTTCATAGTGTGTGCACCATACTCTTGTGCACACATCATTTTATTTCTCTTTTCGTAGAGTTTGTATCTCTAAGTATATTGCAACTAACTAACCTTGGATTTGATGAACCCCAACCTGTGTAGCTAGTACAGGAAAGGCTTCTAATTTCATGGTGATCTCCACAACTTCAGTCTGTTTCGCAATCTTATGTTAGTTAAAGGATTGGCGTAGATGCGGAAGCAGCAGAGAAATGAACAGATAATTAACGTATTCATGGATAAACATAGAAATTGCAATAGAGTTTTCCAAATATTATTCTTTATTACTATATCTTCAATTCAGTATAATCCTTTCCATCTACACACACAACAGCAGAGTCCCTCTATAGGAGAAAAAAAAAAATTTGTGCACACAACCATCAAGAGCCTTTCTACCCGAACCAAACACAAACTAGCCCAAAACTAAAATCAATACATAAAACATAAACTAAAGCTTGTATCAAAAGATAAAATATTTCCTTACTCGATTAAACTCTTACATATTTATATGAATTGAATGTGCACATACCATGGTTTAAGACCGATGGTTTCCCTTCTAACCCATTACAATTATAAAGGAACTTTGACCCACCCAAAATCCACTTGACTTCTAGGAGCAGCATGTATTTGACAAAATCTAACCAATATTATACCCAAAAAATTGACTGGAGGGGACCCCATCCCAAAGTGAGTATTACAATCACTCCAAAACCCCCATTCAAATGCAACTTGAGGAATCATTTCTTGAGGAAAAATGTTGCACATCAACCTAATTTATAGGAGAAATGGAACATTCTAGCAATAGGTAGAAGATAAGACTTACAATCCAACATATAAGGATTCTACTTAAGCTTTTGATTTCCAAATCTTCTTTATTGGAGCACCAACCCTCATCCCCCTCCCCCCCACAAAAGGAACTTGGGGAATCAAACTTAGGCCAAGGATCTAATACCATGTTGAGGTTTTCCATTAAAACAAAGGCCATAGGAATTAGTAAACTTCCAAACCATTACCATTATCTTCAGTGGGAAGTTAGACCCATGTTCCCAAGATGGTGAATATTACACCTAATTGATTCCCATTGAGGTGAGTGTGACAATTACCCCAACAAAACATCAATACGAAGGAAGGGAACTACTGTAAAATAAAATGAAGAGAAACTTTAAAATATAAATTGAATATTAATAGAATACTTAAAGGGCTTTCAAGGAAATCATATGAGACTTGGGATCAAAACATCAAAAATATTAGAGAATCCACTCTTATCACAAGTTGGTCAGATGAATACTGGTCAAATTCCTCGAAGGAATCCCCTACCCTCTCTTCCCTTTCCCTAGCTCCTTAGTGTTATGTATATTTTATTAGTTATTAATTAGATTTAGTTATCTTAGGTTATTAATGTGGAAGGGCATGATCAAAGATCATGCCTCTTCGCCAAGGGACACCTTGAGGCTATATTTAAAAGCCTAGGCGATCCCTCATTGTAATCATCTTTCATCTATCATCAATAATAATATATATTTATCAAGTTACCAGAGTTTTTACACTCCATTGGTATCGGAGCTATCGCTCTTCTGGATCTGTGTGATCATCAGATTAAAGAATTCAAAGGAAATTTCAGAAATTTTTTTAACCAATCGTCTGCACTCAGGGGTGTGTTGTTATTTGGAGCTGGAATCACTGATATTAAGGGCTGAGTCTATGAAATATCACTAATTTGCATTCAGAAATAATTAAAACGCTCTTCTCTCCTGTCCGGTTCCCCGTCCACCCCTTCTCCCTGTGCGTTATTACCTTATCACTCCGTTTAATATTCCCCGCTGCACTTGCACTTGCTATTACAATCATTTCGTTAACCTCCGGTCTTCTGTGTACCCCATTTCGCTACGCTGGACCCCCCTTGCACCGTCGGCCTGCCAGTCGTATTTTTGTGGAGCCTGCTTCATCATTCGTGTGAACCGGTTGACATTTTGGTGACGGGTGCTGTCCACGTCTAAATTAACCCAGCGTCTAAATTAATCGGTGTGATCTTATTAACCCAGCGTCAGAGCTGTCCACGTCAGAACGGCCGGTGCTGTGCCACAGCAATTAACCAATAGAAAGGGCGTCTATTTAAAAAAAATTACGTTTCAAATCGTGAACAGGTGACGGTTGAAAAAACAAATCGATTTGTTAAAATTATATGAAACAGGGGTGTCGTTTTAAACGGGCTGAGCATCGATATATAAATAATCGATTTGTTAAAATTATATGAAACAGTGTGTCATTTAAACGGAACGGGCACACTTTTAAAAAAAACACGATTTTTTTTAATTATATAAAATATATACTATATAGTTAAATTGATAATTATATATATATATATATATATATATATTATAATTATATAATTCATTTTATATATAATTCTCATTTAATAATTATATATATATATATATAATAATTATATAATTAAATTATATATATTATATAATTTTTAATTAAAAATTATATATATATAATAATTATATAGTTTAAAAAAAGAAAAAAGAAAAGAAAAGAGAAACTGGCAGAAAGATATTCCCCACCTCATACGCGTTCGATGTCGTCGTCAATGTCAATGGCTGAATTCCAGAAAAAATTGGTTGATCTCGAGAAACAGATCACTAATAATTCCGAAGAATTCGGAAAAAGATTAGTTGACCTTGAAGGCACAGTTGCAAGGCATTCCAACGACATCAAAAGGGTTCATGATACAACAAATCGAATAGAAAGACAAATGTGGCTAAATCATCACGAGGCCACAGAAAAGCAGAACGAACTCTTCAATAAGCTAAATGATAAGCTAGATAAATTAAGTCAGACACAATCCCCAATATCTCCTAACAAGGAACAAAATCAACAAAACAATTCCGCAAATTCAGGGAACTCAGAAGAGCATCAGGAAAAAACCGATTCCCCACATCATCAAGAAGATAAAAATGCAGATTTTCAAAATAAGCAACTCTGGAATGCATTCGCTAATCAATATCCCCTTCTTGTTCCACCATTAGCATATCAGCGCAAAGCCAAGATCGACCTACCCAAATTTGATGGTAATGAGAAAAATAGCGTTGCATGGCTTAATAAGGCAGAAGAATATTTTGAGATTTATGACATTACTAGTGATGACGAAAAAATTAAGCATGCTTCCATGAAAATGGAAGGAGAAGCATATAATTGGTATATGTGGTGGAAAAAAACAACGCTCGCTATCAGTTGGAGGAAATTTAAGGATGTGTTCTTCAAAAAGTTTCAAGGCATAAAAGAAGAAAAGTTTTTTTCAACCTTTATCAAATTACGCCAAAAAGGAGATGTGGATGAGTACATTAGAGAATGGGAGACCTTGGCAACACGAGTACCAGGATTGTCGGAATCTCGTCTAATCCAGTCTTACATCTCAGGGCTTAAAATCCACATACAGGAAGAGCTAGAACTACATGAAATTACGTCCGTAGAAGTAGCAAGGCAAAAAGCAGAAGATGCTGAAAAGAAATTTGAAAGATTATCAAAACCAGAAAAATTATATTCGAGACTACGGTTTCCTCAGTCTACAAAAGAAGATAACATGAAATATGTTCCACCACGCCTTCGCGAAGGAGACAAATCTAACTTGGAAATACAAAGAATGAAGGAAGGCAAATGCAAACGTTGTGGCGAAAAATGGGACCTTAAGCACAGATGTGCTAATGGGAAAGAAAAAAATCTGTATAATTGTGAAGCAACGAATGATTCTAACAATGATGATTCAGACATAGAAGGGATAGAAGATACCCTCGAATTCTCTCCAGAAGTAGATGATGACAGCACTCCGCAAGTGTCATTATCAGCCATGACAGGTATATCACAACCTCAGACACTAAAATTAAGGGGGCATATAAAGAAAAACAACGTAATGGTTCTCATAGACACAGGCAGCACGCACAATTTTCTAGATTCAACCATGGCCAAAAGACTCAACCTCTTTACCTTTCCCATGCCTAATATGAAGGTAATGGTAGCCGATGGTAAGAAGATTGAACAGGTAGGAAAATGCCATAAAGTCAAATTGCAGATTAAAGACTTTAGTTTAGAATCTCCATTCTATGTCGTACCACTCGGTGGAGTAGATGTGGTCTTAGGAATTCAGTGGTTACAAACCTTGGGTACTTATTCGGCCAACCATCAAAAGCAGTTTATAAGCTTTAAATGGGAAGGGCGGAAGCACAAGTTATTTGGATTCCAAGCCCCAGAAAATCAAATCGTATCATCATCCCAGATGATGAAGATGATCCGAAAGGGAGCGCCAGCCTATGTAGTCGAATGTCATCATTTAGAGATGTTATCTACAAAAGTCAACCACGAAGAATCACAGGAGGTACAAGCACTAGTTCAGAAACATGAAAAGGTATTTCAAGATCTACCAATGAAGATGCCTCCTCATAGGGAAATCGAACATACAATAGAAGTCAAGGTAGGATCAGACCATGTTAACATCAAGCCTTATCGCTACCCACATCACCATAAAACGGAAATTGAGAAGATAATCCAAGACCTGATAATCCAAGACCTTTTAAAATGTGGGGTCATTTCAAAAGTAAGAGTCCGTATGCTGCCCCAGTTATATTGGTAAGAAAAAAAGACGGATCGTTTCGGCTATGCATTGACTATAGAGGATTAAATAAGATAACAATTAAAAATAAGTTTCCAATTCCCTTTATCGATGAAATGTTGGATGAACTCCATGGCGCAAAATATTTCTCTAAATTAGATTTAAGGTCAGGTTATTACCAGATCCGAATTAGATTGGAAGACATACCAAAAACTGCATTTCAAACACATGAAGGTCATTATGAATTTAAAGTAATGCCCTTTGGGTTAACAAATGCACCAGCTACGTTCCAAGCCACTATGAACGAGTTATTTCGTCCATATCTTAGGAAATTTGTACTAGTATTTTTTGATGATATTTTGATTTATAGTAAAACCTGGAGGGAGCATTTGCAACACTTAGATAAAATTCTCACGTTACTAGAAGACCATCAATTCTATGCAAAAAAATCCAAATGCACCTTTGGAAAATAAGAAGTTGAATATTTGGGACACCTAATATCCCATGAAGGAGTAAAAGTGGATCCTTCTAAGATTAAGGCTATAAGGGAATGGAATAAACCAGTGAACATATCCAAGCTCAGAGGATTTTTGGGATTAACGGGATATTACTAAAGATTTATTAAAGATTATGCGTATCGAACTGCACCTCTTACAAATCTTTTAAAGAAAAATTCGTTTCAATGGAATGAGGAAGCAGGGAAATGTTTTGAAGATTTGAAGGAAGTCATGGCTAATGCACCAGTATTGGCAACTCCTGATTTTTCTAAACCATTTATCATTGAATGTGATGCCTCTGGATTCGGTATTGGTGCAGTATTAATGCAAGAAGGACACCCTATTGCTTTTGAAAGCAGAAAACTAAATAAACGTGAGCGTCTCAAGTCCACATACAGTAAGGAAATGCTCGCAATTATGCATGCATTGGCCAAATGGAGACAATATCTGTTAGGAAGTAAATTTTCCATCCGAACCGATCATAACAGTCTTCAGTATCTCCTTCAGCAAAAAACACTCTCTGAAGAGCAACAAAAATGGATCGAGAAGATTGCTGCTTTTGACATGGAGATATTACACAAGAAAGGAAACGACAATGTAGTAGCGGATGCCATGTCTAGAAAAGATGAGGAAACAACATTACTTGCAGTTTCAATTGTTGTGCTTGAATGGCTTAATGAGATTAGAAGTGAATACGCCAAAGATCCAGAAATGTTGGCTATAATCAATAATCTCCCAGGGAATTCAAAATTTGAATGGAAGAATGATATCTTATGGTACAAAGGGAGAATTTATCTAAATTCCAAATCCAAGTTTATATCAAAAATACTCAAGGAATCACATGATTCCATGTCATCTAGGCATGTAGGATATTTCAAAACCTACTACAATGCACGTCAGTCATTTTTCTGGAAGGGTATGAGTCACGATATTCAAAAATATGTTGCAGAATGTGACAAGTGTCAAAGAAATAAAACTGAAAACATTATGACACCTGGCTTACTTCATCCCTTAAATATTCCGGCTCAGAAGTGGGAAGAAATATCGATGGATTTTATTGAAGGATTACCTGTATCGGATGGAAAGGATAAGATATTCGTTGTAGTAGATAGACTCACTAAGTATGCTCACTTTATCGCTATTAAAAAAACAGACTCTGCAAAGCAAATTGCAGAGATATTCTGCAAACATATTTATAAACTACACGGCTTTCCGAAGGTTATTGTTAGTGACAGGGATGCCAAATTTAAAGGAAACTTTTGGAAGGAATTGTTCAACCATGTTGGAACCTACCTCAATATGAGCTCAACTTATCACCCTCAAACAGATGGGAAAACAGAGGTTGTTAATAAATGTTTGGAAGCTTACCTACGGTGTTATGCTACGGAGAAACAAAATAAGTGGGTCCAATGGTTGCATCTTGCCGAATGGTGGTATAATTCTACTTACCATACATCGACAAAAATGACTCCGTTCCAGGCTCTGTATGGATATGAGCCTCCGAAGTGGAAAGATTTTGCTTCAGTTCAAACTAATTTTCCAGCAGTAAAAAATCAACTAGAAGAACACCAAAAGGTTGTCCAAATTCTAAAAGAAAATTTGAGTGTTGCATAGAATCGTATGAAGCAACAGGCTGACCGTAATCGCACTGAGAGATCATTTGAAGTTGGAGACTGGGTGTTTGTCAAGCTTCAACCATACAAGCAGTTGTCCCTTAAACAAAAAGGAAAAAATAAATTAGCTCCAAAGTTTTATGGTCCGTATCAAATTATTAAAAAGATCAGTCAAGTCGCTTATGGGTTGAGCCTTCCCGATACCAGTCGTGTTCACAATGTTTTCTATGTGTCCTGCTTAAAAAAGGCATTGGGTAACCACCAGTTGCCCCAAACAACACTTCCCATTTTGGATGATGAAGGCAAGCTCATTCTAGAGCCCGAGGGTATCCTATCTACTCGTGATAAGAAGTTGCGCTCTCGTGTTATTACCGAATATTTAATCAAGTGGAAGGACTTGCCCATTGAAGAAGCATCTTGGGAGTCTGAAAAGTTTCGCCAGCAACACCCATCATTACGTATGCTTTGAGAACAAAGCATCTTAAGAGGGGGGCAATGTTATGTATATTTTATTAGTTATTAATTAGATTTAGTTATCTTAGGTTATTAATGTGGAAGGGCATGATCAAAGATCATGCCTCTTCGCCAAGGGACACCTTGAGGCTATATTTAAAAGCCTAGGCGATCCCTCATTGTAATCATCTTTCATCTATCATCAATAATAATATATATTTATTAAGTTTACCAGAGTTTTTACATCATAGACTCCCAACCGTGTCCCTTCCCCCAAATTTATAGTTTCACCTTATTAGTCATTTGGTCTCCTCCCCAACAATTCTTAAATAAATGTAATTTTGATTGGGCCTTTACAGGAAACTTGGGCTCAATAGGTTTTGGTGGCATATTTAGGAATAATCATGGAGACCCTATTCACGTTATTATAGTCTATATGGGCATCAATAGAAATAATGCTACATAGTTATTCGCTCTAGAACAATGAATCAAAGTAGCACAATCCTAGGGCTTTTAAAAACTTATAGTAGAAGGGGAATCTCATTTCATTATCAGAACTATTAAACGACCACAAAATTTATCCAAGCTTGATAAAATCTCATGTTACTAGCGACTTCGAACTTATATAGTAAGAATATCTAAGATCCTCAATCGAATATAATCCATCATCCCAATGCATGTGAGGCGAACTGGAAGCAAGGTAACATATTTTCTTGCCAACATATGTAACATGTTGCTCAGATTCTAGCTTAATCATGATGCCTCCCACTTCACAATTCCACCTTTATCCCCGAAGATCTCAAGATTATATCCAAATATAGGGAGCATCTCTTCATAGTCTCAGACAATGCAACGAAATATCTCCCTCATCAGGGTGTGAAAACCATCAAAAGAGCCAAAAGGGATGGGGCACTTATCAACATCTTTGATTTTTTTTAGACTCTGATGGCTTATTATATCATTTAATTTTCTTTTTGGGATATACATCATTGTATGGTCTCATGTTTTTATAGGGACTAGGTAAATATTTTGTATTTTTGGACTCGTTGGGCTATCCATGATAGCCATATCAACTATGTATCTAGTGTGATTCCTCATGCTTATTATGCCAATTTTGGTTTTAAGAAACTGTTCTTCTAAGAGTTAGACTTCCCTAATGAGACACAACAATGAAAAGATGTACTCTATTTTCTAGTGAATCAATTGATTTCTTAATTTAACCCAAAAAAAAAGCATCTTCATAATATTAATTGTGATAATAATGCTAAGCTAAGTGAAGTTTAAATGCTCTTTGTTCACATTGTAAAAAATTGGGAAAGTATATTCTCAATGCTAATTAAATTAACTACTCTATCTAATTATTAATAATATAAATGATGTTGTATCTTTGTGGAAATTCTTTGGAAAAATATTTGTGAAAACAATTATTACTAAGTTGGATGACATCAATTTTTTAGGGTTTTCCTTTTTTTCATGAGAAAAAATTGAAATTTCTATTAGCAGAAACAAAAAGTTACATTGCATATGTCAAATCATTCCAGAAGTTCTTGACGCCGCCATAGGAGCAAGAGAGAAACAAACATCCAACACCCAAGGGTGGGAGCAATTGGCTAAGTTCACACATTCACTCAGAGACCAGAAAAATAGAGATTTTTCTTAAATGGTAAATGAGCACATCGGCCATAAGCAAGTAACCATCAAAATGGGCCTCCTAATAGGGAGAAACACCCGACAGTAAAACTGATGGTAAACAACCATCTGAAACTCGGTCTCTCTATAAAAGAGACTAGTCAAAAAATCAATAGAAGTATGTTTTCAGTATTAAGTTTATAAATTTATCATATAATAAGCAGCGTGATATATGCTTATAATTCTAAAACAAGGATACAAATATATACATCCACTCTAGAAGATATAGCAGTTTTGGAGAAAAGAAATATACATAAAGCAAAAAACTGTATGTGGTGGGGGAACCCCCATCAATATGATCTGGTGTCTGACACACAGACCTTCAAACCATCCTTCTCTTCAATTATCCATGAGCCCTGAGCCTGTCTAAGACCGATTTTAGAAAATTCGTCAGCCTGTCGGTTACGTTCCCTATAAATATGGCAAACATAAATCCATGTAAAAAAGATTTTTTAGTGAAAGAATCTCATCAAGAATGGGAAGAAGTAAATAATTTTGACATATCTATGACTTGTTAAACCAATTTATGACATTCAATGAATCCCCAAAGATCTGAATCGAAGTGATGTCCTTGTGTAGAGGTCAGCATAAAAGAATTTTTAAGGTCTGAAGCTCTGCAAAATTGTTTTTTCCCGAGCCAAGACCCACCGAAGCCACAAAGGAAATATTTGTGTTTTTATGAATGACCATACCAACCCCACAAAGCCCCTGAGTAGTCGCTCCGTCAAAATAGGCCCAAGGAATATCAGGAATGATGGCCTCACACAAAACCTGTTTAGGATGACCTGCCTCTAAAGGGGAAGATGTATTCAAGAATATGGCCACACATTCATGAGCCACCAAAGCAGGGGAAGAGACGGAGTCTTTAAAACTAAATTTATTCCTCCAAATCCAAGTGCCCCAAGAGATAATCAGTGGCAAGCACCTATGATCAGGGACTTTGCAATGCTCCCACCAGTTATTCCAGGCATCATTGCAGGTGTTACCCATCCACAAAGAATCCACATTACACAAAGAAAGGGTATATTCCAAAACCTTCCTAGAGAAAGGGAAGTTAATGAATAATTGATCTATAGATTCATCTGCTTTATTGCATAGACAACACCACCCTCAGCCAATGAAACATATTTTTTGAAGGGTGTCCCACGTCAGAAATTTTTAGCGCAGAACATTCGAGAAGAAAAGCTTGGTCTTGGCCAGACATTCAATCTCCCAAAGGGCCTTATACCCCCATTCCTTATTCCCCACTTCCATGGTCACCATAATATGAGCATAATGAGCCTTGGGGGAGTATGATCCTGATTTGGAATGGACCCAAACAAGACTATTAAGGGAGTCTTTTAATTGAACACAAGTATTTTCTAGCTCCTACATGTAGCCTTGCCATTCCCTGACCTATTCAAGATCCAAGCCAATCTCCTTTGCCTATTTCTAGGCCTGAACCCAAACGTTCGCCTGACCGAGGTCATTAAGCTGAGCGAGTGTGCCAAAGCCTTTCTGAAGAAGTGAGTCCTTGAGACCATCAGAAAGGGAGTAGTTTCCATTGTAGCCAATCTAGGGATCCAGTACAATTATAAATATCTCACCATTGCCAATATTCCACGCTAGACAGTGGCCAACCAGATTGAAAACATTAATGGATGCTTTCCAAATGTTTGAGACTCTCTTTCTTACTTTAACCAATGTCTGAATCCAATCATCTAAAGGGACGGGATCAATATATTTTCTCTTAACCATAGAGGTCCATAAATTACTTTTAGAAATAATCCTCCATATGGATTTCATAGCCAACACAGATGCAAAGGATTTAATTTGTTTTATGCCCCATCCTCCCCATCCCTTGGGTTTTGCAATCGAGTCGCAGGCCACCCATGGAAGAACTTTTCTATCCTCCTTTCCTGACCATAGGAACTTACTGTGGATACTTCTGATTTTGTTAAGTATACCAATAAGAACCCAAGCCAAACTTATCCAGTAGAGCGGAATGGCAAGTAAGACTAATTTTATCAAAACCAGTCTCCCCGCTTTAGAGAGCCATTTGTGACTCCAAGAATTGATTATTTTCTCAATTTTAGAGACAAGCCAAAACTAGTCCTGTTTTCGGTAACCATCTGGTTTAAGTAGAAACCCCAAGTATTTAAATCTAGAATCTAATGGTGCTTGTAGGAAGGGAAGTAGATCAAAATTCCATAGTAAATCGACCTCTGGAATGCCCTCATGGGAAGACTTTTGGTTCTTGATCGTGAGGCCAATAGCCTTCATAAATAGATCCAGGATGTCTTTTAAGGTTCTGATCTCGCATTTTTTGCCTCTGCTGAAGAGAATAATGTCATCCATGAAAATTAGATGTGTAATTAAAATATTTGAAGCCACTTCGATACCCCCTAGAGTCCCCTCTTGCTTGGCCTGGTGGATGAGTTGACTAAGGCCTTCCGCCGCTAGAAGAAAGAGAAGTGGGGACAAAGGGAAACCCTGTCTTAATCCTCTTTGATTAGAAAACAATTGTGAGGCTGCTCCATTAATAAGAGCAACAAAAGAAATATTAGTGATACAGCTCATAATCCAATTAATAAAATCAATGTGGAACCTTAAATGGGTCAATAAAAGTCTTATATAGAGCCAGTTAATCCTATCATATGCTTTAGAGAGGTCAATATTAATAACCATGCATTTTTTGCGAGATAATTTAATAGTGTGGAGGGTCTCCTGAGCCACCCCAATGGCTTCATGAATTTGTCTACCATCAAGGAAACCAAATTGTTCTTTTGATATAGAACCAGAGAGGATAGGCTTTAGATGATTGGCAATTGTTTTGGAGATAATTTTATAGATACAATTACAAAGGGAGATAGGACGGAAGTCATCGAAATATGAAGGAGAATCAAATTTAGGAGTGAGAGCCAGGAAGGTAGACTTGATGGCATCATGTATGTGGCCCTGAGATCTGGATTCCTCCACCACATTTGTGATAACATCCCCCATCATCTCAAAAAATTGTTGAAAGAATTCCATCATCCAACCATCCCACCCAGAGCTTTTGTCAGCTTGCATAGATTTGATAATGTATTTAATCTCTTTTTTTTTCCACCAAGGCCAAGAGTGAGCTATTGTTTCCCTCACCTGCATAGCGAGGGAACAGTTGTGAAACCTGAATTATTTCCCTAATATTGACCTTGTTCTATGCAACATAAAGGTTTTTAAAATGATTTCTTCCCATAGAAGAAATATCTTTGAAAGTATTCGCCTTGAGCCCCTCAGAGTTCTCCATTTCCCAAATGGTATTGGATTTTTTCCGCCCCTTAGAATAATTATGGAAGAATTTTGTATTTTCATCACCTGCCTTCAACCAAATGGTCTAGATTCTTAAACGCCACAGTTCTTCTCTATCGCTTAGAATTTTCTTCCTTCTCGTTTCCAACTCCTTGATCTTGTTATGAGCCTCTTGCTCCACGAAATCCCTCTCCCCATCATTGTACAACACACTCAGGGATTCACTGATGATGTTAATTGAGGCAGAGTCTTTTTGGGCCTCTTATTTTTCCCACAGAATGGTGACATTTTTTATGATTTTCAAGTTATCAATAAAAGCCTAAGCATGAGAGTATCCCTCCTCGGTCGAATTATGTCTCCAAAGGTCAGCCACCAATTGATTGTAATCCTCCTCCTTAAGCCATCAATAATTAAACTTAAAGGGATAAGGAGGTTCTCTTAAAGGTCCTCTGAGGTCTAAAAGAATAGGGGTGTGATTAGATATCCCCCCTGAACCTACCCATCGTTGAAAACCAATAGGACTATTGGCAAAGTCATCACTCAGAATAAAACGGTCCAACCTCTTAGCAATGTGGGCCTCACCCACCCTATTGCTCCTCCATGTGAGCATCATTTTGGTTAGCATGGGATCAAACAAGGACCCATCCCGCAGCCAATTCAGGAAAAATTCGGCTAGAGGGTCAATGCGAGCATAAGGGCCCCAGGCTTCTGCACAGCCCACGGAAAAATTTAAATCGCTCCCCAATGATTTGAGGGAAATTCATAAAATATTTCCCTTTCAATAAATTCCAGAAGGAGACCCTCTCCACACAAGGGCCATATATGTTTATCACCGAAAAAATTGAGCCCAGTTCCATAGAGAAAGCCTTCACACCGATTAGTGATTATGAAGTTGAGCAATTGACCAAATTAATTGAGTTGTTCTTTAGACCTATCAAGAGCCCACCAGAGCGACCCCTCACATCTGAGGGAATAAAAGTCCAATTGGGAAGGAAGGAGGATAGGAAAAGGGAAATCTGCACCCCAATACCCAAATTCTCCTGTAGGAGGATGATATCCAGGTGATGCATATTAACAAGGATTTTAAACGCAAGTTTTTTGGGCTCACTGGCTAACCCCATACAATTGAAAGAGGGCACAATCATTTTGAAGTAGGTTCCGAGGATTTCACCGCTCTAAGCACCCCTTTTAGGGATTATTTTCTGCCATCAATAATGTCAATTATGGCCTTGAGTTGGGCTTTGGAAAGGCCAGACTTTCCACCCCTGATTTTTTAAACTTTCTCAACCTTTGGCGATTTCCCCAGCCCCCCAAACAGTTCCTTCTCTAACAGTTTCTTTTCTCTTGGTCTCATATTGTAGCGAATAGTTTTAATAGATAGGTTGGGTTTGGTTGTAATGATACTATCCATGGCCATAGAAAAATTTCTAACACACATATATTGGGAAGATGAAAGCTTGGAGGGACCAGGCTTATCCGAAAAATTGTACAATAGATCAAAAGAGTTTAAAATAGGGGAGGAGGGGCAAGGGTGTGTACCCGCTAAATCTGAAGCAGGATCAACAGGGGTTTTCAGTGGCTGCTCCGCCACCATGTCCTCTTCCAATTCCATATGAGCCGCCACCTCCGATTCAAAGTTGATATCCCCCATATGTGTTTCGTCCGACAAGAGCTACACTGCCACAGTAGCAACCAGAACCTGTTCCCCAGCTGCAAGATGTCTCAGATATGCCAAGGGAAAACTCTATGTCCCGACCTTCGATTCAGATGGTCCTGCCGGAAACGGTACCTCCTGTCTGGACCTGTCATGAAAGGAAGGTCCCCTCTTTTGTTTGCGGAATTTTTTGAATTCCAAAGGGTAATATCTAGCCAGATGGCCCAAATTATGGCACCTATGACAGCGGAACGGAAGGTGTTCGTAATCGATATCAATATCATGCCCATCCGTATTCAGGATAATATTCCTGATTAGTCCGTCCCTAGGAGCCAGCTTAGCTAAGATTCTTGTAGTGTTCCTTGCCCGAGATTCCAAAAAAGACATATCAACATCTAGAAATGTCCCCGGGCTATTCCAAATAGCCCAAAAAGCCTCCAATATCCAAAAATGTGGAGGTAACGCCGGCAATCGAACCCAAACCAGAATCTCATCCATCCTCTCCCTATTAGCATCAAAGACAGGCGTCCATCGCTTGAAAAGAATGGGCGCAATACCAAACCCCCATTGTCAGGCCAAAACCCACTCCAAAGTTTCAATCTTTTTTAATGTCACCATGAACCAACTTTTGGATAATGTGATGACCTGGACCTCCCTATCAGGTGCCTCCGCCCAGCTTTTCTGAATCCAGTCCGATATGTAATCTGCTGAGAAAACTTTCCCTCTGCCCCTGCCCACCAGAATCAATTTTGAAGCCACCATAACACTGTCGAATTGTAGGTCCACTCCGAAGATCAGGTTCGGGCGCTCAGAGCTCTCCTTGATCGTCTTCCCTTTTTTCCTTTTGTTTCCCTTCTATTCCTCGATTTTCACCAAAATCTTCAAAGATCGTATGCCCCTCCTGATGATATTCCTTTATACCGACCTTCATCATTCCCTGAGTGTCCCAACTCAACCCCCAAAAAAGCCCTGTCCTGACTAGTTTTGGAGCCCTCCCGAGCATGACCCGCGCTGAGGCCTTCCCACATGCCTGAGTTCTCATGTCTTTGGTGCCCAGTCTAGCCAACATCATGGCCTCCCTTAAAATCTAGAAAGCCCCCACTAAACCCTCCATGTGCGAAGCTGTCAAAGCCTCCGCCTGAACCCCATTCAGACCTGTTGATGTCTGTCACCCCGAGTGGTTTTGAAACCTCAATACCCAACACAGGTTTCGACCCGAAATTCCATTCTACCACAGGAACTAATACCAATGTGGTAGAGTCGTAGGAGGTGCCACAAACCTTTTTTCCTTCTACACATGCCCCGATAAGAATGTCCTACAAACACCTGGAAAAATAGTGTTCACAGGGCAAATCTGAGCCCAGGCACCCAAGGATGACAGTCAAAGGAGTACTAGCAGAAACAAAGGAGAAAACTAGACCTAGGGGTTTTTGAAAGGAACCAAACCCGGTCCGTTCCACCGACCGACAACGAGGAAGGGATAAATCAACATTCTTAAGGGATGCAAATCCTACCATCAGGTTCCACTTAGCTTTCTCCTCCACACTCTTAGCTTCATATGGTAGGGAAGGAGGGACACTTTATCCATATTGGGGTTCGTTTTTTACAGGCCCGGAAAAAAACAATATATCTTGAGCTTTGGGCTCCACATCTACGAATTCCTTATCATTACCCATAGTTTCTAAAACGAGCTGTAATAGCAAAAAACCCCAACCACAACCACTCGAAGACCCAGCGGGCTTAACTGACCCAACACGGAATACCCGGGAGTCCAGACAAATCACGACAGCAGACAGGAAATGGCCAAAAACCCCGACAAGGATAAGGCTAGAGAATAATAACCCCCAGGACTCCCCCACACAGTCGGGCCCGAGAAAACCCAAAAAGCCAGTCCAAACTGACTTTAAAAAAATGCAATAAGCAACTGTAAACAGTAACAGGTCTTACCTCCACCAGGAAGAAACCATTTAAAACCGGGTAAACCGCAAAGAAAACCGCAACTTCAACTTGATAAAGAGATAGACGGAGAGTACTCCTCAGATCGCGTCACCATCCCAGCTTCCCAGACCGTCGGAGACAAAACAATACCAGTGCAGCAGATGAATAAAATAAACGACCGGAAAAAACAATGGTGAAGACGCAGGTTGAAACACCGCTCAGCGAACCACTGACAAACTCTGCAGTAAAACCACACTTCGCAGAAACAAGGGAGTAAAACCCCGTCACGTGAACGAGCGGGTAAATAAAGGAAAACGATGACCAGGCGACGCGCCAAGTGTAAACAGCCTCGGTGAAATGAGTTCGCCGACATGAGCTGGCCCGCTGACGTGCCCACAGGTGTCCCACGTGCCAAGCGCCATGAGTCTCATGTTAAGAGCGCCATTCGAAGCACCAACCACAGAGGGGTAACGCGTCAAAGGTTATGGTTTCGGCATTCTCAAGTCTAGAGCCGACCTACGATGCTCCTCGTCGTTAGGGTTTTCATATTCATACAGATGTAAATTTGAAAAAACAAATGCACACCCCGTCATTCCATTTATCACGTATTAAGAAGATTAAATTTCAAAAAAGCCACAGCTTCTCAATGCATAGTAACTTTAATATTAAAATAAATATACACTAAGTTACGTCAAATCATTTTTTGTCATATGAAAATAATAAAATTTGAATTTAAAATTTAAAATTTAAAAATACAATTATTTTACCATACTGATTGTTCATTATATGAAAAATTTGAAATATTTTACAATTTGAGTTGACTTTCCTATTCACATTTCAGTCCAACCTTTCAAAATGCAGAAGGCCATAAGAAGGCTATAAGAATCGTGCACATTCACAAAATTGTTAGCATATTAGAATATAAGAGCTGTTCACATTCACAAAATTGTTAGAATATTACGTATTTAATCTTGAATAATACACTTACATAATCATAATGATAGATGATCATACATTTTCATCATCAAAATGATTAAAACAATCGCTTCCTACCGCTCCCACTCACGCAGCTCTCTCCCTACCAGATCATGACGCTCACTCAACCATCGTTTCTCCTCTTCTTCTCTTCCTTTTGTTCCCCATGTGATCTTCTACCACCGATCCGTTCTCTGAATTGCAAGCAAAGGCCAGGGGAAAGTTAAGGATAGCCCTGCCTCCGCGGATTCTGAAGGCGGCACGGTCATATGCGAGAGCAGCCTCTTCGGCCGTGATGAAAGTGCCGAGCCAAACCCGGGTGCCCTTCTTGGCGGGGTCCCTTATTTCAGCTGTGAATTTTCCCCATGTCCGCTTCCTGACTCCTCTGTAGTGCCCGCTGCCCTTGCTCGTCTCTCCACTCTCCTCCTCCCGTCGCTCTGGATTTACCTTTACATTTACTGCCTCTGTTCTTCTTATGCCTGTAGATACAGAAGAAGAAGCAGAAGAGTGTTGTTGTGTAAATTCAATGTTATTGTCTTCTGATGTTGATCTGCTGCCGTTGTTTTGGCATGAACCGCTGGCGGAATCTGTGGCAGTGGCGTGGATGAAATCCCAGTTGACTGCGGGGAAGAAGGATACCGAAGATGATGAGGATGAGGATGGATAAAGTAGATGCATAATATCCATTTCGTCGTCTTCTTCCAGCAAATGGTGGCGAATCAACTCCAACATATGCATGTTCAAACTCTCCCGTCCTGTAATCTCCATCGCGGTCTCAGGCCAATCAGAGTAACCTTCACTTTCAGATCGATTGCTTTCCTTTTCAATTTAATCGTGCAGTGAGGGAGCAACATAAAGGATTATTTCTTGTTTTACAATTTTGAAGTGAAAACGATTATAAAGCATTATTTTCCATCTCTCATTTCTGGTCAGTGCACTCCACCTTCATCGGCCCGACACAGGGGCACTTTCGCCTGTGTTTAAAAATTAAAAAAATTATAGACACATTCCACTTTAAGCTTTGCCGTTGAAGCCGCCATCGTCACCACGTCATCTGTTATCATTAACCATCTCTTGCTTTGGTTTGACCAGAACATTAAATTGCGGAAAAGAGGCATGGTACATCAAACATGTGCGTATTGGCAAACTTCAATAAAAATAATTTTTTTCTCTGAGCAAATTACTAACTAACTACATCGTATTTATCCAAAATCAAAGATATATGCAATTAGATGGACACTTATGTCACGTTCCCCAATTTAAATGATATAAAAATACAGTCGGCATCCTAGAATCTGAATTAACAGTCTGATTTGACTAGAATTACTGGGCGGCCAAGTTTCAGGGGAGATGAATCTCGTGATGTTACCATGACCAACCGTTGCGGCGAAAATTATACATGGCCATGTTCAAACCAGCCCATTCAATATATTTGGCAATGAAGCTTCTCAATAGTAGATTTCCGAGCCTCGGCGGCAATGAGAAACGCAGGCGTATTTATAAAACAACCATGGTGCCGTCTTATGTTATTAGCAGATTATTTTTTAGTCTACACATATCTCATGTTACCTTCTACTGGAATCCACTTCGTTTCTTTCTGCTATCAAATAACAACTATGGTGCCTTCTTATGTTATTATCAGATCATCTTTCTAGTCTCCACATATCTCATGTTACTTTGTACTGGAATCCACTTCGTTTCTTTTGGTCTTCAAATATGTCACGCTTTTCTGGTTGGAAAAAGCATGTGATTATCATACCAAGTTTGCCATACTCTTTTCTGGTTGGAAAAAGAATGTGATTATCATGGCAAGTTTAGATGTTTTTATTTTTTGAAAATATGTATGGATATATTTTCTATTTTGAAATATGGCTTTTAAAATTATATTATTATATTTTTTTAATAATAGTTTTATATTTTTTTAATAATAGTTTTATTAGTTTTGTTTATAAGTAGTTATGTGTATTGTTAAATGGTAAATAATGGGTGAAATTTAGTTTAGTATTTACTTATGGTGTTTGCTTACTAGTACAATTATATTTATCAATGTACAATAGTATTAGCTTGATATACTTGAATAGGTTCATATATATTTTAGTTAAAAGATAACTATTTCTAATAATTAATAACTATATAAATAATAAGAACAACCTTATTGTATCTTTGCATATTTATGATTATTATATTAATATTATACTTGTTTTTATTGTATTTTTGCATATTTATGATTATTATAATAATATTATATTAATATTTATGGTTAACTATGGTTGACATTTGTTAATCGTGGTTTATCATAGTTGACAATAAAGACATTGTCCATGTTGACCATATTCAACCATGATTAACCATGGTTGATCATGGTTGACCTTAGACACATTGATTGACCATTAATAAGGAATTATGTTTGACCAAACTTGAAAAATGTTGATTACCAAACACAGCCGAACATAGTCAAATACATTAGTAAATGTGGTTACTATTGTTAAACCCTTGAGATCAATATTATACACCCACTGGATTAATAAACTCAAGGGATGAATATTATAAAACCCACGAGGGATTAATAAACCCTAGGGATGAATATTATTAACCCAAGGGTTTAATATTATAAACCCAAGGCATTAATATGATAAACCTTTGGGACTAATAATATAAACCCAATAGATTATAAACCCAAGGGATTATTAATATTGTAAATTTCATGGATTAATAAACCCATAGGGTTAATAAACAAAAAGGTTTCATATTATAAAAGAAGGCATTAATAATATAATCCATTAGATTAATAAACCAAAAGTACTATTGATAAATTAAACCCAAGATATTAATATTAAAACCCAAGGAATTATTTATATTCTAAACCCAAACAATTAATCAACCCAAGGGATTAATATTATAAACCCTTGGGATTAATAAACCGAAGGGATTAATATTATAAATCCAAAGGTATTAATAAACCCAAGGGATTATAAACCTAATAGATTAATATTTAACCCTAGAATTAATATTATAAGCCCAAAGAATTATAAACCCTCATATTAATATTATAAACCCTAAAATAATATTATACATATTAGAGACAAATATTATAAACCCAAGGGAATAACATTAAACCCTAGGATTTATATTATAAACCCGAGAGATTATAAACCCTAATATTAACACTATAAACCCAAGGGATTAATATTTTGAACAGTATAATTATAAACCTTGTGATTTTAAACCCTAACTTGAATACAATAAAACATAAAAAACCCTAAACCCAATATCGTTGACCAAAATATTAAACCCAAGGATTTATATTATAAACCCTATTTAAATTAATACTATAAACCCAAGGGATTAATATTTTGAACCCTATAATTATAAAACTTAAGATTTTAAACCCTAACTTGAATACCATAAAACATAAAAAACCATAAACCCAATATCGTAGACCATAATATTAAACCCTAATTTATTCAATGTTGTAATCTCACATTCAATAAATTGAAATATAATCTAACATCGTGAAAATGGTTTTCACACTACGACATTGGATACATTTATGTATCATTCCAACGTCACAATATTGAACCCTAATATTAAACCAAATATTATTGAGAGGTTGGATAGGTTTATGTACCATTCTCACATCAAAAAATTATAAATCCAAGAATATTAATAAACCCAATGGATTATAAAACCTAATATTAATATTATAAATCCTAAAATAGTATTATACACATTAGAGCTCAATATTATAAAGCAAAGGGATTATTAATATTATAAACCCAAAAGATAATAAACCCAAGGGAATAATAAAAATTCAACCATGATTAATCATGGTTGGCCATCATTGACCATGGTTGACTATGGCTCACCATGGTTACCCTTGGTTAATCATAGTTTGAAATAAATATATTATCCATGGTTGACTATATCAACCATGATTAACCATCGTTGATTGTGGTTGATCGTAGACACATTGATTGACCATTAATAGGGAATTATGTTTGAACAAACTTGAAGAGTGTTGACTACCAAACATAGCCGAGCATAGTCAAACACAATAGCAAAAGTGATTGAATAATGTTAAACAATTGAGATCAATATTATAAACCAATAAATCTAGCGATGAATATTATTAACCCAAGGGTTTAATTTTATAAACGCAATAGATTAATAAACTCAAGGGATTGTTAGTATTATAAACCCATGGGGTTAATTTACAGAAGGGTTTAATATTATAAACCCAAGGCATTATTACTACAAACCCTTGAGATTAATATTATAAACCCAAGAGATTAATAAACACGAGGGATTATTAACATTATAAACCTAAGGTATTAATATTATAAACCCAAGGGATTATTTATATTATTAACCCTAACCATTAATAAACCCAAGGGTATTAATAAACCCAAGAGATTATAAACCTAAGAGATTAATATTTAACCCTAGGATTAATATTATAAACCCGAGGGATTATAAGCCCTAAGATTAATATAATAAACCCTAAAATAATATTATATATATAAGGAATAAATACTATCAATCCAAGGGATTATTGATATTATAAATGCAAGGGAATAATATTAAACCATAGGATTTATGTTATAAACTCTAGGGATTATAAATGCTAGGATTAATACTATAAACCCAAGGGATTAAAATTTTGAACCCTACAATTATAAACCTTATTATTTTAAACCTTAAACTGAATACGATAAATGAGAATAAACTCTAAAACTTAAACCCTGTATCGTAGATGAGAATATTAAACCCTAACTTATTCAATGTCATAATCTCACATTCAATAAACTGATATGTAATCTAATATTGTGAAAATGATTCTCACAGTGCGACATTGGATAGATTTATGTATCAATCCAAAGTCACAATATTAAACCCTAATATTAAGAAAAATATTATTGAGACATTGGATAAATTTATGCACCATTCTCGCATCACAATAATATAAACCCAATAGTATTAATAAACCCAAGGGATTTTAAACTTAAAATACTAATATTTAACCCTAGGATTAATATTATAAGCCCTAGGGATTATAAACCATAAGATTAATATTATAAACCCTAAAATAGTATTATACATATTAGATACCCAAGGGATTATAAACCATAATATTAATACTATAAACCTAAGGGATTAATATTTTGAACCCAACAATTAAAAAACTTATGATTTTAAACCCTAAAATGAATATAATAAACCAAAATAAACCCTAAATCTTAAAACCAATATCGTAGATAAGAATACTAAAACCTAAATTATTCAATGTCGCAATGTGGCATTCAATAAACTGAAATGTAATCTAACATTATGACAATGATTGCCACACTATGACATTAGATAGATTTATGTACCATTCTCGCATCAAAACATGTTTGGTTGACCATGGTTGATCATGGTTGAAGATATTCAACCATAAAGACCTTGATCATGGTTGACGATATTCAAACATAAATACCTTGATCACGATTGACCATGGTTTATCATGGTGATATTATTCAACCATTGATGGTCATGGGTGACCATAGAGACAACGAGCATGTTTAACCATATTCAACCGTAGTTAATCATGGATGATCATAAAGACATTGATTAAGCATTATGACCATGTTTGACGATGCTTAACCATGGTTGACTGAACATGGTTGATCATGGTTGACTGGTTCACATTAAATGACCATCAATCACAATCGTTGATAATGGTTAACCATGGTTTATGAAACTCAACCATGGTTAACCAAATCCAACTAGAGAAACCTTAATCATGGTTGACGAAATTCAACCATGATTAATCATGGTTGATAATCATTGACCATGGCTTATTATGGTTGACCTTTGTTAATTGTTGTTGATCATAGTTGACAATAGAGACATTGCCCATGATTGACCATATTCAACCATAAATACCTTGATTAATCACAATGGTTGACCATAATTACCATAGAGACCTTGGTTGACCATGTTTGACCATTCTAACCATTGTTGACTAAGGTTCATCATTATGAGTCTATAGAACATAAAGTGTTTTTGGTTGACAATGGTTCACCATGGTTTATCAAAGATGACCATGTTGATCATGTTTGACCATATTCAACCATAGAGACTATGGTTGATAAACCCATAAGGATTATAAACCCTAGGATTAATACTCTAAACCCAAGGGATTAATATTTTGAACCCTACAATTATAAACCTTTTGATTTTAAACCCTAAAGCCAATACGATAAACTAGAATAAACCCTAAAACCTAAACCCAATATCCTAGATTGGAACATTAAACCCTAATTTGTTAAATGTGGTAATCTCACATTCAATAAACTAATTTGTAGTCTAAAATTGTCAAAATGATTGTCACACTGTGACATTGGATAGATTTATGTACCATTCCAACATCAAAATATTAAACCCTAATATTAAACCAAATATTATTGAGACATTGGATAGATTTATGCCCCATTCTCGCATCACAAGGTTATAAACCCAATGGTATTAATAAACCGAAGGGATTGTGAACTTAACACATTAATATTTAACCCTAGGATTAATATTATAAGCCCCGAGGATTATAAACCCTAAGATTATTATTATAAACCCTAAAATAGTATTATGCATATTAGAGATCAATATTATAAACCCAAGGGAATAATATCAAACACTGGGATTTATATTATAAACAAGAGGGATTATCAACCCTAGGATTAATACTCTAAACCCAAGGGATTACTATTTTGAACCCTACTATTATAAACCTTATGCTATTAAACCCTAAAATGAATACAATATAACATAATTAATTCAAAGTTGCAATGTGACATTCAATAAACTGAAATTAAATCTAACATTGTGACATTGGAAAGATTTATATACAATTCCAACGTCACAATATTAAACCCTAATATTATAAAGAAAATATTATTGAGACATTGGATAATATGTAACATGTTAGCATCACAACATGTTTGGATGACCCTGGTTGATCATGGTTGACCATTTTCAACCATAAAGACCTTGATCATGATTGACCATATCTAATCATGGTGATGTTATTCAACCATGGATGATCATGGTAGACCATAGATACAATGGGCATGTTTAACGATATTGAACCACATTTAATAATGGATAATCATAAAGAGATTGATTAATCATCATGACCATCTTTAATGATGTTTGACCATGGTTGAAAATACATGGTTGATCATGGTTGACAATGGTTCACATTAAATGACCATCACTCACAATTGTTGATAAAGGTTAACCATGGTTTACGACACTCAATCATGGTTGACCAAATGCAATGAGAGAGACCTTAATAATGGTTGATCATGGTTGAAGAAATTCAACCACGATTAACTATGGTTGATAATCAATGACCATGGCTTCTTATGGTTGACCTTTGTTAAGTGTAGTTGATCATGGCTGGAAATATAGACATTGCCCATGGTTAACCATATTAAACCATGAATATCTTGATTGACCACAATGGTTGCCCATAATCAACCATATAAACATTTTTTGACCATGTTTGACCATTATAACCATCGTTAACTAAGGCTCGTCATTAGTAGTCTGTAGAACATAAAAAAAGAATGGTTGACAATGGTTGACGATGTTTTACCAAAGATGACCATATTGATCATGGTTGACCCTATTCAACCGTAGAGACTACGGTTGATCATGGTTGACGATATTCAACCATGGATGATCATGGTTGACCATAGTCAACCATGATTGACAGTGGTTCACAAGAGTTGACCATTTGTTTGATGGTTCAACATGGTTGAACATAGAAATGTTGATTTACCATTATGACCATGTTTGGTGATGTTTGATCATAGTTGACAATGATTGAACATTGTTGATCATTGTTGACAATGGTTAACATTAAATAACCATGACTAACCAAATTCAACCAGAGAGACCTTAATCATGGTTGACCATTATTGAACTTGGTCAATCATGGTTAATCGACCATATTCAACCATGATTAAACATGGTGAATCATGGTTTATTGTACAGACATTGATTGACCATTAATAGGGAATTGTGTTTAACCAAATTTGAAGAGTGTTGACTACGAAACATACCCCATCATAGTCAACTACATCAGTAAATGTGGTTGACCAATGTTGTAATGTTGCATTGCGATGCTAGATAAATCACATTGTAATGTACCATTCTTAGTATGTTTGTCACATTGCGACATCTAATATGTTTCGTTATCATTTTGGTATCACAATATATTTAATTTTTAATATTGACTAACATAGATATGTCATAAGTATGGATCTAACATGAGCCGAGAGGGATAAAATTTCTTCACATGTAAACTTTTTTAGAGTGCAAAATAAAATTTGTTATTTTTCATTTTTTAAATTGTATTTTTGAATGCTAAATAGAGTATATGTAGGACGACATAAAAAATGTAACCATATTTTTAAATACTTTTTTCTATATATAGATATATATGAAGTCAATATTGACATAAATTAGTTAACATAGATCTTCAAATACTTTATTTAAATTTCTTGTTGAAATATTTTTGAAAGGTATAAGATTTAAACATCTAATTCACACATTTTTTTTACTTCTAATTAATTTATGACATATTCAATTTTTTTAATTATAGCTGACAATATTTTTCTATTTAGAACATAATTTTTATTTTAAAGGGGTAGAGATGGACAAACAAACACACTTACACATCCCCTCATACTGGCCTGTAGAATGATCCTCTTGGCTCAATCTTTAATGGTAATAGGAAATATGTCTAAATGAAGTTGAAGATTGTTGATAATTAAACATAGTCAAAGTGTCACCCATATTATGAAATGTGGTTAGCCACATTTTATAATGTCGCACTATGACGTTAGAAACATTTGTGTACAATTCCAACATCACATTATTATTCGTATTATTAATTAATTAATAATACATTGACTCGGCAAGACTTTAAGTGAACAAAGTTGAGTATTATCAAATATGATCAACATAGAGTCGACCAAGTGTAAATATGTTCATATTTTTCTATATTTGATTAATATAATTGAATATAATAATTTACTCTTTTAAAGTAATGAATTAATGCTTTAATTAATATATCAATATATTAATATAAATTAATTAATTAATAAGTAATACTAATGTTAATTAATAATAAAATATTAATTTAATCTTTTGTATTATGTTATAATTAATATTTAAATTAATAAAATAATTTAATACTACAACAATATCAAATAATTTAATAAAATAATATAATATAAAAAATAATTTAATAATTTAATAATTTGATTAAAATAATTTAATCATAATTTTACCTAACCATTTATTCATTATAAGGCTAATCATATAATAATAAAATCCTTCCATTTTATTAAATAAATATAATAATTAAACATTATTCCGTTCAATACATAATTATAATGAAATTGTTAACCCTAAAATAATTATGATTTAAACGCAGTGTAATTTAATCTTACATTAAGAAACCTAAAGCTAAATTATAATTTAACCTTATCTTTTATTTTTTTATTTTTTTTTCAACAGATGGAAAACCTATCATAACTCAGTTGCCAACCAGCAGTGAGGACAACCATCATTCGCTGCTATCCACAAAAGCAGGCTGACTCATCACCGTTATTCAAGGAAAAACCACGCCACCTGTAATAACTCGCTGGTAGTCCGTAAGGGGGCAGGCTATCACTCCTGCCAGATGCCTCTGGGTCTTGGGCCGTTAACCTGTTTCCTTACGTCCGAGGAAGACGAGCTCTTAGCTAAGCAGAAACAGTTTTAAGGCATACTCCAGGCCTAACCTTATCTTTTATTACATATATAATATTATTATATTATTTAAATAATAATAAATATCTTTTAATACATATTTATTATACTGTTTAAATAATAATGAAATATTAAATATTGCTGGTTAATCAATTTTCCTGCGAAGGTGCCTACGTTAATACACCAGCAATAATAATTTAACCCATAGACGTGTATTTTTAGCAATAACAATTCAACCCACGGTAGCATGACTAATGGAGTTTACAAAATTCTTTCGAATTTACTGAACCTACATTTAAGAATGTGAATCGTCATAATTAATATTAAATAATTGAAATATAGTTTAAATATATGATTTGGATATACAAGGAAGTTATCACTTTTAATTTTATTGATTAATGGAATGGTGGATACTAGAATATATAGAACCTCTCAATCTAGATCATTAAATCAAAAAAATTGATTGCCAAAGATTAAAATTATCAATTTCAATAGGAGAAGCATATCCCCCTAATTATTATTTTATTATATTTTATGTTTTTCTCTTCGTTGAAAAAGTCTTAATTTACAATTCAATATGAGTGTGATGTGTGTCCATATTTAATTTTAAAATAAAAATAAAATATTCTCCAAATAGAAAGCAAACTCTTCTATAATAAAAATAAAATAAAAACCAATATATTATGTACTTTACCAATATGTTAGGCATGTTTACTTAGTTGTCCACATTATGTACTATAATTTCATATCAACTTTAAAAAAGATAGCATAATTAAAAGTACAAAACAATATGTGAGTAAAATGTTTAAATGTTTAAACCTTATACATTTCAAAAAAGTTCAACACAAAGTTTAAAATAAATTGTATAAAGATCTATGTTGACTATATATAATATATTATTTTAATGTTATATATATATATAATTTTAATGTTCTATATAATAAAATATTTAATCTGAAAAGAAAAAATAATAAAAAAGTATAAAGTGTTTTCTAATAAAAATAATTATAAAGATCTGTGTAATTCATTCATTCCTTTTTAATATAAAATTAATATGCAATATTTAAAAATATTTATAATAATAATAAAAATTTAATGTTGTTTTTTAATAAAATGTTTTAATGTTCATAATTAATTAATATTCAAGTATATTTGAAAATATATTAATAACGAATACACCATTTTAATGTGTTCAATGTAGTTCAAGGATAAAATGTCTCAACCATATACCTAGCTATAGCCAATATATATCTATTTTAACCACTTATCTAACAAGCGTATGAAGGAATCAAATCTTTTGAGGTGCAAATGGATTTTAGGGTGCAAATATTGAAAATGCGTTTACAACTCAAAATATTTTATCCCCCTTGATGCTTCCTATACCTATGATTATGATGGATCTATATTAATGCTAATTTTTCAATGTTTAAATTGCATTTTATTTTGAAAATCCATTCAAACACCTTAAAAATCCTATTATGCACTTGGATTGCGTGACTAAACAGTTCAAATTTACAATCGAAACATATTTCTATTGGATTTCAGATAAAATCCACTCAAAATATCTTTGAAAAGGGGCCAAAATGTGAAATAGCAATACTACTTAAAATGTCTCAACCATAACAACCTATTTTTTCAATTAGTGTATATAATATGTATCTAGTTTATTTTTAACTATTTACAATAATGCATAGTTCACATTAACATATTTTACTTAAAATGAGGATTGAAATATGATTATTTGCATTTTATTCAGTTTGTATATTTTTTAATTTGAATTACTTTATTCTTTGAAAATTTGATACACATATTCTGTTAGTTTAATTAAAGGCACTATAAAATATCAATAATATCACTCTTGTTATGCTCTCTCAAATTTTTCAAATGAGGTGAGTGTGAAAATTACTCCAACAACCCCCCTCAAATGCATAAATTCATATTGAGGAAGCATTGCTTGAGGAAAAATATTGTACATCAACATAATTTATAGGAGCACCTTCTAATAATAGCTTGAAGATAAGGCTTACAATGCAACATATAAGGATGATACATAATTTTAAGAGTTCCAAAGCTTCTTTATTGCAACATCAATACCCCTCTCCCAAACATAACTCGAGGAATAGAACTTTGAAAAAAAAAATTAATACCAGGTTGAGGTTTTTTAATACACTAAAACCCACACACATTAGTAAACATCCAAACCCTTACCATGACATTGAATGGGTGGTTAGTACCATGTTCCCAAGGCGTTGATTGTAGTTGAGGTGAGTATGAAAATTACTCCCATAAAAAATCATTATGAAGAAAGGAAACTATTAAAAAAAACAATAACAACTTTAAAAATTTGTAAGATCTGAGACAAAAAAATAATTAATAAATCTGACACATTTAGGTGTTTTGATCGAAACACTTTCAACAAACACTAAACAAAAAAGCGATCTGGTAAAATAAATGCGGCCCTTATTTCAATTAATACTTAGAAACGATACATTCCTGAATAGAATCAAAATAATGGAGCCCTTGCCTCAAGATACATGACTGCGCAATGCATAAGAAATCAAAGGCACTGAAGCACAATTGTGGATCCTAGATGGATTGACCAGAGAAATCACACTCGCGGGGTTTTTGTCCCGAGGATCAAACAAGAACTGCCCTGACCAAGTTCTTGATAAACACAATATCATGACAAACTCGAGATGATCTCATTCTCATGCTCCTCTCCCCTTTTATAGGCTTGAGAGACTCTCTAGAAACTTTATTTTATCATTTTCCCATGGAAAACGAAGGCAAATACGATGGTCCAATACCATGGGAAAATGCCATGATAAATACCATGGGCAGATACCATATCACCATAAATGAAATTCGCCAACCATGGTTAACAAAAATCACTTGCAACCTAGTTGTTTGGATGTCCATTGCACATTTGGAAGGTCATGTGTTCAATTCCTAGAGAGGCTTGTTAGTTGTTCAACCAATATTTGGCCTCAGCTCGAGTGCCACGTGGTTCCATGGGATTGGGCCACATGTCACTCAGTGATTGACCCATTCCTCAATACCATAAAGCAATAATAATGCACCAAGTGTCATCATGATATTGAACCAAATGGTAGATTCAGATTGGTTCCCATATTTCTTGATCAAAAAATGATTTGATTATATAGACTGCTATGTGGAATCCGCAAAGTGCACAATAAACCGTGCAAGTTGACCTTTTAGTTGTTTGCCAAAAACTTCAGAATGTAATAGCTTCCTCATACGGTGTTGGATTGAGGAAATTTAAGCATTGTTGAAATGAGAATGAAGAGGTCTATGATGTGGTGCCAATTTCGGGAGATTTGGAGTACTTTACTTTTTTAGCATATTTTTTATCCCTTAGGTCAATCAAAAATTTTGGAGTTTAAAAAAAATCTAATCTAAAAAAGAGGGTTGATTTTGTATCAATTTTTTTTTAAATTACTATGAAAATACTAATATTTTAAAATAAATGTTCATACTTGATACACAAGAGAAATTAATGTGTCAAAAATGTGATAAAGAAAATGGTGTATTTTGAATTAGCAATTTTCAAAATCGAATGATTTTTTGCTACCTCAAAAAAATGAGAACTAAGTACAACTCCCTTTGATAGTTTAATTTTTTTAAAGAAAAATTAATAGAACATTTCACATATTTATGATAACGTTAGCTCTTGTAGAGCCCATGCATAACAACAGTCACCAAATGTGCTTAGAAGATGCAAGAATTTTAAGGTCTTTTTGTTACACCAACCATTACCTTGAGTGGGAAATTAGTCTCATTTTACAAGGGAGGAAATTAGTACACATGATTCTTTCCTAATGAGTTGAGTATTACAGCCACTCCAAAACCCCCCATCAAACACAACTTGAGGAATCATTGCTTGAGGAAAAATGTTGCGCAACAACCTAATTTATAGGAGCAATGGAACCTTCTAGTGATAGGTAGAAGATAAGACTTACAATCCAATAGATAAGGATGCTACTTAAGCTTGTGATTTCAAAGTCTTCTTTATTGGAACACCAACCCCCATCCCCCTCCTTCCCATAAAAGAAACTCGGGGAACCAAACTTAGGACAAGGCTCTAATACCATGTTGAGGTTTTCCATTACAACAAAGGCGAGACGAATTATTAAAATTCCAAACCATTACCATTACCTTGAGTGGGAAGTTATACCCATGTTCCCAAGATGGTGGATATTCCACATAATTGATTCCCATTTAGGCATGTGTGAAAATTACCCCAACAAAAAATCAGTACGAAGGAAGGGAAATACACTAAAAGAAAATGAAGATAAACTTTAAAAGAAAAATTGCATGTTAATATAATATTTAAAGGGTGTTCAAGGTCAGCAAAAGAAATTTGGGATCAAATCATCAAAAATATTAGAGAATCCAATCTTATCACAAGTTGTTCAGATGAATATTGGTCAAATTCCTCGGAGGAATCCCCTATCCTCTCATCTCTTTCCCTAGCTCCTTCGACTCCCAACAATGTCCCTTCCCCCAAAGTTGAAGTTTCACCTTCTTAGTCATTTTGGTCTCCTCAACAACAATTCTTAACTAAATGTAATTTTGATGGGCCCTTTAAAGGAAACTTGGGCTCAATAGGTTTTGGTGACATATTTAGGAATAATTGTGGAGAGCCTATTCTCGTTATTATAGTCTCTATGGGCATCAATAGAAATAATGCTACATAGTTCTTCGCTCTAGAACAAGGACACAAAGTAGCTCAATCCTAGGGCTTTCAAAAACTTATAGTAGAAGGGGACTCTCATTTCGTTATCAAAACTATTAAACGACTACAAAATTTATCCAAGATTGATAAAATTTCATGTTACTAGAGACTTGGAACTTATATAGTTAGAATCACTAAGATCTTCAATCAAGTATAATTCATCATCCCAAAGCATGTGAGGCAAACTATAAACAAGGTAACATATTTTCTTCCCAACATATTTTTCTCGGAGTCTAGCTTAATCATGACGCTTCCCACTTCACAATTCCAGCTTTATCCTTGATAATATCAGGCTTATATCCAAAGATAGGGATCATCTCTTCAGAGTCTTAGACAATGCAAAGGAATATATCCCTCATTGAGATGTAAAAGCCGTCAAAAAAGCCAAAAGGGATGGGGCACTTATTGACATCTTTGGTTTTGTTTAGACTCCTATAGCTTATTTATCATTTACTTGCCTTTTGGGGATATACATCATTATATGATCTCATGTTTTTATAAGTTCTAGATAAATATTTTGTATTTTTGGACTTGTTCGGCTATCCATAATAGCTATCTCAACTATGTCTCAAGTGCGAGTCCTCGTGCTTATGATGCCAATTTGGTTCTAAGAAAATCTTATTCATAAGAAAAAGAAGAAGAAAAAACATCTTAATAATATTAATTGTGATAATAATGCTAAGCTAAGTGAAGTTTAAATGCTCTTTATTCACATTTTTTAAAATTTTGGAAAGTATATTCTCAATGCTAATCAAATGTGACTTCTATATCTGAATTATGTTTATTAATAAGATAAATGATGTTCTATATTTCTGAAAAATCTTTGGAAAAATCTTTTATGAAAACAATTATTACTAATTTGAATGACATTATTTTTTAGCGTTTTCATATTTATAAAGATGTAAATTTGAAAAAACAAATGGACACCCCGTCATTCCATTTTTCATGTATCAAGAAAGACTAAAATTTTAAAAAATCACACCTTCTCAATGCATAGTAACTTTAATATTAAAATAAATATAGACTAGTTACGTCAAATCATTTTTTATTATATGAAAAATACTAAAATTTTAATTTTAATTTTAAAATTTTAAAATACAATTATTTTACCATATTGAACTTGCATTATACATGAAAAAAATGAAATATTTTACAATTTTAGTTGACTTTCCTATCAACATTTCAGTACAATCTTGCAAAATGCAGAAGAAGGCGATAAGAAGGCTATAAGAATCGTAGACATTCACGAAATTGTTAGACTATTAGTGATAAGATTTGTACACATTCACAAAATTGTTAGAATATCACGAATTTAATCTTGAAGCATACACTTACATAATCATAATGATAGATGATCATACATTTTCATCATCAAAATGATTAAAACAATCGCTTCCTACCGATCCCACTCACGCATCTCTCTCCCTACCAGGTGACGCTCACTCAACCATCGTTTCTCCCTTTCTTTGCTTCCTTTTGTTCCCCATGTGATATTCTATCACCGATCCATTCTTTGAATTACAAGAAAAGGTGATGGAAAGTTAAGGATAGCCCTACCTCCACGGATTTTTAAGGCAGCGTGGTCATATGCGAGAGCAGCCTCTTTGGCGGTGATGAAAGTACCGAGCCAAACCTTGGCCCCCTTCTTGGCGGGGTCCCTTATTTCAGCTGTGAATTTTCCCCATGTCTGCTTCCTAACTCCTCTGTAGTGCTAGCTACCCTTGCTCGTCTCTCCACTCTCGTCCTCCCGTGGCTCTAAATTTACCTTTACATTTACTGCCTCTGTTCTTCTTATGCCTGTAGATACAGAAGAAGAAGCAGAAGAGTGTTGTTGTGCAAGTTCATTGTTATTGTATTTTGATGTTGATCTGCTGCCACTGTTTTGGCATGAACCACTGGCGGAATCTGTGGTAGTGGCATGGATGAAATCCCAGTTGACTGCGGGAAAGAAGGATACCGAATATGATAATGAGGATGGATAAAGTAGATGCATATTATCCATTTTGTTGTCTTCTTCCAACAAATGGTGGTGAATAAACTCCAACATGTTTATGTTCAAACTCTCCCCTCCTGTAATCTCCATCGCGGTCTCAGGTCAATCAGAATAGCCTTCACTTTCAGATCAGTTGCTTTCCTTTTTCAATTTGATTGTGCAGTGAGGGAGCAACGTAAAGGATTATTTATTTTTTCCCAATTATGAAGTGAATAAGGATTATATAGCATTATTTTCCATCTCTCACTTCTCATTTCTGGTCAGTGCACTGCACCTTGTCAACCCGTCTTTCTTTCGAGGCAGTTTCGCCTATGTGTTTAAAAAATAAAAAAATTATAGACATATTCCTCTTTAACCTTTTTCCACTAAATCCGCCATCATCACCACATCATCTGTTATCATTAACCATCTCTTACTTTAGTTTTACCAGAACATTAAAATGTGGAAAAGAGGCATGGTACATCAAACATGTGCGTATTGACAAACATCAAAGTTCAATAATATATATATATATATATATATATATATATATATATATATATATAGATATATACACACTCACACACTATTTTAGGCAAAACAAATTACTCACTAACTACATCATATTTATCCAAAATCAAAGATATATGCAATTATATGGATACTTATGTCACATTCCCCATTTTAAATGATATAAAATACAGTGGGCACACTACAATCTGAATTAACAGTCTGATTTGACTAGAATTATTAGGTGGCCAAGTTTGAGGGGAAATGAATCTCATGATGTTACCATCAACCAACCGTTGTGATTAAAATTATACATGGCAATGTTCAAACCAACCCATTCAATATATTGTTGGAAATTAATTCCAACTGCGGTAGAGCACATGAAGGATAGTGGCAGCAATTCTGATGTGAAGTGTTTGAAGGATGGTGGCAACAAATCTCCAGTTCGGATTCGCACTCCATCTTGCATTTAATTTTTCCCTATAGTCAAAGTCGTGGCTCTAACTCCACACATTCTTATTTGTAGCACCTACCAGTGATAAATTCTCTACCAACCACACTTAATTCCTCCAAGTCCAATTCTGGTACCATGAAACTTAAACTTCAAGCATCAAAATTGACCCACTGGAGGAGATGATGTCATCATTCCTCTGGACCAATCAAAGGAGTTTTGTGGGGTAAAGAAACGGGCTTTGGCATAGTATTTGAACTCCATGGAATGCATAAATGTTTAATGTTTTTTTTTTATTTAGTTTTTATTTTCTGCGACATATGTTAGTTTTGACATATGTATTACAAACATCTAATGTTTATAACACATATATATTTGTAATAGTTTGTTATGTTTTATCTTTTTTTTTAAATATTTTAATACATGGCCCATTATAAAACGCAAAAAATAGAGATGTTGTGAAAAAGACAGAAAATGTAGTATGCCGAGAAGAGCATTGTATTTGAATTTGTAGTGTAATTTTTGCGTGAAGGCAGAAAAGCATACCAGAGAGACTATATGCTCGAATAGCTAGAGAGTAGAAGACATAGAGAGAAGCACTGTGTTTCATAGCAGTCAAAGAAAAAGCACATTTGCATTGTAATCCAAAACATCTGCAGTTCTGAAGAAGATTTTTTATTTTGTAACCAGCAGCAGTGTTTTGTTTTAATGAAATAGAGTTTTTAATCCATCTTTGTCCATATCTTATCTGTAAAATATTTGTGTTTAGTTGAGGAACTTTTCTTCCTCTGTGTGTTAGGAATTATTTAGAAATTTCAACATGGTATCAGAGCTAGTCCAGGCTCTTTATGTTTGCTAAAGAAGCTAAAGGAAGAAGGAGTTGTTGTCTCAAGTAGAGAGAAATTTTGTTGAAGAACATAGTCAAGTATTTAGCACATTTTAGTAAGCTAGCAATGACAAGAGCCAGTGCAAGCACGAGTATGAGAAATACTCAACTCCCACAGTTCAATGGGAAGAACTATGACTATTGGGCAATCACAATGAGAACCATGTTTTCCTCTCAAGATTTATGGGTGCTAGTTGAATATGGTTTAGAAGAACCAGTAGATGAACAAGCATATAATGCCTTAACACAAGCAAAGAAGGATTTGATGAAGAGTAATAGGAAGGACTCAAAAACCATCTTCTATCTCTATCAGGAAGTATATGAAAGTATATTTCCAAGAATTGCAATAGTAAAGAGGTACAAGGATGCATGCGATACCCTCCAGACAACGTACCAAGGTATGGAGAAAGTAAAAACAACAAAGCTTCAATTAATGAGAAGAGATTTTGAAGTCATTTGCATGAAAGAATATGATACAATAGATCCATTATTTACACAGTTGATTGGGTTGGTTATCCAAATGAGATCTCATGGAGAGACCATAGAAGAAAGAAGAATAGTGAGAAAATATTTAGGAGCTTACCCTTAATATTTGATGTGATAGTAGAAACCATTTAATAGACAAAAAATCTCTCGTTTTTTACTGTTGATGAGCTTCATGCATCATTGATGACACATGAACAAATATTGAGTAGAATAGAAAACTCATCTTTATAGCATGCCTTCAAGACCCAAATTTCCTTTGGAAGAGGAAGAGGTCAAAGCAGACGAAACTACAGAGGAAAAGGAAGAGGCAGAAGCCAAAAAAGAGGTAGAAATAGCCCTGCAACTACAAGTGGAAAGGGTAGCAATCAAATTCAGAATCAAAGCTAAGCCAGCAACCAACAAAGTGGACAAAATCAAGCACATGGACAAAGGTATGATAAATCCCAAGTCCAATGTCATTACTATAAGAAGTATGGGCATTATGCCAATGAATGTTGAAAGAAACAGAGTGACATGGGTAGTAGACCCAATGCTAACTTCACTAAGGAAAATATCAGTTAAGATAATTTGCTTTTAGCATGTAATATGACTGAAGAGAAAATTGAAGATATATGGTTTCTAGATTCACGATGTAGCAACCATATGACTAGAAACATTTCTATGTTTTCCATGACTGATGAAAATGTAAAGTCTCAAGTAACATTAGGGAAAGACAGTAAATTCTCTGCCATGGGAAAAGGAAGAGTAAGTGTTTTGATAAAGAAATGACAAAGAAAAACCATATCAGATGTTTTCTAGCTACAATGTATTTTTTGAGGATGATGTATGTACCATCATGGACATACCACCAAGCAAGCAGAGTATTGCACAAGTGAAGATGACAAAAAACAGAATGTTTCCTCTCAAGATGAGAGCAGATTTGAAGAAAGGAGCTGAAATGGCAGCAATTACATAGGAGACATTCCAAAGAGAAGGGATGAAAAGAGGTTATGGCATTTGAGATTTGGACATCTCAACATTGGAGGTTTTTGTAGCTAGCAACAACCCCCCTTTTTATTTAGTATTCATGATAATACTAAATAAGTGGGGACCCTTAGTCAAAAATCCAAAAAATCTAAAAAAAATCAATTAATGTTTGTTTTTCCTTTTTTTTTCAATAAAAATTACTATCATAAGACTTAGGAGAAATTTCCTTGAATAATCCAAAAAATTTAAGTTTTATGATAGCATAGGGAAAAATCATTCTTTGGAGAATATCGCATCGCAAAAGAATAACAAATGCGTCTTTAACAAGCGGAATTCTAAAAATTGCGATGCGAGACTATGTGCTAAAAGAACATTTATTGCATCGCATGTTTCAAATATCATATCTTATGCCGAAAACCTCAGATCACCGATGTGCGATAACGTATATCGCAAATCACATTTTGCAGAAAATACATTAACGAATGTTTGTCATATATTTCGTTTTGCGATATTGCGATTTGCGATATTGCGACATTGCGATTTCGCGATGTTACAATATTGTGCTATTATAAGATTGCGATTTGCGAAGATTGCAATTTTCGAAGATTGCGATCTGCGATATTGCGAAGAAAATCGCATTATCGCATTATCACAGATCCTTAGGGCTCATTATACGAAGAAATCTTTTCATAAACCGAGACCCATTATGCACTTTAAAGATTAAATCAATAAATTGATTGTCACTCATTAATGAAAAATGGTTTTATTTTGATTAAAGAAGTGATTTCACATATTGTGATATATTTCATAGCTCTTCAGCATTTAAAACTTGCCGTCACCTTTTTCATATCATTACTCTCACTTAATTTGTAAACCGCAGGCGCGAAGAACAGAGGACTATACAAAGCGATATTCAGAGTATTATGGGAAAGAAGGACAAAGCTATGAGATCTGAAAGTAAAGAGATGGCGTCCTTGTACACAGACACCACCTGCAACAAAGACGCCGGTATCACTACTTGGGATAGTATGCATAAACTGCTTGAATAAGAAAACCCCATAGTAATGGAGGTTTCGGCTACTGCAGGATCAGTTGGCTCTTCCGAAGCATCTCTTATAGAGTTAGCTTGCTCATTTTTGCACCAAATAGCAGCAAGACCTAAAATTCTTCCATATATAGACATGGTGAAATGGGTACGGGATAGCACTGATATTACAGACAGAAAGTTCAAAAGTTAGGGGCAAGAGCTCATTGGCTCATTTACTCCAGAAGATTTAAGGATTATGTATCATTTGCCGGAGCCATAGGCGACATACAACAAACAATTTATTGAAAAGTTTTCCAAGGAAAATTCAAATCTAGCATAATGCACCCAGGAATTGTCTAGAAGAGACGAACCACTGAAGAAAGATAAACACGGTATGTACAGAACTGGTTCTCTCACTTCTCCGTATTGTTTTGCTGCTGCGATGCTCTGTAGGCTTTTTGGAAATCCTGACATTAATAGGTTTTCACCTGAATGGCTAACATTTTTTAATGCTACTGTTAATGCTACTATTATAGATTGGGCTAAGATATTGTCTGATAACTTGGCCATGGCTATTGTGAATTATAAACCTAAGAGAACTGTCTCTCAGAGGATTTATCCTCCTTTTTACTTATCTGCGTATGTGATGGATTCAGTCTGCTATGTTTCTAAGTTTCCTTTAATGGGTTGGCAATGGACAATTCAGGATCCCTTACCCATTCATGTTTATCATAAAGAATTGTGGGATTCAAATTTCATTCCTCATTTTTACAAGATTTTCCATGGCATAATGTTACCCCTGTACAGAATGTTGTATAATAAGGATGCTCCAAGGTTTTCCCCTGAAGCAGAAGTAGACATTCTCCCTGTTGCAAGATGGTTTGGTGAAGAATTGTTTACCTATGTTAGGGTTTTTGGAAGTTTTGCTTCTCTGCATGTTTTACCTTTGTATGTTTCGGATAAACTATTGGCTCGAGAAATTGCGTATCAAACCTGCGGAGAGGGAGGTTTGACAAAATAATTAAAGGATAAGAAGAAGGCCATCTGGCCACAATTTCCTGTGGCCTGCGAAGCATTTTCATTATTTGATGTTGGCCATGCATTTAAAGAAGTAAACAATATTACATGTTTACAATTATTCAAGTTTTTTAGAAGGCTATTCGACCCATATGATGTTGTTAAGAATTTCACCACTGCAGTTAAGGTAAGAATATTTTCTGGAGAAGAGGATCTTTTTGATGATATGTTCCAAGAAAAATTCACATTTAAAGAGATTCTATATTCAGCTCAAACACGTTTTTCTCCAGAAGAGTTCCAAGAATTTAAGATATACAGAGAAAGGAGGTTGACCACTATTCCTTTGGATAATTTGCGATTGGAACCCTTAAGGGAACCAACTCCTAGTGTCAGTCTCAGTGGCAGTTCAGGTATAGAAAGGTCTAAGTCAAAGTCTGGAAAAGAAACTTCTGAACGTTCTAAAAAGTCTGATAATGACCAAGATAAAAGTGAAGGGTCAGTAAAGGATACTGCCCAATCAAAATAACTTTCACAGCAACATATTTTAACCACTCCGTAGTTAAATCTTCCCCCCCTCATTGCATAGCAACCATCCATCAGAACTGAATTGGATAAGGAATGGGAAACATTTAATGATTTGATTAATGTTGAAGGAAAGAACACATAGACTCTTGTAAGTAATGTACAGACAAGAAAAGTTTTAGTTACAGTAATAAGTGGCAATGTCACAGAAACAAAACATATACCCATTACCCCCTCTTCTGAGCTGGTACTTAAAATAGAGGAAATTCCTCCTCTAGATATATTCTATAGTCCACAACATAAAGTAGTAGTAAGAAAACAAAGAAAGAAAAATAAATTAGAAAGTGTAATCTCTCATGATGCAGAACAATTGGATGTTTTATGGAAAGATCCTACTACTAATCCAACTCAAAATCTTGCTAAATTATCTCAGATTACAGGAGCATATGCCTCTACATCCATCGATAAAGCATCCAAAGTACGAAAATTACTGAATGAAAAAGAAGATCAAATACAGGTTCTGAAACAACAGCTGCAATAAGCCAATGCTAACAGTGAAGCACAAAAACAACTTGAAAAATTACAACAAGAGTTTCAACAAATGCAAGTTGGATATCAGAAAAGTTTAGTTGAAAAAGAGAAACAACTACAGGCTATGAAAGAGATACACAAAGATGATCCCAAGCTCACAGAATTTATTACAGAGTCTATTTCCTTAAATAATCAACTACTGCAACAACATGATATATTATGCCAAAAAATTTCACAGTGGAACTCCTTTTGTCAAGAAAGTGATAAAATCAACAATCATGCCGTAGAATTACGACATGATTATGATTTAACTAATGAAATAGTTAATGACTATTTAACTTGGCAAAAGACAGAGGAGGGAAAAAGGGCAGGAGCACCAATCATCAATGAAAGTCATAAATAAATGCTCTTCAATAACTGGGATGCACAGATCAAAATTGCAGAACAAGCAGCGGAAGAAGTAGCTAAAACAGCAAGCAATATTACTGATTGTGTAAATGAAAGTTTTCACAAGGCTAATTTGATTTCAGAAACTATTCCAGGATACCTACCACAAGCACAACAACTGCAGACAGAATGGAAGAAGAAAGCTAAAGAAAAAGCAGAATCGATTAAAGGATTGACAAAGTTAAATTGGGATTCTTACTGGGCATTTCTAATAAAACCACACAGTCAATGCAGCACTCTAAATTACATCATAAATTCTGTCGAGAAAATGGCATCAGCACTCGTCGATTCCGTTTTCTCAGGATAGTTAAAATCTAAAGTCGGCCAGCCTCCTCTTCTCAAATCAATGCTGAATGCTTGCAAATTCAAAGATTAGATTCATAAGTACTTAGTTGATAGTTTTAAATTTTAGATTTAGTATTAGTTTTACTTTATTTTTTCCTAGAAAAAGGACGGTCATTTAAACCATATTCTACATTTTTGTAATAAGTTATTTTTAGATTTAGATTAGTAATATTTAAACCCTTCTCATGCATTTAGAGAGGGGTCCTGAAATTTGTCAAAAACTTGTCCTCAAAACATGCACTTTTTCACCCTCAGAGGAGGTTTTGATAAATGAATGGAACAGGATTTATTGATATCTGCGTTTAATATCTGCTACTGATGTTGCACTTCTGTACTCTTAGTGGATGTTGAATTAAGAAGAGATAAGTCATTATTACTTCTAGCTCATGAGTAGAACTAGTTATAAATGGTACTTTTATCTCTTAACTATTTCTGCCCCTTTGTTAAAGTGATATTCATGTTTAGTTATTTATATATTGACGTTTGAATTCTTGAGTTATCATTTGGAACTTTTGTACGGTGATAACCATTTATTTATGCTTAATGTATGAATAGCTTATTATGCGATATGTTTTTCACAACTGTTTCATCTAAATTTTTATATGAAGTGGTTTATCTTTATTGAATTATTTTCTTATAACAGTTGAATGATTTTTATTATCGATTGTTATTTGAAATCATTTTAGATCGCATAAATAGAAATATTACATCCCGGGTTAGTTTAGAATTAGATATTTCTGTTTAAATTAGAATACAATTTGCATATAATTAGATTAGAAATAGAATAAAAGCATTTCACTTAGGAACTTTAGAAAGGAAATATCAATTCTCAGCACACACACACACATATTGGGAAACTGGTCCCATTATCCCCAGTCAGACCCACTACACCAAACGGAAAAGGATTTGCTAACCAAGGTCCGGACCGGGTGGGTATCCCCCTTGTTGTAAGACCCGATTTTCGAGGCTTCAACATATTTGGCGCTAGAAGGAGGGCCCCGAACTATGAATGGAAAGTAAGTCAAAATCCAAATACCATTCTAAGAGTAAATCGCCCTCACCATATTCCTCGACTTCTCCATCGCACATAGAATTTTTAAGTCTAGAGCCAGAAGTCAAAAGAACAACAGCCACTGCCACAAACCCTGAATTTTCAGAAGAATCTGCTATTGAACCTCCTGAAGTTGAATCTTTGATTCACAAACTTCAGCAATTTTCAATATCACCTCAAAGATCTGATAAATCTCAAGGCAGTGTGACTTCGCAATATAATCCTCCTCATCCTCTTACCAGATTACAGAGTGAAAATCTTGGCATTCAGCCAACTGAGTTACCTCTACCTACAAGGAAGAGAGCAAGGAAATCACCTAAAGGGTCTGATAGCGAGACTCTTTCATCATCATCATCCATTTCAACCTCTTCACCACGAAGTCAACCATCCAATCCTCCACCTCAGACTATTGTTCGTCAGTCCACTGAAACTTCCACATCTCCATCTCAAACATCTGGAATCATAATATCCTCCTCTTCCCAATCACAGACCTCATCTTCTGCACTTTCCTCTATTAGTAGTTCAGCGATGGCCCAAATGCCATGGAATAATCTGGGGGCAGTCTTAATGCCTGCGCCTTTGAGTCAATTACCAGCCCATCCTGAAAAATGGCTTCCTAAGTTTAATCCTGAAGCAGGAATGCTAGCAGAAGAACATATAAACAACTTTATGTTGTCCATAAATCTCAATGGAGTTACTAATGAAGATGCTGTTGCCCGAATTTTTCCCTATACCCTACAAGGAGCAGCTAGATCATGGTATTTCTCATTACCATCTGGATCCATCACTAGTTGGGATATCTTCCAAGATCAATTTTTGACTAAACTTGGTGATGACAGGTCTACAGCGACATTGATCAATGATCTGTCTAATCTTAGGGCTTAGTCAAGAGAACTTATCAAGGATTTTAATTCACGTTTTAACAAACTGTTAAATAAAATTCCTACTGCTTCTAAGCCTAGTGAAGAAGTGTGACGTGAGTGGTACATTTCTGCTTTACCATCAAACATAGCAATCTTCGTTGATAGGCCTAACAAAAAAACTTTAGCAGAAAATATTAAGGAAGCAATAGTGGTAGAGAAATGTATCATTTCTTTAGAAAAGAAAAATGCAATAGAAGAACGAAAATCCAAGAAGGTTACTTTTAAGGAAGATCCCAAGAAAAAACAATCGAAAGATCCATTTGATTTAGAAGGATTGCAGAAAGTTTTGAAAACCATGTCTAACAAAATGGTTGACATTAAGAAAGCATTAAATGACTTGTCTAAGTACTGGCTTTTAGAAAAGGTATTAACTGAATCCAATACTAAATTCTAATAATTCTATGGTCGAAGAAGAAGAAGGCACTGCGAAGAAAATACGGTGAAGAAGACTGCTTGAAGTACAGAGTATGTGGGATTTTTATTCCTCCCAGGATGAGAAGATGAAGCATCCCTTGGTAGCACCGAAATAAAATCGGCAAGTCCTCCTCAACTTCTCTATAATGAAGGCATGGCTCATTTTAAGAGGAGAAAGTTGCACCCAAGAAAACGACATCTAAAGCAATTCAAACCAGCCCAGTCCTAATAGATTCATCAACTCCATCAAAAATACTGATTGTCCCGGATGAAATGGAGTATAATATCATAGAAGATATGAAGAAGACTAGGGCTAACACCACTTTTTATGAATTGAGCAAGTTAAAACACCAGCAAAAAGTACTTTTGAAAGAATTACATGTTGTACCAGAAAAACCTTTGCCCGATCCTGTAATTTCTCAAGCTTCCAACGAAATGGGAAGACCTCCAACTAATGCGATTAGTAAAGTTGATCTTGAAAATATCGCTTTAATTGGAGGAAGGTCGAGATCTCATACTCCTCCATTTCTTCTTACTTATGAAGTTTTCAATAAAAATTTGCATAATTGTTTAGTGGATTTTGGAGCTTCATCTAATATTCTACCAAAATCAATATGTGCAAAATTGAACATTCAACCACAAAAATCTGTTGTGCGCATAGTCCAGCTAGATCGATCGCAAGTTGAAGTGATTGGCGAATTAAATCAGGTTACCATAAGGCTGTCATCGAATCCAAAGGTATGTCAAGTTATTGATATTTTAGTTGCAGATATTCCAGAATTTTATGGCTTAATTCTCAGCAGATATTGGTTAGAAAAACTTCATGGATACTTTGCAACTGATTGGTCCCACATGTGGCTTCCTTATAATGGTAAACCAAATCAGATAAAGGTTGAACGAGAAAGACATCAGAAATACATTGTAACAGAATTGGAAGGAGAAAATGAACCAGTTGCATACAACAATAATATTATTGGCAATTATTCAGTTGATTCTTTCTTAGGAAATTTCAATGCTCATACTTCACCTTACTTAGAAAATTCTGTTTTATCTCAGATAGAAATTTTTTCTCAAACAGATAGTTCTAAATGCATTAATTTTGTAGATACTCCTGTAAATAAATCTTTATTTTGGAAGTTATTTTTTGATGGTTCTAAGTCTAATGAAGGAGCAGGAGCAGGGTGCGTGTTGGTTAGTCCAGAGGGAAACAAAATTATGTTAAATTGCAGACTCAAGTTCGATTGCACTAATAACACCGCAGAATACGAGGCTTTAGTCCAGGGATTATACAAAGCAATCGGATTAGACATCAAATATCTACAAGTTTTCGGAGATTCTGAAATTGTAATTAAACAGGTACGCAATACTATACATTTTTTATCAGGTCATTTAAAGCATTATCAATCTTTAGTTCAAGATCTGACTGAACATTTTATAGCATTTAATATTTCATCAATTCCCAGAATTCAGAATGCTAGTTCAGACCTCCTAGCTAATGTAGCTTCCAAGCTCATTCCTGCATAAGACTTTAGTCCTGATCGATTTTCAATTGAATTAATCTTTAGACCCTCGATTCCTGATAACATTACCAATTGGAGGATTTTCAATGATGATCCTGATATTGTAAGCTTTCTCACATCCGAAGGATCTTACACCAATCAGATAATTGATGAGGACCAACATGACAAACAATTGCAAAAAGATAGCACTAATAATGCTATGCCAAAGTCAGTAGTCAAGTTAGAAGACCTTTTTGATTTGAAATATTGATTCAAAAGATCTACTAATTCAGAATTGTAAAGTTCAACTTTGAATTATGAATTAGTAAATCTAGGAACTGATACCAAACCACAGAATATCAACCTAGGCCTTGGTCTAGCTCCTGAAGAAAAATTAGCGTATGTTCGTCTTTTGAAACAATATAAAAGTGTCTTTGCTTGGAATTACGATGAACTCAAAACTTATGACACTTCTATCATCCAACATACTATCCCAATGATAAATGATGAAAAACCTGTCCAACAAAAGCTGAGAAAGATCCATCCTAATTTAGAAAATCAAATCAAATCTGAACTCAATAAGTTATTGAAAGCCAAAATTATTTTTCCTGTTCGACATTCTAAATGGGTTTCCAATATGGTTCCTGTTAGAAATAAGAACAGAGACATTAGAATTTGCATTGAATTTCGAAATCTTAATAAAGCCTGCCAAAAAGATAATTTTCCTTTACCTCCTATGGAGCAAATATTACAGGCAGTTGCAAGATCAGAATTAATGTCTTTCTTAGATGGTTTCTCTGGCTACAATCAAGTGTTAGTCCATCCTGATGATCAATTGAAAACTACATTTAGAACCAAATGGGGCACTTATGCATATCAAAAGATGCCTTTTGGTCTGATCAATGCTGGTGCCACATTTCAGAGAGCCATGGACATTGCTTTTAAGGGATTAGTTAACAAATCAGTGGTAATCTATTTGGATGATATAACTGTATATTCCAAAAAACGAAGTAATCATCTTAGAGATTTGAAGCAGATCTTCCAACGTTGTCAAAAGTATGGAATTTCACTTAACCTGAAAAAATCCTTTTTTGCATTAAGTGAAGGAAAAATTCTTGGATTCATAGTGTCAAAATCTGGAATTCATATTGATCCTGATAGAATCAAGGAGATTTCTGAAATACCTTTACCTCACAACAAGAAATATATGCAATATTTCCTTGGCCAGATTAATTTTGTAAAGAGATCTGTCCCAGATTTTTCAAGAATTGTATCTCCTTTACAAGCCATGATTAAAAAGAATTCAAACTTCAACTGGGGCCAAAATGAATATGAGGCATTCAATCTGATCAAATAAGCAATTGTTAATGCTCCATCTTTAGCAAGTCCAAATTTTTCCGATCCTTTTATTTTGTATACATTCGCCTCTGATAAATCTTATGCTGCGATACTCACTCAAGCAAATCAAGACAAAGCAGAAGCTCCAATTTCTTTTTTCAGTTCAAATTTACAGGGAGCTGAGTTGAATTATTCAGATGTAGAGAAACAAGCCTATGCTGTTTTCAAAGCAATTAAATATTTCAGACCCTTTCTACTTAAAACCCATACAAAAATCATAGTACCGTTTTCAGCGGTAAGAAATATTTTAGTACAGAAAGATGTGGGTGAGAAAAGAGCTAATTGGGTTACTGCCTTACAAGAATATGATGTAGAAAACAAACCAACAAATATCGTAAGAGGTCAAGGCTTTTGCGAAATATTAGCTGGAGCATCGCTTATTTCTGAAAAACCATCTGAAGAGATACAAATGTCTGAGGTAAGCCTAAATGATGTTGAATCATTATATGCTGATATCATATTTTATCTGAAGAATGGATATGCTCCTCCAAATCTCGATTATACTAAGAAAAGAGCTCTAAGGTTGAAGGCTAAGCAATATCAGCTTGTGAATGATGTTCTTTCTAGAATGAATTATGATTATGTTCTCCTTAGCTGTCTGGAGAAATCTGAAGTTGAAAAAGTCTTGCAGGAACTTCACGATGGGCCAACATGTGGATATTATGCTGGATATACTACTACACATAAAATCCTTCATGTAGGCTATTACTGGCCCACAGTTTTTAAAGACTCACATAGCTACGTCAAAAAATGTCAAGTTTGTCAAACCGCTATTGGAAGACAAAAGAAACCATCATTACCGTTACAACCAGTCAACATTGAATAGCCTTTTGATCAATGGGAATTGGACATAATAGGTGAGATCGTTCCTCAATCTTCTAAGCAACATAGGTATATCATTACAACAACTGATTATTTCACTAAATGGGTAGAAGAAGTATCTCTCAAGACTGCTAATGCTAAAAATATCATCGAATTCATATATCAGTTCATAATGACTAGGTTTGGTTTACCTTCTGCTTTAATGTTTGATAATGCATCATATTTTTCTGGTAATGCTATGACTGAATTTGCACTCAAGAGAGGTTTCAAATTTAAATACTCTACCAATCATTATCCACAGGGAAATGGGTTATATGAATCCACAAATAAAAACTTAATCAGAATCATTAAGCAAACTATTGATCAAAATCATAAAAATTGGCATAAGTCTTTAATATATGCTTTATGGGCAGATCAGATAACACAGAAAGCTTCCATTGGCACTTCTCCATTTAATTTGGTTTATGGGAAAGAAATGGTTCTTCCAACTCATCTAGCAATTCCTTCTTTAGCCTTAGTTCAATACATTGATGAAGCACCAACTTCTTCCTTGCAACTAAGACATCTAGAAATAATTAAGCTAGAAGAACAAAGAGAACATGCTAAAATAACTCATGCTCATCACCAAGCATTAGTCAAAGCTTCTTTTGATTCAAACATGATATCCAAAAAGGACTTTCAGGTCGGAGATCTAGTTTTATAATGGGACAAGGCTCATGAGGAAAAAGGGAAACATACAAAATTTCAACGAATGTGGCTTGGTCCTTTCCAAATCGCAGAGATCATAGGTCCATCTACTTTTATGTGACAGGATTTAATAGGAAAAAGTGAGTCTTTACCTGTTAATGGACAGATCCTCAAAAAATATTTTCCATAGGAGATTATTCTTCTATTTCGTATATTAATTTTCTTTACTTTCGTAATAAAACCAGTTGTTAATGGTTACGTTTGGAATTCACGAAAAAGATACAAATTCTCTTTTAGATTTTGTTTTTTCACTTGTATAAATAGAATTCTTTTAGAAAATTGATCATTATTATTTAAAGATACAGTTAAAATCTTTAAACCTAGAGATGATATTAGTTTCAATTTTGGAAATTTTGATGAAAAGCAAATTGTAGTGAAAATTTGTTTTATATCAGTCTAATGAAAGGTATCAATAACAAAACAAAGATTCTCTGAAGAAAATTTCTTTCCAAAAACTCTACCATTGTCATCCAGAGCTATCTTAAGGAAACAATGACTTCCTCCCCACCTATGAAATTACAAAGTTCAGGGAATAATATAGTGATACACTTTAACTTAAAGAGTAAGAGGTCTCATCACGAGCCGACTTATCATGATCATAGATATTATAGCTTGCTGACTTTGCCAATGCTGCATACCATAACAGGGCAATGACTCAAGATTATTGCAATCAAAAGACAAGGGATCTCATCACGAGCCAGCTTGTTCAGCAAAGTTATAAATCAAGTGAATGGCATTGTCATAAATTGGCTACCAAAACAAGACATTGTTCTTTAAGAATAAAAAAGAAAAATAAAAGCAATAAGTGTGAATATGGATTTTTCTTTGAAAATTGTATATTTCTCTAAGTAGGACACAGGATCATTGTTGGGTAATAGGTAACCCTGTCGAGGCTATAGATGCCTGCTGGCAGCAGTGGCTCTACCTATGACAAATGAGCATATATATAACTGATTTACTGAGAAGTCTTTGTTTTTATCTTTATAAACCAAGTAATGACTGGTGTAGATAAAAGGATTAGCTTGAGGAAGTAAATAATCAAAGTTGAATATAGAAGAAACGAAATATCATTGATAGATAGAAGCATAATGTACTTTGTCTTTCTATAATAAAGTTTAATTTTCTGGAAAAGTTTCTGTTTTTTGGAAGTTTAGAAAATTCAAAAAGAAAAGCAGAGATAACTGGTTCTTCCAAGTGAATTGCTAATTGTTGTAGCTAGCAACAACCCCCCTTTTTATTTAATATTCGTGATAATACTAAATAAGTGGGAACCCTTAGTCAAAAATCCAAAAAATCTAAAAAAAATCAATTGATGTTTTTTTTTCCTTTTTTTTTCAATAAAAGTTACTATCATAAGACTTAGGAGAAAGTTCCTTGAATAACCCAAAAAACTTAAGTTTTATGATAGCATAGGGAAAAATCATTCTTTGGAGAATATCGCATCACAAAAGAATAACAAATGCCTCTTTAACAAGCGGAATTCTAAAAATTGCGATGCGAGACTATGTGCTAAAAGAACATTTATCGCATCGCATGCTTCAAATATCATATCTTATGCCGAAAACCTCAGATCACTAATGTGTGATAACATATATCGCAAATCGCATTTCACAGAAAATACATTAACGAATGTTTGTCATATATTGTGTTTTGCAATATTGCGACATTGTGATTTCGTGATGTTACAATATTGCTTTATTATAAGATTGAGATTTGCGAAGATTGCGATTTGCGAAGATTGTGATCATCGATATTGCGATTTTGCGATTTTGCGAAGCAAATTGCATTATCGCATTATTGCAGATCCTTAGGGCTCATTATACGAAGAAATATTTTCATAAACCGAGACCCGTTATGCGATTTAAAGTTTAAATCAATAAATTGATTGTCACTCATTAATGAAAAATGGTTTTGTTTTGATTAAAGAAGTGATTTCAGGTAATGTGATATATTTCATAGCTCTTCAGCATTTAAAACTTGCCGTCACCTTTTTCATATCATTACTCTCACTTAATTTGTAAACCACAGGCGCGAAGAACAGAGGACTATACAGAGTAATATTCAGAGTATTATGGGAAAGAAGGACAAAGCTCTGAGTTCTGAAAGTAAAGAGATGGCGTCCTTGTACACAGACACTGCCTGCAACAAAGACATTGGTATCACTGCTTGGGATAGTATGCATAAACTGCTTGAAGAATAAAACCCTACAGTAATGGAGGTTTCGGCTACTGCAGGATCATTTGGCTCTTCCGAAGCATCTCTTACAGAGTTAGCTTGTTCATTTTTGCACTGGATAGCAGCAAGACCTAAAATTCTTCCATATACAGACATGGTGAAATGGGTACTGGATAGAACTAATATTACGGAAAGACAGTTCAAAACTTAGGGGCAAGAGCTCATTGGCTCATTTACTCCAGAAGATTTAAGGCTTATGTATCATTTTCCGGAGCCACAGGCGACGTACAACAAACATTTTATTGAAAAGTTTGCCAAGGAAAATGAAAATCTAGCAGAATGCACCCAGGACTAGTCCAGAAGAGACGAACCACTGAAGAAAGATAAAGACGGTATGTATAGTACTGGTTCTCTCACTTCTCCGTATTGTTTTGTTGTTGCGATGCTCTGTAGGCTTTTTGGAAAGCCTGACATTAATAAGTTTTCACCTGAATGGCTACCATTGTTGAATGTTGTTGTTAATGCTACTATTATGGATTGGGCTAAGATATTGTCTGATAACTTGGCCACGGCTATTGTGAATTATCGACCTAAGAGAACTGTCTCTTAGAGGATTTATCCTCCTTTTTACTTATCTGCCTATGTGATGGATTCAGTCTGCTATGTTTTTAAGTTTCCTTTAATGGGTTGGCAATGGAAAATTCAGGATCCCTTACCCATTCATGTTTATCATAAAGAATTGTGAGATTCAAAGTTCATTCCTCATTTTTACAAGATTTTCCATGCCATAATGTTACCCCTGTACAGAATTTTGTACAATAAGGATGCTCCAAGGTTTTCCCCTGAAGCAGAAGTAGACATTCTCCCTGTCGCAAGATGGTTTGGTGAAGAATTGTTTACCTATGTTAGGGTTTTCGGAAGTTTTTCTTCTCCGCATGTTTTACCTTTGTATGTTTCGGATAAACTACTGGCTCTAGAAATTACGTATCAAACCTACAGAGAGGGAGGTTTGACAAAAGAATTAAAGGATAAAAAGAAGGTCATCTGGCCACAATTTCCTGTGGCCTACGGAGCATTTTCATTATTTGATGTTGGACATGCATTTAAAGAAGTAAACAATATTACATGTTTAAAACACGTTTTTCTCCAGAAGAGTTCCAAGAATTTAAGATATACAGAGAAAGGAGGTTGACCACTATTCCTTTGGATAATTTGCTCTTGGAACCCTTATGGGAACCAACTCCTAGTGTCAGTCTCAGTGGCAGTTCAGGTACAGAAAGGTCTAAGTCAAAGTCTGGAAAAGAAACTTATGAACGTTCTAAAAAGTTTGATAATGACCAGGATAAAAGTGAAGGGTTAGTAAAGGATAGTGCCCAATCAAAAGAACTTTCACATCAACAGATTTTAACCACTCCACAGTTAAATCTTCCCCCCCCCCCTCATTGTACAACAACCATCCATCAGAACTGAATTGGATAAGGAATAGGAAACATTTAATGATTTGATTAATGTTGAAGGACAGAACACATAGACTCTTGTAAGTAATGTACAGACAACAAAAGGTTTAGTTACAGGAATAAGTGGCAATGTCACAGAAACAGAACATATACCCATTACCCCCTCTTCTGAGCTGGTACTTAAAATAGAGGAAATTCCTCCTCTGGATATATTCTATAGTCCACAACATAAAGCATTAGTAATAAAACAAAAAAAGAAAAGGAAATTAGAAAGTGTAATCTCTCATGATGCAGAACAATTGGATGTTTTATGGAAAGATCCTACTACTAATCCAACTCAAAATATTGCTAAATTATCTCATATTACAGGAGCATATGCCTCTGCAGCCATCGATAAAGCATCCGAAGTACGAAAATTACTGAATCAAAAAAAATATCAAATACAGGTTCTGGAACAACAGCTGCAACAAGCCAATGCTAATAGTGAAGCACAAAAACAACTTGAAAAATTACAACAGGAGTTTCAACAAATGCAAGTTGGATATCATAAAAGTTTAGCTGAAAAAGAGAAACAACTACAGGCTATGCAAGAGATACACAAATATGATCCCAAGCTCATAGAATTTATTACAGAGTCTATTTCCTTTTAAATAATCAACTACTACAGCAACAGGATATATTATGCCAAAAAATTTCACAGTGGAACTCTTTTTGTCAAGAAAGTGATAAAATCATTAATCATGTCGTAGAATTACGACATGATTATGATTTAACTAATGAAAGAGTTAATGACTATTTAACTTGGCAAAAGACAGAGGAGGGAAAAAGGGTAGGAGCACCAATGATCAACGACAGTCATAAAGAAATGCTCTTCAATAATTGGGATGCACATATCAAAATTGCAGAACAAGTAGCGGAAGAAGCAGCTACAGCAGCAAGAAATATTACTCATTGTGTAAATGAAATTTTTCACAAGGCTAATTTGATTTCAGAAACTATTCCAGGATACGTACCACAAGAACAGCAACTGCAGACAGAATGGAAGTAGAAAGATGAAGAAAAAGCATAATCGATTAAAGGATTGACAAAGTTAAATTGGGATTCTTACTGGGCATTTCTGGTAAAACCACACAGTCAATGCAGCACTCTCAATTTCATCATCAATTCTGCCGAGAAAATGGCGCCAGAACTCACCGATTCCGTTTTCTTAGGACAATTAAAATCTGAAGTCGGCCAGCCTCCTCTTCTCAAATCAATGCTGAATGCTTGCAAATTCAAAGATCAGATTCATAAGTAGTTAGTTGATAGTTTTAAATTTTAGATTTAGTATTAGTTTTGCTTTATTTTTTCCTAGAAGAAGGATGGTCATTTAAACCGTATCCTACATTTTTGTAATAAGTTATTTTTAGATTTAGATTAGTAGTATTTAAACCCTTCTCATGCATTTAGAGAGGGGTCCTGAAATTTGTCAAAAACTTGTCCTCAGAACATGCACTTTTGCACCCTCAGAGGAGGTTTTGATAAATGAATGGAACATGATTTATTGATATCTGTGTTTAATATCTGCTACTGATGTTGCACTTCTATACTCTTAGTGGATGTTGAATTAAGAAGAGATAAGTCATTATTACTTCTAGTTCATGAGTAGAACTAGTTATAAATGGTACTTTTATCTCTTAACTATTTTTGCCCCTATGTTAAAGTGATATTCATGTTTAGTTATTTATATATTGATGTTTGAATGCTTGAGTTATCATTTGGCACTTTTGTATGGTGATAGCCATTTATTTATGCTTAATGTATGAATAGCTTATTATGCGATATGTTTTTCACAACTATTTCATCTAACTTTTGATATGAAGTGGTTTATTTTTATTGAATTAGTTTCTTATAACAGTTGAATGATTTTTATTATCGATTTTTATTTGAAATCATTTTAGATCGCATAAATAGAAAGATTACATCCTGGGTTAGTTTAGAATTAGATATTTCTATTTAAATTAGAATACAATTTGCATATAATTAGATAAGAAATAGAATAAAAGCATTTCACTTAAGAGCTTTACAAAGGAAATATCTATTCTCAACACACACACACATATTGCGAAACTGGTCCCATTATCCCCAATCATACCCACTACACCAAACGGAAAAGGAGCTGCTAACCAAGGTCCGGACCGGGTGGGTATCCCCCTTATTGTAAGACCTGATTTTTGAGGCTTCAACAGAGGTCTGAATTATGCATAGAAAAGTTATGATAAAGGGATTACCATTGATTGAAAAGCCAGACAGCTTATGTGAAGGCTGCATCTTGGTCAAACAACACAGAGAAAGCTTTCCATCAGGAAAGAGCATAAGGGAAAAAGCACCCTTAGAGACAGTCCATTCAGATTTGTGTGAACCAATGCAAACACCATCATTCACAGGAAACCATTATATGATGACATTTATTGATGATTACACAAGAAAAACATGGGCTTATTTCTTGAAGCTGAAGAGTGAAGTGTTTGAGAAATTCTGTCACTTTAAAGCTATTGTAGAGAATCAAAGTGGGCAACATATTAAAGTCCTAAGAACAGACAGAGGAGGAGAATACATCTCCAAAGAATTTTTGCATTTTTGCAAAGAAAATTGGATTCACAAACAATTTACAACAAGCTATACACCACAGCAAAATGGATTTTTAAAAGGAAAAACAGAACTATCATGGGTATGGTAAGAAGTATGTTGAAGGCAAAAAATTTGTCAAATGAATATTGGGCTAAAGCTGTACATTGTGCGTCATATGTAGTATAGATGCCCAACAAAGAGTGTAATGAACAGAGTTCTGGAAGAAGCATGGAGCAGCATAAAACAGTTTTTCACCCACATGAGAGTATCCAGTTGTGTGGCTTATGCACATATTCTGGATCAACTGAGAAAGAATTTGGACAGTAAGGGTGATAATTACATATTTTTTGGATATAGTGAAGAATCCAAAGCATATAGATTGTATAACCCGTCCACCAAGAAATATATGATAAGTAGAGATGTACAATTTATTGAGGAAGAAGCTTGGGATGGAAGCATTGAGAAAATAGTGAATGTAAAAAGTTGTTTGTCTCATGATGAAGATGAGGAAGAAATGGCTGAAATACATCCCTCATTAGCAGCACCACCTCCACCAACACAAGGACAGCAAGGGACACCACAAGAAAATATGAGAACACCCTTGAGAAGTGATGACAATGCTTCTCCAAGCACATCACAAGAAGCAAATTTGAGTGCTTCTACAAGCACAAGTTCAGCAAGTGAAAGAGGAACCAGATTCAGAAGTCTGAATGAAATTTATGAAGAAGAGACAAAAAATGAAGGTACAAACTCTTTATTTTCATTGTATTGTCATGTAGAGGATCCTATTCATTTTGAAGAATCGGTAAAATATAAGAAATGGATAGATGCTATGGATGAAGAGATAAATGCCATAGATAAAAATAAGACATGGGAATTAGTTGATCTCCCAAAAGGTAAAGAAGTAATTGGAGTGAAATGGGTTTATAAAACCAAAAGAAGTGCTAAAGGTAAGATTGAGAGGTAAAAAGCCAGACTTGTTGTCAAAGAATACAAGCAGCAACAAGGAAGAGACTATGAGGAAACTTTTGCACCAGTTGCAAGAATGGAAACAGTAGGAGTAGTGTTGTCCATAGCAGCACAACAAAAATGGAAATTTTATCAAATGGATGTGAAATCAACATTCCTAAATGGAGTATTTATGGAAGAGGTATATGTTGAACAACCTTTGGGCTATGAGAATGAAGGCCAAGAGCACAAGGTGTGCAAATTGAAGAAAGCTATATATGGGTTGAAACAAGAACCAAGAGCATGGTACAGTAGGAGATGCCTATCTACTGGAAAATGGATTTGAAAAATGTGGAGAACCCACATTATACATAAAATAAAAAGATGGTAATATGCTCATTGTTATTTTGTATGTTGATGATGTGATATTCACAAGTAATGATTCTTACCTCATTGAAAATTTTAAAACAGTCATGAAGGATGAATTTGAAATGATAGACATGGGATTGTTTAGATAATTCTTAGGAATATAAGTAGAGAAAAATGAAAATAAATTTTTTATTTCTCAAGAAAAGTATGGTAAATAAGTTTTGGAAATATTGAACATGCAGGATTGGAAGGCAGCAATTACTCCTATAGTGATGGGATTGAAACTGAGCAAAGAAGACAACAACAAGGGTTTTGATCCAAGTTTGTATAAGAGCATAGTTGGCAGCCTCATGTATTTGACTTCAAATAGGCCTGATATTATGCATGTTGTAAGTTTAATTTTTATATTTATGGAAAGGCCAAAGGAGGCACATTGGCTAGAAGCAAAAATAATTCTGAGGTATGTGAAAGGAACAAAGAGGTATGGAATTTTATACACCACTTCAGAAAATTTTGAATTGATTGGATATACTGACAGTGATTGGGCTAGAAGTATATATGACAGGAAAAGCACCTCTGGATATGTTTTCCATATGAGATAAGGAGCCATCTCATGGACTTCTATGAAAAAACCAATTATGGATTTATCAACAGTAGAGGCAGATTATGTGGCAGCTACAGCAGCAACATGTCAAGCAATATGCATGAGGAGAATGTTAAGAAGTTTGTGTCATGAATAGGTAAAAGGCACAACAGTGTATTGTGATAATAGCTCAGTTATATATTTATCCAAGAATTCGGTGTTTCACAAGAGAACGAAACACATTGATGCCAAGTATCAATACATCAAAGAGTTAGTGAGCAATGGAGAAATAGTTTTGAAACATTGTAGAACAGAAGAGTATTTTGCTGATATATTAACAAAACCATTGGGGCAAAAGAGTTTTTAATTATTTGAGAAAATGTCTGGGTATGGAAGAGAACAAAAATTTTAATTAAGGGGGAGTGTTGGAAATTAATTCCAACTGCCACAGAGCAAAAGAAGGATAGTGACAACAATTCTGATGTGAAGTGTTTGAAGGATGGTGACAACAAATATCTAGTTCGGATTCACACTCCACCTCACATTAAACTCTTGCATTTAATTTTTCCCTACAGTCAAAGTCATGGCTCTAACTCCACACATTCTTATCTGCAACACGTACCATCAATAAATTCTCTGCCAGCCACGCTTAATTCCTCCAACTCCAATTCTGGCGACATGAAACTTAAGCTTCGAGCATCAAAATTGACCCACCAGATGAGGTGATGTCATCACTCTTCTGGACCAATCAAAGGAGTTCCGCGGGCTTTGGCGTAGTATTTTAACTCCATGGAATGCATAAAGGTTTAATGTTTTTTTTTTATTTAGTTTTTATTTATCGCGACATATGTTAGTTTTGACATATGTATTATAAACATGTTATAATACATATATATTTGTAATAGTTTGTTATGTTTTATTTTTTTTAAATATTTTAATACATGCCCCACTGTAAAATGTAACCATATATATATATATGCTGCGAAAAAGACATAAAATGTAGTATGCGGGGAAGAGCATTGTATTTGACTGTGTAGTGTATTTTTTCCCAAAGGCAGAAAAGAAACCAGAGAGATTGTATGCTCGAATAGCCAGAGAGCAGAAGACATAGAGAGAAGCACTGAGTTTTGTAGCAGTCAAAGAAAAAGCACATCTGCATTGTAATCCAGAACATCTGCAGTTTTGAAGAAGATTTTTTATTTTGTAACGAACAACAGTGTTTTGTTTTAATGAAATAGAGTTTTTAATCCATCTATGTCCATATTTTATCTGTAAAATCTCTATGTTTAGTTGAGGAAATTTTCTTCCTCCGTGTGTTAGGAATTATTCAAAAATTCCAACATATATTGGCAATGGAGCTTCTCAATATTTTCAATGAGAAACGCAGGTGTATTTATAAAACAACTATGGTGCCTTCTTATGTTATTAGCTGATCATCCTTTAAGTGTCCACATATCTCATGTTACTTTGTACTGGAATCCACTTTGTTTCTTTCTGCTCTTCAAATAAAAACTATGGTGCCTTCTTATGTTATTAGCAAATCATCTTCTAGTCTTCACATATCTCATGTTACTTTGTACTGGTATCCACTTCGTTTCTTTTGCTCTTCAAATATGTCATGCTTTTCTGGTTGGAAAAAGAATGTGATTATCATAGAAAGTGTAGATGTTTTTATTTTTTGAATATATGTATTGATAGATTCTCTATTTTGAAATACAAATTTTAAAATTATATTATTATATTTTTTTCATAATATTTTTATTTAAAATTAGTTATGTGTATTGTTAAATGTTAAATATTGTGTGAAATTAGTTTAGTATTTATTTATGGTGTTTACTTTCTAATACAATCATATTTATCAATGCAGTTGATATACGCGGATAGGATTACATGAAGTGCATGTACAACTGTATTAGTAAATGTGGTATATGAAGTGCATGTACAACCGTATTAGATGTGGTTGATATAGGCTCATGGTTGACCTTAGAAACCTTATTAATAAGGAATTATGTTTGACAAAACTTAAAAAGTGTTGATTCCCAAATATATCCCAACATAGTCAAATACATTAGTAAATGTGGTTGACTAATGTTAAACCCTTGAGATCAATATTATACACACACTAGATTAGTAAACTCAAGGGATGAATGTCATAAACCCAGGGGGATTAATAAACCCTAGGGATTAATATTATTAAGCCAATGGTTTAATATTATAAACCCAATGCATTAATAGAATAAACCCTTGGGACTAATATTATACACCCAATAGATTATTAAGATTATAAACCCTGGGGACTAATAGATCCATGTGGTTAGTAAACAAAAAGGTTTAATATTATAAATCGAAGGCATTAATAATATAAATCCTTGAGATTAATAAACCCAAGTGACTATTAATATTATAAACCCAATATATTAATATTAAACCGAAGGGATAATTTATATTATAAACAAAAACAATTAATCAACCAAAGGGATTAATATTATAAACCCTCCAGATTAAAAAATCAAAGGGATTAATATTATAAATCCAAGGGTATTAATAAACCGAAGGGATTATAAACAGATTAATATTTAACCCTATAATTAATATTATAATCCCAAATGATTATAAACCCTAATATTAATATTATAAACCCTAAAATACTATTGTACATATTAGAGACCAATATTATAAACCCAAGGGATAATAAACCCAATGGAATAATATTAAACCCTAGGATTTATATTATAAACTCGAGAGATTATAAACCCTAATATTAATACTATAAACCCAAGAGATTAATATTTTGAGCCTTATAATTATAAACCTTATGATTTTAAACCATAACTTGAATACGATAAAACACAAAAAACCCTAAAGCCGATATCGTTGAACAAAATATTAAGCCCTAGGATTTATATTATAAACCTGAGAGATTATAATTCGTAATATTAATACTATAAACCCAAGGGATTAATATTTTGAACCCTATAATTATAAACCTTATGATTTTAAACTCTAACTTGAATACGATAAAATAGAAAAAACCATAAACCCAATATCGTAGACCATAATAATAAACCCTAATTTATTCAATGTCATAATCTGACATTCAATAAACTGAAATATAAACTAACATTTTTAAAATGGTTGTCACACTACAACATTGGATACATTTATATACTATTTCAACATCACAATATTAAACCAAATACTATAAACCAAATAGTATTGAGACATTGGATAGATTTATGTACCATTCTAGCATCACAACATTATAAATCCAAGGATATTAATAAACCCAATGAATTACAAACCCTAAGATTAATATTATAAACATAAAAATAGTATTATACACATTAGGTATCAATATTATAAACCCAAGGGTTATTACTATTATAAACCGAAGAGATAATAAACCCCAGGGAATACTAAAAATTCAACCATGATTGATCATGGTTGGCCATCATTGACCATGGTTCAATATGGCTAACCATGGTTGACCTTTGTTAATCGTAGTTCGAAATAAAGATATTATCCATGGTTGACCATATCAACCATGAATAACATGGTTGATTGTGGTTTATCGTACACACATTGATTGACCATTAATAGGGAATTGTGTTTGACATAACTTGAAGAGTGTTGACTACCAAACATAGTCGAGCATAGTCAAAAACAATAGCAAAAGTGATTGAATAATGATAAACCCTTGAGATCAATATTATAAACTAATAAACCTAGGGATGAATATTATTAACCCAAGGGTTTAATATTATAAACCCAATAGATTAATAAACCTGGGGGATTATTAATATGATAAACCCAAGGGATTAATAAAGCCATGGGGCTAATAAAACAAGCCAAAGCGCATTATGGAAGGTAAGTCTTTATAGAATTAGAACACAAACAAGGTCGCAGTAAGAGACATGTAATGTTCTTTGCTAACAGCTTGTGATGTATTGATAATAAAATGGTTATTCCATTAAGAATATTTTTCAATTTGGAGCAGCCAACCAAACCAATAAATGAAAGTTTCTCTTACGCGATTTTGAATGGAATAGAAACCAACTCAGTAAATCCTCAGGTTCTCCACCCCCCCCCCCCTTATTTTCTATTTTATTTTTATTATTAATTCACTTTCTATTATAGTGTTAATAAACACATGGGTTTAATAAGTAACTCACACGAACAGGTGCCCGCAAATGCTGCACTCTGGTTTTTTCTAGGTCGCACTGTTGCTGCAGCCGTGCCTAGCCTACCAAAGCCCTCTGGATTTGCTCCCTCTCTTCTCTAGATGGCCCCTTCGTGCTCCTCCCTGGAGGCTAATGCCGCTCAACTCGCCTTCTCTGATCTAGTTAAATCTTTGCCGCCTCAAAGGCCTCGCCCAACGATCTCCAATTTTGTAAAGAAACTTGAGCGCCTTCAAGAAGTCGTTCTTCCACCTTCTCTTCCTCGAATGGCCGCTCTTTCGTTAGCTAAAAAGGGTCTGATAGGTCAGTTCACTGGTCTTTGGCCCTCTCCAAGAACGGTTTAGCATTGGGTTCAACGAAACTGGGCTGACAAAATAAATGGTAAAATCTCCATTCGCTTTTGTGGGAAATGATATTTCACCTTTCATTTCGAATCCAAGGAGGTCAAGGATTTAATCCTTAGGAACAATCCTTACTTCATGGATTCGAGACGTTTATGTCTTAAAAAATAGACCCCAGACTTCGATCCTCAGCTTGATGTGCCCAGCACAGTTCTAGTTTGGGTCCGTCTTCCTCACCTCCCTCTTCACTGCTGGGGAGACAAATCAGTCTGTGCCATTGGGAATGTTGTTGGAAAATTCATCGATTGCAGTGAACCAAAGGAAAACATGCAAGCTTGCTCCAGGATCTGCATTGAATTTGACCTTGGTAAAGGGCTCCCGGAGGCCATCAAGCTCAAGGTGGAAGATTGGACTCACATTCAGCAACTTGATTACGAGCAGATCCCCTTCAAATGCAAGGTATGCCACGAATACAGCCATTTTTCAAATCGTTGTTCTAAAGTTATTGATGCTGAAAACCCTGAACAAGAAGCACAATTGGAGCCGGTTAAAAAGAAGAAATATGCCTCTAACCCTAAAGCTGGGCCATCCTCTTCTCCTTCCCATACCAACCCCTTAGCCTCCTCCTCCACTCCCTCTTCCTAGGAACCCCCTATTCATCCTTCTGCTTCCTCTGCTCAGCGCACACCCCCCCCCCCCCCTCCTCCAATCTCAAACTTGGAATTTTCCAACCCCTTCTCCTCATTAACCCCTCCTAAGGATGACCCTCCTCTTACCATTCCCCTCTCCCAACCTGATGGCCGAAGCACCTCCCCTTCTGCCCCTGATCCCCCCTCCATCCATGCTACAAGAAAATATTTGAAAGAACATGGTGCAAACCTTGAACCTCAGAAAAAGCAAGGGTCTGGCAGGAAATCCTTCAAGAAAAAAAGAGACAAAAATGCACAAAAAGACATAGCAATGGGCACACAAAACCCTATTGAAACCTACATGTTGGGGCAAAACAACAAAGAAATGGGAGCCAATGAACAAGGAGGGTGAGCAACCCTTCGTAACATTGGCACTCAATGATGAAAGTACTTTCTTGGAACAACGGGGGACTGGGGCACCCCTCCAAAATCGTTGCTCTTAAAGATCTAATAACCCAGGAGAAACCAGGCATTCTTCTCCTACCAGAGACCAAACAAGGGAAACCAAAAATGAAAGACATTATTGATAAGTTTAAGCAGTATGATGGCCTCCTCACTAAATCTAGAGGGGCTTCTGGGGGTATTGTCACCCTTTGCAACAAAAGTGAATGGAAACTTAACAGTAGCATTATTAATCAAAACTGGATCAAAGTAAAACTATAATACAATAGAGACAACAAAAAAAATTTCATCTACAATGTCTACCGACCTAATCACTACAGAGATAAAGAATAGTTCTAGCACTCTATCAAGGCCAACATAGATGAAGAGGAGAACAAGAATATAATAATAGGAGGATATTTTAACCTCATCCTCCACTTAAATGAAAAAAGAGGAGGAAATTTCATCCATGATCCTCTTAGAACTCAGTTAGAAGACATCATGCAGAAGCATGAGTTGGTTGACATTGTTCCCAAAAATCATAAATTTACATGGAGCAATCGTAGAATTGGGAAAGATAATATTATGGAGTGGCTAGATAGAATTGTTGTGGACATCACCCTCCTAGCCTCCTTCTCCACAGCTTCTTCCCTCATCCTCCCCTTTTCTGCCTCTGATCACTACCCAATTATGCTCAATCTTCAAGAGCATCGTCCTTTAGGGCCTATAACTTTTAAATACAATCCCTTGTGGAACAATATTCCTGAAGCCAATAATATTGATCAGGCTGTCTAGAGTCAGCATATAGAAGGATCTCCTATATTCATATGGGAAAGAAAGTTGAAGAATACCAAAATTTCCCTCAAGGAATCGGCGAAATCCCACTACAAAGAACCAGAGAGGATACAAACTGATATAAAGTGAAGACTAGAAGGATTTCATGAAAAAATTGAAACTAATGGGCTCACCCCAGAACATCGTGTGCTAGAAAATGATCTTTATTATCAGCTTTATTGCGCCAACAGAGAAGAGAAGCAGAAATGGCGCATTAAATCGAGACAACTATGACTTCAATATGGTGATAAGAACATTGCTTATTTCCATAAACAGGCCACTGTTAGGAGAATTCGTAACAACAGAAGTACCATCACGGACGTTGATGGCATTCTTCACACAAACTAAGAAGCACTCAAAATGGCTGCTTCTTCTCACTTTCAAGTACTCCTCACTAAAACAAAAAGCGAAGAGGACTATTCTGATCTCCTCCAGTACCTTCCCACTAGTGTCAATGAGTACATCAATAATTTTCTCACCCGGGGAATTGATGAAATAGAGATCCAAAGAGCAATATAGACCCTGCTTCCAGATAAAGCTCCAGGAGCAGATGGATTTTCCATTAGCTTTTACAGGACCTATTGGGAGATTATTAAAAAATATTTTATCAAATTGATACATTGGACCCAACGCAAAGGCAAAGTTGGAGGCTATAACAATGCTACTCATCTTGCCCTCATTCCTAAATAAAATTGACCCTCCTTCTCTAGATTTCGACCCATTTCCCTTTGTGACGCCTCTTATAAAATCTTGACCAAAATCTTAGCTCTTTGCCTGAAACCCCATCTTCACTCTCTCATTTCAGAGAACCAAGGAGGATTCTTGTCTAATAGACAAATCTCTGATTCCATCCTTCTTGTCCAAGAAGCTATTCATTCCAGCCTCTCTCGCAATGAAAAAGGCTTTACCCTAAAGCTTGACTTAGCCAATGCCTTTAACCGTGTCTGACACTCCTTCCTCTTTGCAGTTCTTAAAAAAATGGGATTTGATTCCTCCTTCCTTGATCTCATTAAAGCCTTCATAACCGGCCCTTGGATCTCCCCCATCATTAATGGCAGGCCAACTCCCTCCTTCCAGTCAACTCGTGGACTAAGACAAGGCTGCCCCTTTTCCCCTTATCTCTTCATATCAATGGCTGAGTCCTTCAGCAAGGCACTAGATCACAAGCGCCAGGTTGGACTCATCACTGGCATCAAGTTTGGCAATGGAGTAAAAAATTTGAATCATTCTAAATTTTCTGACGATATTCTATTAATGGGAGGAACCTCCATCATCATATCTCATCGATTCAAGTCTCTCTTGGACATTTATTAGCTATTCTGGAGGCCCGATTAATCATCTCAAAAGTTGTATTTATGGATGGAATACTTCATCTCAGTCTTTGCATAACATTGCCAACATTTTTTAGGTCCCTTATAAGATGGATTGGGGACACTTCTCTTATCTGGGCATGCCTGTAAGCACAGGACCCCTGAAGGTTGATTTGTGGGACATCATCATTGATAAAATGAAAAGGAAAGTGTAGCTTTGGGGAGCCTGTTGGCTGAATCTGGATGGCCACCTTATTCTTCTCAAATCGGGCCTCTCCTCCCTACCTCTATATCAATTCTCCCTCCTTCAAGCCCCTGCCACCTTCTATCTCAAAATGGGGACCATTATTTGTCAATTCCTTTGGCAAGGTGGGAAATATGAGAAAATAAAATACAATCTCATCAACTAGAAGCAAGTCATTAAAGACCAAGAGCACGGAGGCTTGGGTATCCGCTCACCAAAGCTTATGAATCTAGCTTTTGGTGGGAAGATAATCTGGAGACTCATTAGTGGCAAGACTACCTCGTGGAAACAAGTCCTAGAAATTAAATAACTAAATACTTCTAGGCAGCATCTTCTTGATCAAGCTACCCCAACAAGCCTTGCTCAAGAATATGGGGGCTTTGTAAAAAAGCTATTTCCTCCCTAGCCCATAACATATCCAAAGTGCGTAAGGGTGGCAACAGCATAAGCATTGGAGTCGACAGAATTATGGGACAATCCCCCATCAATAACAATCAGGGAACTCATAATATTCTGGCCTATCTCAGCAACATGGGACTGCACAACTTAAACCAAATATCCACCTAGGATTCTCAATCTCTGGTTTGGATTGAGTGGCGATTCTCCGAGGTTCCATCTCATTTAGAGGAAAGCCTTGTAGCCCTTCAATCTCATCTCCATGGCATTGCACCTTTAAAGTAGGATTGTGAGGATGGTTTTCGTTGGGATCCAACAAGATCGACCTACTCTATTAGAGTTGGTTATCAAACTCTTTGCAAAAAGGATCATCTGGCGCCCACGTGGTCTCCGTGGAAAGTAGTTTGGATATCAGAGGCCCTCCCCAAGATCAAATTATTCATTTGGACCTTAATCAAAGAGAAAATATTAACCTTTGATAATCTAAAAAAGAGAGGTATGATTGGGCCCTCCCGTTATCGTAACTGTCAAGCTGCTGAAGAAACCATCTGACATATTTTCATTGAATGCCCCTTTGCCATCATCTGTTGGAAGGAACTCATCCCAAACTCCAATCTATCATGGGGCTCACACAGTACCGTTGTTGAAGCCTTGGGCCTATGGAAGAAAATCTACCCCTGGAAATGTAAAAAGAATAGCATAGCAAAAAGAGTCTGGGATACTCTCCCCCTCACAACTCTTTGGAATATTTGGCTGGCCCGAAACCAAAACGTTTTCAAGGATAAAACAATCGATTTCAGGAAGTTGTGCAGTAAAGCTATAAGCCTTACTCTGGAAGCTATTTCTACTAAGAAGCATGCCAATCAAATTGATTGCAACGATCTATGTGTAGAAGAGCGCAACTTCATAAGCTATTTGTTGGATAAAAATAACATCATCAAATGCAGTAACAACCTCAACAATCAGTGGAACATCACCAACAATAGTTGGAAAATTCGACTGAGCGAGGAGCATTTCAACATATGGTTAAGGAATTGCAAAAGACCCTCTCTATTCTTTGATGATGCTTCCAAGTCCAATCCGGGCGTGGCAGGGGCTGGTGGAATTATGTGCGACTAAGAGGGTATTATCATCTCTTCCTTCGAATGGGGATAAGGAGCACTCTCCAATAATAGGGCCGAAGCCCTCGCTCTTCTTCAAGGCATCCTTCAACTGCAAAATCTAGGCATAAACAATGCCATGATCTTTGGCGACCCAGCTATCATCATTAGCCTTATGGTTCATAATCACTTGGCAGTAAACGTGGCCCTTCAGAAAACCACAAGCAGATGCCAATTTCTTATTGAAGATATGAAGGGGGTCAATTTCTACCATATTCTTCGCACCCTCAACAAAGAGGCAGACCTCCGTGCCAACAGGGCTTGTCATAGAACCATAGGAGTCCTCTCTTGCAATGATATCAAACATCAAATCCACCTTCCATGACTTGGTTCAATCATCTTTGGATTCTCAACATATGGCCCATCACTCAACGGCCTCAGAAAGCTTCAGTCAGCATAGTTCAAATTTCGAGGCGTTTTCACATGCCTCGGGATCACGAGTATCGTCCTCCCTCCATCTCTGCAATGATTTCATATCCTTTTTCCTATGATCCTTATTTCCCTCTGCATTTTTTCCCCTTTCGAGGCAGCTACTCTCTCCACTCCCATGCTCGATTCCACCCTTCGCTCCCTCGTGATTTCCCGTGGCCTACCTCACACCACTGTCTATTTATTTTCCCTCCCTTCCTCTCGGGCTACCACTTCTCCTTCGTTGTTCTGTTGAGAAATCCTCTACTCTTTTGCATCCGCATTTTCCCTTCTAGGAGTGTGACCATCACTCCTTGCGCTCTCCACCTGCTTGCATCTCCTTTCTCTCTTCTCCCGCTCTCATTTTCTTCTCCCTGGCTACTTGATTCCTTATCATTCTCCATTTTCTACCTCTCTTTTCTGCCTCAAACCTCCAGAATCTTGTTACCTCTGCTCATAATGGCTAGGAGCAAAGATTGTTTGCATTGTGCCGACCTCCAAGCGAAGCTAGAGAAAGTCTGAGCCCACCAGAAGATCATGGATGATAAGCTGCACTTTCAGGCTAAGCTGGCGAAAGAGAGACATGAAGCTAATCTAAATTTCTTCAATCAGAGGGTCACCTCCCTTCAGGAGCAGTTTAAAGAACTCTCTAACAAGTGCGCCCACGCACAAGAATCCATTTGAATTTTGAATTACATGTTGGAAAAAAATACAACACCAAGCTCCAGCTCCACAAATGCAAGAAACCAAGGTGCAGATGTCAATATTGAAGACTCCACTGCTCGCTAGATCTGTCGTATTAACATAGACTAATTATGACTTGCAATTTTATCTTCCTTCTATCTCAGTTCATCCGTATCTATGCACTCTCTACATTTCAAGTTTATTTGAATGTTAGAATCAAAAGAGTGACAACAGGCTTCACTGTCACTCCTCTCTTTCCTTATTCTATATCACCTCTTGTAACCTTTAGATCTTCGTATCCCTTTTTTTGAATATTAGTAGCAACCGACTTTGTTAAAAATAAATAAATAAATAAACACATGGGTTTAATATTATAGACCCAAGGCATTATTATTACAAACCCTTGAGATTTATATTATAAACCCAAGAGATTAATAAACACAAGGGATAATTAATGTTATAAACCTAAGGTATTAATATTATAAACCCAATGGATTGATTATCTTAAAAACCCAAAAAATTAAACCTAAGGGTATTAACAAACTCAAGAGATTATAAACCTAGCAGATTAGTATTTAACCCTAGGATTAATATTATAAACCTGAGAGATTATAAACCCTAATATTAATATAATAAACCCTAATATAGTATTATACATATTAGGAATCAATACTATAAACCCAAGGGATTAAAATTGTGAACCCTACAATTATAAACCTTATGATTTTAAACCCTAAATTGAATATGATAAACCAGAATAAACCCTAAAACTTAAACCTTGTATCGTAGATGAGAATATTAAACCATAATTTATTCAATGCCATAATCTGACCTTCAATAAACTCATATGTAATCTAACATTGTGAAAATGATTCTCACAGTGCGACATTGGATAGAATTATGTACCATTTCAATGTAACGATATTAAACCCTAATATTAAACCAAATATTATTGAGACATTGGATAAATTTATGCACCATTCTCGCATCACAACAATATGAATCCAACAATATTAATAAACCCAAGGGATTATAAACTTAATAGATTTATATTTAACCCTAGGATTAATATTATAAGCCCTAGGGATTATAAACCCTAAGATTAATATTGTAAAACCTAAAATAGTATTATACATATTAGAGACCCAGGCGATTATAAACCTTAAGATTAATATTTTAAACCCTAAAATCGTATTATACATATTAGGGATTAATATTATAAACATAAGGGATTATTGATATTATAAACCCAAGGGAATAACATTAAACCCTAGGATTTATATTATAAACAAGAGGGATTATAAACCCTAGGATTAATACTATAAACATAAGGGATTAATATTTTGAACCCTACAATTATAAACCTTGCAATTTTAAACCCTAAAATGAATACAATAAATGAGAATAAACCCTAAACACTAAACCCTAAAACCAATATCGCAGATGAGAATACTAAACCCTAATTTATTCAATGTTGCAATGTGGCATTCAATAAACTCAAATGTAATCTAATAGTGTAACAATGATTGTGACACTACAGCATTTGATAGATTTATGTACCATTCTGTCATCACAACATGTTTGGTTGACCATGTTTGATCATGGTTGACGATATTCAACCATAAAGACCTTGATCATGGTTGAGCATGGTTGATCATGGTGATGTTCTTCAACCATGGATAATCATGGGTGACCATAGAGACAATGAGGATGTTTAACCATATTGAATCATAGTTAATCATGGATGATCATAGATACATTGATTAAGCATTATGACCATGTTTGATGATGCTTTATCATGGTTGACATTACATGGTTAATCATGGTTAACAATGGTTCACATTAAATGACCATCACTCACAATGGTGATAATGGTTAATCATGGTTTACGAAACTCAACCATGGTTGACCAAAACCAACCAGAGAGGCTTAGTCATGGTTGATCATGGTTGATAATCATTGACCATGCCTTATTATGGTTGACCTTTGTTAATTGTTGTTGATCATGGTTGACAATAGAGACATTGGCCATGGTTCACCATATTAAACCATAAATATCTTGATTTAAAACAATGGTTGACCATAATTAACCATAGAGACCTTAGTTGACCATGTTTGACCATTCTAACCGTCGTTGACCAAGGCTCGTCATTATAAGTCTGTAGAACATAAAATGTTTTTGGTTGAAAATGGTTGACCATGGTTTATTAAATATGACCATGTTGATCATGGTTGACCATGGTTGGTCATGGTTGACCATATTCAACTGTAGAGACTACAGTTGATAAACCCATAGGGATTATAAACCCTAAGATTAATGCTATAAACCTAACGGATTAATATTTTGAACCCTACAATTATAAAACTTATGATTTTAAACCCTAAAGAGAATATGATAAACTAAGATAAACTCTAAAACCTAAAACCAATATCATAGATTAGAATATTAAACCCTAATTTATTAAATGTGTAATATCACATTCAATAAACTAATATGTAGTCTAAAATCGTTAAAATGGTTGTCACACTGTGACATTGGATAGATTTATGTATGATTCCAACGTGACAATATTAAAACCTAATATTAAACCAAATATTATTGAGACATTAGATAGATTTATGCCCCATTCTTGCATCACAACATTATAAACCCAATGGTATTAATAAACCCAAGGGATATAAAATTAGCACATTAATATTTAACCCTAGGACTAATATTATAAGCCCCAAGGATTATAAATCCTAAGATTAATATTACAAACCTTAAAATAGTATTATACATATTAGGGATCAATATTATAAACCCAAGGGATATTAAACCCAAGGGAGTAATATCAAATGCTAGGATTTATATTATAAACAAGAGGGATTATCAACCCTAGGATTAATACTATAAACCCAAGGGATTAATATTTTAAACCCTACGATTATAAAACTTATGATTTTAAACCCTAAAATGAATACAATAAACCATAATAAACCCTAAACCCTAAACATTTATTCAATGTCGCAATGTGAGATTCAATAAACTGAAATGAAGTCTAACATTATGACACTGATTGTCACACTACGACATTGGAAAGGTTTATTTACAATTCCAACATCACAATATTAAACCCTAATATTATAAACCAAATATTTTTGAGACGTTGGATAGATTTTTGTAACATGTTAGCATCACAACATGTTTGATTGACCCTGGTTGATCATGGTTGACCATTTTCAACCATAAAGACCTTGATCATGGCTAACCATATCTAATCATGGTGGGGTTATTCAACCGTGGATGATCATGGTTGACCATACATTCAATGGTAATTCTTAATGATAATTAATCACATTAAATCATGGATGATCATAAAGACATTGATTAAGAATTATGACCATGTTTGATGATGTTTGAACATGGTTGAAATTACATGGTTGATCATGGTTAACAATTGTTCACATTAAATGACCATCACTCACAATTTTTGATAATGGTTAAGCATGGTTTACAACACTTAACCATGGTTGACCAAATCCAACTACAGAGATCTTAATTATGGTTAATCATGGTTGAAGAAATTCAACCACGATTAACCATGGTTGATAATCAATGACCATGGCTTATTATGGTTGACCTTCATTAATAGTGGTTTATCATGGTTGACAATAGAGACATTGCCCATGGTTGACCATATTCAACCATAAATATCTTGATTGACCATAATCAACCATAGATACATTTGTTGACCATTTTTGACCATTCTAACCATTGTTGACTAAGGCTTGTCATTAGTAGTATGTAGAACATAAAATGTTTTTGGTTGACAATGGTTCACCATGTTTTACCAAAGATGACCATGTTGTTCATGGTTGGTCATGACTAACCGTATTCAACTGTAGAGACTATGATTGATCATAGTTGGCCATCTTCAACTATAGAGACTACGATTGATCATGGTTGACAATATTCAACCATGGATGATCATGGTTGACCATTATCAACTATGATTGACTGTGGTTCACCATAGTTGACCATTTGTTTCATGGTTGAACATGGTTGAACATATAAATATTGATTTACCATTATAACCATGTTTGGTGATGTTTGATCATAGTTGACAGTGATTGAACATTGTTGATCATTGTTGACAATGGTTCACATTAAATGAACATGAATAAAAAAATTAAATCGGGGAGACCTTGATCATGGTTGACCAAATTCAACCATTATTAATCATGGTTGAACATGATTGACCTTGGTTAATCGTGGTTGATCGACCATATTCAACCATGATTAAACATGGTGGATCATTGTTGGTCATACAGACATTGATTGACCATTAATAGGTAATTATTTTTAACCAAATTTGAAGAGTGTTGAATACCAAACATAACTCAACATAGTCAACTACATCAGTAAAAGTGGTTGAGAAATGTTGTAATGTTGCATTGCGATGCTAGATAAATCACAATGTAATGTAATATTCTTAGTATGTGTCACATTGTGACATCTAATATGTTTCTTTACCATTTTGGTATCATAATATATTTAATTTTTATATTAACTAGCATATATCTATCATAAGTATGGATCTAGCATGAGCCGAGAGGGATCAAATTTCTTCACATGTAAAATTTTTTAGAGTGCAGAATAAAATGTGTTATTTTTCATTATTTAAATTGTATTTTTGAATGTTAAATAGAGTATATATAAGACCAGATAAAATACTTAACCATATTGTTTTTCTATATATAGATAGATATGAAGTCGATATTGGCATAAATTAGTTAACATAGATCTTCAAATAGTTTATTTAAATTTCTTGTTGAAATATTTTTGAAAAGCATAAGATTCAAACATTTAATTCACACATTTTTTTACTTCTAGTTACTTTACGACATATTCATTTTTTTAACTATAGCCGACAAAAATTCTCTATTTAGAACATAATTTTTATTTTTTATTTTTATTTTAAAGGGGCAGAGATGGACGAACAAACATACCAACACATCCCCTCATATTGGGTTGTAGAATGATCCTCTCAAATCAATCAATCATGTTAAAAGGAAATTATTTTTGAATGAAGTTGAAGATTGTTGATTGTTAAGCATAGTTAAAGAGTCACCCATATTATGAAATGTGGTTAACCACATTTTATAATGGTGCACTACGACGTTAGCAACATTTGTGTACAATTCCAACATCACATTATTGTTATTATTATTAAATAATTAATGATATATTGACTCAGTAAAATTTTGAGTGAACAATGTTGACTATTGTCAAATATGATAAACATAGAGTTGACCAAGTGTAAATGTGGTCATGTTTTTCTATATTTAATTAATGTAGTTAAATATAATAATTTACTCTTTTAAAATATTAAATTAATACTTTAATTAATATATCAATATAAATATTAATTATTAATTAATTTATTAATATTAATATTAACTAATATTAAAATGTTGATCTAATGTTTTTTTATTATGTTATAATTAGTATTTAAATTAATAAAATAATGATTTCATTAAAATAATTTAATCATAATTTTAACTAACCGTTTATTCATTATAAGCCTAGTTATATAATAATAAAATCCTACCATTTTATTATTATATAAATACAATAATGGAACTTTATTGGGTTCAATACATAATTTTTTTTTTTCAGTAAGAAAAAACCTGGTTTATATAGTGTACCAGTCCAAATTGTCTGCAATTTTCCAATATAAATCTTACATATGATCTATTGTTAAAAGCATAGGATGATATATCAATTCTTTCTTGTCATCTAGTAGTTCCAGTTACTTAGAAATACATCCTTTTGTCAAAAAAATTACACGTTCCAGTTTACTACGTAAAACATCGCTTTGTCCAAAAAAAAAATTACATCTGGATGTTATTCATAACTATCTAACAGTAGGCCAGAGATTTCACAAAAAATATCAAAAACACGTCCAGGGTGCCAATGAAAGACCCACCAATATCTCAAAAAAAAAATCGCCGCATCCATCACCGAGGCCCCCCGAAAACAGGAAGAGAGCTGATATTTTTTTTGTACCAAGACAGAACAGAAGAAACATACCAGGGATCCAAATTGTGATACCTTTAAAAACTAAGATCAAGGAAGGTCGAGAATTTAGGAGAAGTTTACCGATCCAGAGGCTCCCACACCCTTAGAAACAGTGAGCACATAATGCATTGTGGAAAAATCACCCCTTAGACCTTTTTTTGATACTGTGTCAACTAGAGAGTTTTTCTCCCGGAAAATGTGATTGAAGTGTATGGTGGAGAAAGTTTTATTTATAGCCTGAATACGGTCCAACCATGTCACTAGTTGACCTAGATGCAGAGTATTTCCCTTCTTTAGATGCTCAATGAGTACTTTAGAGTCCCCAAACACCAAGTTATCATCAATACAAAGTTTTGTCGTGAACCACAGTAGAGCCCAACATGCCAGTACTTCTGCTCTCATGTTATATCCCGAACCCTCGTGCCAGTGGATCTTATAGTGATAGGATGGAGACAGCAACAACCAGGCACCATACCCACAACTGGATTGTTGTGAGGCACCGTCGAAGAAACTTGCGGGGTATTTCATCTCCACAGGCCTCATGCGCACCGATAAATCCTTAATCGCATTCGGATGAGATCTCAGATTTTCCCATATCTGTAGAATATGCATGGCAGTCCCCACTGGGTCACATGGCACCTACTCAAAAATCCACTTATTTCTTCCACACTAAATGTACAAGTGGAAAAGTGTTGGGATGTTTCTAAATTTTTTTTATTTTTCTACCACCATGTGATGAAAGAAATGGAATTTTCCAATGTAGAAGTCTGCATCTTGAAATAATTACAAATCCATTTCAGAACCTCCTTGGAAAAGTCACATTGGTAGAAAAGGTGCAAATTATCTTTGTCCTCCCACTTACAGTGTTGGCAGCAACTCAGGCCAATCCACCCCCTCCTTTTCATGTTCACCCAAGTTAAGTTTTTATCCATAAATACCAACCACAAGAACAATTTCATCCTAGTTGGAGCTGAATATTCCCAAATACCCTTCCACGAGTTGAGTTCTAAGACCAGATTTGATTCAGTAATTAATTTGGTATATACATCCTCCACCATCAGCATACCATTTTTAGTTGGACCATCCCATATCAGCCTATCTCCTCCAAGATCCATGTGCAGACCCCAACTTTTTAGTTTCATTGTGTAAGCTTTCCACTCTGCCTTCAGATGTGTCGGGAGCTACAGATCGGATTCTAAGAGCCAAATAGGAATGTCCCTGTTAGTCTCCTTTATTATTTTTCATAAGAAGAATAATCCTTTTCCATTTCAAAAATGAATTAGTTGTATGTTGCAGTTTGTATATGTATTTGAACTGCATAAACCAAGTTTTCCAATAAGGATTTTGCATCCATCTCCAAACTTCCACGCCATATATGAAGACATAATTTCCCAGCAACGCATGAATCCATTCCATATTGTGGAGCCACCCCTTTTGAGGTTCCATCCCTTAGTGAAAATATACTCCAAATCCCTCGATTTTATGTATTTAAGATTTACAATTTCACCCCAGATGCCAACCGACTTCAATCCTCACCACAGTTTTTATGAGGAGGGCCTTCCCAAAACATCCGATTATTTTAGCCCCCAGCTGCCATAATGTTTGGGTTTCAAAATAAGCTCCCATTTTGTGAGGTGATACTTTCCCTTTTCATTTTTCCCGCCCCAAATGAAATGCATCAGGACACCTCTAATATTATTAATAATCTTGCATGGAATAGTAAAAATGTGAGCCCAGTATACCAAATACTGTTGTAATACAACCTGCACCAGAATTAGTCTACCTCCAATAGAAAACCATTTAGAAGTCCATACCCCTAATTTCTTTTTAATTCTCTCCTCCATCCATCGCCAATCCTGAATCCCATAGCTATTTAGCTTTAAATGAAAGCCCAGGTATTTGAAACCCGAGGATAGTGGAGCCGATTTAAAGTTAAACATATGAGAAATCTCTGAAGCTAAATCCTTCGCATCCTCTTCATAGAAAATAGAGTACTTTCCAATATTAGCCTCGATCCCTGAAACCTCACAAAATATGTTGAAGATCTTGAGGAAAAAATGTCAGACTGTTCTACTAAGCATATGAAACATTAAGACATCATCTACAAAAAAATTATGGCTTATTTCTCTTTTATAAGACAAATTGATCCCCCTTAAACAACTAGATAGAACAACTCTACTAATTTTGGTACTTAAAGAGTCCATAACCAAAATAAAAAGTAGAGGGGAAAGAGCACACCCCTGTCTCAGGCCCCACCCAGGCTTAAAGAAATTCTAAGCCACTCCATTAATGATAACTGCCATTGATGAATTAGTCACACGGCCCATGATCCAGTTTACAGATACCCTGTCTAAGCCAATCCTGTATAATAATAGCCTTAGAAATCTCCTGTCAACTCTATCATATGCCTTGCAAAGGAGGATCTTCAGAACCATGGCCTTAATATTCTTTATATCGATCGAGTGAATCACCTCCTACATTGTGGCCACCACATCGTGGATGCATTTGTCCTTTAAAAAAATGGATTGCTCAGGAGAGATGAATCGAGACAACACTTTCTTAAATCTATCAACAATAGGTTTTGAGATGATCGTATACAACGTGTTGCACAAAGAGATCGGTCTAAAATCATTAAAATAGGAAGCCCCATCTCTTTTGGGGATGAGGACCAGGAACGTAGTGTTAAGAGCACCACCCACCTTGTGAGAGATCCTAGCTTCCTCAATCATCTCCATTATTAGGGGAATGAAAATATCATTGAAATGAAGAAAGAATTCTGAGGTCCAGCCATCTGGCCCTGGACTTTTATCCAGCAAGAAAGATCTTAAAATAGCTAAAGTCTCCTCAGAACAAATAGTACTGTACAAATCCAATAATTCCCTCTGATCAAACATAATGGGAATATCATTTACAGCCCACATTTGTTCCCCTTGTGCATCATGATCACCTGCATTAAACAGCTTTTTTAAATGATTTACCACCACCTCCAGAATACTCCCCATGGAAGAAAAATAAATGCCAATTTCTACAATATGCCAGATGGAATTAGCTTTTTTCCTCCCATTCTCAAAGGCATGGAACAATTTCGCATTTCTATCCCCAGTCTTGAGCCATAACACTCTGCTCTTCAACCACCATGTTTGTTCTTCAATAATCATGATACTCCTCATCTCTCTTTCCACTACCTTTAATCGATCCCAGGTGCCAGCAACAGGATTAGGTTTCTCCAGCTCCTTTAGAAGGGAAACCATCTCCTTTTCGGAAACCAAATAATGGACTTTTCAATTAAGTCGCTTACCTCTTTCCCAAATCTTCATGACCCCTTTCAAGCCCCTTAAAGTACTCATGGGATAATCAGTACCTGAACAGTTTTCTAATCTGAGATTATTTCCGAAGTAGGTCTTAACCAGCTGGTTAAAATCGGGGTCTTCCAACCAACACCTGTTGAATTTAAAAGGCCTGCCACCCTTTACCACTTCGAAGTTCCAAGAAAATAGAACATGTCTATGATCCGAGAGCATCAACCTCCCAATTTCAGCCTTCCAACTTTCCAAACGAGCCAATAAATGTGATTTAACAATCACCCGGTCAATCCCGTTCCAAATCATGGCATTTCCCTATCTTCCATTGTACCAAGCAGGCCCATTAATATCCAATTTCAAATCCATCAAATTAACAGGTTTGAGCAGCTTCAGAATAGAATTAGCCTGTGGATCCACTCTGCCATGTGAACCCCAAGTTTCACTGGAATGAAGGGTTGCGTTAAAATCTCCTATGATTATCAAATTTTCCAGTAGGAGAATGCCACATCCCTTCATTTTTTTCCAGAAAGCCAACTTATTTTGAAAGGGTGCATACAAGTTGATCAAATGGACTCTGCATTTAAAGCCCCAGATAAAACCAGTCAGAAGAACACCTCCAAAGAACCCAAAAGCTCTGAAAGTGGCCATTGCAGGATTCCAAATCGCCATCAAGCCCCCAGATTGACCAATCGTGTCCCGCGCCACCATGTACCAATCTGGGAACATTGCGTGGAACACAAAAATAGAGTTATTAGTCGAATGCATAGTTTATTGAACAAAAAAAATATAACGTGAATGTAATTTCAAATATTGACTTAGAGATAACATCTTCCCACGTCCCCCCAGCCCCCGAGCATTTAAAGAAATCAGATGTATCATGGCACACCCTTCGAATGGTCTAGTTCTCTAAGAACCCTGTCCAAAGCCAGGGTTACTAGAACGTCTCTAAAATTTGTGTCCCCTTGACCATCTTCTCCAGCACAGGCAGAGATAGGCTTTTCCAGGTCCACGAACGACCCTTGCCTCTTCTGATCGTGACATCTGATCGAGAGGCAGGGCTGATAATCCTGGTAGGGGAAAGTTGTCGGCTAGTGTCAACCAACAGTGGGAGCATCCCCGCATCTGAATCGACAATTATTAATTCCAGGTCGCTCCCTACTGAGTTTATAGGAGAAATGATTGGGCTTCCCAAATCCATACGAGCATAGTCCCATTCCCCAGGAGACATATCCAGCCTCATCGCTGGCATTTTGATGGAAGACAGAGGCAATAACATGGGGGAAACACCCTACTTAATCAGAGAAATGTGTGGAGGCAAAGAACTAGAAATCAATGAATTTAAATGGGGGATGCTCAATAGGGGTTTGTTTAAAAATTATTTCCCAAGTCCAAGTGATTATTCCCCCTTGTTCTCAGCACAATCCAAATTCACTAACCTAGGAATCAAGTCCTCCATAACTGGCCTGAGCGGAGACAAATCCCCGGCGTGCACCCCCGTAGTCTCATGACAGCCAAATCTGTCCTACCGAGTTGAGTGCAAAGGAACATAGTGGCCATCCGCCCGATTCATGTTTCTATGAAGGTTTGTCGGGTTCGGAAGGGAATGGCCCAACAGGATGTTGAAACCAGGAATGAAATCAGCCGAATCCACAGCTCCCCCACTGGTTACAGTGTAACCCCCCACCGTAGTTGTAGGAATAGAGCCGAAACCTAACTCATATTGAACATTTTCCCCCCTCTTGTCATGATAAAAAATATGGGAAGTAGGTTTAATAGTCTTACCAAGGCAATGATGACTCGAAAATGCAGTCGTCAGCCTCGAACTGTTCCCAAGTGTCTTGCGCAGAGTCCCATGTTCAGCTCGTTCCTTCCTATGAAGTGGATGCTTCCAACGTCGGCAGGACTTCAATAGATGTCCTATTTCTTGGCATAAATGGTAGTGGAAAGGGACATTGCAATAGTCCAGTTGTTGTCTCAGAACCTTCCCATACCACTCCAGGTCAATATCTTCCAGAAGACACCTAGCAAAGGACACTTCAACAAGTATCCAAGCCACACGCTTGTCAAAAATCCCATTGCACTTAGGATCTACAAATCGACAAGTGTCGATGCTGTTTCCGATCAATTGCAACACCGTTTATGACCAAAATTGTAGGGGGAGACCCCATAACGTAACCCATACAATGTGAGATTTGGGCGCCTTATCAACCGGGTGGAAATCAACCGACCACCTGTGCAGAGGTAGGAACGAGTGACCAAAAACCCATGTCCATAGAATAATTTTCGGGACATCCTCATCCTTCAAGAAATGGTAGCAGCGCCAGTCATTTGGCAGTTGGCTAATGTGAGGCTCATAGCCAATGATCAAACGCCAGGCACCCATGAGCCAAGTCTGGAGGTCAATTTTGCTGTGGGAGGAAAATTCCCATTTCCTAATCACTGCCCTCGAAATGAGGCTTTCTGCCTTCTCCCACATAGCGTTGCTCCCAAAACTGAGCATACATCTTTCCCCCGCGGGTTTGAAAAGCTTCTCTAAATGTGAGCAGCTTAAATTTCATCGACGTGTAATACCATATGCCTCGTCCACTCCCTGTAATATTACCTCCTCCCTCTCCAAACATTCGGAGCATGGTTCAGAATGGAAGCTCCCCTCGGAGCTAAAGACGTAGCATGGCCCAGTCCAAAAGTCACGAGAACACCCTGTTCCTTTGTGTCGTGGAGGATGAGGAAACCAGAAAGTTTCAACTGACAATGGATTTTGCATTAAGCGCCAAAGCTTCTGCCAAGTCGAGCGCACGCAAGAACACCTCGTCGATGACAATCTCCTTGGGATCCTAGTGATTCTACCCATCGCCATCAAAAGGATAGAATACTCCACTATCTCCTAGGTAGTATAATATAGATTAACCACTATAGTATAGCCCCATAAATGAGCTAGTCAAAAGTACGTCAAAGCTGCTTGAATCAGATACCCGCCAAAATACTGAGGTACCACTTCCACCAAAAGACCCCCACCAATCTCGCGGAGTCCCACAATGACAAGAAAATGTAATGGATCCCAAATGTAGAATCGCATGCAGTGGTACGTTGATGACCACCCCCACATAAATGATAGTGTATGCGCCTTCACCGGAGAAAATTTGAAAAATAATCCGGTGTGAAAAATCCAACCCCAAATCATAACATTTCTGGAGTATGGTCTCAATAGAGCAAGAGCAAGCCTAAACCAGCATCCATCCCCCCCTCAGGCATCAGTACAGCAACAACAGAGGCACCATCCAAGATTCCACCACAGCTCGCAGAGGTAAACCATCAGGGTCCTAAATGCTGAAAATATAAATCCATCTGTTGATCCTGCGCAGAGGACAAAAGTACAGCAGGAAAGGTCATTGTTGAAATGCACTTCACAGCGCAGGTTATTCAAAAATTCAAATTTTTGTAAGGAAGTCATTTTTACTGACAGAAGCCGTAGCCGCAGGATACAAGGAAAGTTTGGTTTTTTGTATATAAACCCCGCAGTATCAGTTTATGGAAAGACAATCCTTTTCAGACTTTAAAATCCCAAACCAATTTTGATTCACGCGCCAGTTTTGTTTTGGATGAGGAGGCCACATCATCGAGGAGGTCCCCACCACTGCCAGCACATCGGATATGTGGATCAATCGCACTTTATCGCACAGGTTGGGAGCCGACGTCAGCAACCCAGAAACCAGACCCGAAAAGGTTTATAAATTGAAACCTAAAATTTTCGCATTACAATTTCCCATAACGTCAGCAGGGACTTTTGTTACGTGAAATTTTTATGTGTTTTGGCGTATAAAATGGTTGGAATCCGCGGGCCCCATCCCTCAACCAATAAGGTGGCGATCATGTGGAGTTTTGAAGAAAGTGACAACATATGTTTTGTGACGTGATTTTTCTATGCATTTCATTTAATTGTTGGTTGGAGTCCGGCGGGCTCCACCAGCGCCATATGGTTACAAACAAAAATTTTGTAACGTTTTTGTTTTAATAGGTGCGGCAGTAAATTTTTAACCGTAGTCATATGGGTTAATACAATATATATTAAAATTGTATGTTTATAATATATATGTATTATAAATATTTTGTTTTAAGCTTTTTGTTTTAATTGCGCCACATATATGAAAAACGTAGCCCGAGAGCTATTGTATTGTGAAACACACAACAGTGTTAAAAAGAGTGTGCCCAAAGGAAAAATATACACAGACAGACAGAGAGTGTGTATTTCTGAAAAATAGAGAGATATAGAGTCTTTCTTGGCACTGTTTGTGCAGCAGTCCAAATTTTGTAATCCCTCTGTTAGAGGAAGTTTTTTTTGTAATAGTTTTTACAGTGAATGGAATAGAAGTATTTTTTTTTTTTTGTGAAACCTATGTCTGGCAGTGAGAATTTTTTTTTAATTCTCTGTGTTCAGAATAGAGTATTATTCTCTCTGTGCTTTGTTCTGGAATTATCAGAAATTCCAACACTGAATGGTCTCTAGTTTGTCCAAGGAAAACAACCTTCTTCATGAACCAAATCAGTGGAATTCTGTAGTGTAGGTGGTTCAGAAAAAACGTTCTAACCCAACACAACATGGAAGGGGACTAGGTGGCCATGACACAATCAAAATGAAAAAAAGAATCACATAGCAAACATTCATAAGACCGAAAACCGCCGTGGTCGCAGAGAAGTTTTGTTCAGTTCTGCGAAAATCCGATAAACAATCAGTGGTTCCTAGCCTTGTCTTCTGGAAACCTCAACTCCAAAAACCACTATCATCCTCTCTCAATGTAGTTCTATCCTCCTTCAACAACAACAAGAAAACATGCTCTTAATCTGTCCCTTTAGTTTCCTTTGTCAATCGAGACACTGTAATATCAGACTGAGACCTCTTCACAGTTCTGCTCCAGCACTACCATGTTCGACCATGGGTCCTACCATTCTCTTCTCCTCCATCTAAAATTTTTATGAGGAGGGACTTCAATTTCGAACACACTGGAATTGATCGCTCTAGAACCAGACTTTACCAGCACATGACGCTAAATTCTTCTATCAACCTGTTGGATCTTTCATATCTTCCCGCTAAGAGAACATGATCCATGAAATGAACGGAAAAGAATAACCACTCTCCTGGGATTGTCCCCAATCTCAATCTATTCCGACCGCCGAAGAATTACAGTTCTGTAACTCACTCACTGGCTCAAAGAATTGAGAATTGACACTGATTCCCTGCATGTAGGGATGGAATATGACGGGCAAATTGCTCCAAGAAATTTGACCCTTGTTTATGAAAATCATTAAGCCTTCTGTAAGTGATGTAGAAGTTTCTTATTTCTTCTAAACAACAAGAGAGAATGAAGATTCCCTCAACAACACAGAGTTTTAGAACTCAATTTTCAGAATGAACAGAAACAATTTAAGACAAGTTTTCTTAATTCATAAAATAATAAAAGAAATATAAAAATCGGAATAAAAAAGATTCTTCCTCCTTGAGAGGGATTCACAAAGTATAACAGTGGACTGTAAAAAAAAAGTGCTCACAAACTTCTATGTCCTCAAATCTGCACATACAATGCTTACAATCTTGTTGTGTATTTAGCCTACGGGCCACAACAATTTCTCTATTTCTCTTCTCTAACTTTTTCAACAGCGTAACAATGCAATAATCTTACATTATTACAATAAGCCTTCGGGCTCATTCCTTTTATAAGGCACGGTTACAATAAAACAATTTAAACCGACCAACAATGTCGGACTTCAAATTTCATGAAATCCATTTGAACTCCTCATCGCATTTGGAAGTCCAACGGCGATTGCAAACTCAGCGGCCAAAAGGTTAATACCTTTCCACTTTTACAAACTACGATGTGTGATTAGCGATGGTGGTGGGGACCACATCGCATCGAAGCATCGGCAAACATCGGTTTAACAATCCTTTTCGGGTGATCACTTGAAAACTTGTGATGTGATTGGAGCAGGGTCCACATCACATCATAGAATGGCAGTAGTGCAATGGACATGCAACAAAATTTGCGATGCCGCGACTGTGATGGAGGTGGGACCTCATCGCATCGCCGAAACTCTTTGGTGTGCACATTTTAAGAACTTTGAAAGTTTGCGATGCGATAGTGTTAAAACTACCATCGCATCACATCGTTGCTTGTGATACAGCGAACTTGTACTGCCTCAAAACATTAACTCTGCTGATATGTAGGTAAGGCTTTAAAGCCTGATTCAACCTATAATCAAAGCTCTGTGCTGCTAGCAAGACTTTGAATCTGAGCCATTACTCTGCTCCTGCATGAAGTCGGCTACCACCTTAGATAAATATCAAGAGGCTGATTCTTATATGCTCTACACTTCACTTGTGTGAGCTTTCCATTCCTTTTGCAATTCTACAGGAAGACGAAAACCTCCTTTGCTAAGGCTTCAATGTGCCGCAATCCAATCCTTCTGCAATTACTGATGATTGATATCAGTAGTTGGAATTAATTTCCAACACTCCCCCTTAATTTCAACTGCTGGGTTTTTCTGCATACCCAGGCATTCCCTGAAATGATCAAAGTTTTTTTGGGCTAATGGCTTTGTGAGGATATCCGCAAAATAATCCTCTGTTCTGCAGTGATGTAAAAAAATCTCACCATTGTTAACCAATTCACGTATGAAGTGAAACTTGGTGTCAATGTGCTTTGTCCTTTTATGAAAAATAGAATTTTTTGATAAAGCTATCACCAAGCTATTATCACAGTAAATGGTTGTGCCCTGTTCTTTTTCATGACGCAAATCTCTGAGAACTCTTCTCAGCCATACTGCTTGGCATGCTACTGCTGTTTCTGCGACATATTCTGCTTCTGTTGTAGATAAAGCAACTACTGGTTGCTTCTTGGAAGCCCATGAAACTGCTACCGATCCTAAATGAAACACATATCCTGATGTGTTCTTCTGATCATCAACACTTCCAGCCCAATCACTGTCAGTGTAACCTGTCAACATGAAACATTCAAAAGAGGAGTATAATATACCAAAGCCCTTCATTCCATTTACATACCTTAGAATCCTCTTGGTTGCCTGCGAATGAGTTTCTTTCGGTCTTTCCATGAATCTGGAGATTAAGCTAACAACGTGCATAATATCCAGCCTAGTTGCAGTCAAGTACATAAGGTTGCCAACTATGCTCTTATACAACTTTGGATCAGAATCCTTGCTACTATATTCTTTACTCAATTTCATCCCCATTACTGTTGGAGTCATAGCTGCCTTGTTGTTCTGCATGTTGAATCTCTTCAACACTGCTTTTACATATTTAGCTTGAGAAATGAAAACTCCATTTTCACTTTGGTCTACTTCAATTCCAAGAAAATATCTTAAGAAGCCCAAGCCAGTCATTTCAAATTCTCTTTTCATGACTGCTTTAAAATAAGCAATGAGAGAAGCATCATTTCCAGTAAAAATTAAATCATCTACATATAAAACAACAATAAGTATCTTACCGTCATTCTCCTTTATGTAGAGTGTGGGTTCACCATCACACTTCTCGAACCCATTCTCAATCAGGTATGTATCTATCCTTCTATACCATGCCCTTGGAGCTTGCTTTAGTTCATAAAAAGCCTTCCTCAATTTGCATACCTTATGCTCTTGGCCTTCAACTTCATAGCCTAGAGATTGTCCAACATAAACCTCTTCTTTTAACACTCCATTCAGGAATGCAGATTTAACATCCATGTGATAAATCTTCCATTTGTGTTGTGCCGCAATAGACAACACTGTTCTGACTGTTTCCATCCTTACTACTGGTGCAAAGGTTTCATCATAGCCTCTCCCTTGTTACTGCTTGTAGCCTTTAACAACAAGTCTAGCCTTGTGCCTTACGATCTTGCCTTCAGCATTTCTCTTGGTCTTATAGACCCACTTAACTCCAATGGCATCTTTGCCTTCATGGAGGTCCACTAACTCCCATGTTTTACTCTTCTCAATTGCACCAATTTCTTCATTCATTGCTTCAATCCATTTATAATCATTTATAGCATCTTCAAAATGGATTGGGTCATCAACATGACAGTACAAAGCGAATAATGAATTCAGATCGGTATTGTTACTTACCTCTCCATGTTCATAAATCTCAGATTTATGAATCTTGGTCTTCTTGGTGTGCTTGAAGTTTCATTCGAACTTGAGGGTGTTCCAGATCCCTGCGATGTGCTTGGAGTAGCACTTCCTTGACTTCTCAAGGTTGTTTGAATTCCAGCTTGTGGTGTGGTTTGTTGTGCTTGCGGTGGTGGAGGAGGAGGAACCACCGAAGAAGGTTTAACAGTTGTTGTTCCTTCTTCTTCTTCTTCTTCTTCGTGAGACAAATTTGTCTTCACGTTCACAGTCTTTTCTAGACTTCCGTCCCAAGCTTCTTCTTCACAGAACTGCACATCACTGCTTACTATCAATTTCTTGGTGGATGGATTATAAATTTTGTATGCTTTTGACTCATCACAGTAGCCAATAAAGACACACTTCTCCCCCTTACTATCAAGTTCTTTTCTTAGTTGATCTGGTACATGTGCATATGCTACATAGCCAAATACTCTCATGTGAGTGACAGTTTTCTTTCATCCACTCCATGCTTCTTCTGGTATTCTGTTCATGACAGCTTTAGTTGGGCATCTGTTCAAGATGTAAGTTGCACAAGTGAAAGCTTCAGCCCAATACTCATGCGACAAGTGTTTTTCTTTCATCATACTTCTGACCATGTCCAAAATGGTCCTATTTTTCCTTTCTGCAACACTGTTTTGCTGAGGTGTATACCTCGTGGTGAATTGCTTTTGTATTCCACTCTCTTTGCAAAAACGTAGAAATTCTTTGGAGATGTACTCTCCACCTCTATCTGTTTTGAGCACTTTTATATAATGCCCACACTGCTTCTCAACAAGAGTTTTGAAGTGGCGGAATTTCTCAAACACTTCACTCTTCTTTTTTAACACATACACCCATATCTTTCTGGTGTAATCATCAATGAAATTTAAAACATATTTATTTCTAGAAAATGATGGTATTTTCATTGGTCCACACACATCAGAGTGAACAATTTACAAGGATGCATTTTCCCTCATACTCTTTCCTGCTGGAAAGCTTTCTCTGTGTTGTTTGCCCAAGATGCAGCCTTCACAAAGGCTGTCCAACTTCTCGATCAATGGAAATCCCTTTACCATTCCCTTTCTATGCAACATATTCAGACCTCCGAAATTGAGATTTCCAAATCTCAAGTGCCATAACCAGTTCTCATCTTTCACTTCTTCCTGAAATACTTCTTGTGTTACAGCCGCAATAGTTCTTCCTTCTTTCAGATCTGCTATGAGTTTGAGAGGAAACATTCTATTGCTGGTCATCTGCACCTCTGCAATGATATTCTTACTTGGATGTATGTCTCTGATTATACACACATCATTTTTGAAGAACACATTGTAACCTTTGTCAATGAGTTGTCCAATGCTCAAAATATTACATTTCAGACCAGGTACATAGTATGCATCTGGCATAATTTTCTGTTCTCCATTTCTTGCTAGGATACTAACTCTGCCTTTACCCTTGACAGATATCTTACTATCAGTTCTTATTGTTACCTCAGATTTCACATTTTCATCCAAATTGGCAAACATTGCAATTTTTTCAGTCATGTGATTACTACAACCTGAGTCTAAGAACCAAATATCTTCTTGTTTGTCTTGTGCAATGTTACATGTTAACAGAACAATATTTGGGCTCTTATCTTCTTCATTTGCAAAATTATCATTTTTCCTATTATTCTTCTCATTTTGCTTTTTCTTACATTCATTGGCATAATGGCCTAGTTTCTTGCAACAATGACATTGGACTTGGGATTTTTCATACCTTTGTCCATGAGCTTGTTGTTTGCTTGAACCTTCATCTTGGTTTTGATTGCAGCTCCTTCCACTTGTGCTAGCGGGATTATTTCTACCTCTGTTTTGGCTTCTTCCATGACCTCTGTTATTTTCTCTGCCTCGACCTCTACCTCAGCCGAATGACATCTGAGTCTTGAATGCTTGCTCCAAAGAGGAATATGTTCCTCTACTCAGTCTGTGTTCGTGAGACATAAGAGAAGCACTGAGTTCATCTACAGTGAGCTATGAGAGATCATTTTTCTCTTCTATTGCTACCACAATAGCTTCAAACCTTGAGGGTAAACTTCTCAAGATCTTCTCTACAATCCTTCTTTCTTCAAGAATTTCACCATGAGATTTTATCTGAGTTATTAACCCAATAACATGAGTGAAGAATGAATCTATTTTATCAGATTCCTTCATGTTGAGTGTTTCAAAGTCTCTCCTCAACATCTGCAATTTTGCAGTCTTCACCTTCTCCATGCCTTGATAGGCAATTTTGAGAATATCCCATGCCTCCTTAGACTTTCATTGCTGTCGCAATCCGTGGGAAAACACTCTTATGTATAGATTGAAAGAGATAAAAGAGGGCTTTGGAGTCCTTCTTCCTGTTATCCCTTAACAGGTCTCTTTCTTCTGCTATCAAAGTAGCCAACATTGCTGCATCTGCAGGTTCAGGGAAGCCATTTTATACTAGCTCCCATAATTCATAAGCAAACAAAGCTCTCATAGTTATTGACCAATAACTATGATTATTCCCATTAAACTGTGGAAGTTGGGAATTTTTCAGACCAGTTCCAACATATGCAATCTTAACTGTATAAGTAAAAAAAAGATACTGACTATATAATAAGACAAGAAAGAACTTTCTCTGCTGGAGAAAATCTGCTCAATACGCTTCTTACAACTCCTGCAGTGCAAAAACAAACTCTATTTTGTCTCACCGAGTGCCTAGACTAGCTCCGATACCATGTAGAAGTTTCTGATTGCTTCTAAACAACAAGAGAGAATGAAGATTCCCTCAACAACACAGAGTTTTAGAACTCAATTTTCAGAATGAACAGAAAAAATTTAGGACAAGTTTTCTTAATTCATAAAATAATAAAAGAAATACAAAAAATAGAATAAAACGGATTCTTCCTCCTTGAGAGGGATGCACAAAGTGTAACAGTGGACTGTAAAACAATAGTGCTCACAAAATTCTCTGTCCTCAAATTCGCACATACAGTGCTTACAATCTTGCTGTGTATTCAGCCTATGAGCCACAACAATTTCTTTATTCTCTTCTTTGTCTTTTTGAACAGCGTAACAATGCAATAATCTTACATTACTACGATAAGCCTTTGGGCTCATTCCTTTTATAAGGCACGGTTACAATAAAAAAATTTAAACCGACCAACAATGTCGGACTTCAAATTTCATGAAATCCATTTGAACTCCTCATCTCATCCGGAAGTCCATCAGCGATCACAAACTCAGTGGTCAAAAGGTTAATACCTTTCCGCTTTTACAAAGTGCGATGTGTGATTAGCGATGGTGATGGGGCCACATCGCATCGGAGCATCGACGAACATCGGTTCAAAAGTCCTTTGCAGACGATCACTTGAAAACTTGCGATGCGATTGGAGCGAGGTCCACATCGGATCGGAGAACGGCAGTAGTGCAACGGACATACAACAAACTTTGTGATGTCGCAACTGCGATGGAGGTGGGACCTCATCGCATCGCTGAAACTCTTTGGTGTGCACGTTTTAAGAACTTTGAATGTTTGCAATGCAATAGTGTTAAAACTATCATCGCATCGCATCGCTCCTTGTGATGCAACGAACTTGTGCCGCCTCAAAACATTAACTCCACCGATATGTAGGTAAGGATTTAAAGCTTGATTCAACCTGTAATCAAAGCTATGCGCTGTTGGCGAGACTTTGAGTCTAAACCATTATTCTGCCCCTGCGTGAAGTCGGCTACCGCCTTAGATAAATATCAAGGGGCCGATTCTTATCTGCTCTGCACTTCACTTGTGTGAGCTTTCCAATCCTTTTGTAATTCTACAGGAAGATGGCAACTGCTTTTGCTAAGACTTCAATGTGCCGCAATCCAGTCCTTCTACAATTACTGCTGATTGATATCAGTAGTTGAAATTAATTTCCAACAAGTGAAAGAGAGCCATCGTACTTCAATATTAAAGTACTTACGAGTAGAATGGCTCAATCCCTTAAGGGTTGTATGAGAGTTTCTACAAAACATGTTCATCACTTATCAAAGTTCAATACATAATTATAATGAAATTGTTAACTCTAAGATGATTATGATTAATCAGCATTGTAATTTAATCTTACATCCAAATTATGAAACCTAACGCTATGTTATAATTTAACCGTGTCTTTTATTTCATATTTATTATACTATTTAAATAATAACGAAACATAAAGTATGGTTGATTAATCAATTTTATTTCTCAGATGCATACGTTACAGAAGGAAGTCGAAATGCCTCGCATAAGTGTTGAATACACCAGCAACAAGACGTGTGTGTTTCTTTTAAAGCAATAACAATTCAACCCACAATAGCATGAATAGTTCAATACAATAATATTTTTTACATTATACCTACTATACAAATAAGCATATTTTTGAATGGCATGCATACGCAACCAATGAGGTAATAGACTTAACAAAATGCTTTCCAACTTATTGAATAAGCATGCGTAGAATGTGAATTGTTATAAGTTTCAAAATCAATTTATTCATTTACGTTGATAATTTATTTTGATAATTTGTTATTAAAAAATATTACACATTTTGTAAAAAAATAATTAAAATATGTTTTAAATATATGATTTTAATATGTAAGAAGTTATCACTTTTAATTTCATTTATTGATTGAGGGATGGATATGAAAATATATTGGAACTTTTCAATTTAAACTATTGGATCAAAAAGATTAAAATTGTCAATTTCAATAAAGAGAGACCTGCAATTATTATTTTACTTTGTTTTATGTTTTTTCTAGGTTGTAAAAGTCTCAATTTACAATTCAATATAAGGGTGATGTGTGTCCATGCTTAATTTTAAAATAAAAATAAAATATTTTCCAAATAGGAAACAATCTCTTTAATATATATATATATATATAATGCATGTTAAGAATATGTTATGCATGCTTATTTAGTTGTCCACATTATGTACTATAATTTCATATCAACTTTAAAAAGAGATAAAGTAATTAGAAGTACAAAACAATATGTGAGTAAAATGTTTAAACCTTATACATTCAAAACATTTCAACACAAGGTTTTATATATATATATATATATATATATATATATATATATATATATATATATATATAATTCTAAGTGGACGTTAATCATCATTATCATCATTATAATAATAAAATATTCAATCTAAAAAGGGAAAAAAGTAATAAAAAAAATGTGAAGTGTTTTCTAATAAAAATAATAAGAAAGATTTGTGTAATTCATTCATTCATTTTTAATATAAAATTAATATACGACATTTAAAAATATTTATAATAATAATAAAATGTAATGTGGCTTATTAATAAAATGTTTTGATGCTCATGGTTAATTAATATTCAAGTATACTTGAAGATATATTAACAACCAATATACCATTTTAATGTGTTCATTGTAGTCCAAGGATAAATTGTTTCAACCCAGATGCTTTGTAAAATATTTTAATGTAAATTATGTACTCTATATAGCATTCAAAAATAAATTTAACCCATAAAAAAATTATGAATTATATATATAGAAAAGAACTATAAATTTGTATACTTAAAAATATATTAATAACCAATACACCATCTTAATATGTTTTAATATGTTCAATGTAGTTCAAAGATAAAATATCTCAATGCACATACTTTATAAAATATTTTAATGTCAATTATGTATTTTATATAGCATTCAAAAATAAAAAATAAACTATAAAAAAATTATACATTATATATAAAGAGAACCATACAAATTCATTTGGATCAATGCTGCATGAGAATGATGTAATTTTTCATTTTAATTTTACACTTAAAAAAATCATATCTGAAGAAATTTAATCCTTATAAACTCATGTTAATGATAAATCTATAATAATAACTATAAAGAATTGATTTTTATGAATATTTTCTACTCATTCAAGTTATATAACTAGTATAACTAGCATGATATAAGTTTACGCAAATTATATGGTCACAACCAAATTATATGATCATAATCGTATTAATTTTTTTTTAAATTCAAATTAAATATTAATTAGTAATAAAAATAAAAATATATTAAATATATAACAAATAAAAAAAATTTCACATAAATAATTTAAATTATATAATTGTCCATATAATTTTATACAAATTATAATTGGTATTTAAATGTCTTGATGACTATGAAGAATTGATGCTTATTAACATTTTTCTAATGTAATTTTAATTAAATATCGACTTCCAATAAAAATGGGAAATATATTAAATATATAACAAATAAATCTGTTAAATTGTATAATTTTTCTACTGTAATTTTATACAAATTATAAGTTGATAATCATATTAAATTTTTAAGTTCAAATTAGATATTGAAAATGTGAAAGTTAATAATTAAGTTGATAATCATATTAAATTTTTAAGTTCAAATTAGATATTGAAAATGTGAAAATTAATAATTATTTTAAGAAGCGCATTATATGAGTTACACATATCTTTTATAAATTTTAAATAAAAGAAGGTAAATTATTTGAAAAAAAATGTCAATTATAAACTAATATATATTTATATTAACCATAGATCTAGCTATAGCCAATATATATCTATTTTAACCACTGATATAACAAGTGTGTGAAGGAATCAAATCTTTTGAGGTGCAAACCATTTTCATAGTGCAAATTTCGAAAAATTAATTACACGTCAAGATATTTGATCCCACTTGAAGCTTGATATACCTATGATTATGATGGATCTATATTAGTTTTCTCTTTTGTATTTAAAATAAAATCCGCTGAAAATACCTTTGAAAAATGGTCAAAATGTGAAACAGTGAGTCTACTTAAAATGTTTTTACCATAATAATCTATTTTTTCGATTCCTATTATAATACATATATAGTTTATTTTTAACTATTTACAATAATTCATATTTGACATTGAAATATGAATATTCACAGTTTATTCAATTTATATTTTTTTAATTTTAATTACTTTATCTCTTTTCAAAGTTGATACACAAAAATGGATACACATATTCTGTTAGTTTAATTAAAAGAATTATAAACTATCAATAATATAGCTCAAATTATGCTCTCTCAAATTGTTCAAATGAAAATCATAAACTATCAATAACATAGCTCTCATTATGCTCTCTCAAATTGTAAACTAAAAGCATTATAAACTATCAATAATATAGCTCTCATTATGCTCTCTCAAATTGTTCAAATGAGAATTATAAACTATCAATAATATAGTTCTCATTAAGCTCTTTCAAATTGTTCAACTGATTTGAGTGTGACAATTGCTCCAAAAACCCCCTCAAATGCATAAATGCTAATTTATAGAAGCACCTTCTAGTGATAGCTTGAATATTGTTGAAATATTAAATTCAACTGGCGCACAGACAGAAGGAGGAAGGTATGTTTAATGGTGATAGGAAATATGAAGGACGATCGCAACAACAAATCTCCAGTTGTGATTTTCACTCCATGAAACCCAGCACTCAATGCCATGTTTATTATTTGTAGCGCCAACCACATTGAATTCTCCATCAACCTCATTGATCTCACAGCAGCACCATTCCGAGGGCAGCAAGCTTGAGCTGCAAAGGGGAGTGATGACCCACCAGAGGAGGTGACATCACCTTCCTGTGGACCAATCAAAAGAGCTTCGTGCTTGCATAGTATTTGAACCCCACGGAATGTTTGTTAAATGTTTTGATTTAATTTGTATTTGCCGCATTATTTTTTAAAGTTTTAACTTTGGGTTAATCCATTTTTTTACCGCGGAACATTTTATGTTTTAAACCTTGGTTATATATATTTTGATATATATATTATAAATATGAAATGTTTATAATAATATATATATATATATATATATATAATGTAATATGACGTGAGTGCATTGTAGTGGACTGTGTATTGTGTTTTTTCTTGCCCGAAGGTAGAAAAGAAAAACAGTGAGACACTCTATGGAAAAATAGAGAGCAGAAATAGCAGTGACTTTCTTGTAAATGCTAGAAGGCAGAGAGCAGTAAAAGAGTACCATTTTGGAGACAGAGAGAAGATTTCAAATACTTTTTGTGTAGGAGTTGAAGTTTTTTTTAATGAAAAGCCAGAACAGAAGTTATGTGTCTATATTGTAACAGATTTTAAGTTTAATGAAAGTTTTTTTTTTGCATCTCTATCCAACCATTTTAAATTGAATCTCTGTGTTGAGAAAAGGAGTTTTTTTATTCCTCTGTGTGTTCGAAATTTTTCAGAAAATCCAACATGGCATCAGAGCTAGTCCAAGCTCTTTTCATTTGACAAAGAAGCTGAAGGAAGGAAGAAGAAGCTTGTTGAAGATTTCTCTAGCAACATGAAGATTCAGCAAAGCCAGGCTTTTAGAAAACAAAGTTTTTTTTTGCTTGAAGATTACAGTCCAAAGAACTGTAAAGAAGAAGTCTTTTAGAGACAGAGTACATATCTCAACAGTGAGAAGGTTTATTTAAAATAAAAATAAAAACACAGTCAAGTTTTTTTTTAGTATAGGTCAAAAAGCTAGCTATGGAAGGAGCCAGCACAAGCACGAGTATGGGAAATACTCAACTCCCATAGTTCAATGGGAAGAACTATGACTATTGGGCAATCACAATGAGAGCCATGTTTGCCTCTTAGGATTTATGGGAGCTAGTTGAATATGGTCTAGAAGAACCAGTAGATGAACAAGCATATAATGCCTTGACACAAGCAGAGAAGGATTTGCTAAAGAGTAATAGGAAGAAGGATTAAAAATCCCTCTTCTATCTCTATCAAGCAGTGCATGAAAGCATATTTCCAAGGATTGAAATAACAAAGAGGTCCAAGGATGCATGGGATACCCTCTAGACAACCTATCAAGAAATGGAGAAGGTAAAGACAACAAAGATTCAATTGATGAGAAGAGATTTTGAAGTTATTTGCATGAAAGAGTCTGATACAATAGACTCATTCTTCACTTTTTTGATTGGGTTGGTTACCCAAATGAGATATCATGGAGAGATAGTAGAAGAGAGAAGAATAGTGGAGAAATTATTGAGGAGCTTACCCTCAAGGTTTGATGTGATAGTCACAACCATTCAAGAGACAAAGGATCTCTCAAAGTTTATAGTTGATGAGCGTCATGCATCATTGATGGCACATGAACAAAGATTGGGTATAACAAAAAACTCATATTTGGAGCATGCCTTTAAGATCCAAATGTCCTTTGGAAGACAAATAGGTTGAGCCAGGGGAAACTACAGAGGAAAAGGAAGAGGCAGAAGCCAAAACAGAGGAAGAAACAACCCTACAAATGCCAGTGGAAGGGGCAGCAACCAAAATCAGAACCAAGGCCAAGCCAGTGAGGTGGACAAAATCAAGCACATGGACAAAGGTATGATAAATCCCATGTCCAACGTCATTACTGTAAGAAGTATGGACATTATGCCAATGAATGTAGGAAGAAACATAGTGACATGGCTAATAGACCTAGTGCTAATTTTACTAAAGAAAATATCAGTCAAGAGAAGTTATCTTTAGCATGTAATATGGCTGAAGAAAAGAGTGAAGATATATGGTTTCTAGATTCAGGATGTAGCAACCATATGACTGGAAACATTTCTATGTTTTCCATGATTGATGAAAATGTGAAGTCTCAAGTAACATTGGGGACAAATAGTAAGGTCTCTGTCATGGGAAAAGGTAGAGTGAGTGTTTCGACAAAGAAAGGAGATGGAAAAACCATATCAGATGTATACTATGTGCCTGGTATGAAGTGTAACATCTTGAGCGTTGGACAGCTCATTCAAAAGGGGTACAATGCTTTCTTTGAAGATGATATATGCACCATCATGGATAAACCACCAAGAAATAAATGCATTGTACAAGTGAAGATGACAAGGAACAAAATTTTCCCTCTCATGATGAGAGTAGATTTGGACAAACGAGTTGAAATGGCAGCAGTGACACAAGAGACATTCCAAAGAGAAGAAAAAGATTAAAATTGGTTATGGCACTTGAGATTTGGACATCTCAAATTTGGAGGTCTGAATTTGTTACATAGGAACGAAATGGTAAAGGGATTACCATTGATTGAAAAACCGGACAGCCTATGTGAAGGTTGCATCATGGGAAAACAACACAGAGAAAACTTTCGATCAGGAAAAAACATAAGGGAAAAATCACCCTTAGAAATAGTCCATTCAAATTTGTGTGGACCAATGCAAAAACCATAATTAGCAAGTAGCCATTATATGCTGAATTTCATTGATGAATACACAAGAAAAACATGGGTTTATTTCTTGAAATATAAGAGTGAAGTGTTTGAGAAAATTTTCCACTTTAAAGCTCTTGTAGAGAAACAAAGTGGGAAACACATTAAGCTATTAAGGACAGACAGAGGAGGAGAATATATCTCAAAATAATTTATGTGTTTTCGCAGAGAAAATGGGATACACAAGCAGTTTACAGCAAGGTACAAACTGAAGAAAAATGGAGTTGTTGAAAGGAAAAACAGAACCATCATGGAGATGGTAAGAAGCATGTTGAAGGAAAAACATTTTCCGAATGAATATTGGGATGAAGTTGTACATTGTGCAGCATATATTTTAAATAGATTCCCAACCAAATCTGTCATGAACAAAGTTCTGGGAGAAGCATGGAGCGGCATAAAGCAGCATGTCACCCACATGAGAGTTTTCGGTTGTGTGGCTTATGCACACATTCTAGATCAGCTAAGGAAGAAGTTGGACAGTAAGGGGGAGAAGTGCATACTTATTGGATACAATGAAGAATCAAAGGCATACAGACTATATAACCCATCCACCAAGAAGTTTGTTATAAGCAGAAATGTATAGTTCTTTGAAGAAGAAGCTTGGGATGGAAGCATTGAGAAAACAGTGAATGTGAAAAGCTGTTTGTATCACGATGATGATGAGGAAGAAATGGCTCAAAGACATCCCTCATTAGCAGCACCACCTCCACTAATGCAAGGACGACAAGGGACACCACAAGTAGATATGAGAACACCCTTGAGAAGTGATGATAGTGCTTCTCCAAGAATGTCACAAGGAGCATATTTGAGTGCTTCTAGAAGCACAAGTTCAACAAGTGAAAGAAGAACCAATCTCAGAAGTTTGAATGAAATCTCTGAGCAAGAGGCAACAAATGAAGGTATGAACTCTTTATTTGCATTGTATTGTCATGTAGAGGATTCTATTCATTTTGAAGAAGCTATAAAAGATAAGAAATGGATAGATGCTATGGATGAATAGATAAATGCCATACAGAAAAACAAGACATGGGAATTGGTTGATCTCCCAAAAGGGAAAGAAGTAATTGGAGTGAAATTGGTCTACAAGACTTGTTAGAGTCGGTCCTTACAGCCCTCCGTCAAAGATCATTTCACTTTTTGCATATCATTTTTAGGTGTCTCACTCACTTCACTTCGTTGAATTTCACTAGGGGCATGCCATTGACTAACGAGAGGGTCTGGTCGTCTTGTATTTCCTCATGCTTGTACCTGCAGGGCTAATTAAAACTCCGCAAAAATCATCGAAGTTCAGGTCACGTCTTTCATGGTTATAAATAATTATTTTCGTCAACAAGAGTATTTAGTCCTAGAGTCTAGGGTTTCCAGTCTTTGATACATGTAATAAAAGCCCGCAGGCCATGAGGATGGTTTCAAAAAGGTTCCTATTTCACATTTTTATTCTCAAAAACATTTGAAGACATTTCTAGTCCAAAACTCTGTTTTGAACTAGAAACTGTCAATTTTATTTTTTGTAATAATTTTGTATTTGTTCCACCATAAAAATTTCAAAGCAAGCCTCTGGTCTTTGCCGAAGTCAAAATTCCAAAATCCCTGCAAAAATCAAATCATTACATCAGTCCAAAACTCAGAAAAAAACAGTGAAAAGCCAAAATACGGAATTGCATTAAATGATAAAGTGCTAAGATTTCCAAACATTACAAAGTGGGTTATGGAGAAAATTTAAATCAAATCTGATTCTTATGAGATATTTTTCAACCTATATAAACCATGGAGGACAAGTCATTTTCACAAATTCCCGAAGCAAAGGTCGAATTGGAGAGTTGAAGGGCGAAAACTTGTTTTCAAAGCCGTGGAAGTCGAAGTGGTAGTGCGCGCGGCGCATACAGGTGGCGTGCGACGCACACAAGGCGCGCGACGCATTGGGCATCACAGGCCCGTGCATTTTTTCACGCGCGCGGCGCACTGGGCATGCGGGTGGCGCGTAGAGTTTCAGGGCCAAAAAATTTTACTCCTTCGCCCAGATTCATGCCAAATCACTTCATTTACTTGCAAGTAAGTTGTTCATGCCTGCTTAGTGACTCATGAACATGCTGTGGTGTTTTGAAAGTGGAGAAAACAAGTGTTTGATGTGGTGAAATGTAAACCCTATGCTCATTGCCAAAATCACTCCATAGGGTTTTGAAGGACATGTTAATGATATTGTGGGGGTTTCCAAACTTGTGTTATTGATACATATGTCCATGCTCTCTATTATTATTGGTGTCATCGCTTATTGTTTACCATATCCTCACGCTCTCTCTCTCCTATTCGAATCACTGCTGTCATTACCATTGTCATTGTCACACTATTTATCATTTATATTGGAACACAGTCCCATATTCACTATTTCCATTCTCCATTGACAAAGCCTAACTATCATTGCAAGGGCTGTACACTACATTATACTCCTTCCTACTCACTTGTCAAAATCCCCATGTAGTCAAAGCAGTGACTGTTTTCCATTCAAACTTATTTGACAATACCTTTTTCATTATGGTTTTCCTATAGCACCTTGATACACCTGTGACACATTTGGGATTTGAGCATGTACCCAAACCTCCTTGTTTTCAAATACACCTATACTGTAGCACACATTTTGCAACATCTTGATTTTGTTACCATGCTTAGGATTATCCAATATGATCATGAGTATGACAAGTTGATAGCATGTTACAGGTTAATGTGCCACTTTTATATTCTACATAAAAAGGGAAAGGAAGACGATGTTGTGGAGGAGCCTACTTTCGGCTCAATTCGTGCTTGCCCGCTTGCAATGGATTGTTTTTGCAGCATCACTATGTTTCAAAGATCAACAGACATTTCACAAACCTGCATCATCATGAGCTAGCTCGCCTATTTTTTCTACATCTACATGATGGTCGTGTAAACCTTGCCGGAGTAGATTTCATTCTGTCACCAGAGACCATTGCTCAGGCCACCGGGATACCAAACATAGGAGAGGAATGGAACAAACAACAACAGCTAGAGAAATCCTACTATGAGCCATACATCAAACCTGGGTATTTGAGGCAGCTGAGCAGGGTATTTCCATTCAGATTTCTGAAGGATGTGTTTGCACCATCGATGAAACTCATCATTCGATATTTCAAATGGCGCAGGGCGTGTGGGACCCTTGGGCGCCCCTCTGCGTTACCATATCCGTTTGTTGATGTATTTTCACAGGGCACGCATGATGACATTCTATACTCACGTACTCTAACAGAGCGGATGATATTTCTGTGTTGCATAGAAGACCCCAGTGACAGCAAAGACAGTGAAGAGCACATCATTACGGTCGATCAAAATCATGGTACATCAAATTCTGCACAAGGTGGCATCGCATGGGATGAGTTCATCTCCCCGTGACGATTGCTATAAACATTGCCAAATGAGACTCCCTTATAATTCATGATGAGGGAGAGCCTTCACACCAGTTTGATATTCCTGAGACTGAGCATATCAGCGCTCCAGTGTATGTGACATATCAGCGAGGCCATAGAGCCTTATTTGCAGCTACATGACGAGTACTATCTCCACCAGAGTTGGAAGGGGGCTCCGCCTGGCCGCACAGACAGCCTGGTGATAGAGGGCAAGAGGCTTGGTGTATGATGAGGCTCTTTCAGAGTGCCGAGACACCGATTTTACACTATTGATGTTGACAAGTAGCCTTCCGTGAAGCCTTAACCGAAAGAGATCATCTGTGAGCAAGGCCGAGATCACACGCCCGAACGTTAAGTTTGTCGTGCTGGCTTACAACCACCGGGAGGAAGGTAGTCGGGGCCGCGAATGCAGAGGATCAAAGACACACGCAAGAGCCGTGCAACCGCAGACCGACAATTGGCCCGGAAGAGACCTGGTGACATGACACCAATTGAGCAAGAGACCGAACTCATGCATGTTAACATTCATCTGGAGAAGTTGTTGGCAAAGGCCAATAGAGACAAAGACATGCTCCGTCATATGAAAGGTCATTATTGGGCCCGCATGCACGTCTGTAAAGCAAAAATGAAGATTCTGAAGAGGAGGTTGAGCAGAGCACTAAAACGGTGAAAGAGGCCTGATCCGCTCCGGATTTTGGCCGAGGCTTCATAGGCTGAGCGTGGTTTGATGTTGCCTTGACTTTTACCTTATTTCAGCCTAAGGTAGATTCGAGCGCTAACATAGTGGCGACCATACTGGGGAATAATCCCAATGGTTTGCTTGTTGGTGTGTTCGTTTCATGAGTTATAGACGAAGTCTGAAGTCACGCCAGGTAGCTTTCGAAACGCTTTTGCCATGCATAAGCGGAAGTAGATAAACGCTACTTCAGTCGATCTCCGGTTAGCTTGTGAATGCAGCACTCGATTTGCAAATTACCCCAGTATACTTATTCGTTCTATACTTTTGGATGATTGAGTCTAGAAGTCGATAGGCTGAAAATAATCTATTGTGTCCTTTGAATTTTTCTTGAATAGATCAATACATTGGCTTCAAAAAGGCATACCAGATCAAATCCTGATCCAAATCCGCCTCCAGTATATGAAAACCCCAACCTAATCCCAAGAATTTTCCATCAAGAAGCTCCCATCATTCCTTTGGTCAAATCTCACTCATACCCCACTGTTTTTGAATACATTGAAGATATTGAGTTTGACGATCAGTTCAAGTTATCATTGTTTGAAACCAAATTTGAAAGTGCCACTGGTTCTACCGTCATCAATCCTGAGTTCATCAAGTATCTAGAAGTTGAGCAAGCAAATAGATCTATTGATAATTATATTCTGAATCTTCAAAACTCCATTGTGGCAAGCAACATTCCTAAATTCATTGAATCTGCTTCACAAACTCTTGGGCCATCTGAAATTGCATCCGGTTCACGGATTCCCACTGAACCTCCCTTTATCCCTACCATTCCCGTACAGCCTGAGATCTCTTATCAGCAATCAACAGTATTTCCTCCTCCATCTCCACCGCATACACCTCGTCCATCTACTGCTCCCATTCCACCTGTTTCTCCAAGACAGCAGATTATAAATCCGCCAAGAGTCATGGCTGCTATATTCGCACCTCTTGTTTTACCTGCAAATTTGGATCCTATGCCCACTGATTATCAGAGTAAGATTCCAATATTTGATGGCACTTCGCAGAGTGTGTCCGCTCAGCAGCATATTGTTAGAATGACAAATTTCTTGGACCTACGTGAGATAGATGAAGAGAATGTCTCCATGAGGTTGTTCACCCAGACATTTGGAGGTGAGGTTCGTAAATGGTTCAGAGCTCTACAGCCCGCAAGTATCAATACATTACAAGAGCTTCAGACACAATTCCTAGATCGGTGGGAGATGAAAAAAGATCCGCTGCAAATTACTTCTGAGTATACCAGCATCAAGCGTAATCCTGGTGAGTCCGTTCAGGACTATATTATCAGATTCAATACATTTTATAATGAAATTCCAGATGACTTAAGACCATCTAGAAAGTCAGCTCTCCTTAAATTCCCAGATGGTTTCAATCCGGAGATGGCTTATTCACTACGAGACAGAGATCCACCTACCTTGGAGGATATGCAGAAGATTGCTGTTAGTGTTGAGGCGAATCTGAATGATAAGAGAGCCAGGTTGAAAGAAGAGAAGAGAGTGACCATAAAAGAAGAAGCTTCCACATCTACATCAGAACAGCACTTGCTTCGTGAGATGGAAAAAATGTTCAAAATAATGACGCTTGATAAACCAGAAACGCAGTTTCGTAATCCCAACTACCATGGCCAGCAGTAGCCACAGTTCAGAATTAAGCAGCGTGAACAGAGAGCACAAGAGCTGACAGCCCAGCAACAAGTTAAAACACCTCTTCTGCAGAATTTTGTGAGTCAAGATTCAGACGATGATGATGATGTAATAGGGGAGCAAAACCACTTCTTTACTCCCGATGATCTGCCCATTTACATCATTGAAAGGAAGAATATGGAGAAAGTTCAACTGCACAGAAAGATGAGGATTTCATTTTAGCAAACGATGCAGCTCTAGAGGAAGAATCAGATGAATACCAAAGAGGATATATGAATGCTTTGTCCGCTCAGCAGAAGCAATACTCATTGAGAAACAGAGATGTGCCCATAAACCCAATTCAGAAGAGAAAAGAGACTTCAGCACCAAATATGGATTCACCTATACCACAGAAGAAAGGAAAAGAGACGATTGATCCCGTAGCTAACAAATCATCATCAGCAAAAAAAGTCAAATCAGTCAAACATGATGAAAGATAAGGCTGAAAAGAAAGAAGTTCCGGTCAAAGAGGTTGAAAGAGTTTCAACTTTTAGTTTGGAGAATGAAATTTCCAAATTGAAGGTATCTATTCCTTTGACAGAAATTATGAAGAACAGTAGTTATCGAGGTCAAGTCTCTAAAATTCTGAATTTTAATCCAATGTTTGACACGGTAAATATTGAAGATGATCAGCCCGAATTGATATTTGGGCCTGCTTTAGATGGTGAGTCCCCTGACAGTGATGTTCCTCCCTTTTATATCAGTTTGAAGTTGCATGAATATGTATTGCACAATGCCATGTTCGATTCTGGTGCTTCGCACAATCTTATGCCAAAGGCGATCATGGAAAAGTTGGGTTTAGATATTACAAGGAAATACCATGATTTGTATTCATTTGATTCCAGCCGCGTGAGATGTATCAGACTCATCAAAGATTTGGTTGTAAGTTTAGATCAAATTCCTGCGAATAATGTCTTGATGGACGTGGTTGTGGCGGACATTCCTCCTCGATTTGGGATGCTCCTTTCTAGATCTTGGGGAGCAAAGTTGAAAGGTACACTACAGTTAGATTTCTCCTATGCAACAATTCCAGTCTTTGGTCAAATGAGAAAGTTATATCGAGAGCAAAAGATGAAATACATGATAACAAGCAAGGAGAAACCAATCAATCATCCTGTAAATTATGTACATACCGACTTAGAGTCTTTTGTTTTGTTTGCTGATAGTTTTAATGATATAGATAGTCAGTTAGTTCAGGCAGAAGATATACCAGAGATCACTGAGAATTTCAGAGAATTTCTGCAGAAAGAAAGACGAGAAAAGCAAGATACTGTTGAGCAATCAGCTAAAGACGATGGGCAGCAAATAGAAAAAACAGAGCTGGCGCAATTTCAGCACTTAGAGGAGGATGAAGATGGTCTTTGGACCATGGATTTCGATGGCGCAGTGGGTAGTGATGGTGCTGGAATTGGTGTTTGGATACGTCGTCCATTTTCCGCTCCGAATAAGGTCCCGAGCAATGTGAGAGTATGTTCCTACAAACTATCATTTGACTGTTCTAACAATGAGGCGGAGTATGAGGCTATGATTGCTAGCCTTAAGATTCTAAGAAAGCTGAAAGCGAAAATAATTGCAGTCTATGGTGATTCAGAGTTGGTGATAAAACAGGTAAAGGGTGAGTTTCAAGCCAAGCATCCTCGCATGAGGGCTACACATTTTGAAGTTATTTTCAGATTATACCTTGACGTGTGTGCCTCGCATCCAAAATGGTGTTGCTGATGGACTTGCTAAGGCAGCAAGTAATTTAAAAATCCCAATGAATTCCAGCAACAAGTTCGAGATCCATGTGAAGCACCGCCCTACCGTTCCGGACAATCAAAGATGTTGGCAAGTTTTTCAGGACGATGAGGAGATTAGTGATTTTCTGCAAAATAAGGGTAAGTTTAAAGACACCTCCATAGATACAGAACATGATGATGGTATTGATGATATACAAATAAATCAAATGGAAGTGCTACAACTTAAAGATAACATCATTCCTAAAGGATTGATTCCTTTAGAGGAACTCTTTGATCAAGACGATGTAGCCCGCAAACCGACATTGAGGCCGACTGAAAAAGGTGTTGAAGAAGTAAATATTGGGACAGCTGAAAATCCCAAGATGGTAAAGTTATCCAAGTCATTTTCACCAGAGGTAAGAGCGGAGTATGTGAGATTGTTGTCTTCATTTTCTGATGCTTTTGCGTGGGATTACTCAGATTTAAAAACATATGACACTAATATCATTCAGCATACTATCCCTATTAAACCAAATCAGAAGCCTTTCTGTCAGAAGTTGAGGAGAATCAATCCGAAGCTGCTACCGTCGATTGAAAAGGAGTTAAATAGGTTGTATAAGTCAGGAATCATTGTACCTATCAGATTTTCTGATTGGATATCAAACTTGGTGCCCGTGAGGAAAAAGATAGGTGAGATACGTTTGTGTATCGATTTCAGAAATTTGAATAAGGTATCATTAAAAGACAATTATCCGCTGCCAAAAATGGACCATATATTGCAGCGAGTAGTTGGAGCATCAAGGATGTCACTACTCGACGGCTATTCAGGATATAATCAAATTTTAGTGCATGAGGATGATCGTGACAAAATTGCGTTCACCACCCCATGGGGAACGTTTCATTATGCAAAGATGCCGTTTGGTTTCAAAAATGCAGGTGCCACTTTTCAGCGTGCAATGGACATGGCTTTTGCCAATGAGAAAGATGTATTTTTGGTTGTTTACCTTGATGATTTGATTGTGTTTTCAAATTCTGATGAAGAACATTTATATCACTTGAAAGTTGTTTTCCAGAAGTGCAGAAAATATGGCATTTCGCTGAATCCAAAAAAGAGCCTGTTTGCCATGGATGAAGGAAAAATCCTTGGCCACATCATATCGAAAGACGACATTCGTGTTGACCCTGCACGCGTTGAAGCCATCCAGCAAATTGAACAGCCCCGGAACAAGAAAGAAATACAGTCATTTAATGGTAAAATGAATTTTCTGCGTCGTTTCATTCCAAATCTTGCTGAGCATCTTAGAGAAATCACGAACATGCTGAAAAAGGACAGTCAGGTGATGTGGACAGAAGAGGCGGTGAAATCATTCAATTTGGTAAAGTTAGCTCTTTCTTCAGCCCCTATTTTAATCAGCCCAGATTACACACAGGACTTCATTTTGTTTTCGTTTGCTTCTGAGCACACTTTGGCAGCTGTTTTAATGCACAAAAGGGATGGATTTGAGAATCCCATTGCTTTTTTCAGTCAGATTATAAGGGACGGAGCATTGAAATACAACATTATTGAGAAACAAGAACTTGCTCTTGTAAATGCCTTGAAAGATTTTCGTGCGTATATACTGGATTCCTACATTATAGCCTACGTTCCTAACGCAACAGTTAAAGATGTTTTGGTACAGGCAGATCTAGAGGGAAGAAGGGGTAAGTGGATCGCTGCGTTGTTAGAATATGATGTGGAGACTAAACCGACCAAGCTGATCAAAGGACAAGGACTAGCCAAGCTCATGGCTGAAACAAATCTGCATGCTCTAGATATAAATTTTATCGCTGCCATGTCTGATGAAGATGAGGAGAGTATATCATTTCAGGTATCTGATATTTTTGTTTCTTCCCCTTGGTATGCTGACATTTTATACGTACTTCAGAATTTGTCTCCACCACCCGGGATGCCTAGAAATAAGAGTAGAACCTTGAAGTTGAGGGCTGGAATGTTTTTCATATTGAATTCCGCATTATATTGGAAAGATCCTGGTGGAATTTTATTGAATTGTTTGGTAGAGGAAGAAGCCAAAATAGTTTTGGAGGACTTTCATAGAGGAGATTGCGGGGGCCATCTATTTTGGAAAACCACATCGAATAAGATTCTAAGGGCGGGATACTACTGGCCTTCTTTATTTTCTGATGTATATAAGGCTATTAAGAATTGTCATGAATGTCAAATTTTCGAAGGGAAACAAAAGTTACAGCCTCTGCCTCTTAAACCAATTGAAGTTAGTGCACCATTTCAGCAGTGGGGATTGGATTTCATTGGGAAATCCATCTGGCATCATCGAGACAACATAGATGGATATTGACAGCAACGGATTACTTCACGAAGTGGATCGAGGCAATTCCCACTCGACAAGCCACGGATGCAGTAATTATCTCTTTTCTTGAAAATAATATTCTGTCACGTTTTGGGTGTCCTAGTAAGATAATCACAGATAATGCAGCGGCCTTCAAGTCAAAGAGGATGGTTGAATTTTGTTAGTACAACATCAGCTTGGGACATTCGACTTCCTACCATCCGCAAGGAAATGGCTTGGCGGAATCTTCAAATAAGTCTTTGGTAAATATCATTAAGAAATTGTTGGAAATCAATAAAAAATGTTGGCACAAGAAATTAGTGAATGCACTTTGGGCTGATAGGGTAAGTCAGAAAAAGTCTATTGGCATGTCTCCTTTCGAGTTGGTGTATGGAGTAGACACAGTGTTTCCCACGTCTCTTGCTATCCCAGTAGTCAAATTGCTTCAGGAAGCAGGTAGTGAGGAAGATCCCATGCAGCGAAGGATAAATCAGATGATTCATTTACAGCAGACACGGGAGGAGGTCTTTCAAAATAAATTCAAGTTGCAGGAGCGCATAAATAAGATCTACGAAAGGAAGGCAAAAGCAAATAAGTTCCAACTGGATGAGGTGGTTTTGAAGTGGGATGCTCGAAATGAAGATAAGGGAAAGCACGGAAAATTTGAAAACCTTTGGAAGGGTCCTTTTAAGATTGCAGCGTATCGTGGTCAGAACACCTTTCTTCTCAAGGAAATGAACGGGGATGATTGTCTGGGAGGGCCGATCAATGGTCGGCTGGTCAAGCGATACCACTTCTGAGTATTTTCTGCTAATTTCATCATCATTGTATATATCGTTCTACTTTTGTTTCATCGCAAGTGTGTACTAATCTCTTTTCTTCAGTCTGGGGCCCGAAGCAAAGGCTATAATTCTGGAGAAGGAGGTTAGTTGGTTTGAAGTTTGTCAAGTTAGTCTTATCAGTCTTTTCAGTTTTAAAATCGAGTCAGTTTTGGTCAAGTTTCAGTCAGTTTTCAGTCAATAAATGTGTCCAAGGTTTTGTGTTATCTGTTGAAATAATGACTCCATCGCCCAATGGATGAAGGCACTGCCTAGCTCTTCCAGAGATCTACCGTTCTTGGCATCTCCTTGGAGCTACCATCCCCATTGGAGCCAATGTTAGAGTCGGTCCTTACAGCCCTCCGTCAGAGATCATTTTGCTTTTTGCATATCATTTTTAGGTGTCTCGCTCACTTCACTTCGTTGCATTTCGCTAGGGGCATGCCATTGAATGACGAGAGGGTCTGGTCGTCTTGTATTTCCTCATGCTTGTACCTGCAGGGCTAATTAAAACTCCTCAAAAATCATCTAAGTTCAGGTCACGTCTTTCATGGTTATAAATAATTATTTTCGTCAACAAGAGTATTTAGTCCTAGAGTCTAGGGTTTTCAGTCTTTGATACATGTAATAAAAGCCCGCAGGCCATGAGGATGGTTTCGAAAACGTTCCTATTTCATATTTTTATTCTCAAAAACATTTGAAGACATTTCTAGTCCAAAACTCTGTTTTGAACTAGAAACTGTCAATTTTATTTTTTGTACTAATTTTGTATTTGTTCCACCATAAAAAGTTCAAATCAAGCCTCTGGTCTTTGCCGAAGTCAAAATGCCAAAATTCCTGCAAAAATCAAATCATTACATCAGTCCAAAACTCAGAAAAAAACAGTGAAAATCCAAAAGACAGAATTGCATTAAATGATAAACTGCCAAGATTGCCAAACATTACAAAGTGGGTTATGGAGAAAATTTAAATCAAATCTGATTCTTATGAGATATTTTTCAACCTATATAAACCATGGAGGACAAGTCATTTTCACAAATTCCCAAAGCAAAGGTCGAATTGGAGAGTTGAAGGGCGAAAACTTGTTTTCAAAGCCGTGGAAGTCGAAGTGGTAGTGCGCGCGACGCATACAGGTGGCACGCGACGCACACAAGGCGTGCGACGCATTGGGCATCACAGGCCCATGCATTTTTGCACGCAAGCGACGCATACACAGCGCGCGACGCACTGGGCATGCGCGCGGCACGTAGAGTTTCAGGGCCAAAAAATTTTACTCCTTCACCCAGATTCATGCCAAATCACTTCATTTACTTGCAAGTAAGTTGTTCATGCCTGCTTAGTGACTCATGAACATGCTGTGGTGTTTTGAAAGTGGAGAAAACAAGTGTTTGATGTGGTGAAATGTAAACCCTATGCTCATTGCCAAAATCACTCCATAGGGTTTTGAAGGACATGTTAATGATATTGTGGGGGTTTCCAAACTTGTGTTATTGATACATATGTCCATGCTCTCTATTATTATTGGTGTCATCGCTTATTGTTTACCATAGCCTCACGCTCTCTCTCTCCTATTCAAATCACTGTTGTCATTACCATTGTCATTGTCACACTGTTTATCATTTATATTGGAACACAGTCCCATATTCACTATTTCCATTCTCCATTGACAAAGCCTAACTATCATTGCAAGGGTTGTACACTACATTATACTCCTTCCTACTCACTTGTCAAAATCCCCATGTAGTCAAAGCAGTGACTGTTTTCCATTCAAACTTATTTGACAATACCTTTTTCATTATGGTTTTCCTATAGCACCTTGATACACATGTGACACATTTGGGATTTGAGCATGCACTGAAACTCTTGTTTTTCACCATACCTATATCAGCATATATTTTGCAAACATCTTGATTTCAGTGCCATGTCAGAGACGGATTTAGTTTATGAGCAGGAGTATGACAGTGATTCCACAGCAGAGGTTAATGTGCCACGGAAGTCTCACAAAAGTGGCAAAAGTGGTAGGCATGTCAGGGAGGAGCCTACTTCTTTGGCTCAATTGCAAGCTTGCCCGCTTGCAATGGATTTTTTTCAAAGACGGGCCATAGCCTGGGGTGACGCGAGATGATTTCAAAACCCAACATCATCATGAGCTAGCTCGTTTATTTGTTCTACATTTACATGATGGCCATGTAAACCTTGCCCGAGTTAACTTCATTCGTCACCGTAGACCATTACTCGACCCACCGGGATACCAAACATAGGAGAGGAATGGAAAATGACAACAAATACGTAAATCCTACTATGAGCCATACATCAAACCCGGGTATATGAGGCATCAGCAGGTATTTCTCCCATTCGTATTTCAAGGTTGAGTTTCAGACCATCGATGAAACTCATCATTTGATATTTCACAGGAAAGGGCAGATTCTCGCGCCTCTATGCATACCATATCCGTTTGTTGATGCATTTCACGAGGGTACGTATGATGAGCATTCCATACTTCATGTATCGCAACATAGAGCGCATGACATTTCAGACAAACAAGAAGACCTCAAAGACAGCCAGCTGCCAGCTGATATATCATTACGCGCCGATCAAAATCATGGTACATCAGCTCACACTACAGTAAGCACGCATGGATGAGTTCATCTCCGTGACTACTTTGCAGCACCATAGCCACCTCCCCGAGGTAGTTCATGATGAGGAGAGCCTTCACAACATTTGATATCTCCGAGATCGAGCATATCGCTGTCTAAATCAGGCACAACAGGCCAATGTGGCCTTATTCTTTGGCAGCCACATGACGAGTATTATCTCCACATGGTGTGGAAGGGGCCCGCCTTTTCATCGCCATCTGTGCATAGGTTCAGATAGAGGCAAGAGGCCTATGCACGATGAGGGCCCTTCGTGAGGCCGAGACACCGACTTTACACTCATCAATGTTGATGTGAGCTCTCCTAGCTCAAATCTCAAAGAGATCATCCAGAGCAACCAAGGCCGAGATTGACATGCCGAATGAGAAGTTGCGAGATCTCAAAGTACGATAAACTACCCGGAGCAAATAATGAACAAGCCTAGAGGATCAGCACACACTTGTAGAGCTGCAGCGAATCCGTGAAGATCGACAATTGGCCCGGAAGAGACCTGGTGACATGACACCAATTGAGCGAGAGACCGAACTCATGCATGTTAACATTCATCTGGAGAAGTTGTTGGAAAAGGCCAATAGAGACAAAGACATGCTCCGTCATATGAAAGGTCATTATTGGGCCTGCATGCACGTCTGCAAAGCAAAAATGAAGAGTCTGAAGAGGAGGTTGAGCAGAGCACTGAAACGGCGAAAGAGGCCTGATCCGCTCCGGATTTTGGCCGAGGGTTCATAGGCTGAGCGTGGTTTGATGTTGCCTTGAGTTTTACCTTATTTCAACCTAAGGTAGATTTGAGCGCTAACAAGACCAAAAGCAATGATGAAGGTAAGATTGAAAGGCACAAGGCTAGACTTGTTTTCAAAGGCTACAAGCAGCAACAAGGGAGATACTATGAGGAAACTTTTGCACGAGTTGCAAGAATGGAAACAGTAAGAGCAGTTTGTCCATAGCATCACAACATAAGTGGAAATTTTACCAAATGGATGTGAAATCAGCATTCCTAAATGGATTATTCATGGAAGAGGTTTATGTTGAACAACCTTTGGGCTATGAGAAAGCAGGCCAAGAGCACAAAGTATGCAGATTGAAGAAAGCTATGTATGGGCTGAAACAAGCACCAAGAGCATGGTACAGTAGGATAGATGCCTATCTACTGGAAAATGGGTTTGAGAAATGTGAAGGAGAATCCATAGTATACATCAAGGAGAAAGATGGTAAGATTCTCATTGTTTTTTTGTGTGTTGATGATGTGATATTTACAGGTAATGATGCTTACCTCATTGAAAATTTTACAACGGTCATGAAGGATGAATTTGAGATGACTGATATGGGATTGCTGAAATACTTCTTAGGAATAGAAGTAGAGAAAAATGAAAATAAGATTTTTATCTCTCAAACCAAATATGTAAATGAAGTTTTGGAAAGATTTAACATGCAGGATTGCAAAGCAGTAATTAATCCTATAGTAATGGGATTGAAGTTGAGAAAAGAAGACAACAGTAAGGATTTTGATCCAAGTTTGTATAAGAGCATAGTTGGCAGCCTCATGTATTTTACTGCAACTAGGCCAGATATTATGCATGATGTAAGTTTAATTTCCATATTTACGGAAAGGACAAAGGAGAAACATTGGCAAGCAGCAAAAATAATTCTGAGGTATGTGAAAGGAACAAATAGGTATGAAATTTTATACACCACTTCAGAAAATTTTGAATTAATTGGTTATATTGATAGTGATTAGGCTGGAAGTATAGATGACATAAAAGCACCACTGGATATGTTTTTCATATGATATCAGGAGCCATTTCATGGGCTTCTAAGAAATAGCCAATTGTGGCTTTATTAGCAGTAGAGGCAGAGTATGTGACAATAACAAAAGCAGCATGCCAAGCAGTATGGATGAGAAGAATGTTGAGAAGTTTGTGTCATGAACAGGTAAAAGGCACAACAATTTACTCTGATAATAGCTCAGAAATAGCATTATCAAAGAATTCAGCGTTTCACAAAAGAACGAAGCACATTGATGCTAAGTATCACTACATCAGAGAGTTAGTGAGCAATGGAGAAATTGTTCTGAAGCATTGTAGAACATAAGAGCAGTTTGCTGATATTTTAACAAAACCATTGGGTAGAAGAGTTTTAATTATTTGAGAAAATATCTGCGTATGCAAGAAAATATAGAAGTTTTATTTAAGGGGGAGTGTTGAAATATTAAATTCAACTAGCGCACAAACAAAAGGAGGACAACATGTTTATTGGTGATAGGAAATCTGAAGGACGATCGCAACAACAAATCTCCAGTTGCAATTTTCACTCCACGAAACCCAGCACTCAAATCCATGTTTATTATCTGCAACACCAGCCACATTGAATTCTCCACCAACCTCATTGATCGCACAACAACACCATTCCGGGGGGCAGCAAGCTTGAGCTGCAAAGGGGAGTGATGACCCACCGAAGGAGGTGACGTCACCTTCCTCTGGACTGATCAGAAGAGCTCCATGGTGACAAAGAAATTGACTCTTAGCAATGATTGTGTTGTAAATGCTAGAAGGTAGAGAGCAGTAAAAGAGTGCCATTTTGGAGACATAGAGTAGATTTTGAATACTATGTGTGTAGTAGTTGAAACTTTTTTTATGAAAAGCTAGAACAACAGTTCTTTGCTTGTATTGTAATAGCTTTTAAGTTTAATGAAAGTTTTTTTTTGCATCTCTGTCCAGCAATTTTAAATTGAATCTCTGTGTTGAGAAGAGGAATTTTTTTATTCCTCTGTTTGTTCGGAATTGTTCAGAAATTCCAACAAAGATAAGGCTTACAATGCAACATATAAGGATGCTACATAATATTAAGAGTTCCAAGGCTTTTTTGTTCAAACATGTAATATTCCAAAATTTTCACATAATATTTGGAATATTAGAGTTCTTAATTTTCTTAATGAATTAAGTAAATAAAAGGGTGGAGGGACCCATAATCCTCAAAGATGAATAAAATCTACTTTTTATGTGTGTAAGTGGATATTCTAAATCTAGATCTAAAATCATGGAGTAGTGGAGCAACTCCATTAATGGAGACCATGTCTCATTTATGAGATAGATTATGGAGGATGAAACAGTCAAATAAGATCATGGATCTTAAATGCAAAATCATGAGGATCTTTGATAAGGTCAACTCAGATCATAGTGCATTCAAAGAAGATCATAAATCACTTACATTAAGATAGTGGAGGAAGTGATGCATTTAATGCACACATGATGGAGAGGGTGATCACCCCATGTGAACATGATGGAGGACATGGAGAAACAACACATTCAACCATAGAGACTTATGTCCACATGCACAACGCAGTTTTGGAGTGGGCCTAGGCTATGGAAGGCTCATATATATATATATATAATGAAGGTGAAGGCACAAGGGAAGGCATGATTTGGATTATTCATTTCTTGATCTATTTAGATGTACATTTGTCTTATGACATTTCTATGCAGGCTTGGGTTGTTTGGCAGAGTTTGCAATGCTATTTAGCACAGGGTGTTCCTGAGCGGGAATCCCACCTCTTTCATTGAGTAGCTATTTAAAGAGGGTTGTACTTCATTCCTTATGAGGAATCGGTGCCATCTCCATGAGGTTGTTTCTAGCATTCAACTAGGAAACCGGTGCAGGATTCATCCTACCACTTTGTTCTTCACATTCATCATTTCAGGAGCAGTAGATCTATATCAGGCAGTCAAGCCATTGGGTTTTACCTCCATGCAACAGGAGTCCCTTCAAGGATTGCGCAACCCAGTCCTGTAGATCTATTGGAGGAAGGAAGTTTCCATTATTTCAGCTAGAAATCCTATGAGGGATCATCTCCTTACATTGGATCTATTGTTTCCATCACTCAGGAGTTGATTTGACACATCTAGCAGTAGGCTATTGAGCCTCCCTCTCTGACAGCACAATTTTATGAAGTTGTCGTTCATGCAGCAGCTATTTTCAGTGGAGGAGATTGGAGGAGCTAGATCTTGAGATTTTAGCCCAAGGATCTAGAGAAGGGATCAACCCTTATTGCATATATCTGATTATGCATCATTGCAACCATCTTATCGTCAGATCTATCTTCATATTTTCATTCCCAGCATCATATATATGAAGCCCTAAGTGGGAGGTTTTCTTAGATTGACAGATCTAAGAAACCCTTTCTGGGTTATCTTGGGAATCCATCATTGAGCCTTGATATACATTGTCAGCATCATCGGAGCTCCCATTATACCTAGATCTGACTTTATATCTTTCAGGCAGTTGCAGTCCCAACAATTGCGGTAGGGCCAATGCAGTTTACCTTCCAGCAGTTTAGAAGTTACACAGCCCCTCTTGTGGGATCACTATAGGGTCATTCCAAGCCATCCCTTTGGCTTGAGTGTCTCATATTTTGAGCACTGTTGTACTTGATTTTTCACCTCCTATATAATAAAATGGCTCAGTTATTTCTATGCACTCTGATGTGTATTTAGTCTTATTATTTACTTTGCTGCAATTCTTATATTTTGTTTCATTATTACTGCATTCTCCCTTTTGGGATATTGAAAAACATCAACAACCCTCTCCCAAACATAACTGGAGGAATTGAACCTTGAAAAAACTTTTAATACCAAGTTAAGGTTTTCCAATACACCAAAACCCATACACATTAGAAAATATCACAACCCTTACCATAACACTGAGTGGGTGGTTAGTACCATGTTCCAAGGTTAGTAAATATCACAACCCTTACCATAACATTGAGTGGTGGTTAGTACCATGTTCCGAAGGTTTTGATTATCGTTGAGGTCAGTATGACAATTACTCCAATAAAACATCATTATGAAGAAAGGAAACTACAAAAAAAAAAACAAATTTAAAAATTTGTAAAATCCGAGAAAACAAAATAATTAATAGATTTTACACATTTAGGTGTTTTAATAATAATAATTTTGATGAAAACTAAACACAAAGGCGATCTGGTAAAAAAAATGCAACCCTTATTTCAATTAATACTTAAAAACTATACATGTCCTAATACAATCAAATAATGGAGCCACTGCCTCAATATACATACATGGTTGCTCAATGCATAAGAAATCAAAGGCACTGAAGCACAATTGTGGACCCCAGATGGATCCACGAGACAAATGACACCCACGGGGTTTTTGTCCCAAGGCATTGAAGCACAATTATGGACCATGGATGGATCCATGAGACAAATGACACCCACGGGGTTTTTGTCCCGGGGATCAAACTAGAAGTGGCATCACCAAGTTCTTGACAAACACAATATGATGACAAACTCCAAATAATCACTCTCTAGAAAAATTATTTTATTGTTTTATCCCGAAAATCAAAGATAAATACCATGGGCCGATACTATGGGCACTATGGGTAAATGCCATGATAAATACTATGAGCAAATTCCATCCACTTTAATTCCATCCACTTTAATTTAATATTACAAAATTAAATTAAATCCTAATAATATTAATGATGATAATAGTGCCAAACCAAATACAATTTAGATGTCCTTTAACTATATAAAAAAAAAGAAAATATTACAAAATTAAATTAAATCCTAATAATATTAATGATGATAATAGTGCCAAACCAAATACAATTTAGATGTCCTTTGTTGGCATTTTAAAAAACATGAAAATATATGTTATCAATAGTAATTAAATTTACTACTATTTGTAAATCATGATTATTAATATGATACATGATGTTGCATTTTTGGGAAAAATCCTTTGAAAATATATTTGTGAAAACAATTATTAATATGTTGAATATTTTTTTCAGTTTCATAAATCATGATTATTAATATGACACATGATGTTGATTTTTGGGAAAAATCCTTTGAAAATATATTCGTGAAAACAATTATTAATATGTTGAATATTTTTTTGAGTTTCATATTTATGAATATGCTTAAAAAATGTAGTATGCCTAACTGCATTTATCATGTGACAAAAATTCACACCTTCCAAATTTATAATAGATTTAAAATTGAGATAAATGAACCTTATTATATTTTTAAATTTGAATTATATTTTTATGATATAAAAATTCAAACTTTCTAAATTTATGATAAATTTAAAATTGAGATAAATGAACCTTATTATATTTTTAAATTTGAATTACATTTTATGATATTAAAAATAAGTGAAATTTTAAGTAAAAAATTATAATATAAAAATAAAAAACGTAAAATAACATAGATATTTCATTAATTATAATTATAATTTGAGTTTAGTTGGGTTGGTGCTTGGGAGCTTTCCCATTCTCATTTCACTACAATCATACACTTGGGGCGAGTCGCACCGGTCCTTGCCAGCAATACTGTGTGACTATGCGACTGCTGGATTGGAGGAGGCTCAGTCACATCATATTTCCTGAGCTATTTCAGCATTGCACATGAACTGTTGTCGAGAGATTTTTGGAACGAGTTCCAATGTTTTCGTAGATGTTCAAGTTCACAGCAATGAAGTCACTTGTTTTCTCAGCAATTTCTAAATGGTAAGGAAGAGCTTTAAGTTCCTTACTATTCCACTCATCTCAGAGGGCAGCACAGAGGATAGGGACAGTGGGCAGAGCAGCAAGGGCAGGGACAGTGGGAAAAGTAGCAAGTTTTCAGTGGTTAGACCAAAAGATATTGAAGGGTTAAGCATAGAAAAAAGGATCAGTTTTGGGCAGAGAATTTTATTTCCCTTAATATCATCATGATAATGGGACAAGAAACTTTAGAACCCATGGAAACAAATGATATAGGGCAACTAAAAATTGCCTCATCAGCCAAAACTGGGAAGTGGGTTTGGGTCAATGCCAAAAAATTATTGAGGCATTTTAAATTGGAGACTAGCTCGTCTAAAATGGGAGAAGACAAGGAAAAAAATGTCTCAAATGGAAAGTACTCTTCGCAAAAAAAAAAAATTCAAACATGTCTTCTTTGCAAGCATGTGGCAACAAGTCCAAAGGAAAAAGAAAGTCATTGATGATTATGCTTTATATAGTCCCACATTCACACCTCTCACTTGGTCATCTGATCTTTATGTGAAGGAAATTTTAAATGTAAAAGAAAGGTTGGAAGTAGTAGAAGCAAAAGAGCTGGAAAGAGATTGTACAATCCATATAATAAAAATTGAAAACCAGGCTTTAACAGAGAACAACAAATTTTTGAAGGAACAAGTGTCATTACTGCAAGAAGCTCTCCGAATAGGGAAAACAAAATGGCAATGCATGAAAGCGGAGGTGAAATACATGAAGAAATTTTTAGTGGAGAATACAAAGGTGACGAATGTGAAGCCATCCCAAGATAAGGGGAAAGCAGTTGCCCAAATAGACAACAATGAAGAAACATCAAGAGAAGGAAGGAAAGGAGATTCTGCAAAACTCCCCAAAACCCGGGCTCAAGTTATTAGCAATTCTTCTAAGAGGGAAGGAGAAACGAACATTCAGGTTAACAACATGCAAGATAGAGAAATCAAGGAAAGACTGGATAGAGAAACAAACATAATTATTAAAGGGGTGAAATATTATGGGAAAAATGAATGTACTCTTGACCTAGCAAAATACTTATTGAAAGACAAGCTACAATGGCAAGGACAAATATGTCAAGCATGGAGAGTAGGTAAGATTAAGGGTGAGAGATTCGAGCCCATAAAATTCATCATGCCCAACTTGCATGATAAAGATATCATTCTAAGCAAGAAGAAGCTCTTGAGGGGTTCTCGGTTTTTCTAGAAGAAGATTTAACTATAAGACAACAAGAGGAAAGGAGGGACGAAATGAAAAAAGTTAGGGTAGAAAGAGATGAGGGAAAAATAGCATGGATTTATAAAGGTAAAGCCATGATAGTGCAATTTGGACCTCCTTCCAAAAAAAGGCAACAAAATGATAGCAAATAAGAGGCAACAAACTCTTCAGAAAGAAATGAGGAAGCAAGGTCAGTATGGGCAAGCAGGGACAAATACTCAACTGTGAGTCTTGCATGTAAAAACAAATAGCAATCAAGTCTTACCTAGGTTTCCTTAAGATTATTTTGTTGGAACTACAGGGGTTACCCATGGAGACGAGGACATGGGTTAGGGCCTATTGCTTAAGGTAGAGACATAATTTGCCTCATAGAAACACATGAGCATGAAGGGTGCAAGACACCTTTGTTTGAAGGGTACTGGAAGATAGCAGTGTGGAACAAGGCAGCAAGGAATGGCAAAGGGCACAGGGGTATCATGGTATTAGTAAGAGAAAAATAAGGTCGTTTCATTCAGCTAGAAAAAGAAGACCCAAATAAGCAATTTGTCTCGCTTAAAATATCAGAAAATGGAAATCACATCATAATTGCAGCATGTTGTTGTGCACCACAAGTTTCAAAAATCTACAGAAGTAGAGGGCTTGACCACAAAGATCCCTTTGCAGCCCTAAAAATAGATATTGTAATATATTCTCAGCTAGGTGAAGTCCATATAGTGGGGGATTTTATTGCTAGAACTGCAGGTGAACAAGCTAGCATTCTTTGTAGTAAAAAATATAGTGACCCTATCTGGCTTACATAAGAGAGTAATCATCAGTGGGAACGAATTTCAGAGGATAAAGGCTACAATCTCTTTGGAGAATAATTTCTTACATTATGTGGGGCTTTCAATTTAGTCATTTGTAATGGTTTGACTAGATGGGAAAAGTCTGGTAATTTCACTTGCAATACTTACAATGGAGCAAGTGTAGTAGATTATGTAATTCGCTCGCATAGTTTGTGTGAGAAAATGGAGGAAGTGTTGATTGGAGATCAAATTTTGGACTTAAAATTAGATCACAGGCAAATTTATTTAAGTTTCTCTTGGACCGGAAATAAGCAATTAGGGTCAAAAACTTAGTGTGTTCAAAAAAATCCCCCAAAGGGAAAAATTCTTTTGACTCCAAAGAATTGTAATACCTTCAAAATAACGTTAGAGAGGCTCTTCAAGAAGGAGGAAATCTCATTTCATGGCCTTCATAGTCACGGATTAACACATTTAATTCAAAGCACACTTGCTGAGTGCAAAAGAGAAAAAATTAAGAAATCTGAAAAAAATTGTTTTCCAGTTAATGCTCGGTTTGATGAGGAATGCAAAAAGGAAGGAATCAGACATGGATAACATAAAGCTCAAAGCTTACAAGCAGATAATAGAAAAGAAAAAGGTAGAGTTCATGGTTTCAAGGAGAGAAGAAATAATCTTCCTCGGGAAAAATAACCCCAAATTATTCTGGAAGGAGTCCAACCAAAAAAGGTGCAAACTGAAAACAACATTATAGCTTCTAAATGGTTTGACAATGCAAGACAACTTTATGAGCAGGATCCCAAGGTTGACCCTCCTCCCTTGGTCAACACAGACACAAAACTCTTCACAGTGCAAGAGGTAGAGATGGGTATCAAGAAGTTGGGTGCTGGAAAAACAAAAGACTTAGATGAACTCCAAGCTGAGTATCTAAAGTGGGGCTTAAAAATTCTTTCACCTCACATCAAAAAAAAATTCAACATCATCATACAGCAGGGGTTCCCCACAGATTTGACAACTAGTATGGCAATACCTCTTCTCAAGAGTGGTGATGTCAATAATCCCAATTATTGGGATGGTTGTAGAAAGAAAATAACTTTAGGGGGTTGGAAAGCATTTTATGCTCTTAAAAATAGGTGTAGAGAGGCAGAGTTGTGGGACTAGAAAACCACTCTAACTCTTTTTGGGCTTCTAGTGATTGCGGTGATTCTCTGCGGTTGTGAACTGTGGGCCAGTAGCACAACCGAGATGCAGTGGAAACAAATTGAGAAAATTCAGAAGTGTTTGATTACAAACAAATTCAAAATTAAAAGTGTAGTTCCTTATGCTATCTTGTTAAGTGAAACAGGTGATGCTCCTATTGAAGCAATTGCTATGGTGCGAGTCATAAGGTATCTGAAAAAAAACTGAGCAAATGGAAGAGGGTATATGGCCTAAGGGTGTGTTTAGTGACAGATTGTGCAAAAGAAAGAAGAATTGGATGCGGAAAAATAAAAAATGGTTTAGTAAATGGGGTATTTTCTTGAGCATGTGTCCTAAAAACAGTAAAAAAATAAAAACTTTTATTGTGGATAAGTTCCACAAACGTACTTGGGAGAAAGAGATAGGGAGAAAGAAGAAGTACTACATTGAAGAGTTTAACCCCATGCATAACCATCAATAAAAGGCGTACATAGGGGCTAATATTTTTTGGAGATCTAAAATTCTTATTTCTCAATTAAGAACTAATTCTCATAAACTCCATTGTGAAATAGGGCGCTCGAAAAGGCCAAAAGAAATGTGGGAGGAAAGAGTATGTATTTTTTTGTCCTCCGGAAAAGTGGAAACAGAAAAACATTTCATTTTAGAATGTGAGGCCTTTAAAGATAGCAGGGCAAACTATGCAGGTATTCTCGCAGCTAGTTCTTGGGATAATCTATGCAGTGAAGAGTTTGTCGATAAGCTTGGAGTGGTTATTGTAAAACTTCACAGGAAAAGGGCTAAATACAAGAGCAAGATAGAAAAGCAATCTGTCCCATAGGCTATTTTTAGCCTCGCAGACATTAAAAAATACTTTCTTTCTTTCTTTCTTTAATAATAAATGACGATACATTTTCATGATCAAAATGATTAAAACCATCGATTCTGATGGTTGCCACTCACGCAACTCTCTCCCGACCATACGACGCCCACTCAGCTGTAATTTCTCCACTTCCTCTCTTCCTTTTGTTCCCCATGTGATCTTCTATGACCGATCCGCTCTCTGAATTGGAAGCAAAGGCAACGGGAAAATTAAGGATAGCCCTCGCTCCGCGATGTTGAAACATTAAACTTCAACTGCACTGTGCAGGAGAGTCGAAGGACAAAAGCTTGAATGCTGATGGGAATTCGAAGGCTGCAATAGCAACAGAGAAGTTTGTTGAGTGCACTCCATCGCACACATTTAAAACTCTTCAAGTTTATTTTTGTTAATGGCCGTAGGCCTGTTTTAGTGTTTTGGTGTGCGCAACTCTCCATCCCTGCAATTAAACACAATAGCAACCGCATTTAAAGTCTCACCAAACGATGTATTCACCCCCATTTTGTTTTAAATTTTTAAAATTTCCCATGTCACTGAGGTCCCCATAGAAGCCAATCAAAAGGCTATTGCATAGCCTTGGAGCCCAGTCAGCACAATCTTAATTCAGACCTGATAAGCACTAATCAAATCCTGTTAAATTACTTTGAAATCCACGTGGGGTCCACCACCATCCAATAGGAGAGCGATTGCATAGGTCTGATGCCCAGTCAGCAGAAGGGAAATTGGAATGCGAAATTTTTATCAAATGGAGTTTAATTTATGTTTTTAAAGTCCGCGAAAAGGAGTTGTGTAAAGTTTTCTTTTATACTTTACATTAGTTTCATGTGTTGAATTTTGTTTTTTTTTTTTTTAATTTCACTGCGTATGTTTTTATTTTAGGATATATGTATAAGTCCTAATATATATATTATAAACTTAGAAAGTTTACAATATATATAAAAATAGTTTTTGTTTTAATTTTTTTTAAAAGGAGTTTGTAATGAAGTAAAATGCCCAAAGGCAAAAAGGAATATGTGTAATGAGAAAAAGTAGTGATACTGCAAAATAGTATATATGCTGTGTGCAATTAAATAAAAAAATTAACTATGGCTATGCATTTTTTTAAAAAGGAGACAATGTGTTAAAAAAAAAAAAAACACAGAAATGAGACTCTGTATTAAAAAAATAGAGCAGTAAAATGTTTCTGTGACTATATTGTAATTTCAGAAGGTAGAAAACAAATTTTTTATTGTGTGTATTTTTTTTTGGAGATAGAGAACAGAGTTGTGAAAAAAAAAACTGTGAGCAGCCATTTGAAAATTTTGTGAAACCAGAACATCTGCAGTTCTGAGGAAAGCCTTTATTTTGTAACGAAGTTTATGCTTAATGAAATAGATGTGATTCTATCTCATCTCTGTCCAATTTTTTTTTGCAAATCTATGTGCTGCAAAGAAGAATTGTATTTCCTCTGTTTGTTTTGGAATCATTCAGAAATTCGAACAAGAATATTCTGAAGGTGTCGCAGTCATATGCAAGAAGAGCCTTTAAGATGGTCATGAAAGTGCCGAGCCAAACCCTGGCCCCTTTCGCGGGGACCCTGATTTTAGCTGTAAATTTACCACACGGCCGCTTTTTGACTCCTCTGTGGTAGCTACCGTTTCTCGTCTCTCCACTCTCCTCTTCTTATAACTGAGGATACAACAGCAGAAGAAGAGGAGTGTTGTCGGGTAAATTTATCAAAATACGAAAAATAATAGATATATTCCACTTCAGACTTTTCCATTGAAGTCGCCGCGCCATCCATTACCATTAACCACCTCTTAATTTGGTTTGAAAAGAACATTAAAATGTTGAAAAGAGGCATGGTACATAGAATATATGCTCATTGGCTAATAGCATAGTTTAATAAAAAATAAATTCATTTTTTTTTTTTTACCAAATTACTAACTATACTCTATTTATGCAAAATCAAAGATATATGCAATTATATGGACACTTATTACATGTTCCCCATTAATAGTCTGATTTGAATAGAATTATTGGGCGGCCAAAGTTTAAGGGAAAGTGAATCACGTGATGTTACCATCATTGCGGTGAAAATTATACATGGCCATGTTCAAACCAGCCCATTCAATATATTTGACAATGGAACTTCTCAATGCCTCGATGCCAATTAGAAGATCATATTGTACCAAGTAGGATCGGGATGGGAGTGGGCAATGTAAATATATCTACAATTGTGAAAGACATTCCCGAGAAATTTGTGTACAAGACTCACATTTAGAAACCAAATTTGCATCATAAAAGTTCTATACAGATATCAGAGATGCACCATGTCAGTTTTGGTATAGATGATGGTGCAGCTAAATGATAGTGCAATAAGACCCCGATTCGTGCACCAATAAAAACAACAAAAAATAAAAATTAAAGAAAATAAAAATTTCCTAATATCTACATCACAGATTGCTACATTAATTTTTAGTGAACCAAAAAAAAGTTAAAGTTCAATTCACATTGGAATATGTGATACCCTGCTGCCACAAGGATAATAACTAAACACTGACGTAACATTTTATTTGTATATTAATTGAAATTTAAGGCACCTTCGCACAATGAAAATTTCAGCACATTGATTTACGCAGAGGTTTTCATTGTGCAGAGGTGCTGAGCACTACAACATAAAGGGGGTTTTAAGACAATATTTAAGATAAATTTTGGGTAAATTTTCTTAATTTGAGACAAAAGAAAACTTGTGTATTGTCTTAAATATTCTCTTTAAGAAGGCGTCTCAAATTAAATTGTCTTGAAATATTGTCTCTATAAAGACAATAAATAACACAAGCATTTTTGTCTCTCCAAAGACAATTTCACTCTTGTCTCTCCAAAGACAGTTTCATTTATTGTCTCTCCAAAGACAATAGTTGGAATTAAAGACATATTGTCTTTATGGAGACAATGTTTTTAATCCTATCTATTGTCTCTCTGGAGACAATATAACACAATGAATTCGGAAAAATATCTCACCATTAAAATAAATAAATACAAAATATTTAATTAAAAAAATATACAATATCATTGAATAATTCATGTTAGGGTATAGTGGAATCGAACCACTAACTTCCTGCATAGCAGGTGCTCTTCCATTGAGCTAGCACCTTTTAAAGAATTATGTGAGGAGTTATGGCAGTGCTTGAAATTGTATAATAAGCATTGATTTTTAAAAAATGTTCAACACATAATGGCATAATCATTGTAAAATATATAATCATGCAAGCCCCTATTTTTAACTTAGTAAAAAAATAACTCAATGGAGTTAGTTCACTGTGACACCCTTGTAGCTTGACTTGCACAAAAAGCTAATAATAAACAATAATCTACAAACAAATTAATCTAGCCATACAAAGAAAATTAACTATAATCAGCACAAGAAATACAACCACAACCCAAAGAGCCACCAGCTTGCTAGTAGGCACTGATCAACATGTATGATCTACTGCCAGCTTCAAATTTCAGACCTTAATAGTCTTGAGTCCATCTAGCCACCTGAATGAATTAAGACAACATAGCCAGAAACAAATAATACTAATTAATATCGTAAGTAAAACTTTCAACAAATAATAGTAAGTAATAGCTTCACTATTTCTTGACAAGTAACTTATACTAGGTAAGTTATTTCTTGATAACTAACTTATAATAGGTATTGTAAGATTTTAGAAAAAGTTGAAGTGAAAAATGTATAAAATATTGTTGCATGTTGCTCATGAAACCGAGGTTGCCATGCTCTTTTGATAGGAAGCTTAATTTTATCCATACAATATTTGGTCGATATGACTGAGACTCGGGCATCATTATCTCCACTGCAACATTTTCAATAAACCAAAAATATATCATATAATCAAATTTTTACTTGTAACATAGAAAAAAATCAAGGTGTTGGAGCATGTCAGCTAAGTTTAGTATGGCAATGCTTGCATACCTATATACCCATATGTGAAGGCCTCCTATGAGTTTTTGATATATGGAGAGCACAGAGTCTGGGGCATCCTTCCAGGTGTCAAAGAGGGTGTAACTACAAAATTTTATGTATGTCATTAATTATTTGTGCCCCAAAAGGTGCAAAGAGAGGCCGATAGGGTATTTAAATTTAAAAAGTTGTATTTTGATTTTCATAATCAAGAAAATAGAAATTGAGACATTTTATATTAAAAAATTTGTACTTTAATCTTCATAATCAAGCAAATAGCAATTACAGCATTAAATTTTAGTTTTTTTGGTATTTTTTTCTTAAGTTTATAATATGTAAGTATATCAGAATTGGCTAACAAAAGCATTTTGGAATGTCATCACAACAACTCGAACATTAAATACTAGACACTCAAAATGGCAATGCCTTCTAAAAATCATGAAAGTAAATTTTAAAGTAGTCTAACTAATAGCTGAGATGATATTTTTTGGGCATCCCTCCCTTGTATATATTTTAATGAAAGGAAACTCGGATATAAATAAGGAATGGGACCTATGATAAACTTTTACTGCACTCATTTTCTTGTTTCTATGGTTGGATCAATTAAACATTTGCATTGAAGACAACTTTATGGTTTGAATAAACATATCTGATAGACTTCCTCATAATACCTTTGCTAGCATAGGATTCATCCATGGGTGTTCACCATATGAAGTGCCAACACAATGAATTACTCCATTATGATCACCATCATGTATGTACAAGAATTGCTTAAAGCTCGATGGTCTTGGATGGAACATGATAAAATTACCTAGCTGTTGCCCTTGAGTGTTTACGCCAAATGACTTTGAAAGGTGCATGTACCAATATATCTTGAGATCAAGTATTATTAAGTAGAAAAAAATGCCATCAATAATGAAAAAGAATAAATAAATACGAATTGTTCACTTGTACAACAATACAGGGTTAGATTATAACATGAATCTTAATATAGTGACTTACTTCTGTTCATTTGTGGCATTGCTTGCATCTGTCCCGAGATACTGAAGCACCTCCATTAGCTGTTTACATGGAAAATTTCCCATCACTTCCTATTTTTCATTTCATGAAGCAAGATTACAAAAAATTATATCAAAGGGCAAGCTACATAAGTAATTTATTCTCACTAACCAACTGTTGAAAGACTGGAATTTGCTTGCTTAGGTTACTCTGCTCCAATTGCAGCACAATTGAAAAGTGTCAAGTGTTGGTACATTCTACTAGTTCCATATAATCACATATATGTCTATATCAGGATCAGTGAAGAAAGAACTATTCGAAATTAATTTTCACAAACATCAACAGCTTATATGGCATACCTTTTGAATTGAAGGAAGTGGCATTAGAGGAAAAAGAACAAGAGAAAGAAATTCATTTAGAGGTTCTAATCGTATCCAGAGCCCAAACATCTATCAATGGTCGCTTCCCTGAAAAAAATTATATAAATTCAAAGAGCCATCCTGCCGAACAAAAATATATAACAATATGCAGGCACCAATAACACTGAATAGTGCTAGTGTATAAATCTTACCATCATTTCCACCAATTGCTAGCAGAAATCGTCGCCCTACAAGAGCCATGACATGACCAGCGAGATCCAGGACTAGGTCCATGCACAACTACCCTGCCAAGGCATCAATTTTTCAAACAACATAGTATAGAATTCCAACAACATACTGGAATTTTCTTCTCTACAAATTTCAGTTGTAGATTTCAATATAAAATTATTACATATGCCACCATGATTTTTTTTGAGTTAGATCAAGGACATGAAGATCTTCTAATGAAAGCCTGCAAGATCAATACCACCCTGCAAATGATGTAATCAACAAAAAGGAAGAGACTAGTTTAGGATCAAGCAAAACCCACACTTCCTGTGAACACACATAACACAGATAAAAGAGACTTTAAAGCACACCTGGATCACAACCATGCTACCAACAATAGTTGTAGAACTTAGTTCTAACACCTATTGTTAATGAAATGCTTCCAGATCATTGTTGGAATCTTCTAAATATTCAACTATTGACAATTTAATTTTATTTTATTTTTTAATTTAGTATTATCAGATTTATATTCCATATGTCTAAATTAAAACCAAGCTTAGAAGAAAAAGGTTAGCACTCACAGATTTGTCTCCTCAATATTCCATAGATGTGGTAGCAGATCCATGGAACTTAAATTGTAGGATAGGATGGTGGGATTTTTTTTTTGTTCCATTTCATTTCATCAGATTCATGTTCCTTATGTTTAAAATTAAAACCAAGCTTAGATGGAAAAAAAAAGTTAAAACAAACTGATTTTTCTTCTCAATATTCCAGAGATGTGGTAGTGCATCCATTTAAATACTAGAATAGGAGGACAGGAATACCAATTTCTCTCTACATAAGTAAATTGTTTTGACCATATGTTTTGATTTTACACATGTCCAGTTCTCTCATTAATAATAATGATTTCAGGCTCAATCCTTTGGGGGAATCACCATTACCCCGTGATGCAACTGCTGTTGGTAGCATGGTTGTGATCCAACTGTGCTTTAAAATCTCTTTTATCTGTGTTATGTTTGTTCACAGGAGGTGTGGATTTTGCTTGATCCTAAACTAGTCTCTTCCTTTTTGTTGATTACATCATTTGTAGGGTGGTATTGGTCATGTAGGGCTTTCATCAGAAGATTTGCATGTCCTTGATCTAACTCAAAAAGAATCACGGTGGCATAGGTAATAATTTTATATTGAAAGCTATAACTGAAATTTTTAGAGAAGAACATTCTAGTATATTGTTGGGTTTCTATAATATGTTGTTTGAAAACTTGATGCCTTGGCAGGGTAGTTGTGCATGGACCCGGTCCTGGATCTCGCTTTGTTCATGTCATGGCTCTTGTAGGGAAAATATTTTTGCTAGAACTTGGTGGAAATGATGGTAATATTTATATGTTGGCACTGTTCAGTGCTATTGGTGCATGCATATTGTTATATATTTTGTTCGGCAGGATGCCTCTTTCAATTTTTATATAATTTGTTTCAAGATAGATCTTGACCCTCATAGGGTGAGTAAAATTTGAAAGTGAGAAGCTATACTCACATTTACCTTGTTCTTAGGTTTTCAAGGACTTTCCAGGTGAAATTCCAGACTAAATAAACTATATATGTTGAGTTATAAAGAAAAACTAAAACAAGAAAGATAAAGAAAAACTAAAATAAGAGAGATAACGTTGAAGTCTCTAGAAACATTCAATACTTAGCAATAAGGATGAATCCTATATTCACAACAAAAAAATAAAATTAACAAGAACTTATATAAAAGAGTCTTCAATTTTCAAATAGGATAAAATTGCAACAGTAGTAGCATCAGCAACAACTCACATACAGAAGCTTAAGCAACAGAACCAGCCTAACAAGTATTGATAGTAACAACAAATGATATGAAAATAATTTTCAATTGTCGAATATAAAACTTCAACAGTACAATTCACATGAAAAAAATCATAAAAAATAGAACCAACTTAACAAATAATGATAATAATTCTAAATAATAGAATATAGTGTAGAGAGAATATACCTGTGGACAGCAGAAGCCTCCCTCTCATCCCATTTCTTTGCTCCTGGAATCAAGGACAACCTTAATTATTTTATTATATTGAAATTTTATAATTCTAAGGTAATAATGACACGAATGAATACTAACTATGTGATCAATTGGACTTAAATAAGGGCAAATAGATACCCACCACAACAGTTCTTGAAGCTTCACTTTCAGTAGCTTCTACATATATCTGTTTCATCAACCAACAATGAGCTATATATGAAAAATAGAAATTTTTGATATCAAGAATAAATTTAGCACCATGACAGAGCATAACAGTTGCATTAGTAAACATGTAAACCCTAATTCCAGCACAGAGAAACCATTTATTACCTGAACAAGACCTATCATCACAAGATATAAGAGGAACAACCTGCTTGCAGAAAACATGGCCATGGCTGAAGTATATACACAGTGAAGCACAATTATATATATATATATATATATTCAAGCTCTAGACACTAATAAGGCAAAGGCTATTTGTATGTCTATATAGATATAGAATGGGTGGGTGATTTCTTCTATGCATGAAATGCAAAGTATGTTGCCTATTTATAGGGAGGAGGATGATATACAATTATCTTTCTACCCTGCATATTATATATACAGAGGCTGGCAATCTTATATTAATACAACATATTATTGCTAGGACTCTTTCCAATGATCTTTACCTAACATAAAATGTTTAGAAAAATCAAGGATGTTCTATTTTTTTTAAAAGGAATATTTTCTTCTCCACTTAAAATGAAGGAAAAATTGTAATAGGAAAATAAATCCCAATTTTGATAGAAACTCCTATCAATAGGAAAAAAAAACAAAACCCTTATATGGTGTGCAATAAAAATACTGATATTTGTGTACTGGGCCAACATGGCCATGCTTTTTAAAACTGTAAGGTTGATTGTTTTGTGCTCAACATTAAAAGTGAGAACCAGATGGTGATGTTTGGCCATGAAAATGAGGAAGCTGGGATCAAGTTAGCTTGTAGCTCCAGCGTGATTGATACAGATGTGGATGCTTCTTCTCCCTATACTTTTTACATCTATCCCTAATGAAAATTAATGGGCACTCCCACAGTATGTTGTAACTGGTGTACTTTTGAGCCCCATTCACCTATCTTTTTGTCGCCCACTACCATTAATAAAACTAGTCTTATCTTATCTTTTGTCGTTCGTTAATAGGAAATGGTACTGCAATATAAAAATAATACTAAATAGCTAGGACTAACTCTCACCAATTTAGATCCTCATCTAGGAGTGAGCACTTAGTGCCTATACTTTATTTTCTATATTTGAGGCTAATTTACATCAAGGAATTACACTGTACAATACAAGTATTTAAGAGACATCTGCTATCAATTCCATCTCAGCAACACCAATCTCAGTTACATACCATGAACCACGTAATCCAAATGTACATCAAGAAATTAAATTGTAAAAAACAAATATTCGAGTGACATGTCCCATCAGTTCCATTTCAGCAAAAACAATCTCAATTATTTACCCTGAACCTTAGATACAGGAACATACTACACAAAAACTTAATTTCATGGACCCAATTCCAAAAACCATCACACCCTAAATTCAAAAAAAACCTAAAACTAGAAAGCCGGACTACTGTTAAGGTAGAAACATGGACATAAAAACCATAATTAACAAATCAAACAAACCCTCCCTTTACAAAAACCATATGGTGTCATGCAAAGGAACAACATGACCACTACAACAGGAGAAGCTAAGGCTGACCTCCCCAAAATTAAATATCTTTAATTTCTCCTTTTAAATTAAATTGGTTTGTAGAGGTGGATGAAACAAACTTCTATGATTTTTATCCTTGTTTTATTAGACTTACTGATGCAATCAGTTTACCCTTCCCCAGTTGAAAATTAAGCAAGTAACTTACAATTGTGACTTGCATAGTCTTGTATTTTTAATCAATTCTATCCCTTTTTGAAATAAATAGTTTTAAATAAACATATATTATTATGGCATAGTTTACAGTTTGTCTATAAAGTCAATGCAATGAAGCAAAATGCTAGAACTATACTAACTATACTAAATGATTTCTTTCATATATGACAACATTTGACATTTTGATTTTTAGCACGGGCTTGGTGAATTGTTTGAGGTCATTTGAACATCATTTTTCTTGCTTTTACTAGTTCCAGAAGCTCAGGTTAGCAAGCTAATAAAATTGTCTCTTTACTCACGAGTCACTGTAGAGCACCAATAAACATGGTACTGAAATATGTACTAGTGGTCAAACGATTGGATATGGTGTTCTTAAATCTTAATTTTCAGAGCTGGACACCGTATATCCTGTAGAAAAGAGATATCTGCATATATTAGTATCAAATTCCAATTGAAATATGAAATCCTTAATTATTTATTTTTGATAATTTATTTACGTAGAGAACTCAGAGTTGCTTACTTTTTTTGAAAGACACAAGATGAGTGCCCTCATATGTTTAGTTAATATTCTTGTGGACAATGAAGACATGGTATGGGAAATTTGGAATTCTTCATACTGTGAAATGCCCCTATACAGTTCCTCAACCTAAGGAGATTGGATTATATCAGGTATTTACCAACTAAGGATGGAGTTAACATGTTCATTCTGGGAAATACCTTTGGACCATAAAAAATTAGCACCAAAAAATGCCTTCTCAATCATGAAGCTATCTCATTCTATCCCCGAGTTGATTACATTTTCTGAAGTACACAAGATGAGTGCCCTCATATGTTTAGTTAATATTCTTGTGGGAAATGAAGTGGTGGTATGGGAAATTTGGAAACATTTCTTCATAATTTGAAATTCCTCTCTACAATTCATCAACCTAAGTAGACTGGAGTATATCAGGTATTTATCAGCTAAGGATGGAGTTAACATGTTCATTCTAGGAAATACCTTTGGACCATCAGAAATTAGGACCAAAAAAATGCCTTTTGAATCATCAGGTTATCTCATTCTATCCTTTTCTGAGGGACAATATAAATATAGTATCTTTATTAGTCTAATATATATATTTCTATATGGTCTAATCTTTATCTATGCTTGGAATTTTTCTCAGGGATCAATTCCTACATAGATTAGATTAGTATTGAACCATGATATCTATTGTCATCTATTTAATTAGTTATTTTTTTTTAAGCTTCAGAAAAGTAATTAACTTAGAGTTGCTTAAATTTTATGAAAGATGCAGGATGAATGCTCTTATTTTGTTACAATTATCGTGGATAATGAAGATGTTGTACATGAAAAGTAATTTGAAAACATTTATTGATAATGTGAAATTCCCTTGTACTCTCTGTAAAGCTAACTAGACTGGAAGGGTTAGTTATTTACCAGCTAATGATGGAGTTTAACAAGTTCATATTGGGAATTGCCTCTAGACCGTTTGATAGAAACTAGGATTGGAAAATGTCTTCTCATTTATGAAGTTATGTCAGTTTACTTGGTTTACTAGTCTAATATTTACATTTATATACGGTCATGCTAATGCCATATTAATTTTGATGAAGACCTTGTACAATTCTCGTTTATGATTTACTAATGACTCAAAGAGTTCAAGATAAGATGAGATTTGGGATTCATAAAAATCAAGTTGCAGGGTTGTTACACATTCATTCTCAAGCATTTTATTGAGATTAATTTTCTTTTGAATTTGAGGTTTTATCATGTTCAACTAGGTTTTAGAACCAGACAGATCCTTTGAGAATACATTTCATATCAGTAGAGAAAATAGAAGCTATACACATTCAATGTCATTTACATATTGACATTTGTTCAGCTGTAGTTGCAACAGAATGATTATATAATGTGACACAAGACACATCTTTAAGTTTTAGAAAGTTCATGATATTTTCTGACAGCTTACATACATACTCCATAATAAACAGTGTGTGGCATAGAGATGGCCAGAAACATCCCTAAAGGCCAAAATTATCTCAAACAACTTCTAGTCTAAAGCAATCTATAGAGTTGTGTGCACTGTGTATGTAGTGAATTATAAATCTCATGAAGGATGTGAGAAAGATCATACTCGAAGGCATATGGAGTGGAAGGAAATCACAAGCAAATTGTCTCAAAATATTTTTTTGCTATTTGTTTTCACATGCAAAAAATGGAAAACATGCAAAAACAAATAACACATCTTTGAATTAGAAGAGAAAACATAATTGGTAGTACAGATGTTGTCATGGAGAAAAGGGAAAGGAAGAAGGGAAAAAAGGCAAAAGTAGAAGGGAAGCAATCTACAGAGGTATGTATAACTCAACAGACTCCACAAAGGCTATTTTTGAAAATAGAAAAAGGAAGGAGGAAAAAAGTAGAAGGTAAACAAAAAATACACATCTTTGTAGGGTACACGAAGAGTCCAAAGTGTATTCTCTTTGAATATATATATATGCTTTTGATTTCCTTCCACTCAATGTGCCCTCTAGTGTGATGTTTCTCACAGATTTTGTGGAGTCTTTGTTAAGTTATGCATGCCTATGTAGATTGCTTTAGCCTAGTTTAAGATATTTTGCCCTTGCCCATGATCTTCATCAAATGGTTAGCACAATACAGATGTTGTCTTTGATGAATATCATGGGCAAGGGAAAATGATCTCAAACAACATCTTTAACTAGGCTAAAGCAATCTACATAGGCATGTATAAGTCAAATGCTCCACAAAGTTTGTGAGAAACATCACACCAAAGGGTACATGGAGTGGAAGGAAATCACAAGAAAATTGTCTTGGAGTCTTTGTTATGATGTGGTTGTGTGCTCGTGGCAAAATAAAATTAGGAAAAATCTAGAAGACAAAAGAAAAATACACATTTTTGTAGGGCACAGTGAAGAGTCCAAGGTGTATAGGCTATTTGAATGAGGAAGTAAAAATAATTCTTTGATAAATATTAAATATAATCTACAAGAAGTATCAAACTATATTGTTGTACCATGGCTTATATTAAAATATAATGTAAGAAAGGTCGCAAAAGTAAAGGAAAGAAATCTAAAACATGAAAATATGACCAAACAAACATTAGGTGATGCTGAGGAAGCTAGTGCCAACAAGAAAAATAGTAAAAAATTGGACCAAAGTTCAAGAGAATTCCAAATTCGTATCTACATAAAGAATGATTATGGATTCAAAGTTCCAAGAACTACCTACAACTAGTGAAGAAGTCTGGAAGTCAATTAGCCTACAACAGTCAACTGTATATGCAGTAAGTGTTTCTTTTGAGTATTGAATCACACAAGTCTAACTCATTTCAAGAAGCAAACATAAAGCAAGAGTTGCAGAAAGAAATTCCAGCGGATTATACCGAAATACAGATAAATAAGACTTGGGAGCCTATGTAGACTTTGAAGAAACTTTGCACTTGTTAGATGAATACAATTAGTTAGGCATAGGTGTGAGATTTATTAAGTGGATGTCAAAAGTGCCTTCTAGAATACAACTTTTGCAGAGGAAATGTATATGCATTATAGCTCACATGGACTCAGGCAGGCTCATAGAGCCTTGTATGCAATCATTGATGACTAGTCAAGGATAATTGTTTTGGAAACCTGTCAGATTGTCAAAAGCAAAGTGAAGGATGAAATATTGATTTCATCTTATATGTTGATGGCATCATTTCAGTGAATCCAACTTCCAAGAGTCTGGCATGTACAAAATCTAACTGGACTCTTAAAAATGAGTAACATTCTCTGCATTTTTAGAAAAGAAGAAAAAATTGAACACTTGTTTCTGTAACGACATATTCATATTCTGAAATTTGGTAATCATTGTGAGTATTCAAAAAAACATCGCGAAGCCTGATTTGTTCATACCTGAGATTTAGAGAGAAGAACATGGGAATCCAGCAAGGTGGTAGGGCTGAGACCAGGGGGATGGTCAAATAAGGAGATCTCACCCCACCAGGTGAAGAAACAGACATCAAGAACTTAAACCGAGCTATATTCAATCTGGGTGCATTGAATCCCCCTCGGGTAGCCAATCTCTCTACAAAATTTCCGCCACTAGTCCTCGTAGGTGATTTATGGCCTACCCAAAACCTCTCGTCGGCACCAATCCAGTCGCAAAAACGCTTGAAATACTAAAAGGATCATTATCCTTACCGATCCTACTGCTATTACTGCTGCCATTAAATCCCACGAGTGATGAGGGTTTCAGGTTTTGTTCTTGGCCCTATGGGGTTTCGATTTGCGGTCCGGCGAGAAGCTGAGAGAAGGGCCGGAACTAAAGTCCTCAGCCATCATAGAGGCAATAAGCTTTGTTGGCCTAGCCAAGGGACCCCAATCTGAAACCCCATCAGTTATTTTCTTCGTTACCGCCATAGAATTCGAAGCAGTTTCGCATACAAATCACCCTTTTGAGAATCAGAACCCTAAAGAATGTTTGGACTAAGTCAATATGTATCAAGGGACTAAGTCACTATGTATCAAGCAATTTAGATTAAGTTAATATTTTAAAACACTAATATAAAGATGAATCATGAGAATGAACTGGTAATATAAAGATCATGTGGTTAGTCAAAGGTCAATTATTAAAATAATTCATGTCTTTGAAGTATATAGATTTTCTTTCCACTAATAAAGATGGTAAGAATTTGGCAGAAAATTTAGACATAAGTAGAGTCTACTACAATTCATGGTTTATTCCTGGTGAAACAATGTATTTTAAAGGTTTTTTTTGGTTCATGATCAACTTAAATAGTAAAAAAAAACAAGTAAAGTTGTAAATCAATAAGAATTTTAGCTCTTTTTATCATCATATATCAAGAATTAGAAAGAGGTTTGCTATAAGATTAGATAGTTCTTTAAAATTTATCTAGTGTCACAAAATAAGCTAATATTTTGGTAATGATTTGGTAGAAATTTTAGGCACGAGTAGACTTCTACTATGATCCAAAGCTCATTCATAGTGGAACAATGCTTTTACAAGTTTTGCCAAGTTCTAGGTCAATCCGTATTGTCAAAATTTCATTCTAGTTTTGGATGAATGAGAATCATGACTATCTGTGTTGTCAAATTTTTCTCACTATAGGGAAGTTTACTAGTGTATTAAATGGCTCTATGATATCACCCCTAACTGCCATATTCACAAAGTGGACATGGGTGTTTAATAAACATGTAGTTATGATTGAGATCTTTATTATGCACCTAAGTGTTTACTTAATCAGGCATTGTGCATGGCATGGCATGTTGATACATACTCCAATGCAATTGCATTAGTTTTGTGTCACCATGCAATCATTTTTGCACTAGCGACGAAGTTCCAACACCTACAAAAACAATGGATAATCCTACACAAATATCGAGTTCCCTACGTGGTCATCTCATCTATGATTTAATAAACCCATGGTACTACAATGATCACCAATCAAGTATGACTAGGGGAATTACAAGTCCATGCCAATGTTAATGGTCAACTTGGACTAAGATAATTCCTATGAAAGTGGTGATCAAGTTTGTACATTGTGCTTAAGATAAGGTGCTTATAGTCACTAAGTTAGGGTTGTAGTTACACGGATAAGGTTTTGGTGTTATAATGCAAGGATTATAAGGAATGAGGGCTGTGAAGGCTAAGCATTGTTGGAAATATGGTTTATAAGGTTATGGGTTTTAATTCAAGGATTAGAAGGACTAAGTTTGTAAATATTAGGGATTATTTGAAATATGGGTTATTAGGTTATAGTAGGGGTTTTAGGGTTTAAAAAGAGATAGGGATTATGTTGGAAAAATACTGAGAGGGGGGGTGAATCAGTATTTAGAGCTGACTGAAATTTTTTTAGTTTTCCTTTCTCTTAAAACCATATGCTACATTACTGAATCTAACTTGTATGTCCAGAGATCTTATTATGTCATTACTTAGATCATTGCATCATTCATTCATCATATGTTTAGTAAGAAGTAAGCATGAACAGAAATAACAGAACAAACCATCAAACATAAGAAACACATATGAACACCAGTATTTAAGGTGGAAACCCAATTTGGGAGAAAACCACCGTTGTTGTTATCTCAGTCTTCAATATTTATTATAAGGAAAACTTCTTACAATTTACGCTGGCATAGACGTATACCAGCACGCAGGCACCCACCTGCAGAAAGGCTACAACCTTTTCTCGTTCTCTAGCCACTACTGGAAGGGAGCTCCAACCCCCTGATTTTAACACCAGCTTTTACTGGCAGGATACTTCCACTTTCATACAGAAGGCTTCAACCCTCAGATCCACCAGATTTCTTCAATTTCTTCATCAGACTTCCGTCAGGTCTTCATCATTTCTTTTTGCCAATCATCGTAGAGATTCATCATTTCTATATCATATCCATAGGTGCATCATATATCCAGATATCTCTTAAAGAGATTTATTTATTAACAACCCTTCCACATGCACACCCGAACCATAATGCATTTCTCCTTAGATAGTTTTTCCTTTATCAATACCATGAGTAAAAAACCACTCAACCGCTAATGGTATTCATATTAAAAGTCGAACCAAACCAAATTGAAATCCAAATCTTCATTCTTCCATGCACGAATTGTCCCAAAGGTAATCTTTATCTCCGCCAAATAATACTATAGCCAAGGTTAAGTAATATTAATTGTGCCGCTGATGGTTTTCTTTCTTTTATTGGAATTTTATTTATCAAATTCGTGGAATTTGATAAATAAATAAATATTATTCACAACCTTTGGCAATTAAATATATGATAGAACTTTATATTAATAACCAAGGATTTTATCAAATGGCTTTTAAATAGATCTTTGGTTCCGGCTCCACATTCATAATCGTCGGCTTAATCAATATAATTTAAAATTGGGCCCATTGCTAACGATCGTTTCCATCCGACGGCGAAGATCACATCGCTCAGTCTTCAGATGATCTGACGGTTATCGTTCATTGATGATGCACGGATGATAACGCGCGATGGCGCGTCGTACCTTCGCGCATCTATAGCAAATGAACACCGTCCGATGACCCCTTCCAGATCAACGGCGCTAAACAATTTCGTTGGGCATCCTGGGTCGAACAATAACGCGCGATGGCGCACAGTGATAAGAATTTTTGAGGAGTCGTACAGGGATGCGTGTCGCCCGTTCTATGGAATCGCTCCCCACCTCTTGAATACCACTTGCCCGTCGAGAGAGGTGCGATAAAAACCACTTCCAGCCTTAAACCACATTCACTGTTCATTCGTAAGGTTCCACCCCTCTACTCCAAGTTCCGTCAGCGTTCTTTCGCTAATTCGTTTCTCTGCGTTATCAGTTCATATAACCACGATTACTGTTATACAGCTCTGATGAAATCCTTTCGGACTATTCGTAATTCCAAAGAGTTGTTCCAAAGAAAGTCCGAGTCACCGAGTTCTGTGTTGGTTGCAGGAATTCACAAATTCCTTCATCAAGAACACGTTCATGTATTACACTTGCTCAATTCAATAAAGGCATAGACAATTCCGAGATCAATCCCCAACATTGATCCCAATTTACCTTCAGTCTTATACTCAACGAATGTATATAACTCCACTGTCTACCAGATAGGGATACACCGTCGACCATGTTAGCGTCGGTTCCTCGAACTACATACAGAGCACCATTAATACCCTCATAGGTTTTCTTATGGATTTCAATTATCCTCCATCAGGATGCATACATATGTTCACACATGAATTAATTCCACAAATATCCTTCCTACTGAATTCAATGTGCTCCTTCAGACTGATACTGCTCTCTGTAGATGCACTCTTTCTCTGTTCTTCTCTGCTAACCTTTGTCCTTTGCTAAGTTTCTTTTCTCTGTTCCTAGTTACTATTTCAGATGCCAATTCCGTTGCCACTTCCTTTGCCATCAATGACAATATTTCCAACAGATTAAAGGTTATAAAATTTAGGGTTTATGATGGTCAAATGTAAGGAGATATAATGGTTATAGTATTATGGTTATGGTTTATATGTGTTAAGGAGTATAGTGGTCAGGTGTCAATTATTATGTGTATTACATGTTAGAGAGGTAAATTCTTTTAGAGGACAAGGGTTGTAATCTTTAGGTATTAAGTGTGGCAAGCGTTATAAGGATTGGGTCTTATAAGTTTTATACGTATTAGGGCTTAGGATTAAAGTTCATATGAATTAAAAATAATATAGGTTATATGTTACAGGGACTAAGGACTATAGGGTTGTTGACAGGGAAAAAATTCCACCTTGCCAACAAGGGGGAATTACTCGATTGTAGGTCCCAACTAGACCAGCTTTCGTTTTGAATGGCTAATCCCAACGAGTTTTAAGGATTGTTATAAGGGTTAGGGAATAATGAGTTAATGGTTAAGGGATTAGGGATTAGGGGCTTAGGGGTTAGAGGAATAATGAGATAATGGTTAAGGGATAAGGGATTGGGGGCTTAGGGGTTAGGGGAATTAGGCGTTGTTATGGGTTAGGTGAATAATGAGTTAGTGGTTAAGGGATTAGGGATCAGGGGCTTAGGGGTTAGGGGATTTAACAATTAATGATTTTAGGGGTTAATGGGTTATGGATTAAGCGTTAACGATTTAGGGGTTTAGGGGTTAAGGGGTTAGGGGTCTAGGTGTTAATGGTTTAGGGGTTTAAGGGTTTAGAGGTTTAGGGTTTAGGGGGTTAAATGGGTTAAGGTTTTACGGGTTTAGGGGGTTAAATGGGATAGGATTTGGGAATTAGGGTTTAAGGGGTTAGAGGTTTAGGGTTTACAGGGTTAAATGGGTTAGGGTTTAGGGGTATATGGGGTTAAACGGGTTAGAGGTTAGGAATTAGGGTTTAAGGGGTTATGGGTTAAGGGTTAGGGGTTAGGGGGTTAAATGGGTTAGGGTCAGTTTAGAGGTTTAGGGGGTTAGGGGATTTAGAATTTAAGGATTAGGGTTAGGGGTTAATGGGTTTAGGGTTTAGGGGTTTAAGTGGTTTAGGGTTTTATGGGTTTAGGGGGTTAAATTGGTTAAGGGTTTAGAGGTTTAGGATTTAGGGTGTTAAATGGGTTAGGGGTTTAGAGGTATATGGGGTTAGGGGATTTAGAAGTTAAGGATTTTAGGGGTTAGGGGTTAATGGAGTTAGGGTTTAGGGGGTTAAATGGGTTAGGGGTTTAGGGGGATAAATGGGTTAGGGGTTGGGAATTAGGGTTTAATGGGTTAGGGGTTAGAGTTTTAGGGTTTAGGGGGTTAATTGGGTTAGGGGTTTAGAGGTTTCCCTCTCATGTCCATATTTGTTTAATTTCATGATTAATTACACATTTTTAATGTGTCACTACTTTTTTAATTAGGGTTAAGTTATCATGCAACTGAAGGATCAAATAAAGATCTATTTTCCTCCATCCCTGCCCCAAAACACGTCCTTGCACCCCTCCCTTAGCCAAGGTAACCCTTCCTTATATTCAAGGTGTTACTGATCACTTTTCCACAATTCTATATAAAATGAACACCAAAACCTTATTTGAACCCCATCGACTCCTAAATAAGGAAGCTCGCAATCTCAAGATATGTGGCCTTAGGCTCTGGGGAATTTACCTCCCTTTTACCCACCAGCAATTTGTTGAAGACATTATGCTCTTTTGTCATGTCTCGTTGAAGGAAGAAAAAAACATTAAAGATATACTCCATGTTTTTATGGAAGCCTGTGGCACCCTTATTAATAATGAAAAATTATGCATCTTCTTCTTTAATAAGGCTAGAAATATCAAAACCTTTATGTCGAGAGTGTTGGGGTTTGGTATCAGATATCTTCCCACTAAATACTTGGGCATGCCCCTTGCTGAAATCTCTCTGAAAATTGCTTACTAGAGTAATCTGATCCACAAAATTCAAAGCAAGCTCAACAATTTGACTTTTAGAGGCCTCAATATGGCTCCCCACACCATCCTTGTTAAATTCATCCTATAATCCATCCCCATTTACCAGCTATCTTGAATGGCCACGCTGAAAACAATCTGCAACAAAATGGAGGAAATATTCAAGAAATTACTTTGGGGAGGGGTCCAACAGTTGAAAAAATGGTCCTTGGTAGCATGGTCAAACCTCATCAAACCTAAGATGGAAGGGGGACTAGGCCTTAGAGACCAATTTATTCTCAACCAGGTATTGGGGGCGAAATTATGTTGGATATGGGCATAGGGAGGAACGGGACTGTGGAAGCATATATGGACGAGGAAATATGTCATGCCCAACCGTACAGAGGATATTTTAAGATACCAGGACCCCCCTAAAGGATCGACCATCTAGAATCTAGCAACCCAAAACAGAGATCTTATTTTTTAACATTTATTCTGGGAAATAATGAATGGAAAAACAACTCTCTTTTGGAATGAATCCTAGCAACAGAGGGGAAAATTATTCCCTATATAGGAGTTGAGTGAATAGTTCACTTATGCTATGAACAACAATTATAAAATGGTAAAACCAATAATGGAGGGAAGAGACCATTAATGGTGGATGGAAAAGATGGAAAACATGACAGATTGGCTACATAAATGGATACATTTGAAGGAGATAGAATCAAGAAGTATCACCTTCGAGGAAGGGTCAGACATATTGATATGGGGATATGCTACGAAAGGATTCTTTACAGTTAAGGAAGTTTACATGATAAAAGCAAGATGGGGACAGGAGAATCAACATCAAAACTGGAGGAAAATTTTTGGAGGGAAGTGGTGGTCGAAGGTGACCTACGGGTGAAATCCTGAAGTTGGGAAACACTTTTTGGCAGATGGCTAGAACTTGGGTGAAAATTTTAATTTCTCGTCCGAGGAAATAGTCAACTCAATTTCTCGACTGAGAGTTTTTAAAACTCTCATCCGAGATATTTTTAATGTTTCGCCTAAGAGTTTGATTGGGCTTGACCGGAGTTAAAACACTCTCAGATGAGAGTTAAGTATTTTCTCGTCTGAGATTTTTATGACATAAACTCTCGGGTAAACTCTCATCCTAGAGTTTATAAAACTCTCGTCCTAGAGTTATAAAACTCTCATCCTAGAGTTTATAAAACTTTCATCCTAGAGTTTTAAAACTCTCGTCCTAGAGATGTTTTTAGATGGACAACAACATGGTGGGATTGGACAAGGATATGGGCCGACTAAGGAATCCACAGAGGCGGTATTGAAACCCTAGCCACAAATCTCTTACATTACTATAGCTCATGGTGGTTAAACCCCAGCCAATTTAGTAATTGGAATGGATCCCAAGACTTTTGGAGATGCCAGACAAGCAATAGAATATGGCCGAACATATAAATACTACCAAGAAATCTTCAAGGCTTTTTGCAGATGCCAGACAAACAATAGAATATGGCCAAATGCTAACCCCATTGTCCTACCCCAACGTAGGTTTTTGGAGATGCCATAAAAGTAATAGAAGTTGGACAAAACCTGACCCCATTGTCCTGCCCCAACAACATATGTTGAAGCGGTTAAACCCTGACCCCGTTGTCCTACCCCAACAAAATATGTTGAAGCGAAAGTTGAATTGACTAAACGAAAACATTGCAATCAATGATACAACACTTAATCAAACTAATATATACTAGATTCCTAGATTCAAAACCCTCGCCCTTCAATTTTGAAGTCCCTTGCTCGTCCTTGAGCTTGGCAGCCATGACCCATATTTTCCCTTCAGAAGCTGAGACGTCGTGATCTTCACCGAAAATCTGTGTACCAATTCCACAATCCCAAGTTTTGTCAAACCCTCAGAGCCTTTGGAATCTCTCACCTCGATACCCGCACATTTAAAACCCAAATTCGAACTTTGATTTGAAGCAGAGCTCTGTCGCACTAGTCAGGCCCTCAAAACCGTGCGGGATCCAATGTGATTGGGCATTTCAGATATAAAAACGACGGCTCCCGTGACTTTTTTTGGCCTATTGGCCAGCTAAGGCTTTATGAGGTGCAGAAAACATGCCTCTGATGTGGGAGTCGGGATTTTGGTTGCTGTAGAAGATGGAGACTTCAAATAATATAGAAGGTGATGAATCTGAAAGCATCAAGGCTAGGGATAGGGATTCTGAGTTAGGATATAACCACGCCTTCACCTGTGATGGGTGGGTTGCCTCAGCTAGGGTCAGCTTGCTCGCCTGCATAACATCCCTGCAATATATTCCCTACTCTTGCAATTTTTCTATTACCTTTCTCTTGCAAGTTCGAGGACCATCGGTTCAAGGGCTTCTTAATTACTAATCTTCCTAATTTTTGAAATATGTCTTCGCGCGATTTTTTTGGAGGCGAGGGATTGAACATTTGGAGCCAATCATTAAAAAAAGGCTTCTAAAAGTTTTATTCTAATGAATTTTTTTGGGGGGGGGCGGGGGTTGTCCATCAATGCCTCCAAAAGTTACATTGTCATGACCTTTCAAGGTGATTCAGGGATTCTAAGTTGAGAACAAAAAATACCATGAACAGACAAAGAATCCAATGAGTTGAGGAGCTAAAAAACATACCACCCATAATGAACCTTTTCATCCAAAGATTATTCCATGTTGGGCCACAAAAAAATTGTAAACTATCAATAATATAACTCTCATTATGTTCTTTCAAATTGTTCAAATGAGGTTAGTGCGACAATTACTCCAAAAACCACCCTCAAATGCGTAAATGCTAATTTATAGGAACACCTTCTAGTGATAGCTTGAAGATAAGGCTTACAATGCAACATATAAGGATGTTACTTAAGATTAAGAGTTCTAAGGCTTCTTTATTCAAACATCAACACCTGTCTCCAAAACATAACTGGAGGAATTGAACCATGAAAAAAAATTTAGTACCAAGTTGAGGTTTTCCAATACACCAAAACCCACACACATTAGTAAATATCAAAATCCTTACCATAACATTGAGTGGGTGGTTAGTACCATGTTCCCAAGGTTAGTAAATATCACAACCCTTACCATAACATTGATTGGTGGTTAGTACCATGTTCCCAAGGTGTTAATTATCATGGAGGTGAGTATGAGGTGAGTATGACAATTACTCCGATAAAAAATCATTATGAAGAAAGGAAATTACAAAAAAAAGCAACTTTAAAATTTTAGATCTGACACATTTAGGTGTTTTAATTAAAATGGTTTTGACAAACACTGAACACAAAGGCGATCTAGTAAAAAAATGCAACCCTTATTTCAATTAATTCTTAGAAACTAAACATGCCATAATACAATCAAACAATGGAGCCAGTGCCTCAACATACATACATGGTTGCTCAATGCATAAGAAATCAAAGGCACTGAAGCACAATTGTGGACCCTCAATGGATCCACGAGACAAATAACACGCACGGGGTTTTTGTCCCAAGGCACTGAAGCACAATTGTGGACCCCGAATGGATCCAGGAGACAAATGACACCCACGGGGTTTTTTTCCCGGGGATCAAACTAGAAGTGGCCTCACCAAGTTCTTGAAAAACACAATATGATGACAAACTCTAGATGATCATTCTCTAGAAAATTTATTTTATTATTTTTCCCTGAAAAAGAAAGACAAATACCATGGGCTAATACTATGGAAAAATGCCACTGTAAATACCATGAAGAGATTATGTCCACTTTAACTATATAAAAAAAAATATTACAAAATTAAATTAAATCCTAATAATATTAATAATGATAATGGTGCCAAACCAAATACAATTTAGATGTCCTTTGTTGACAGTGTAAATTTGCTACTATTTGTGAATCATGATTATTAATATGATACATGATGTTGCATTTTTGGGAAAAAACTATTGAAAATATATTTGTGAAAACAATTATTAATATATTGAATATTTTTTGAGTTTCATAAATCATGATTATTAATATGATACGTGATGTTATTTTTGGAAAAAATTTGTGAAAACAATTATTAATATGTTGAATATTTTTTGAGTTTCATATTTATGAATATGTTAAAAAAAATGCATTCTCTCTAACTACATTTATCATGTGACAAAAATTCACACCTTCCAAATTTATAATAGATTTAAAATTGAGATAAATGAACCTTATTATATTTTTAAATTTGAATTATATTTTTATGATATGAAAATTCAAACTTTATAAATTTATAATAAATTTAAAATTGAGATAAATGAACCTTATTATATTTTTAAATTTGAATTTCAAAATTTTAAGTAAACAACTATAATATAAAAATAAAAATCTTAAAATAACATAGATATTTCATTAATTATAATTATAATTTGAGTTTAGGTGGGTTGGTGCTCGGGAGCGTTCCCATTCTCATTTCACTACAATCATACACTTTCATAATCATAATAATAAATGACGATACATTTTCATGATCAAAATGATTAAAACCATCGATTCTGATGGCTGCCACTCACGCAGCTCTCTACCGACCAGATGACGCCCACTCAGCTGTCGTTTCTCCACTTCCTCTCTTTCTTTTGTTCCCCATGTGATCTTCTATGACCGATCCGCTCTCTGAATTGGAAGCAAAGGCGACGGGAAATTATGGATAGCCCTCGCTCCGCGGTGTTGAAATATTAAACTTCAACTGCACCATGCAGGAGAGCCGAAGGACGAAAGCTTCAATGCCGATGGGAATTCAAAGGACGCAACAGCCACAGAGAAGTCTGTTGAGTGCACTCCACCGCACACATTTAAAGCTTTGCAAGTTTATTTTTGTTAATGGCCGTAGGCCTATTTTGGCGTGCGCAACTCTCCATCTTGCAATTAAACACAACAGCAATCGCATTTAAAATCTCACCAAACAATGTATTCACGGCCATTTTGTTTTAAATTTTTTAAATTGCCCACGTCACTAAGGTCCCCACAGCAGCCAATCAAAAAGCTATTGTATAGCCTTGGAGCCCATTCAACACAATCTTAATTCGGACCCGATAAGCGCTTATCAAATCTTGTTAAATTACTTTCAAATCTGCGTGGGGTCTACCACCATTCAATAGGAGAGGGATCACATAGGTCCAATTCTCAGTGAGCAGAGGGGCAATTGGAATGTGAATTTTTTATGAAATGGAATTTAATTTCTGTTTTTAAAGTCCGCTAAAAGGAGTTGTGTAAAGTTTTCTTTTACACTTTACATTAGTTTCATGTGTTTATTTTTGTTTTTTTTTTTAACTTCACAGTGTATGTTTTTATTTTAGGATACACTTTACATTAGTTTCATGTGTTTATTTTTGTTTTTTTTTTTAACTTCACAGTGTATGTTTTTATTTTAGGATATATGTATAAGTCCTAGTATATATATTATTGTTGGAATTTATGAAAATTCCAGAAAAAATCAGAGAGAATAATACTCTCCTCTTTAATATAGAGAATAAAAAAAATTTCTTCACTGGGGACAGAGTTTTTCACTTGAAAACTATTTAATTAATTTAAAAAAAAAACTGTTACAAAATCTCCTCTGACTGAGGAAATACAAAATGTTGGACTGCTTCTAAACACAGTGCCAAACATGCTTCACTGTCTCACAAAAAAAATACTCTGTCTCTCTGTCTAAAAACAAAAACAATGTCTCTGTTTACAACACTACTGTGTTTTTCTCTTTTTCACACTCTGCTGTGCTTTCAAATTAAAACATGACATTACAATGCCTCATGGGATTTTTCACTTTTATATGCTGCACATATAACATAAACACATTACAAAATATATATAAAAAAATCTATTTTAAAACTTAAAACAAATCTATTTAAAAAGGTTGTCGGGCCCACTTTACAGTTCGCACAAGTTTATATAACATATGTTAAAAACATATGTTTATATAATAAAACAAATATAACATAAAAAATTTCATTTGCATGATGAACCAAACAAATACACCGCTGAACTTCAAAACTTATGAACCAAACTTCGTCGAGCAATTTCGCGTAACAAAACTGGGTTGAGTGACGTCATCAAATGTGTGCACGATGGATTATCAAATCCATCTCATAAAACCTCATCGTGTCCGCCAGAGCCCTGTTGACGTGAACGGAGAATGTCACGCGAAAAGCTCTTATCAATTCCGCTGAATAAAATGCATCAAGTCCAGTTTAAAACAATGCAAACAGGCCATTCGAAAAATTTCGATTCCGATGGAGGAACGGACCCGCGATCAAAATATAAACTGCGCTATATAAAAATGGATCGATTTCGCCATTTGGTTCTGTTGTTCGGGCCATGTACAAAACTTAAAACACTTCCGATGCGATTGAAGATTATAATTCTGTGTGGTCTTGTGGACCCGCGGACCTTGGATTAAGGTGGAGGGCGATTTAATATGTATTTCGATTGCAATGAACTCATCGCATCGGAACATAACAAAAGGCTGTGGTTTCAAATGAATCGTTCCGATTGCGATGAATCATAACTCACCACATCAACAAGGCACTGTGGGGACTACTGTTTAGTAAAAAAACGCCCGCGTTGTTTCAAAACAAAAAACAAACGCTCTGTTTCTATTTTAACACTCTGTTTTGAAATACAAAGTACTACAAAAAAAACGAACTGTCTCTTCACAAAAAATAGAAGGCGGTCCTATGTGTAGGCTTTTATAAAATTTCAGCAAGCGGCTCTGAGTATATAATCCTGAAGAAAAAAATGGAAAGCGGCTCTGCACAGGGACAATTGAAAGTAACATTTCAACAATTATAAACTTAGAAAGTTTATAGTATATATAAAAATGGTTTTTGTTTTAATTTTATTTAAAAGGAATTTGTAATGAAGTAAAATGCCCAAAAGTAAAAAGGATTATCTGTAATGTGAAAAAGTAGTGAGACTGAAAAACAGTATATATGTCTTGTGCAATTAAAAAAAAAAAGAAGCAATTGTGGCTGTGCATTTTTTTTTAAAAGTAGATAGTGTGTAAAAAAAAAACACAGAGATGAGACTTTGTATTTAAAAAAACAAAGGGAGCAGTAAAATGTTGTTGTGGCTGTATTGTAATTTCAGAAGGTAGAAAACAGAGTTTTTATTGTATTTTTTTTTTTTTGGAGACAGAGAACAGAGTTGTGAAAAAAAAACTGTGAGCTGTTGTTTGAAAATTTTGTGAAACGAGAACATCTGCAGTTCTGAGGAAAGCCTTTATTTTGTAACGAATTTTATGCTTTAATGAAATAGATGTGATTTTATGTAATCTCTGTCCAATTTTTTTTTGCAAATTTGTGTGTTGCACAAAGGAATTTTATTTCCTCTGTTTTGGAATCATTTAGAAATTCCAACACGCAGATTCTAAAGGCGACGCGGTCATATGTGATAGCAGCCTTTTCGACAGTCATGAAAGTGCCGAGCCAAACCATGCCCCCTTTTTTGCGGGGACCCTGATTTCAACTACAAATTTACTGCACGACCGCTTCCTGACTCCTCTGTGGTGGCTGTCGTAGCTTGTCTCTCCACTCTCCTCTTCTTATAACTGAGGATACCACAGAAGAAGAAGAGTGTTGTCCGGTAAATTTATCAAAATACGAAAAATAATAGATATATTCCACTTTAGACTTTTCCATTGAAGCCGCGGCCCCATCCATTACCATTAACGGCATCTTACTTTGGTTTGAATAGAACATTAAAATGCTGAAAAGAGGCATGGTACATAGAACATGTGCTCATTGGCTAATAGCATAGTTTAATAAAAAATAAATTCAAATTTTTTTATTTTTATTTTTACCAAATTACTAACTACACTCTATTTATGAAAAATCAGAGATATATGTAATTAGATGGACACTTATGACACGTTCCCAATTAACAGTATGATTTGAATAGAATTATTGGGTAGCTAAAGTTTAGGGTAAAATGAATCACGTGATGTTACCATCATTGCGGCGAAAATTATCCATGGCCATGTTCAAACCAGCCCATTCAATATATTTGACAATGGAACTTCTCAATGCCTCAATGCCAATTAGAAGATCATACTGTACCAAGTAGGCTCGGGATGGAAGTGGGCAATGTAAATATATCTACAATCATGAAAGACATTCCCAAAAAAATTGTGTACAGGACGCACATTTAGAAACCAAATTTGCACCATAAAAGTTCTGTACAGATATCAGAGATTCACCAAGTCAGTTTTGGTATAGATGAAGGTACAACTTAATGATAGCACAATAAGACCCCGACCCCTGCACCAATCAAAACAACAAAAAATAAAAATTAAAGAAAATAAAAATAAAATTTCTTAATATCTACATCACAGATTGCTACATTAATTTTTAGTCAACCAAAAAAACGTTAAAGTTCAATGCACATTGGAATATGTGATACCCTGCTGCCACAAAGATAATAACTAAACACTGATGTAACATTTTATTTGTATATTAATTGAAATTTAAGGCATCTTCGCACAATGAAAACCTCAGCACATTGATTTACGCAAAGGCTTTCATTGTGCGGAGGTGCCAAGTAATGTAAGCTACTGCACAAAATTATTCTTTTTTACCTCTTGCCTTATCATTTTGACGATGCTCTCAATCAATGCGCATTTTGTGCTTAGATATTGTGTGTAAGATATTAGCGGAATGTTTGAGGGAGGTTGTCGGTTAAATAAAGAGTGTGTTCTATGTGGATGTATTTTATCTAATAAGAAAAGATAAGAAAGGAATATTTCCCTAGCTTGGCTAGGCGGTCTGCACACTGTGATTGACAGGGAGGGTTGGATAATCATCCTGGGAAACCAACCCGCTTGGACACATGAAACCTCATCGATGCAAGGGGTTATGGCTCAAATTCTAACGAACCTAAAAGAAAGAAAGTGGATCTTACGAAATTTCTATATCATGAAAGCACCATTAGTTAATGAATTGCACATGATTGTAACGTTTCATGGACTCACGCTTCTAAAAGATCAAAAAATGTAGGTTGTTTTGATTACTATATTTTGGTTTTTCTATTATAGTATATCAAACAATCAATAACTATTGAATGTTATACACACAAACGGAGCTTATAGTAACATTGAGATTTCAACTTTTGCATGTCATTTGTTATGTGTCACATTGTGATGTAAGGATATTGGGAATTCAATAACCGTATACGCATAAACAAACCAGTCACATTGTGACTTAGATTTTTATCCTTAGAGATAATATATTATATAAATGTTGGTAAAATGTGTATTTTCATTCTACTGAGGTGGTTTCATCCATGATATTGTCGTGGATTGAGCCCGTGAAGTTCTAGGCCAATCGTCAAATAGATTATGCCGAATGCCCTGCTGTTATTGCTCTGTCAACTGTTGCAGATTGAAGACATGAAATTTGGAAAACAACACAGGAGCTCACAGGTGCAGATCACTAGGAGCTCCTACAAGCAAATGCACCCGCTTGAGGTTTCTCATTAAACTCCAATGATTAAATAGATTCATTAGGTAAAACAGATTCCTAAATGTTAAGAACTGAATATATAATAAAAAATAAAATCAAAAATACGTAACCAAATACCTAATCTCCATTAATTTCTAACACTCCCCCGTAATTGAGAAAGGGATTTTTAAACACACCTAATGTATCCCTAAACAAATCAAACTTCAGTCTTCCCAAAGGCTTAGTGAATATATCAGCCATATTATCACAAGAATTACAATACTCTACAGAAATCTCTTTGGAGTGTAATTTCTCCCTAACCAAATGAAATTGAGTATCGATGTGCTTAGTGTTTTTATGAAACACGGGATTGTAAGCCATTTTGATGGAACTATGATTGTCACACTTGATGATCGTAGCTTCTGTCTGTTCTTCCCTTGCATCTTGGAGAAGTATACACAACCAAACTGCCTCACATGTCACTGCACACATGGCTTGATATTCTGCTTCTGCTGAGGATAAAGCAACAGTATGCTGCTTCTTGCTGCACCAAGAGATGACCCCGGAATCAATGTTGAAGGCGTAACCTGTAATTGATCTTCTGTCATCTAGATTTCCCGCCCAATATAAGTCTGTAAAACATGTCAACTTAACATCAAATGAGTCAAAATACAAGATACCAAAGTTTGATGTTCCTTGCAGATACCTTAATACTCCTCTTGCTGCACGCCAATGATTGTCATGGGGTTGAGTCATAAACTGACTCAAAACACTCACTGCATAAGCTAAATCTAGTCTTGTTGTAGTCAAATAAATAAGACTACTAACCAATTTTCTGCAGAATGTTGCATCTGCAAATTTCGAACCATCATTCATCTGAAGTTTGTTGTTCTGCTGTAAAGGTAAAAATGCAGCCTTACACTCATCCATCTTAAACCTGGACAACAGACTCTTTGCATACTTACCCCAAGACAAGAAAGTTTGGCTTGAATCTCTCCAAACTTCTAGACCCAAACAGTATTGCATTTCTTCAAGTTCCTTCATCTCAAATTTCTGTGATAATTGTTGTTTGATTTCTTCAATGAGATTATCTGCACTTCCTGTTATTATCAGATCATCTACATATAAAGAAATCACCACTATTTTTCCTTCATTATTAAACATGGTATATAAATTGGGATCATTTTTGCTCCTTTCATAACCATGCAAGAGGAAAAAAGAATCAATTTTTTTGTACCAGGATCTAGGTGCCTGCTTTAAACCATATAAAGCTTTCTTTAATATACATACTAAGTGTTCTTCTCCCTTCTTAATAAAACCTTCAGGCTATACTAAATATACTTCTTCTTTTAAATCACCATTTAAGAAAGCAGATTTAACATCTAATTGATGTATTTTCCAATGATGCTTAATGGATAAAGAAATAATCATTCTGATGGTATTTAATTTTGCAACAGGGGAAAATGTTTCCTCAAAATCAATACCTTCTATCTGGGAATATCCCTTTGCCACCAACCTTGCTTTATGCTTATCAATAGACCCATCTGCTCTAAATTTCAGCTTAAATAACCATCTACAACCTATGGGTTTTTTATCATTAGGAAGTTTTACTAGATCCCAAGTATTGTTCTTAATTATTGATTCATATTCCTCATTCATTGCTTTCTTCCATTCAAGACTTTTACTAGCTTCATAAAAATTAGAAGGTTTTGCAATGTTTAACTTTCCAATCACAAGCGCACAATCCCTATATCGAGCTGGTAACTGTTTTGGCCTGCTTGATCTTCTGAGTGGTGGGGGTTCAATTATTCTGCTTCTTTCCTTTCTTTTTGGACTTAACTCTACATTATCCTGCTGTTGTACCTGCTCTTGTTCCTGTTGTTGTTCCTGCTTCTCTTCCTATTGCTGACTGATTCTTGTTTCACTATCCTCTTCTAAAAGTAAGGGTACATGTCATTCCTCATTGTTTGGACATGATTTCCATCATCAATTTGTTCATGGAATAATACATCTCTACTGACAAACACCTTGTGAGTAGCAGGGTCAAACAATTTATAAACCTTATACTCACTGTCGTATCCAATGAAAGTGCATTTAATGGCCTTTGAATCTAACTTCTTCCTGTTCTCTTTGGGAACATGTGCAAAATATTTACAGCCAAATACTCTAAGATGACTTACTGTAGGCTTGAAGCCAAACAATGCTTCAAAAGGAGTTTTATACTCAAGACTTTTAGTAGGACTCTTATTTTTTAAATATACTGCAGTATTAACAGCTTCTGCCCAAAAACCATTGGTTAGATTCTTACCTTTCAACATCCTGTGAGCACACTCCACCAGTGTTATATTTTTCCTCTCAGCAACTCCATTCTACTGAGGAGTGTAAGGTGTTGTAAATTGCTGTTGTATCCCATGCTCGTTGCAGTATTTGATGAAGACTCCTTTCTTGAATTCTCCCCTTGATCTAATCGAAGAATCAAGATGAACTTTCATGTTTTCTTCTCAATCATGTTTCTGAATTGCTTGAAATATTCAAAAGCATGAATTTTCTGTTTAAGAAAATATACCCATGTGAATCTTGTACATTCATAAAAAAAGATTAAAAAATAATAGGCCCTGCCTAACGATCTTGTCTTCATCGGGCCACATAAGTCAGTGTGTACAAGTTCGAGTATATCCCTCTGTTTTCTATCTTTAATGGCAGGAAATTCATCTCTATGTTATTTACCGAACGCACATGCTTCACATTCAATATGCAACTTTTTCAAAACAGGAAGACCATATACAATACCTTTTTTCTGCAATGGAAGGAGATCACTGAAATTGATATGCCCAAGTCGCTAATGCCACAAATTTTCAGTAGACTTATCTGACGACATCAAGGCTTGTTGTGGCATACTCTTCACATCTAGTTTGTAGAGTCCTCCTATGCGAATACCTGTAGCAATGGGCTTCATTTGATCTAGAAAATATTTAATAATGAAATGAGATTTAAAAAATTCTACTTTGAGGTCCTGATCTGTAATCTTTGACACAGAAATTAGGTTCTTCTTAATGCCACGAACATACCACACATCATATATATCCCTGTTCTTACCATCAGGTAGAGTAACAAGGACATCTCCATGTCTCTTGATCTCATACCCTCTATTATCTCCAAGGTAGAATTTTACTCCAGAGTTGGATTCTCTAAAATTTCTAAACCATTGCTTTTTACCTGACATATGCAAGGAGGCTCTAGAATCTACGAACCAAATATCTGATTCATCCTCCTCAGTAGCTAAGGTAGTGTCAGCCTCAGCCATAAACAATCTAACATCCAGATTTTGATCTGTGTTTGCATCTGCATCTTCCAAATGACCTACATGTCTTCTCTGCTCGTACCTCTCCTAATTTCCCTTCTTCTTACGACAAAATTTAGCAATATGGCCTATCTTACCACAATAAAAGAATTTAAGAGCAGATTCATTTTTATGCGAGGTCATACCTTGTGGTGTCATTTTTGATGTGTTGCCCCTCCTCTGATCAACCATTACTCTCCCTTTTGGCTTGAACTTTGTTATCAATGCAAGATTTGAATATTGAGGTTTTAGAGACAACCTCCTTTCCTCTTCTTCTAGCAAAATCCCAGTAAGCTCTTCAAAACATGGAGGCTTTTCTCTTGCATTCAATCTGGTTATAAACATCTGATAGTCATCTGTCATGTCGTTCATGGTAATTGTAACCAAATCATCATTTTCCATGGTTTGACCGATATCATATAGTTTATCTTTAACTTCCTTTATTTGGGATAAGAATGACGAAACAAACTCATTCTCCTCCATCTTGATTGAGAGGATCTTCCTTCTGAGGAACAAGGTTCGACTGGTGTTCTTGATTTCATACATATCTTTGAGAGTTGTCCAGATGTCATTCGTTGTCTTGCGATCCCGAATATGAGGGATGATGCAATCTTTAACTGATAATTTGAGTAACACCTTTGCCTTCATCTCACTTTTCTCCCACTCTTGAATTGTTGCATTCGTTCCACCATTTGCAACAGTCAGCTTAACTTCATCGCCAATGACAATGTTATAATAATTTTGTCCCTGAAGCAAAGTCTGAAGCTTAAATTCCCAATTTGTGTAGTTAGAACCATCCAACTTGATGCTTTCATTTAAATACTTTGCCATATGAGCATTCATGTTTGGAAAAAAAAAATTTAATAATGATACTCCAACAACTTTAAAAAAAAAAAAAATCAACCCAGATTATCACAACAAATTGAATGCAGATGTTGCGATACCTTTGCTTATAGAATTACAACACAATGCAAATACAAAAAAGTTTGTCTTTCCTGTGGAATATCAATAAAGTATAGAGGAAGATGCCTATTGAACTGACCAGAGTATGAAGGGGATCCTCTGTAGCTTAATGTACAAATAAATAAAAAGTTTAGTCTTTCGACCTCACTTAGAACGACTTATTGTTGGGAAAGTCTTCAGTGCCCAAGAAACTCTTCAATCTTCCCTGAAGTTCTGCCAAGCCAGATGCTAAGGAGAAAATTCATGCAGATGAAGAAACATCACTGATTCACCTACTTTAAATTCTCTGTCTCATCCCCCTCCAAAAAAAAAATAGATCTCTGTTTTCAAACCCTTGAATTTATTAGTTAATGAGGACATTGAACAATTCATGGTAACAGTGACAAGATGAAGTAGAAATGCGTGGATTGTTTTGATATCTGAACCAAGTGTGTTGCATATTTCTCTGCCAATTTCTTTATGCCCATAAAAACATTATAAATTTCGCATCCTATCCCAAGGAAAATACATACATTTTATGATTCGACACCAACCTACATGCCACAGTGTCATTCTGATATATATATCACTGCTTCAGGTGCCTCTGAGGAGCTTTCTGATCTGCTCCACCTCCTATGAACTGATGGTGAATGACTTGGCCAACAATTCCTTGGGAACAGCTGGACTGGAAGAAAAAGTGGCGAACGAGATGTTAAGAATACCAAACAAATCTCTGTCTTGGTACGCATAAATTGACAGGTCTCGACTTGCAATCACACAGCCAAAAAAATGCCTTCGCGACCTTGGTATCCTGCCGTCCACGCCACCAAAAAAATGCCTTCATGGCCTTGGTATCCTGTCGTCCACGCCACCAAAAAATTCCTTCACGGCCTCCACTCAGGCTCTCGGCCTCCCTCACGCACAACTCAGTTTACTTGCAAAGTCTCTCAGCTCTCCTGAGCTCTGATACCATGTCAACTGTTGCAGATTGAAGATATGAAATTTGACAAAAAACACAGGAGCTCACAGGTGCAAATCACCAAGAGCTCCTACAAGAAAATGCACCCGCTTGAGGTTTCTCATTAAACTCCAATGATTAAATAGATACATTAGGTAAAATAGATTCCTAAATGATAGGAAATGAATATCTAATAAAAAACAAAATCACAACTATGTAACCAAATACCTAATCTCCATTAATTTCTAACATGCTTTTCCTTGTTTCCCCCTCTAGGAGACTACTCATCAAGTTCTTGTTCAAGAGGCTGAAATCTTTCCCTCCATCTTCAATCAGGGTTTGAATCTCATAGCTCATCATGTCATTGTTCGCAGCCTTCACGCGCACAATGTTCATAAATCCCCAGGCATTATTCATAGACGAAAGCATCGACATGCCATTAATTAATTGGGATGAGGATTAAAACATGCAAGAGACCTGGATTAGTGGGGTATGTAGTATATTTAAGTCTAACTATTGTTTGGAGCAATTTTTTAAGGTAGAACACTGCTTCTTACTAATTGCAATGATCAAAAAGCTGCAATGAATGGGTGTAATTCTCCTTCACCATGCAATTAGCAATTCGGATGAGAGAATCTAGCTCTTTGACTCGCTTTATGGAGGTACTCCTTGTGTTTTATTTCTGCTTCACGGGGGTTTAGAGAAAAGAAGTACACTTCTTTTACTATATGTGTTCTTGAACTTAGCATCCCCCGCACCCACAACTACAGCTTAAAATCTAAGAGTAATCTTTCCTTCCTTTTAATGTGACTGTCATGTTTGCCAGTAATAAAAATAATATATGAGTTGTGCAAAATATACATAATAATATGCTCCGCTATGGAAAAGATGCTATACAAGGAAGTGATAACTACACATTCCGTTGCACATCACAAAGTTAGGGCACCCACCACTAGAGACCAGTGTTCAATTCCTAAGCATTCTTTGGGATCCTGGCCCCTTCTAGAAGCACTAAAAAAAATTACACTATGAAAAAAATTTAAAATATCAAAATCACTTGTCAATTATAAAGGTTAGATATATGCAACTTCTTTCCATCCTTCCATCCCATGCATGGGTGTTGGAGTTTTTTTCTACATTGTTAATGGTGGAAATTTTAATTTTCATAATTATATGAATCTACCAACTATCAAAATAATATATCTTATATCGAGGGTATTGGACTCCACAGCTATGCCGATCTCATTCAAACTCTTGCTTGTTTTGTTTCATTGCTTAAATCCATATGGATTTCTTGTCCAGGTACCATTTTTCCTGAAGCGTTTGTTCTCTGTCATAAAGCTACAAGTTTCCTTGAATGTAACAAAACATAATTAAACAAAGCAACGAATAACCTATCAACAAATCTATAGTAAAATCCTATGACATATTTCTAAGGTTGAATTTTTTCTATCTCAATCTTGCTAAGATATTTTTAATTTATGTATTTACTTATTCTATTGTTTTTATTTATTTAATAGACATAAATCTTGAGAAATATCTCCTATTGGTCGTCCTAAGAAGGATAAAATGAAATTTTCAATTGTTGAATCATTTGGCATTACACAATATTCTAATCAACCATGTAATATTCAAAATGAATTTTATGCTCATTTACATGAATATGATGAATCAAATAGTGTAGATCTTGTTGAAAGAGAAAACCCATCAAAGAAGCACAAAATAATATTCAAATCTAAATTAAATACAAGATTTCGATGGGATTATGTTGTAAAATATTGGAATGGTAATGAAAGGATAAAATGTTCTTGACGTGTTAAATTTAAAATTGAGACTCAATTAGCAAAAGAAGGAACTACCACTCTTCAAGTTAGTGGTCTAAGTTTCCATATAAAATCAAAAGCTCATAATTATTTTTTACAACTTTTGGAGGGAAAAAGAAAACAAAGCAATATTTGAATCAATAAACATGTATAACTAACGATAGATGCTATGAAGGAGATACATATATCAGTGATTGAAAACATGTATTTTGTTGCTATACATGATTTATCTTTAGAAATGTATAAGTCAATATGTGACTTGAACATGTGTAAATTCACTCCACACGTGCTTCTAACAGATGAATATTATGCATACACAAATACCACACCATTCAAAGAGTTTCTACAAGTTGCTAAAGAGGTGTATTGGAAAAAACTAAAAGAGGAGAATTTACATAGCCCATTTTACTCAATTTTAGTTCATGAAAGCACTCATCAAATTATAGAATACCAATTGATTGTTTATAGTACATATTCAATGAATTGAGGAAGAGTTCAATATTTAACACAGTTTATATGCTTGCTTCCAATAAAGGATTGAATAGCTCAATGTATGTATGTTCTAGTAAGAACTCTTTTAGCATATATGGATTTATATTTGATGAATTTTGTTGGTTTTAGTTCAGATGGTGCATCTTCCATGAGAGTTATTCATGAAGGTTTATCTTATAAGATTCGTATGCTCCTCATTTATTAGTTATCCATTTCATAGCTCATAGGGAAGCATTAACAACAAATGATGCTTCATATTATTTTCCAGAGTTGCAATATATTAACAAACTTGGAAACAAAGTTTATTCATGGCTTGGGAAATTGACTAAAAGAAATTAAAAATTGAGTGAGCTAATGTATAAATTTCAAATCACTAAGTTAGTGGTCTTACAAATTCATCAAATTAGGTAGATATCTAGAGGAAAGGCCATGGAAATACTTGTTAAACTCATGCATTCTTTATTAAAGGATTAGGAGTTAGGAGAGAAAAAAATGGATGAGTTGGAAACAATGTTTCAAGTGAAATTTTGCATCCATCAATTTGAAAACATGCTTGTTAAATTAAATAAGTTGAATCAACATTTCGAAGAGGATCATGTTGATATTACATCTATTAGCACTACTTTAGATGTTTCTATTAGAATGTTTCGTAAACAATTTCTGGGAAGAATTTTTGGTGTAGATGCAATGCACATGTATTCCTTTTTAGTTAAAGCATAAAGAGGGAGCCTTGAATTTGCAGATAGCATAGGTATGGTACATTTACATATGTTTAGTTTCAAAAAATTTCCAAAGATGAACATATTGGGGCTACTAGATGATTGTATTTTTTTGGGAAAATGTTTTGTTGTAAAGGTGATTAGACCTTTAGATAGGAGATTCATATATTTAGATGTATTTAATGTGGCTAATTTTTCCACTTCTCAACATTCTTATGAAAAAGTGAATGATATAGATTGTCTAACAAAAATATAGTTGAAATGTTTATGTGAAAAAGTTAGCATTGGGGAATCATTGATTGTGGATACGGCTAGATGTTTGGGTGAAATGGATGACTTGATTTGTATTAATTGTAAATAATACCCTATAAATCATATGTATGGCATGAAACTTATGTGGAGATGAACCTTAATTGTTTGAAGGCTTTCCATATTTGATGCAATTATGACAAGTTGTTCTCATTATTCCGGCAACCACATAAGTGTGTGAAAGAGGCTTCTAAAAATTAAACATGATAAAAAATGAAGATAAATAAAGACTTTCATTGGAGACACTAGATATTTTAATGTTTCTATCTCTAAGTGCACCTCATGCTATAAATGCGTAATATTGGAATGCTACTTATGATGTATGGAAATAATGAAAACTAGAAAGTCATTTATGTTGGAAAAATATATTTATATTATGAATTATGTAAGTCCAAATTCTTTTAAAGATCATCAAATGAATAGAAGAAATATATTTTTATTTTTTTTAATGGATTTTGAGAATTTGTTTTTCTTATTTTCTACTTATATTGATATTTTATAGTGTTTTAATGTAGCTACTCTTTAAATTTTTTAAGATTATAAAGATTTAGAAGAACACTATTTCTTTATGGATTTTTCTTTTATGAGATATTTATTTAATATATATTTTTTAGATGAAGTGCAATTTTTTTTATAACATTTCATCCCTAAAGGGTTATATGAATATATTCCCTTCCAAAAAAAATACGAGTATACCTTCAAATTTGATCATTACTCGCAGCGTAGCTCAAAAATATTATGGAATAGGCCACTTTTGAAGGGGATGCATGCAGAGAATAGAAGACAAATTCTAATTTACTGAGCTTTGAAAGCTCCACACAATCATGTGGAACATGAGTACTCATATTTAATATGTTTTTTTGTAATTCGTGAATCATATTGCTTCTGCTTTAGGCATTCATGTTGATAACACCACTTTTTCCAGTTTTTATACAATCCATTATTAAAAAAGACGAGTTGTAGAGCAGCAAGTCCCTGCCATACTGAAGTGATTTAGTTGATCCAAATTAGAATAAAGAAAAGGTGTAACAAATCCCCCACTTGTAGCACATGTATGCTAGTATCCCATTGGTAAAATAAAATATTCTCAATTATGCCAGTATCTCAGCTATAAAAGAAATATTCCCAATTTGGTGATTGATAGCAGAACAATTATCTTTATCTCTATAAAGAACATTTATCTTTATCTCGATTGTTGATTTTCCACACATAGAGATAATTTTTAACTTCATTCTAATTTTCTAATTCAGAAATCATGTGGTCTGATTCAGAAATATTATGAAAACAGTAAAGTTGAAAAAGGCCAAAAAATTCCCAATTCAGTCATTCATGACAAAACAACCATCCTTGTTGATTTCGGATCAGTCAAGTTAATTTCAACATCCTTGTTGATTTTAGATCAGTCAAGTTAATTTCAACATGGGAGGAATGAAAAATATTTAAAAATTTAATGAATTGGAACAAACCCTGAAAAACATTTAAAAATTTAATGAATTGGAACAAAAACCATTTTTTTTTACATTGTCCATCAAATTTAAAAATTCAAAATATTACTTAAATCAACACTCCACTTCAATATTTCTTTTGACATTGTCTATCAAATTTCAAAATTCAAAATATTACTTAAATCTGCACTACAGTTCAATATGTAAGAAGTTTTGATTCAATTTTTAAATCATTTCCATTTCAAGGTTAGCATGTTTGGCAGATATTTGGTTAAATATGTATATGTCCAGCATCATCAAAAAAGTAATTCACATCATCTCAATAAAACACAACATGAAATTTATCAGAATATCTCTTGAGCTTTCACCAAAATCTCTTCGATTTTCATATTTCACTAAGTTTTTCTTCAAGCTTATATTTCAAAGCAACTGAAACAAAATTAATGAACAAAAATTTGACATATAGACCTTAGTAGCAGGGCTTGAATATAACGAGTAGTGAATTTGCACAAATCGATTGAGGGTTCACAGACAAGGACATAACGTGAGTCAAAGCAAAAATTAACTATACAATATTGCATCAATTAACTACACAACATTGCATTATATAATAGCAACAAATTAGATGCACCACATTTGGTAAGATAAACATGTCGACAAGTGTCTCCTGAAGAACCACGTATTTAATTTATATTATTAAATTAAATATTAATCTATGCAATGTAATCTTCTGTTTATGCTTATCTACAGTACATCTCTCTACAATTGTAATATTTGTTAATATTCCCTACACATTGTTAACATGAAGGAGGGCGGCGATGGTCTCAATTATTTACATGGAGGAGGGGGGCGATGGTCTAGATTATTTACCAACAATTTGACCATTACCCAACTACCCAGCATTGAGGCACCGATGCGAGAGGCCAAATAAGTTGAGGTGGTTGGATACCTTCATACTTGAACGTAAAACTGGTTTATTAGGGATGTAGCCCTTCAATTGGTGGTAATAGATTGTTGCTAGTCTGTCCTTCACCTCTATAGCTGGCTTTGGTGCCTCTACCAATGTTCCATTTCAATGTGGTTTGCTGGTAAATCTATGATACAATTAGCCCCTAGAAGATCTAATATTGCTAGAAGATATCTCTGATACAATTAGCCTTTGTCAGAGAGAGGATTTCTAGAAGAGATAAATCCACCCCAAAAATGGGAATTGAGCTTGCAGGGAATCAATACGCGTTCCTTTAAGGTAAACGGTCTAACCTTGTCAATCTGATCAACATTTCTATGAATTCTATATATTTTTAAAAAATGGTGATTACCCATATTGTGGTTGTGTTTCCCACAACCCCAATGTCATTTCATTGCTTAAACTGTCTAGATCATTTGGGCAAGAACCCATTTTCTATTCTCTACCCTTAAGAAAACCCCTCTGTAGAAAAGTATCAATACCCGCAGTATCTCCTACCCATAGAGCCCTCTTCCTCCATGTTGTTGAGGAGCTTCCGCCGAAGGTACAGATTATTGTAAAATTGTTCGCGGCAGTGTCTGAACCTCATTCAAAATATGAGCAGCTCTTGCACTATGGTAAAATTATGAATCCCCTTGTGAATGAATTTGAGACCAAAGAAAACAAAGTTGAAGGGTGTGTGTTGTGAAAAGATATTGTATTTTCCATATTTATTGAATCCAATTAATTATTGAGTCCAATTAATCCATGGGGCAAGGGATTTTTGGTTTCGAGTTGGAAAGAACTTGAAAAAAAAGATACATTGAGCTATTGTTAAAATTTTGAATGGTGGAGAAAATTTAAAATACCCTACTGATATTGAAAAAAAAAAGTTAGAGAAAAAGTTTCAAAATGAATAAAAAAGGTTAGATAAGAAAGCTTTATGATGAATGATTTTACCTGTAAATTGAACTTCTGAGAACTAAAATTCAATGGAAATTTCTTAGAAATTTTTTCATTTCTTGATATGGTTTATTTCTTCATTTCTTGACAAGGTTTGCAGCTTAGAATTCTGAGGATAAACGCACGTTGTAGCCATGACTAGTTTCAATTTCGTCTTGATTGTGGATGTCCACAACTTGCTAGATAACCGAAGCTAAGAAAATACATCTTCGACATCTCCCTCTGCATGGTCACGTTCTTCAATCCAAAAAATGTCACCTTCTTCAAGATGCTGCACTCCAAAAAAAAAATATTGAGTGGGATGGTGATCTAGGTGCTCCAAGCTTAATTCCATACTTCATGCCATACTTACTTCATGTTGATTGAATCACATGATTTAACTTCGAGAGGTGCTGACCTAAGCGCGGTTCAAGTGCCCCGAGACTTTTTCATTGTAGATCCAAGACCAACAAGTACCAGCACCAAAGGGAGCTCATTATTCTAGTGCCCGACGAAAGGGAGAGTGAACTTAGAGTAAAGGTAGGCTCAAAGCCACATGTAATCATAGAGTCAACTATCAATAGGATCCAACTATCAATATTAACACACAAAATTCAAGGAAACTGCAACGACGTGTAATCACGGATAACCACAGATCTAGAAGTGCTAATAGCCAAATTCAAACATAAAATTTTAACCCTAGCATTATTCAATTATATCAAAAATTCTCAGTAATATGCATTTTAACTCAAATTTTTTAGCCTCTTGGCCTCCTCTCTGGCTTGGGAAGAGGCCAAAGAAGAACTTAAAACTTTTGATTGGTTAACATAAAACATTTCAGTTTTAATAGGACATTGAAAAGTGAAAAATGCATGTGAAACAAAACTGTGGATAATTTGGTTTTAAACATCTATTTGTTTTTAGGTGGGCTCATATTCCAAAGCATTTTGATTACAAGAGTCTCTGTCAGCCCTTTGAGCAAGGAATAATAAATAAACAATGGTTTAACTTTTTATTTGTATGTTAATTGAAATTTAATGCACATCTGCATATTGGTTTTTGCAGAGGTGCGGAGTAATGTAAACCCCTGCACAAAATTATTCTATACAAACATGTGTATTCATGTTTTTGACCTATATGTGATCTTTCCTTATTATTTCAATGATGCTCTTGATCAGTGAAAATTTGGTGCTTAGATCTTGTGTGTAAGCTAGTAATGGAATGTGCACATTTGGTGCTTAGATATTGTGTGTAATCTATTAGTGGTTAATTGGTTAATTGGAGAGTGTGCTCTATGTCGAGCTTGTTTATCTAATAAGAAAAGCTAAGAAAGTATACTAATAATATTACCTCATACTCCTTACTCCAGGTCTCTCTGGCTTTTCTAGGCAGTCTAGGCATTGTGACTAGATGGAAGGGTTGGATAATCATCCTGGGAAACCAACCTGCTTGGACACACAAAAATGAATTGATGCAAGGGGATATGACTCTAATTCTAACAAACCTGAAAGAAGAAAAAGTAGATATTGGAAAATTTTGAGATCACAAAAGCACCATTGGTTGAAGAATTTCACATGATTGAAACATTTCATGAACTCACCAAAGCTCAAAAAGTCAGGGTGGTTTTGATTACTCTATTTTAGTTTTCAATTATATTATAGTGAACAATCACTAATGGTTGACTATTATACACACAAATGAAGCTTATGAGTCACATTGAGATTTCAACCCTTGCAAGTCATTTTTTATGCACCACATTATGACCTAAGTATATTGTGAATTTAATAACTGTATATCCCTAAACAAACAATTCAAATTGTTATTTTGATTTGTATTTTTAGAGATAATATTTTATATAAATGTTGGTAAAATGTGTATTTTCAGTTTTTCGAAGTGGTTATGTCCATGATTTTTTTGTTGATCAATCGCATGAATTCCTAAGCTAATCATCAAATAAATTAAGCCAAATGCCTCGCTGCTTCTGCTGCTCCTCGTTTCCCACTACAAAACCCTTAAGCGCATGTGATTCATTGTTCTGGTTTTGAGTCATGTAAAATATATTACTCGTCTGGTTCTTGTTCAAGGGGTTGAAATATTGCCCTTCATCGCCAATAAGGGTTCAAGTCTCGTAGCTCATCATGGAATTTCTCATAGTCTTGAGTGTACCATATTCATAGATCCCCATGCATTATTCATATACGAAAGCATTGACACGTCATTAATTGATTAGGACGAGGATTCAAACATGTAGGAGACCTCGACTAGTGGGTTATGCAATATATTTAAGTCTAACTATTGTTTGGCGTGTTGTAGTAAGGTAGAATAGTGTTGCTTACTAATTGTACAATGATCAGAAGGCTCCAATGAATGACTACAGTGATACTTCACCATGAAATTAACCACTGGGATATGAGAATCATCCTTCACCATGCAATTAAGCACTGGGATGAGGGAATCTAGCTCTTTGACTCAGTTTATGGAAGTACTCCTTGTGTTTTCTTTCTCCTTCAGGGATATTTAAACCCACGAAGTGGGCGTCTTTTACTGTGTATGCTCCAAAACTTTGCAACCCACAAACTCACAACTACAATGATGCCTACAACTCAAAATATAGGAGCAATCATGCCCTCCTTTTAATGTGACCCTCTTTTCCAGTAATAAAAATAATATATGATTTGTGCGCAATATACGTAATAATACGCTCTGTTATGGAAAACCCACTATATGAGGAAGTGATACCCACACATTTGGTCAAACATCACAAATTTTGGGTACCCACCACTCTCGACGTAGCTCGAAATTATTATGGAATAATATTTGTGGCACCTCCAAAATGGGACGTCGTTCAACATCATGGAAATCGCAAACAAAATTTTTTAAAATGAAAACATTATAAACGCCTTAAATAATAGTTCATTGGCATGAATATCATGAAATTAAATCGAGTTAGCTAATGCAATCATCATTTAGTTTCTCCCTCCTACTGCATATCATCACCTTCTTATGTTTTTAACATTGGTGTCATTCTCATTATCATTAGTGTGTGGAGGAATTCATTCTCCTGCACATTGAACTTCCTCTACACAACACTTCCACACAACCCTTCACATATACTCTTGGAATTTCCAATGGAAAGTTCTGATACCATGTTGGAATTTATGATATGCTCTGATCTCTGTCGAGAACATATACAAACAAAGAAGCACAAATAGTTTACACAGATGCAGAAATAAAATTACACACAGATAGACAGAGCGAAAACAGGAGAGGAAAACTTTTCTTCATTCATCTCATCTCAATGAACATATGAAAAAGACATTTCCTTAATACAAAATGGTCGAATCCTAAAGTTTCAATGCTACTCAATGTTGGATTGGATTGTTAACAACCAATTTTACTTCAGCTCTGTTCTATTGTTTTCTACACGAAACAACATACAAAACACAAAAGGCCAAACCTGAAATTTTATGGGTTTCAGCTTTGAAACCACATTGAATCCATGTCATTCATCACAAATCGCATTTCAACGATTATAAAATTTAACTAGCACAATACGAGAAAACTTAAAAACTTGTGATTACGAAGTGCGATGGCATGATCGCATCACAACTTAAATATTTTATTTTGTGGGCGCTATCCTCCGGAGCTTGCGGTATGCGATATGCGATTGCATTGAATCGCAAATATAATAACTTGCAAGCACTTGTGTGTGCTAAAATCCTGAGCTTGCAACGTGCGATTTTTGTCACATCGTAACATAAATAACATAACTTGCGGGCGCTAAAGGTAAGTCCTAAAAAGCGCGAAGTGCAAATTTGCAGGTGGAAGAAAAGGAAAGTTGGAAAATGTGTGAAGTGCGGGCGTGCTAAAAGATAAATGGAAAGATATGCGAAATGCGAAATTTATGATTTTCAATGTGCGATGACGATGTCGCATCGCAACATCGCAAATTTTGGTGTGGGGCTTAAACAGTGAAACTTAAATCATGCGAAGTGTAGTATGCAAACAGTTAAACAACGAGAAGTGTGAAATGGCGGAAAGTAAGGAATAGGTGGAAAACAAAGGTTTGTGCGTGGTTGGTAATGTGATAAGGTATGAGGGTCCCACCAGATATCACATCGGTGGAAAATTAACATTCGGTGAAAGGCTTAAGTGGTAACACTTAAAAGTTGTGGGCTGAAAACTATGGGAAAAGGTAAGTCAACGACAGGAAAGAGAATTAAACACAGAGTGTGGGCTCCTGTACTCTTTTTCCTATTTTGCGTGAAACTCCTTTGGATTTGAAACCTGGGCTTTGTCCTTCCCTGCACAAAAATTCAATGTAAGTGTGGTTTCTACCAGTGTTTATTAATGGCGGTGGTTGGGAGTATTTAAAACACTCCCCCTTAATCACAACTGCTGCCATCAACCATTCCTAGAAACTTTCTAAGATAAAAAAAACTTTTATGTCCTAATGGATTTGTGAGGATATCTGCAAATTGTTCCTCTGACCTACAATGTTGCAGCAAAATTTCACCATTGTTAACTAATTCCCTTATGAAATGGTATTTTCTCTTGTGGAAAACAAAATTCTTTAACAGTGCAACTGTTGACATAAATCCCTCAACATCCTTCTCATTTAAATTTCTTGACATGCTGATGTTATTGCTACTACATATTCATCTTTTGTCCTTGATAATGAAACTATTGAATTCTTCTTGGAAGCCCATGAAATGGCTCTTCATCTCAAATGAAAAATATACCCTGATGTTCTCTTTCTATTATCAACACTTCTAGCCCAATCACTATCAATGTAACCAATCATCTTAAAATTATCATTTTTGGAGTATAGAACACCATACTCCTTTGTTCCATTTACATACCTCAATAGTCTCTTGGTTTCTTTCCAATGTGTCTCCTTGGGTGTATCCATGAATATGGATATCAAACTTACTACATAAATTATATCAGGCCTAGTTGCAATCAGATACATTAAACTACCAACCATGCTTTTGTACAATGTCGGATTGACATTCTTGTTGCAATATTCATTTCTCAATTTCAACCCCATGACAGTTGGAGTTGATGATGGCTTGTTGTTCTTCATATTGAAATTTTTTAAAATCTCTGCAACATACTTTTCTTGGGAGATAAAAATTCCCTTTTCTGTTTTCTTTACTTCTATGCCCAGAAAATATCTTAAAAAACCCAAGTCAGTCATTTCAAACTCACTTTTCATGACTGCTTTGAAATCAGCAATGAGAGAAACATCATTTCTTGTAAAAATCAATTCATCTACATACAAAACAACAATAATAATTTTACCGTCATTTTCTTTGATGTAGAGTTTGGGTTCACCATCACACATTTGGAACCCATTTTCCATCAAGTAAGCATCAATCTTGTTGTACCATGCTCGTAGTGCTTGCTTCAGCCCATAAAGAACTTTCTGCAAATTATACACCTTGTGTTCTTGGCCTTATATTTTATAGCCATGAGGTTGTTCAACATACACCCCCTCTTTCAACACTCCATTCAATAATGCTGACTTCACATCCATTTGATAAAATTTCCATTTTTGTTGTGCTTTTATAGACAACACTGTCTGCACTATCTCCATCCTCACAACTGGTGAAAAATTTTCCTCGTAGTCTCTTCCTTGCTGCTGCTTGCAGCCTTTGAAAAATAGCCTTGATTTGTGCCTTTCTATCTTGCCTTCAATGTTTCTCCTGGTCTTATAGACCCATTTCACTCCAATAACTTGTTTTCATTGTGGGAGGTCCACTAACTCCCATGTGTCATTACTTTCTATTGCTCCTATTTCTTCACTTATTGCTTCAACCCACTTCTCTTATTTTACTACATCTCTAAAATGGATTGGGTCATCAACATGACAAAATAATTCAAATAAAGAATTCATACCAACATTATTATCAACTTATTTTTGCTCATAAATTTCACTTAAATTTCTGAATCTTGGTCTTCTTGTATTTGATGAAGATGTGCTTGGAGTTGCACTTGAACTCAAGGGAGTTGCTAATCCCTGTGGTTTTCTTGGAGAAGCACTTCCTTTATTTCTCAATGTTTTTCTTTTGCTTTCTTACGGTGTGCTCTGTTGGGCTTATGTGGGTGGAGGAGGAGCTACCATTGAGGAGTTGCTTGATGCAATACATTCCTCTTTCTCTTCACGAGACATACATGTCTTCACATTTACTGCCTTTTCTAAACTTCCATCCCATGCTTCTTCTTCTATGAACTTAACATATTTTTTTATTATTACTTTCTTTGTTGATGGATTATAGAGCTTGTAAGCCTTGGATTCATCACTGTATCCAAGAAATATACATTTCTCCTCCTTGTTGTCCACCTTATTCCTTAACTGATCTGGGACATGTTCAAATTCCACACATCCTAACACTCTCATGTGAGTGACAAGTTTCTTTGTTCCACTCCATGCTTCTTCTGGAATCCTATTCATCACACTTTTGGTTGGACATCTATTAATAATATAAGTTGCACAAGAGAGAGCTACTGCCCAATACTCATTTGGAAAATTATTTTCCTTCAACGTACTTCTTTCCATGTCCATGATGGTCCTATTCTTTCTTTTCGCAACACCCTTTTGCTCAGGTGTATACCTTGTGGAAAATTTCCTGTGTATTCCTCGCTCCTTGCAGAAACATAGGAAGTATTTGGAGATATATTCTCCACCTCTATTAGTTCTCAACACTTTTATGTAGTGTCCACTTTGCTTCTCAACAAGAGCTTTGTAGTGGTAGAACTATTCAAACACTTCACTCTTATGTTTTAGAAAAATAGACCCATGTCTTCCTTGTGTAATCATCTATAAATGTCAATATATAATGACTTCTAGCTAATGATGGTGTTTGCATTGATCCCCATAAATCTGAGTGGACAATATCCAAAGGTGCATTTTCCCTTATAATCTTTCATGCTGGAAATGATTCTTTGTGTTGTTTTCCCAAGATGCAGCCATCACATAGGCTACCTAGTTTCTCTATGAGTGGTAATCCATTTACCATGCCTTTTCTATGCAAGAAATTCAAACCTATGAAATTGAGATGACCAAATCTCAAATTCCATAACCAGTTCTCATCTTTCACTTCTTCTTGAAATATTTCTTGTGTGACAGCTGCTACAACACCTCCTTCCTTCAAGTTTGATCTGAACTTGAGAGGAAACATTTTATTGCTTGTCATATGCACTTTTGTAATGATCTATCTACTTGGAGGTTTATCCATGATTATGCACACATCATCTTTAGAAAATACATTGTAGCCCTTTTGCATGAGATGTCCAATGCTTAGAAGGTTACATTTCAGGCCAGGGACACAATAGACATCTGGCATGAACTTCTTCTCTCCCTTCTTGGTTATTATTTTTACTCTTAATTTTCCCATGACATAGACCTTGCTATCAGTCCCCGTTGTTACCTCAGATTTTACACTCTCATCTAGATAGGAAAACATTTCTATGTTTCCATTCATATGGTTACTACACCTTGAATCTAAGAACCGTATATCTTCTTGTTGTTATTATGCTACATTACAATCTAAAAGCATGCTACCATGGTTCTTATTTTATTTTTTAAAATTAACACTAGGTTTACTACCCATGTCATTTTTCTTATTTCTACATTCATTTTCATAATGACCATAATTTTTTCAATAATGACATTAGACATGAGATTTATCATACCTTTGTCCTTGTGCTTGATTCTGGCTTGAGCCTTGTCTTCGATTTGGATTGCTTCCCCTTCCACTTGTGCTTGCGAGGTTGCTTCTTCCACCTCTATGTGGGCTTCTTCCTCTTCCTCGATAGTTTGATCTTCCTCGACCTCTATCTTGACCAAAATACATTTGTGTCCTAAATGCATGCTCCAATTAGGATTTTATTGCTCTATTAATTCTATGCTCATGAGACATTAGTGATGCATGAATCTCATCCACTGAAAACTATGAGAGATCATTTGTCTCTTCTATGGCCACTACTATGGCATCAAACATTGATGGTAGACTTCTTAAGACTTTCTCAACTATTCTCCTTTCTTCAAGTGTCTCACCATGAGACTTGATTTGGGTAACCAATCCAATCACATGTGTAAAGAATGAGTCTATATTATCAGACTCTTTGATACAAAGAGTTTCAAAATATCTTCTCATCATTTGAAGTTTTTTTGTCTTCACCTTTGCCATGCCTTGATAGGTTGTTTTGAGGATATCTCTACCTCCTTGGACTTCATTGCTATTGCAAACCTTCAGAAAATACTCTCATGTACTACTTGGGAAATATAAAAGAGGGCTTTAGAGTCCTTCTTCTTATTGTCCCTCAAAAAATATTTTTTTGCTTGTGTCAAATCATTAAGTGTTGTTGCATCTGCTGGTTCTTGGAAACCATTTTCCACTAGCTCCCAAATATCTCGTGAAGAAAATAGGGCCTTCATTGTAATGGCCCAATAATAATAATTCTTCTCATTGAACTATGGTAGTTGGGTATTAGTCAGGCATGTGACTAGTTCTGCCATCTTGACTGTGTAAACAAAACCTTCTACTGCTGGAGAATCCGCTTCTCAAAAAAACCTTTCAACTTCTTCAATAAAGAGCTCTTTTTTTCACTGAGAGCCTAGACCTGCTCTGATACCATGTTGGAATTTCCAATGGAAAGCTCTGATACAATGTTAGAATTTTTATTATGTTCTGATCTCTGTCAAGAACATACACAAACAGAGAAGCACAAATAGTTTACACATATGCGAAAATAAAATTACACACAGGCAGACAGAGCGAAACAAGAGAGGAAAAATTTTCTCCATTCATCTCATCTCAAAAAACATATGAAAAATACATTTCTTTAATACAAAATGGCCAAAGCCTAAACTTTCAATTCTATTTAATGTTGGATCGGACTGTTAACAAACAATCGACCTTCAGCTCTATTCTTCTGTTTTCTACATGAAACAACGTAAAAAACACAAAAGGTAGGACCTGAAATTTTATGGGTTTCAGATTTGAAACCACATCTCATCCATGCCCTTCATCACAAACTGCATTTCAGTGATTATAACATTTAACTGGCGCAATACGGGAAAACTTAAAAACTTGCGATTACGATGTGCGATGGCATGATCACATCACAACTTAAATCTTTTATTTGGCCGGCACTATCCTCCTGAGCTTGTGGTATGCGATATGCGATTGCATCGCATCGCTAATATAATAACTAGCGGGCACTTACATGCAATAAACTCCTGATCTTGCAATGTGCGATTGCGATCGCATCGCAACATAAATAACATAACTTGTGGGTGCTAAAAGTAAGACCTAAGAAGCGTGAAGTGTGAAATTGCGGGCAGCAGAATAGGTAAGTTGAAAAATGTGTGAAGTGCAAGCATGAAAAAGGTAAATGGAAAAATATGTGAAATGTGAAATTTATGATTTGCGATGTGTGATGACGATGTCATATTGCAACATTGCAAATTTTGGTGCGGGGCTTAAACAGTAAAACTTAAATCATGTGAAGTGTGGTATGCGAGTAGTTACACAACAGGAAGTGAGAAATGGTGAAAGGTAAGGAATAGGCATAAAAAAAATATTTGTGCGCGGTTGGTAATGCGGTAAGGTATCAGGGTCCAACCAGATATCGCGTCGAAAAAAACTTAACATTTGGAAAAAGGCTTAAGAGGTAACACTTAAAAGTTGTGGGCTGTGAACTGTGGGAAAAAGCTAAGTCAATGGCAGGAAAGAGAATTAAATGCAGAGTGTGGGCTCGCATACTCTTTAGAGAACAATAATTCACCTTGGCATAATTGAATGTTTGGACATAAGCATATTATGTTTCTGCCACCACACTCATAAAGTGGCACAATATGCCATCTCACGATCCAATAAGTAAGCGAAAGGTTAACATAAATGGTCATGTTTCACCATATGGATTCTCATGATTTGTGTAGAGGAAGTTTGAAAATAAAACTGATGCACATTTAATTACACGCTTTAGTAAGCTTTTAACAAACAACTCTCCACCAATATTATTAATTGATTATTCGTTCTTGTTTACCCGACTAGTCAGCTACTTAAAGTCCCTGCATTCACATCAACTCTGACATCATTGGGTAGAACTATAGCATAATATAATTTAAGTTATTGAGTAGAATTATAGTATAATAGTGTGAGTGCATTGTCAATGTGAGAGCGCTCACTCACGAAATAGTCACTCACAAAATTAGTTTTTTTTTTCAATTTTAAAATTATTTGTAGGTAGTGAAAAATAGAAAAAAATAAAATGTCCTAGGGAATTATGTCTCATCATAGCCCATTCATCCAATCAAAATTTAAAAATAACATTTCCCAAAAATTATAATTTTATTTTATTTTATTTTACAGGAAAATAGAAATATTAAGTCAATGCACTTAAGAGGTGCAGGCAGAAAATTGAATGAATCTTCCTGAAACATGCACATATTTTCCCTTCTATATATAGGATTAATTTGTTGTGATATAAATTTATAGATGTCAAGAGTTTTTGTTGTGATGTTAGAAATTTCAAGTTGTGAGGAGTTTTTAGATATTAAATTATGTGAATCCAGATTTTTTTTTGTTTTTCCTCTTCTAGATATTTAATTTGGATATTCTTTTCCAATATAGATAAAATCCTGAAATTAATAAATATATATATATAAAGAAAAAATTAAGATATGATATATCTTACGTGTAAAAAATAAGCATTTATATTTCTAGAAAAGATATATACATTTTGTTCTTTTTAGAGGGGTTCTAGAAATAATTAAAATATATTTGTCTATAATGCTAAAAACTGATGAGATATATATACAATAGAATAAATAATTTATGGGATGTTGAATATGTGGTGATTTGGTGCATTGTTAAGGAACTCTTAGATGTTAAGTCATTGGTGCAATTCCCCCCCCGCCCCCTTAATTTTAAAATAAATATAAATAATGATATTTTACATTTATAACGAAGTGATATTCAAACTTTTATATTAATAAACATTAACTAGAAATAAAAATATTCATACATAAAAGGAGGCAAAATATATATAAAGTATATATATTAATTATATGTTAAGATTTATTTTGTCGTATAAATTAAAATAATGACATTTAATGTTGGTAGTCTTGATATTTCATACATTTATATTAATTTTAATTAATAAATATATAAATACTTAATATTTATAATAAATTTTTTTCTAAGCAACAATTATAATCAATGTTGTGAATACGATTTAATAAAAAAACCAAATTATAAAAATTATAAAATATAAAATGCCAAGCACATAAATAACTATATGTGTTATCACGGTTATAATAAAATTTAAAATATGAATATTTATATATAGAGATGTGAAATTTATATGTATGATAAATAATATTATTAAGAACTGGCATAAATCCCAGAGGAATTAAATCTCTCAAGGTACAAAATTTTCTTTAAGTTTTTCACTCAAAAAGCAGTTGTTCTTCCCACCTCGCATATATGATCCATCTCAACACTTGGAGATCTTGAGTTAGGTGGATCTATATTGGTGGAATTTCAAGTATTTCATGGATAATTTTTTGGCTTTGACATTAATCTCTATAATAATATGTGAAAAGGCATATGATTCCAACTTTATATAGAGGATTAGATACAACCTCTCATTTTGCACTACAATTTTATTGTTTTTCCAATCAATCATTAACGTACATTCACTTAGAATTTGTAAATTAGAAATGTCAATCTACAAAACACCAAAAATAAAAGATCACCTAGTTGCTAATTCTACTATAGGATTTGAGCCAAAACCAAAGATCATATCAAATAAAATAAATATAAATGGAGAACTACTCCAACCCTTCCTTTAGGAGGTGCCCTTGATAAACCTCATGAAAATAAACCATAGGTCTCAAAATAATTATATATTTGTTACAAATTAATATCAAGTTAATCACAAAAATAATATGGTGGAAATAAATATTAATTAATTTGTTGGAATCACAAATTGGAAAGTGAATTCAACTATGATTATGAATATCTTACATATCAATACAACATAGAATCTATTGGATTCAGTTTCCAAGTTTCTTGGACATGCATTAAATGCCCACAAGAACCCTCGAAAATTAGGCGACTAAATTCCCCCCCGCTTAATCCGAAGGGGTCTATATGAGAGTACAAGAAGAGAGCTAAAAGAAAAAAAAATGCATAACATATAATAGTTGAATGTGCTCTCTCAAATGGTGGCTTTTAGCATAAAACCACAAACAAACAAAAAGGTACGATAACTCAAAGTCTCAACCAGTGGTTGTTTTAGGATGACCAGCAACTCTGGAACTGTTGAAGTAGCTCCTTGAACAATTATTAACCCAGACAGCGTGTCTTCTACTAGTGGTAGTGCTCCCAAACGCAAACTGTAGTATAAACCAAATATTCTACAAGTGTTGGTTCGTGACAACAACCAAAAAAAAATCAAACCAAAAGCGTGCTCATGAGGCATTTCTTTGTCATTTGTCTCTCGGCTACAACTCCCATGTTTTATACGGTTATCTTGGTTATATCCCTCGACAATAGTTTCATACTATAAAAGTGTGCTCACATGATAAACCATTGAATGATGAATCTTAGAGGATGTTAACTCACCATCAATTCTCCGGCGTTTGACAGATCCAAGGTGAGAATATGAAGAACTCTTCACCGCAAGATTAGGTAATACTCAAGAAAAAATTATGTAGTATGTCTTGTATATCTTCATGGCTATTGAAAACCATTGGTAAGAAGAAATCCATCCAAGGTGAACCTTCTTTCTTACAGGATATTTGTTTCAGTAACATTTTTCTGGATGATGAGCGTGGTTACCACAATTCTCACAAGGATGAAGATCAAAACACTGATCTTTCACATGGCCAAGTACTCGATCAAAATATTGGCATTTTATAATTTCTAGTTGTAGAAGATGAGCAAGTGAAGATGGATCGTCTTGAAGAAATACAACACTACAAAACTTGATGCGTTTGGAATAGTCCGGAATATGAATGGACACATCCTTATCATATCTTAGACTAGTTATGTTCTTGTTGTTCGCAACTTCTTCCCAAGATCTGATGAAGGTGTTAGAAAGTGCAAGTTGAATATTCACATCTTCATGCAAAACTTCCCTTGAAATAACCTCATTGTTCTTATTAATATTTATTTTCTGATGGGATTCAAGCTCAAACAATGAGTTATTTTGATCAAGAACAATTTTAGAATCATGAACAACATGTTGTAGTTTTCTCATTGTAGTTGAGACACAATCTCCAAACCTAAATCTTGTCTTTAAAATTTTGTAAATAGGTTCATATGTTAGACAGAGATTCTTTTTTTATTATAAATGTGCTATGAACGATGAAGATTAGAGTATGTAGTAACTCTAATGCTTCCTAAATTTTGGCCATTTTACAATAAAAAAATTAAGAATGTCGAGTTCAACCAAAAATGCACCTGCTTACAATGAAAATTCAACAAGAAAAATATTGATAATTCCCAATATTATATAATGGAAACTACACAATTATAGATGTTTACCCTACCCCGTAAAATGACAACCAAAGGAATATGAAAACTCAAGTTTGTTGTGAGTTATGTTATGTCTAATATACATGAATCATTTAAGCTCAAACATGAGTGGAAAATTCATTAGATAACTTCAATTCTATAATTTAAGCTTAACCAAACCAAATTCAAAGCTCAAAAAAACCAGCTTCGGTACAACTCAGAGATCATCACAGTTTGGTACATTTATTTAATCCTTCCCTTATGACTCAATCCATATGTTAATAACATTCCTCCACAAAATTTTACCTTTTCTCCTCGCATTTAAATATACTAAGCCAAGACTGGCTCATTACAATTTACATATCCTCCAAAGTCTTTGCATGACATGAAAATCTCAACTTGCATTGTACGAGCAAATCTGTCAAAAATTTTAGTCTATTATAATTGGTGGAAACCAACGCAGAGAAATGAACATATTAATAGCATAGGTTTTATAGTCTATGTAAAATTTGTGCCATGGAAACAATAGACAAATTCTCAAAATAGATCACTTGGGCATGAGGCAAACACCAGAACCAATTAATTTAAAATTTTCACTTATAGCTTCACTTTCTCTGTCTATCTCATTAAATGACAATGTACGAAGGAACAATGTAGTTCACACGTAGAGGGACTAAACACCTCTATGCAAGTCTCAATAATTTATTTTCCTTTTCGACAATGATATTTATAACCCCATCGTTATTCTAAAAGATACTCTTATCATAGGATTTGATGTCCAAAAAGGAAGAGAACAAACTATTTCACAATGTGAAACTTCATCCATCCCCCGCCTCTTCACTTTGTTATCACTACCAATTTTCAGCGCTTTGTGGAGAGCAATTCCATGAGGTGCTTGAGAGTTGCTTCAAACACTTTCTTGAGTTCATTTATAATTCAAGAAGCAATTCATTCATAAAATCTAAACCAACCTCAACTCATCCATAGGGGGGTAATAGTTTTAAAATCATGAAATGCAATAGACAATTTTATAACCGGATTTTTATGATTGGTACTAACTCAAATGGTTTCCTGATTGCTTTAATTATAATAAAATAATTTTTTCCTTTTTGTTGAGGAACGAATCCAAAGTCTCAACTAAAAACCTTCTCATATGCTTTCGCATGTATTCAAGTTATATAATCCACTACGTCTAACTCTTCATCGACACTCATCACAATAACATTCAGCATAAAGAGCAACCATAATAAACATTCAACATATATGAAATGAGTACCTTTGTTGGTTCCAACTATGGAGAGATGATACAAATCTTCCTTAGTAGTTCAAATATTCAAAGATGTTAGAAATTAATGGAGAAAGTTCAGTTAGGATAGGATTGAGATTCTAATTCTAGATCTCAGATCTTAATATTCGGGGAGTGGTTCAAACCACCCGATTGTGAGAAATCCTATATGTACTAGGTTGTTCTCTTGATTCATTGTATTAGATTGTGTGAGCGTTTGTACACTCTCCAGGTTCTCACCTAGAGAGCCATTTAGTTTTTATCCAATTTTTTTATCATGGTATCGGAGCTGAGAGGACCTGTATTGTTTGTAAAATTTGAAGTGTAACTGGTGAGCGTTGTGAAGACCGTGGGCTCCTTGATTGTTCGTTTCCTTGTGTTTGGTGAGAGTTTATATTCTTTTGAAGGCAGCGTGACTGTGCATCGTTGCCCGATGGTTTTGTGCATTGAAAAGAACTCTGCTGGATGTGAAGGCCGATATTCTGTGTGTTGTGATGCATTTGGAAGATGGTTGTGTATTTGATCATTTAAATTGGGCATTAAAGTCTGTGCTAAGTATGCAAGGCAGGGCTGGGACAATAGCATGGTGACACCCTGTAACCGCCTGAGAGTGTTTGACTGGAGTAGAACTTGGCATTGCTTGAGGTGTGATCAATATCTGCATGAGAGCAGTGGTAAACCTTACGTAAAGTGTGGTGATCCGCTTTAATCCAAGCCCCGTGAAGAAGAGGATATCGACTCAATAGCAAGTCTAAGGGAGCTGGGTGGGGACGCAGTGTGGCGTAGAGGACGAGTTTTCTTGTGTGATCCAGCAGATTCATTCTGAAATTTTATTGTTTGAAAAACTTAGAAGTTGCACGTTGTGGAGATCCCAAAGTCAATTGGGTAAATTTTCTTCTAATTTGTTACAAGCCACAACGAAAATGCAAAATTTTTTTGCGGATTTGAACCCATTTTTCAGAAATATGTGCAATTAGAAATTGCTAATCACATGCATCAGAATTGGATGTCGATATCATTTCCAGCTTGTTGAGAGGTCATCTATTGCTTGTCGCAAGAGCCAAGAGCAGTGACACTTGTGTGGCATAGAAGCCCCAGTCTACAAGGTTCTACTATTGAAGAGTTGCCAAAGGGAGGATTCCCGCCTGTGTGGTAATGAGGTTGTTGGAGCTCGTAAGAGGACCGAGTGGAGTCAAAATCTGGAAGCGAGACAAAACTAGATAAGCTGGACCTTTTAACAACATGTCTATATTTTTAGATATTTTTTATTCTGATGATGATGATGACGATATTCTCATGTTGGCATTTGGAGGCATTAGCATGAGTAGTATTTTTAAGTCTGGAATTTTTTCAGAAAAACAATGTGGTTCTGTTGATGACCACGAGAAACAAGAGGCACAATCTATTGTGCAAGATCGTGATATTGAAGAGTCACAAGTTGATCTTCAGGAAGGATGTAAAGATGAACAAAGTGTTGAAGATCAATTGGATGAGCCACATGAATCTAATGGTGAAGACATGGCAGAAAAAGACAGTGCTAGAGAGAATTTAAAATGTGATAATCTCATCAATATTTATGTATGTGCAGATGACAACATTGCTGAAATTTACATGTGTGACACCAGAAATGGTGAGAAAAAACAGTTTCCTATTAAGGCTGTCATAACTTTCAAAAGGGCGAGGATAAGCATTCAAGCTTTTCATCACTGGGGAAGAAATGAGGCAAAGATACATCACTATCTCATGACAAAGAAAGTGAAGATGAAGCCTCATCCACGAATGAACAAATATGGTCTCACAAGCATAAAGACCAAGATGAAAACTCTGTTACCAAGTTTTTTTTATGTCTTTTTACCGTTTTAAGCCTAACTGAGACTAGACCAGCAGGCGTATGTTATCATATGTTATTGTTCTGTACCCTTTCTCCATTAAGGGGAAGTGTTATAAATTAATGGAGAAAGTTAAGTTAGGATAGGATTGAGATTCTAATTCTAGATCTCAAATCCTAATATTCAGGGAGTGGTTCAAACCACCCGATTGTGAGAAAGCCTATATGTACTAGGTTGTTCTCTTGATTGAATGTATCAGATTGTGTGAGTGTGTTTGTACACTCTCCAGGTTCTCACCTGGAGAGCCATTTCATTAATTTTATCAAAAGATAGTCTACATCCTTTAATTTACAACAAATATCATTCACACCAGTCAAAGTGAAAGCATCTTGAATTCGTGAACACATGCATGGTGCACATGTCGAAGTGCACTAGAGTAAGTGTGCCCCCATTTCCCTTATATTCGATGTTTATGTGATCGTTGGAGGTTTCCTATAACATAATTATTTTCAGTTTTGGTAATATGATAAACAACGTGGCCAAATACCTTTTCACCAGCAGTCACGCTTCCTTCCTCCTTCGCGTGACAAGGGAAACCTTCCGTGACAAGGGAAACCCTCCTAACAAGAGTTCTAGCAAGAAAGTCATCATTTCTCCTCTTACACCATCCAAATGCCAAAACATTGAGTACAAAAAACGCATGAATAGGAGTGCCAAATTATGAGAAAGAAGGAAAGCCCTGGGATGACCACAAAACTTATGCCTCAATCTATTCAAAAGGAAGGCCAAAAACTATTGTGTCAAGTTAATTAACAGGAATATAAACATCACTCTCATACAACTATTGGAATCACAAATTGGAAAGTGAATTGAACCGTCATTACGAATATTGTACATATAAGTACAACATATACTTTATTGGATTCACTTTCGAGGTTTCTTAGACATGTATTAACTGCCCACCAGAACCGTCATAGATTAGGTGGCTAACATAAGTTATATAAAGTCAAAATTTTGACTCCGGTTTATTAAAAAGAAAACATGTTTGAGAAAGTATCACAATTAAAGAAGAAAATTAACATGTAAAATAAAGTTTGAAATAGTAATAAAGTGATAGGTGAAAAGAGGGAAGAGGACTCGATAAGAAGGCAAATAAAAAGGATGAATAAGAAGAAAGCATTTGATAAATAGGAAGAAAACTTATGAAATTAGTGAATAGAAATCAGACAAGAAAGTGAAAAAGAAAAGAAAAAAAATAATGTAGAAATTCATTTACAAAGACAAGAAGAAGGTTCAATGACCTAATGGATAAGGAAGTTAGGATTTGGAGAGCCATTAATTTTGTCGCTATATTCTTTATTAAAATCATTAATATGTTTACAACATTTTTAATTTAATAAAATATTGTTTAAAATTATAAAAATAATATGCCAAATAAATTACAAATGTATAAGAAAAAAAAAATTCTTTAATACTATTAATTTAGAGAAGATCATAAATAAATATTTACATTTCTTATCAGTCTGAACATAAAATTGGATGTATTTTACATAGATAATATATTTAATGAGTTAGTGATTTATTGAATTAATTAGTGAGTAACATAGTCATTATTATTTTGAAAATTGCAATGTCAAAGTATATGTAGAGACATTTTAAGTTGAATTATATAAATGTTTATTTTGTATATTAAAACTATAATTTTTTTTAGTTATTAATATTTTTAACAAATTATTTAACTAAATGGATTTTGATTTCTTAAAATTATAGTGTAGTTATATAAATTAAATGGTTTGTAAATTTTTACAAGAATTAATTTATGATAAGCATTAAAATATTTATCTCATTGCACATTTCACATTTAAAATTATTATTATTATTGTTAATAATTAGTTTGTTGAATTATTAGGGGGTTTGAACAATATCATGAAACATAACACTTTATTATCAAACAACAATGAATTAAATCACTTTAATAGTAACGATTTAAATACAGTATGAATAAATATATGAAATAACTTTACCATGGAAATCCTTGACTTGTAACTAGCTTTCTTACAATACCGTTGGTCGATAATATACTAAAAAAATGGACACCAAGATGAGATGTGAAGACATGTCCTTAGACTACTGTACAATATTGGATCAAAGGCAAGTTGAAGTACAGAGTCTACATGATAAAATAACAATAGCATACAATGTAGATTTAAACTATGGCAATACACCCTAAAATGCTTCACTAGCTTCAATATCATGTGCCCATCCAAATAGAAATGAAGAAAACAAAATTCGAGGGAAAATTACTTCAAAATACCAATTACAATCACATATTACAAAATATGTTCCATCATATATTTGAAAGGAGATGATCTAGTCATTAATAATAAAAGAAACCAAACCTACAACTCCTCCAAAAACCATGACATGGAAACCACAACCTAATGCCCTTAAGCTTAAAGGAGTTATAAAAGATATAAATGTCAAAATACTCATTAATTTTAGCAATTCCCACAATTGTATATACATTATTTACGCTAAACATATAAATATTTTTGTGTATTCCACGAAAGGCCAAGGCCACTTTGTGATAGTATTTAATGGATAAAAGGTCAAATAAGTAGCAAAATGTCATAAGGTTTCAATTCACATACAAGAGATTGAAGTAAAAATAGAAATCCATGCTCTACTACTCGAGTAGATGTGTATATTTCTTTCTAGGTATGGAATTGTTCATGTAGTTGAGTAGTTATGGTACAAACATTGAATATCAATTCATGGAGTTTAATTGGCAAGGACAATACTACAAATTATATGGCGTTGAAGCTTCCACTCTCAAGAAGATGCAAACAATTCACAAGAACCTCACCAACACTCAAATAATAAGAAAATCTAAACCCATAATAAGAGATGAAGTTCATTTCACCCTGGATATGTGCCCAAAAAGAGAAAATATTGAATTATATGCTTTTAGGACAAAGCATTGCTTGAGAGGGAAATGATAATATAAAAATAATAAAATATAATAAATGCTAACTAATTAGTTAGTCATAGATGTGTCTTACCAAAAACATGCATCCATTACTAAAAAGGAACATTTCCTAGGTATTTATAAGAAGTTTACTCATTGTGTCATGTTCCAAATTTAAATTTATGCCAAATAACAGAGACATGTAGAAGAAAGCTGCAATAATAAATAAATTCCAAACATTCACATAAAAATATGCGAGAAATTGATCCAAACATTTAATCCATTTTATTAATGCGAAAAAATTGAGTACATAAATGGAAATGAATGATAGAACCTAGCCTTGATAATGCAAGCATGCAATACCCAAGTGAAGATCTAAGCAAACACCAATTGAAATGGCTTTGTTTGTCCCAACGCACTGCCCAAAGAATTTTAATGTTGTTGTTAGAGGTGAATTGTGATTTATACCATCAAATTTTCTCTGAAAATTATACAAAATTTATCGAAGGCTTCTCTCACCCAAATCTACCTAACCCAAAAAAAATCTCGGGCTAATTCTAGCTGACCCGGAAAGCCCAAAATGTGAAAAATACCTAAAATATAATATTGTAGTTGTTATTGCTGCTAGAGAAGAAACTAAAATTGTGACCAAAATAATGCTTGGATCGACCTAATATTGTAGGCACATGATCCTCTCCTATGAACCAATAAAACCCAGAAAAGGTTTGGCCTACCTCCGAGCTAAAATTGAACCCACAATGCGATGCAAACTACCCAGCTAATGAACAATATGTCCTACTATAAGAATGTATTATTCTAGCCCAAATACTTCCCAGAAAATTCTATAAAATTAGCTATAGACTCTTCACACCTAAACCAACAAAATCCAGAAATCATTTCTCCTAATTCCAACAGACCAAGAATGCCAAAAATAGAGAGAATCTCCCAACTACATAGTTTTTCTTGTAATCAAAGAGAAACTACTGAGAAATGATAAAAATCTCCTGCAAATGGCTAATAATTTGTGAAAAAATATCCTCCAACAAATAGTTATCACTCCCAACTGAAAACTCCCAAAAATTATCAGCACCAAATACCAACAACAAAAAATTTGTTCTCCAAACCCTGCAAAGGCTCTATAAGGGAAAAATCAGCCAAGCTAAAATATAGTTGAACATATCTGATAAATGATGCCAAACTCCTTTAACAAGTATAAAATCGCTTACAAATACCTGGAACCTCCAATAGAAATATGATGCTCCAAATAACCTTGAGATTTTATCTTCTACACCCCGAAAGTCAAAAAGTTATTAGTGAAAATTATACAATAAACTCCCAAATTCTTTCCTAGGGTGACACTCAAATTTCACTGAAGGTGGAGGTGGAATTTCTACTTCAAAATTCCTTGTGCTAAAAATCACTCGTTGACTTGGCTAAGCAGCTTAATCTAACTCTCCAAAATTAGAAATGAAATGCCAAAATAGAATAATCAAAATGAAGCTTTAGGCTTCCTTTTATTTTTTCTTTCACTTCCTCATACCATGGTTTGATTTATGTCACACTATCCTTTGATACCATGGTTTGACTCTTCCCATGGTTCGATTTCTATTTTTGATAACCTCCATAACTTATGTTCACTTCAATTTTTCTTTTTTTTCCTAAGTCCCAACCATTTCCCTTTTTCCAAAATTTATTTAATACCTCCACAACTTATTTATCCTAATTTTATTTATCTAAAAATATTTATTATTCTCCAAAATTGAAAAATTGAGAATTGCCCTTTGCAAAATTGAGAATTTCTGTTAGAAAAATTATTAATTGGGGACATTAGAGTCCTCCTCGTAAAAAAATGTTTGTCCTCAAGAAATCCTTGAACATGTTCCCTCTCTGATTGTTAATGACCACTCTAACCACCAATAATACCAAGCTCCCAGTTGTACCACTGAGTCATCCCAAATCTCAACATTGTTTCGACATGAAGGAATCCATTGATACCAAGATCCCAAGCCATCCTAATCAATGTGAAACACACCTTTCTCCACTCACTATCCAACTAGATACAAGTACCTGAAGCCCTCGCCATACTAGAAATAAGTAGAGAATCATGATAATGTAGTACTCTGTCCAACTCCAAGAGTAAACTCCTAAAGACACAACATAATCCATGTGGGGATGAAGTCTCTCCCACATAAAATTCCCATAGTATCCTCCTGCTGACCAACCTGCCCTGTTGGTGAAGTCCCCAAAGCTAATAGAAAACCACTAAAACCCAATTGAAGATCTAAATGATCCCCCCATGTAGGGATGAGATCACCCTTAAGGGTAGTTGAACTATGAAATCCTATGATGTCGAGATCCCATGCCAATCGTAGAAGGGTGCCACCATGCTGACGTTATACCACTATGACTATGACATGTTTCTCGTCATGCATAGAATGTATCCTCCTCTCCTGGAACCTGATGGCGATAAATATGTGATGTAAAATCTCATTCCGATTTGGTATCTCCATGATATCAATGTCTATTCATCTACTAGCAATATCGGTTTGATGCAGTAATAAGGAAAACTAGCCATGCCATGTGAAAAAGGCCTCAGTGATCCCCCATATGCAAACCAAGAGTGAGATGACTCACTCTCTTCCCTTATTCCGCTCATCACACAATAGAGTGAACAATATTCCAACTGAATCCCTAGATACCATAACCATATTGATTGCAGCAAAGTCCTAACAACTGTTGGCACCAAATCGTCCCATGTCTCGAGTCCTTGCATAAAATCTATATATGTAATCCATTCATCATGAATTCATCTGGTGTGTGCAATATTTCCTTGTGTCTCCCATATCACATTGTGAGATATGCTATCATGCCTCTTGTAGTTGCTACCTAAAAATGTTTGGATTATAAACATTCACCTACAATATAGGACCACCAACCACTGAATGCGCTCCTCATACATCTTAGAATGTCTCACTCAATAATTTTCATGCATCTCCCTAAATTTGGGATGAAGGGAGGAGCACATACTACCCTTGTAGTAGATCGAACCATCCCCAAGCCTGCATCTGCCAAATCGCACCCTGACCATATGAAATGACTCAAAATCCTCTCTCCTAATGCATTGTGTCATGTCCAACTATCTCATATGAATCTCGTGGGCCATATTTCTCATCATGATAGAATCAAGAGATAATAGTCAAGTCCCCTGTGTCAGTGTGCAATGCTGCAAAGTGGTAAATGGAAGCTCACAATCAACCCTATGATCAACTCGCTCTCCAAATATGGGTGTGCCAAACATAATGGTGTGCTTGACATCTCTGTCACGATATCTCTCTACTGGAAACACTCCAACAACCTAGTGTGCATCATCATTCTCTATTGTACATAAATATGAACCCTTGCACTCCTCTATATAATACTGAACTCTAAGGCACAACTCCACGCACCACTGGATACCAACACTCACTGTTCTACTACTCTGTATCATATAGCATCCCATATGTGTCAATGCATCTACCACTCCACTATCAAACTCGATGTGGTGTAAGTCGATCATCCCACTCCGTGGTGCAGATCCATGCACCAAAAAAAATCGTCATGCATCTATGTGCTCACTTGAAAACCACTTCTTGAGGCTTCATGATCCTACACACGACTGGATGACATGATTTAAAGCTCAAATAGTACGCGTCATATTGCACAATGTTGGTATCGCCACCTCCGTTGTAACTTCACCATACCTTCTCATGTATGTGCCTCATGTCCAAAATCTCTCTGAGATACATGAGAGGTGAATCCCCCTGTGTACTAGTGGTGATGCCACCACTGTGATTCTCCTCCATGACCAACCCTCAACCCCATAGAAGGAACTATATGGTGGCCTACCAATGCCACCTTGTTCGACAAACTCTTGCCCGACTATATTGATCATCATGTGACTCCATGTACAACAAACATGCTCAAACAATTTGTGGAGTCTACTTGCTACCTTTTCAACCCAACATGTCACTAATGTTGATGGAGATCCGAAAGTGTGTGGATGCCCAGTCACTCGATCTGTCACACCTATAATTCCCTCACTAACCACATCCACGAAGGGGTGGGGAATCCCACCTCAATCCAACAAATGTCCAATGCCAACCTGGGCCTCTAGTATCCCTAATGTATGGAAGATCCCGCTGAGCCTTACTCCCAACTACCACCGTCTCCATAAATATATCCCAATCCACTAGGTATCAACTCAGAATCCCACACAATCCAACCCCAAGGGAAAGGTCGAATGCATGTGTACCCATACGTGCAACAACTCCAACCTATGAATGTTGCACCCTGCCAAACTCATGTTGTCTCATCTCACAATCTTGGTTGACAGATGAGATCTTTCTAGGTAACTCTGCATCTGTCTCCCTATTGTGCAAAGCTAACCTAATATTGTTATCATCCCTACCTATGTATTCCTAAAGAGGGTTGTTCCAATGCTCCAATGTGTACTCCTCTAACTGTACCATTATGGAATCCAATTGTTCCCCAACGCGAGTTAGCTTGGTTTTTGTCTCGCATAAACTACTCTCATGCCATCCAGCTCCTTGTTTTGTTGCATAATGGTCTCTCAGACTATCGTGGCATTCTTTTTCAGTTCTAGAAGGTTGACTTGGAGCTAATGAAACTATTGTGGGTGTAAAACATCTATATACTAGGTCACAACTCTAGGTATATTTTTGTCTCTTGGAAACTCATCAACTAAATACTCTCATCTTGTCCACTCCTCTTCAAGAGGTCATGTGCCATAATTCTACTGAATTTTCCCACATGGTGTAAGTGGCTTCATTCCTGTGGCATCCGTACCACTAGTGCCTCAGTTATATGGATGAGGATAACGCGGTTTTATTCTGTTACTAATACACAATTGGGCTAACATATGTATCATCTTCATTGTTTCTAAGGATCTCCTCCAGGTTTTCCTGTGTACTCCTCCCCTTTTGCGCCATGTGATATCTATAAATCTCACCAATAACTATGCATGCATACCTACACCTCTATGATCTTGTTAGCTTCCCTACAACTGGCCAAGATCATGCTCTGACACCACTGTAATGTTCCAAATTGAAATTTACAACAAATAACTGAGCCATGTACAAGGAAGCATAATAATAAAAAAATTTCAAACATGCACATCAATATACACAAGAAATTAAGGCAAACAAATGATCCATTTTATTAATGCCAAAAACTGAGTACATAAATGGAAATGAATCATAGAACATTGACTCATTAATGCAAGAATGCAATACCCAGCTAAAGTTCTAAGCAAACTCCAATTGAAATGGATCGGTTTGTCCCAATGCATTAATTCTGTTATCGTTGTTGGAGGTGAATTGTGATTTATACCATCAAATTTTCTCCAAAAATTCTACAAAATTTACCAGAGGCTTCTGTCACCCAAATCTACCAAACCCAGAAAACTTTTGGGCTAATTCTAGCTAACCGAGAAAGCCCAGAATGTGCGAATTACCGAGAAAACAATATTGGTGCTACTATTGTTGCTAGATAAGAAATTAATTTTTTTACCCTGATGATGCTTGGATTGACTTGAGAATTTAGCCACAAGCTCCTCTCTTATAAAATATTATAACCCAGAAAAGGTTTGGCCTAACTCCAAGCCAAGATCGAACCCACAATGTAATTCAAATTACTTAGCTGACTAGAAATATGTCCTATGATAAGGATGTCTAATTATGGCTCAAATACTGCCCAGAAAATTCTATAAAATTAGCTATAGACTCCTCACACCTAGAACAAAAAAACACAAAAATTGTTTGGGTTGATTCCTTCTGACCTAGAATGCCTAAAATAAAGCAAATCTCTCAACTACATAGTTTTTCACCCAACCAAAGAGAAACTGCTGAGAAATGATAAAACTCTCCTGCAAATGCCTGAGAAATTGTGTGCAAATATCCTCTAGCAAATAGCTATCACTCCCAACTAATAGCTATCACTCCCAACTAAAAAAACATAATTATAGATCAACGTGCTTTGTTCTCCTTTTGGTGGATTTATTTAAATTTTGTATGGATTAAATAAATTTAAAGGTGTTAAGACTTTATTTTATTTTATTTAAAATTGATAAAAATATTATGAATCCTAAAATTAAACTCTAAAAGTTATGTATCATAGATGTGATAAGAACTTTTCAAAAGAAAAATCATATTAATTAAAAATATATGTATTTAATACTATTATTAATGCAAAATAAAAAATATATGTAATTAAAAAAACACAGTTTCACGTCGTTTCCTTTCTGTGACAAAAACACAGCCGCACCGTCGAAAACCAATATATACTCAAATTTGCCTGAATTTATCGGGAGGCTATGTTTGAGGGAAAATGGATGGCGCCATGTCACAATCCATTGCCCCGAATTTAGGGATTGGCATGTTGAAACTTGATAGCACCCGCATTCGTATGTATTTGGCAATCTCTATCCAATGGTAGACTCTCCAACCTAATTTATAAGTATATTGGTTTCTAATGTTATTATCAGGTAAATTTTCCACTCTCCGGATATTTTAGACTAGTTTGTATCCAAATCCATTTCATAATTTAGTTAGCCATGTGAGTATAAATTTGATGTTGGCTTCTACAGTTGAAAAATGAATTTGATTATAATTTACGGTTCGTCCGACAAAGACTATTATAGCAAGTTGAGGAATATTGTATTTGGAAAATGATAATTTTACATGATAAAAATGGCGAATATACTAGATATATCGCAAATAAAGTTGCTGACGTAAATACGTTACTTTAGAGCCATATTGAATAAGATCATGTGAAGATATGAACACACGATTGACTAATCTTCCCGAAGGAGTCATTCAGGCACATATTTTCCCTTGTCTATATTAGGATGAATTTGCTATGATAGAAATTTCCAGATGAGTTTTTAGATATTAAACTAGCACAACCACATTAGTAAAAACTAATGTGGTTGATATACGCCGATAGGCGTATATAAAATAGATTTACAACCACATTTACCAATGTGGTTGATATACGCCGATAGGCCTATATCCACTACCCATCACATTAATTTATATATCAATAAATAAATATTATATATAATAATTTTATTATATTAATTTGAAAAATATATATTTTATATTAATAAGAATAATAATATATACATAATATAAATTATGATTAACTATATACATACTATAAATTAACTTGAAATATATATAATATATATTAATAAAAAAAAATAGTAATAATATATAATAATTTAATATATCATACATGGCTATACTATTAATAAAGCAAAAGAACTAATAATATATTAATAACATATATTATATCATAGTTAGTTATATTATTAATAATATTATAATATTACAAATATTCATTATTAATAAATATTAGAATATTTATTTATAATGATTATTAGTAACATTATAATCTAATATTTCTTAATGATAATTATTAGTAATATTATAATAATATTTATATTACAAAATAAATATTATAATATTATAATATTATGAATATATATTATTAATAATGAATATTAATAATATTATAATATTACTAATAATCATTATTAATAAAGATTTCAAAATATATTTATAATATATAATAGTAATAATATTATAATATTACTAATAATCATTATTAATAAATATTTCAATATTTATTTATAATTATTATTAGTAATATTATAATATTATTAATATTACTATATAAATATTAAAATATTATAATACTATTAATATATATTATTAATAATATTAAAATATTAGAAATAAGCATTATTAATAAATATTTGAATATTTATTTATAATGAATATTAGTAATATTATAATATTATTAATTTATAAAAAATAAATTAATAATATTATAATATTTTTATTCATTATTAATACTTATTATAATATTATAATAAGTATTAATAATATATATTAAAAATATTTATTAATATATTATTAATATTAACTATATACATACTATAAATTATCTTCAAATATATATAATATATAATAATAATATTTATTAATATAGAAATAATAAAAATAATATTTAATATTTTAATATTTATTTATAATTTAATATCATAGATGGTTATATTATGAATAAACCAGAAAAATTAATAATATATTAATAATATTTATTAAATATTAATAATATTATTATAATATTATAATATTACTAATAATCATTATTAAACTGAAGAGAGTAATAAACCATATGAAACAAAATTTAAAAACAAAAAACCCAAGAGATTAATAAACCCTAACAATCAATATTTGAGAGTGAAGATATTAATAAACCCAACGGATAATTAATAATACAAACCCAATGTCATCATAAACCAAAGGTTTAAATATTATAAACCATAGGAATTAGTGAACCCAAGCGAAAACCATTACCCAAAAAATTACAAACGAAATGAATTGGTGAACCCAAGGGAATTGATTTAAACATTCAGACAATTGTTGTCACAATGCGACGTTGGACCAACTGTGACCAAGGTTCACCATGGGTGACTTTCCTATTGAGACAATCTTTGTCAGAATGTGACATTTGATCATGGATGACATTGATCGAGTATTCATATTATAAGCCAAAAGAAGTAATAAACCTAAGGGTTTAATATTAGAAAGCAAAGGAATTCGTGAACCCAAGGGACAACCATCACTCAACAAATTATAAACCAAAAGAAATTGGTGAACCCAAGGGAATTGATTTAAACATTCAGAGAATTTTACTAATAAAGTATTGCTGGACCAACTATGAGCAGTAACTATGGTACTTATACGAAACAATATTGCCGTATCGCTGTATTTGATCATGATGACATTTATCAATTATTCATATTATAAACCAAAAGAACTAACAACATTGAGACAATTGTTGTCACAATGCGACATTGGACCAACTATGACCAAGGTTGGCCATGGGTGATTTTCATATTGAGACAATATTTGTCAGAATGTGACATTTGATCATGGATGACATTGATCGATTACTCATATTATAAACCAAAAGAACTAATAAACCCAAGGGTTTAATATTATAAACCAAAAGAATTGGTGAACCCAAGGGAAAACCATTACCCAACAAATTATAAACCAAAGGAATTGGTGAACCCAAGGGACTTGATTTAAACATTATATACTGGTCTTTGCACGTGACAAATGACTAACCACATCATGGTTGGCTATGGGGGATTTTCATTAATGAGGATAATTTCTCATAACGGTCATTCATCATGGATGACATCGTATCACTATCTATATTATAAACCAAACCAAGTGTCAACCAAGTAGGAAACTCATTACCCAAAAATTATAAACTAAAGAACGAGAAAAGGGATACGACTAACATTGAGACAATTGTTGTCACAATGTGACGTTGGACCAACTATGACCATGGTTGGCCATGGGTGATTTTCATATTCAGATAATTTGATGATGGATGACATTGATCGATTATTCATATTATAAACCAAAAGAACTAATAAACCCAAGGGTTTAATATTATAAACCAAAGGAATTGGTGAACCCAAGGGACAACCATTACCCAACAAAATATAAACCAAAAGGAATTGGTGAACCCAAGGGAATTGATTTAAACATTGAGACAATTGTTGTCACAATGCGACGTTGGACCAACTATGACCATGGTTGGCCATGGGTGATTTTCATATTGAGACAATGTTTCTCATAACGTGTCATTTGATCATGGATGACATTGATCGATTATTCATATTATAAACCAAAAAAACTAATAAACCCAAGGGTTTAATATTATAAACCAAACTAAGTGGTGAACCCAAGGGAAAATCATTACCCAAAAAATTATAAACCAAAGGAATTGGTGAACCCAAGCGAATTGATTTAAACATGGATGAAATTGATCGATTATTTATATTATAAACCATAAGAACTAATAAAAACAAGGGTTTAATATTATAAACCAAAGGAATTGGTGAACCCAAGGGAAAACCATTACCCAACAAATTATAAAGTAAAGGAATTGGTGAACCCAAGGGAATTGATTTAAACATTGAGAAAATTGTTGTCACAATGCGACATTCGACCAACTATGACTATGAAGGCTTTATGGTTGACTGCGGATGACATTGATTTACTATTTACATTATAAAACTAAAAGAACTAATAAACCCAAGGGGTTTAATATTATAAACCAAAGGTCTATAACTAATAACTACTTAAACATTATATAACCAAGCTACTATCATATTAAACCTAAAAGAACAATAAACCCAAGGGTTTAATATTATAAACCAAAAGAATTCATGAACCCAAGGAAAATCATTACCCAACAAATTATAAACCACAAAGGAATCGTGTCCCAAGCGACCGACGCAGGATGATACTGGACGATTATTTATATTAGTAAACCAAAACAAGAACTAATAAACATAAGGGTTTAATATTATAAACCAAAGGAATCGGGGAACCGAGGGGGAAAACCATTACCCAACAAATTATAAACCAAAGGAATTGGTGAACCCAAGGGAATTGATTTAAACATCGAGACAATTGTTGTCGCAATGCGACGTTGGGCCAAGTAAGACCATGGTTGGCCATGGGTGATTTTCATATTGAGACAATGTTTCTCAATGTTTCTCAATATGACATTTGATCATGGATGACATTGATCAATTATTCATATTATAAACCAAAAAAACTAATAAACCCAAGGGTTTAATATTATAAACCAAAGCAAGTGGTGAACCCAAGGGAAAATCATTACCCAAAAAACTATAAACCAAAGGAATTGGTGAACCCAAGGGAATTGATTTAAACATTGAGACAATTGTTAATACACGCGTACGTTAACAATATGAATGCGATGGCGCGTGCTGATTATTCATAATTGATCATGGATGACGTCGATCGATTATTCATATTATAAACCAAAAGAACTAATAAACCCAAGGGTTTAATATTATAAACCAAAGGAATTGGTGAAAAAGGAATTGGTGAACCCAAGGGAAAACCATTACCGAACAAATTATAAACCAAAGGAATTGGTGAACCCAAGCGAATTGATTTAAACATGGATGACATTGATCGATTATTTATATTATAAACCAGAAGAACTAATAAAAACAAGGGTTTAATATTATAAACCAAAGGAATTGGTGAACCCAAGGGAAAACCATTACCCAACAAATTATAAAGTAAAGGAATTGGTGAACCCAAGGGAATTGATTTAAACATTGAGACAATTGTTGTCACAATGCTATGTTCGACCAACTATGACCATGGTTGGCCATGGGTGATTTTCATATTGAGACAATGTTTGTCAGAATGTGACATTTTATCATGGATGACATTGATCGCTTATTCATATTATAAACCAAAAGAACTAATAACCCCAAGGGTTTAATATTATAAACCAAAGCAAGTGGTGAACCCAAGGGAAATCATTTGGAACATTGAGACAATTGTTGTCATTGTCTATATTAGTAAACCATACCCGAAGAAATAATAAACCCAAGCGTTTAATGTTATAGACCAAAAGAATTGGTGAACCCAAGGGAAAACCATTACCCAACAAATTATAAACCAAAGGAATTGGTGAACCCAAGGGAATTGATTTAAAGATGGATGAAATTGATCGATTATTTATATTATAAACCAAAAGAACTAATAAACCCAAGGGTTTAATATTATAAATGAAAGGAATTGGTGAACCCAAGGGAATTGATTTAAACACTGAGACAATTGTTGTCACAATGCGATGCTTGACCAACTATGACCATGGTTGGCCATGGGTGATTTTTATATTGAGACAATATTTGTCAGAATGTGACATATGATCATGGATGACGTCGATCGATTATTCATATTAAAAACCGAAAGAACTAATAAACCCAAGGGTTTAATATTATAAACCAAAGGAATTGGTGAACCAAACGGAAAACCAATACCCAACAAACTATAAACCAAAGGAATTGGTGAACCCAAGGGAATTGAGTTAAACATCGAGACAATTTTTGTGACAATGCGACGTTGGACCAACTATGACCATGTTTCACCATGGGTGATTTTCATATTGAGACAATATTTGTCAGAATGTGACATTTGATCATGGATGACATTGATCGATTATTCATATTATAAACCAAAAGAACTAATAAACCCAAGGGTTTAATATTATAAACCAAAGGAATTGGTGAACCTGGGAAAACTATTAATGAACAAATTATAAACCAAAGGAATTGGTGAAACCAAGGGGAATTCATTTAAACATTGAGACAATTGTTGTCATTATTCATATTATAAACCAAAAGAACTAATAAACCGAAGGGTTTAATATTATAAACCAAAAATAATCGTGAACCCAAGGGAAAACCATTACCCAAAATTATAAACCAAAGGAATTGGTGAACCCAAGTGAATTGATTTAAACATGGATGATATCGATTGATTATTTATATTATAAACCAAAAGAACTAATAAACACAAGGGTTTAATATTATAAACCAAAGGAATTGGTGAACCCAAGGGAAAACCATTACCCAACAAATTATAAACCAAAGGAATTGGTGAACCCAAGGGAATTGATTTAAACATTGAGACAAATGTTGTCACAATGCGACGTTCGACCAACTATGACCATGGTTGGCCATGGGTGATTTTCATATTGAGACAATGTTTGTCAGAATGTGACATTTGATCATGGATGACATTGATCGATTATTTATATTATAAACCAAAAGAATTAATAAACCCAAGGGTTTAATATTATAAACCAAAGGAATTGGTGAACCCAAGGGAATTCATTTAAACATTGAGACAATTGTTGTCACAATGCGACGTTGGACCAAGTATGACCATGGTTGGCCATGGCTGATTTCATATTCAAACAATTTGATGATGGATGACATTGATCGATTATTCATCTTATAAACCAAAAGAACTAATAAACCCAAGGGTTTAATATTATAAACCAAAGGAATTGGTGAACCCAAGGGAATTGATTTAAACATTGAGACAATTGTTGTCACAATGCGACGTTCGACCAACTATGACCATGGTTGTCCATGAGTGATTTTCATATTGAGACAATATTTGTCAGAATGTGACATTTGATCATGGATGACATTGATCGATTATTCATATTATAAACCAAAAGAACTAATAAACCCAAGGGTGTAATATTATAAACCAAAGGAATTGGTGAACCCAAGGGGATTGATTTAAACATTGAGACAATTGTTCTCACAATGTGACATTTGATCATGGATGACATTGATCGATTATTCATATTATAAACCAAAAGAACTAATAACCACCAAGGGTTTAATATTATAAACCAAAGGAATTGGTGAACCCAAGGGAATTGATTTAAATATTGAGACAATTGTTGTCACAATGCGACGTTCGACCAACTATGACCATGGTTGGCCATCGGTGATATTCATATTGAGACAATGATTTTCAGAATGTGACATTTGATCATGGATGACATAAACCCAAGGGTTTAATATTATAAACAAAAAGAATTGGTGAACCCAAGGGAAACCATGACCAAACAAATTATAAACCAAAGGAATCAGTGAACCCAAGGGAATTGATTTAAACATTGAGACAATTGTTTTCAGAATGCGACGTTCGGCCAACTATGACCATGGTTGGCCATGGGTGATTTTCATATTGAGACAATGTTTGTCAGAATGTGACATTTGATCATGGATGACATTGATCGACTATTTATATCATAAAACAAAAGAAGTAATAAACCCAAGGGTTTAATATTATAAACCAAAGGAATTGGTGAGCCCAAGGGAAAACCATTACCCAACAAATTATAAACCAAAGGAATTGGTGAACCCAAGAGAATTGATTTAAATATTGAGACAATTGTTGTCAGAACGCGACGTTCAACCAACTATGACCATGGTTGGCCATGGGTGATTTTCACATTGAGACAATGCTTGTCAGAATGTGACATTTGATCATGGATGACATTGATCGATTATTTATATTATAAACCAAAGGAATTAGTGAACCCAAGGGAAAACCATTACCCAACAAATTATAAACCAAAAGAATTGGTGAACCCAAGGGAATTGATTTAAACATGGATGACATTGATCGATTATTTATATTATAAACCAAAAAACTAATAAACACAAGGATTTAATATTAATAATATTAAAAATAATATTCTTATTCTTATTCAAATTAATTAATATTAATAATAAAACTTATTTATTTATTAATATTAGTATATTCCTACATATTAATTATTTAATATCAAATACTAATGCAAATTATTATTAGTATAATAATAATCTGCATTATAGTAGTTAATGTATTATTATTATTAACTTTAATATTAATATTGATAATATTAATTAATACTAATATCAATAACAATTAATTAATATTAAGAGTGACATTAATATTAATATTTGTTAATAGTGGGTAGCATTAATTTTAATCCTAATATCAAAATATATTATATGCCTTTGTAAATTTTTAATAATATTATGATTAATAATTTGAATTATTAAATAAGGTTGATTATAGCTTAAAAAAATAAAATAAAATAAAAAATGCACTCCTAAGTTTGTGAAAAGTATAGATAAACTTACCAAACCTCTATAAATCAAATTGCCATTATTCTATTTATTCCAAAGATAGTTGCTACTAATCAAATATCCATGAAATTTGTACAAGTCAATATCTAATATCTAGATATTATATTAATTCCTTATCTATATTTTTTATTTTTGAAATCAATATTTAATGGTGTTTGGAAATGATTAAATTTATTTGATATTACTCATTGAACTTTCTACATATTATACATATCGTTTATAAATAAAATATAATTTTATAATAAAAAAAAATTATATATGAGAAATAAAAAATCATTAATTTATGTTTTTTTCATAAAAAAATTAAATAATTTAAAAATTTTAATAAGAACTAAATAGTACTATAATATTGTATTTATGTTGTATGTGAATTATATTAATATTTTAAATATAACAATTAATATATTATTCACATTTTATGTAATAATTGCATATTATATTAATATACAAAATAATACTAATTTAATTAGTATTATTTATATAGTTATTAATAATTATAAATAGTAATTTTTTAATAAAATATACTTTAGAATTATTAATTTGGTGGGGGGTCCATACAGATTTATTCTGATATATTAACTATATTTACTATAGTTGTAAATCTATTTCATATAAACCTATTAGCTTATATCAATCACACAATAGCATTAATAAATATAATTATGATTCAATCTAGAACTTGAATAATCATAACATATATTGTTATCATAACATATATTTATTGTTATCATAACATATATTGTTATCATATATATATGACCTTGAATAATCATAACATATATTGTTATGTTATATATATATTAATTTGTTTTTATAAGAAATTACCTTGAATTCTTTCGCGTAGAAGCCTCCTAGCATATATCATATACTGTTTTTCCATTTGTAGTTGTCGTCATTGTTATACGAGACACACATCATTTTTATAATAAATTCTATATGAACTTGAATAATCATAACATATATTGTTATCATAACATATATTTATTGTTATCATAACATATATTGTTATCATATATATATGACCTTGAATAATCATAACATATATTGTTATGTTATATATATATTAATTTGTTTTAATAAGAAATTACCTTGAATTCTTTCGCGTAGAAGCTTCCTAGCATATATCATATACTGTTTTTTAATTTATAGCTATCGTCGTTGTTATACGAGACACACATCATTTTTATAAGAAATTCTATATGACTTTGAATAATCATAACATATATTGTTATCATATATATATATATATTAATTTGTTTTTATAAGAAATTGCCTTGAATTCTTTCGCGTAGAAGATTCCTAGCATAATTCGATTTCTGATCCTTCAAAACAAAAAAAAGTACGAAAAAGGCATATTTGGATTTTGTATTTTTTTCAAGAGAAGAAGATTTCAACAAATTTAATATATTATAAGAAATGGTGAAATAGTGTTGGATTATTATATGTATAACAAAGGGTGAAATGTCAATCCATGCACAGGTGCTGCATCGAAGCCGAGATACTGATTAAGTCAATTCTCTTATAAAATTCTCCAAAACCAATCGTTGCTAATGACATTTGCAGCTCTACAGTCTATTGTTAACCAACCTATCATTCCAGACGCGTGTTAATTTGTCAACGCTCCCTGAAAAATATAACATTGAATAAGTTCAATATATTATATTCCACGCTTTTCATGGGCGAAATTGAGCACCATAGTCTGCATATTCTAGTTTTATATGCCTCCTGCGTTCACTCCTCCGATTCCTCAGTTCAGCAACGATCCAAAATAAACTACTTAGGAGGAAAATTCCAGCCCCGTATACCTTCCAATATGGGTTTAGCTTTCAGTTTTCTTGTATTTAGGTTATTAGCATGTGCTTCGCTTGTGGAAAGTCGCTTCGACAGCGTGAAAGGCAACAGGCGCTTGCATCCAGTGGTCATCGGAGCTCAGAAGGGGCATTGACCAGCTTTATCAGAAAATTATAAAAATAAAAATAGACTAAGACTAAATCACTAAAATTTTTTGTAATGCTATATAAACTTCACTAAAAACAGAGCAACAAATCTAAACGAATATGAATATATTGCAGTACATGCAGAATGTCTAACGACTGTGTCGCACATACCCGTGCGTAAAGACTCTGAGGATCCGTTGCAGAGCCTCTTCGAGCACGAGGTTTCCCATCTGTGTTAAATGCTGTTGAGGACAATGTGGGTTCTATGGATGCCACCATTGATGAGCTGCTGCTCATCGTCTTGTAATTGATACCTTCTTCTATTGCTGGCACGGGATTCACGTTCAGCCGATCGGCCATTAATCGTTCCTGCGCAGAGTAAATAACGAACCAGTGTTAAGAAACCAACCAATTGGCATCAATGTAGGATTGTGTGAAACAGGAATGTGGAAAAGGCCTTAAAAAAAATATAGGAAGAATGAGTGTATAAATTTATTGGGCAATGAAAGTGGAATTATTTCAAAAACAAGACATCAAAAAAGAAGAATATGTTAAAATAGATATTTTGGCATTGTCTTTTGAAGCTTTACATACTTTCATAGATCCAAAAGCTTATACTGTCCAGGCACTTACACTACAATGTCGCTTCAGAGGGGGATGCTGTTCTTTAACAACAGCGTCGGTAATGGCCATTTGACATGCTTCGTCTCTTTCGTTATCCCACGGGAATTGATTGACATTACACATATGATCATCTCCTCCTGCTTTTGATTTTAAAACCCCATTTAGTTTCTGCAATCTCCATGGAAGATTATTTCCACCTTCAATGACATTTTGCATCACGATATTGTAAGCTGGCAGGCTTGAAAAACTATGTTCAGGCATTGGTGATGCAGAAAGCATATTTTCCATCAAGTCTTCACAAGAATGAAATGCTCCTGGTGTCACAAATGGGTAACCATCAAAACCCTCAGGAAAACCTTCATTTGCATTACATTGCACTCTTACATGGTAACCCTTCTGTTCATCTGATGAAGAAGACGGAGAAACTGATATAGCTCTGGATGGAACAGAAGGGCATGAGTTCATGCAACCTTCCAGCAAATAAGAAGAAATGGATTTAGGGTCCTGCAACGAACTGTATATATACTCATTGCTGCCAACCGAATTGGCTTGAGGACTTCGTAAAGTGCTTCCTGTTGGTGTAACGGTCCCTGTAGTGTCGTTTGGGCATGGTTTGATAGGATGGCACAGCCATAGTTTTCTTTCAATTTGTACTGGCATGGTTTCTATTGTAGTCTTTCAAAATGTTGTTGGATCTATCACAGCGAGGTGGATAGTTTGTGGCTCTCTTGCTATCTTTTGTGGGCAGTTATCTTTAATTATGAAGAGGCATTGGCATAATATTCTCTGTGATTTCGTTACAGGTTGTTTCTTGGTTAATCTCCATAACAGTCTTCGATGTTCTGTCACCCTATTCATTAATGGTATGGCTATGCGACCTGGGTTCACTGCAACAGAGCTCTATTCAGTTTTATTACATTATGTTTCTGACTTACCTCTAGCCACATACTTAATTTCAAGTTATACTACTTCCAATATGGTTAAAGGGAAACCAGGGAAGGTAAATCACTGTAGGCAGCCTCATCAAGAGGCTGGCAGGAGCAGGAGGGGTAAAAATTCTAATGAACAAGTGTTGCAAGACATTTCTCAGGTATATGAATCAGGGAATTTGGCTCAAATTAAAACAAAAATTCATGGTTGGGAAATACAAACAGATAGCGAGGATGAAGACATGGAAGCTTAGATTTCTAAAATTGATTTTATAACAGATCCAGGAAGTACTCGGGGTCGAGTGTCCCTTTTTCAACAATCAGTGAAGACCTACTAGAAGATGAAATGCCTTCTTGCCAAGGCCATGGCATGTCAAGAGGAAAAGAGCGTCAACTTTTCAATTTTGTTTGAATTGCAACAAATGAAGTTGGACATGCATGCAATGTTCAAAGCTCAGATTCAGTTGAATGACAGGGTTGGTAAGATAGAAAAGCGGTTGCAAATAACACAATGCAGTGAACAGGTGTTAGGTACCACTACTAATGGTCCAGTTCCTGTGGATCTTTCTGGTTAACTGTTTTAGATTTCTATAATTTTGGAGTTCGTCATTTTAACTACTTGTTTTATTTGTAAATATTATAGACATACTGCAGTTCTTAACGCTGTAAGTAGCAGGATCAGACAATTTCGTTTTTGGTCTGCACTTAACTCGATGCGGTGGCCAACAGACCTAGTTTCCTTCAGGTAAGTTGAGGTCACTGTATTTGTTTTATCTTGTATGACAATCTGCCCTATATATTTAGGATAATAGAAAGGTACTACGAAGCTTACAAAAAAAAAAATTGTTCAAATAAGGTTAGTGTGAAAATTACTCCAAAAATCGCTCTCAAATGTGTAAATGCTAATTTATAGGAGCACCTTCTAGTGATAGATTGAAGATAAGGCTTACAAGGCAACATATAAGGATGTTACATAAGATTAAGAGTTCTAAGGCTTCTTTATTCAAACATCAACACCCCTCTCCCAAACATAACTGGAGGAATTGAATCTTGAAAAAAAAATTAATACCAAGTTGAGGTTCTCCAATACACGAAAACCCACACACATTAGTAAATATCAAAACCCTTACCATAACATTGAGTGGGTGGTTAGTACCATGTTCCCAAGATTAGTAAATATCACAACCCTTACCATAACATTGAGTGGTGGTTAGTACCATGGTCCCAAGTTGTTAATTATCGTGGAGGTGAGTATGAGGTGAGTATGAAAATTACTCCAATAAAAAATCATTATGAAGAAAGGAAACTACAAAAAAAGCAACTTTAAAATTTTGTAAGATCAAGACAATAAAATAATTAATAGATCTGACAAATTTAGGTGTTTTAATTAAAATACTTTTGACAAACATTGAACACAAAAGCGATCTGGTAAAAAAATGCAACCCTTATTTCAATTAATACTTAGAAACTAAACATGCCATAATACAATCAAATAATGGATCCAGTGCCTCAACATACATACATGGTTGCTCAATGCATAAGAAATCAAAGGCACTGAAGCACAATTGTGGACCCTCGATGGATCCACGAGACAAATAACACACACAGGGTTTTTGTCCCAAGGCATTGAAGCACAATTGTGGACCCTGGATGGATCTAGGAGACAAATGACACCCACGGGGTTTTTTTCCCGGGAATCAAACTAGAAGTGGCCTCACCAATTTCTTGACAAACATAATATGATGACAAACTCTAGATGATCATTCTCTAGAAAAATTATTTTATTGTTTTCCCCTAAAAAAGAAAGACAAATACCATGAGCTGATACTATGGAAAAATACCACTATAAATACCATAAAGAGATTCCATCCACTTTAATTATATAAAAAAAAAATATTACAAAATTAAATTAAATCCTAATAATATTAATAATGATAATAGTGCCAAACCAAATACAATTTGTTGACATTTTAAATTTGCTACTATTTGTAAATCAGGATTATTAATATGATACATGATGTTGCATTTTTGGGAAAAATCTTTTGAAAATCATGATTATTAATATGATACATGATGTTGCATTTTTGGGGAAAATCTTTTGAAAATATATTTGTGAAAACAATTATTAATATATTGAATTTTTTTTTAGTTTCATAAATCATGATTATTAATATGATACATGATGTTTATTTTTCGGAAAAAATTATTATTAATATGTTGAATTTTCTTTAGTTTCATATTTATGAATATGTTAAAAAAAATGCATTCTCCCTAACTACATTTATCATGTGACAAAAATTCACACCTTCCAAATTTATAATAGATTTAAAATTGAGATAAATGAACCTTATTATATTTTTATGATATGAAAATTCAAATTTTCCAAATTTATAATAAATTTAAAATTGAGATGAATGAACCTTATTATATTTTTAAATTTGAATTACATTTTATGATATTAAAAATAAGTGAAATTTTAAATAAACATTTATAATATAAAAATAAAAATCTTAAAATAAGATAGATATTTAATTAATTATAATTATAATTTGAGTTTAGTTAGGGTTGGGGCTCGGGAGCCTTCCCATTCTCATTTCACTACAATCATACACTTCCATAATTATAATAATAAATGATCATACATTTTCATGATCAAAATGATTGAAACCATCGATTCCGATGGCTGCCACTCACGCAGCTCTCTCCCGACCAGACGACGCCCACTCAGCTGTCGTTTCTCCACTTCCTCTCTTCCTTTTGTTCCCCATGTGATCTTCTACGACCGATCCGCTCTCTGAATTGGAAGCAAAGGCGACGGGAAAATTAAGGATAGCCCTCGCTCCGCGGATTCTGAAGGCGGCGCGGTCATATCCGAGAGCAGCCTCTTCGACGGTCATGAAAGTGCCGAGCCAAACCCTGCCCCCTTTTTCGCGGGGACCCTGATTTCAGCTGTAAAATTACCGCACGGCCGCTTCCTGACTCCTCTGTGGTGGCTGCCGTTGCTCGTCTCTCCACTCTTCTCTTCTTATAACTGAGGATACAGCAGCAGAAAAAGAGTAGTGTTGTCGGGTAAATTTATCAAAATACGAAAAGTAATAGATATATTCCACTTTAGACTTTGCCATTGAAGCCGCCGCGCCATCCGTTACCATTAACCACCTCTTACTTTGGTTTGACAAGAACATTAAAACGCTGAAAAGAGGCATGGTACATAAAACATGTGCTCATTGGCTAATAGCATAGTTTAATAAAAAAGAAATTGAATTTTTATTTTATTTTTTTTACCAAATTACTAACTACACTCTATTTATGCAAAATCAAAGATATATGCAATTAGGTAGACACTTATGACACGTTCCCCATTAACAGTCTGATTTGAATAGAATTATTGGGCGGCCAAAGTTTAAGGGAAAATGAATCACGTGATGTTACCATCATTGCGGCGAAAATTCTCCATGGCCATGTTCAAACCAGCCCATTCAATATATTTGACAATGGAACTTCTCAATGCCTCGATGCCAATTAGAAGATCATACTGTACCAAGCAGGCTCGGGATGGAAGTGGGCAATGTAAATATCTCTACAATCGTGAAATTAGAAACCAAATTTGCACCATAAAAGTTCTGTACAGATATCAGAGATTCACCAGGTCAGTTTTGGTACAGAAGACGGTACAGCTAAATGATAGCGCAATAAGACCCCGACCCCTGCACCAATCAAAACAACAAAAAATAAAAATTAAAGAAAATAAAAATAGATAAAAATAAAAAATTCCTAATATCTACATCACAGATTGCTACATTAATTTTTAGTGAACCAAAAAGAAGTTAAAGTTCAATGCACATTGGAATATGTGATACCCTGCTGCCACAAGCATAATAACTAAACACTGACGTAACATTTCATTTGTATATTAATTGAAATTTAAGGCATCTTTGCACAATGAAAATCTCAGCACATTGATTTACGCAGAGGCTTTCATTGTGCGGAGGTGCCGAGTAATGTAAGCTACCGCACAAAATTATTCTTTTTTACCTCTTGCCTTATCATTTTGACGATGCTCTCAATCAATGCGCATTTGGTGCTTAGATATTGTGTGTAAGCTATTAGCGGCATGTTTGAGGGAGGCTGTCAGTTGGTTAATTAGAGTGTGCTCTATGTGGATGTATTTTATCTAATAAGAGAAGCTAAGAAACGAATATTTCACCATACTCCTTACTCTTCGTCTTTCTAGCTTGGCTAGGCGGTCTGCACACTGTGATTGACTGGGAGGGCTGGATAATCATCTTGGGAAACCAACCCGCTTGGACACATGAAACCTCATCGATGCAAGGAGTTATGGCTCAAATTCTAACGACCCCGAAAGAAAGAAAGTGGATCTTACGAAAGTTCGATATCGTGAAAGCACCATTAGTTAATGAATTGCACATGATTGTAACGTTTCATGGACTCACGCTTCTAAAAGATCAAAAAATGTAGGTTGTTATGATTACTATATTTTGGTGTTTCAATTATAGTATATCGAACAATCAATAACTATTGACTGTTATACACACAAACGGAGCTTATCAGTAACATTGATATTTCAACTTTTGCATGTCATTTGTTATGTGTCACATCGTGATGTAAGGATATTGGGAATTCAATAACCGTATACGCCTAAACAAACCAGTCACATTGTGACTTCGATTTTTATTTTTTAGAGATAATAGCTTATATAAATGTGGGTAAAATGTGTATTTTCATTCTACCGAGGTGGTTTCGTCCATGATATTGTCGTGGATTGAGCCCGTGAAGTTCTAGGCCAATCGTCAAATAGAGTATGCCGAATGCCCTGCTGCTATTGCTCGTCCTTGTTTCCCCCTCCAGGGGACTACTCATCAAGTTCTTGTTCAAGAGGCTGAAATCTTTCCCTCCATCGTCAATCAGGGTTTGAGTCTCATAGCTCATCATGACGTTGTTCGCAGTCTTCACGCGCACAAGGTTCATAAATCCCCAGGCTTTATTCATAGACGAAAGCATCGACATGCCATTAATTAATTGGGACGAGGATTAAAACATGCACGATACCTGGATTAGTGGGGTATGTAGTATATTTAAGTCTAACTGTTGTTTGGAGCAATTTTGTAAGGTAGAACACTGCTTCTTACTAATTGCAATGATCAAAAGGCTGCAATGAATGGGTGTAATGCTCTTTCACCATTCAATTTACCATTCGGATGAGAGAATCTAGCTCTTTGACTCGCTTTATGGAGGTACTCCTTGTGTTTTATTTCTGCTTCACGGGGGTTTAGAGCAAGGAAGTACACTTCTTTTACTATGTGTGTTCCTGAACTTAGCATCCCCCGCACCCACAACTACAGCTTAAAATCTAAGAGTAATCTGTCCTTCCTTTTAATGCGACGGTCATGTTTGCCAGTAATAAAACTAATATATGAGTTGTGCACAATATACATAATAATACGCTCCGCTATGGAAAAAATGCTATACGAGGAAGTGATACCTGCACATTCCGTCGCACATCACAAAGTTAGGGCACTCGCCACTAGAGACCAGCGTTCAATTCCTAACCATTCTTTGGGATCCTGGCCTTTTCTAAAGCGCTAAAAAAAATTACACTGTGAAAAAAATTTAAAATATCAAAATCACTTGTCAATTATAAAGGTTAGATTAATTTTCTATATTTCAAAAGAAGATTAATATTTTTAATAACATGACAATGCTTTTTTAAGTTGAGTCTTTACCACCGTATAAATCACTCTGACTAGTGACATTTTCGTAGAAGAGACCAGTCGGATGACCTCATATGATTTAATAGTTATTTGAGGATTTGGGGACATTTCCTTTAGGCCCCCAACTTACACCAACATGATGTAATTTGCAACAATAAGGCATGCAATAGTCATGGTACTATTACACCTAGCACATGGCAACCCATTATTCTTAAGAGCTCTTTCCGTGCATCCACTTTTTCCATTTTCATTTTAAATGCAACCCATCATCCATAGAAGGAAAGTTATAGTTGGATGCTAGAATATAAGGTATTCTTCATTGTCATCCTCATATCTTCATTAGCATTTGGTTTTTCATTCTAAATCAAAATTGTGGTTAGATACCCTTAATGCAACTTCTTTCCATCCTTCCATCCCATGCATGGGTGTTGGAGTTGCTTTCTACATTGTTAATGGTGGAAATTTTAATTGTCATAATTATATGAATCTACCAACTATCAAAAGAATATATATCTTATGTCGAGGGTATTGGACTCCACAACTATGCCGATCTCATTCAAACTCTTGCTTATTTTGTTTCATTGCTTAAATCCATATTGATTTCTTGTCCAAGTACCATTTTTCATGAAGCGTTTGTTCTCTGTCATAAAGCTACAAGTTTCCTTAAATGTAACAAAACATAATTAAACAAAGCAAAGAATAACCTATCAACAAATCTATAGTCAAATCCTATGACATCTTTCTAAGGTTGAATTTTGTCTATCTCAATCTTGCTAAGATATTTTTAATTTATGTATTTACTTATTCTATTGTTTTTATTTATTTAATAGACATAAATCTTGAGAAATGTCTCCTATTGGTCGTCCTAAGAAGGATAAAATGAAATTGTCAATTGTTGAATCATTTGGCATTGCACAATATTCTAATCAACCATGTAATATTCAAAATGAATTTTATGCTCATTTACATGAATATGATGAATAAAATAGCGTAGATCTTGTTGAAAAAGAAAACCCATCAAAGAAGCACAAAATAATATTCAAATCTAATTAAATAAAAGATTTCCATGGGATTATGTTGTAAAATATTGTAATGGTAATGAAAGGATAAAATGTTCTTGATATGTTAAATTTAAAATTGATACTGAATTAGCAAAAGAAGGAACTACCACTCTTCAAGTTAGTGGTCTAAGTTGCCATAAAAAATCAAAAGCTCATAATTGTTTTTTACAACTTTTGGAGGGAAAAAGAAAAAAAAGCAATATTTGAATCAATAAACATGTAGAACTAACGATAGATGCAATGAAGGAGAGACATATATCCGTGATCGAAAACATGTATTTTGTTGCTATACATGATTTATCTTTAGAAATGTATAAGTCAATATGTGACTTGAACATGTGTAAATGCACTCCACATGTGCTTCTAACAGATGAATACTATGCATACACAAATACCACACCATGAAAAGAGTTTCTACAAGTTGCTAAAGAGGTGTATTGGAACAAACTAAAAGAGGAGAATTTACATAGCCCATTTTACTCATTTTTAGTTAATGAAAGCACTCATCAAATTATGGAATACCAATTGATTGTTTATATTACATATTTGATGAATTAAGGAAGATTTCAATGTTTAACACAGATTATATGCTTGCTTCCAATAAAGGATTGAATAGCCCAATGTATGTATGTTCTAGTAAGAACTCTTTTAGCATAGATGGATTTATATTTGATGAATTTTGTTGGTTTTAGTTCAGATGGTGCATCTTCCATGAGGGTTATTCACGAAGGTTTATCTTATAAGATTTGTATGCTCCTCATTTATTAGTTATCCATTTCATAGTTCATAGGGAAGCATTAACAACCAATGATGCTTCATATTATTTTCTAGAGTTGCAGTATATTAACAAATTTGGAAACAAAGTTTATTCATGGCTTGGGAAATTAACTAAAAGAAATTGAAAATTGAGTGAGCTAATGTATAAATTTCAAATCACTAAGTTAGTGGTCTTACAAATTCATCAAATTAGGTATATATCTAGAGGAAATGCCATGGAAAGACTTGTTAAACTCATGCATTCTTTATTAAAGGATTAGGAGTTAGGGGAGAAAAAAATGCATGAGTTGGAAAAAATATTTCAAGCGCAATTTTTCATCCATCGATTTGAAAACATGCTCATTAAATTAAATAAGTTGAATCAACATTTCGAAGAGGGTCATGTTGATATTACACCTACTGGCACTACTTTAGATGTTTCTATTAAAATATTTCGTAAACAATTTTTGGGAAGCATTTTTGGTGTAGATGGAGTGCACATGTATTCCTTTTTAGTTAAAGCATAAAGAGGAAGCCTTGAATTTGTGGATAGCATAGGTATGGTACATTTACATCTATTTAGTTTTGAAAGTTTTCCAAAGATGAACATATTGGGGCTACTAGGTGATTGTATTTGTTTGGGAAAATGTTTTGTTGTAAAGGTGATTAGATCTTTAGATAGGAGATTCATATATTTACATGTATTTAATGTGGCTAATTTTTCCACTTCTCAACATTCTTATGAAAAAGTGAATGATATAGACTGTCTAACAAAAAGATATTTGAAATTTTTATGTGAAAAAATTAGCATTGGGGAATCATTGATTGTGGATATGGCTAGATGTTTGGGTGAAATGGATGACTTGATTTGTATTAATTGTAAATCATACCCTAGAAATCATATGTATGGCATGCGACCTATGTGGAGATGAACTTTAATTGTTTGAAGGCTTTCCATATTTGATGCAATTATGACAAGTTGTTCTCATTATTCCAGCAACCGCATAAGTGTGTGAAAGAGGCTTCTAAAAATTAAACATGATAAAAAATGATGATAAATAAAGACTTTCATTGGAGACACTAGATATTTTAATGTTTCTATCTCTAAGTGCACCTCATGCTCTAAATGCGTAAGATTGGAATGCTACTTATGATGCATGGAAATAATGAAAACTAGAAAGTCATTTATATTGGAAAAATATATTTATATTATGAATTATGTAAGTCCAAATACTTTTGAAGATCATCAAATGAATAGAAGAAATATATTTTTACCTTTTTTAAATGGATTTTGAGAATTTTTTTTGCTTATTTACTACTTATATTGATATTTTATAGTGTTTTAATGTAGCTACTCTTTAAATTTTTAAGATTATAAAGATTTAGAAGAACACTATTTCTTTATGGATTTTTTTTTTTATGAGAGGTTTATTTAATATATATTTTTTAGATGAAGTGCAATTTTTTTTATAACATTTCGTCCTTAAAGGGTTATATGAATATATTTCCTTCCAAAAAAAATAAGAGTATACCTTCAAATTTGATCATTTCCTGTAGCGTAGCTCAAAAATATTATGGAATAGGCCACTTTTGAAGGGGATGCATGCAGGGAATAGAAGACAAATTCTAATGTACTGAGCTTTGAAAGCTCCACACAAGCATGTCGAACATGAGTACTCATATTTAATATGTTTTTTTGTAATCTATGAATCAAATTGCTTCTTCTTTAGGCATTCGTGTTGATAACACCACCTTTTCATTTTTTATTCAATCCATTATTAAAACAGACAAATTGTAGAGCAGCAAGTCCCTGCCATACTGAAGTGATTTAGCTGATCCAAAATAGAATAAAGAAAAGGTGTAACAAATCCCCCACTTGCAGCACATGTATGCTAGTATCCCATCCGTAAAATAAAATATTCTCAATTATGTCAGTATCCCAGATATAAAAGAAATATTCCCAATTTGGTGATTGATAGCAGAACAATTATCTTTATCTCTATAAAGAACATTTATCTTTATCTTGATTGTTGATTTTCCACACATAGAGATAATTTTTAACTTCAATCTAGTTGTCTGATTCAAAAATCATGTGGTCTGATTCAGAAATATTATGAAAACAATAAAGTTTAAAAAGGCCAAAAAATTCCCAATTCAGTCATTCATGACAAAACAACCATCCTTGTTGATTTCGGATCAGTCAAGTTAATTTCAACATCCTTGTTGATTTCAGATCAGTCAAGCTAATTTCAACATGGGAGAAATTAAAAATATTTAAAAATTTAATGAATTGGAACAAAAACCATTTTTTTTACAATGTCCATCAAATTTCAAAATTCAAGATATTACTTAAATCAACACTCCACTTCAATAATTTTTTTGACAATGTCTATCAAATTTCAAAATTCAAAATATTACTTAAATATGCACTACAGTTCAGTATGTAAGAAGTTTTGATTCAAAATTTAAATCATTTCCATTTCAAGGTTAGCATTTTTGGCAGATATTTGGTTAACTCTGTATATGTCCAGCATCAGTCTCCTTAAAAAAAGTAATTCACATCATCTCAATAAAACATGGCATGAAATTTATCAGAATATCTCTTGAGCTTTCACCAAAATTTCCTGGATTTTGAGATTTCACTAAGTTTTCCTTCAAGATTATATTTTAAAGCAACTGAAACAAAATTAATGAAAAAACATTTGACATATATACCTTAGTAGCGGAGCTTGAATATAATGAGTAGCAAATGTGCACGAATCGATTGAGGATTCACAGACAAGGACATAATGCGAGTCAGAGAAACAATTAACTATACAATATTGCATCAATTAACTATACAACATTGCATTATATAATAGCAACAAATTAGACGCATCACATTTGGTAAGATAAATATGTCGACAAGTATCTCCTGAAGAACCATGTATTTAATTTATATTATTGAATTAAATATTAATGTATGCAATGTAATCTTCTGTTTATGCTTATCTGTAGTACATCTCTATAGAAATGTCATATTTGTTAATATGCCCTACATGTCGTCAACATGAAGGAGGGCGGCGATGGTCTCAATTATTTACATGGAGGAGGGGGGCGATGGTCTAGATTATTTACAAACAATTTGAACATTACCCAGCTACCCAGCATTGAGGCATCGATGTGAGAGGTCAGTTGAATAAAGGTGGTTGTATACCTTCATACCTGAATGTAACCCTAGTTTATTAGGGATGTAGCCCTGCAATTGGTGGTAATAGTTTGTTGCTGATCTGTCCCTCACCTCTATAGCTGCCTTTGGTGCCTCTGCCAATGTTCCATTTCAATGTGGTTTGTTGGTAAATCTCTGATACAATTAGCCCCTAGAAGAGCTAATATTGCTAGAAGATATCTCTAATACAATTGGCCTATGTCAGAGAGAGGATTTCTAGAAGAGATAAATCCACCCAAAAAATAGGAATTGAGCTTGCAGGGAATCAATAATCGTTCGTTTAAGGTAAACGGTCTAACCTTGTCAATCTAATCAACATTTCTATGAATTCTATATATTTTAAAAAAATGGTGATTTCCCATATTGTGGTTGTGTTGCCCACAACCCCAATGTCATTTCATTGCTTAAACTGTCTAGATCATTTGGGTGAGGACCCATTTTCTATTCTCTACCCTTAAGAAAACCCCTTTGTAGAAAAGTATCAATACCCACAATATCTCCTGCCCACAGAGCCATCTTCCTCCACGTTCTTGAGGAGCTTCTACCGAAGGTACAGATTATTGTAAAATTGTTCGCGGTAATGTCTGAACCTTGTTCAAAATACAAGCAACTCTTGCACTATGGTAAAAATATGAATCTCCTTGCGAACAAATTTGAGACCAAAGAAAACAAAGTTGAAGGGTGTGTGTCATGAAAAGATAATGTGTTCTCCATATTTATTGACTCCGATTAATTATTGAGTCCAATTAATCCATGGGGCAAGGGATTTTTGGTTTCGAGTTGGAATGAACTTGAAAAAAAAAGATACATGGAGCTATTGTTAAAATTTTGAATGGTAGAGAAAATTTAAAACAGCCTACTGATATTGAAAAAAAAAGTTACAGAAAAAGTTTCAAAATGAATAAAACACGTTAGAGAATAAAGCTTTACAATGAATGATTTTAGTTGTAAACTGAACTTCTGAGAACTAAAATTCAATGGCAATTTCTTGGCTATTTGCTCATTTCTTAATAGGGTTTATTTCTTCATTTCTTGACAGGGTTTGCAGCTTAGAATTCTGGGGATAAATGCACGTTGTGGCCATGAATAGTTTCAATTTCGTCTTGACTGTGGATGTCCACAACTTGCTAGATAATCGAAGCTAAGAAAATACATCTTTGACATCTCCCTCTGCGTGGTCACGTTCTTCACTCCAAAAAATGTCACCTTCTTCAAGATGTTGCACTCCAAAGAAGAAATATTGAGTGGGATGGTGATCCAGGAGCTCCAAGCTTAATTCCATACTTCATGCCATACTTACTTCATGTTGACTAAATCACATGATCTAACTTGGAGAGGTGCTGACCTAAGCACAGTTCAAGTGCCCCGAGACTTTTTCATTGTAGTTCCAGGACCAACAAGTACCAGCACCAAAGGGAGCTCATTCTTCTAGTGCCTGACGAAAGGGAGAGTGAACTTAGAGTAAAGGTAGGTTCAGAGCCACATGTAATCACAAAGCCAGCTATTAATAGGATCCAACTGTCAATATTAACACACAAAATTCAAGGAGACTACAACTGCATGTAATCACGGATAATCACATATCTAGAAGTGCCAATAGCCAAATTCAAACATAAAATTTTAACTCTAGCATTATTCAATTATATAAAAAATTCTCAGTAATATGCATTTTCACTCAAAGTTTTTAGCCTCTCGGCCTCCTCTCCAGCTCGAGAAGAGGCCAAAGAAGAACTCAAAACTTTTGATTGGTTAACATAAAACGTTTCAGTTTTGATAGGACATTGAAAAGTGAAAAAATGCATGTGAAACAAAACTTTGGATAATTTGGTTTTAAAGATCTGTTTGTTTTTAAGTGGGCTCGTATTCCAAAGCATTTTGATTACAAGAGTCTCTGTCGGCCCTTTGAGCAAGGAATGATAAATAAAAAACGATTTAATGTTTTATTTGTATGTTAATTGAAATTTAATGCACATCCGCATATTGGTTTTTGCAGAGGTGCGGAGTAATGTAAACCCCCACACAAAATTATTCTCTACAAACACGTTTCATGTTTTTGACCTATATGTGATCTTACCTTATCATTTCGATGATGCTCTTCATCAGTGCAAATTTGGTGCTTAGATCTTGTGTGTAAGCCAGTAATGGAATGTGCACATTTGGTGCTTAGATATTGTGTGTAATCTATTAGTGGTTAGTTGGTTAATTGGAGAGTGTGCTCTATGTCGAGCTTGTTTATCTAATAAGAAAAGCTAAGAAATTATACTAATAATATTACCTCATACTCCTTACTCCGGGTCTCTCTGGCTTTTCTAGGCGGTCTAGGCATTGTGACTAGGCATTGTGACTGGATGGAAGGGTTGGATAATCATCCTAGGAAACCAACCTGCTTGGACACACAAAAATGCATTGATGCAAGGGGTTATGACTCTAATTCTAACGAACCCGAAAGAAGAAAAAGTAGATCTTGGAAAAGTTTGAGATCACAAAAGCACCATTGGTTAAAGAATTTCACATGATTGTAACATTTCATGAACTCACCAAAGCTCAAAAAGTGAGGGTGGTTTTGATTACTCTATTTTCGTTTTCAATTATAGTATAGAGAACAATCAATAATGGTTGATTGTTATACACACAAATGAAGCTTATGAGTCACATTGAGATTTCAACCCTTGCAAGTCATTTTTTATGCACCACATTATGACCTAAGTATATTGTGAATTTAATAATTGTATACCCCTAAACAAACAATTCAAAATGTTATTTTGATTTGTATTGTTAGAGATAATAGTTTATATAAATGTTGGTAAAATGTGTATTTTCAGTCTGTCAAGGTGGTTCTGTCCATGATATTTTTGTGGATCAATCGCATGAATTCCTAGGCTAATCATCAAATAAATTAAGCCAAATGCCTCGCTACTTCTGCTGCTCCTCGTTTCCCATTACAAAACCCTTAAGCGCATGTGATTCATTGTTCTAGTTTTGAGTCATGTAAGAGATATTCCTCGTCTGGTTCTTGTTCAAGGGGCTGAAATATTTCCCTTCATCGCCAATAAGGGTTCAAGTCTTGTAGCTCATCATGGCATTTCTCATAGTCTTGTGTGTACCGTATTCATAGATCCCCATGCATTATTCATATACGAAATCATTGACACGTCGTTAATTGATTAGGACAAGGATTCAAACATGCAGGTTACCTGGACTAGTGGGTTATGCAGTATATTTAAGTCTAACTATTGTTTGGAGTGTTGTTGTAAGGTAGAATAGTGTTGCTTACTAATTACAATGATCAAAAGGCTCAAATGAATGACTCGTTCACCATGCAATTAACCACTGGGATGTGAGAATCATCCTTCACCATGCAATTAAGCAGTAGGATGAGAGAATCTAGCTCTTTGACTCGGTTTATGGAAGTACTCCTTGTGTTTTCTTTCTGCTTCAGGGAGGTTTAAACCCACGAAGTGGGCATCTTTTACTATGTTCCTAAATTTTGCAACCCACAAACTCACAACTACAATTATGCCTACAACTCAAAATCTAAGAGAAATCATGCCCTCCTTTTAATGTGACCCTCTTTTCTAGTAATAAAAATAATATATGAGTTGTGCGCAATATACGTAATAATATGCTCTTCTATGGAAAACCCACTATACGAGGAAGTGATACCCACACATTCGGTCAAACATCACAAAGTCGAGGCACCCACCACTCTCGACGTAGCTCAAAATTATTATGGAATAATATTTGTGGCACCTCCGAAATGGGACCTCATTCAACATCATGGAAATCGCAAACAAAATATTTGAAAATGAAAACATTATAAACGCCTTAAATAACGGTTCAGTGGCATGACTATCATGAAATTAAATCGAGTTAGCTAATGAAATCATCATTTAGTTTCTCTCTCCTACTGCATAACATCACCTTCTTATGGTTTTAACATTGGTGTCATTCTCATTATCATTGGTGTGTGGAGGAATTCATTCTCTTGCACATTGAACTTCCTCTACACAACACTTCCACACAATCCTCCACATATACTGTTGGAATTTCCAATGGAAAGTTCTGATACCATGTTGGAATTTCTAATATGGTTTGATCTATGTTGAGAACATACACATAGAAGCACAAACAATTTATACAGATGCCGAAATAAAATTACACACAGACAGACGGAGCGAAAATAGGAGAGGAAAACTTTTCTTCATATATCTCATCTCAATGAACATATGAAAAAGGCGTTTCCTTAATACAAAATGGCCAAATCCTGAAGTTTCAATGCTATTGAATGTTGGATCGGATTGTTAACAACCAATTTTCCTTTAGCTCTGTTCTGTTGTTTTCTACAGAAAACAACGTACAAAACACAAAAGGCCGAACCTAAAATTTTATGGGTTTCAGCTTTGAAATCACATCAAATCCTTGTCGTTCATCGTAAATCACATTTTAGCAATTATAAAATTTAACTAGCACAATATGGGAAAACTTAAAAACTTGTGATTGTGATGTGAAATGGCATGATCACATCGCAACTTAAATATTTTAGTTTGCAGGCGCTATCCTCTTGAGCTTGCGGTATGCGATATGTGATTGTATTACATTGCAATTATAATAACTTGCAGGCACTTGTGTGCGTTGAAATCCTGAGCTTGTGACATGCAATTGTTATCACATCGTAACATAAATAACATAACTTGTGGGCGTTAAAGGTAAGTCCTAAAATGTGTGAAGTGTAAATTTGTGGGCGGAAAAAAAGGTAAGTTGGAAAATGTGTGAAGTGCGGGCACGCTAAAAGATAAATGGAAAAATATGCGAAATGAAAAATTTATGATTTTCAATGTGCGATGACAATGTCGCATCGCAACATCGCAAATCTTAGTGTGGGGCTTAAACAGTAAAACTTAAATCATGCGAAGTACAGTATGCGGGCGGTTAAACAACGGGAAGTGCGAAATGGTGGAAGGTAAGGAATAGGTGGAAACAAAGGTTTGTGCACGGTTGGTAGTGCGGTAAGGTATGAGGGTCCCACCAGATATCACATCGGCGGAAAATTAACATTCAGTGAAAGGCTTAAGGGGTAACACTTAAAAGTTGCAGGCTGCAAACTACGAGAAAAGGTAAGTCAACGACGAGAAAGAGAATTAAACGCAGAGTGTGGGCTCGAGTACTCTATTTCTTATTTTGCGTGAAACTCGTTTGGGTTTGAACCCTGGGCTTCATCCTTCCCTGCACAAAAATTCAATATAAGTGTGGTTGCTGCCAGTCTTTATTAATGGCGGTGGTTGGGAGTATTTAAAACACTCCCCCTTAATCACAACTGCCGCCATCAATCATTCCTAGACACTTTTTGAGATAAACAAAACTTTTATGTCCCAATGGCTTTGTGAGGATTTCTGAAAACTATTCCTCTAACTTGTAATGCTGCAACAAAATTTCACCATTGTTAACTAATTCCCTTATGAAATGATATTTGGCATCAATATGCTTTGTTCTCTTGTGGAAAACAAAATTATTTAACAATGCAATTGCTGACATAAATCCCTCGGCATCCTTCTCATTCAAATTTCTTGACATGCTATTGTTGTTGCTACTACATATTCAACTTTTGTCATTGATAATGAAACTATTGACTACTTCTTAGAAGCCCATGAAATGGCTCCTGATCTCAAATGAAAAACATACAGTGATGTTCTCTTTCTGTTGTCAACACTTCTAGCCCAATCACTATCAGTGTAACCAATCATCTTAAAATTATCAGTTTTGGAGTATAGAACACCATACTCCTTTATTCCATTTACATACCTCAATATTCTCTTGGTTGCTTGCCAATGTGTCTCCTTGGGTGTATCCATGAATTTGGATATCAAACTTACTGCATACATTATATCAGACCTAGTTGCAATCAAATACATTAGACTGCCAACTATGCTTTTGTACAATGTTGGATTGACATTCTTGTTGCAATCATCCTTGCTCAATTTCAACCCCATGACACTTGGATTTGATGATGGCTTGTTGTTCTTCATATTGAACCTCTTTAAAATCTCTGCAACATACTTTTCTTGCGAGATAAAAATTCCCATTCTATTTTCTTTACCTATATGCCTAGAAAATACCTTAACAAACCCAAGTTAGTCATTTCAAACTCACTTTTCATGACTACTTTGAAATCAACAATGAGAGAAACATCAATTCATCTACATAGAAAACAACAATAAGAATTTTACCGTCATTTTCTTTGATGTAGAGTGTAGGTTCACCATCACACTTTTGGAACCCATTTTATCAGGTAAGCATCAATCTTGTTGTACCATGCTCATGGTGCTTACTTCAGCCCATAAAGAGCTTTCTGGAACTTACACACCTTATGTTCTTGGCCTTATATTTTATAGCCAGGAGGTTGTTCAACATACATCTCCTCTTTCAACACTGCATTCAATAATGCCAACTTCACATCCATTTGATAAACTTTCCATTTTTTGTTGTGATGTTATAGACAACACTATATGCACTGTCTCCACCCTTGCAACTGGTGCAAAGGTTTCCTCGTAGTCTCTTCCTTGCTGCTGCTTGTAGCCTTTGACAACTAGCCTTGATTTGTGCCTTTCTATCTTGCCTGCAATGTTTCTCCTGGTCTTATAGACCCATTTCACTCTAATAACTTCTTTTCCTTATGGGAGGTCCACTAACTCCCATGTGTCATTCCTTTCTATTGCTCCTATTTCTTCTTTCATTGCTTCAACCCATTTCTCTTCTTTTACTGCATATTCAAAATGGATTGGGTCATCAACATGACAAAATAATTCAAATAAAGAATTCAGACCAACATTATTATCAACTTCTTTTTGCTCATAAATTTCACTTAAATTTCTGAGTCTTGGTCTTCTTGTATTTGATGAATATGTGCTTGGAGTTGCACTTGAACTCAAAGGAGTTGTTGATCCCTATGGTTTTCTTGGAGAAGAACTTCCTTTATTTCTCAATGTTTTTCTTTTTCTTTCTTGCAGTGTGCTCTGTTGAGCTTGTGTGGGTAGAGGAGGAGCCACCATTGAGGAGTTTCTTGATGCAATACATTCATCTTTCTCTTCATGAGACATACATGTCTTCACATTTATTGTCTTCTCTAAACTTCTATCCCATGCTTCTTCTTCTATGAACTGAACATCTTTGTTGATTATTACTTTTTTTGTTGATGGATTATAGAGGTTGTAAGCCTTGTATTCATCACTGTATCCAAGAAATATACATTTCTCCCCCTTGTTGTCCAACTTATTCCTTAACTGATCTGGGACATGTGCAAATGCCACACATCCTAACAGTCTCATGTGAGTGACAAGTTTCTTTGTTCCACTCCATGCTTCTTCTGGAATCCTATTCATCACACTTTTGGTTGGACATTTATTAATAATATACGCTGCACAAGAGACAGCTACTGCCCAATACTCATTTGGAAAATTCTTTTCCTTAAACATACTTCTTTCCATGTCCATGATGGTCCTATTCTTTCTTTCTGCAACATCATTTTTCTCAGGTGTATACATTGTGGTAAATTGCTTGTGTATTCCTTGCTCCTTACAGAAACATAAGAAGTCTTTGGAGATATATTCTCCACCTCTACCAGTTCTCAACACTTTTATGTAGTGTCCACTTTGCTTCTCAACAAGAGCTTTGTAGTGGTAGAACTGTTCAAACACTTCACTTTTATGTTTTAGAAAATAGACACATGTCTTCCTTGTGTAATCATCTATAAATGTAAAAGTATAATGACTGCTAGCTAATGATGGTTTTTGCATTGGTCCACATAAATCTGAGTGGAAAATATCGAAAGGTTCCTTTTCCCTTATACTCTTACATGCTGAAAATGATTCTCTGTGTTGTTTTCCCAAGATGTAGCCTTCACATAGGCTGCCTGGTTTCTCTATGAGTGGTAATCCATTTACCATGCCTTTTCTATCAAACAAATTCAAACCTCTAAAATTGAGAAGACAAAATCTCAAATTCCATAACCAGTTCTCATCTTTCACTTCTTCTTGAAATATTTCTTGTGTGACAACTGCTACAACACCTCCTTCCTTAAAGTCTGATCTGAACTTGAGAGGAAACATTCTATTTCTTTTCATATGCACTTTTGCAATGAGCTATCTACTTGGAGTTTTATCCATGATTGTGCACACATCATCTTTAAAAAATACATTGTATCCCTTTTGCATGAGATGTCCAATGCTTAGAAGTTTACATTTCAGGCCAGGGACATAATAGACATCTGGCACGAACTTCTTCTCTCTCTTCTTCATCAATATGTTTACTCTTCATTTTCCCATGACATATACCTTGCTATCAGTCCCCATTGTTACTTCAGATTTTACACTCTCATATAGATAGGAAAACATTTCTATGTTTCTAGTCATATGGTTACTATACCCTGAATTTAAGAACCATACATCTTCTTGTTGTTCTTATGCTACATTACAAGCTAGAAGCACGCTACCATGGTTCTTATTTTATTTTGTTAAATTAACACTAGGTTTACTACCCATGTCATTTTTCTTACTTCTACATTCATTTTCATAATGACCATAATTTTTGCAATAATGACATTGGACATGAGATTTATCATACCTTTGTCCTTGTGCTTGATTCTGGCTTGAGCCTTGGCTTGGATTCTGATTCCTACCCCTTCCACTTGTGCTTGCGGGGCTGCTTCTTCCACCTCTATGTGGGCTTCTTCCTCTTCCTCGATAGTGTGATCTTCCTCGACCTCTACCTTGACCAAAGGACATTTGTGTCTTAAATGAATGTTCCAACAAGGACTTTGTTTCTCTATTCAGTCTATGCTCATGAGACATCAGTGATGCATGAAGCTCATCCACTGAAAACTATGAGAGATCATTTGTCTCTTCTATGACCACTACTATGGCATCAAACCTTGATGGTAGAATTCTTAAGACTTTCTCAACTATTCTCCTTTCTTCAAGTGTCTCACCATGAGACCTGATTTGGGTAACCAATCCAATCACACGTGTAAATAATGAGTCTATATTATCAGACTCTTTCATACAAATATTTTCAAAATCTCTTCTCAGCATTTGAAGTTTTGTTGTCTTCACCTTTTCCATGCCTTGATAGGTTGTTTTGAGGGTATCTCATGCCTCAGACTTTGTTGCTACTGCAACCCTTGGGAAAATACTCTCATGTACTGCTTGGAAAATATAGAAGAGGGCTTTGGATTCCTTCTTCTTATTGTCCCTCAAAAAATATCTTTCTGCTTATGTCAAAGCATTAAGTGTTGTTGCATATGCTAGTTCTTGGAAACCACTTTCCACCAGCTCCCAAATATCTTGTGAAGCAAATAAGGCCTTCATTGTAATCGCCCAATAAAGATAATTCTTCCCATTGAACTATGGTAGTTGGAGATTAGTCAGGCATGTGACTGCTACTACCATCTTGACTGTGTAAACAAAACCTTCTCACTGCTGGAGAATCTGCTTCTCAAAACAACCTTTTAGCTTCTTCAATACAGAGCTCTTTTTTCACTGAGAGCCTAGACCTACTCTGATACTATGTTGTAATTTCCAATGGAAAGCTCTAATAAAATGTTAGAATTTTTGGTATGCTATGATCTCTGTCAAGAACATACACAAACAGAGAAGCACAAACAGTTTACGTAGATGCGAAAATAAAATTACATGCAAACAGACAAAGTGAAAACAAGAGAGGAAAAATTTTCTTCATTCATCTCATCTCAATGAACATATGAAAAATGCATTGCTTTAATACAAAATGGTTGAAGCCTAAACTTTCAATTCTATTTAATGCTGGATCAGACTGTTAACAACCAATCGACCTTCAGCTCTGTTCTTTTGTTTTCTACACGAAACAACGTAAAAAACATAAAAGGTCGGACCTAAAATTTTATGGGTTTTAGATTTGAAACCACATCGCATCCATTCCCTTCATCACAAACTACATTTCGACAATTATAACATCTAACTGGTGCAATACGGGAAAACTTAAAAACTTGCGACTACGATTTGCAATGGCACAATCACATCACAACTTAAATATTTTATTTGGCAGGTGCTATCCTCCTGAGCTTGTGGTATGCGATATGTGATTGCATCGCATCGCTAATATAATAACTAGTGAGCACTTATGTGCGCAAAACTCCTAATCTTGTGACGTGCAATTGCGATCGCATCGCAACATAAATAACATAACTTGTGGGCGCTAAAAGTAAGTCCTAAGAAGTGCGAAGTGTGAAATTGTGGGCAATAGAATAGGTAAGTTAGAAAATGTGTGAAGTGCAGGCGTGTAAAAGGTAAATGGAAAAATACGTGAAACGCCAAATTTATGATTTGCGATGTGTGATGACGATGTCGTATTGCAACATCGCAAATTTTGTTGCTGTGAAGTGCAGTATGCGGGCGGTTACACAACAGGAAGTGAGAAATGCCGAAAGGTAAGGAATAGGCAAAAAAAAAGGTTTGTGCATGGTTGGTAATGTGGTAAGGTATCAGGGTCCAACCAGATATCGCATTGGCGAAAACTTAACATTCGGTGAAAGGCTTAAGAGGTAACACTTAAAAGTTGTGGGCTGCAAACTGTGGGAAAAAGGTAAGTCAACAGTAGGAAAGAGAATTAAATGCAGATTTTGGGCTCACGTACTCTTTAGAGAACAATAATTCACCTTGGAAAATTGAATGTTTGGACATAAGCATATTGTGTTTCTGCCACCACACTCATAAAGTGGCACAATATGCCATCTCACGATCCAATAAGTAAGCAAAAGGTTAACATAAATGGTCATGTTTCACCATGTGGATTCTCATGATTTGTGTAGAGGAAGTTTGAAAAGAAAAATTATGCACATTGAATTACACGCTTTAGTAAGCTTTTAACAAACAGTTCTCCACCAATACTATTAATTGATTATTCATTCTTGTTTACTCAACTAGTCGGCTACTTAAAGTCCCTGCATTCGCGTCAACTCTGACATCATTGGGTAGAACTATAACATAATATAATTTAAATTATTGAGTAGAATTGTAGTATAATAGTGTGAGAGCACTCACTCATGAAAAAGTCATTCACAAAATTATGTTTTTTTTCAATTTTAAAATTGTTTGTAGGTAGTGAAAAATAGAAAAAATAAAATTTCTTAGGGAATTATGTTTCATCATAGCCCATTCATCCAATCAAAATTAAAAAATAACATTTCCTAAAAATTAGAATTTTTTTATTTTATTTTACAGGGAAATATAAATATTAAGTCAATGCACTTAAGAGGTGCAGGCAGAAAATTGAATGAATCTTCCGGAAATAGGCACGTATTTCCCCTTCTATATATAGGATTAATTTGTTGTGATAGAAATTTCTAGATGTCAAGAGTTTATGTTGTGATGTTAGAAATTTCAAGTTGTGAGGAGTTTTTAGATATTAAATTATGTGAATCTAGATTTTTTTTTTGTTTTTCCTTTTTTAAATATTTAATTTGGATATTCTTTTTCAATATAGATAAAATCTTGAAATTGATAAAAAAAAGAATCTAAAGGAAAGATTAAGATATGATATATCTTACGTGTAAAAAATAAGCATTTATATTTCTAGAAAAGATATATACATTTTGTTCCTTTTAGAGGGGTTCTAGAAAATATTAAAATATATCTGTCCATAATTCTAAAAACTGACCAGATATCTATTCAATAGAATAAATAATTTATGGGGTCTTGAATATGTTGTGATTTGGTGCATTGTTAAGGTACTCTTAGATGGTAAGTCATTGGTTCAATTCCTCCCCCTCCCCTTAATTTTAAAATAAACATAAATAATGATATTTCATATTTGCACCCATGATATTCAAACTTTTATATTAATAAACATTAACTAGAAATAAAAATATTCATATATAAAAGGAGGAAATATATATATATATAAAGTATATATAATAATTATATGTTAAGATTTATTTTATCATATAAATTAAAATAATGACATTTAATGTTGGTAATCTTGATATTTCATACATTTATATTAATTTTAATTAATAAATATATAAATACTTAATATTTATAATAATTTTTTTTCTAAGCGATAATTATAATCAATGTTGTGAATAGGATTTAATAAGAAAACCAAATTATAAAAATTATAAAATATAAAATGCCAAGCACATAAATAACTATGTGTTATCACGATTACAATAAAATTTAAAATATGAATATTTATATATAGAGATGTGAAATTTATATGTATGATAAATAATATTATTAAGAACTGGCATAAATCCAAGAGGAATTAAATTTCTCAAGGTACAAAATTTCTTTAATTTTTTCACTCAAAAAGAAGTTTGCATCTTCAGATATATGATCCATCTCAACACTTGGAGATCTCAAGTTGGGTGGATCTATATTGGTGGAATTTCAAGTATTTCGTGGAGAATTTTTTGGCTTTGACATTAATCTCTCTAAGAATATGTGAAAAGGCATATGATTCCATCTTTATATAGAGGATTAGATACAACCTCTCATTTTGCACTGCAATTTTATTGTTTTTCCAATCAATCATTAACGTACATTCTCTTAGAATTTGTAAATTAGAAATGTCAATCTACAAACACCAAAAATAAAAGATCACCTAGTTGCTAATTCTACTATAGGATTTGAGCCAAAACCACAGATCATATCAAATAAAATAAATATAAATATAAATGTAGAACTACTCCAACCCTTCCTTGAGGAGGCGCCCTTGATAAACCTCATGAAAATAAACCATAGATCTCAAAATAATTATATATTTGTTACAAATTAATATTAAATTAATCACAAAAATAATATGGTGGAAATAAACATTAATTAATTTGTTGGAATCACAAATTGGAAATTGAATTCAACTATGATTATGAATATCTTACATATCATTACAACATAGAATCTATTGGATTTAGTTTCCAAGTTTCTTGGACATGCATTAAATTCCCACAAGAACCCTAAAAAATTAGGCGACTAAATTTACCCCCACTTAATCTGAAGGGGTATATATGAGAGTACAAGAAGAGAGCTAAAAGGGAAAAATGCATAACATCCAATAGTTGAATGTGCTCTCTCAAATGGTGGTTTTCAGCATAAAACCACAAACAAACAAAAAGGTACGATAACTCAAAGTCTCAACCAGTGGTTGTTTTAGGATGACCACCAACTCTGGAACTGTTGAAGTAGCTCCTTCAACAATTATTAACCTGGATAGAAGCAGAAGTCTTCTACTAGTGGTAGTGCTCCCAAATGCAAACTGTAGTATAAACCAAATTTTGTACAAGTGTTGGTTCAGGACACCAACCAAAAAAACATCAACCAAAAGCGTGCTCATGAGGCATTTCTTTGTCTCTGGCTACAACTTTGAATCTGGCTATGGTTATCTTTTGTTATATCCTCAGACAATAGTTTCACACTATTGTGTAGGCTCACATGATAAACCATTGAATGATGAATCTTAGAGGATGTTAACTCACCATCAATTCTCCCCCCATCATATAGATACAAGGTGAGAAGATGAAGAAGTCTTCACGCAAGATTAGGTAATAGTCAAGAAAAAATTATGTGGTATGTCTTGTATATCTTCATGGCTATTGAAAACCATAGCTAAGAAGAAATCCATCCAAGGTGAACCTTCTTTCTTATAGGATATTTGTTTCAGTAACATTTTTCTGGATGATGAGCGTGGTTACCGCAATTCTCACAAGGATGAAGATCAAAACACTGATCTTTCACATGGCCAAGTACTCGATCAAAATATTGGCATTTTATAATTTCTAGTTGTAGAAGATGAGCAAGTGAAGATGGATTGTCTTGAAGAAATACAACACTACAAAACTTGATGTGTTTGGAATAGTCCGGAATATGAATGGACACATCCTTATCATATCTTAGACTAGTTATGTTCTTTTGTTCGCAACTTCTTCCCAAGATCTGATGAAGGTGTTAGGAAGTGCAAGTTGAATATTCACATCTTCATGTAAAACTTCCCTTGAAATGACCTCATTGTTCTAATTAATATTTATTTTCTGATGGGATTCAAGCTCAAACAATGAGTTGTTTGATCAAGAACAATTTTAGAATCATGAACAACATGTTGTAGTTTTCTCATTGTAGTTGAGACACAATCTCCAAACTTGAAATCTTGTCATGAAAATTTTGTAAATAGGTTCATATGTTAGAGAGAGATTCCTTTTTTATTATAAATGTGTTATGAACAATGGAAATTAGAGTATGTAGTAACTCTAATGCTTCCTAAATTTTGGCCATTTTACAATCAAAAAATTAAGAGTGTCAGGTTCAACCAAAAATACACCCGCTTACAATGAAAATTCAACAAGAAAAATATTGATAATTCTCAATATTATATAATGAAAACTACGCAATTATAGATCTTTACCCTACCCCATAAAATGACAACCAAAGGAATATGAAAACTCAAGTTTGTTGTGAGTTGTGTTATGTCTAATATACATGAATCATTCAAGCTCAAACATGAGTGGAAAATTCATTAGATAATTTCAATTCTATAATTTAAGCTTAACCAAACCAAATTCAAAGCTCAAAAAAACCAGCTTCGGTACAACTGAGAGATCATCACACTTTGGTACATTTATTTAATCCTTATGGACTCAATCCATCTTTTAATAACATTCCTCCACAAAAGTTTTCCTTTTATCCCTGCACAGAAATATACTCAAGCGCACTGGGCTCATTACGATTTACATATCCTCCAAAGTCTTTGCATGACATGCAAATCTCAACTTGCATTGTACGAGCAAATCTGTCTAAAATCTTAGTCTATTATAATTGGTGGAAACCGACGCAGAGAAATGCACATATTAATATCATAGGTTTTATAGTCTATGTAAAATCTGTACCATGGAAACAATAGACAAATTCTCAAAATAGATCACTTGGGCATGAGGCAAACACCAGAACCAATTAATTTAAAATTTTCACTTATAGCTTCACTTTCTCTGTCTATCTCAGTAAATGACAATGTACGAAGGAACAATGTAGTTCACACGTAGAGGGACTAAACACCTCCATGCAAGTCTCAATAATTTACTTTCCTTGTCGACAATGATATTTATATGCCCATCGTTATTCTAAACGATACTCTTATCATAGGATTTGATGTCCAAAATGGAAGAGAACAAACTATTTCACAATGTGCAACTCATTCAATCACTTCAGCTCTTCACTTTGTTATCACTACCAATTGTCGGCGCTTTGTGGAGAGCAATTCCATGAGGTGCTTGAGAGTTGCTTCAAACACATTCTTGAGTTCATTTATAATTCAAGAAGCAATTCATTCATAAAAGCTAAACCAACCTCAACTTCATCCATAGGGGAGTAATAGTTTTAAAATCATGAAATGCAGTAGACAATTTTATAATCGCATTTTTATGATTGGTACTAACTCAAATGGTTTCCTGATCGCTTTAATTATAATAAAATAGTTTGTTCCTTTTTGCTGAATAACGAAGCCAAAGTCTCAACTAAAAACCTTCTCATATGCTCTCGCATGTATTCAAGTTATATAAGCCACTGCGTCTAACTCTTCATCGACACTCATCACAATAACATTCTCCATAAAGAGCAACCATAATAAACATTCAACATACATGAAATGAGTACCTTTGTTGGTGCCAACTATGGAGCGACGAGAACAATCTCCCTTAGTAGTTCAAAGATTCAAAGATGGTCTACATCCTTCTAATTTACAACAAATATCATTCACGCCAGTCAAAGTGAAAGCATCTTGGATTCGTGAACACATGCATGGTGCACATGTCGAAGTGCACTAGAGTAAGTGTGCCCCCATTTCCCTTATATTCGATGTTTATGTGATCGTTGGAGGTTTCCTATAACATAATTATTTTCAGTTTTGGTAATATGATAAACAACGTGGCCAAATACCTTTTCACCAGCAGTCACGCTTCCTTCCTCCTTCGCGTGACAAGGGAAACCTTCCGTGACAAGGGAAACCCTCCTAACAAGAGTTCTAGCAAGAAAGTCATCATTTCTCCTCTTACACCATCCAAATGCCAAAACATTGAGTACAAAAAACGCATGAATAGGAGTGCCAAATTATGAGAAAGAAGGAAAGCCCTGGGATGACCACAAAACTTATGCCTCAATCTATTCAAAAGGAAGGCCAAAAACTATTGTGTCAAGTTAATTAACAGGAATATAAACATCACTCTCATACAACTATTGGAATCACAAATTGGAAAGTGAATTGAACCGTCATTACGAATATTGTACATATAAGTACAACATATACTTTATTGGATTCACTTTCGAGGTTTCTTAGACATGTATTAACTGCCCACCAGAACCGTCATAGATTAGGTGGCTAACATAAGTTATATAAAGTCAAAATTTTGACTCCGGTTTATTAAAAAGAAAACATGTTTGAGAAAGTATCACAATTAAAGAAGAAAATTAACATGTAAAATAAAGTTTGAAATAGTAATAAAGTGATAGGTGAAAAGAGGGAAGAGGACTCGATAAGAAGGCAAATAAAAAGGCTGAATAAGAAGAAAGCATTTGATAAATAGGAAGAAAACTTATGAAATTAGTGAATAGAAATCAGACAAGAAAGTGAAAAAGAAAAGAAAAAAAATAATGTAGAAATTCATTTACAAAGACAAGAAGAAGGTTCAATGACCTAATGGATAAGGAAGTTAGGATTTGGAGAGCCATTAATTTTGTCGCTATATTCTTTATTAAAATCATTAATATGTTTACAACATTTTTAATTTAATAAAATATTGTTTAAAATTATAAAAATAATATGCCAAATAAATTACAAATGTATAAGAAAAAAAAAATTCTTTAATACTATTAATTTAGAGAAGATCATAAATAAATATTTACATTTCTTATCAGTCTGAACATAAAATTGGATGTATTTTACATAGATAATATATTTAATGAGTTAGTGATTGAATGAATTAATTAGTGAGTAGCATAGTCATTATTATTTTGAAAATTGGAATGTCGAAGTATATGTAGAGACATTTTAAGTTTATATAAATGTTTATTTTGTATATTAAAATTATAATTTTTTTTAGTTATTAATATTTTTAATAAATTATTTAATTAAATGGATTTTGATTTCTTAAAATTATACTGTAGTTATATAAATTAAATGGTTCGTAAATTTTTACAAGAATTAATTTATGATGAGCATTAAAATATTTATCTTATTGCACATTTCACATTAAAAATTATTATTATTTTTGTTAATAATTAGTTTGTTGAATTATTAGGGGGTTTGAACCTGTAATATCATAAAACATAACACTTTATTATCAAACAACAACGAACTAAATCACTTTAATAGTAACGGTTTAAATACAGTATGAATAAATATATGAAATGAATTTACCATGGAAATATTTGACTTGTAACTAGCTTTCTTACAATACCATTGATTGATAATATACTAAACAAATGGACACCAAGATGAGATGTGAAGACATGTCCTTAGACTACTATACAATCTTGGATCAAAGGCAAGTTGAAGTACAGAGTCTAGATGATAAAATAACAATAGCATACAATGTAGATTTAAACTATGACAATGCACCCTGAAATGCTTCACTAGCTTCAATATCATGTGCCCATCCAAATAGAAATGAAGAAAACAAAATTCAAGGAGGGATAATTACTTTAAAATACTAATTACAATCACATATTACAAAATATGTTCCGTCAAATATTTGAAAGGAGATGATCTAGTCATTAAGAATAAAAGAAACCAAACCTACAACTCCTCCAAAAACCATGACATGGAAACCACAACCTAATGCCCTTAAGCTTAAAGGAGTTATAAAAGATATCAATGTCAAAATACTCATTAATTTTCGCAATTCCCACAATTGTATATACATTATCTACGCTAAACATATAAATATTTTTGTCTATTTCATGAAAGGCCAAGGCCACTCTGTGATAGTATTTAATGGATAAAAGGTCAAATAAGTAGCAAAATGTCATAAGGTTTCAATTCACATACAAGAGATTGAAGTAAAAATAGAAATCCATGCTCTACTACTCGAGTAGATGTATACATTTCTTTCTAGGTATGGAATTGTTCATGTAGTTGAGTAGTTATGGTACAAACATTGAATATCAATTCATGGAGTTTAATTGGCAAGGAAAATACTACAAATTATATGGCGTCGAATATTCCACTCTCAAGAAGATGCAAACAATTTACAAGAACCTCACCAACACTCAAATAATGAGCAAATCCAAACCCATAATAAGAGATGAAGTTCATTTCACCCTGGATATGTGCCCAAAAAGAGAAAATATTGAATTATATAATTTTAGGACAAAGCATTGCTTGAGAGGGAAATGATAATATAAAAATAATAAAATATAATAAATGCTAACTAATTAGTTAGTCATAGATGTGTCTTATAAAAAACATGCATCCATTACTGAAAAGGAACATTTCCTAGGTATTTATAAGAAGTTTACTCATTGTGTCATGTTCCAAATTTAAATTTATAGCAAATAATAGAGACATGTACAAGGAAGCTGCAATAATAAATAAATTCCAAACATTCACATAAAAAAACACAAGAAATTGATCCAAACATTTAATCCATTTTATTAATGCGAAAAATTGAGTGCGTAAATGGCAATGAATGATAGAACCTAGCCTTGATAATGCAACCATGCAATACCCAAGTGAAGATCTAAGCAAACACCAATTGAAATGGCTCTGTATGTCCCAACGCATTGCTCAAAGAATTTTAGTGTTGCTGTTAGAGGTGAATTGTGATTTATACCATCAAATTTTCTCTGAAAATTATACAAAATTTACTGAAGGCTTCTCTCACCCAAATCTACGAAACCCAAAAAAAATCTTGGGCTAATTCTAGCTGACCCAGAAATCCCAAAATGTGAAAATTACCTAAAATATAATATTGTTGTTGTTATTGTTGCTAGAGAAGAATCTAAAATTTCGACCACAATAATGCTCAGATCGACCTAATATTGTAGGCACATGATCCTCTCCTATGAACCAATAAAACCCAGAAAATGTTTGGCCTACCTTCGAGCTAAAATTGAACCCATAATGTGATGCAAACTACCCGGCTAATGAACAATATGTCCTACTATAAGAATGTATTATTCTAGCCCAAATACTGCCCAAAAAATTCTACAAAATTAGCTATAGACTCTTCACACCTAAACCAAAAAAATCCAGAAATCATTTGGCCTAATTCCAACTGACCAAGAATGCCAAAAATAGAGAGAATCTCCCAACTACATAGTTTTTCACCTAATCAAAAAGAAACTGCAGAGAAATGATAAAAATCTCCTGTAAATGGCTAATAATTTGTGAAAAGATATCCTCCAAAAAATAGTTATCACTCCCAACTGAAAACTCCCAGAAAATATCAGCACCAAATACCAACAACAACAAAAACTTTGTTCTCCAACCCCTGCAAAGGCTCTATAAGGGAAAATTCAGCCAGGCTAAAATATAGTTGAACATCTCTGATAAATGATTCCAAACTCCTTTAACAAGTAGAAAATCGCCTGCAAATACCTGGAACCTCCAATAGAAATATGATGCTCCAAATAACCTCGAGATTTTTTCTTCTACACCCCGAAAGTCAAAAATTTCTTAGTGAAAATTATACAATAAACTCCCAAATTCTTTCCTAGGGTGACACTCAAAGTTCACTGAAGGTGGAGGTGGAATTTTTGCTTCAAAATTCCTTGTGCTAAAAATCACTGGTTGACTTGGCTAAGCAGCTTAATCAAACTCTCCAAAATTAGAAATGAAATGCCAAAATAGAATAATCAAAATGAAGCTTTAAGCTTCCTTTTATTGTTTCTTTCATTTCCTCATACCATGGTTTGATTTTTGTCTCACTATCCTTTGATACCATGGTTTGACTCTTCCCATGGTTCGATTTCTATTTTTGATAACCTCCATAACTTATGTTCACTTTAATTTTTCTTTTTTGCCTAAGTCCCAACCATTTCTTTTTTTCCAAAATTTATTTAATACCTCCACAACTTATTTATCCTAATTTTATTTATCTAAAAATATTTATTATTCTCTAAAATTGAAAAATTGAGAATTTCCCTTTGCAAAATTGAGAATTTCTGTTAGCAAAATTATTAATTGGGGACATTAGAGTCCTCCTCGTCAAAAAAACTTTGTCCTCAAGAAATCCTTGAACATGTTCCCTCTCTGATTATTAATGACCACTCTAACCACCAATAATACCAAGCTCCCAGATGTACCACTAAGTCATCCCCAATCTCAACATTGTTTCGACATGAAGGAATCCATTGATACCAAGATCCCAAGCCATCCTAATCAATGTGAAACACACCTTGCTCCACTCACTATCCAACTAGATACAAGTACCTGAAGCCCTCACCATACTAGAAATAAGTAGAGAATCATGATAATGTAGTACTTTGTCCAACTTCGACAGTAAAATCCTAAAGACACAACATAATCCATGTGGGGATGAAGTCTCTCCCACATGAATGTCCAATAGCATCCTCCTGCTAACCAACCTGCCCTATTGGTGAAGTCCCCAAAGCTAATAGAAAACCACTAAAACCCAATTGAAGATGTAAATTATCCCCCCATGTAGGGATGAGATCACCCTTAAGGGTAGTTGAACTATGAAATCCTATGACGTCGAGATCCCATGCCAAACGTAGAAGGGTGCCACCATGCTGACATTATACCACTCTGACTATGACATGTTTCCCATCATGGATAGAATGTATCCTCCTCTCCTGGAACTTGATGGCGATAAATATGTGATGTAAAATCTCATTTCGATTTGGCATCTCCATGATATCAATGTCTATTCATCTACTACCAATATGAGTCTGATGCAGTAATAAGGAAAAGTGGCCATGCCATGTGACAAAGGCCTCAATGATCCCCCATATTCAAACCAAGAGTGAGATGACTGACTCTCTTCCCTTATTCCACTCGTCACACAATAGAGTGAACAATATTCCAACTGAATCCCTAGATACCATAACCATATTGATTGCGGCAAAGTCCTAACAACTGTTGGCACCAAATTGTCCCATGTCTCGAGTCCTTGCATAAAATCTATATATGTAATCCATTCATCATGAATTCATCTGGTGTGTGCAATATTTCCCTGTGTCTCCCATACCACATTGTGAGATATGCTATCATGCCTCCTGTAGTTACTACCTAAAATGTTTGGAGTATAAACATTCACCTACAATATAGGACCACCAACCACTGAATGCGCTCCTCATACATCTCAGAATGTCTCACTCAATAATTTACATGCATCTCCCTAAATTTTGGATCAAGGGAGGAGCACGTACTACCCTTGCAGTAGATGGAACCATCCCCAAGCCTGCATCTACCAACTCGCACCCTGACCATATGAAATGACTCAAAATCCTCTCTCCTGATGCATTGTGTCATGTCAAACTATCTCATATGATTCTCGTGGGCCATATTTCTCATCATGATAGCATCAAGAGATAATAGTCAAGTCCCCTGTGTCAGTGTGCAATGCTGCAAAGTGGTAAATGGAATCTCATGGTCAACCCTATGATCAACTCGCTCTCCAAATATGGGTGTGCCAAACATAATGGTGTGCTTGACATCTCTGTCAGGATATATCTCTACTGGAAATAGTCCAACAACCTATTGTGCGTCATCATGCTCTATTGTACATAAATATGAACCCTTGCACTCCTCTGTATAATACTAAACTCTAAGGCACAACTCCACACACCACTGGATACCAACGCTCACTGTCCTACTACTCTGTATCATATGGCATCCCATATGTTTCAATGCATCTACCACTCCACTATCAAACTCGATGTGGTGTAAGTTGATCATCCCACTCCATGGTGTAGATCCATGCACCAAAAAAAATCGCCATGCATCTACGTGCTCACTTGAAAACCACTTCTTGAGGTTTCATGATCCTACACACCACTGCATGGCATGATTTAAAGCTTAGATAGTACATGTCATCTTGCACCATACTGGTATCGCCATCTCCGTTGTCACTTCACCATACCTTCTCATGTATGTGCCTCATGTCCAAAATCTCTCTGAGATACATGAGAGGTGAATCCCCCTGTGTACTACTGGTGATGCCACCACTGTGCTGCTCCTCCATGACCAACCCTCAACCCCATAGAAGGAACTATATGGTGGCCTACCAATGCCACCTCCTTTGACAAACTCTTGCCCGACTATACTGATCATCATGTGACTCCATGTGCAAAAAACATGCTCAAACAATTTGTGGAGTCTACTTGCTCCCTTTTCAACCCAACATGTCACTAATGTTGATGGAGATCCAAAAGTGTGTGGATGCTCAGTCACTAGATCCGTCACACCTATAATTCCCTCACTAACCACATCCACGAAGGGGTGGGGAATCCCACCTCGATCCAAACAAATGTCCAATGCCAACTTGGGCCTCTAGTATCCCTAATGTATGGAAGATCCTGCTGAGCCTTACTCCCGACTACCACCGTCTCCATAAATATATCCCAATCCACTAGGTACCAACTCAAAATCCTACACAGTCCAACCCCAAGGGCAAGGTCGAATGCATGTGTACCCATACATGCAACAACTCCAACCTATGAATGTTGCACCCTACCAAATTCATGTTGTCTCATCTCACAATCTTGGTTGAAAGATGAGATCTTTCTAGGTAAATCTGCATCTGTCTCCCTATTGTGCAAAGGTAACCTAATATTGTTATCATCCCTACCTATGTGTTCCTGAAGAGTGTTGTTCCAACGCTCCAATGTGTACTCCTCTAACTGTACCATTAGGGAATCCAATTGTTCCCCAATGCGATTTAGCTTGGTTTTTGTCTCGCAAAAACTACTCTCATGCCATCCAACTCCTTGTTTTGTTGCATAATGGTCTCTCAGACTATCATGGCATTCTTTTCCAATTCTAGAAGGTTGACCTGGAGCTAATGAAACTGTTGTGGGCATAAAACATCTATAAAATAGGTCACAACTCTAGGTATATTTGTGTCTCTTGGAAACTCATCAACTAAATAATCTTGTCTTGTCCACTCCTCTTCAGGAGGTCATGTGCCATAATTCTACTGAATTTTCCCACATGGTGTAAGTGGCTTCATTCCTGTGGCATCCACACCACTAGTGCCTTAGTTATATGGATGAGGACAACTCGGTTTTATTCTATTACTAATACACAATTGGGCTAACATATGTATCATCTCTTCGTTGTTTCTAAGGATCTCCTCCAAGTTTTCCTGTGTACTCCTCCCCTTTTGCGCCATTGTAATATCTATAAATCTCACCAATAACTATGCATGCATACCTACACCTCCATGATCTTGTTAGCTTCCCTACAACTGGCCAAGATCATGCTCTGATACCACTGTAATGTTCCAAATTGAAATTTACAACAAATAATTGAGCCAGGTACAAGGAAGCATAATAATAATAAAAATTCCAAACATGCACATCAAAATACACGAGAAATTAAGGCAAACAAATGATCCATTTTAAATTAATGCCAAAAACTGAGTTCATAAATGGAAATTAATGATAGAACCTTGGCTCATTAATGCAAGAATGCAATACCCAGCTAAAGTTCTAAGAAAACTCCAATTGAAATGGCTCGGTTTGTCCCAACGCAATGATTCTGCTATTGTTGTTGGAGGTGAATTGTGATTTATACCATCAAATTTTCTCCAAAAATTCTACAAAATTTGCCAGAGGCTTCTGTCACCCAAATCTACCAAACCCAGAAAAATCTTGGGCTAATTCTAGCTGACTGAGAAAGCCCAAAATGTGCGAATTACCGAGAAAACAATATTGGTGCTACTATTGTTGCTAGAGAAGAAATTAATTTTTTTACCCCGATGATGCTCGGATTGACTTGAGAATTTAGCCACAAGCTCCTCTCTTATAAAATAGTATAACCCAGAAAAGGTTTGGCCTAACTCCAAGCCAAGATCGAACCCACAATGTAATTCAAACTACTTAGCTGACTAGAAATATGTCCTACGATAAGGATGTATGATTATGGCTCAAATACTGCCCAGAAAATTCTATAAAATTAGCTATAGACTCCTCACACCTAGAACAAAAAAACACAAAAAATGTTTGGGTTGATTCCTGCTGACCTAGAATGCCTAAAATAAAGCGAATCTCTCAGCTACATAGTTTTTCACCCAACCAAAAAGAAATTGCTGAGAAATGATAAAATTCTCTTGCAAATCCCTGAGAAATTGTGCGCAAATATCCTCTAGCAAATAGCTATCACTCCCAACTAAAAGCTCTTGGAAAATATCAACACCAAACACCAACAAAAAAAAAATTGTGTTCTTCGACCCCTGCACAAGCTCCATAAGAGAAAATTTGGCCCATCTAAAAAATATGGAACATCTATGAAAGATGGTGCCAAAATCCTCCTCTAACCATTAGAAAATCTCCTAAAAATACCCAGAACCTACAATAGAAACATGATTCTCTTACAAAAACTCCAAAATTTCTCCTAAGGTGAGAGTTGAAGTTCATGGAAGGTAAAGGTGGGATTTCTGCTTGGAAATTCCTTGTGCTAAACAACACTGGTTGAATTGGCTAAGGAGCTCAAGAAACCTCCAGAAAATTAGAAATGAAATGTCAAAATAGAATAATCAAAATGATGCTCTAGCCTTCCTTTTATTATTGCCTTCACTTGCTGATACCATGTTTAATTTTCTCTCATACAATGCTTTGATACCATGGTTTTATTCTTCCCATGGTTTGAATTCCCTTTTTGGTAACCTCTACAACTTATGTTCACTTTAATTTTTTTATTTTCCTTAAATCCCAACCATTTCATTTCTCCAAAATTTATTCAATGCCTCCACAACTTATTTTTCCTAATTTAATTTATCTCAAAATATTTATTATTGGCCAAAATTGCAAAATTGAGAATTTCCCTTAGCAAAATTATTAATTCCGGACATTATGCATTGTATGATGAACTACAGTAAACGCTTTGACCTGTAAATTTTGATGTGATTTTCGTGAAGATTTTTATTGAAAAATAGTTATAAATCACAAAAGTATACACTCTCAAATGATTTTTCTATCAATACATTTGTAGAATTCCAAATATATTGTCTTTAAATATAAATAGGAACTATTTGTTACAAAATACCATATGCAAACACATATTATTTTTCTCTTATGTGCAACTTGCAATACTCTCACCCATATCACATTTTACTTAAATAGAATTAATTTTATCTTGAATATTTCTTATCTTTTGTATGTTGGAAGTTACTCTACAAGAAAGTATTCGTTATTGATTTTTTTTCAGAAGAAAAAAAACAGCTGTATTATATAAGATATAAAATAGTACATAATCATATGAGCATATTAGGTTCCAGATATTCATCCCCATGGGGATGTTTGCATATACATCATTCCATGCTAGTATAAAAAAAGGCCTCATAAATTATATGGACATAGAAACACTCATAAATGAGACTATTAAGATCATGGAAAGAGATCAGATATGAAAATAAACTCATCATAGCTAGATCTAATAGGGAGGCTGCATAGAAAGGTTCAAAAACGCTAGTATTGATAAGCTTGCAAGATAATAACCTCATCATAGCTAGATCTAATAGGGAGGCTGCATAGAAAGGTTCAAAAACGCTAGTATTGATAAGCTTGCAAGATAATAACCCGGGCATTGCACAGAAAACCTTTCATTAAAAAATATGCCACCAGTTGGCTTGAATAAGTCTCCGACATGCTTGCAAAACTAAAAGGAGGAAACCAGGCTCGCTTGGAAACATAAACACCACTGTGTATAATAGTCCCATATGAAAAAGATGACAAGAAATACAGACCAAAAAATCTGGCTCACTTGATACAAAGATAACCAGGCTCGCTTGAAAACCATAAGAGACCACAGGCTCGCTTGAAAAAATGCAGGAAAAGTGTGCTCAGGCTTGCTTGATAACACTTATTCATGTGTTAATACTCTCACCCATATCACATTTCACTTAAATAGAATTATTATTTATCTTGAATATTTCTTATCTTTTGTATGTTGGAAGTTAGTTTACAAGAAAGTATTCATTATTGATACTCATGTGTTAGATTTTTTATTATTGCTTCAAAACTATTAAGTTTTACTTATCATTTATTTACCTTTAGTTTGATATTTAATTTTAATTTTATTTTTATTTTTTAAATAAGTGATATTTAAATAATAATCAAATTAAATTTAAATTAGATTTTCTTATACCAAATTTAAAATCATTTTTAATTTTTAATTTTATTTTATTTAAAAAATAAATAATATTCGTATAATAATTGAATTAAATTAAAAATTAGATTTTCTTTTACCAAATTTAAAATCTCATTTTTCAACTAATTAAAATATGGTTAATATTGCAACTTAAATTATATCTATTTTTAATAGTAATTCAAATATATGGTAGCCACCTAAATTAAATCCACTTAAGAATTAAATGGCATTGAATTAAATTTCATGTTATTAGTGATTCGATACATCCGATAGCGACATCCTTTGTGAAAGTGGCCACTATTCTCCATGGTGATTCTCCGTGTACACCATTGCTCACCGTATCTAAAATCCTGTTAGGTGAAATACTTGTCTGAGATTTTGAATCCTACGTCAAATAATATGACTCTGTGATATAAATGAATGGTCTAGAACTTGTATAACGACCTCACACCATATTTTTCAATCAAAACATAAGTGACGTGCGTTCTCACTCTCAATTTTAAGAATCTACTAACATCTCGTTTTTTAAATGTAAAATCGAAATCTTCAATGATGAATAAATACTATCTCATTATCCACTATCTCATGTTCTTACTACCTTATTATCCACTGGTTTAATGTTCTTACGTATAGACTTAATTCAAAAGATATAATTCAATGCTACACGTAACTTAACGGTGCATATTGAAGATAACTTGTTTGCCCTCGGCTGATGTCGATTGTACATTTTGACCATATTTATGTAGTCCTATACGTGTAAATAGTTTAATCAAAACAAAGATTGTACTTATCATGACCGCTTGAAATAGATCTTTCCCATCGAGGAAAATAACACACAACATACTAAAGTGAAAATCCATATTTCTTTTGAAGGAAAATAGTTTTTTACATGTACTTGAAATGAAATTTTATTCTTAATAAAATAGACAAAGCCTAAATTTATTAAAGAGCCACAAGGTACAGAAGGTATATTGGACACCCAGTTTTCATCTGCCTTACTATATATTCAGCCACATTATTTAGTTAATTACGACTGTCATTAACTTTAATTCATATGGATTAAGTGTAAAAAATGTACAATCCAAACAAAAATAACCCTCTAACTTCATAAAACTCCGTGAATCACCTTGCTTATAACTATAAAATAATCCCATGGGCCAACCTTGTGGATTGGCACCTCTATCATATGGATTATATTTTAAACCCTCACTAACTATTTTACGATGACAAATTTAATTTAAGCCGAGTTTAACATTGAAATATAGGATGTGATGATCATTAAAAATAAGAAAGTTTATGACCGTCAAAACCCATGCGATTACTAAAAGAATATTTGGAATATAAATCTCCCGTATTCCAAATGTTATATTGATTTGATAATTTTATGAATTTTAATATTTGATACCTACTTTCCTGCCTTCAAGCAGGAAAAATAATACGAAGCTCTTTTAATTTAAACATTTATCAGAAAGAAATTAGTTAATGTCTGATTATATTTATAGTATATTGATATCATTTACACTACACTATGCAAAATAGAATATTTTACAATTTGAGGTGCAACTCCTTTTATTTCTTATAACCTTGCAATCTATACTCGCAGAGGATAATGGAGATAGATTTTCACGAAATTGTTGGAGCATTACCAATTCAATCTCAATCATACATTTTCACAATCATAATAATAAGATGATCAAATCTAATGAATGCCTTCAGTTTCTGCTCCTAATAACGGAACTCCCCCGATCACATGCCGTCCACTCCTCGGCCGTTTCTTCTCTCCCTCTCTTCCTTTTATTCTTCATGTGACTTACGGCCGATCCGCTTTCTGAAATGGAAGCGAAAGCGAGGGGGAAATTAAGGACGGCCTTGGCTCCGCGGATTCTGAAGGCGGCGCGGTCATATGCGAGGGCAGCCTCTTCGGCGGTGCTGAAAGTGCCAAGCCAAACCCTGGCCCCCTTCTTGGCGGGGTCCCTAATTTCAGCTGCGAATTTACCCCATGGCCGCTTCCTGACTCCTCTGTAGTGTCTGCCTTCGTTCGTCTCTCCACTCTTCTCCTCCCGCGGCTGTGGCATTACCTTTACATTTACCACCTCCGCTCTTCGTATAACTGTGGATAGAGAAGAAGAAGCAGAAGAGTGTTGTGCACTCTCATTGTCTTCTGATAATGATGTGCTGTCACTGGTTTGGCATGGGCCACTGGCAGTGGCGTGGATAAAATCCCAGCTCGCTGTGGGGAAGAAAGATAATGAAGATGAGGAGGAGGCTGGATCATTTCCTCCTGAATGATGTAGACGCATAATATCCATTTCGTTGTCCTCTTCCAGCAAATGGTGGCGAATCAACTCCAACATGTTCATGTTCAGGTTCATGCCTAGGCTCTGCCCTGCTGTAATCTCCATCGCTTGGCCGAACAGATTTCCGTTTCAATTTGATTGTGAAGCGAGTGGATAACGTAAAGCACGTTTGGCCGCTTCCCGCTTGTGAAGGGTTGCAGGAAGATATATATAGCAATATTTTCCCATCTCTTATTTGTACTCCGTCCATTGCACCCAGCCCGCCCGTAGTTTCGTGGCACGTTCGTGTTTCGAATAATAAACAAATTCGACTTTGAACTCGCCCTCGCCGCCGTCATCCTCAGACGCCATCGGTCTTCATTGGCTGATTTAAACGTGGGAAACAAGCATGCTTCATCACACACGTGGCTAAGGTGGACATCAAATTTCATCGAAGGAAAGAAAAAAAAAACATAATTATAGATCAACGTGCTTTGTTCTCCTTTTGGTGGATTTATTTAAATTTTGTATGGATTAAATAAATTTAAAGGTGTTAAGACTTTATTTTATTTTATTTAAAATTGATAAAAATATTATGAATCCTAAAATTAAACTCTAAAAGTTATGTATCATAGATGTGATAAGAACTTTTCAAAAGAAAAATCATATTAATTAAAAATATATGTATTTAATACTATTATTAATGCAAAATAAAAAATATATGTAATTAAAAAAACACAGTTTCACGTCGTTTCCTTTCTGTGACAAAAACACAGCCGCACCGTCGAAAACCAATATATACTCAAATTTGCCTGAATTTATCGGGAGGCTATGTTTGAGGGAAAATGGATGGCGCCATGTCACAATCCATTGCCCCGAATTTAGGGATTGGCATGTTGAAACTTGATAGCACCCGCATTCGTATGTATTTGGCAATCTCTATCCAATGGTAGACTCTCCAACCTAATTTATAAGTATATTGGTTTCTAATGTTATTATCAGGTAAATTTTCCACTCTCCGGATATTTTAGACTAGTTTGTATCCAAATCCATTTCATAATTTAGTTAGCCATGTGAGTATAAATTTGATGTTGGCTTCTACAGTTGAAAAATGAATTTGATTATAATTTACGGTTCGTCCGACAAAGACTATTATAGCAAGTTGAGGAATATTGTATTTGGAAAATGATAATTTTACATGATAAAAATGGCGAATATACTAGATATATCGCAAATAAAGTTGCTGACGTAAATACGTTACTTTAGAGCCATATTGAATAAGATCATGTGAAGATATGAACACACGATTGACTAATCTTCCCGAAGGAGTCATTCAGGCACATATTTTCCCTTGTCTATATTAGGATGAATTTGCTATGATAGAAATTTCCAGATGAGTTTTTAGATATTAAATTATGGGAGTCATGGGTTTTTTTTTTTTTTTTTTAATATATTCTTTTCAAGGAATCTAAATATAAGAAATTAATAAATATTTGATAGATCTTGAAATTAATAAAAAGTAATTTAAATATAAGAAATTAATAAAAAAATAGTTTAAAGGTTATATATATATATATATATATATATATATATATATATATATATATATATATATATATATTTCTTTCTAGTTGTAATTGAAATTTATTTTTTCATTTTCTTAAAGCTTTATTAGAGATTTATTTAATAGTGGTCAAGCTTGTTAAGTCACTTCTAGATATTAAGTTATTGGTTAGTTCCTACTCTTCTACGAGTGTTATTCTTGGATATGACCATGATGTAACCTCACTAATGCCATCAAATTATTAATAATATTGTACTAATTTATCTTAAAATAACTCATAAATGATAAAGTATTTATTATTGTGCCCAAAGACTCTTGACAAGAAACATTGTAGTTGTAACATCCCCTAGTAATTCTCGTACAAAATATACATAATTAATTTTTTTTTACTAGTTTTACCAACATGTACTATTCTGAAATGACTTATCTGATACTCCTTAACTTATAATCCAATGATATAATCATGATCATTAATTGAAGTAACATTACAAAATGAATACCAAATCTCATGAAGTAATAACCATTAATGAAACTTATTAACATAATGTTTCCTATTGCAACTTTGCATCTTCAACGTTGTTCATTAATCAGGCTTGTTAACACATTGGAGGATGTAAGTTTCAACATCATGCAAGGTAGCAATATTATCAAAATAACATAATAGCTAAACAAATAAACGGACACCAATATACCCTTGAAACCGTTAAGGGGAAAAAAATGAATGTTTATTTTGTTAAACATTCTGTGAGGGAGTTCATCCCCCACTTAATGAAAAGTAAGAGATTCCATCCCTTTCCTATTGTTTAAATAGAGTTCATCCCCCACTCAATGACAAGTAAGTGATTATCTCCCTTGTCCATTGTTGAAATTTACAAAAAGAAATGTAGTCTTTAATTCAACATAATCTTCCTGGTGTGGTTGTTTCCTACAGAAAGTTACCCTTGGTAAGTTGTGTTGGACTATATTTCACTCTACATGCCATAATATAAATTATGATCCATCTTTCAATGGTTGCAAAGGGGATTAGTTTAGAAAAATTTAGCTCCATCCTTTGCAAAATAAATGACTAAACTCTAATATCAAGATTACAAAAACCCATAAAATTATGACATTTGTCATAAATATAATGTGAGAAAATAAAAATCCCCTTATTTCCAACATTCAATTTCTATTGATTATTCTTTCATATCCTTCTACCCATTATACTTATTTTCAAGGTAATACTTTCTTTCATATTCATAAATAGAAGTAATATTCTACTCCATAACTACTCTTTACTTCTACATGCATCAGCAAGCACCAAAACCACAACTATTCAACACATGCAACAACTTAATTTTTATATGCAAAATAATACTTATAGTGCATTTAATTAAAATTGAAAAACACAACCATGATATTGTTTTTCTCAGTTACCGTTGTTGTTGTGAAACCATGGTTAACAATCTACTAGTTTCTTCTATTACAAAACCAATCTTGTTATTATCATCCCAATAACATAGGTTAATAATATAAAATATTGTTAGTATTGTTGTTTTTACTTCCAAAACATAATACTAATTAAAACAATTATAAATGTATAGGTGTTTTCCCATATTTCAAATGCCCTAAATAAATGCACCCAATTATGTAATCACATCTACATAATACTAATGCACACATTTATAAATGTATGGTTGTTTTCCCATATTTCAAATGCCCTAAATAAATGTACCAAATTATGTAATCATGTCTATTTATCTACATTTCATATATATTAATTAAATGCACAAAGAATATAATGATATGTCTATTTATACATAGTTCACGCACATTAAATAAATGCATAAATATTATAAAAACATGCATTCTTATTCATTTTTCATATACTTTAATTAAACACATATAAAAGCATGTTTCCTTTCCATATTTCAATACTTTAATACTTTAAGTAAATGCATTATATATATAAATAAAAAATTCATTTACAGAGGCGGCCAACTTGTATTTATAAATGTAAACCTGATCAAAACATTGCTCATATATTGCTCTAACGCAATGCATTTCCATATGAAACCAAAATTTATAATAACAACCTCTAGTTAAAAGCATGCCTACCATATAATAATTCTCCATGCTAAGTCTTTAAAATATATGTACTATAAAATTCCAAAATGCATTATTGTTCAAGATGGCTTTACATCCACCATAATCTTCAACGTATTTCAATTATGTGTATTAGAAATTATATGAACAAATATAGAAATGGTCTTGGTGTTTTTCAGGAGAATAAAATGGTGTTTTTTTGGAGAATAAAAGTGGAAAGTAGATACATATTTTTATAGTGCTAGTAATCGCAATCTACAAATAGCCATATCGATGTTTTCCAAGGTTATGAATAAACCATAATATCTTAAAAACAACCTATAATATTTGTCTTTTTTTAACAAAATTAATCATATAATTTTTTTAACGAATTTAACATAATTAAATGATTAACTTGTATTTTTATACATAATAATAAATGTAATTTTTTTAAGAAATTAATGTAATTAACCTGTAATTTTATGCACAAGAACCATGCAAACCTTTTCAAGGAAATTTAACAATTAATCTATTTTTCTATACATAACCCTTCAATTTTTTCAAGAGTTTAATGGATAAGAACCATGCAATATTATTTAAAAACAAAAAATTAATTTATACAATGTTTTAAAAAAAAATCAACAAAATTAACTTTTATTTTTGTGCACAAAACGAGTTAACTTTTATTTTTGTTCACAAGAACCATGCAATGTTTTCAAAGAAATCAACCAAGTTAACTTTTATTTTGTGCACAGGAACCATGCATTATTTTTTTTCGAAGAAAATTTAACTTATGCAATCTTATCAAAGAAGTTGAAAATTTAACTTACTTTTTACGCACAAACTTCCTGTTTGATTCAGCCTCTATATTCCTCGATATTCAGTCCTTCATATCTGCAATTGAACTATGGAAGATCAATTTTTCTAGTCACATAGGAAGGTTGGAATGCAATTCTTCATTTTCTTTGCACGATCCATTCTTATGTTCATTTCTATTCATTGTTGAGGCAGTTGGTATAGGTCTACAATCAGCTTCGTAACAAAAAAATTGATAGAACCAGGGAAGTCAAGACGTTGTCTTATGAGACTAGTAATTACAACTACATTAAATATGGACTGAAATACATGTTGTCTCTTAGAGAAGGACCACGTGGTATAATTGATGCTTTGACATAACAATGTCATGTCTATCAAATATTTAACATTACACACAACACATACTCATGGTATGGACAAACACATAGACAATGATAAAGACAGCAAGATCCATTGGAATATGGTGGACAAAGCCGAAATTTCCCTAGTCCGATCAGAACTTAAAAATCAACAAAATCATTTTGTAACTACTTCTTGGGCAACTCTTCAAAACATATTCAATTAATTAATATAATTTTTTTTAAATGAACGCCAAATGTAAATTGCGTGATTATAGGGATATTGCAGTGGTGCCATATTAGATGAAATATCGTAATAAAATCTTAAATTACTCATAATAAGAAAAAATCATGTTGGTTAAATTAAAAAAGCAATAAAAAAGAGTAATAATAAAAAAACCGTAAACGTATATTTTTTTTATGAATGCCAAATGTAAATTCCGTGGTTATAGGGATATACGGTAGTGGCATATTAGATGAAATGTCACAATGAAATCTTAAATCAACTCCTAATAATAAAACATGATGGTTCTATTAAATAATAATAATAAGGTTCGATTAAAAAATAATAATAAATAATAAATAGATTAAATTTAATTTGTAATATTGTAAATTAGTTCTTATTAATAATTTTTTTTTTTTATAATATGGATATTAAATTAAAATAGACTTCGATAATCATATTTTATATTTGTATTTATAATACTTCAAACATTTAGGTTTAAATTTAATTAATAAAGAATAATTAGAAATATTAATATTAATATATAAATATGTGTGAAATATATAAAAAGTAAAAAGATAGCTATAAATTAAGGTTTGTTTTATCATATAAATTAAAATAATGGTTTTTCATGTTTATTTCATAAATTTATATTTCAATTTAATTAATAAACATAGATAAATGTCTTAGTGATTAATCACATTATTAGCATTTGGTACCTATAAACATATAAAAACTTGATACCTATAATAATAAAAAATTTCTAAGCTACAATTATAATCAATGTTATGCATATGATTTACAAAAAAAAATCATAAAAATTATAAAACATAAAAACCTCAAGAGTGATATCCCCTAGTTAATATTACTCTCTTATAAATAATTGTAATTATTTTAAAAGGTTGAAAGAGGGAAATGGATTTTGATTGCTTGAGGGAATTATTGTTTTAAATATGATTCTTGGTTGGTTGAATGGGTTGACTATGTCATAAATTAACTAAAATAAAAAGGGATAGGGGAAAGTGTCATTTTACTCTCTTGGCAAGAAAAACAAGACAAAAACATTAAGGTAGCATGGACTATATTTTCCATGAGGAGGGGGACTACTGTGGAATCGTGGAGAAAAAGGAAAGTTAGTTGTGGAAAAAAGGAGAGGACCCAAAGATTATTCAAGGTTGGATACATGCACTCTCTAGAAGGGAGGGGAAGAGAAAGTGGCATTTAGAACTGTTGTAGTAGAGGCAGGAAAAGATCATTGCAAGTTGTATTGCAAAGCATTGGAGAAGGGTAAAAAATAGTTGAAAGAATATCTTAAAAAATTATTGGGAATAAGCTTTACAAAGAGAGCAGTCACTTGCCTTGGGGATGAAGGCATGGTGACCTCGTGGTATTCTAGCTCTGTTGTGCAATTGTTGAAGGCTTCCCTCTGAAGCAACTCGACCTCAAGCTTTTGAATATGGCTCGAGAGTGACAAATACATGTAATAGTGGTTGTAGCTTGTCTATTGTTGGGTGGAGAGTTTAATTCTCACTCTTAGTTGGAGCACTTATGTACTAAATAAAATAAGTGTTTTTTATGCTCTTTATTTAGGATAAAATCATGTTTACGTTTCTTGTCTAAAATGGCATTACTAATGAATGAGAACTTACTGTGATATTTCTATCTATAAGATTAACTATTATGTTGTGTCATTTTTTTAAAAGGCACTAGAACAATGTGTGCTCACGTTGGTTATGTTCTAGTAGAAAGTATGGGATCCTTCCTTATTCCAATGACATCATTATGTTAATTGCAAGCATTGAGTAGCATTGCTTATGTGGTTTTGTGGCACTACTGATGATTTCTTCCTCTCTGGTACTTAATGACATGTTTATTTTATATGGTAGCCTTCTCCAAATCTTTAGTAATATATAATCTGGTTCTAGGTCTATGTTTCCTATTAAAAAGAGCTCAAGTGAGAGTCAACCTTGTGTTTCAGTGCTGCAGATGGCACTGCTTCATAAGCTTGAATGCCTTGATTTAGGTACTTGCACTTTAGTCGCACTAGATTTGCACTCAATCAGTGTGATATATATATATATATATATATATATATATATATATATATATATATATATATATATATATATAGAGAGAGAGAGAGAGAGAGAGAGAGAGAGAGAGAGAGATGGATGTTATTCTCAGATAGTAACCGTGTGGAATATCTTTCATAAATCACATGATCATGAAATTATTTTTATTTCAAGTTCATGGTAGAATATCAAAGATCCTCTCTCCTCATTGGTCTATTGGTTTAATTATTTCATCTAGAAGTTCTCTAAGCCTTATAATAACACAGAACTAGGTTCTTAGGAATTTTTTTTTTTATTTTCTCCAAGTTTAGGTCCAAGAAGGCCTTGTTCTCCTTGTTATAGATAAGATTACTACAGAAGCTAGAGGAATTTGATTTATCTTCTTATATGGGTCTCATGCTATCCTTAAGCCATAAATATGATGGGAATTTTTTCCTCTATGGACATGTACTCCCTTGTATGCTTCTGGTTAGATGTATGGGGTATGGTATGTTGATTGACCACCAATAGAGACCATAGACCTTTGACGCTCTAAATGGATAAGTATATGGATGAATGGGCAACTCCCTATACTATGTTTTGTATTTTTTCCATTAAGGACCTATTGATGGTCCTAAATGATTCCATCAACATTGGGGATAACCATACAGTTGGGACCTTCGAGCAGATCCTTTCCCGTTTGGAATGATGGCTCTGATTGGAGTTATAGGACAAGTTTCCCTTCTTATAAGCTAATGTGAAATGAAATTAATAAGGATATATTGCTCTAATAACTAAAAGCTGAAATAGAAATCAATATATTGTTATCTATCCCGGGAAAGAGGATTAAATATGTGTTTAAAAAGATTTCACAATTATCATAACAATACATATCATCATGTAATTATGAATTTAACTCAAAGAAATAAAACTAATTTAAATTAATAGTCAATTAAATTAGTTGTTTAGTCATCACATATTGAGATCTCTTTATTCACATATAATTAGCACATTTCAATCAGACATATCAATAGTGATAATGAAATATTTTTGTAACACATATATTGTGAATAATAAAAAAATACCACTCTACTCTAATAAAATATACAAATAAAGGGTAATATTACCTGATAAAACACAGATATGATCATCATAGAAAGGCGATGGTTCAACTTCATATTAAGAAAAACTACGTTACAATAGTGAAACTAAAGCTTCGTTTTTACGTAAATTCAGAACCCAGTCTCTATCATTAAGAGACAATTTATAATTTCCTTACAAAAGATAAATATAGACAATAAAAAAACCCTTCAAGAAGTTCTTAACAGAAGAAACAATAAGAAAAAAGTTAGAACATAGTTACAACAATTTCCTAAGTGTTGGAGGAATACTCTCCTCCAATGTGTTGTATCAAGTCAAAGATATCAATCAAATTCTTTAGTTCTAGCGAAGACTTCCACATAATCCACATTTGGCTGGCAATGATGGCATCCCTTAATGCTGGAAGTATTTGTGTTGTGGTGTTTTATAAGAATCAAAGCATTAGCCACTTACAATGTGTTCTTACCAATAATTTCCAGTGGAGCTCTAAGTCGAACTTGGTTAATTATTCAATAAAATCAACTCTTTTCTTGGAAGATTTCTGCCATGTCTTCTTCAATAAATTGATCTCAAGTAACGTGCCCTCATAGAAACTTGGAATAAGATTGGACATAAGTAAATTATCAATGATTTCCTCAGTGATTTTATTGGAAATATCTCGAGCCTGAAAATTGTCGCTTTAGTTTGATTAATGTGAATATCCCACTCTCTGAAAATGATTTCTTTATGATTTTCTTCAATTTTATGAATACTGGTTGATATAAATTCTTCATTTTCCTTTCAGGTTAGGAAATCAAAAATATTTTATTCTATCTCCTCAAAGTAATTTCTAATATCATAAAGTTAATTAAATAAGGAGTCCACAGTCTTACACTAATCATGAATAATTGCCAATTTCTGGAAGAGGACTATTTGTTGCTGGGCAATGACAGTGTTCAACTCTTAACTTATTTCTCGAATTATAATAACCCTGGGTTGGCACTTAAATGGGGAATTCTTTCTTGCAATTCTTGTATCTGTGCATCTCTAGCCTTTAAATATGCATCAAGTTGAATCTTGAAATCAAATCTTTGATGAATATTTTTCACTTATGATTTCTAGTGTTCTGCAATATTTTTCTTTTATGTTTCAGCATTTTGTTCTATTAGTGCAATTCTCTCTTCTTTTTCCTTAAGTTGTTGTTGTAATTTTGTTGTTTTATCAATAGTAGTCAACGCATAAACACCTATAAACTGTGTAAGTGTGCCCAATTCCTCTATTGGGATGGTTGAATAGCCTTTCTGTAATACTTCAAAAGATGCATTACCAGGGACTAAATCCTCGGAGTGATCAAGCTTTCTCTTTTTCCTTTCCCTTTTCACTAAAGCCTTGTGCTGAGGATTGTAGAAAATTTCCAATGGAGGAATTTATTCATTATTCAAAATCACCTTAGAGGAGGGAAATGCTGGTATGAATTTTATCCCTATCCTTTAAATATTCCTTAGTATCCTTCACTATTTTGACAGTTCATTCATGATTCTTTAAGGTTTCCTAGACCTTCATAAATGGAGTAGTCTGAACAACTTGAGCTTCATCAGTCTTAAAATTTAAATCTTGACTATATTCCTTCCACATATCTTCCAACTTAGTATCAGGCACAATTTCATCCATTTGATAAGAATTTAAGGAAGTTGTTACTCTTGCCTAAAAATAATTAGTCGATTGTGTGAGATCGTTTATATCATCACTGACAATTTTCTTGTGAGAAATATGTAATGAATCCATATGAAGATCAACCAACCTAGACACTTTTTATTGGATAAACTGATTCATTTCTTCTAGAGTTAATTTTTATTTTTCATATTGATTCATCATTGAATAAGAAGAAGCCTTTTCAAATATGTCATTAAACTTGTCAGGTTCATGCATGAACTCTCTAATACTTTTTGTTGATGTGATCTTCTTTACGCCAAGATTAAGATCATATTTCTTATTACGTATAGTAGGAAAATTCAGAGCTTGAATAGCCTATATCTCAATCATAGCATGTTTGTAATTTTCCTAAGAATATATATCAAATTGGGTTGGGAACGGAGGTCACATATTTTTGTTAGCTTCTCTAAGGATTTTAGAAATGCCATTACCCACAGTTTGATAAGCTATTTCCCTACACAGTATTTTATATGGGATGAATAATGGCAGAACATGAGGGTTTTCTAAACTCCCATATACTCTTCTATAGGTAAATGAATCCTCTCCTAACCATATTCCTAATCACAAAATATCATTTTCAACCTCTGGAGATATTCAAGGTGCTTTGGTATCAAAGATGACCTCGTAGATTGGAAACATGACCCTGTGGAAGATCTTATAGAAATGTTGATGGTATTTTGAATCCCATAGAATAAAATGATAAATATGGATGGGATTTAGGTCTTACAGAGTCCATTTCCAACCCATAGATGATAAATCCATATAAAAACATAAGTCATCCATGACATATGCACTCATATATAAATGAGGGAATACATTCTTAGAAACTCTACAATTAGTTCTAAAATCCAGGATATGGGTAGCTAAACTGTCAGAAAGTATCTTTGCCAGATCAAATATAAACCCTTCTGAAACCCCATTAATTATAACTGCCCATTGGTTCGAAAAAGGTTGTACATTTTGAATTGCATAAATTATACACATCATTGCAACAATTTGAGAATAAGGCCCAAGAAGAGAATCAACATCATACTTACCACTTTCAACTCTCTTTTGTGCTTGTTTGAGTATTTCCTCCAGCCTCTAATTCGATCTTATGCATGTACATGTTCCTTGAGGAATGCTTCAATGTATACCTTTTCATACTTCAATTGGGGTTCAAGAAGATGATACATCTTTTGCAAATCCTCACTAGTGAAAGACCCAATGACTGTTCCTTTTCCTGTAACAATCCCCCTATCATCAATACTCATATTGTCCATGACCCATCGAACCATATTGGTATAAGGAAAAATTTTGGGTCGGGTTGCAATTCTGTGGAGAAATGATTCACGACATCACTAGAGGTAGTTTATGAAACTGGGGAAGAATCATTAGCAATTACTATTCTATTAATAACTTTGGGGTTTTCATCCTCAAAACATTGATACAGTGCTTCCCATGAAGAATGCCCAAAATCCATTATGTAGATCATATGAGATAATAATCCTGAAGAAGGGGCCTTTTCATATTTATTTTCAACCATTGGAGCAATAGGCTATTGCTGTACAAAAGATTTATTTTTACCTTTTCCTACCTTCGACATTTCTTCATTATTCTAGGAATTAGACTGCCCCTGTAAAAAAACACAGAGATGGGTGAGATAACTCCCTTATTTAAGACTTAGCACGAATAATACAATATGAAATAATAATGCTTTCCCTTTAAGAAAATATTTACTATCGAGGTAAATTAAATATGAGAATTTATAATTTCGAGAGCCATTATACCCGCACTATCAATCATTGAATGTATAATTGAGAAACCACATGGGATAGTCATATCACTTCATCGGAGAGATAATATCATAGGAATTTAAGTTGAATAGTTACGATAATTCAAATATCCAATATGAGGAAGATTTGATATAACGGTCACGAGGAATTCAAAAAGCTCTAATAAATTAAGTATATGCATATCGAGAGTTTTATATCGGGATTTGTTTTAAAATTCACCGATAAAAAAACTCCAATGCGAAAGAGTTCTGATGTGCGTATTAAAATATATTAAAAGGATATTAGTGAAAATAGATATCAGAGATAAAAAATATCAAAGTGATTATTATCGGAGGTGTTGGGTATGAGAGGTATGAGATATCGTAACAAAATTCACAAGAAAGTTAAGTTAAAAAGGCACTTTGATATGATACATGGTAATATAAAAACATTGGGGATCCGTTAAGAGTTTTATAACAATATTTATGAAAAAAAGCACAACTCTTTTAATAAAAATTTAATAAACCCTTCATGAATGATTTTGAATAAAGTAAGCATCGGGGACAAATACATTTGGGATTTTCTTTATTGTAACTCACTCCAAAATAATTTCACGATGGAATGAAGTTCCAATATTCCGATATTACTGTTCTTTTATGAATATGGCCTATTGGAGCCTCGGACCTTTGTAACACAGTTCAATTATTACTCTGATACGGAAAGTTCTGATAAGGGGAAAGCCTTAAAGTTTATGACAATTATTATAACTAACTCAAATTTGCTATTTATTTCCTAAAACAAAAATTTATCAAAAGGAAATGTAATTTAAAAATCAAAAGAGTCCCAATTTATTACTAAAAACTAAGTATAAAAATGGGGGGTTTGTTGAATTCTACAATAATTGGTGGTGTACTGGGTGAAACACTTATCTTTGTTAAAACAATTGAGATTTTAACAACTAAAGAAATGAGAGTTAGAAATATTAGAATGTTGAAATTTAGATTGTTTGAAATAAATTTGAATAAAAGAAAACTCATTACTTTTCAAAATTCATAATTTGTTATGTATAATAACCAATATTATCATTGTCAGTCATTGTATCAGTTAGAAAGATGAAATAAATAACTATTGAAACTTTGCATTGAGATTTACGTTTTGTCTCTCGTAGAGCCATTACTACGAGCAGGTGTCCATAGCCTCGACAGGGTTACCATTTAACCAAATAATATTAGTATCCCATCCAATATAATAGAAATTTATATCTATATATATATATATATATATTTTAACCTGTATTTTACTACTTGAAATCCATTGCCCTGGTTTTGTGGTGCGATAAGGACAATTCCATTCACAAGTTACAATAATATTGAAGAAGTTGGCTTGTGATGAGACCTTTTGACTTCAGTCTTAAGAATACAAGCCATGATCCTCGTTTGGTGGTCATATGTGATAATTCCAATAGAATTAGTTCCCCAAGATCATGGTAAGCTAGCTCATAATGAGACCCCTGATCTTTCAAGTTAAAATATTTTTGAATTACACTCTAAAAATGTTAATATTTATCGATGGGGAGGTAAAACCACTCCTGAAGAGTTATTGATGATAATTGAAGTTACAAGGTGCTAATATTTGAAATGGTATTTATTTGTTTAGATACTGAAATTATAGATCAAAGGATAACATGACCTTCTATTGATGCAAGTTATCAAATATTTACAAAATAATGGAGATAAAGGTATCAGAGATTAAAATTGGTCTAATACTAAATTTCAATGTAATAATTTTTTTTTCTAAAAATTCTTCTTTAATTGATAAATTCCATATATATGATGAGAGAATATGATTATAGAAACCCAAAAGTATGAAGTCAAAACAGTATTATTCAACATAACTAGTCCAACAACATCGATATGTACATATGATTATTTACATATTTACAATCAGAATATGAATTCTTCAAGAAAAATATATTTTTAAGATTTTTCCATTCACGGGAAGATAATCTCTCTTACCCTGTAAATCTTGGAGAATAAAAGTGGATGAGCCAAGCTTTTCAATGATCTGAAATAAACGAAGCCAAATTTTCTAGAACTTTGCATATTTTCCTTTTTCTTTATGGGATTTATCCCATTTCAGAGCCAAGACACCAATTTCAAAAGTTTTATTACCTACTAAAATTGCATCAAACCAAGACTTAACAACATTCTCATGTTGGGTATGAATATGTTTGTCTTTTTCTCTTTCCTCTTCTAGTTTCATGATTTAAGATAATCTTAATTGTAAATAAGAGCAAGGTTGTTCGTCAATAGATTTCACTAGGGTTAGTAAAGGTAAAGCTAAATTAGGGGACAATAAAACTTCTTTTCCATATACTAAGTGATAGGGAGAAGCTCCTAAAGAAGCTTTATGAGTAATCCTATCATCCTATAGAGAAAAAATTAAAACCTTATGCCAATTATTTTGGTTATCATCCATAATTCATCTAATTGTTCTCAAAAGTTTTTTATTGGTGGATTAAACTAATCCATTTCCTTGAGGATAGTAATTTTCATAATACTTAATTTTAAAACCCCGCTTTAATGCGAATTTATTAATAACATTACCAAAAAATTAGGAATCATTATCAAACATGATAGAATTAGGAAGGCAAAACCTATTAATTATATGTTGATCAATAAAATCCATGACAATTTCAGAGTTGACCGCCTTTAAGGGTATTGCTTCCACCCACATGGTGAAATAATTTGTATCAGTTAAAATATAAATGTGTTGGTTGGAAGAATTTGGAAAAATATCACGTATAACATTTAATCCCCATTTCTCCAAAGGTTGTTCAATATTGACTGGTTGCAAAGGAAATGTTGGCTTCTTATCCCTTCCTGAAGCTGTTTGGTAGACTTTGCATTTCCTTACATAAGCATGTGTTCCTTTGAACAAAGTAAGCCAATAATAACCAACATGGAGGATTTTTTGAGTAGTGGTATCTCCAATATAGTGTCCACTAACTGGTCCATCATGTAATTCCTGCAAGACTTTTTGAGCTTCACGATTTTCTAAACATCTGAGTAAGAAAAAATCATAATTTATTCTAAAAAAAACATTATTAACAAGTTGATACTGATTGAATTTAAGCCTTATGGCTCTCTTTTTCTTATAATCGAGTTCAACTGGTGCATAACCATTTTTCAAATAAAAAATTAAATCAACATGCTCAGATTCAATATCAATGGGGCATAACTCTGAGACCTAAACACTATTACCTGAATATTCTTCAACTAAAATTTAAAATGCTCGAGTTATCAACCTACAAAAACCTTGACCTCTAACTATTATATTTGGTTTAATTTAAAGGTCATCTTCTTGTAAGTTTGTAACCCAATTAGGTCTCTTTTCTCCTATTTCTCTTTGGATAAGCAATTGTGTAACTGCTAGGAAAGGTATAATCACATTGTATACATGTGTTTTCAAGGGAAGAGCTCTAAAGTGCTTTACTAACTTAAAGACTATGAAAGCTTTTTTTTCCACTTCTAAAAAATTCAATCATACTCCTCATAGATTAGAACTGAAGAAGGAAATGGGAGCTTCAACTTGTTCTTTATTAGGTTGAGTTAAAACTATTGCATAAGACTGTTGAGATGTAAAAGTGTATAGGAAAAGTTCATTAGAAAAATCAGGTGATAATAATGAAGGAGAATATATTATGGCCTACTTTATTGATTCAAAAGATATTCTTTCAGTTTGTCCCAGTTTTAGATTGTCTCCTTTTTAATCATATTGTGTAAAGGCATGATAATCTGTGAGAAATTTCGAACAAAACATTTAACAAAATTAATTTGACCAAGAAATGATTACATAGATTTTTTATTATGAGGTATTGAAATTTCAGAAATAGCCTTAGCTCTTTCTAGATCTATACTAATTCCTTCTTTTGAAACAATAAATCCTAAAATCTTTCCCTCACTAAGAGAAAATAATGACTTTTTCGGATTAAAGGAAATCCTAAAATTTATGCATCTTTCAAAGCTTTGTTTTAAATCATTAAGATGACTACTCCTATCTTTTGAAGATATTGTGATTTCATCCAAATAAACCACAATTTATTTGTTAATAAAACCTATGATAGTAATTTCCATATCTCGTTGGAAGGCAGCTCCAACGTTAAGAAATCCAAAAGGAATATTTTGATATGTGTATGCTTCCAACTTGGTCATGAATGTGGTTTTTAATATGTCTTGAGGATGCACAAGAATCTGATTGTATCTTGAAAAACCATCTAAAAATGACATAAGTTTAGAACCTAGAACAAACTGTAAGATTTTATCCATTGTTGGTAAAGGAAAATTGTCATTTTCACTTGCTCTATTAAAATTTCTAAAATAAATGAAAATTTGAATGTATTTTTTCTTCTTTCTAACTAGAACGAGATTTGAAACCCATTTTAAATTTCTGACCAGAAAAATAATTTTGGCTTTTAGTAATTTATTCAACTTGGTCTTGATTTGAATTTCAAGATTACGATGAATCTTCCTAAGCTTTTGTTGGACAAGTTTTACATCAACCAACATGGCTATAGTATGTTGAATGATATATGTATCATATTTTTTTAAATCACCAAAGCTCCAGGAAAAAATGTCTTTGTATTTTGATAACAAATGTATGAAAGTAGATCTTTCATTATGTGAAAGTACAAGGCCTATATTGATATTTTGGAGTTTTTCATTAGACCCTAGATTAACCGGTACAAATCTTAAGGTAATTATATGGAGATTACAGTTGGTGACTTTCTTGAATCTATCCTTTAAATCATATAAGTCTTCCAATTTTACAACAGGATTTGGCAAATAATTTTCTTCAGAAGACCTATTAAGTTGCTTATCATGTTCATATTCATTTATGATCTGATCTGAATAAGAACATTCTAAATTTAAGAAACTTAGAATGCCATTATAATCATTGAATACTTAGCAATCAGTGATAATGTTATTAATAATGGAGGGGTGAAAAATAAATTCAATCGAAAACCTATTAGGATTGAATTTTTCTGGAGGGAGGAGATTTGAAGCAACACTTGATAAAATATCATCACTAGCATTTTGTAATATAGGAATTGGAATTATATTAAATGTTGTGAAATGAGTAATCAAATCCTGAATCAAGGTTTGATAATGTTTCAGATGATTGGAAACACAATGAATATTGTTCCTTAATTGTTTTATAACAATTTATGAATCACCATACACTAAGATATTTTACATCAAGAATGATAGTTTTTTGTAAACCATAAACTAGTGCTTCATATTAAGCAACGTTATTAGTATAATCAAATTCCAACCTGCATGCAAGCATAGCTTTCTCCCTATTGTGATTAATTAAAATGCATTTCACCCATACAAACTCCAATTGAAATGGCTCAGTTTGTCCCAATGTATTTCCTAGAAGAAAAAAATTTGCTGCTATGGGAGGTGAAATGTGATTTGTACCATCAAATTTGCTTAAAAAATTCTACAAAATTTACTAGAGGCTTCTCTCATCCAAATCTACCAAACCCAAAAAATATTGGGCTAATTCTAGGTGACCCAGAAAGGCCAAAATGTGAAAATTACCTAGAAAATATATTGTTGATGTAGAGAAGAAGTTGAAATTATGACCCCAATAATGTGCATATTGATATGAGATTGTAGCCACATACTCCTCTCCTATAAGCCAGTAAAACCCATAATTTTTTTGCCTAACTCCAAGCTAAATTCGAACCCACAATTTAATGCAAACTACCCAACAAATCAACAATACATCCTACTATAATAATATACTATTCAGGCATGAGTACTGCCCAAAATATTCTATAGTATTAGCTATAGACTCCTCAGAATGAGACCAACAAAATATAGAAATCATTTGGGCTGATTCGAGCTAACCTAGAATGCCCAAAATAGAGTGAATCTCCTAGCTATATAGTTTTTCACCCAACCAAAGAGAAACTGTTGAGAAATGATAAAAATATCCTGCAAATGGCTCAAAATTTGTGCACAAATATCCTCCAACAAATATCTATCACTCCCAACTAAAAATTCCCAACAAATTTTAGCACCAAACACAAAAAAAACTCGGTTCTCCAACCCCTGCACAGGCTCTATAAGAGAAAATTAGGCCCAGCTAAAAGATACATTAACATCTCTAAAAAATCTCATACAAATACCTAGAACTTGCAATAGAAAGATGATGCTCCAAACAACATTCAGAGTTTGTCTTCTATGCCCTGAAAATGGAAAATTTCTAAGTGAAAATTCTATAACAATCTCCCAAATTTTTTCCTAGAGGGACACTCGAATTTCACCATAGATAGAGGTGGAATTTCCACATGGAAATTCCTTGTGCTAAAAGTCACTTGTTGACTTGGCTAAGTAGCTTAAGCAAACTCTCCAAAATTAGAAATGAAATGCAAAAATAGAATAATCAAAATGGGGCTGTAGCCTTCCTTTTATTGTTTCTTTCACTTCCTCATACCGTGGTTTGATTTCTCTCATGATATTCTTTGATACCATGGTTTGATTCTCCCCATGGTTCGATTTCCATTTTTCGTATCCTCCACAAATTATGTTCACTTTCATTTTTATTTTTCCTAAGTCCCAACGATTTCATTTTCTCCAAAATTTATTTAATACCTCCACAACTTATTTCAACTAATTTTAACTATCAAAAAATATTTATTGTTCGCCAAAATTTCAAAATTGAGAATTTCCCTAAGCAAAATTATTAATTGGGGACATTATTGTCTTTCTTGCCAAAGAATATTCATCCTCAAGCAATGCCTGAACAACTGTCCTCTCTGATTGTTGATCACAACTGTAACCACCAATAATACCAGGATCCCAACTGTATCACTGAGTCATCCCTAATCTCATCATTGTATCGATATGAAGGAATCCCTTGATACTAGGATCACAATACATCCTAATCAATGTGGAGCATACCTTGCTCCACTCGTTACAAGTACCACAAGCCCTCTGCATACTAGCAGTAATTAGAGCATCATGATAATTTATGACTTTTCCTAACTCCCAGTGAAGCCTCCCTACCGCATAGTCCACCTCATGCACTCCAATAGTAAACTCTTGAGGAAACAAAATAATCCTCGTGGTGATGAAGTCTCTTCCACATAAAATTTCCCTAGTATCCTCTTGTTGAAAAACCTGTCACGTTGTTGAAGTCCCCCATGCTAATAGTAAACCACTAAAACCTAGTGGAAGGTATAAATGATCTACCCTTGCAGGAGCGAGATCACTGCTAAGGGTAGTTGAATTGAAAATCTTGTGATGCTTAGATCCCATTCTAGTCTTAGAAGGTTCCACCATGTTGAATCTTCACCACTATGACTATGACATACTTCCCATTGTGTGTAGAATGTATCCCCCTCTCCTGGAACTCGATGGTAAAAAAATTTTGAAGGCCAAGCTCATCCCCCTTTGGAATATCCCTGATATCAATGTCTATCCATCTATTGCCAATCTCAATCTGGAGTAGTAATAAGGAAAACTAGCTTCAGTGCTCTCCCATATTTTAAACAAAGAGTAATTTGAGTCACTCTCTGCCCTGATTTCGCTCGTCACAAAATAGTTTGACCAATCATCCAACTGAATCCCTAGATCCCATAACCATATAAAATGCAATAAATTCCTAAAAATTGTTGAAACCAACTCATATGATGTCCCAGGTCCATGCATGAAATCATTATAGGTACTCCATACATCTTGAATCCGTCTAGTGTGTCCAAGATTTCCCTGTGTCTTCCATACCACATTGTGAGATATATTATCCTACCTCTTGTAGGTGCTACCCAAAACTGCCTACAGTCTAAACATCCACCTGCAATATGGGACCACCCACCACTGAATGTCCTTCTGATACATCTCAGAATGTCTTGCCAAAAAGTGTCATGCATCCCCCTAAATTTGGGCTCAAGGGAGGAGGACGTGCTACCCATGCAATAGATCAGACCATCTCCAAGCTCGCACCTTCCAACTCGCACCCTAACTATATGCCACAGCAGGAAAGCCTCTCTCTTGATGCACTAATTCATGTCCAACTATCTCAAATGAACCTCTTTCATGAGGATGTTCATGATGAGAGAATCAATATAAAATATCCAAGCCCCATGTGTCAGTGTGCAATGTTGGAGAGTGATAAATGGAAGCTCACGGTCAGCCCTATGATTAACTTTCTCTCCAAATTGCCAAAACCAATGGTCTTCCTCATGTCCCTGTCAAGAGATATCTCTGGTGGAAACACTCCAACAACCTGTGATGCATCATCATGCTCTATTATAAATAAATAAGCACTCATTCACTCCTATATATATCATTGAACTCTGAGGCACAACTCCGCGCACCATTGGATACCAACACTCATTGTCGTACCACCTTGTACGATATGGAATCCCATATTTGACAATGGATTTGTCACTCTAGTAGCAAATTCAATGTGGTGTAATTCAATCCTCCCACTCCATTGTACAGATCTACGCACCGCAACACAGTGTCATGCATCTACATTCTCACCTACAAACCACTTCTCATTGTTTCATACTCCTACACACCATTGGATTCCATGATTTAAAGTTGATATAGTGTGCATTTACCTGCACCCTACTAGTATTGGCACCTCCATTGTCACATCACCATACCCTCTAATGTATGGGCCTCACCTCCAAAATATCTTTGAGAGACACGAGAGGTGAATTCCCCTATGTACCAATGGTGATGCTACCACTGTGTTTCTCCTACAAGACCATTATTCCCCAATAGCTACGAAGAACCCTCAACCCCATACAAGGCACTCTCTGGTGGCCTACCAATGCCACCTCTCACAAACTCCTACCAAAATATATTGATAATCATGTGACTCTATGCACAAGCAACATGCTCAAACAACTTGCAGAGTCCACCTTCTCCCTTGTCAACCCAACCTATCACTAATGTTGATGGAGATGTGAAAGTGTGTGCATGCTTAGCCACTCGATCTGTCACACCACAAATTCCCTCATAAACCACATCCATTAATGGGTGGGGAATCCTACCTAGATCCAAACAATCATCATCCTACATCTCGAGTATATGGTAGGAAGCCCCTCCTAGAACCCAATGTCAACTCGTGCCTCCAGTATCCGCAATGTATGGAATATCCTGCTGAGACTTACTCTCGACTACTAGCATCTGCATAAATCTATCACAGTCCACTGGGTACCAACTCAGAATCTCACGCCATCCAACCCCAAGGGAAATTTTGAATGCATGTGTACCCATAACTGCAACAACTCCAACAAGTGAACGTTTCACCCTGCGCAACACATGTTTTCTCATCTCACAATCCTAGTTGACAAAGGAGGTATGTCTAGGTAGCTCTGCCTCTCTCTCCCCAATTTGCAGAGGCAACCTAACAGTGTTATCATCCCTACCTATGTATGACTGAAGAGGGTTGTTCCAACATTCCAGTGTGTACTCCTCTAACTATACCATCAGGGAATCCAATAGTTCCCCAATGCAAGTTAGCTTGGTTGTTGTTTCAGAAAAAATTTCTCTCATGTAATACAACTCCTTGTTTTGCTGCTAAATTGTCTCTCGAACTATCATGGCCTTATTTTTCAATGCTACAAGATTGGACTAGTGTTGATGAAACTGTTGTGGGTAGATAACATCTGTAAACTAGGGCACAACTCTCGGTATCTTTGTGTCTCTTGGAACCTCATCAAATAAATTCTTTCTTCATGTCCACTCATCTTGAGCAGGTCAGGAGCCCTGATTCTACTGACTTTTCCCACATGGTGTAAGTGGCTCCATTCCCATGGCATGCACACCACTAGTGCCTATGTTATAAGGATCATGAAAACTCAGTTTTATTCCCTTATTGTTACACAATTGGGCTAACATCTTTATCATCTCGTCATTGTTTCTATGGATCTCCTCTCATATTTTCTTTGTAATCCTCCCCTTTTGCGCCATTGTAATATCCAGAAATTTCACCAATGAACGTGCATGCATGGCTACACCACCATGATCTTGCTAGCTTCCCCACAGATGGCCAAGATCATTCTCCAATACCACTGTAATGTTCCAAATTGAAATTTACAACAAATAACAGAGTCATGTATAGGGAAGCAACAATAATAAAGAAATTTCAAACATGCACATCAAAATACACGAGAAATTGAGGCAAACAACTAGCCATTTTATTAATGCAAAAACCTGAGTACATAAATGGAAAGTAATTATAGAACCTTCGATTGGTAATACAAGCATGCAATACCGAGGTGAAGATCTAAGAAAGCTCCAATTGAAATGGCTCATTTTTCCCCAACGCACTCCCTAGAAAATTTTGTTATTATGGTTGGAGGTGAAATGTGATTTATACAATCAAGTTTGCTCCAACAATTCTACAATATTTACTGGAGGATTCTGTCACCCAAATCTACCGAACCCATAAAAAGTCTTGGGCTAATTCTAGCTGACCCGGAAAGCTGAAAATGTGAAAATTACCCATAAAGTAATGTTGTTGCTACTACTACTCCTATAGAAGAAACTGAAATATTGGCCCCAATAACGCTCAAATCGACCTGTGATTGTAGCCACAAATGCCTCTATTGTAAACCAGTAAAACACAGAAAATGGTTTGTCTAAGTCCAAGCAAAAATCAAACCTACAATGTGATGCAATCTGGGAAACTAACCAGCAATACATCCGACTATAAGAATGTATGATTATGACGCAAATAGTGTCCAAAAATTCTATAAAATAAGTAATGGACTCCTCACACCTAGACCAACAAAACACATAAATCCTTTGGGCTAATTCCCACTGACCTAAAATGCCTAAAACAGAGAGAATCTCCAAGCTACATAGTTTTTCACCCATTAAAAGAGAAAGTGTTCAGAAATGATAACAATCTCTTGCAAATGACTGAGAAATTATGCACAAATATCCTCTAGAAAATAGTTATCACTCCTAACTAAAAACTCCTTGAAAATATCAGCACCAAACACCAACAAAAAAAATTGTGTTCTCCAACCCCTGCAGAGGATCTATAAGAGAAAATTCGACCGAGCTAAAAAATACAAGAACATCTCTGAAATATGGTGCCAAAATCCTTGTCTAACTAGTAGAAAATCTCATGCAAATACCCAAAAACTTCAATACAAACATGATGCTCCTACAATAACTCCCAAATTCTCTCCTAGGGTGACACTCGAAGGTCACCAAAGGTAGAGGTGAAATTTCTGCTTGGAAATTCCTTGTTCTAAACAACACTGGTTGAATTTGCTAAAAAACTGAAGAAAACTCTCCGAAATTAGAAATTAAATGCCAAAATAGAGTAATAAAAAACGAGACTCTAGCCTTTTATTATTTCTTTCACTCCCTCATACTATGGTTTAATTTCTCTCACACTATGTTTTGATACCATGGTTTGATTCTTCCCGTGGTTCGATTTCCCTTTTTGGTAACCTCCACAACTTATGTTCAGTTTAATTTTTCTTCTTTTCGTAGTCATCGTCTTTCCTCCAAAATTTATTTAATACCTCCACAACTTATTTCTCCTAATTCTATTTATGTAAAAATATTTATTATTCTTCAAAATTACAAAATTGTGAATTTCCATTAACAAACTTATTAATTAGAAACATTACACATTTTAATATTCATCATTCTATCAATTATTTATTTTTATTTATTTGTGTACCTTTATAGAATTACAAATATATTATCTTTAAATATAAATTAAAAACTATTTGTTACAAAATACTATATATAATACGTATTGTCTTTCTTTTTATATGCATATTGCAAATGTTCACATATTATTGTCAATCACTCCAATACTCTCATATGACAGGATTTCATAAAAAGTTTTAATTAAAATAGAATGATTATTTATCTTGAATTTTTCTTATCTTTTGTAGGTTGGAAGTTAGTCTACAAGAAAGTATTCATTATTTAGACTTGTGTGTTAATACTTTTTATTATTCATATTGAAATCAAATGTATTAAATTTTATTTATCATGTACTTACCATCAGTTTAATATTTTTCTTTTTATTAAAATAATAAATAATATTTTTTATAATAATTAAAATAATAAATAATACTTTGTATAATTAATTAAATTGAGTTAAAAAATAGTTTTTCTTTTAAAATTAGAATACCAAGTTTAATATCTCATTGTTTAAATAATTCAAATATAATTAATAATGCAACTTGTAGTAAACTAAATCTATTTTAATATTGCTTCAAATATATGGTAGTGGCCTGCTTTGTGAATCTGGCCAACATCTCCATAGCCACGAAAATTAAATCTACTTTAGAATTAAATAGCATTGAATTAAATTTCATGCTAATAGTGATTCGATACGTATGATAGTGACATGCTTTGTGAATCTGGCCACCATTCTCCATGGTCACTCTCCATGTACACCATTGTTCACCGTATCTAAAATCTTGTTAGATGAAATACTTGTCTTATAATTTGAATCCTACGTCAAAATAACATGAATCGCGGATAGAAATGAATCGTATAGAACTTGTATAGTGACCTCACACCATATTTTTCCATTAAAACATAAGTGACGTGCATTCTCACTCTCAATTTTAAGAATCTACTAACATCTTCTTTTTAAACGTAAAATCGAAATCTTTAATCGTGAATAAATACTATCTTATTATCCACTATCTATGGTTGTCACTACCTTATTATTCATTAATTTAATGTTAAGAAATTTTTTGTCTTAACAAGTCTTATTTTCCATTAAAATTTAATATCAATTGAATTGTCTTAAATATAAAATTTAAGACAAAAACGATGTGAGACAAAAATAGTTTGAGACAAAACTTTATATTTAAGACAAACAATTTGAGACAAAAATATTTAAAACAAAAATAATTTGACACAAAAATATTTAAGACAAAAGTATTTTAAGACCACTTTATATTTAAGACAAAAACAGTTTGAGACAAAAATATTTTAAGACAACTTCATATTTAAGACAAAGCTAAAAAAAAATTTTGACAAAAGCAATTTGAGACAAATATTTTAAGACAAGAGTATTTAAGGCAAAACTTTATATTTAAGAAAATGGCGACTTAAGACAGTGACAATTAAGATGAAACCCATTTAAGACAATTAGCAATTACGACAAAATCATTAGCATTGAGAAGTTTGCATTGAAATTCCATGAGTGGATAGTGGATAGTTATATTTTTTATTTTTGAAAACAAATATTCAAGCCACGTGAAATTTAATCTTGTCATATTTATTTCTTTTATATTATATATACTTTTTTTCATTAAACCACATTTTAAAAATATAATAGATAAATAGATTAAAAGATATTATTTTTTGATTGGCCACTCAAGGGGATTTGAACTTTGAATCTCATGTTTTAACATAATACTTCATAACAAGGTGATTGTCAATTGAGTTACATTTCATGAACTAAAATTGTTTATTTTTTTAGATATGTGAAAAAATTTAAACTAGCAATTGCACCAGATTTTGCAAAGGAAACGTCATAAGGCACGAAATAGAGAATAATCCTGACATATAAGAAATCATTAAATGATAAAAATTAGTAAACAAAATGCCATTCAAGAAAATATTCAATGAAGAAGGATCATTGGGGTGTACAAGGGATGAAAATTTGGTTTTCAAATAGTAAATTGGCATTTGACATTCACCGATTTGAAACATCAGATTATTCGAAAAATGTTATGGGCACAATAACATAAATAGATTTATGGCAGTATAGAAATGATGCAATTGAGTAAGTTGTTGAGGAATTATTGCCTGATCAAGGAGAAGGAAGTGGTCCCTGAGGGAGACAAGTTGTCAGCTTCAGGAGTAGGGGTTGTTGTTAGATTAAATTTTGCGAGTTCCCTTTTTTTTTGTGCCACAACCTTGATCTTGCTGATAGTTCATCATCTGGAAGTTGATTGAGCTCATGATAAATGTGGGTGAAGGATGACCATTCTAGCTCTTGAATGCACGGCCAAATTTGAGACATCAGGGATTGAAGCCCAAAATTCTACCTATAAAACTTGCATTAGCCCAGTCAACATCTATTTGAGATTCCCATCTCTTGCAACCTCTTCAATCCACAAGCACTTTCCAAATTAATAACAACAAACAATGTTGAGAACTCGACCTTTAACTTGGAACCAGGAGCCATAGTATATCTGATATGAATGAATTGAAATGAATTTATATATATAAAAAAGTGAAGAGAAAGAATAATGAACATATAAGGAGAAATAGAGTTTTTTAATGAGATCACTTGGAGATTCTCTAATAATTTGAGTGCGATTTCCTTCAAAGTTCCTACAAGATATGTTTATGATCGGATGTACGAAAAGACACGAGACATTATAGCTATGTAACGTGATCTTGCAGGAAAAATGAATTGCTTCACCCAGAAAAATTTGTTATGAATACCATTTCCGAGTGATCTCCAGATGTGGGTAAAAATGCATTATATAAGAAAATAAAAATATTCATGAACTTCCCATGAAAGTGAGTGCATCGATCAATTTTAAGTTTGTTGTTCCATGTTGGTCTCTCCACTGTAGAATTGTGGGATAGTTGTATCATGTGACTAAACTATATTCAATAAATACTCTTTCACTTACTCTGATATTTGAGGATTAGTGCATTTTTATGTGCAATATTATGGTCTACAATCTCCTAATTGTGAATGTATAACATATCTAATTAGATGTTAGCGAAATTTTTCCATAAGTATAACATACCCAATTTTCACCCTCTGATGGTTGTCTTTCCCATGATCACAGACATCTTCTGATGACTGTTATAATCAGGCCACCTACAATTCTTCTTCTATAGTTTAAAGAAAACACCTCCTTGAAGAAAAAAACAAGAAAAAATGTTGTAACAATTTAGTAGACAACAACTAACAACCCTCTTGAGGTGGAAAATTCTAGCCCAATTGAAAGAAGTGACACAACTCAAGGTATTGTAGAGATAAATCAAGACAATTGTGCAACTTTTTCAAGGATGCAACAAGAACTTTTTCTATACAGAATAAGGAAATATTTGCAAACGAGAAGATACCACAGTGGGCATGCACAAGAAGAAGAACCAAAGAAATCAAATTCAATAAAGGAAGCACAACCATCACTCCAAACTGGCTTCTATAAAACACATACAACTGCAATAAATCCCACTGAAGCTTACAAATTTATCAAACCCTAACTTACTAACAAGTTCAACAAGCCAACATGCTACAATTTGTTGAGGCACCCCCAAATCAATTAGTAATTATCGCATGAATGTACATTTGTTTGTAATTTTAATTAAAAGGTTGAAATTCTCTCAAGAGCGTATAGAACATATCCAAGAGTTAAAAAAATGGAAATTTTGCCTACCCCCACAAGGTATCATCACATCTGGATAGGTGACAACATACAAGTCTAATTCTTATACCTGTAAGTCTCAATGACACTTCAACATGTCAATAACATACTTGCAACAATGCTTAATGAGTTTTTTTTATTGTCTAAAGAGATGTACATCCATCCATCCAAAAACAAACATCTCAATCAATCAAACACCATAAATTGCGCTAAATAGTTCATCATGTTATTTCAAATATTACAATATGGTCTTATATTAGCTCACATATTCCTTGAATATTTGAAAGCCAAACTGCCTTAACATAGTATCCCAAAAGATTCGTACTCTAAAAGACAAAATAAGACAACAAACTAGAATAGCAACTTTAACTCTAATCCAGACACTTCATTCTTAGCAACATGATATCTAATGAAGATGATACGTGGACAAAAAGGCTTTATATATTGTCTATCACATGTCAAACAAAGTGAACAAACACATGCAAAAAATACATCAGAAATAGGGTTCATAGATCAACTTGTATTCTATGGTTTCAAACCCTTCTTGTCTCCTTTAAGGGGGTTTCTTGAGGTCTTCAAAAAGGCTTCCTTTTTCTAACCAAATGGATTGTTTCTTTCACATATGTATCGAAATTAACTTTCCAAATCATATTGTAATAGATTCATAAGATGATATTATTGGTATTAACTACACCTTATTTGGAGACATCATTTTTATTATAGGGTTTAGTACCTTTCTATTGGATGTGGTTGGTGATGTGAAGAATACTCAACTTCTAGTAAAGATTCATACTAACTCTAACAAGCTTATGGATGCTTATTTACAAAGGGAGACCCCTCTAAGATTAACTAATTGGATTCTTTGTTTTTTCATGCTAATTATTGTTCTCAACTTTCCTTCTCCAAGGGGTTGAGATTATTTGCTTCATTTATTTTACATGGCTCGGTGAAAGAAGAAGAATGGAGATTGTCTCCACATCTTTTCCATTTCACTAAGTTACAAATAAAAAGAGGAAAATTCTATATCCAATAGAATAATAGCCTCTTGATGCACCTTTAGTGATTTATGCATAGCTCTCACCTATCATTGTAGCTCAATGAAATGACATCTAATAGCTCCAAGGCACCATTATAAATGGATTGGTTGTGAAGTTGTTGTTAAATGATCACCTCCAAATGTTCAATTCTCAAGAATTGCGGGGGAGGGGAATATTTTTGTGTATTGAACAGGACAAGGGGACATAAGGGTAACATGGATGGGTAGAAGTGATAGGTTCAAGCATGGTTTACTAAGATCTATAATCCTAACATTACAGAATGAGAAGGAGCCTTGGGGCCTTATGGCATAGGGGCTAGGGGACCTATAGGTAAGGAAATGAGAGAAATTTATAGGTGAAATCCCAATAGTTGTGACAAGGGGATTAGGGGCGACATTATCACAACCCATATGCAATTAACCCATAACCTCTAAATCCCCTATCCCTTTAACCCAAAAGCCACAATCCCTAAACGCCTACACTAATAACTCATCACAAATTAACCCCTTGATCCCTTAAACCCAAATCCATTAACCCCTTAAACCCTAACCCCTAACTTAGAATCCCTGTACCCCATAAAACCTAATCCCAATCCTCTTAAACCTTGACCCTTAACCCATAACCCCTAGCCCCTAAACTCATTAACCCATAAATCGTTAACCTGCTGAGACCTAAATACCATAACGCTTAGGCACTTAACCCCTAAATCCCCTAACATGTAAGCCCTTGATGGTTAATCATTAACCCCTAAATCCCTTAACCACTAATCCATTAACTTCTAACCCTTAAACCCCATATACCTAGACCCCCTAACCCCTAAATCCCATAAACCCTAACCCTTTACCCTTTACCCTTAACCCCTTGCTCCTAAACCCTTAAACCCCTTAACTCCTAGAACCCCTTATCCTTTCTCCCAAACCATAGGTGCTCCAACACTAATATTCTCGGGCATATTATGCTTTTTCCCGCTAACTACTCCAAATACAACCTCTAAGAACTAGTAGGGTCAAAGGAAAAGAGCTACAAGGTCCCCAAATCTGATCTACATTTTATGGACAATAACATTTCCCCCAAATATACTCCACGTATTTTCCTTGGTGTATTGGAGTTTGAAAAATAAATAGGATGCCACAAGTAATCCTAACCATAAGACTCAACTTTCCTAATGACTAGGAGGCCTTGAAAATCAAACAACATCTGAACTTATACCTAAAATTACTAAAATTTCCTATCCTAAATATAAAATTAGAAATTTTACAAAAGTATAGGGCAACAAGGAAGCCAACTTCCTCTTATATAAATCTCTAAGACCTTTTGGAGGACAAATACAAATTTTGAAATAAATTGTTGAAATTATGCTCTTGCATCAATAGATACCAATGTATCCCTGTGGGCCACCTCCTTTAACAATAATAATACCAATTTCCTTTACCTAGAAGGAACTCCTTACATAATTATCTCTTAGATCCTACCAAGCATGAATATTTTTAGTAGAATGGATGTCCACCCTATAAGATTCTATCCTCATGGCCTAAGATAAGGCATCCCTCTATGTCACCCACAACTATTGCATTAATGGTACACTATTAAAGAGAAACAAAATTTGAATGGATCATTCTTTGTGTTGGTTCTCATGGAGAGTATAGGAGCGTTTGTTGATCAAGTTTTGTAATTTTTCATCATACTCGTGAGAACTTTCTCCAACCATTTTCTTAATCTCCTTCAGCTTAGTGATTTTTTATGGTTCAATGTTTACCCTCTATAACTTAGATATAAATATCACCTTTAATTCATCTAAGGCCTTAGCTACACATAGGGATAAATCTATATGAACTTCATGCACCATTAGAGAACATTCCCCCACAATGTGGTTAGGAACTTTATCAACTTAGAAACTAGCACTACAATCCTTTTCACCCTCCAAATGAATCCACATAATAATCAATGCAATTTTCTGTCACCATCATGATTCATAAAGTTCTTGGAACTAATATAACCATATCATTGGTTGGTTTTTTCACCAAGATGGAACCTTATGGACATGTTCGAATAGTTAGGCCTACTCCCCCACTTGAACTAAAATTCAAACATAACATATGCCACTTATACTTGTATTCCCATCTTCATTTTGTTTTCAATACTAATATATCCCAAACTACTAAGAAAAGGTGCTTTCAAGTCAAAAGCAGAATAAAAGTTGGGATTACCTCTAGGCTTTTAAAATTCACAGGGTGGTTGGTTTGGATTGGATCCACTTTTCTTAGGATATATCATGTATACTACTTGACCTTCCTCTAGCTCAAACAATTAGAACACATTATTAAGTGTTTCTTCCTCTTCTTTCTATGTGATGATATCTCTCTCCATAGGCTAATCAATACCTTACAAACCAAGGCTTCCTTTAAGACAATCATGATCCATCTAACTGAACATGCTCACCTCCTTGTGCCATCACTTCTTTCTTCTCTCCAGATTTCTAGACATATTCTCCCCAACTATTCTTCTCTCCAAGCTCTTTCCAATTATTAAATCCCCTTATTTGAACAAGTGTTTGGTATTCTCTTGACACCTTTGAAACCTTTTGAACTCTTTTACTTGCGCTTCTATGTTTCCATCCTCACTAATACCCATTTTCATTACCAAAGTATTGTGATGAATCCCCTTCATTCTATTCATCCACCACTTCTTAATTATTGCATTTTGATTAAAATCCTATTTTTCCCTCTTTAATGTAGGTTTTAACCCTGAACAGAAATTATGTACACACGAATCTTATAACAGAAAATAAACAATGGCGAGAGCATAAAACATAAAACAGATAAACACAGAGATTTTCCCCTGGATCCCAAATCGGGACGACCAACTTGATTTTTCATTATATTCCTTTTAGTGTTACAACACATATATATACATGCCGAAGCATACATAAAACCCAATCCATTAACCCCGGATTAGAACATAACCGTAGTTCCCTTGACCGGATCTACAAAATACTAGGGGCCACAAAACCATCATACCCCAAAACCATGTGCAAACTCATGCACAAAACATGGGTGGGTCCGCCTATGAGTGGGTCCACACACCAAAACAATTTTCGCCGGGGCGCTGCCCTGGACCCCAACAGTGGGGGTTGCCTCCCCCCTTGTGACCCCCCTACTATGCCCGGTGCAACATACAGCGCGTGGGGCTAGTCGTGGAAAGAATATAACACATACCCAACATTCTCTCACTTGTTGTTTTTTTTCCACAAGGGGCCACAGGAGAGCTTAGTCATTGGGCCAATTCTTTAACACCCATTGTTTCTCTACACCAAGAGAACTTTTGAGTGCTCACAGACTTCGTCAATGCATCTGCAACATTCTTCAAAGTGTCCACCTTTACTAGCAACACCCTTTTAGCCTCAACCATATCTCTATGAAAGTGATATTGTGACATCAATGTGCTTTGTCTTTATGTGGTAAGGGTTATTAGCCAAATAAAAATTGCACTGGCTATCTACGGTCTATCCTTATATGTCATACCAACCCCATACTTGAACACAATCTCTACAACAGAAGTAGCCCTTGCTTGCTGGTGGGCACTGTAATGCATACGCGTTGGAAAGAGCCCTCTGGTGTCTTTTACTCATCCAACTGATTGCGCCTCCAAATAGGTTAAACACATACCCACTTGTAGATCTTCTTTGGTCCAGATCTCCAGCCCAGTCAGCATCAACAAAAACACGAATGTCCAACATTATTTCCAATCTCGGTCTTCCCTGGTAGCACAAGCCATAATCACTAGTGCCACGTAAATATCTAAAAACCCGCTTCACTGTTGTCCAATGCTCCTTCCCTGGGTTTGACATAAACCTGCTCAATACTCCCACTGCATGTGCAACGTATGGTCTAGTACAGACCATTGCATACACCAGACTACCCACTGCACTTGCATATGGAACACGAGACATATCCTCCTCTTCTTCTTTTGTCTTGGGACACTGTTCAGCAGAAAGCTTTGCACCTACAGGAATAGGAACACTCACCGGTTTACTATCCTGCATATTGAACCTCTGCAATATAGTCTCGACATACTTCCTCTGGTTTAACCAGAGCTTCCTCTTTGCCTGATCTCTCTTAATTTCCATGCCCAAAATATAGTTTGGAGCACCAAGATCCTTCATGTCGAATTTGGAGAACAGTTGGGTCTTCAAATCTTGGATAATTTCTTTGTCATTTCCAATCAGCAACATATCATCCACATACAAGACCAAATAAATAACACGGTCACCAATTAATTTAAAATAAACACAGTGATCCTCCTTGCTTCCGGTGAAGCCAAGTCCCCATATATAGGTATCAAATTTCTGATACCACATCCTTGGTGACTGTTTTAACCCATACAAAGACTTCTTCAACCTGCATACCAGTTCTTTCTTACCCTTCACCATAAAGCCTTCAAGTTGCTTCATGTAGATCTCCTCTTCTAGATCCCCGTGAAGAAATGCTGTCTTCACATCCATCTGTTCTATCTCAAAATCAAATGCAGCAGCAACAGATAAAAGTAATCTAATAGAAGTAACTTTGGCAACAGGAGAAAAAATATCACCAAAATCAATTCTCGACACTTGGGAATAACCTTTTGCTACCAACCGAGCTTTGTATTTCTCCACCTTGCCTTCTACATTCATCTTCTTCTTAAACACCCATTTTCTCCCAATGGGCTTCCTTCCAGCCGGCAACTCCACCATATCCCATGCCTCATTTTTGTGCAAGGATGCCATTTCATCAACCATGGCCTCCTTCCAGAGTTTTCCATCCTCTGAATCTACTGCCTCCCTGACAGTTCTGGGTTCATCATCAGTTATAGTTAAGGCAAAACCTGAACAGAAAGCAGATGGACTATACCTTTCCGGTTGCCTTCTTTCCCGAACTGATCTTCTCAAAGCTGGAGTTTGTGGCTCTTCCTCTTCTGAGTCTTCTTCTGTTGTAGAGTCTGATTCATCCTCCTTTAGCTCAAACTCTATCTTCTCAAGTTCCTTTGGTATGATTTCATGTTTAACAACATCTTTCACCTCTCTAAACACCACATCTCGGTTGTACACAACCTTCCTTGTTTCTGGGTTCCAAAGCTTGTAACCTTTTAAACCATCCTTATACCCAATAAAGATGCACCTTTCATATTTATTATCCAACTTGGTCCTTTTCTCCTTTGGAACATGTACATATGCATAACATCCAAATACCCTTAGATGTGAAAGAGAGGGTTTCTTACCAGTCCATACCTCATGTGGAGTCTTATCCTCCAACGCTGATGAAGGTGATCTGTTAACTAAGTAACATGCAGTCTCCACTGCCTCTGCCCAGAATTCTTGTCCTAACCCGGTACCACTGAGCATGATTCTTGCCTTTTCCATCAGTGTTCTATTCATTCTTTCTGCAACTCCATTTTGCTGAGGTGTGTATGGAGTAGTCTTTTTTCGTGCTATACCACACTTCTTACAGAACTCTTCAAATTCCTTCTTGCAGAACTCCCCACCATTATCTGTCCTCAACGCCTTTATCTTCTTCTCTGTCTGGTTTTCCACCAGAGCCTTAAATTCTTTAAATCTGTCAAAGACTTCAGATTTCTTCCTCAAGAAATATATCCATGTATTCCTTGAGAAGTTATCTATGAATGAAACATAGTACACAGACTTTCCCAGTGATGGAACTGACACAGGTCCAAACACATCACTATGCACAAGTTCTAATATCTTATTCGCCCTCTTAGCACCAGAAGGAAAACTCACCCAATTCTTCTTCCCATATACACAATGTTCACAAAAATCGAAATCCAGAGAGAAATTAGACATACCTTCTACCATACCATTTCTATGTAGTATCCAAAGGCCCTTCTCTCCAATATGTCCAAGCCTTTGATGCCATAGCATGGTCTTTTCTCCAGAGACAGCTAGGCTTTCCGCTCCTCTTTCAAGAACCACAGAACTATTACACCCATCAATAACAGTGCTACCTTGTAGCTTGTACAAAGTTCCAGTCCGAACTCCCCGCATTAATACCAGTGCTCCCCGAACCATCTTGCAGGCATCTTTCTCGAACACTGTTTTTACACCTGCATCATCCATCTTGCTTACAGAAATCAGATTTTTGGCCAATGCAGGAATATGCAGAACACCAGGAAGTGTTCTAATCCTTCCACCTTGCAGCTTCAGCTTGACCTTTCCACGTTCGATGATTTTTTCCTTCCTATCATCCCCTAGGAAGACATCACCATCATATTTCTCATACTCGCAGAACCACTCCCTATGGGGAGTGAAGTGAAAGGATGCACCTGAGTCAATCAACCATGACTCATGATCTACATGTGTATTCGAAGAAGAAGCCAAATACACATCCCCACCTTCATCCGAGGTGGTTTTTTCCTCTACAGAAGGAGCATCATCAGATCCCTTTCCTTTCTCAGGAGCTTTAGATCTGCAGTCCTTTTTGTAGTGCCCTTCCTTTCCACATTTCCAACATACCTTTACAAACTTTCCAGGAGATTTAGATCTCCCTCTAGATTTGGATCTCCCACTCGAAACCTTATTCTTGTTTCTGTTTTGGGACCTTCCTCGTACAGATAAGGCATCTCCATTCTGGCCCTCCATATTTCTGTGTCTCATTTCCTCCGACAGCAAGGCTGAGACAATGTCATCAAAATTTAAGGTAGTTGTATTGCTACCTATTGCAATAACCAGACTATCCCACGAGTCTGGTAGAGAACACAACAAACTGATGCACTTATCTTCATCTGAGATTTTAATATCAACAAATGAGAGCTGACTTACCACAGTATTGAAGGCGTTCAGATGCTCTGTCATCGAGTCTCCATCCTTCATCCTCAGGTTATACAACTTTTTCCGCAGGAACAACTTATTCACCAGAGACTTAGATTAGTACAAAGTCCCAAGTTTTTCCCACAAATTCTTCGCCGTAGCTTCCCCAGATACATTCAAAAATACTGAATCTGAGACACACAACCGTATTGTGCTCTTAGCCTTCCGATCCAGTTTCTTCTAGTCTTCATATGACATTGTCGTTGGTTTAGTACTTGGATCTACCGTGATCCACTGATCTTTATCCACCAGCAGATCCTCCATCTTGAGCTTCCACAACTCAAAACTTTGACCATTAAATTTCTCGATCTCTATCTTTCCGCTGCTCGCCATCTTCTTTCACCGCAAGAATCGATCTCGTAGATCTCCCACTAAACAGGGTCTACCTCAGGCCCGATAAAAAAACCCTCAGTAGCAAAGGCATCCCCTTGAAGCCAAAATAGCTCTGATACCAAATGTAGGTTTTAGCCATGAACAGAAATTATCTACACACGAATAATATAATAGAAAATAAACAATAGCGAGAGCATAAAACATAAAATAGATAAACACAAATATTTTCCCCTGGATCCCCAATCGAGACGACCAGCTTGATTTTTCATTATACTCCTTTTAGTGTTACAACACATATATATACATGATGAAGCATACATAAACCCCAATCCATTAACCCTGGATTAGAACATAACCGTAGTTCCCTTGACCGGATCTACAAAATACCAGGGGCCAAAAAACTGTCGTACCCCAAAACCATGTGCAAACTCATGCACAAAACATGGGTGGGTTCGCCTATGAGTGGGTCCACACACAAAAATAATTTTCGCCGGGGCACTGCCTCGGACCCCAACAGTGGGGGCTGCCTCCCCCCTTGTGACCCCCCTGCTACGCCCAGCGCAACGTACAGCACATGGGGCTAGTCGTGGAAATAATATATCACATACCTAACATTTAATACATGTGCTTCCTCCATGGCATGTTATTCCCTTAGTTATTCAATATCATTCAATCCATTCTAGGTCTGGAGAACTAAAAAAACAAATAAGTTGCATTTATGGGTTACACAGAAACTCCCCACAACTATAGTGTGTACTTTCCATCCCTCATAATGATAGTTGTGTGAAGGGATGTAAATTTTAATGAGGATAACGCGATGTGGTTCTCTCTTGAGATGGATCTTTAGATCCCACCAGAAGAGGAGCTTTTAGATCCAAAGAAGGAGCCTCATGAAGTTGTAGAGCAAAAAAAAAATTGAGGAGCAGAGAGTGGAGACATTCACAGAAGAAAAACCATCCAGAGAAGGTATAAAAAGAACCAGGGAAGCTGATATACTTGTGCAGGATGCGAGGGAGAATGTGGGAGCTCCTTCAAATTTGCGCAGGTAAACAAGGTCACCTGAGAGGTACACTGGCTAGATGGCTCTTATGGTTGAGATTATAGAGACTGAGCCATCCTATTTTGAGGAATAAATAGAGCAAACTATATGGGTTGATGCAATGGTGGATCTTCCTGCTCCTTCTTTAGTTTGAGAGTGGTCGATTGAGGGATTTCTGAGGATCTTAGCTACTAACTATTGGTCTTCGTTGTGGTCTATTTGAGATGCATTAGCTGGTTATTTTATGTGGTATTTATTTCAAACCTTTTCTCCTGTGGATCTTAATTATCCTCTTTGGTTTGGGATTGGTTGATCGGGGGATTTCCGAGGATCTTTACTGCTATGTAAGTGCATTCATTTTGGTTGGTGGAGCTAGAAACATATTTTAATTTTGAATTTGTTCACAAAGGAGTCTCTTGGGGTCATTAATTGGTCTAGGGGGATATTTATTTTCCAAGTTGTTCATTAATTATATGAGGGACAATCCATTAATGGTTTGTGTTGCCATTGAAGATCTTTGTCGACTGTGTGCTTGATGAGATTTTCTGAAGGATATTGGTCAGCGATGATTCAACAATCTATTGTATTTGAAGGGGTGTCCTAGTGGATTGAGCTAGTGATGATCTACATCAAGTGGGGTCTATAATTTATAAGTGAAATTAATTTTCCTTATTTACATATTTTATCGAGGTTTTTTCAGACACTACTACATAAGGTATTATTTGGTAATGTTATCTACTTTGGTGAACATATAGGCAGGATTGCAGAGTACCAATGATGTCAGTTGTACAACTGAAATTTGCATCAATTTATTATGATGTCACTTGATACAAGGAAACTGGGGTGGTGGCATGCCATTACTCGATGCGTTGGTACATACAATTATTGAAGCGGATAGTTGTGGCCCACTTGACTGAATTTGTGACCTAACCAACAAGGAACAACCTTTCCGACATTCTAGCCCTAGGGAACCTCTATAAATTCCCTAACCCTCTATGCCCAAGCCCTAATTGCCACCCATAGTGTTTTCAAACCATGTGCTCAGATCATCAAGTTCCTATCACCTCTCTTATCCTCCTTAGAGAATCCTTAGTATCCAAACTCTTTCAACTTTATTCCTCTTCTCTCTCCCCAAAACTTCCACAAACCCAAATATGACAAAATGAACAGAGTTCCTTCTCGCCATACTCTCCTTCCAAGACTTATTCCCTCTCCTTCCCCAAAATATTTATTCCCCATTAATGGTTCACCTACCCATTCTTTAAGTCTCATAACTGACATTCTCACCCCCCCACCAAATAATAAGAATGACTACATAATAAATATTCAAATGGTTTTAGTTATTTAATCGAATTAAAGAGTCATGAGAGGGCCAAAATTAATTTAATATTAAATTATTCATAAGATTATAGTTAAAAACATAATCAAGCTTAATTAATCTTAACGCTAATCATAAGATTAGTCATTAATCAATCTTCTAGCATAATAGACCACAGAATACTAACGTATCCATGTGAGTTATGTGTATGTAGATAACATACACATACCTTGTATGTATACAAATAATACCAACAAGAACTTACCAAGAAATAAATCTTTTAGTAGTTAGGATAATAACTAATCATAACATAAAATGGCTAGGGAGTGGGTGTTACAAATTGCTCCATTATATTTATCATATATATCTTATATATTATTAATATTTGTCTATTACTTAGTAAATGAACTATTTCTTATTTCATTTTTCAAAGAATATTTTCCCTCACTCACGAATGTATTAAAAGTTATAAGGGAGGCTCATACATTTTCAATCCCCATAGGTTTACCTTTCTTTGTCTTCAAATGGAGCACAATACTAACTAGAAACTAAAATACCAACTATTAACCCTAAAAGAATTAATAATATTTTGTATCGAGAGCTCTATGAACTCTTCTACAAGAGCATTTACCAATTGAATTAATCCTTATTGACTATATTCTCTCTTTTTTTTTAATCTAAAAAATAAAAATGAAAAAGTGGATGCTTATTTTCCCTTTATCAAGCACCCTGCCTTCATTGTACATGTTGGTGGTGATGCCTGCTTATTGTATGCATTAGAAGCACAATGTAAATTATTGTCATCACTATTGATTGACAAAATTGGGATGTTTGACTAAAGAATGCTTCATTTTGATGTCATCCAAATAACAAGTTTTGTTCCTCCTTTCCAAATAACACATGAAGCTGATGTTTGTTTTCTTTCACTCATGGTGCTATTGCAAAGGCAGTTGACATAAGGAAATTGGTGGATCTTGTATTCAAATGGCCTTCTGGCGAGAAAGAGTTTTGGTAAGCTAGAAGCCTTCATTTCCAAAAATTGACACATAAAACTATGAAACTAACAATTCTTTGTATCTTTAAGAGTTCTCACTTCTGATAATAGATCCATGGGAAGTCATTCTAATAGATAGATAGGCATTTTTTCTTTGCCTCTTCTTCAGACAGAAATTGTAGGAATAAACCTCATAGTCTCGAATGATTTCTTAATAAGATGGATTTGCTCTATTTTTGTTTGGGAAACAAATATTACTTACTTTGTATAAGATTCAATATCTAAATAGATTTTGAAGAGAAATGAAAAGTAAGTGAGACTATTTGAGTTCATTTTAGGGACACTCTTTGCAGAATGTGCCTATAATTACTCCTTTTAGGTTTTGAATCATCAAGGATTAGAGCTCCTGTAAACTCGAGTAGGTCAAGATGTTTGAAACCTGGGTTTTCTTGTTTTTGTAGCATGTCTGCCTCTTTAAGGGGACAAATCTACATGTAGTGCATCTTTTTAATGGTGTGAGTCCAAAAGTTTGAACTTGTTTTTGTGCATTGATGATTGCTACCATTGATCAATGGACATGTTTTTTATTTTCCCACCGCTTGTGTTTTCTTACCATAATTGGTTTAGCCTGTACCTTCTTCTCATTTGTTCACCTTAGGAACACTCTTTTCAGAATGTAACTATCATTACACCTTTCAAGATTTGAATCATCAAGGATTGGAGCCCCTATAAACTACAGCAGGTCAAGATGGTTGAAACCTACATTTTCTTATTTTTGTAGCATGCTTGCTTTAAGGTGAAAAAGCTACACGTGGTGCATTTTTTGAATGGTGTGAGTATAAAATGTTGAAATATTTTTTGTGCATTGATGATTGCTACCATTGATCAGTGGACCTGTTCCTGCTTTCCCCACTGCTTGTGTTTTCTTAGAAAAATTGGCTTAGCTTATATCTTCTTCTCATTTGTTTATTTGTTCCTCTTTGCAGATTAGTTATGTTTTCCCCTTTCCTTTTTATAATTCCTTTTGTGGCTCATTTTCATTTACCTTTCAAATATTTTTCAAAAACACCAAAAAAATATTTATGTTAGAAAAGGTAAAATTTTGTATGTCAAAGAAGAATTTTGATTTATATGTTGGTACATTAACATTACATGATGAGATGTGAAGGTGGGTCGAGTCAGGCTCGTTCACGTGCAGAACAGTTCAAGTTGCGCCCATATCCAATGGAAACCCGGGAGCACAAATTGCACGAGATTTATACCAAGGATGGCCCTCGGAAGCGGTCTCATTAAATCTGCTCACCTGCAAATCGACGGCTGACGTCAATTGCAAGAACACTCTCTTCAAATTCCAAAAACCACTTATGTGCCCCCGCAAGTGGTTTCAGGTTTCAATGAAGACATTACATTGTGATAAATGGAGCCCACGGCCTTTACCTTCAAATCAGGGAAGATAGAGAAATGACGTATTTCCCTTAAACACTTGAGAGTTTTGGAGGAGGTGCAAAGGGAAAAATGGACGGTCAAGATCAAAGCGCAGAACTGGGGTGGAGAGATAAACGACAGAGATTAAATCGCAAACTACCCATCGTAATTTTCAAAGGATATGCACGGGAGGTAAATGTTAAAAGCGTCGAAGTGCGATATTCGATGCGGTGGGGCACAATCGCAATAAAAAATCACAAGTTTTAAGAGTTACGTGTGGAGGTAAATGTCAAATTCATCGAAGTGTGATATGTGATGCAATGGAGCCCGATCACAAATTGCAAGTCTTAAAGAATAAGTGCGGAGGTAAATTTTAAATGTGCCGAAGTGCGATATGCAATGGAGTGGGGCCCGATCAGAAGTTGCAAGTCATGAGTTTTAAAGGATAACCATGGGAGATAATTGCTAAAGTATCCAAAGTGCGATGTGTGGGTGGATGTGACGCGGTTTCAAAGGTGAATTCCAAAGGTTTTCAGATACGGAAGTAAGTCATTTCCATGTGTTAAACCATGTCGGGGGAAGAAAATAGTGTTATAACGTGAAACCGATCAAATGCCTTGGCAATGAAGAAATAGGAAGAACACGACAGACAAACTCGAGTAAGTGACCAAACTCAAAACAAAGGAGAAGAGGCAAAGTTGGGTAGTAGGTGATACAGGTGACAACATTTGAAAGCACAGGGGCATAGGCAGAGTCGGGCAGAAAAGCGTATAGCGGCACCATTAGGAGCACGACAACTGGATCAAGTCAGGCATGGAGGCACCATTACAGAGCTGCACAGCCACTACCTCACGACTAGAAAGGCCACCTCAACACTTCGAGAGGATGCATCAGCAACATCAGATTTAACGAAACAAAGCATATTTCCAAGTTTCAATTTTTCTTCTTCTTATAATTGCACGAGTAATATTAACAGTTTAGGAAGCTAAATAGTTCAAGATGTTCAGCAGTTATGAACTACTCTGATGTATTGAAGGAGATAGAAATAAATAAAAATGGTTCCAAGTTTTGGACCTCTCAATGACTGTTAGTTTATGATTGAATTCTCTTAGAAATTAATGAAAGAAGATCAAGTTTCCTACACTTGTTGATGTTGAAATGTCTTTCCTATTTCGCTCTATGGCTATTCCTCTATAAATGAAGTGAAGTAATGTAGCATTCGGTCTCTTAATTACTTCTGTGAGTAAGAGTTAAATAACCTTAATTTTCACTCCACCTCATTTTTTCTCTCTTCATAAATTCCTAATAGAACTTTAAAGTGATAGATTCTGTGTTTACAACATATTATTTTAAGTTCTCTCCTCCTTAACAAATTTCCTCTGAAACTTAAAAGTGGTAGATTCTGTGTTTTCAGCATATCATATTGAGTTTCTCTTACAACTCTTCTTTTTATTCCATTCAAATATCAATAGTTTATGGCATTGTGAAGGATTTCATTATATCAAATTATTGAGGGTATTAAGTAACTTAATTCCAACGGTGTTAAACAAAGGCCATTTGATATGGTAATTGTGACGTACATTTATAAAATGTCTTAAGCACTGATTCCTTACCACAGCCAAGGGATTGTTTCTTGAGATACAACAATTCCAACATATGCTTTATCAATAAACGTATTTGTCTCCTTTGTCTTTCCATTGCTTCACTTATATGTTCTTTCTATTCCCATTTTCTTTGATGTTGTTTTTTCTCTGCATGGTATTTTTTATTTTCTTTTTTGTTTCCTTTCTGTTTTTCTTTGTGTCTCTTTTTTTGGTATTTTTTTCCTATCTATAGATGCTACATGTCTTAAGGAGTTTGAATAAGTGGAAGAAAGGTTGCTTGTGTGAAATTATGACTGTATGTAGTGCTCACTGCTAACACAATCTAGATTTCATGTAAGATTTTGACAGTTTTCAAGCATTTCACTTCACTTATGAGTGCCAAGAAGTCCATTTATCGTTTTCCTATATGAATTGACACTTTGATCTCATTGTATTATTAACTGTTGAATTCCATGCTTCAAAAGTGTTGTCTACAAAGTACAAAATACTAACATGTATCTTGATATTTATGCATAACTTGATGACATTGCAGTTGGATAAAAATAATTTGGGTGTACTTTCTATTGCATTATGTCAGGGTCCCGTGATTTGGCTGATTGGCAAGCCAAATGATAGTGTAACATCAAACCAATCTTTGGAGCCCAAGGACCTAGCCTTCCTGGACACAGAGAGGGCTCTCTCTATTTGTGTAAGGGATATCTGTGTGTTTGCTTATTGTGTTCTTGATTTTAGGCTAGTTATGAAGTAGGTTTTTGGTTTTGGTTTTTAGGTTGTGAGGGATGAACTGATCAAAGACTAAGATAGGTAAAAAGATGTTGGATCAATTGGGCTATGAGGTTGAAAAGGTCAAGAAAGCTGTCAGATGGTGATACAAGGTTGTTGAAGGGCCGATTTGATTTTTGGGTAAAATGGAGTGAGATAGACATTAAATTTGAGAATAACAGAGGATTTCAAACATAAATAGTTTTAATAGCTGACATAAACATGGTAGGGCTAACCATTAATCATGAGAGATGTAACTATAAACCGATCAATGCATAGAAATAAACATTCAAGCCATACATAGAGATATATGACTCTCTAACTTTAGGAAATGGCTACCAAACTTTGGGGAAATACATTTAAGACAAAAAACAAAACTCAAGTTGCTATGAGGAAATGCCTAAGCATAGTATTTCAAGCTATTGGGCACTTTGAAATAAGATTTCATAGTTTTAGGCAGAGGGCAAGATCATTATAAGTCCTCCTTGGTTCAAAAAATGATAATCTAATCAATCAAAGAGAGGTTTTGGAGGTGGAGCTATGACTAGCCATGAGTAAGCAGGGCATACCATGAATCCTACTTAGCATGCATAAAACCATAAATGAAACAAGCAAACAATATTCTTCAGTTATCAAAGAGCAATCAAGGATTCTTTGATATGACTGAGAAGGAAGAAAACATAGAAGCTATAAAGAAACAAGAAATTTGAGGTGCCTCCAAGGGCATGTCTCAAATCTATTCTCTATTGTCTTATAGCAAGAAAGAACATGGAATTATGAATGAAAACTAAAAAACAAAATAGATAGAGAGACACTATACATTCTACCAAGTCATGGAATCCAACAACAATCCTCTTTCATCATCCAAAATCACTCAAGAAACTATCCAATGCATGAGACAAGTGTTTCTTCCAAGCTTGTATAACCATATATCACTTCTATTCATCAAGTTCAGCCTCATTTACAACAAAAGCCTTTGGAATATATAGGCCAAAGTGAGGAAAACCTCCTAGTTCAACTTGCAATCTCATTGGCCTATCCAAAATATCTGATTTTGTCCTTGAGGCTTTGCAAAGCCCAAGGCACAAAATATTTAATAAAATATCTCAAAAATGCTAAAAAGGGAAAATATATTGACTTTTCATAACTAATCATGCACAAAAATAGCTAAATGCACATGAGGAAAAGTCACTTTAGAAAGGTTCATTTTTTACAAAAATACCTAAGAAATATATCAGCAGAAAGTCCTCTAACTTGCCGGAAACTTTTGGAGGTCTTCCCGATGTCGAAACGAGACCTGTGATGGCTTGTTGGAAATCACCAGATATCTATTTTCTAAAAATTCTCAGGTTGATATAGACTAACTAATAGAAGTCCGTCAAAAACTGACCTATGTGTAAAAAACCAATAAATAGACCTTGCTAATAAACGGGGCAGAGTGTAGAAAAAGTGAGTGTTTTTCACCATTTTGGGCGAGCAAATCATCTTCAATTGATATGAAAATCACTAAGTATATGCCCCTGAAATTATGGCATCCAATGATACCACTTTCATCCTTTGAGGATGCCCCAAACTAAAATGGTGATGCCCATGAGTTTTAGCCAAAAACCCAAAAAAGACAAAAAACCAAAACTTGTTGCATTTCACCCAATTTTGGCGAGCATGACCCTCAAGGGTTTTCAGAAAAATAATATGAAGCTGAGGCCAAAATTTGGAGCTTTGAGGTGTCTTTCTTAAATTTTGGTGCCAGGCGCCTCCTTTGGGCCTCGAGTTTTTCCTATGTGGCCTTCAATTTCTGCCGGGCAAACTGATTGAGCTTCTTATAGTGCCCGATCATCCTCCATTGAAGGTCCAAATCTCTATCTCCAACTTCTTTTCCAAGTGATCATTCACCCTCTCGAACCATGCTTCTTGATTTTTCTCTATCTCTTGGGCGAACAAAGTAGAGAGAGGAAAATATTGGAGAAGGGCAATTTCTTCCTCCTTTGGTTTCTCAAGGGCTCTTTTGAGCTCCATGGTTCTTGGCCTCTTTCTCCTGGGCTGATCTTCATCTTCACTCTTGTTAAACTCACCCATGAGTTCTTCCAATCTAACTTGTGCCTTGGAGGCCTCCTTTTTGTATTTGATGGCCCGTGTCTCATATACCGCCATATGGACACTCATCTATTTGTTTTGAATTTGCAAAAAGTGATTGAAATTTCTAGCCCTCTCTAGATCTGCCCTCAAAGCATCAATTTGGCTTTCTCTATTGATCAAGAGAGTTTCTAGGATTCAAGCTTCATTGTCGCTATCATCACTTTGGATTTGAATTATGTTGAAGTCCCTCTCCTTTTCATGGTGGCTTTCTTCTTTCTCCTTTCCCTTGCTTTGGGTGGCTCTTTTGGTCTTCCTCCTCTTGGGAAATTCGACAATGGGCTTCTTGGGCAATGTCCCCTTGCTCTAGAGCGCCCTTGTAACATTTGGAGTTACAAATTTAGGCACCCTTTTCCTTAATGTCCGGAGCTTGGCCACTTTTGGAGAAGAGAGCATGGCCCCTTGCCTAGGAGAGGAAGCTAGCACATGCTCTAGTGGCTCTTTACCCTTGTTACTTTCATCATCATTCTTGCCACTGTTTTGAGTTTGTTCATTGCACTGCTCCTCATCACTATGCTATACCTCTTCATCATGCTACTATTCTTCTTCATGAGGCTGCCTTTCCTCACTGTGTCGCACCTCTTCATCATGCTGCCCTTCCTTATTTTGCTGCTATTCATCATCATGTGGCTGCCTTTCCTCACTGTGCTGCATCTGTTCATCATGCTACCCTTCCTTATCTTGTTGTTGTTCATCATCATGCTGCTCATCATCATCTTCCTCTTCATCACGCCCTTATTTCCCTTGCTTCTCTGCCTCACTATGCTCCTCTTCCCCTTGCTTCCCTATTTCACTGTGCTCTTCTTTCCCTTGCTGCCCTGTTTCATCATGATGCTACTCATCATCATCTTCTTCCTCTTGCTCATGCTCTTCTTCCTCATCATGCTCTTCTTCTTGTTCAATGGGAAATTTGAGTTTCTTGGGAATGAACTTGCTTGAAGAAGGCGAAGGATGGTGAGTGGAAGGTGAAGGAGATGTATGAAACGAAGGAACAGTGGCGAAATCTGGATGTGCCATGAAAGTATCCCAAGATATTTCCTTCTTCTCAAGCTGATGAAGAATGATAACCTTGAAGAGGGAATGGTGGAAGAGGCAGGCTGTCTGCTGAGAAGGAGTTTTTTTTCTGAAAAGTGGAGGCCATTTTTTCAATACTTTTATGGAGGAAGAAAGGGAGATTTAACAATGGCTCTTGTGAAATGCATGAGCAATCGGACATGGTAAGCATAGACTCGAGATAATCTTCCCTCGCAAGTGAAGTATTTCATGATTATCTTCATGAGGGGGGCATAACTAATCAACAGATATGAGAAGGTAAAAATGGATGGATATGTATCTCTATACTCAGGCTTCAGAAAAGGCTTGTATTATTCTAAGTCTAGGTGGGTTTGTTTAAACCACTTCTCTCCAACATAAGGGATTTTGGTGGCCTTGGAAATGGACCTAGGAGAGAACTTAAAATCCAAGCCTGCCAGCTGAAAGTGTTTCCCTTGAAATTTCAAGGCACAAAGATGTGTCAAAGGGGAATAGCTTTTCACCTCCTGCACTCTTTGACAAAACTCTAGACACCCAACCTCATGGAACTTAAACAGAACTGATGGATGAGCATTTACCACTTCAGTGGAAACAGGCTCAAACCTCCTGTGAAGGCCACTTCTACTGTCTTACTTGGGAGGCATTTTGTTTTGAATACTCTTTGTTGAAAAAACAATTTGTCTCAAATGGTCCTTGAAATGGCTTCTCAAGCACACCCCCTGTCCTCCTTATCAGTCACTGTTTGTCCTCTTTTATACCAAACAACAAGTATTTTTCAAATGAAACAAACTCAATCTTATCACTATGTTTGGGCAAAGTCTTTTGAAAAGAGATGTTTGTGGTTTGTTGTTTGAACAAGGATCCTTTTTGTTTTGACAGAAACAAAACAACCTTCCCTCCAACAATACTCTTCTATTTCTCACTAGTTTCTATACAAAGGTAAGACAAACAACCTCAGCTGATTTGAAAATATTTTCACACCCTTTGCTTTTTTGGAGCTAGGGAGGCTGTACAAGGTTTCACTGTTTAACCATACAGAGAGGGTATCTTAAAATGACAAACTTTCACATCACGATCACTGTTTTCACCTTATAAACACTGTTTCACCTTAGATTTTTCAGACAGAGGTTAATTTTGTTTTACCACTATTAGGACACCTTACAACAACTTGAAACCTCTACCACTGTGTTTTCTGTCTGGTCATTAGTATATGGTTTTATCACTTTGCTTGAAGGTAGTTTTAGGCCTTTTGAAACTGATACAAACACACCACCCTCTAATCACTGTACTAACCCTTGGCATTCATAGCAACAAGACTCTTTAATCTTCGACCAAAACTCCACCCTTTTTAACACTGTTTGTCTCTGCTCTCTATATGACAAACTGCTCTTGAAGCCACTATTAAAACACTGTTCAAACTGATTTGACACCCCCTAAGCACAAGAAAAGTTTCTTCAACTTTGACAAGGACTCTGTCTCCTTAACACTGCCTATCTCGTTGTTTTTAAATGATGAAATGGTTTCAAAGGCACTATTTCTTCCTCACGGAAAAAACGCAGCAAACACCCTTTCAATATTTTAAATTTGCCAAGAGGAGAAGTAGAATACCTCAAATAAACGCTTAAAGACCTTGTTTGATTGATTGGGTAGCTTTAGAGCTTGTTGGAAAGAAAAAGGAGTGAGCGGCACGTTTTCTGGAAAGATCGTCGCACAATGGAAAGGCAGTCGGGTCGGCCTCGGGCAGTGGATGACTGGCGCTATAGGCGCACCACACCACAGTATAAAGCCTGTGTATTTTCTCTTCTAAAGGCGTCGCGCGCTCTTCCAGGCGCATCGCGTAGGCTTTAAGCCTTAAAAAACTTTGAAATTTGCTCGCTCATTTCCGTCCAGTGAGTAGCCAGGGGATAACGTTGTGTGTGTTTGATTTTGTAAAATGAGACTTTGCCAACGGTCTCTTACTCCATTTAAAGTCAAAAAAGTCGACCACCCTTTGAAATTGCTTTGTGAGGGTTTTGGAGGCCTTTTGAAAAGGCTTTTTGGTTTTAAACAAAACATGAAGCACTTCTTTTGTCATTTTATTATCTTTAAAACATCACAAAAGCCAATATTTGACCAGGACTCCTAAAAGTGTTGTGGGTGATATTTTGGAAGATATTCATATATATGGTCCTTTTCAAAGTAAAGAAACCATCTTGAAAGCCAAAATCTCTCTCAGTGTTTTCTCATCAAGGCAATACTCTTTTCACTGTTTGCCTATTTTTTATTTTTAAAGGAGCGCTGCTTAAGAGTCAAATCCAAGCCTTTTGATGCATCCTTTTCCATATCCTGGGAGGAGATGATCAAAACTCTAAGCTTACTTTGACAATCTGGACTCTATTGATTATGCCCATTGTGAATTTGATCAAAACTGCAAGGCGCCCTTTGAGATTTTCTTTTGACTGTGGGTGAACAAACTATTTTGTACTCCCCAGATTTTACCTATATATGTTTATCAAGGAAAAAGGCCTTTGTTTGTGACAGTGGCATGTTTTATTTCTTTGAATGTTGTTCCTGAACTTAAAACACATGCCATACCCTTTTTTCACACATACTGTCTCTGTGTTGTTTATTTGCAAAGTCCTCTTGAGAATCAAGGCTTAAGCTACCTTCTTGTCAATTTTGATGAGTTTTTGAAAAAGATCTTCATGGACAGGGAGAGCAAAGCCTCTTTGAACATCAATATCACTGCTTGGCCATCTGCTTAACAACATTTCTCTATTCATAAGCTTTCAATTGTTTCCCACTGCACTTAAACTCTGTCTTTCAATCAGTGAAAACCTATAATCAATCTTTGAAACACCACTGTTGTGTTAGTGGTTTTCATCTATTGGAGAACAAGGTGTAAAACAAGTTTTGAAGGCTAATTGCAGCATTGTTAGCCTTGTACCCTTTCATGAGGCCATACCTCTGTTCCTAGCCCTCTGCTTGTTAAATGAAGGAGGCCTTTATCACATTGCCAACCCTCTGCTCATGTTTGGAGGAGGTTTTACAATAAGTGACCCAACCCTATGCTCATGGTTGGAGGAGGTTTTCATCAGTCATTCCACCCTCTACTAATGTTTGGAGGAGGTTTTACATAGTGGTGCCATTTTATCTTTTGTTTGTGTTTGCGAGAGCTTATTGAAATAACTCTTTATCTAGTACTTGCATCCCAGGCTCAAAACCACATGAGAAGCAACTGTCTTCTCATGTTGATTTTAATAATATCTTCGGGAACACTGGTACACTTCTACTCTTGAAAAATTCATTGAAACACTGTAAATCTACCTAATATCAATTTGACCTGTGGCATATGCACTGCTGAGACATCAAGGTTTGTTAGTGGCACGACTTAAGGGTGTATCAAGCTTTATTTGCAGAGTAGGAAGGTTATCTATGACTAGTTGATATTAGACAGAGGTTCTTTTGGCTTTAGGATAGTTTTCTAAGGGAGGATCGCCTAAAGCGCCACTACCTAACTTAGGGGAGAATTTTTGGACAGATTTGGAGTATTCTCTTTGGAGCTGATGGACAAGTTTGTATGACTGAGACTTGATAGGGTTTGAAAATTAGGTTTTATCTCATCATGGGCTGATTTTAAAAGGTAAGAGGGCAAAATGTTTATGTGTGTTTTCTAGCTGAAAAATTTGACATAATGGAGATCGGCTGCTAGAAAACTTGTCTTTAACAAATAGTCATCATCAACGGTGAAAAATACTGATGAATAACAATGGCTCCATTTGGGGAGGGCAACTCCTTTTTAGGAGGTGTCCAGAATTTCAGATCTTGGTTCTTTGAAGACCAGTGTCTTTATCCATTGGCGCAAATTTCTTTCTTCCTTGATGTTATTTCTGAAAATCGACAGCATAATTAGCATCAACGATATTTCTACCTACCCCACTATATTTCCTAACAAATTTTTCTTCTTTTGGTTGCATTTGGACTAGCAACCCTTTGACATAATATTTTTGAAAAATGATACTGTCTAATTCTACACTTATATCCGCCGGAAGTTCAGATTAAGCTGATGAACTCCTTCATTTCTCTACCTATGCTAGATCGAATGTCAAGGTTAAGCTGTTTGACAGGATTTTATTATCTAATCTAAAACATGAAATTGAAAAATGAACAAATCAAGATTAGAAAGTATGATTTTTCATGTACCTGTGGCATGAAAGACAAGCTGCACACAAATATTATTTTGCATAAAATGAAATCTAGAAAAACAAGGCTAGGATACACAATTTGTTTTTCATCCCTGCTTTCCTCTTTGGTTTTGTTTTGAGCATGTGGAACAAGTATCTTTTCCTAATCTACTCTCTTTGATAAGTCAAGCTTACACAATGTTGACTGTCTTTTCCTCTCACTAACTTATCAGCGAATAAATTTAAAACATGTTCAGTTATGATTAGGCTAGATAACTGAACAAGACATTTGAGCACTAGTAGCAGCATTTAGACTTGCGCGCTTTTAAAATGACTATTTTTTGAACATGGGGCTTTCTTTCTATTTTTCAAACCACCCTCTTTTCTATTTTTCTATTGTTTTTGAATTTTCTATTTTTGATTTATTTTTCAAAAAATGGTATATACAATGATTGAAAATGTTTTAACTCAAAAATCTTGGAAATGGTGAAACTTAAGCATCCTATCTTCATAAGGATCTCCTACCACTCTTGGTCCACTCGGCTCTTGAAAAGAAAATTTTGGAAAATTTTCTCTTTCAAGCATAACATAAGGATTCATGCATGAATCTTTGAACAACCCCGTATCTTCCCGTTGTACCTCTTTATACCTCTGATTTCCACTCCTTCTTTTGTTGTACATCTTTTTCAAATAATGCAGATATTCTTTGTCATTTTTGAAGTATATGATGATATCATCAAGGTATGTTAGAATGCAGAAATTCAGAACTGGAAACATGGCTTTTAGGAGCATGTTTTTGATATCCGGTGTTTTTGCAATTCTGGGTTTGAAAATGGAACTATTTCCAGCATACTTGAAAAATTCTTGGAGCTGTTTGCTTTGCAAAGGAATTATTTGGCTATATCCTAAAACATTATTTTGCAAAGACACATGATTGAAAGAATTTATCATTGGTATATCATGGTATTGGGCAGGAAGGATATAGTTGTTGTCACAAGGGTGTGTATTAGTATTTCTAAAATCAAAACAAATCCTATGACTAGCTGTTTTACCTTTGACTACTACTGTTTGGTCAAGATTTTTGTATTTTCTTTTGTCGAAGTTGTTTCTTGGAGTGATGGTAGTGGAATAGTTCTGCTCACTTTTTTCCCTACATGAAGTAGTATTTTGAACAAGATCGCAAATTCTGGCAGTTCTAAGTCTTTGGTGGAGTGGCAGAATTCTAGCTAGTTCAAACAACTCAGGTATATTTGGACTGCAGTGATCATATCCTTTCATAAGAATTTTTTCAAACATTTTTTCTGGATTTGGAGCTGTTATGGCTACAGTCAAGGTTTCATTTGAAGGAATAGAGCTATGTGATGGAAAATCCTTAAGGTATGGTAAGAAAATTAAGCTTCCCTGCCCCTGAGTTCTAAAGAGGTTTGTGATATGCAAGTCTTCTAATACCTCTGTTCTGAAAAAGTTTCTTGATGTTACTGCTGATGTTTTCCTAAGGATTGATCAATTTGCTTGATGGTATATAATGGTTCGTGCTTCTTGCTCTATCCCTGTTTCAAAAGGAACAAACTCTCTTTTCTCAAGACACAGCTACTCATGGTCATGATAATTTTGAGCATGTAGCTCATCATAGAGAACTTGGGGAAGCTAATGAGGTGGGTCTAAGTTTGTTTCAAATCCTTCTGATTGTTCTTCAATGTCCTCATTAGTGTATAAAATGAAAGATTTCATATCAGAATGAAAAGAGTACATCGGGATGTTATCTAGCCTTTCTTGACTACTAACCATATATTTCCTGTGCGATTCCCGATAGAGTATTCTAGTTTGGTTAAACACAGGAATAGTGGCATAGAACATATCAAGTAGAATATTTCCCTGAAGCTTAGCTCCCCAAGTTCTGGATAAAAGCATTCCGTACTTGGGGGGAATGTCTGTTACCACTATGTCTTCTAGCACTATGTCCATGATTAGGTGTTTTGCAGGTATTTGGGCCAAACTGAAACAAAGATCTTTGATCAAGCCTAGACATTTGACTCTACTCGAATCAAATGAATATAAGTCTTTATATGGTCATGTGATTTCTAGGCCTAATATTTCCATCACAACCTTAGGCATGAGATTATGCAAGGCCCCGAAGTCTAGCATGGCATTGTGTAAGATTTGGTCATGGATATTCAAACTGATGTAAAAGGGAAGAGTAGTTCCTTCTTGAAATTTCTCTTCTATTTTTGGACCAAACAACACTTCAGGAGTGCCATCAGCTAGATTAAGGGTGTTTGCATCATTTCCTATATTTAGGATCTTTAACACTTGGGATTTATAAGAGCTTTGGGTGATAAGTTCAGTGAGAGGCATGGTAATATTTAATTTGGCAATTTCGCCCTAGACAAGTTTTCTTCAGTTTTTTCAGCCATGACTTTCTCTATGTTATGAGTTTGCCGACTTTGTTTCGAGATTTTTTTTGACACAGCCATCTCGGGAATCTTTGTGGAGGTACTAGGAGTATCTGAGCCAAGACTTGTTTGAATAGCTTTATTTTTGTTTTGGTCAGTTTTCTTGACTATGATTTTGTTGCTATCCACTATTTTTTCAAGGATGGTATCAGGGGTTTTAGCAGTGTCGTAGCTACCTTTGTTGGAGTTGTCTTGGTTTTTTCTGCTTCTGAGGTCATACTACCTGTGAGCTTCTATTATGGCATTCTGAAAATCTATGGCAGGATCTTCGGGATCTTCATAGTTGGTTTCATCTTGATTTGGAGAGAAGAACGCTTGTTCTTCTTCTGTGAGGTAAACCTCACTCTCGTTATCAGAACCTATGAGGTTCAAATGATTTTTATCAATGGTTTTTGTATCCCTTTCATCTTCTTCCACATAATTTTCATTAAAGGGTGGCCAATTTGTTGGTCATTTTCCCTTGGTTTGTTTTGAGGCTGTTCCCTCCTAAAATTTTGGTTCTGGTTTCTGTTTGCAGGTTTAGCTGGTTGTCCCTAAGAGGGGTCTTTTCACTTATCTTTTCCCACATTTTCGCCATGGATCTAACCAAGTCATCTATTCTAAGATCTAAGGAAGGGGCTGAAGTGGAGACCTCATCCCGGTATGTGACTTTCCTTTCTAATCTGGTCCTAGCTCTCTTTTTTGCTAAGTTGGCTTCTACACTTATGGCCACTTTTTGCATTTCCTCTAAGGTAGGGGGGTCCTTGTCTCTTAGTTGATAAGTCATGTCTAGGTCAAAGCCTTCGGGGAACTTTGCTAAGGCTGAGCCAAGTGGAGGTTTGAAGTGAGGCGGGAGGGCATTATAAACACTATTGAACCTAGTGCAATATCCCTGGACACTTTCCCCATTTTCCCATTTTAGATTGTTATATTCTGACAGGATTTGAATTGGGTTCTTTCAGATTTCCCACTTAGTTATGAAGGTTTGGTAGAGTTATGGGAGATCATGGATGATGTTTGGAGTTAAGCTCTTAAATCATTTTTTAGGTTCTTTGCCCAGGCTTTGGGTGAACACCTTCATTCTGATGGTCTCGTCTTCTATTTCCATGTATTCAAAGGCATCACTAATTCTATCTACATGTTGTTGAGTTGTGGTAGTCTCAACTCCAGTAAAGTGCAAGATTTTGGATTGATAGTCATTCTGTAAGGGAGACAAAGGGTGTGGCAACACCAAGGGTGCATACCAAGCTGCCATGGCAGGAGCTAATGTATGATGTACAAAATGAGGGCTTGTAGGATGAGCTGAGGTGATCTGAACAGTAGTGGTTTGGATGGGTGTGGCGGATGTACTTGGGATAGTGATCTAATTTTGAGCAGATCTGGGGTGGTAGGAGCCAAAGTGATGGAGAAGCTGAAAGTCGACAGGTGTACTAGGAGAGGCTTCTCTACTAGGACTCTGTGGTAGATCTAGGGGCTCAAGATCATCAAATTTTACCTTACTTTGTGACTTGCTTCTAAAAAGGGTTTTTGTTGATTTTAAGTCAAATGGGGAATCCTGCAAGGCTGTGAGGTGTTTGGGTACTGATCTTTCTTTACGAATGGACCTATCGGTAGCTAAATTTCCAGTTTTGGAAGCTTGCCACAGAATCTTCTCTAGGTCATCTACTATGATAGGGGGATTTGGGTCTGGATGAGATCTAGTGTTGATTCTTCGTGAAGCCAGATTTCGAATCCAGAGTTTAGAGAGGATGGTATTTGTGATTGTTTCGGATGGATGTCCTCTCTAGGGGTTTACTAATGTGATGGATGGTCAAAACAAAAATGAGGACTAGTGGAGTCACCAGGTGGATTTCTTGTGAGAACTATGGTCCACTACCAACACTATCAAAGATGCTTTCGGAAAAAGTTTTCTAGCAAACTTTGAGATGAAGACTTGCAAGGAAGAGTGATTCACTTGATTTCAACAGTTTGGTAGTCTGTTTGGACAAGCTAATGGTTCTATTTGCAAGACTATTTCTGTTTATCTCCTATGTTTAGGTGAAGTCTTTTGAATCGCTAATTTATACTTAGTTTGTCACTGATTATAGAGTTTGCACCATAAGTTTTAAGTTTTTGGAAAGGATGAGTTAACAGAAAGGTATGGTTTATGAATTTTTTTGGTTTCTTATGGAGTTTTTAGGCCTACTGGAGGCTAGTGGAGTCACCAGGTGGAACTTGGTTGTTTTTGTAAAGATGTAGATATGGTCCACCACCAATAACTAGGGAAAAACCAATCTGGGAATGTTTTGGGGTTTTCTGAGTTTTTGTGTAGCTTATGAGGTTTGGAAGATTTTCCTATAACTAAATCAACATTTTTCTAAGATGGTGAAGGAGCAAGTTTCTACTCTTCAGGCAATACCTAAGTTTTCTAATTTTGACTGAGATTTTGAGATATCCTAAGGGATAGCAAGGATTTTTTGACTCAAAGTCCCACCGTGATCGTCATTATGTTAGTGTGGCGATGAGGTGGCTAAATGGCAGGTATGTTTGAAGACAAGGGATTTCTGGAGTCCTAAGGTGTACTTAGATTGTCACTAACTCAGTGTCCCACCGTGATCACCATTATGTTAATGTCCCGGTGGGACAAGTCAATCAGATAGTATTCTTAAGGATGCTAGAATGTTTAGGGAGACTAAGTTTTTTATTACTCAGAGTCCCACCGTGATCGCCATTATGTTAGAATCCCGTGATTTGGTTGATTGGCAAGCCAAATGACAGTGTAACATCAAACCAATCCTTGGAGCCCAAGGACCTAGCCTTCCTTGACTCAGAGAGGGATCTCTCTATTTGTGTAAGGGATATCTATGTGTTTTCTTATTGTGTTCTTGATTTTAGGCTAGTTATGAAGTAGGTTTTTGGTTTTGGTTTTTAGGATTTGAGGGATGAACTGATCAAAGACTAAGATAGGTAAAAATATGTCGGATCAACTGGGCTATGGGGTTAAAAAGGCCAAGAAAACTGTCATATGGTGATACAAGGTTGTTGAAGGGTCGATTTGATTCGAGGTAAAATGGATCTTTGGGTAAATTGGAGTGAGATAGACATTAAATTTTTTAAGAACAAAGGATTTAAAAAATAAATAGTTTTAATAGCTGATATAAAATGTAGGGCTAATCATTAATCATGAGAGATGTAACTATAAATTGATCAACGCATAGAAATAAAAATTCAAGCCATGCATAGAGATATATGACTCTCTAGCTTTAGGAAATGGCTATCAGAATTTGGGGAAATACATTTAAGACAAACAAACAACTCAAATTACTATGAGGAAACACCTAAGCATAGTATTTCAAGCTATTGGGCACTTTGAAGCAAGATTGCATAGTTTTAGGCAAAGGGCAAGATCAGTACAAGTCCTCCTTGGTTCAACAAATGACAATATAATCAATCTAAGAGAGGTTTTAGAGGTGAAGCTATGACTAGCCATGAGTAAGCAGGGCATACCGTGAATCATACTTAGCATGCATAAAACCATAAATGAAACAAGCAAACAATATTCTTCAATTATCAAAGATCAATCAAGGATTCTTTGATATGACTAAGAAGGAAGAAAACATAGAAGCTATAAAGAAACAGGAAATTTGAGGTGCCTCCAAGGACATGTCTCAAATCTATTCTCTACTGTCTTATAGCAAGCAAGAACATGGAATTATGAATGAAAACTAAGAAACAAAATAGAGAGAGAGACACTATACCATTCTACCAAGTCATGGAATCCAACAACAGTCCTCTTTCATCATCCAAAAGCACTCAAGAAACTCTCCAAATACATGAGACAAGTGTTTCTTCCAAGCTTGTATAACCATATATTGCTTCTATTCATCAAGTTTAGCCTTGTTTACAATGAAAGCCTTTGGAATATATAGGCCAAGATGAGGGAAAACCTCCTAGTTCAACTTGCAATCTCATTGGCCTATCCAAAATATCTGATTTTGTCCTTGAGGCTTTGCAAAGCCCAAGGCACAAAATATCTAATAAAATATCTCAAAAATGCTAAAAAAGGAAAATATATTGACTTTTCATAACTAATCATACACAAAAATAGCTAAACGCACATGAGGAAAAGTCACTTTAGAAAGGTTCATTTTTTACGAAAATACTTAAGAAATATATCAGCAGAAAGTCCTCTAACTTGCCGGCAAATTTTGGAGGCCTTCCCAATGTCAAAACGAGGCCCGTGATGGCTCGTTGGAAAGCTCTGAATGTCTATTTTCTGAAAATTCTTTGTTTGACCAGACTGGCCACCAGAATTCCATCAAAACTGACCTGTGTGTAAAAAACCAAAAAATAGACCATGCTGATAAACGGGGCAGAGTGTAGAAAAATGAGTGTTTTTCGCCATTTTGGGGGAGCAAATCATCTTCAATTGATCTGAAAATCGTTGAACATATGCCCTTGAAATTATGGCATCCAATGATACCACTTTCATTCTTTGAGGATGCCCCAAACTGAAATGGTGATGCCCATGAGTTTTAGCCAAAAACCCAAAAATGACAAAAAACCAAAACTTGTTGAATTTCACCCAATTTTGGTGAGCATGACCCTCAAGGGTTTACAGAAACATGCTATGAAGCTGAGGCCAAAATTTGGAGCTTTGAGGTGTCTTTCTTCAATTTTGATATTGGGCACCTCCTTTGAGCCTCCTTGAGTTTTTCCTGTGTGGCCTTCAATTTCCGCTAGGCAAACTGATTGAGCTTCTTATAGTGCCCGGTCATCCTCCGTTGAATTTCCAAATCTCTATTTGCCTTCTCCAACTTCTTTTCCAAGTGATCATTCACCCTCTCGAGCCATGCTTCTCAATTTTTCTCTATCTCTTGGGCGAACAAAGTAGAGAGAGGAAAAGATTGGAGAAGGGCAACTTCTTCGTCCTTTTGTTTCTCAAGGGCTCTTTTGAGCCCCATGGTTCTTGGCCTCTTTCTTCTGGGCTGATTTTCATCTTCGCTCTCATCGAACTCACCCATGAGTTCTTCCAAACTAACTTATGCCTTGGAGGCCTCCTTTTTGTATTTGATGGCCCGTGTCTCATATACCACCATATGGACACTCATCTGTTTGTTTTGAATTTGCAAAAAGTGATTGAATTTTCTAGCCCTCTATAGATCTGCCCTCAAAGCATCAATTTGGCTTTCTCTATTGATCAAGAGATTTTCTAGGATTCGAGCTTCATTTTCGCTATCATCACTTTGTATTTGAATTATGTCGAAGTCCTTCTCCTTTTCATGGCGACTTTCTTCTTTCTCCTTTCCCTTGCTTTGGGTGGCTCTTTTGGTCTTCCTCCTCTTGGGAAATTTGACAATGGGCTTCTTAGGAAATTTCCACTTGCTTCAAAGCACCCTAGTAACATTTGGAGTTACAGCTTTAGGCACCCTTTTCCTTGATGTCCGAGGCTTGGCCACTTTTGGAGAAGAGAGCATGGCCCCTTGCCTAGGAGAGGCAGCTAGCACATGCTCTAGTGGCTCTTTTCCCTTGTTACTTTCCTCATCATTCTTGCCACTATTTTGAGTTTTTTCATGGCGCTGCTCCTCATCACTATGTTTTACCTCTTCATCATGCTGTTGTTCTTCTTCATGAGGCTGCCTTTCCTCACTGTGTTGCACCTCTTCATCATGCTGCCCTTCATTATTTTGTTGTTGTTCATCATCATGTGGTTGCCTTTCCTCACTGTGCTACATCTGTTCATCATGTTGCCCTTCCTTATCTTGTTGTTGTTCATCATCATGCTACTCATCAACATCTTCCTCTTCATCATGCCCTTCTTCCCCTTTTTTCTCTGCCTCACTGTGCTCTTCTTCCACTTGTTGCCTTGTTTCACTATGCTCTTCTTTCCCTTGATGCCCTGTTTCATCATGATGATGCTCATCATCATCTTCTTCCTCTTGCTAATGCTCTTTTTCCTCATCATGCTCTTCTTCTTGTTCAATGGGAAATTTGAGTTTCTTGGGAATGAGCTTGCTTGAAGAAAGTGAAGGATGGTGAGTGGAAGGTGAAGGAGATGTATGAAATGAAGGAACAGTGGCAAAATTTGGATGTGTAATGAAAGTATCCCAAGAGATTTCCTTCTTCTCAAGCTAATGAAGGATGATAACCTTGATGAGGGAATGGTGGAAGAGGCAGGCTGTCTGCTGAGAAGGAGGTTTTTTCTAAACAGTAGAGACCATTTTTTCAATACTTTTATGGAGGAAGAAAGCGATATTTAACAATTTGGCTCTTATGAAATGCATGAGCAATCGGACAGGGTAAGCATAGACTCGGGAGAATCTTCCCTCACAAGTGAAGTATTTCATGATTATCTTCATGAGAGGGGCATAACTAATCAACAGATATGAGAAGGGAAAAATGGATGGACATGTATCTCTATACTTAGGCTTCAGAAAAGGCTTGTATTGTTCTAAGTCTAAGTGGCTTTGTTTAAACCACTTCTCTCCGACATAAGTCATTTTGGTGGCCTTGGAAGTGGACCTAGGAGAGAACTTAAAATCCAAGCCTGCCAGCTGAAAGTGTTTCCCTTGAAATATCAAAGCACAAATATGTGTCAAAGGGGAATATCTTTTCACCTCCTGAACTCTTTGACAAAACTCTAGACACTCAACCTCGTGGAGGTTAAACAGAACTGATGGATGAGCATTTAACTCTTCAGTGGAAACAGGCTCAAACCTCCTATGAAGGCCACCTTTACTGTCTTGCCTGGGAGGCATTTTGTTTTGAATACTCTTTGTTGAAAAAACAATTTTTCTCAAATGGTCCTTGAAATAGCTTCTCAAGCACGCCCCCTGTCCTCCTTATCAGACACTACTTTTCCTCTTTTATACCAAACAACAAGTATTTGTCAAATGAAAAAAACTCAATCTTATCACTATGTTTGGAAAAAGTCTTTTGAAAAGAGATGCTTTTGGTTTGTTGTTTGAACAAGGATCCTTTGTGTTTTGACAGAAAAAAAATAGCCTTCCCTCCAACAATACTCTTTTGCTGCTCACTGGTTTCTATACAAAGGTAAGACAAACAACCTCAGCTGATTTGAAAAGCTTTTCACACCCTCTGCTTTTTTGGAGCTAGGGAGGTTGTACAAGGTTTCACTGTTTCACCATACAGAGAGGATATCTTAAAATTACAAGATTTCACATCATGATCATTGTTTCCACCTTATAAACATTGTTTCACCTTTGATTTTGCAGACAGGGGTTAATTTTTTTTTACCACTGTTAGGACACCTTACAACAACTTGAAACCTCTACCACTGTGTTTTATGTCTTGTCATTAGTATATGGTTTATCACTTTACTTTAGGGTAGTTTTAGGCCTTTTGAAACTAATACAAACACACCACTGTCTAATCATTGTGCTAACCCTTAGCATTCATAGCAACAAGACTCTTTAATCCTCGACCAAAACTCCACCCTTTTTAACACTATTTGTCTCTGCTCTCTATATGAGAAAATGCTCTTGAAGCCACTGTTAAAACACTGTTCAAACTTATTTGAGACCCCCTAAGCACAAGAAATTTTTCTTCAACTTGGACAAGGACTCTGTCTCCTTAACACTGCCTATCTCGTTGTTTTTAAATGATGAAATGGTTTCAAAGGCACTCTTTGATTCGAGGTAAAATGGATCTTTGGGTAAATTGGAGTGAGATAGACATTAAATTTGTGAAGAACAAAGGATTTCAAACATAAATATTTTTAATAGCTGACATAAACATGTAGGGCTAACCATTAAGTATGAGAGATGTAACTATAAATTGATCAATTCATAGAAATAAAAATTCAAGCCATGCATAGAGATATATGACTCTCTAACTTTAGGAAATGGCTATCATACTTTGGGGAAATACATTAAAGACAAACAAACAACTCAAATTATTATGAGGAAACACCTAAGCATATTATTTCAAGCTATTGGGCACTTTGAAGCAAGATTGCATAGTTTTAGGCAAAGGGCAAGATCAGTACAAGTCCTCCTTGGTTCAACAAATGACAATCTAATCAATCAAAGAGAGGTTTCAGAGGTGGAGCTATGACTAGCCATGAGTAAGCAGGGCATACCGTGAATCATACTTAGCATGCATAAAACCATAAATGAAACAAGCAAACAATATTCTTCAGTTATCAAAGAGCAATCAAGGATTCTTTGATATGACTAAGAATGAAGAAAACATAGAAGTTATAAATAAACAGGAAATTTGAGGCGCCTCTAAGGGCATGTCTCAAATCTATTCTCTACTGTCTTATAGCAAGAAAAAACATGGAATTATGAATGAAAACTAAGAAACAAAATAGAGAGAGAGACACTATACCATTCTACCAAGTCATGGAATCCAACAACAATCCTCTTACATCATCCAAAAGCACTCAAGAAACTATCCAATGCATGAGACAAGTGTTTCTTCCAAGCTTGTATAACAATATATTGCTTCTATTCATCAAGTTCAGCCTCATTTACAATGAAAGCCTTTGGAATATATAGGCCAAAGTGAGGAAAACCTCCTAGTTCAACTTGCAATCTCATTGGCCTATCCAAAATATCTGATTTTGTCCTTGAGGCTTTACAAAGCCCAAGGCACAAAATATCTAATAAAATATCTGAAAAATGCTAAAAAAGGAAAATATATTGACTTTTCATAACTAATCATACACAAAAATAGCTAAACGCACATGAGGAAAAGTCACTTTAGAAAGGTTCATTTTTTACAAAAATACTTAAGAAATATATCAGCAGAAAGTCCTCTGACTTTCCGACAACTTTTGGAGGCCTTCCCAATGTCAAAACGAGGCTTGTGATGGCTCGTTGGAAAGCTCTAAATGTCTATTTCCTGAAAATGCTTAGTTTGACCAGATTGGCCACTGGAAGTCCATCAAAATCTAACCTGTGTGTAAAAAACCAAAAAATAGACCACGCTGATAAACGGTGCAGAGTGTAGAAAAAATGAGTGTTTTTCGCCATTTTGCAGGAGCAAATCATCTTCGATTGATCTGAAAGTCATTGAGTATATGCCCCTAAAATTATGGCATCCAATGATACCACTTTCATCGTTTTAGGATGCCCCAAACTGAAATGGCGATGCCCATGAGTTTTAGCCAAAAACCCAAAAATGACAAAAAACCAAAACTTATTGAATTTCACCCAATTTTGGTGAGCATGACCCTCAAGGGTTTTCAGAAACATGCTATGAAGTTGAGGCCAAAATTTGGAGCTTTGAGGTGTCTTTCTTCAATTTTGATGTTGGGCACCTCCTTTGAGCCTCCTTGAGTTTTTCCTGTGTGGCCTTCAATTTCCGCCAGGCAAACTGATTGAGCTTCTTATAGTGCCCGGTCATCCTCCGTTGAAGGTCCAAATATCTATTTGCCTTCTCCAAATTATTTTCCAAGTGATCATTCACCCTCTCGAGCCATGCTTCTCAATTGTTCTCTATCTCTTGGGCGAACAAAGTAGAGAGAGGAAAAGATTGGAGAATGGCAACTTCTTCCTCCTTTTGTTTCTTAAGGGCTCTTTTGAACCCCATGGTTCTTGGCCTCTTTCTCCTGGGCTGATTTTCATCTTCGCTCTCATCGAACTCACCCATGAGTTCTTCGAAACTAACTTATGCCTTGGAGGCCTCCTTTTTGTATTTGATGGCCCGTGTCTCATATACCACCATATGGACACTCATCTGTTTGTTTTGAATTTGCAAAAAGTGATTGAATTTTCTAGCCCTCTCTAGATCTGCCCTCAAAGCATCAATTTGGCTTTCTCTATTGATCAAGAGAGTTTCTAGGATTCGAGCTTCATTTTCGCTATCATCACTTTGTATTTGAATTATGTCGAAGTCCCTCTCCTTTTCATGGCGGCTTTCTTCTTTCTCCTTTCCCTTGCTTTGGGTGGCTCTTTTGGTCTTCCTCTTCCTGGGAAATTCGACAATGGACTTCTTGGGCAATTTCCCCTTGCTCCGAAGTGCCCTAGTAACATTTGGAGTTACAACTTTAGGCACCCTTTTCCTTGATGTCTAGGGCTTGGCCACTTTTGGAGAAGAGAGCATGGCCCCTTGCCTGGGAGAGGTAGCTAGCACATGCTCTAGTGGCTCTTTGCCCTTGTTATTTTCCTCATCATTCTTGCCACTATTTTGAGTTTTTTCATGGCGTTGCTCCCCATCACTGTGTTTTACCTCTTCATCATGCTGCTGTTATTCTTCATGAGGCTGCCTTTCCTCACTGTGTTGCACCTCTTCATCATGTTGCCCTTCCTTATTTTGTTGTTGTTCATCATCATGTGGTTGCCTTTCCTCACTGTGCTGCATCTGTTCATCATGTTGCCCTTCCTTATCTTGTTGTTGTTCATCATCATCCTGCTCATCATCATCTTCCTCTTCATCATGCCCTTCTTCCCCTTGCTTCTCTACCTCAACTGTGCTCTTCTTCCCCTTGCTTCTCTACCTCAACTGTGCTCTTCTTCCCCTTGCTACCCTATTTCATCATGATGCTGCTCATCATCATCTTCTTCCTCTTGCTTATGCTCTTCTTCCTCATCATGCTCTTCTTATTGTTCAATGGGAAATTTGAGTTTGTTGGGAATGAAATTGCTTGAAGAAGGTGAAGGATGGTGAGTGGAAGGTGAAGGAGATGTATGAAATGAAGGAACAGTGGCGAAATATGGATATGCAATGAAAGTATCCCAAGAGATTTCCTTCTTCTCAAGTTGATGAAAGATGATAACCTTGATGAGGGAATGGTTGAAGAGGCAAGCTGTCTACTGAGAAGGGGGTTTTTTCTGAACAGTGGAGGCCATTTTTTCAATACTTTTATGGAGGAAGAAAGGGAGATTTAACAATTTGGCTCTTGTGAAATGCATGAGCAATCAGACATGGTAAGCATAGACTTGGGAGAATCTTCCCTCGCAAGTGAAGTATTTCATGATTATCTTCATGAGGGGGGCATAACTAGTCAACAGATATGAGAAGGGAAAAATGGATGGACATGTATCTCTATGCTCAGGCTTCAGAAAAGGCTTGTATTGTTCTAAGTCTAGGTGGCTTTGTTTAAACCACTTCTCTCCGACATAAGAGATTTTGGCGGCCTTGGAAATGGACCTAAGAGAGAACTTAAAATCCAAGCCTTCCAGCTGAAAGTGTTTCCCTTGAAATATCAAAGCACAAAGATGTGTCAAAGGGGAATAGCTTTTCACCTCCTGCACTCTTTGACAAAACTCTAGACACCCAACCTTGTGGAAGTTAAACAGAAATGATGGATGAACATTTACCTCTTCAGTGGAAATAGGCTCAAACCTCCTATGAAGGCCACTTCTAATGTCTTGCCTGGGAGGCATTTTGTTTTGAATACTCTTTGTTGAAAAAACAATTTGTCTCAAATGGTCCTTGAAATGGATTCTCAAGCACGCCCCCTGTCCTCCTTATCAGTCACTATTTTTCCTCTTTTATACCAAACAACAAGTATTTTTCAAATGAAACAAACTCAATCTTATCACTATGTTCGGGCAAAGTCTTTTGAAAGGAGATGTTTGTGGTTTTTTGTTTGAACAAGGATCCTTTGTGTTTTGACAGAAACAAAACAACCTTCCCTCCAACAATACTCGTTTGCTGCTCACTGGTTTCTATACAAAGGTAAGACAAACAACCTCAGCTGATTTGAAAAGCTTTTCACACCCTCTGCTTTTTTGGAGCTAGGGAGGCTGTACAAGGTTTCACTGTTTCACCATATAGAGAGGATATCTTAAAATTACAAGCTTTCACATCATGATCACTTTTTTCACCTTATAAACACTGTTTCACCTTATATTTTACAGACAGGGGTTAATTTTGTTTTACCACTGTTAGGACACCTTACAACAACTTGAAACCTCTACCATTGTGTTTTCTGTCTTATCATTAGTATATAGTTTATCACTTTGCTTTAAGGTAGTTTTAGGCCTTTTGAAACTGATACAAACACACCACCCTCTAATCACTGTACTAACCCTTGTCATTCATAGAAACAAGACTCTTTAATCTTCGACCAAAACTCCACCCTTTTTAACACTGTTTGTCTCTGCTCTCTATATGAGAAACTGCTCTTGAAGCCACTGTTAAAACACTGTTCAAATTGATTTGAGACCCCCTAACCACAAGAAAGGTTTCTTCAACTTTGAAAAGGACTCTATCTCCTTAACACTGCCCATCTTGTTGTTTTTAAATGATAAAATGGTTTCAAAGGCACTATTTGATTCGAGATAAAATGGATCTTTGGGTAAATTGGAGTGATATAGACATTAAATTTGTGAAAAACAAAGGATTTCAAACATAAATATTTTTAATAGCTGACATAAAAATGTAGGGCTAACCATTAATCATGAGAGATATAACTATAAACTGATCAATGCATAGAAATAAAAATTCAAGCCATGCATAAAGATATATGACTCTCTAACTTTAGGAAATGGCTATTAGACTTTGGGGAAATACATTTAAGACAAACAAACAACTCAAATTAATATGCGGAAACACCTAAGCATAGTATTTCAAGCTATTGGGCACTTTGAAGCAAGAGTGCATAGTTTTAGGCAAAGGGCAAGATCAGTACAAGTCCTCCTCGGTTCAACAAATGACAATATAATCAATCAAAGAGAGGTTTCAGAGGTGGAGCTATGACTAGCCATGAGTAAGCAGGGCATACCATGAATCATACTTAGCATGCATAAAACCATAAATGAAACAAGCAAACAATATTCTTCAGTTATCAAAGAGCAATCAAGGATTCTTTGATATGACTAAGAAGGAATAAAACATAGAAGCTATAAAGAAACGGGAAATTTGAGGTGCCTCCAAAGGCATGTCTCAAATTTATTCTCTATTGTCTTATAGCAAGCAAGAACATGGAATTATGAATGAAAACTAAGAAACAAAATAGAGAGAGAGACACTATACCATTCTACCAGTCATCGAATCCAACAACAATCCTCTTTCATCATCTAAAAGCACTCAAGAAACTATCCAATGCATGAGACAAGTGTTTCTGCCAAGCTTGTATAACCATATATTGCTTATATTCATCAAGTTCAGCCTCATTTACAACGAAAGCCTTTGGAATATATAGGCCAAAGTGAGGAAAACCTCCTAGTTCAACTTGCAATTTTATTGGCCTATCCAAAATATCTGATTTTGTCCTTGAGGCTTTACAAAGCCCAAGGCACAAAATATCTAATAAAATATCTCAAAAATGCTAAAAAAAGGAAAATATATTGACTTTTCATAACTAATCATACGCAAAAATAGCTAAACGCACATGATGAAAAGTCACTTTACAAAGCTTCATTTTTTACAAAAGTACTTAAGAAATATATCAGCAGAAAGTCCTCTGACTTGCCGGTAACTTTTGGAGGACTTCCCAATGTCAAAATGAGGCCAGTGATGGCTTGTTGGAAAGCTCTGAATGTCTATTTTCTGAAAATTCTTAGTTTACTCCAAAATGGCCACTGGAAGTCCATCAAAAATTGACCTGTGTGTAGAAAACCAAAAAATAGACCTTGCTGATAAACGGGGCAGAGTGTAGAAAAAGTGAGTGTTTTTTGCCATTTTGGGAGAGCAAATCATCTTCAATTGATCTAAAAATTGTTGAGTATATTCCCTTGAAATTATGGCATACAATGATACCACTTTCATCCTTTGAGGATGCCCCAAACTGAAATGTTGATGCCCATGATTTTTAGCCAAAAACCCAAAAATGACAAAAAAACCAAAACTTGTTGAATTTCACCCAATTTTGGTGAGCATGACCCTCAAGGGTTTTTAGAAACATGTTATGAAGCTGAGGCAAAAATTTGGAGCTTTGAGGTGTCTTTCTTCAATTTTGATGTCGGGCGCCTCCTTTGAGCCTCCTTGAGTTTTTCCTATGTGGCCTTCAATTTCTGCTAGGCAAACTGATTGAGCTTCTTATAGTGCCCGGTCATCCTTTGTTGAAGGTCCAAATCTCTATTTGCCTTCTCCAACTTCTTTTCCAAGTGATCATTCAGTAGCTCGAGCCATGCTTCTCAATTGTTCTCTATCTCTTGGGCGAACAAAGTAGAGAGAGGAAAATATTGGAGAAGGGAAGCTTCTTCCTCCTTTTGTTTCTCAAGGGCTCTTTTGAGCCCCATGGTTCTTGGCCTCTTTCTCCTGGGCTGATTTTCATCTTCGCTCTCATCGAACTCACTCATGAGTTCTTCCAAACTAACTTATGCCTTGGAGGCATCCATTTTTTATTTGATGGCCCGTGTCTCATATACCACCATATGGACACTCATCTGTTTGTTTTGAATTTGGAAAAAGTGATTGAATTTTCTAGCCCTCTCTAGATCTGCCCTCAAAGCATCAATTTGGCTTTCTCTATTGATCAAGAGATTTTCTAGGATTCGAGCTTCATTGTCGCTATCATCACTTTGTATTTGAATTATGTCAAAGTCCCTCTCCTTTTCATGGCAGCTTTCTTCTTTCTCCTTTCCCTTGCTTTGGGTGGCTCTTTTGGTCTTCCTCCTCTTGGGAAATTCGACAATGGGCTTCTTGGGCAATTTTCCCTTACTCCGAAGCGCCCTAGTAACATTTGGAGTTACAGCTTTAGGCACCCTTTTCCTTGATGTCAAGGGCTTGGCCACTTTTGGAGAAGAGAGCATGGCCCCTTGCCTAGGAGAGGCAGCTATCACATGCTCTAATGGCTCTTTTCCCTTGTTACTTTCCTCATCATTCTTGCCACTGTTTTGAGTTTGTTCATGGCGCTACTCCTCATCACTATGTTTTACCTCTTCATCATGCTGTTGTTCTTCTTCATGAGGCTACCTTTCCTCATTGTGTTGCACCTCTTCATCATGCTGCCCTTCCTTATTTTGTTGTTGTTCATCATCATGTGGTTGCCTTTCCTCACTATGTTTCATCTGTTCATCATGCTGCCCTTCCTTATCTTGTTGTTGTTCATCATCATTCTGCTCATCATCATCTTCCTCTTCATCATGCCCTTCTTCCCCTTGTTGCCTTGTTTCACTGTGCTCTTCTTCCCCTTTCTACCCTATTTCATCATGATGCTGCTCATCATCATCTTCTTCCTCTTGATCATGCTCTTCTTTCTCATCATGCTCTTCTTCTTGTTCAATGGGAAATTTGAGTTTCTTGGGAATGAACTTGCTTGAAGAAGGTGAAGGATGGTGAGTGGAAGGTGAAGGAGATGTATGAAATGAAGGAATAGTGGAAAAATCTGGATGTGCAATGAAAGTATCCCAAGATATTTCCTTCTTTTCAAGCTGATGAAGGATGATAACCTTGATGAGGGAATCGTGGAAGAGGTAGGCTGTCTGCTGAGAATGAGGTTTTTTCTGAACAGTGTAGGCCATTTTTTCAATACTTTTATGGAGGAAGAAAGGGAGATTTAACAATTTTTCTCTTGTGAAATGCATGAGCAATTGGACATGGTAAGCATAGACTCAGGAGAATCTTCCCTCGCAAGTGAAGTATTTCATGATTATCTTCATGAGGGGGGCATAACTAGTCAACAGATATGAGAAGGGAAAAATGGATGGACATGTATCTCTATGCTCAGGCTTCAAAAAAGGCTTGTATTGTTCTAAGTCTAGGTGGCTTTGTTTAAACCACTTCTCTCCGACATAAGGGATTTTGGTGGCCTTGGAAATGGACCTAGGAGGGAACTTAAAATCCAAGCCTGCTAGCTGAAAGTGTTTCCCTTGAAATCTCAAAGCACAAAGATGTGTCATTAGGGGAATTTTGAGGTCTAAAATGGGCCTCCTAAGGAAATTATAAAATAATAGTGGAAAAAATCAAATAATATTTGATGACATCATCAAATTTTAGAGGGAAAAATGAAAAAACTACTTTTTCAACTCATATTTTCAACTTATCTCCAAATTTACATAATTCGACGGGGTACTAGGTGGATCAGAATTCAAATTCTAGCCAAAGGAGTACCCATGTTACATGCACTGATAGGTCCTACTACGCAGAAAATAAATACATAAAAAAACGTAGATTACAATCACGTTTTTATCTTCTCATTTTCATGTGAATGGAATTTCATCAAAGTATGCAACATGAGCTACTCTGATTGAAAATTATTCGCATCAAGTTTTCCCATAATTTGAGTAAAATCGTTGAAAATACGAGTTGAAAAAGTAGTTTTATTATTTTATTATTTTTTAATATTTTTACCTTTTTATTTAAAAAATGGTGAATCATCCCCCATGGTTGACATCATCATCTTGAATCCTATTGGTTGTTAAAAAGTTGATTTTTGTTGTACATTTTTCTTAGGAGGCCCATTTTAGACCTCAAAATTCCCCTAATGCAAAGGGGAATAGATTTTCACCTCCTGCACTCTTTGACAAAACTCTAGACACCCAACCTCGTGGAAGTTAAACAGAACTAATGGATGATCATTTACCTCTTCAGTGGAAACAGGCTCAAACCTCCTGTGAAGGCCACTTCTACTGTCTTGCCTGGGAGGCATTTTGTTTTGAATACTCTTTGTTGAAAAAATAATTTGTCTAAAATGGTCCTTGAAATGGCTTCTCAAGCACGCCCCCTATCCTCCTTATTAGTCACTATTTTTCCTCTTTTATACCAAACAACAAGTATTTGTCAAATGAAACAAACTCAATCTTATCACTATGTTTGGGCAAAGTATTTTGAAAAGAGATCTTTTTGGTTTGTTGTTTGAACAAGGATCCTTTGTGTTTTGACAGAAACAAAACAACCTTCCCTCTAACAATACTCTTTTGCTGCTAACTGGTTTCTATAAAAAGGTAAGACAAACAACCTCAGCTGATTTGAAAAGCTTTTCACACCCTCTGCTTTTTTGGAGCTAGGGAGGTTGTACAAAGTTTCACTGTTTCACCATACAGAGAGGATATCTTAAAATGACAAGCTTTCACATCATGATCACTATTTTCACCTTATAAACACTGTTTCACCTTAGATTTTGTAGACAGGGGTTAATTTTTTTTACCACTGTTAGGACACCTTACAACAACTTGAAACCTCTACCACTGTTTTTTCTGACTTGTCATTAGTATATGGTTTATCACTTTGCTTTAAGGTAGTTTTTGGCCTTTTGAAACTGATACAAGCACACCACCCTCTAATCACTGTACTAACCCTTGGCATTCATAGCAACAAGACTCTTTAATCTTCGACCAAAACTCCACCCTTTTTAACACTGTTTGTCTCTGCTCTCTATATGAGAAACTACTCTTGAAGCCATTGTTAAAACACTGTTAAAACTGATTTGAGACCCCCTAAGCACAAGAAAGGTTTCTTCAACTTTGACAAGGACTCTGTCTCCTTAACACCGCCTATCTCGTTGTTTTTAAATGATGAAATGGTTTCAAAGGCACTATTTCTTCCTCACGGAAAAAACACAGCAAACACCCTTTCAATATTTGAAATTTTCCAAGAGGAGAAGTAGAATACCTCAAAGAAACGCTTAAAGACCTTGTTTGATTTATTGGGCAGCTTTAGAGCTTGTTAGAAAGAAAAAGGAGTGAGCAACATGTTTTTTGGAAAGAATGCCACGCAGTGGAAAGGCAGTTGGGTCAGCCTCGGGCAGTGGATGACCGACGCTACAGGCGCGCCACACCATAGTATAAAGCATGTGTATTTTCTCTTCTAAATGCGCCACATGCTCTTCCAGGCGCGCCGTGCAGGATTTAAGCTTTAAAAAAATCTGAAATTTGCTTGAAGTCTCGTTTCCGTCCAATGAGAAGCTAGGGGAGAACATTATATGTGTTTGAATTTGCAAAATGATACTTTTCCAACGATCTCTTACTCCCTTTAAAGTCGAAAAAGCCGACCACCCTTCGAAATTGCTTTGTGAGGGTTTTGGAGGTCTTTTGAAAAGGCTTTTTGGTTTTAAACAAAACATATAGCACTGCTTTTGTCATTTTATTATCTTTAAAACATCACAAAAGACAATATTTGACCAGGACTCCTAAAAGTGTTGTGGAAGATATTTTTGAAGATCTTCATATATATGGCCCTTTTCAAAGTAAAGAAACCATCTTGAAAGCCAAAATCTCTCTCAGTGCTTTCTCATCAAGGCAATACTCTTTTCATTGTTTGCCTATTTTTGACTATGGGTGAAGAAACTCATTTTTACTCCCTAGATTTTACCTATATCTGTTTATCAATTAAAAAGGCCTTTGTTTGTGATAGTGGCATGTTTTATTTCTTTGAATGTTGTTCCTAAACTTAAAACACATGCCATACCCTTTTTTCACGCATACTGTCTCTGTGTTGTTTATTTGCAAAGTCCTCTTGAGAAGCAAGGCTTAGGCTACCTTCTTGTCAATTTTGATGAGTTTTTGAAAAAGATCTTCATGGACAGGAAGAGCAAAGCCTCTTTGAACATCAATATCACTGCTTGGCCATCTGCTTAACAACACTTCTTTATTCATAAGCTTTCAATCGTTTCCCACTGCACTTAAAATCTACCTTTCAATCAGTGAAAACCTATAATCAATCTTTGAGACACCACTACTGTGTTAGTGGTTTTCATCTATTGGAGAACAAGGTGTAAAACAAGTTTTTAAGGCTAATTGCAGCATTGTTAGACTTGTACCCTTTCATGAGGCCATACCTCTGTTCCTGGCCCTCTGCTTGTTAAATGAAGGAGGCCTTTATCACATTTCCAACCCTCTGCTCATGTTTGAAGGAGGTTTTACAATAAGTGACCCAAACCTCTGCTCATGTTTGGAGGAGGTTTTCATCAGTCATTCCACCCTCTGCTCATGTTTGGAGGAGGTTTTACATAGTGATGTCATTTTATCTTTTGTCTATGTTTGCAAGATCTTATTGAAATAACTCTTTATCCAGTACTTGCATCCCAGGATCAAAACCACATGAGAAGCAACTGTCTTCTCATGTTAAGTTTAATAATCTCTTCTGAAACATTGGTACACTTCTGCTCTTGAAAAATTCATTGAAACACTGTAAATCTACCTAATATCAGTTTGACCTGTGGCATATGCACTGCTGAGACATCAAGGTTTGTTAGTGGCACGACTTAAGGGTGTATCAAGCTTTATTTGCAGAGTAGGAAGGTTATCTATGACTGGTTGATATTAGACAAAGGTTCTTTTGGCTTTAGGATAGTTTTCCAAGGGAGGATCGCCTAAAGCACCACTACCTAACTTAGGGGAGACTTTCTGGACAGATTTGGAGTATTCTCTTTGGAGCTGATGGACAAGTTTGTATGACTGAGACTTGATAGGGCTTGACAATTAGGTTTTATCTCATCATGGGCTGATTTTAAAAGGTAAGAGGGAAAAAATTTTATGGGTGTTTTCTAGTGAAAATTTTGACATATTGAAGATCAGCTGCTAGAAAACTTGGCTTTAACAACTAGTCATCATCAACAGGTGAGAAATACTAATGACTAACACATTAGAAAGTGAAAAATTTTAAGAGATGATTGTAGCTTAGTTAGTTACATATCTCAAACACCTAAATTTTAGTTTGGGCATATGTATGGAACACATTATAAGATATTAAATAGTTCATTTTATAATATTTCGAATTGAAAGGCTTGGTTATAGGTTTTTTTAAATATTTCATGAGTACCATATATTTTGTATTTTCTTGGCAGTTATTTAGTTGTCCAATCATTTAAGTAACTAGCTAATGAATCATTTTATTAGTGCATAGATAATGGAGTTGTTTGCTTCAAATTTCACTATAGTATAATTTTCCAAGTTGGGTTGCACATTTAAGAGTTTAACGTAAAATGATTGTTTTCTTTTATCAAGAATTAGTTGCAAAATCCCTTATTGAGTTTTTAAGTTTGGAGGAATATTGGGGAGGACGAATCAGAAATAGATTGAAGTCCTCATTATTTCTTACCATTAAAAAATTGTAAAATGGAAAAAATAAATGCAAAACTACCCATTTCAAATATGAAATGCAAAGCATCATCTTTATCCATCTAATAAACAACCATAAGATCTAGGGTACAAGGTAATTCATTTGTGGCAATATATGGTATAAATAAAAATTTACATTGATAGAACTTATCCTAATCAATTTAGATAGAAGTGTAACATGCTTGGAGCAGAATGGTCAATTCTTTTCTTCCATTAGAATTCATTCTCATATAACAAGTGGATGTTTCTAAATGAAACCATGGGATCAGTTACATGTTCCTAAACAATAATACAATCTATGAATCCATGATCTTGAATTTCAATTTGAATGACACTTTATGCAAATTCTTGAATCAAGGGCAGAGAAATTTGGAGTTTATAACACTGATTTGGAAGTAGTATCATTTGAGTGATTGCAAAACTATATAGGGAAGTGAATTACATAGAAGATTCTACAGTGATGCCAATTTAAACATCAAGAAAGGAAACTATACCTACAGTGGGAGCTTTCCCTCTTTTTTCAATGACAAATCATGAAGGTTGGGAATGTATGTCAATTTACCACAAATCTAGATAATTCTACAAGAACATTGATGGTAACAACAACTCCCTCAAAATGATGTCAACATTGAGATGGAAAGGTTGTTCTATCTGACAAAAGGAGAGTTGCTTTCAGTTCCAGCATTTGGAATTTATCTAAGGATGATTACAAACAATTATGAGAAATAGTAGAAGATTCACAAGTTTAATATAAATTTTAAACTAATGGTTGTCAAGAAGTCTTGGTTATCAGAAGCATTGCATTGAACTTCTATTTTTCTCATCTAAATAATTAATATGAATATGCGTAAGCACCTTTTGGTTATGTTCATAAGGCATCTACTATTATGTCTATAAATAAATTACAATAAGTATATCTCAAGATATTTTAACCTAAATCATGGCTAGATACTCTTTTTGACAGCCCTAAAAATGCATTATTTTAGATAATAGAGCTTTTATAATGACCATGGATGACCAAAGGTGGGTAATGGGATTTTAAGTAATGTGAAGTGTAATATATCAAGGGGGTGCATCATAAATCTAACAAACATTGCATCATAGACAAAGCTATGGTTAGGCCAACCAAATTATTTTGGGTGGAAACTAAGCATGTTTTATGGTATTTCAGTGGAACTGCCCAGTTTGGACTATGGTATAAACGGAGTGAATCCGTGTGGCTTCAAATATGAAAATTGGGTGTGAAGTCCATCAAACCAAAAGAGTAAATCAGGTGGAATTTTTAGTGTTGGGTCCGCATTTATTTCTTGGTACAACATGAATCAAACATCTGTGGTGCTCAACTTGGTAAAAGAAAAATACATGGCTTCAAGTCAAGCATCATGTGAGGCAATATGGATGATAAATATACTTTTTGGATTGCTTGGTCAAATGATGGATCCAACTGTGATCTACTGTGATAATGAGGTTGCATCAAGCTCTCTGAGAATCCTATATTTCATGATCAATCCAAGCATATAGGTATCTGGTATCACCATTTATGGGATTTTGTACAGAAATGGATAATGTTGCTACACTACATTCCGATAGAGGAACAATATGGTGACATTTTGACAAAATATTTGTCAAGAGGGAAGTTCAAGTTCCACAGGTTCAAGATAGGGGTGGTTGATAATCTCTTTCTTTCTGAGAGGGGGTATTGAAAAATGTAGCAAGAAATTCTCAATTTGATTTCTCCCTGATTAAATTGAGAAAATTTGAATTTTCGCATCAGTAGACAAATTGGATGTAGTTAACTTGTGTGACATGGCTTGTGTCACCCGATTTACTCAGTAAATTTGAGTCGAAGGAGTTAGAGTTTAGTTAAGCATGTGTGATTGCTAATTTGTAGCAATCAAAGTCAATTATTTCATTACAGTACTAAGTCAATTATTCTTATTGAAGTTGCATTCAATATCTCAAAAAAAACATTTATAAGAATATATCCAAAGTATAATAATATATCTTATTATATTTCCAATGTAAGGAACATAATGAACTCTAGAAACCTCTATGAACTAAATATACCTGCTTTCCAGCCTCAAGCATCATCCCCTTAGGAACCATCTTCAGTGCATTGATTTAGAAAGCTTAGAAGGCATAGTTCAACCTCAACACAACATACATTGCTATGAATAAAGCTGAGATCTATCCCTTCTATCCCTTCATAATGTGAAAATAAGTATGAAATAATCTCCAAAGGTAGGTGCTTGACTAGAAACTAAGCATGACACAATCTACAAAGGTAGGTGCTTGACTAGAAACTAAGCATTACATAATCTTCAAAGATAGGTGCTTGACTAGACACTAAGCATAACATAATCTCCAAAGACAGGTGCTTATCGGGTTAACATAAAAACATGAACAAGTGTATAAGTGGATAACCATTAATCAAATATATCAACACCGAGAAAGTGGTCCAAAAAGACACCATCACCAAGGAAGTATTTAAAAAGTGTGCATAAGTGATATGCTTCTCATTTATTCAAGTGTGAAATCAAAATCAATGTTTTTTACTTTTCTTGTGGCATATTTTAGAACTTTAAATTTGAACTAATAGTGTTCCAAAATTTTATTTAAAAATACCAAATATTTTAGTCATTTAAAAAATACTAAATTAAAAAAATCCCAATGTCACAAAAATTCAATAACAAAACCTAATTAGAATAATAAAAGCATTCACTCATTAAACTACACCTCTATTAAAACGCATTTATATTTGTAATAGACATATACATTGGAAAATTTCATTAGTGTTCAGACTCAAAAAATTTAACAGAAAATCTTAATCATAATCGTAAAAACATCAATTAGCACCTATATTGAAATAGACATATACTTCATATTTCAGACTTCTGCGATTTTTTAAAGTGTCTTACGGATCCATCGCATCACTATATGTGATGGATCCATCGCATCACTCTATAAATCATTAATTGCAGAAGTCTGAAATCTAAAATTACATACCTATACGAAAGGGACACTCCTAAAAGAATAGGCACATTTGAGCAATAGAGATCTCTAATTTCAAGAAGGAATTCTGATCTCACTTTCCTCAAACATTGTAGGGATGCCTCCATCATTCCCAAGTTCGCCTCTATTAAGAATTCCCTCAGGAATCATAAGAACGACCACATCTTTATCAAAGCCAGCTCGGCCCTTCTATGTCATGAAATAAAATGAACCAGACATCAATTAAGCATTCTATCTAACAAATTACTCCAACTACACTTAATTTTAGCTAATTTTATTATTCCATACCTCTAGTCTAGGATCGATGCCCCTATGCTATTAAAGCCTTTAACTGGAATCATTAACCTATAAAACGCAATCCCAAAAATTCGTGAATCTCATGCTGAAGCGTCATCCCCATCCCAAATATATCACAACTCCCACAAGCTTCGATCTATCACACTCCCATCAAACCAATTCCCCTTTGAAACCATCCCAAATCGATTCCCTCAGATCCATTATTCTGTCTAGTTCTATGCATAATGACACCTCTCTCTTATCTCATGCTTCATCCATAGACTCCGCTTTGTCCCCTCTTTGTAAACTTGGAAATCAGATTTCTGACCTTGTCGCTTGTACTTACACAAACCCATCATATGTCCCTCCCAATGCTGTGAATCAAATTTGCAGATCCGATAGACATATTCAGCTTGAAACTACCTTCCATACCTACAATATCACTGCCCTAAGCCTTAATAATACTCCCACCACTCACATGTAGACCTCCGAACTCACGCAGCACACAGTCAGCTATCCTATGATCTTTTCTGGTAGTCCTACATCATCTGTCCCACAGAGTTCTTATCATCCAACTAGTCTGATGTAGACCACCGATGTCATGTAGGTTCTCAAACCAGCCCACTGCCATCCCAATCACAATCCCCGTGACATTATCTCCTAGCAAACACGTAATACCAAACCTACTAACATCATTCCTCAGCACTATACTATGCATCAGCTTCATGTTGATTCCCTCGAACTGCACCCCCACGAGGATCCTATCATCAACCGTGCCAATCCATGATAGCACCAGCTCAAGGTCCCTCTCCCTTACGTAGATTCGAGCTTGACCCATGAGCCTAAAACCGAACCACACCCTAATTCTCCCCATAACCACAATAAACTTGTTGACTAGGACGCGATTAATCTATCTAATGTTGAACTTGATTTTCACACTTTGAATCTATTAAACCAGCGTCTAAATTTTTCCATTGCTCCGAAGCGCATCACTTTTAACGATATCCTAAGTCATGTAGAATATGTCATAAAAGACCTTGCTGATAATGTAAAAGAGAGAGTTAGACTAGATTTGTTAGTCATTTTAAGAAAATCCAAACCACTTAAAAGTAATATTAGCAAGAATGAGTTCCTTGCATTAAAATCATTAAACTCCAACCCCAACATCATTTTTCTTAAAGCAGAAGAGGGAGGAGCAACCATAATCCTGAACACCAATTACTATAGTAAAAAAAATGTTGGATCACTTTCTCAATAGCGGCTGCTACAACAAATTGAATAAAAATCCTTTAAAAGGAATAACCAAATAAATTAGTAACTTAATTAAAAATAGAAATTTGCGTGACATCAAGAATTTAGTTGAAAGCAACCCTTATAATCCTCGAATCTATGGTGCTCCTAAAATCCACAAAAAAGGCATTCTGATTAACTCATAGTTAACACTATTGGGGGCCCTTCTTATCATCTTGCTAAACACATAGCCAAAAAACTTAAACCTCTTGTGGGAAACACAGATTTATTCATTAAATACTCCTCTCATTTTATTAATGAAATTAAAGATATTAAACTTGATCCCAATTAAATTTTAGTTAGTTTTAATGTCACCTCCCTGTAAACCAACATCCCAATCAATGAAGCCATGGATGTCATGAGAAAATTAACTGACCCTAACACCTGTAGAATTATTGAAACTTTCCTTAGATCCACATTTTTCAGTTTTAAAGATGAAATTTATGAACAAACATGTGGTGTTGCTATGGGATCTCCTCTATCCCCTATCATTTCCAACTTATTCATGGAATATTTTGAAAGCAGTGCTCTTAATTTAGCCCTCTCAAACCTAAATGGTGGAAAATATATGTTGATGATATTTTTGTCATTTGGCTGCATGGTTAAGATACTCTAGAAGATTTTAAAATACACCTCAATAGTTTATTTAATTCCATCAAGTTCACCATGGAAACTGAAATTAATGCATGCTTGCCCTTCCTTCACATTCTCCTTTCCCGAAACCCGGATGGTTCCCCCTCCCACCAAGGCTATAGAAAGAAGATACACATTGAGAAATACCTACATGCCATCTCTCACCATCATCCCACCCAAAAACATGGTGTCTTAAACACCTTAGCAACCAATGCTATAAGAATTTTTGAAAAAAATAATTTTGATTCCAAAAAAGCACATCTCATTCATGTTTTTTTCCAAAAATGGCTATAGCAAACATCAATATTTGCAGGCCTTCCCAAATTCCAACAAGCCCAATAACAACATGAACAAAAACCCCATGATTAGTGATAGCAAGGTGTGTAAGGTAAGCTTACCTTACATCCAAGGTATCACTGATAAGATTGCCACCATTCTTAGGATAACCAACATCTTTGTGACTTTCAAACCTATAAACACAATTCGTAGCAACCTCAAGTCCGTTAAAGATACCCTTGACCCCAAATTCCAAAAAGGAGTTTACCTAATTCCTTGTTCATGTGGAATACCATACATCGGGAAAATAGGACTCTCCAAAAAAACTAGAGTCCAAGAACACTCTACTAACATAAAACACAATAGATCCAAAACATCCACCCTAGCCGAGAATTCTATCAAAACCAAACATCACATTTGCATTGAATAATATTGTATCTTAGCCAAGGTTGATCATTACTTTCACCAGAAATTTAGGGAGGCCCTAGAAATTAATAAACATCCCATTAACTTTAACCGTGATGAAGGATGGAAGATTAGTGAGAACTAGATTCCCACATTGGTCTCTATGACAACCTGCTCCCAACCCTAAAAAAATTCTTTGTAATCTACTATCTCAATTTATTACATTTTTTATCCCCTAACCCTTAATACATCTCATCTTCTTAATTATCTTTAAAAAAAATTACATCTCTTAATTATCATTATTCATCTTGAAACCCTATCTCAAATTAAACATTACTCTCTCTGAACAATCAAAATTTTCCACCTATCTCTAATTATAATTATGTTACTATTTTTCTCTCCCTTAATAAATTAATGAATTAGGATTTTACATTATTTAAAATTAATAATCATAGTACTATAGTACAATTGATTTTCTCATCTCAACATTATTATCGATACATTATAATTCATAAATTTAACATAATTCATTTAAACATCATTATTTAATTAATTTTAAAAATCTAACATTAATATTTTTTTCATATTAACTTATCACAATTTTATAAAATCCCTTTCGATAACCTATCCTTAAAAAAATATATATAGAATCTTTTTTGAGTTTACTATAAATAAACACATAATCAATACATAAATGAATTTATTAATAAATATTCCCTTAATGAATTAATTAATTAGGACTCCCTTAATGAATTAATAAATTAAGATTTTATATATCTTTAAATTAATTATCATAGTCTTATAATACAATTATTTTTCACACCTCAACATTATTATCCACACATTAAAATGTATAAATATAACATAATTCATTTACATATTATTATTTAATTAGTCCTTAAGTCTAGCATCAATATATTTCTTTCATATTAACTTATAAATACCTAACCAATACATCAAATAAAATAAATACTTAATTAATTTAAATTCTAAAATAAATACCCAATTTAGTTTAAAATTTAAATATAGCATAATTTACTAAGAATAAATAACTCAATAATTTTGAAACATGTCGGTTCTTTTTTTTTTCTCACCTACCCCTATTTATTCCTCATTCCATTTTTTGAGATCTCTCTTCCTCACATCTCTACCTTAGTAATGAACCTCGGCAACAGGTTCAAAATGTCGTAAAAGCGAATATACTAATATGACTAATCTAGAAGACACTCTACAAATCATTAATCACAGAAGTATGAAATCTGAAATTACATACCTATACGAAAGGGAAATGCTAAAATAATACACACATTTGAGCGATACAGATCTCTAATTGCAATAAGGAATTCTAATCTCACTTTCCTCAAACATTGTAGGGATGCCTCCATCATTCCCAAGTTTTCCACTACGAAGCATTCCCTCAGGAATCATAAGAATGATCACATATTTATCAAAGCTAGCTCGACCCTTTTGCGTCATGAAATAAAATGAACCAGACATCAATTAAGAATTCTATCTAACAAATTACTCCAACTACACTTAATTTTAGCTAATTTTATTAATCTATCCCTCTGCTTCAGGATCGATGTCGCCTCTGCTCTTAAAGCCCTTACACTAGAATCATTAGCCTGTAAAATGAAATCCTAGAAATTCGTGAATCTCATGCTGAAGCGTCATCCCCATCTTGATGATATCACAGCTCCCACCAGCTCTGATCTCTCACACTCCCATCAAACCAATTCCCCTTTGAAACCATCCCATATCTATTCCCTCAGATCCATTATCATGTCCAATTCTATGCATAATGACACCTCTCTCTTATCTCACGCTTCATCCATAGACTCCGCTTTGTCCCCTCTTTGCAAACCTGGAAATCAGTTTTCTGACCTTGCTGCTTATACTTACGCAGACCCTTCATATCTCCCTCCCAATCTAATGAATCAAATTAGTAGATCTGATTGCCATATTCAACTTGAAACTTCCCTCCATACCTACGATATCACTACCCTGAGCCTTAATAATACTCCCACTGCTCACATGCAGACCTCTGAACTCACGCAACACATATTCATATATCTCGTGAGCTTTTTCGGTAGTCCTGCTTCATCTATCCCATGAGGTCCTTATCATCCCACTGGTCTGACGCAGACCACCTATGTCATGAAGGCTCTCAGACCATCCCACTACCATTCCAATCACAACCCCCCTGACATTATCTCCTAGCAAACGTGTAATATCAAACCTACTGACATCGTTCCTCAACATTGTACTCCACATCAACTTCATGTTGATTCCCTTGAACCGCATCCCCACGAGGATCCAATCATCAAACATGTCAATCAATGTCAGCACCAGCTCAAGATCCCTCTCCCTTATGTAGATTCGAGCTCGACCCATGAGCCTAAAACCGAACCACACCCTAATTCTCCCCATAACCACAATAAACTTCTTAACAAGAACATGATTAATCTATCTAATGTTGAACTTGATTTTCACACTTTGAATCGATTAAACAAGGGCCTGAATTTTTCCATTGCTCCGAAGCGCATCCCTTTTGAAGATATCCTAAGTCATGTAGAATATGGAATAAAATCCCTTCCTGATAATGTAAAATAGATAATTAGACAATATTTCTCAGTCATTCTAAAAACATCCAAACGACGTAAAAGTAATATTAGCAAGAATGAGTTCCTTGCATTAAAATCGTTAAAATACAACCCCAACATCGTTGTTCTTAAAACAAACAAGGGAGGAGCAACTGTAATCCTGAACACTAATGACTATAATAAAAAAATATGGGATCACCTTCTCAATAGTGGCTGCTACATAAAATTGAATCAAAATCCCTTAAAATGTAATATTCCAAAATGGAAAAGATAGGAATATAGAACATTCATAACATTTCAATCTAGGCAATAACCAAAATGTAAGCAAAAAATTGTAAAATGTTGGAAATGTAGGAATATAACATCAAGACATTAAAACATCAGCAGAAAAAACTGAGCCATATTGTTATACATCAACAGCAAATGAAAGTACATAGTTCTCCAAAAGGAATGCACTCAAGCCACACGATAGTTGAAATACACTAAAGAAACTAAGCACTCAAAATGTTGTACTATTACTGCTAGTGCTGATGGAAACTACTGCTACTGAGGAGAAGAAACATGTGCGGAAGGATATTAGAGTGCTTATAATGACCTGGTATTTGAACCACGAATTCTACTCAAACAACCCAGAAAAACCCAGAAATGGTTTGGCCAGATTTTAAGTTTGGATTTTCGGCCTTTTTTGGGTTGCCCAACAACTCACTAAAATAACGCAATCATGGATTGGAACTACGCTATAGGGAATTATATAACATTTTCTTGATGCCAAAATATGTCATGAAGCACAGATACCTTCTTTACTAATCTCCCAATGGAAAGAATCGTTTCTCCATTGAAGACAAGCTCAAAAATGGCCCAATGAAACCCTCCACTACTACACCCTGCAACTCAGTGCATATCTAAACAAAATCTGTGCTGTAGAAGAAAGTTGTAGCTTGGACGAATTCCAGAATGTGGAAATGTACTGCAAAGTTCTTCCTAGAAGCTTCTCAAGGAAAAAGGTGGGATTCCCGACCAAGAACACCCTGTGTTAAACAACACTTTAATCTTAGCTAAACAACTAAAGAAAGTTATATGTCTAAAAAAACCATATAATCAAGATAATAATCTATGCATATCCCCTATGGCTTCCCTCCTCTTCCTTATATAAGTGGTAATATTCCTCACCCTTGGCCCCACTCATTTAAGTCACTACTTCCATGCAAAGAGTCTCCAACCAAAACTGCGTTGTCCCTCAATGAATGTCACTCCTCCATGATAGTGTTGTTGATTTGGTAAATGTTGTCACATTCTACATGCTCCAACCCCTTTTCACACATAAGGGTGCTTTATCAAGCCACTAAGGTGATCTCCATTCACATTAGCAGTGATTTTATTCCTACTAAGGAGATTTATGGGTCTCCATACCCTCTTATTCATCAAACTGAGAAGCAAAAACAAAATTTAATATTGCAATTAATTTAGGAATATTACAATCCTCCCCTCGGAAATGTTGCTTGTACCCAAGAAATTTCAAGGACATATATGAAAAATGGAGGGAACCTTCATTCCCATGTGGAGCTCCAATATCCAATCTATCATCCATACAAAATGAATCACCCTCCAGAGTGGTAATCCGTAGCAAAATTCCTCCCAAATACTCATGAGAGGCACCTTACAAGTGCTCAGGTTACCCAAATGGCTCATCCCATGAGGAAACAAGAGACCCAATGTGGCAATCATGGATGGTCCAATGCTCTCCCTAAAATATGAAACATAAGTAATGTGGAGAATATCATCTCTAATAAGAACATCCAATCCATGTGTCATCTCTCTAATCATGCCCACAACAATGATAAGGGAATCATCAACATATGGGATCATAATTAGAGTTATAGTGGATGCCATATATAAAATTGGAGAAGGATAATGATCCCTCAAGAGAAACCAATGCATTTTTACTCCAAACTGCCTCATAATAGGATATGATGAGTGGTTTCCCAACCACTTGCTTATTTCCCCAATCCTTTCACATGCTTGGAGAAGGTGTATGATGTGAGGTGCACATTGGGCACTCTCTGAAAAAACATCGTCTCCCCAACATATCCTAGGGAGTGGCCATCACCATCACTGCTCATGTCCTCAAATCGATCATGAGGTCTATAAGAAAGAATGCCCCATCTTGGAGCATGTCATGTACATGGATAGAAAAGAAATACAAGCACATAGTAAGTGAATCATGATGCACATAAACACAAACCTTACCATGTACCTTGAACAAGTTAGTGAAGTGGATCATAGATGAACCTCTCCTCATCCCCAATGAGGGAAGAAGTGGTTGGGTTAACTCTATCAAAGAGTTATGGTCCTCCTCCCAACAATCCATGCTTCTCCTCATGTGATGGTGCATCTCCTCTTTGATGCCTTCCCAAGTGTATCCCTCCAAGATAGTACAGTGTGTCCTCATGAAATAAATGTGACTGGAGAGAGGATCCTCATGTGTTGCATGCCAATCCTTCTTCTTATGCTTGGAGGTCCAAGTCAAGAAGATCATATCCTGGTAGTAGATGTCTCAACCCACCACTTCTGAATCATAGTGTAATGTATGGGAGAAAATCAACCCATACTCTCACAAGGGTAACCAGAGCAACAATAGCTCTTGCTGCCTCCACACACCTCCATCATATAGACCATGGAACGAAAACATGATTATTGACATAAAAAATGTCACATCACCCCAATAAAACCAAACTCCTTGTTGCCATATAATGAAAATTCCATGCCAAGTCCCAACCAACAACATACCCTCTAAAATAAGATATGTCACATGCTGACCAAACTCTTTCGAGAGTAGCCAGCGCAGCCATGCCTCCTGCTACCCTGTGTCATAGATATGCAAGTGGCTCACCAACCCCTTTCTCACCATCTACACCCATTCATCCAAATGTGGGTATCTCCTACCATGCTCAAAATTGGTATCCCTCCAATAGAGAACACCATCCTCACAAATCAGATTTCTATATTTCCATTCCATGAGATGTTGAAATGCAATCTCTTGGAGATCTCCAAATGAAGACCACTCATCAATGACCTAGTTGACCCCATAAGCATGCAAATAAGATGTAGGCAAAAAATTCTCATTAAGCTGTGAAGTGCTAAACAAGAAGGATCCATCATAGTAATGGGAGATAAGATGTCTCTCATCAACCATCTGCATATCCTCTTCTAAACATATAGAATGGTCATTGGAATGCTCCAATAATGTTTGGGCCCCTAACTCATCACTGCTACTCCATGACAGTGTTGTTGATCTCCATGATGGTGCATATACTATCTCATGATCATGCACAATGCTAAACATACAGTTCTGCATTAGATTAACTAGGATAACGCTCATCCTATCCTCCAAAACTCTACACTCCAACCCCAAGAGTTGTGTAAATCTCAACAATGACACACTAGGATGAATATATATCTCCTCCTTGATCCTATCAAGGGGACCCTACTCAGTGATAGTCTGCTACTCCAAATCAGCAGTTTGTCTTGACCCTAGGTCATGCAACAGTATGCCCCCACAACCTCCCATATGATGTAATGAAATAATATAAAGTGGAAACATTTTCATACCTTGGTTTTGCTTGGGAACATCTTGTACTGCTACACAGGTTCCTTCCATATGTGTGATGACTTCTCCAACTACTGGTGATGATGATGGTAGCTCCTCTACTTCTGCACCAATGCTGGTATAAGTCTCCTCCTCTTCATGCATCTCCTGAATAGTGCATGGGACTCTAAATGTCAAGAGAGCAAGACCAATTTGAAAAGGTGCAAGTGTTCCCTCTCCTGATGCAAGTACTCCTGCAGCAAGTGGTGGTGGAAGTTGTTCTTCTTTCGGTATTCTTATGTCAAACTTTTTAATCAACCTTTGAGTAAAATCTACATATGTAGTCACTCTTGCATGACTCAACTCAATTGGCTGAACCACCAAATGTTTGCTTCACCCTCAAGGTGCAACACTGCAATCTCAATTGCTTCTCTTTCTACTACAGGATGTAGCAGGAAGAATGCATCTAACTTCCTGCTCCAAGACCTTATTGTTCTTATGGATGACCCATCAAATGTAGACAACAGAAATCTATTGTGTTTTCTTCAGCAAGGTCTCCTCTCTTCTTTGAGCTGAATGAACTGTGGGAGAGTTAGATTCTCCTTGAAATCTCTCAGTTGAGGCTCATACTCTGAAAGATAATCAATTCGAATCTCATGATCTAAGTTTCCTCCATCTCCATGCCTTTCATCTTCTTCCTCAAAAGAAAAGGGCATAGTATATTTATTTGGAGCTCTATACAATACCAGTTATTTCTTCTGTTGATAGGAAATGCATGTTACTTCCTCATCTTGAAACCTTCTAGAGGTCTCATTGCATCTCTCCTCTCTCATTTGCTTGACCTCCTTGGAGAGGTTCTTCATAGATATGAAAAGTGATGAGACAAAGTTCATTCCTTCCATATTTGTAGATCTCTTTTCTCCTTCTTATAGCATATTGGCTGAAACTTACAGGATGAGCCAAGATTATGCTCTGATACCACTGTAATATTCCAAAATGGAAAATACAGGAATATAGAACATTCATAACATTTCAATCTAGGCAATAACCAGAATGTAAGCACAAAACTGTAAAATGTTAGAAATGCCAGAATATAACATCAAGACATTAAAACATTAGCAGAAAAAATTGAGCCATATCATTATACATCAACAACAAATGAAAGTAAACATTGCTCCCAAAGGAATGCACTCAAGCCACAAGATGACTGAAATACAGTAAAGAAGCCAAGCACTGGAAATATTGTGCTGCAACTCCTGCTGCTGCTGGAAACCACTGTTACTAAGGAGAAGAACCATGTGCATAAGGTTGTTAGAGTGCTCAGAATTACCTGATATTCTAACCATGGATTCTACATAAAAAACCCAGAAAAACCTAGAAATGGTGTGGCCAGATGTTAAGTTTGGATTTTCGGCCCTTTTTGGGTTGCCCACTGCAACATCTCACTAAAATAACATAGTCATGGACTGGAACTATGCTGTAGGGGATGATATCACCTTGGCCTGATGCCAAAATATGTCATGAAGCACAGAGACCTTCCTTACTGATCTCCCAATGGAAGGAATCCTTCCTCCATTGAAGACAAGCTCGGAAATGGCCCAATGAAACCCTCCACTGTTGCACCCTGCAACTCAGCACATATCTAAACAAAATCTATGTTTTAGAAGAAAGTTGTAGCTTGGACTAATTCCGAAATATGGAAATGTAGTGAAAAGATCTTCCTAGAGGCTTCTCAAGGAAAAAGGTGGGATTCCCGACCAGGAACACCCTGTGCTAAAAAACACTTTAATCTTAGCTAAACAGCTGAAGAAAGCTATATGTCTAAAAAAACCATATAATCAAGATAATAATCTATGAATATCCTCTATGGCTTCCATCCTCTTCCTTATATAAGTGGTGATCTTCCTCACCCTTGGACCCACTCATTTAAGTCACTACTTCCATGCAAAGAGTCTCCAACCAAAACTGCGTTGTCCCTCAATGAATGCCACTCCTCCATGACACACTGTTGATTTGGTCAAAGTTGACCCAGTTTACATGCTCCAACCCCTTTTCACACATAATGGTGCTTTATCAAGCCACTAAGGTGATCTCCATTCACATTAGCAGTGATTTTATTCCTACCAAGGAGATTTATGAGTCTCCATACCCTCTTATTCATCAAACTGAGAAGCAAAAACAAAAATTAATATTCCAATTAATTTATGAATATTACATAAAAATAATAACCAAAGAAATTAGTAACTTAATTAAAAATAGCAATTTATGTGACATTAATAATTTAGTTGAAAGCAACCCTTATACTCCTTGAATCTATGGTGCTCCTAAAATCCACAAAGAAGGCATTCCAATTAGACCCATAGTTAACACTATTGGGGGGCCTTCTTATCATCTTGCTAAACACTTAGCCAAAAAACTTAAACCTCTTGTGGGCAACATAGATTCCTTCATTAAAGACTCCTCTCATTTTATTAATGAAATTAAAGATATTAAACTTGATCCCAATGGCATTTTAGGTCGTTTTGATGTCACCTCCATGTACACCGACATCCTAACCAATGAAGCCATGGATGTCATGAGAAAATTAACTGACCATGACACTTGTAGACTTATTGAAACTTGCCTTAGATCCACATTTTTCATATTTAAAGATGAAATTTATGAACAAACATGTGGTGTTTCTATGGGATATCCTCTATCCCCCATCATTTCCAACTTATTCATGAAATATTTTGAAACCAGTGCTCTTAATTCAACCCCTCTCAAAATTAAATGGTGGAAAAGATACGTTGATGATACTTTTGTCATTTGTTCACATGGTAAAGATACTCTAGAATATTTTAAATGACACCTCAATAGCTTATCTAATTCCATCAAGTTCACCATGGAAACTGAAATTAATGCATGCTTTCCCTTCCTTGACATTCTCCTTTCCTGAAACCCGGATGGATCCCTCTCCCACCAAGTATATATAAAAAAGATACCCACTGAGAAATACCTCCATGCCAGCTCTCACCATCATCCCGCCCAAAAACATGGCATCTTAAACACATTATCAACTAAGGCTATCAGAATTTCTGACAAAGATCATTTTGATTCCGAAAAAACACATCTCATTGATGTTTTTTCTAGAAATGGCTATAGCAAACATCAATCTCTGCAGGCCTTCTGAAATGCTAACAAGCCCAAGAACAACATGAACAAAAACCCCATGATTAATGATAGCAAGGTGGGTAAGGTAAACTTACCTTACATCCAAGGTATCACTGATAATATTGCCACCATTCTTAGGAGAAACAACATATTTGCGACTTTCAAACCTATAAACACAATTCGTAGCAACCTCAAGTCCGTTAAATATCCCCTTGACCCCAAATTCCAAAAAGGAGTTTACCTCATTCCTTGTTCATGTGGAATACCATACATCGAGGAAACATGGTGCTCCATAAAAACTAGAATCCAAGAACACTCTGCTGACATAAAACACAATAGGTCCAAAACCTCTACCCTAGCTGAGAATTCTAACAAAACCAAACATCACATTTTCATTGAAGAATCTCATATCTTAGCCAAGGTTAATCATTACTTTCACTGGAAATTCAAGGAGGCCCTAGAAATTAATTAACATCCCATTAACCGTAACCGTGACGAAGGATGGAATATTAGTGAGAATTGGATTCTCACACTGGCCTCTATGACAACTCGCTCCTAACCCTAAAAAAATGCTTTTTAATCTAACTACCTCAATTTATTACATTTTTTATCCCCTAACCCTTAATACATCTCATCTTCTTAATTATCTTAAAATAATTTAACCATCTCTTAATTATCATTATTCATCTTGAAACCCTATCTCAAATTAAACATAACACTCTCTTAACTATCATAATTTTCCACTTATCTCTAATTATAATTATGTTACTATTTTTCTCTCCCTTAATAAATTAATGACTTAGGATTTTACATTTTTTAAATTAATAATCATAGTACTATAGTACAATTAACTTTCTCTTCTCAACATTATTATCTATACATTATAATTCATAAATATAACATAATTCATTTAACCATCATTAATTAATTAATTTTTTGAAATCTAACATTAATATATTTTTTCATATTAACTTATCACAATTTTATAAAATCCCTTTCAACATCCTATACTTTCAAAAAAATATAGAACCTTTTTTGAGTTTACTATAAATAAACACATAATCAATACATAAATTAATTTATTAATTAAAATTCCCTTAATGAATTAATTAATTAGGACTCCCTTAATGAATTAATAAATTAAGATTTTATATATCTTAAAATTAATTATCATAGTATTATAATACAATTATTTTTCACACCTCAACATTATTATCTACAGATTAAAATTTATAAATATAACATAACTCATTTACATATTATTATTTAATTAGTCCTTAAGTCTAGTATCAATATATTTTTCTCATATTAACTTATAAATACCTAACCAATACATAAAATAAAATAAATATTTAACTAATTTAAATTCTAAAACCAATACTTAATTCAATTTAAAATTTAAATATAGCAGAATTTACTAAGAATAAATAACTCAATAATTTTGAAACATGTCGGTTCTTTTTTTTTCCTCACCTACCCCTATTTATTCCTCATTCCATTTTTTGAGATCTCTCTTCCTCACATCTCTACCTTGATAATGAACCTCGGTAGCAGGTTCGAAATGTCGTAAAAGTGAATATACTAATGTGATGGATCTAAAAGACACTCTACAAATATATAATTGTGATAGTTACAATAATTTTCAAACTTGTGCACACTTGTGGATCTTTTAGCCAGTGACATGCATCTATCTGTTTGGGAGGTCATTTAATTATATTCTCTAAATACTATTTGGTTGGTTAACTATATTCTTGGCATTCCTTGCAATACACTGAAAGCTTCTGAAAGCTTGCCCAGAGAAAGGAAGCCATCGGCATCGCATACATTCTAATCTGGTTGCCCAGAGAAAGGAAATCATCCACATCGCAGAAAAATTTCACCAAGTTGTTAATCCTGCATGTCGACACATCACATCGCATACAGCTTTCACCAAGTCATTAATCCTGCATATCGACACAAAAGCGATCAGCAAGATTAAAGGGTTTTCCATGGACAACTATGGAGTGCAGGTTATTTCATGGAGAGCGAGAAACATCATTTGGTGACAAATTTCAGCCTAGGCATTAAAGGGTTTGCCAATGCTGTTTCTTCCAATGTGTTGTTTGGAGTTAGGGTTTATATAACTGGGTTAGCATTTGGGAGCAAGCATAGGTTCAACTACCGTTTTGGGGTCCAAAAAGACTAAGAGTTTGGAGACATTGAAAAGTAAGAAATCTGAACCTTCTAGCTACTAATTTCATTTTAAATATGTTTCTTTCTCATGCTTCACAAGTTAGAGAGCCATTCCATATTTTTTTGGAAGCCCTAAATTGCTAAAAAGTTCTGTTGTTTCACTCTCAATTTTAATATAGTTAGGTTTCATAAAATATTTTAAGAGTGTCTACGCAATTGGATTGGATTTGAATTAGGTTATGTTATTATCACTATCATTACAACTACAGGAATCTCAGATCTTCATACCCTAGTCGATTAGATATATCTAACTGCCAAGGAAAATAGCAAAATCAGTTCCTGTCATTACAGCTATAGTGATCCCATACCTTCACACCCTAGTCGATTAGATATATCTAGCTAACAAAAAAAATTGGAAAATAAGTTCTTGGCCTCCAAAAATGGAGAAATTTGAATCCCATGGATTGATAGAAGCCCTTAACTCTATCTGAACTCTGTCTTGAATGCAATTTTTTTGGTTCTTAGCTATTTTTTCATGCTCTACATACTCATGTCATATATTTTTGAAAATTTCACTATTTTCAAATTCTGGTTGTACATTTTTCATAGAAACTGCCCTCTAATCTCTGTATCTTAACCTTCAAAAAGGCATAAATATTGCATTGAAGCACAATTTCAATGTCGTGTTTTTTGAAAGTCCAGAATTTGTCAAACACTTTATAAGAAATCAATTTCAGTAGGTAGTGAAGAAGTAATGCAATAGGAACAATGTAATGAATTGAACGCAGCAATAAACTTCATCAAACCTCCTGTCCTTAGATGGGCTCATTGCACCTACCATGTGGCCACAAATATCTAGAGAAATGACAAGCGTCTTTTGAATTATTAATAATGTCCATACCTTACCCATACCTAATCTCTGGGAATATCAGTCCATCCAACCTAGTGTGTCAGGATGAGGACTTTACATATTTTTCAAAGTGGAAAGGCTTTCTCTGTATTATGGGTTTTGTGAAGCCCTTGGATTCCATGATAAATTGCTAAAAATTTCTGTTGTTTCGCTCTCAATTTTAATATAGTTAGTTTTCATAAAAGCTTTTGAGGGTGTCTACGTAATTGGATTGGATTTGAATTAGGTTATGTTATTATCACTATTATTACAGCATTTGGAATCTCAAACCTTCACACCCTAGTCGATTAGATATATCTAGCTGCCAAGGAAAATAGGAACATCATTTCCTACCATTACAGTAGTAGGAATCCCAGACCTTCACACCCTAGTCGATTAGATATATCTAGCTAACAAAGAAAATCGGAAAATCAGTTCCTGGACTTCAAAAATGGAGAAATTTGAATCCCATGGACTGATAGAAGACCATAAAGTAAGTGTTTTTGGCTTTGGCGAGCAGGTATTAGTTCTCTCACACGGCTTTGGGGGAGACCAGTCAATGTGGAAAGATATTGTGCCATACCTAGTGTTGGATTTCAAATTCATCGTATTCGACATGGTCTTTTCTAGAAGTGTTGATCCCATGCATTTCGACTTCGATTGTTACAGAGATTCACTCTCTTCTTATGCAAAATATCTTGTGGCCATTTTAGAAATTGATTGCTTATGCAGAAGAAATAAAGTAGGTAGTGAAAAAGTAATGCAATAGGAACATTGATTATCTTGGAAGCTCATACTAACTGAGCAACACCTCCTAAAATTCAGCAATGGCATGGCGAAGAGCTTAACTAGTGCCTTTGTTCACCAGAGTGAATGTAGGGTGACCCACTTGGTTACTCCAGCTTTCATCCATCACCCATTCCTGCATGAATGAATATACAGTACACATTATATATATATTAACATAATCTATATATTAAGGTGGGCCAGATCAAGAATATATATATATATATATTAACAGAATCTATATATTAACAGAAGCACAATTTCAGTGTTGTGTTTTTTAAAAGTCCAAAATTTTTCAAACACATTCTAAGCAATCAATTTTAGTTTTTTTGTGTCATTTTACTTCAAGCCCACCAGCTCAAGTATCACCTCATGTTTCTAATCCTAATGATTGTACTGTCATTGAAGATTTTCTCTCAAAATTTAAGTCTCTTTGACTCTCACTTCTAGAATGTGGCATTGATAAAGATGATGATCAAATAATTTTTGTTGTTCCTTAAACTTTGGAATTTCGTATGCTCTTTTTGTATCCACTTTTAACTCTACTATGGAACCTTTTTTATTTTTAATGGTGTTTCTTATAGAATTCCCTGTTTTGACACATTTTTTGATTCTCTAGTATGAGAGCAAGATAATCTCTCGCATATTGGAGTTATCAGTGTTTCAGGTAACTCTAAAAAAACCTTGTGTGTAGGTAAGGAGACATCATATGAAGGTAAGGAGACATGATTTCCCCTTGTATAATCTGGAACTCTCTAATTCATATTCTCTCTTACGTCCTTCATGACAAGGTATTCATAACTACTATATTGACAAAAGGACAAATGTATAAATGGTGCTTATTCTCTTAATTCACTATCAAAGAGAGGTCACCTTCATTCAGATTTTTTAAAATAATATAATCATCCTTCTCTAGCTCTAAACATTTTTGTTTATAAATCCTCCTTTGTCCAATCTACGTCATTAGAATTTTGTTGTTGAGGATATTACTAATTATTTCTCATTGGCTTATATTATTTCTTTCTTGGAAGATGGACCATGTTTGTAGAGAAGTATAAGAAAATATTTTATTTCATAATTCAAAAAAAATTGTCCATTTATAATTATCCTAGAATCATTTTATTTATAAAAAAAAAAACTTTATTAAAATCTAGCTCAACACAAATATTAATATATATCACAAAACCCACCTTAGTTGAGCTGCCAATTTATTTAAATATAATTACCTAGAATATCCTTCCATATGGTGAATTTCAAAACTGCAGTTATAATCTGAGAAAATCGAGTCATACAATCATTCTGATTGATTTAAAAGTATTAAAATCATATTCTAAAAAATATAATTTTCTCTTAATTTCTTATAACTCTACTAAAAATATGTTTTCAAATGCAATATGTAAAAACCAATTAAAAGATCTGGTCCAGGGTTGAGGACTATCATGTCGTTTTTTACTGGTAACGACTGGTCCATGGTTGAGCCTTTCATGTCATCTTTGCAATGATCTGAATGCATATGTACTTATAGGTTTCTAATTCATGGGTAAAATTTTGTTTCATAGGCTCAAATATAGGGGCAGAAATAGGACGACTACCTTATACATTAGAAAATCTGCTAGCCATATCATCAATTTGCGCAACATAATCAAAAGTGGACTAGTTTTCCAGTAAATTAGTCTAAATTCCATTTACAGTGAAAGACAACCATGGGATTCAACATGGATGAATGTAGGTAGTGAAGCAGTAATGTAATAAGAACAGTGATTATCTTGGAAGCTCATACTGAGTGAGAAGCAACTCCTGAAATTCAACAATGGCCTGGCGAAGATCTTAACTAGTGCCTTTGTTCACCAAAGCAAATGCGGGGTGACCCACTTGGTCCCTCACTTGGTTACTCTAGCTTTCATCCTTCACCCATTGCTGCATGAATGCATATACAGTACAAATTCTTAGATATTAACAGAATCTATATATTAAGGTGGGCCAGATCTAGAATATATATATATATTAATAGAAGCAAAATTTCAGTGTCGTGTTTTTTGAAAGTCCAGAATTTGTCAAACACATTCTAAGCAATCAATTTCAATTTTTTGTGTTAGTTTACTTCAAGCCCAGCATCTTAGATATCAACTCATGTTTCTAATCCTAATGACTGTACTATCATTGAATATTTTCTCTCAAAATTTAAGTCTCTCTGATTCTCACTTCTAGATTGTGGCATTGATAAAGATGATGATCAGCTAATTTTTTTTGCTCCTTAAATTTTGGAGTTTCCTATTCTCTTTTTGATGATGTTTCATATAGAATGCCCTGTTTTGAAAATTTTTTTTATTCTCTAGTACAAGAGCAAGATAATCTCTCGCATCTTGGATTTGTCAGTGTTGCAGGTGATTCTAACTAATGAAATTAGATCTTCAAAAATGTCACAATGCAATGGTGTATTCAACTTAAACCTTTGATGTTACATATGATTTTCTACACACCTCTCTCATTTATCTTTACACACAAGATTTTGCCATTGATATTTACATCATATATCAGTAGCTACAAGGTTTACTATGCTAGAGACTCAACATTGTCAACGATACTTCTATGAAATATTCTTGACAAATTACAACCCACATCTAGGAGATATATCACTGCTACAAAATTCAAGGCACTGTGATAAGGCCACATTACAGGAGTAACTTGTCTTTGAATTAGTTTTATCTCAAACTATTTCAAATCTTGTTCATGAGTCTGCCATATTATATTCTGCAGAAAATAGGTCTTCATTTCCATAAGAAACCTTTGATAAACAATCCAATTTTTATGCCTTAATCACAAAGTTGTATAATATCATGTAGATATCAACATCTATTTTGTTATAATCCAAGATTCGAGCTTCAAGTTTGATTAACTCTAAGTCACTGACATCTGAATTATTTTTATACCAAAAGGTTACAATAATATATATATGTCACAGTCCATAGTTGTAGTCACTATCATAAGACTTTCAGAGTATCGCTATCCAGGTGTCGTATGCTTCACTATTATAATATATTATACCTTATCCATCATGTCATGGCCAATATAGGTCATTGTTTCATGTCTGATATATATCTATATATATATATATATATATATATATATATATATATATATATATATATAAGGTGCAAAGATCAATATATTGTACTGAAATAACAATCCCAGAATTATACTGCCGAGACTATACAGAGAGGAGACTTATATCAATGTTTGTAACCCAATCAACATCATTACATCTGCTTGCTGTCTGACAGTTTTCAGTTTTGGTAGAGAAAATGTGATATAGGCAAACACCTTATTATGGGAAGAATTGAGGCTCCAAGTTGTTGTTTGAAGGAGAATTTACCTTGGCAGCTTTAACAGTGATTTTCTTCATGTCGAGGAGACTTCCGAGCAGAAACATAGGATTTGGTCCCGATATTCCTTGATGGTACATTATCATCTTCATTTCATTCTGAGGTCAACTGAGGCAACAAGAATAATATTGTGAGGAGTATGGCCATTAACCCTTGTATGGATATGGCATGCAAATGATATCATTTATTAGTTGTTTCCATGAATGCCTTACAAAGACAACAAGTAATTATTCCATCTATTTTCTAGATTTCATTGGGATTTCGAAGAAGGCAATACTTATAAATATTAATGTTTCCCTCAAAGCATCCTCCCCTTTGTGCATTGTAAATGACTGGGGTAAGTTTTTTATAGTTTTTTATTTTTATTTGCATGTCTTTCAGTTCTGTTGGTAGTATATTCTTCCTCCAACTAGTTTGGGTTTTGTTTGGGGAAGTACTGGGCTATTCATTGGTTGGTGGGCTCTAGTCTTCTCTCATTCTAGTGGTCTAGTGATTTTATATGTTTATCACAATCCAAAGGGAATAATCTTATAGAAACCATCTCATCCATCCAGATAACCACTATCAATATCAATGTGCACGAAGATTAATATGAATGCCAACATGATAAAACAAATCAATGTGCCACTTCTATGACCAACAAGTTAGATCATGAGCCATCTAGACTTGATCAAGCAACAGAGTATTGTCTTCTACATCAATTTATTCCCCCCCACACAGATTAAATACATAACCTTTCATCAACTTTATTCCATCAATGTATATAACCCAATCAACATCATTATAGTTGCTTGTTGTCTGATAATTTTTAGTTTTGGTGGAGAAAATTTGATATAGGCTTGTTGTCCTTCATTCAAAATTGTTTGAGGACAATGCTTTGATACTTCTAATTATGCATATCTCTATTCATTAGAATGTCATAGTAATAATGAAACTCACCTAGATCCTTCATCTCAAAACAAAGTAACATTTTATTTTTGGTTGTTGGGAAACTTCATGTGGCTGTATATGAATATTAGGCCATCAAATCACAATGTACTACAATAATTTGATTTGTATCAGCTTAATGAGGTGACTTAGAAATTCCTTAGCTCTCATCATGAGTCCCATTTCCCACTGAAGAACACTTATTATCTGTTTTGTGCCTGCATTTTGTGAATTTACAACCAGAAACAAAACAATAAAAGTTTTTTTCGGATACATGTTGCCATATATTTCAATAGTTATTTATGTAATGATCCTAACTAACGTCCACAAATTTTTCTTTGAAGATTTATGTCACATCATATTATTGGTATATATACAAATGGAAGAGCAGGTGTTTATGTTTCTTTTGGTATTTGTAGTATTTATGTTGTTGATTTAGTTAAAGACTAGTTTTATTTTTAGAAATAACTCTAAAAAGATACTTCAAAAGTTTTTTTGTGACCAGTTAGAGGCTTGTTGGAACACCTTGAGAGACTTGCCTCAAAGTGTTGGACATATTTTCAATTCTCACTCAACACTAAAAAAATAAATATTCATAGATTCACTCCCTAGGTTTATTCATTGGTCATGTTATCTCAAAAAAGAATTAATAATCAAGTTAAAATTTGTAGTCTTATCGAGCATAGTACATGGTGTATTAAAAAAAATAGCACATCATCATCTGAATATTCAGATGAATGAGCAACAAGACCTGTTCCAAGGACAAATGAATACTTCAATGAAATGATATATTGCAGTTGCAAAATGTGCCAAAATAGGAAACTAAAGAAGTGAAGGCTAGTTGGTATCCATAGATTGAACCATGGAGTTTATATAGAAGAGGTATACTATAATTAACAAAATTTTTTTCTTATAATAAATAAATATGAACATTTTTTAATACATTATTATTGATCATTTGAATTGATTTTTTTTTTTGATGAAAAGTGGCTTTTGGTTCCAAATATTCCTGAAGAACCAATGGATGATATTCATAATAACCACTCTCAAGATGATGGACAAAACACATTTATGTATGAAACCACTTCACAAATAAATGAGGCTAGTGTCAATAAATTTATTCAGGACTACTACACATCTTTTGAAGAAGTTATTGATTCACCCCTCACTCAATTAGCTAGGATGCCTCTTTTTAAAATTGTTGAATCTTCTATATTGGCGACACTTATGTTTTTGTTGAACTTGAAGGTTACACATGGATTGACAAACACATACTTTGCTGACATATTAAGGTTGATTTTGATATTCCTATAAATTAATGCTCTAGATGTCTTAAATTTTTTTAATATTGTGTATACTTATAAAAATAATTTGTTGCACTATGTAGACTTTTGGAAAACAAAATACTTCCAAAGGACAATAAGTTTCCTCATTATCATAGAGAATTATCTTCAATAATGAAATACATTGGAATGGAGTACAATACATATGATGCATGTCCAAATGGCCATATATTGTACTATGGAGAGAATGCAATTTTACAACAATTCCAAATGTGCCACACAAATAGATATCATCGAGATCAAGTATCCAATAAGATTCCTTATAAAGTACTATGACACATTCCACTAAAGCCAAGGTTTGAGAGAATGTTCAAGTGCAAGGATTTGTCAAAATATATGGATTATCATGCACAAGGGAGAATCCAAGGTGGTGGCATGTGTATGGTTGCGGATAGTAAATACTAGAAAGATATTGAGGAAAAATGGCCACATTTAGGAAATGAGCCAAGGAATGCAATAATTTCTCTAGCAATGGATGGTGTCAAACCTTTTGGAGATCTTAGAACAACATATTATGTTTGTCCATTGTTAATTATAAAAAACAATACTCCCCCTTGGATGGCAATGAAAAAGGAATATGCAATGTTAAATATTATCATACCAGGTACTAGAACATATGAGTGCAATGCTCTCTTGAATTTTATATAAAAATATTTCAATTCAGTTAATCTTAATAAAAAAAATTTTGTTTACTTAGAGAAATTTCAGGTAAAGGATATGGATGTTTACATGGAGCCTCTCATTAACAAGCTTCATGAATTATGGGATGGTGTAAATATGTATGATGTATCAAGACTTGTCAATGACAGAAAATTCCTATTTCATGCGATTCTTATCTGGACAATTCATGACGCCCCGGGGCTCTCTATTTGTTGTGGTAATATTTGTTATTGTAATATATTATAAATTACATTTATAATTATTGTGTTCATTTTAGTATTTACTAAATTTGGCTTCCAATATTATTTTATGGCTACAAACAAAGGGGAAACATGGTTGTCCATCATGTGGGCCAAAATTGTTGCATAGGCAGTCAAAGGATCTCAATAAAACTATATATGATGAGTATAAACAATTCTTACCACAAAATCATTGCTATCGACTGCGTGATAAACATAAGTTCAATGGAAAGGAAGTGGAAATGAGGAAGCCAATAAAGATGAACCATGCTAGGTGGAAAGCAATGTATGACAAAAAATAAGGGACAGGTTTTCCCCTAGGAATGAAAAGACTGTATTTTCTACAAATTAGAATATTATGAGAACTTGCCAATATCCCACCTATTGGATACTATGCACATCGAGAAAAATGTGGCAGAGTGCTTATGGAAATATCTAAATGGAAATAACCTTGAAGCACAAATAAAGTTAAGAAAGGACCTTCGAGTTACCAATATCATGCCAAACATGTGGTTGCTTGAAGACAACTCATATGTTCATGCTCCTGGAATTTTACATCAAATGAGAAATAAAACATCATTTCTACTATGAAAAACATAAGATTTCCTTTTGGCTTTGGTGTGACATTAAAAAACTTATTCACAAGAGATGGATCAGAGTTCTCAAACCTAAAAACACATGATTGGCACAATTGGATAAAGGTAACATTGTCACATGTTAGATTTGTTGGAACTTAATGAGAAAATTGTATATCCTAGTGACAATATCAGTTCATGCATATATGAATTTCATGCATATTTTAACATGGTTATTTGTTAATGGTCATGATAATACAGTGATAATATCAGCTCATGCATATTTGAAGTTAATGCATATTTTAACATGGTTATTTGTTAATGGTCATGCATTATGTGTTTCCTGCAACAATACCAAGTACTTTTGACCATGATGTCACTTTGACTGTTTACAAATTATGCAAATATCTGAGGTATTTTCAATCCATAATGCATACTCTTAGATGAATCTTATCATTTGAAGTGCATCATTGGTAATTCCTTTATGTGATTTTTTACTTTTATTTTAGGATAAATTAAAAATATTTATTGTAATACTGGTAATACTTGCAGGTGAGTCTCATCTAAAGAGATACATCAGGATGACTTGAAGTATTGGAAGAGGAATGTTTCACTTTTGATGTGTTATATTCAAATGTGCTTCTCTCCAAGCTTTTTTAATTCTCAAGAGCACTACCTTGTACACCTAGTAGAAGAGATTGACTAATGTGGTCCTATTCATATTCGAACAATGTGGCTCATGGAGAGATATATGAAGGTCTTAAAACAATTTGTGAGGCAAAAGGCTCAACCAGAAGGGTCCATAGTTGAGGGGTACATGGTTTTCCAGGCAATGGTTCATTTGATTACTTACCTCAATTTCATCTTGAAGCTCCTCGATTATGGAATTATAACCAATCTCAATCATTTGAAGGAGAAACATTAGAGGGTGAAGGGAATTAAAAGAGGATAAAAGGTATACAAAATGTTGGTAGTATTTAGTTTTAACTTAAATTTTATAATACATGGCTATAAATAATTATTAATTCATTGAACAAATATATTTTTCATTGTAGATACTAAGGAGTGGGAGGCATTACATTTGTATGTTGCATACAATTCTAACTTTATGATGGAATGGATGGAGAAGTATGCTGAAAAGAATACATTAGAAGATGAAAATGCATGGACCAATATATATAATAGACATGGTGAAAACACTAATCGAGGATTTCTAGCAAGCCATAAAAGAAAGTGGCCAGATAGATGCTCATGGAATTGTGTAAAGACCAGTATTGAAAACGAGGTAACAAAAGGGAAGGATAGAGTGACACAAAAACAATTTAATTTCATTAAAGGATCTATAAATGGGGAGGTGATATATATTAATATGTTGCATATATTTAATAAATTATCTATTAACTTTTATATCCTTGAATCTAATTATTTAATATTTTATGAATTTAGGTAAAATATTACAAAGGAATGTGGAATTTTGGTCATCATTTTCGCATCAGAAAAGTTGATGAAAAGGGACAAACTTATGACTGTGGAGTTTCAACATCATTTGAGGTGGAATTTCATTCACATGCAAATGATAGAAAACCAATCACAAGCACACTTCGCTACTATGGAGTGTTGGATGATATTATAGAGCTTGATTTTATGTCTTTCAAGAAAGTTATTTTTTGTGTTGAATGGTACAAGCTTATCAAAGTGGGAGAATAAAAAACTATCTTGCTCCATAATAAATGATTCTATATGATCAATACATCTAGGTTTGAAGCCACTTCTGAACCTTATGTGTTTCCAAGTCAATGTCACCAAAATTTTCTCATTCCAAATTTAGAACAACCTGGTTGGTAATTTGTGATTGATTATGATCTAAGAGGATGAAGAGTAACATTTGTTCCAGACGTAGAGGACCATGATTTACTTGAAGATGAAGTTCCCCCAGGAGACATAGATGGCCAAGATGGAGATGATGAAAATTTGATTGTCAATGATGCATATGACCAAGACAAAGATTACGATGCATTTATTGAAGTGTCTGAAGGACATGACCAACCACATGGACATCAAGTGCATGAAGATGATGAATTTATTGATTTTAATTTACCTATAGTTGAAGGTGATGAAGACTATGAAAATGATGGTATTAATTTATTTATGGATTTAGGGTCCATTAATGATGGGGTATTTATGCCATCAAATGAGGAAATTTCAAGTGAGGATGACATTTTTTTATCACTATGTTTATTTTAAGATATTTTTAAGGATTCACTATAGTTAAGTATTGAGTTTCTAATTGTAATGAACATTAAGTAAATTGAATGTTTAAGGTTTTAATTGAAAAACACATATATATTTGGTGGAGGCACCTGATCTACTACACTTCAATTTCTTAATTGAATTTTTGAAAACCTTTACTTTATTCCATCATCACCTAGGCAAGAGAAACATAATACTATAAACCTAAAAAACTTTGCATATTGAGTATTGTGTATGTTTTTTTATGTATTGAAACATATTGAAATTTGTTTCAGTTATTTCTCATGTGCTAGTGAATTTGAATTTTGTTATTAATGTCATTAGCATATGTTTTCAAATCAATATTTTCTTATTTTTATGTTATTATGTGTTTTTCTAAGAATGTTACTTCTGAATTGGGGGATTCAATTATCTTAATCGCTTTTATGGAAATGTTAACAAATTCACGAGGGCAAGGCATTGCTATGATGGTGCATGAGGTAAGATTGAATATCATATTTTATAGGGTCAAATATCTTATGTTGTTTATTATATTATGCTAATTTATATTTTTGGAATGCAGGAAATTTCTAAAGTCATTACGACCCCTATCACACCTTTCAATACATCTAAGCTTATGCTAGTGGTAAAGCTTGATCAATAATTTTGTGAATTTAATTAACTTATTTTTCTTTATATATTTATTAATATTTGTCTTTTTGCTAAGCGTGCATTTTGTTTGCATGCAGGATTCATTTATGCTGCTCAATACGTCAAATGTTGGCATGCAGGTATCATTTATGCCCCCTAATACATCCAATGGTATGAAAAATGTAAGGTTCAACAATCTATTTGCATGAGTTTGATTATGTTATTTGTTGAGAAATCTAGGGCATAACAATGGAGGTGACTTTTACTTGATTATGTTATTTGTTTGTATACTTTTACTTCATCTATGAGCTCTTGCTTCAATTTGTATGCTTATCATGATGCCTTCTTACTAAGATGCATGCAACCATCTATATATCATTATATATGAAACCAACATATGTCATTATGAAGACCAAAGATAGCTTACATATTTCAACATTATTCATCTATTATTCCATCTTATTATTTATATTTTTGCCTTGCAGGATGTTTCTAGGGCAACTCCAAAAGGTATACAATATGTTGGTATAGAGGGTCATGTTATTCCTTCAACACCTAGACCAGAAGCCCATAACATGCCCTCTACATCAAATAATGATGTTCCTAGTATCCCTGTTGAATTGCACCTGCATTCTCTTGTTAGGAGTACATTAGAATTAATAAATAATCCATCAAATGTGGGTTTAGTTAGAATTTTCTCACCAAGACTAGAACAAGCTTCTTTGAGGAGTCTTATAGATTCACAATCAAGAATGTTAAGGCTCCTACCAGATACTCCTGAAAATGTTCAAATCAGACAAGAATTGATTGAAAAAAATTAGTTATGGGAAATTCCATTGTTGGAGAGTGCAGAGCCTACTTCAAATGAGCAGGTAAAATTATTTTAATTTTGTATAATCTCATTTGTTACGTTTAGGATAATTAATTTAGAAATTAAAGTAGTTTCATATTTTGGTTATATTTTTAACAGTTCCACAATTTCTTGTAAATGCAGGTAATAAGTGAGAAAGTGCCTAATGTACCTATAATTGCATCTACCTCAACCCCCAAGACTACAACAATATTATCGGTAACTACAAAAAGAATTCAAGAAGTTACAATCTTTCTCACTTCTGAAGGAAATGTCTTGAAGGATGAAATGGGATTAAAAATTTATCACTTTGTTTTTCGTCGTGCAAAACAATTATTTGGAAATACCATCCAAATGGAATAAAGGAAGCAAACCAATGATAAAAAAGAAGAACTATTTAAATATGTTGTAATAGAATTTGTGAATCATGGTTTTGATAAAGAAATTATTCTAGATATTGCATGTAAATACATTCACTCAAAAAGAGATAATTTAAGGTCAAAGTTGACAAAAAAATTGATGTATCCATGTCGAGCTTGGATCATAGGCCAAGTGAAGTGGGATGAACTTATGAAAGATGCCAAGTTTAAGAGGAAGGTATGCAATAATCCAAACTATAGGCCATCTACAGGAAGAGGAGGTAAAAGACGTATTATAGATACAACGAAAGCAACCCAAGCTAGGTTGTGAAGTATTGGATCTCATAAATTAGGCTTTGGTGGATATAATAGTATTTTTGGTGGCATGGTAAGTGAATATTTTCATCTATTATTTTCTATTTTAGGGAAAATAACCATGTCACGTTGAGTTAGTTGTAACTTATTAGTCATTATAGCTTATAAATATGATTATCTTTGTTAATGTAGGTTGACCAATTTCAAAAGCAAGCTTTAGAGGCAGAATTAAAATATGCTTTATTACACAGTTCCCAAGGTCCACGACAACACATGATATATCAGGGGGGAATTTAATTATTGGCTATGAATCTGGGTTAGTTGTTTATAATATCTTATGAATTATACAATAATTTAATTGGAGGTATAATGTTATTTTAACAAGTTAAATTGTGTTGTGTATAGGAATCCCAACAATAAAAATCATCAGGTGAAACATCTGGGAGTGAGCATGAGGAAGAGATACAAGCACATGATGAATCATTTGTTGCACACAATCATTCAATTGTCATTCCTGAACCTTGGCAAGAAACCATTATTGAATTTCAGCAAATGGGAGACAAAAATAATGAGGAGGGTGTTTAATGTGATGAGAAATCCACACCCATAATTAGAGTAGCACCTCGTAGAAAGAGGACAAAAGGGAATGATATGTGTTAAATGTTAATAACTTGAATTTGCATCACTCTAACTTCTAAGGAGTTCACTATGTTGTGAGGGTCCAAACATAAACTAATTTTGTGTGCAACAAAACAAATTTTGAAGATACTTTGTTTTTTGAATTTTGTGGAACAAAACTAATTTTGAAGGTACTTTGTTTTCCTGCAGCACTATTTTTATGTGAGTGTCACAAAAAAACAATGCCTAGAGTATAGATGATGAATTGAATATATTGTGACTTTGGGGTAACAATAGTTTCCTTCAATGACACTCCTACAACAATCTTCTAGACTCTATGGATTTGTACACTTATGATAGCTCATAATTGAATATTTTTTTGTCAAGAATTACATTTCCATTATGATAGTTCCCATATAGAGATGTTTTTTGGTTTTAACTCTTTCCTCCTTTAAGGACATCTCTTTTAGACTAATATTATGCTCTATCAAACTCACAGGCTTCTCATTTGCAGGATTTTGGGGGGCCAAGTTTGTAGGATTCGTTAAAATCTTCAGACTTATAGGCTCTAAGTCACCCTTAAGAATCTCATGAACAGGACAATGAATTTCTAAAAAATAGTTAATTTCATTTCTAGCTGTTATCACTCAGAAATTTTCCCAAGGCTAAAGAAATAAATCACTGAAGTAGCCACCAAACTACTTTTGATATCAGGATCTAGCCTTCCTAATTCTAGGAGAGGGCTCTCTATTTATGATTTAACTTTGTTGTTTTAAGTTGATTTTAGGCTAGTTATGTAAGAATGATTGGTTTTGATTTTGGTTTGGTTTGGTGGTGGAATTATTGATTCGGATGGATAGGTGCAAGTTTGTTTTCCATTGGGCTATGGAGCCAATGTATCAAGCAACAGAGAAAAATCAAGTTCTAAAGGAATTCTTCACAGGGAAAGGTAGCTGAGTAAATTTAGATCCTTTAGGCTGGATGGTGAAGTGGTTTCAATCAAGATCAAGGAGCAGTTAAGGATTCCTCAAACTGAATAATGAGGGAAATGACAGAGCTCAATCGGGATGGGAGAGAAATTAAGGATTCTCAGATCCAGATATTAGAAGAAAACATAAAAATGAATAATAGTTCAGAATAGAGTGTACTTAAACAATTTTTGCAATAATATTCCTGTTATAACATTTAGATTGGAAAACATACAAGTTTATGGAATACTTAAGGAAAAAACATGAACAATTCGAGATACTTCACTGAAGTGGCTCAACACATGAATCTTGTAATGCAATGCCTTTATTACTCAGTCCTGTTGTTCACTTGAAAATAGTACAATAAACCCTTGGGTTCTTAGATCAATTACAACTATATAAATGTTCAGAAATCCACACTCAATACTTCGAATTTTGAAGTATTTATAAAAAATGTCTTAAAACTGATTTAGGATTTCTTCTTAGAAATAAAATATCTGGATGCTAAAAGGTAGTGGCACCTTTTAACTCATTGAAAGTTGTCCCTATTTTATTTGATTTTTGTCATCTATTTGTTTCTCTTATGTTGGTTTATCTCTCTGACTATTGCTTTCACGCTCGATGCGTTTGGTTTTTGAGTGTATTTTACATTGCTTTATCATCTGATTTGTCTTTTAACTCTGTCTTTGCTCTTTGTACTGCATGCTCTGTTTTTACTTTAACCTGACCACTCTTTTACTTTTACTTTTTATAGCATAACATATGTAATAGTGAGTAAAATAAGTTCTGGAGAGTTACATTGAATAATTTTGCTGAGGTAAATGTTTTCACCTTTGTTTTACCATTTACTGTGTAAATTTTATCTCTCTCTGCTATATTGTTGGTTTAACTTTCTTTTCCTTCTGTACGTGAAACTTCTACTTAAATCCTAAGAACGTGGATTAAACATTTTTGAACTAGTATCAATTGTTTATCATGTTTTTTGGTATGCTGATATACCTGCAAAAAAAAACCAATTATAAATAAAACCCAGGTTTGTAGGGGAGAAAAAATGGCTTAAGGAAATAGGGAAAACCGTGGAAGGATTCTGAACTTGTAGTGGGGTTTTAATTCGGGTTATAAATGGATGTTCACTTTCACAATTCAAACAGAGGTAAGTGTATTATGGTAAAGTAGGGTTTTGAAATTTGCAGTGGGGATTTATCGCTTTGGTGGTTTTATCATAGAGTGGACAGGGGGTGTGGTGGTTTTGTATGAGGGGATGTGATAATATGAGGTGATGCCGCATGGCAAGGGGGTAATGGTGTGAAACCACCCATTTTGCACCCCCCCCCGCCCCTTGGTTTTAAATTTTTGAGCACTTGGGGATGTGAAATGGAATGGTAGTCGTTTGATCATATCAGCACCAATCGGTTGGTTGATGGGTGTTGGAAAGTTTCAACGTGGTTTGATATATATGATGAAGGTTTAATATTTAAGATTTATAATGTTATGCGAATGGGTTAATATATAATATGGGTTTGGACTATATGTTAATGGGAGTTAATATAGTATGGGACCCAAGATAAAATAGTGGGAGAAAGTAATATATTAAAGTGGGTTGGGATATTTAAACGGGTTAGGGATATATAATAAATGATAGGTTAAATTAACATGATGGAGAGTCATGAAAAATAGATATGGGGAACTATATTAAATGGGAGGTTAATATGATATATATTACAGGGGAATATATATATAATAGGGTTATAAAATGATAAAAAAGGTTTGTAAAATATAATGGCGGAGGTGTTATATATTTAATACTTTAAACTGTTGGAAAATGGGTTTTGATGTTTTATTGGAAATATTGCAGAATTGGTGAAGGGGAAGAGAATTTAGTGATGGAAATGGGTTTTTAACTAGGTAAAGGGGTTTTAGGAAGGGGGAGTGGTTAAAACATGGGGAAAGGGGTATTAGTAAAAGGGAAAGGGTTAAAATGAGGGGAAAGGGATATTTTACAAGGGGAAAGTGTTTAGAAGAATGTTACTAATATGAGATGAACCAACAGTGCTTTCCATGAATTGTAAAAAGTGCTTCTGCCTACCCTTTCTCTATCCTAGAATTTTATTTATTTTCTTGGGCGCATTTGAGCTTGCTGACCCTTTTATTTCTCTTTTAATAAGGAAACTAATCTACTTCTAACCTTATAACTTGCAATGGATCAAATTAAACTGATGAGCTCATTTATTCTCTACCTAATTACTAATTTTCCAAGATTAATTGGTTTGGCCAGTTCTTATTCACTAACTATCAACATGAAATTTAAAGCATGAATGAATCAAGATTAAACTATTTGATCATCATGAATTGTGGCATTTTGAACAAGATGCACACAATATTATTTGCAAAAGTAACCAAACTAAAGTAGTGGCATTTGAATGTGCAACACTTCAGGATCTATTTTTATCTCTTTTTGTGGGGTTCATATTTTAATTCTTTTTAATCTTCTTTGTTTTCGTCCTTTTATTTTTCTTTTACGACATACTCTCTTTTCATTATTTTAATATGGGAAAACATTTGCAGAAAGCAAAGGTATGTAAAATATTACAATATTAAAAATAGCCAATTCAAAATTATGATTCCATATAATTATAGGACCCTAACAGCGGCTTCACTTGGGGATGGCATCTTCTTGTGAGATGTCAAGAACATCGTCAACTAGTGGCCTGATCCATTAGGCCTATCTCAAGCCTGCACATGCTTTGTCATATACTCTCTATTACTAAAAATATCAAACTGAAATCACATCATTTTCTACAAACTGAAATCTGACAAATGCTAAACTAAAATCTGATCTGAAATAAACTTGTTCTTGAAAACAAAATCTAATCAAATTGAAATTCTACCTAATTAATCTAATCAAATGTATAACTTTTGATTAGGTAAAATGAAATAGCTAATGCAACCATTCAATCAATGTATACATTGATTTATTTTGCTGCATTTTCTTGTTTGTGATAAAAAATGAAGCTCTACCACCAAATAGAAACTTGTCAACAAATATGGCTTTGATAAGGAAATGTTTAACTTCTTTTGTTGACTCTAGAACCTGTTCAAAAGGATCTTCCAAGGTATATACACTAATGTTCAACTGATCCAAGCAACCGTACATTTTTTCTAGATGGCCTCCATGCCACAAAACTAAACTATTATTTTTACCTTTATTTCCTTACAAAATTAACCTATGATTGTCCTGAGATAATTGCAGATTTTCAATTAAATTTTGTGATGATATTTCTACCGATGGAAATGTTTGTCTGATGAGACTTTTATCATCTTGATCCTGAAGCTCATAGTTAGTTAATAGAGAAAGATTTTGATTGCATTCATTATCCAACGCATCAGCTATTGGATCATGAAAAACTTGGAAGGATTGCTGCAACCTATTACATATGGGTTTCCATGGGACTTCATAGATTTCTACAGGTTTCTCATCATTTGCTTTAGAGATATTATAAAAAATTTCATTTAAAAAATGAAATGCATTAAAACATAATGGTATAGAACTTTCCTATGTCAATTGATCAGGTATTTCAATGGAATTTGATAACTGTAATTGTGAAACTGAAGAATCCTGATCAAGAGTTTCATTGTCTTCTTTGTTGTTAATAACAATACCTAAAGACTATTGATTTTTTATTGCATTAAAGTTGTCTTCGATGAACTGAAATGAAGAAAAAAAAAGAGGCAAATGTCCTTCACTTATTTCCAAAATTTATTCACTTTTTTCTTCACTCCCATAACTGATATGTATTAGCTGATCACTGTATTCGAGTTGCTGAAGCTGAATTTCCTCATCCCACAAATTAACTACTCATCGCTATGTAAAGTTATCTTGAATTTGGAGAACATAATTATCATCATACTGGTCATACTTAGGCAAATAATTAAAAGAAGGAATGCCATCAAACATACACATTATACCAGTAGATTGATCTTCCACATGTTGATATGTAAATCCATTTTCTGATCTACGGTAGTTGGGATTAGCAGGAAAGTGTTAATGACCAGAAATCTCTTCTTTTCCTGTAATAAGTGGGTCATGGTGACCTTGAACGAAAAATTCATCTTTCATGGTGATTTTTTGTATCATTTCCTCTACTTTATTGACCAAAATGTCAACTTTTACCTCTGAAGATGTTAGGTGCTCTACAATGTTGTTCTTCTCTTTTCCCGCTTTCAACTTTTCTCTTCTAATTGGCATATTAAATTCTACATCTACTGCAATTTTTTGCATATGTTCAAGTGTTGCAAGGTTTCTTTCTCTTAGCTGAAATTATATTTTTGGATCAAAGCCCTTTAGATAATCCAAGAGAGCTTAATAAGAAGGAGGCCTTATATTTGTTGGCATTGAATAATAAACTTGATTAAATTTGACAGAAAATTGTTGTATTGTCTCATTTGGCTATCTTTTCAATTGATTATATTCCTCTATGTTCAAAAAAATATTGATTTTTATTATCCATATATCAAGGAAAAAATTGACAAATTGTTGGAAATTTGAGATGCTTGCAATAGGCAGATTTTTGAACCAACTCTTTACTTTGCTTTCCAAAGAAAGAGAAAACACTCCGATTCTAATATCATCTTCATCAATCTCAAATAGATCCAGCTAATTCTCAAAACCTTGAATAGGTGTTTTGGCAGTGATGTTACCATTTTGATCAAGAAGTAGTTAAGGATTCCTCAAACCGGATAACGCAGGAAATGACAGAGTTCAATCGGGATGGGAGAGAAATTAAGGATTCTCAAATCTGGATATCAGAAGAAAACATCAAAATGAATAATAGTTTAGAACAGAGTGTACTTAAACAATTTCTGCAATAATATTCTAGTTATAACATTTAGATTGGAAAACATATAAGTTTATGGAATACTTAAGGAAAAAACATGAAAATTTGAAGATACTTCACTGAAGTGGCTCAACACATGAATCCTGTAATGAAATGCCCTTATTACTTAGTCTTGTTGTTGACTTGAAAATGGTACAATAAACCCTTAGGTTCTTAGATCAATTACAACTATATAAATGTTCAGAAATCCACACTCAATACTTCGAATTATGAAGTATTTATACAAAAATTAATACAAAATATCCTAAAATTGATTTAGGATTTATTCCTGGAAATAAAATATCTGGATGCTAAAAGGTAGTGACACCTTTCAACTAACTGAAAGTTGTCCCTATTTTCTTTTATTGTTGTCATCTGTTTGTTTCTCTTATTCTGGTCTATCTCTCTAGTTGTTGCTTTCACGCTGGCTGCCTTTGACTGTTGAGTGTCTTTTACGTTGCTTTATCATCGGATTTGTATTTTAACTGTGTCTTTGCTCTTTAGACTGCATGCTCTGTTTTTAATTTAACCTGACTTCTCTTTTACTTTTAATTTTTACAGTAGAACATATGTAACATTGAGTAAAATAAGTTCTGGAGAGTTAATTTGAATAACTTTTCTAAGGTAAATGTTTTCACCTTTGTTTTACCATTTACTGTGTAAATTGTATGTCTCTCTACTGTATTGCTCATTTAACTTTTTTTTTCTTCTATACATGAAAATTTTGCTTAAATCTTGAGAATCTGGATTAAACAGTTTTGAACTAATATCAACTCATTAGTATATTTCTTGGTATGCTGATATACCTACAAAACAAAACCAATTATTAATAAAACAGAGGTCTACAGGGTGGCAAAAATGGCTTTAGGAAACAGGGAAAACTGTGGAAGGAGTCTGAACTTGCAGTGGGGTTTTAATTCAGGTTGGCAATGGATTTTCATTTTCGTAATTCAAACAGAGGTAAGTGTATTACGGTAAAGCAGGGTTTTGAAATTTCCTGCAGGGATTTATCACATTGGTGGTTTTATCGTAGAGTGGATAGGCGGTGTGGTGGTTTTGTATGAGGGGCTGTGATAATATGAGGTGATGCCACATGGTAAGGGGGTAATGGTGTGAAACCACCCATTTCACACCCCCTGGTGGCTTTAAACTTGTGAACTATTGGGGATGCGAAATGGAATTGTAGTCGTTTGATCATATGAGTGTCAATCGGACAGTTGACGAGTGTTGGAAACTTTCAATATGGTTTGATATATATGACGAAGGTTTAATATTTAAGATTTATAATGTTTTTTTTTTCTACGTAAAACTAATTCTATTATGTGTAAAAGTTACTGGTACAAAACTGCCACAGTGTCATCTGTGAGAGCCTGACCACTGGGCTTGATGAACAAGCTCGAAAAAGAGAGTCTGGACCGCCCTAGATGGGAAACCAGTCCTTTTAACAAAAATATCTTGGCGTCCCTTGAGAGGGAAACCGGCCTAAATTTCATACATAACAAGATAACATAGAAATATATACTGAATGTAACAATCAGCCTTTCCAGCTGAGCCTTGAGGCAAGGAAGCAAAAAATTCCGACAGTGATTGAACAGAAAAACCTGGAGAGTTTGAGAGCTGAGAGTGTCACTGTTCATGAGCCAGAGACGTAGGTTCTTCCACAATCCTGCACCCATAATCATTGCTGCTATCATCCAGTCCTGCTTTGAGAGCACCATCCATGTTAGTGTGTTCAACCTCCTTGCGCAGCTCGTTCTTGGGAGGGAGATTGGAAGCTGCTGGCAAGTCCGCTCCGCTGGGAAAGATTGAGACCGGAGGGGGCTGGGGAGTGGCTATACGGGTCGGAGCAGGGTTGGGAGACTCTTCACGGAGAGTTACAGTGATAAAAGTTGTAATAATGGGTCTATTCGAGGAGCATTCGAATAGAAATTCAGCACGCTAGGAGGATTTCCGAATGGAGGGACTATCATTCTCATGAGAGACAGGAGGGAAAGCACTGCTGGAAGGGACAAAAGCTGTGGGAGGGGTAGACCGAGCAGCACGAACATTTTCCGGAAGGCGTCCTTGTCCTTTGCAGCTGTGCATATCTTGAGGCTGAACATGCTCCTCATCAGTAGAGGAAGACCCTGAGGCAGAGCTGAAGGAAGGGCGGTGATAAGTGGTAAGGCCCCGACGGGTTCCTCGCCTGCAAAGCATTCTATGGTGGAGGCGAGGCATGGATACAGGGGCAGGGTGATGGAGACTAGAGCAAAAGGGATGGACATAGAACTCAGGAGCCCTGAGAGGGGAATTAACACTGCTGAAGATTGTCAACTGAGCATAAAGAGGAGAGACAAGACCACCGAGATGATCAGCCCAAGCACTGTGAGGTAAATTAACACTACAGAGGGGGCTGTGGGAGAAGTGATACTCTGGAAGCGGCTCAAAACACACGAGCAAGGTGCAACGACGTCCAGTGTGCATTCTCGCACTGGATTCTACAAAACCAGGAGGGCATTCACCGCGGAGGGGAGACGGGGATCTGCCACTGCATTCACAACCATTCAAACCATCCAGAATGAGCTCCATGGCCAGGAGAACCGCCATATGAAATTGAATAGGGATCCGATCAAGAGAATTAACTTCTGCTCGAGATGGTGAGTTAATGTTTTCATAAATGCTTGTACAGAGGGCCATATGGCCTCCCCACGCGAGCTCCTTCGGGAGCTGTGCAAGGACCCATGTCCCATCAGACCTCTCAGACATCCGCATCTGGAGTTAAGATTTATAATGTTATGCGAATGGGTTAATATATAATATGGGTTTGGACTATATATTAATGGGAGTTAATATAGTATGGGACCCAGGATAAAATAATGGGAGCGGGTAATATATTAAAGTGGGTTGGGATATTTAAAGGGTTAGGGATATATAATAAACTATAGGTTAAATTAACATGAAGGAGAGTTCTGAAAAATAAATATGTGGAACTATATTAAATGGGAGGTTAATCTGATATATATTACGGGGGAATATATACAACAGGGTTATAAAAATATAAAAAAAGGTTTGTAAAATATAATGGCGGAGGGGTTATATATTTAATACTTTAAACTATGGGAAAATAGGTTTTGATGTTTTATTGGAAATATTGCGGAATTAGTCAAGGGGAAGGGAATTTAGTGATGGGAATGGGTTTTTAACTAGGTAAAGGGGTTTTAGGAAGGGGAAGTGCTTAAAATAAAGGGAAAGGGGTATTAGTAAAAGGGAAAGGGTTAAAATGAGGGGAAAGGGACATTTTACAAGGGGAAAGTGTTTAGAAGAATGTTAGTAATATGAGATGAACCAACAGTTCTTTCCATGACTTGCAAAAAGTACTTCTACCTACCCTTTATCTATCCTAACATTTTATTTCTTTTCTTGGGCGCATTTGAGCTTGTTGACCATTTTATTTATCTTTTAATAAGCAAACTAATATACTTCTAATCTTATAACTTCCAATGGCTCAAATTAAATTGATGAGCTCATTTATTCTCTACCTAACTATTGATCTTCCAAGATTAAATGGTTTAGCCAGATCTTATTCACTAACTATCAACATGAAATTTAAATCATGAATGAATCAATATTAAACTATTTGATCATCATTAATTGTGGAATTTTGAACAAGCTGCACACAATATTATTTGCAAAAGTAACTAAACTAAAGTAGTGGCATTTGAATGTGCAACACTTTCAAGATCTATTTTTATCTCTTTTTGTGGGGTTCATACTTTAATTCTTTTTTAATCTTCTTTCTTTTGGTCCTTGGATTTTTCTTTTAGGACATACCGTCTTTTCATTTTTTTAATATGGGAAAACATTTGCAGAAAGGAAAGGTATGTACAATATTACAAGATTAAAAATAGCTAATTCAAAATTATGATTCCTTATAATTATAGGACCCTAACACTAATTTCCTGAGAGCAAGGGTCTAGGCCTAAAAATGACATACCTCGATGAGGAAAAATGGGAAAACAACCCTTCTGGAGCTCCATATTTCTTCTTTTGGGAGAATATTGAACTGGAGGAATGGAATATTGAGACAATTCCTTGTTTCTATTGAGGGATTATCTACTAAACCTTTGAACTCCTGTCTCAAGAACCTCATTTCCTTAATGTTTCTTGAAAACTCCTCAATTGAGCTTTAGGAATATTCAGTGCCTTTGCTTTTATAACCCATATTTTCTTCTTCTTATTCCTACTCCCTTGGAATTCCTTGCATTCAACTACTATGCAAGCTTACAGCAACCTTGGAGTCATGGTTTTTGTAACATGGCATGTTTTGTTTTGTTTACTGTTGTAATACAACTCAAATTATAATTTCAAGTCTTTAATCTGCATCCAAGTATCAATTGTAACATCTACAGCGTCTTATGTTACATGATACACCTTCAACACCCTAAAATTTGTGAGATTTCTGAGATCATGTACCCTCACGACAGTCTCATAGACCAATCGGTTCAATGAAGTGATTTGACCGATATCATCTGAATTGAATCTTGTCGTTTTACATCGACTTAGGGTTAGATGATTTAACTTTTTAAGCCCTTTGATTGTACTTGGAAAACCCTTCAACTTTGAACAACAGTCAAGATTGAAAAATTGAAGCGTTGAAAGATTACCAATGCTCTTAGGCAACTCTATAAATTCCTCGCAATTACTCAAATCAAGAAACTCAAGCAGTCTGACTTCCCCCACTAATATTGGCAATCCTGTTATATCAACTTTTTTCTTGAAAGAAACGATGCAATTTAACTTTTAAAAATGTCTTGATTTAAATTGATTGATGATTATAAATTTATATTATAGGCCAAAATTAGCTGAATTCACAAAATTAACCAATATAAACAAATAAATGTACCTTTATAAACTTAGGACAACATATTTACAGAAAGAGGTTTTGAAAATGAGGACCCTCAGTTGTCAACCACTGTGCAAGTGAAGAAAAACCAGAGTGATATCTGAATCTTTGTTCATATTATAATATGTCAATAGGATATGATGATCAATAGGTTTAATTTTGAAAGCTCAAGTCATTTCTAAGCCACATGGATTTCTTGCATGAGTGCAAATTTATGTTTTATCTACCATATAGTTAAAATAGTTGACTATCAAGATTAGGGTTTACTTTATAGGAATTCAAAATCATGATGTGAAATCTTGTTTCAAGAACATCACCTTCTCATTTTAAAATAAACCTATAATGTTTTTGGCATTATACATAAAACCTAGGAAAGAATTTTCCGAACAATTTACTTTTTTATAAAAAAACAAGGAGCTAAAATTTGAAGGATCCCATCTATTTAATTTCAAAGTCATATTTCCTGCCAGAGCATACAGACGAATCAAGATACTTTTAATCGATTGTATAGTACCAAGTAACAGCTTTGTACCAATTATATGACTATAAATATGAAAGCAGGGCAAATCAAAATTGGGGCAAATCAATTCTTTCTCCCTAGAAAGAAATCTTCCATAATGGCCACCAGAACAACAAATTTGTTCCTGTTTTATAGTTTTTGTCGCATGCTCATCGTTATAGTCCCAAGTCTAGCGTTAAGTTGCAGCAGTTGTGTCCATCAATCTAAACTCGCCTGCTACACTTACTCTGGGGCCTTCAATGGTATTGCATAATCGCTCAGACTATATGGGAACACTATTTGACTGTGGTAATAAATTTATCTTTTCATTGGTGTAATTACTTTTTTGGTATTTTTTTGGTAGTTGGGGCGTGTGGATACGAATAATTTGCAGAAAAAATCTATGGTGGAAATCTGGGAGCTGCTAGTTCCAATCTCTACATGAATGGCATTGGTTGTAGCGCATGCTATCAAGAAAGCCCTACAAATATGGCATAGCGCTTATTGACATATTGCATATTTAAAAGTTAATACCATGTTTCCACACTTTCAGATTTATTCATGAAGAAAATGGAAATGATATTTGTATGACTATCTGTTGAATTTCCAGATAAGATGCACAAACCCCAAATTATGCGACAAGTCAAGGACAACGATAGAGATTGCAAACTTCACACAGAATAGCCAAACCAATTTTTTAGTATCTCAAAGCACATTCTCAAGCCCGAAAATCGTAGATAAGGGCTCCCAGCTTATCAAGGTTGGGATTATAGATATCGATTATAAAAGGTATACAAAGAATTTGAACCAATATAATATTTTGGAATTGAATGGACAACCTAGGCCCCTATGGCTATATAAAATTCGACACTTTTACACGATAATGATGAAAATCTACTAAATTTTTACATTTATCTTATCAGCAAAAGAATATATGTACCTTAAAAATAGAGCATAAGTGTCTCTAAGCATATACATGAGGAACTTGGTTGGGTATTGTGAACAGGATCCCTTGCCAGTACTAGGGCCAGAATATGGCGGTTAGTGTGGACGAAAGTAGCGAGTATCCTTACTATCTTGCTATGAAATTTCTGTACCAAGGAGGCCAGACAAAAATAGTTTTTGTGGATTTTTCTTAGGTAGATTAGTCTACGCCATTAATTTGTGAATGTGCATTTAGAAAACTGATATGCTAATTAGTTTGTCACTTGTGATGTGTTTGTAGGTGGATAATTCTAGGTGGTGTTATATGACACGCAAAAATGGGGCTATGTGGGACATACAGAAGCCACCAAGAGGTGCTCTCCAGTTCTGATTCATGTGGATACAGATCATTTTTTGCAAAGCTCTATGGCTTCAATCTGGGAGCTGCTAATTCCGATCTCTATAGGAATGGTATTGGGTTTAACGCATGTTATTAGGTAAGCCCTACAAATATGGCATATTTCTTATTGACATATTGCATATTTAAAAGTTAATACTGTGTTTCCACACTTTCAGATTTCTTCATGAAGAAAAGGGTAATGATATTTGTATGACTGCCTATTGAATCTGCAGATAATATGCACAGACCGCAAATTTTGCAACAAGTTATGAACAACGATAATGGTTGTAGACCTAAATTTATAGGTCTCGAGACGTTGTGAGATGCAATTCACACATACTGACGAGATATAAAATATGGTCTTTGCAACCATATCAGATAGATATATAGCAGGACTACGGCATTTTCCACCATAGCTATATATATATATATATATAACAATAGTTACTTAAAATTTCATAAATATTGGCCCTTAATACATTGCATCCTCTATTTCATTCATATTGAATTCCATGAATTAGATAGATAATGTAGGTAAAATTTATTATGTATTGCAGAATCTGTAATATTCTGAATTTTTGGGAATCTGCTTCCTCATTTTATGCTGATGAGTAGGCTGCAACTTTAACTGTGCATATGTTGTTGCTTCTATTTCAAATGTCGATCTAGCTCTTTTTTTTTTTAATAGAAAGCCAAATTATTATTCAAGAATTAGTGTGAAGTCAGGTTTGTGGTTTCGTGCTCATAATATTGCAGAAAAAACGAATCAGAGATATCTACATGCTTTGTTAGTACCCAAGATTACATGCATTGTGAATGTTTTATCCTTTCTATCCTGTTTGGTTAATATTAATTCTTATCATAATTTGTTTAAATAAATTTCATTATTTTAATTATATATATTATTATCATTTAATTACATTTATTTTTCATTATAGAGTTTTTATAATTTTAATCAAAGTCTCAAGAAAATATTGAATATTTTTATTTTCTGTAAATTTAAAAATATTTTTTCAATTTTTATTATTTTGTATTTTTTATTGGGAGGACATTTTATTTTTGGTATTTGTCAGACTCAACAAATAATTTTAAAATATAAAAATATTGATTTTCTAAGTGGTCATTCAGTCCATAAATGCTTTAACACTGACACTAAATTGCTACTGCTCTGCCCAGCCCACTAGTGCGCACTATTGCAGGTCCTTTAAGTGGGCCAAATGGTGGGTGAGGGCTAAACAAATATCCATAGAGTAGTAGTGCAGAGATATGGAGACAGATTTTATAAATTGGAACAAATATTATTCTGCACCTTTGCACAACCCAAAAAACCATGAAACCGGTCAAAGAAACAATTAGTGTGTTGGTGGCATCTTCATATGCTCAAAACGAGTACATGCAATGGAAATAAGTGAATTGATACAAATTCAGATATTTTTACTGCAATTCATATATTTAACTTTTTAAGTCCTCCGATTGTACTAGGCAAACCCTTCAACTTTGAACAATAGTCAAGATTGAAAAATTGAAGCGCTGAAAGATTACCAATGCTCTCAAGAAACTCTATCAATTCCTCGCAGTGACTCAAATAAAGGAACTCAAGCAGTCTGAGTTCCCCCACTGATATTGGAAACCCTATTATATCAACTTTGTTATTGAAAGCAATGATGCCATTTAACTTTTTCAAATGTCTTGATAAGCAGTCTAAGTTCCCCCACTAATATTGGCAACCTTATTATATCAACTTTGCTCTTGAAAGCAACAATGCCATTTAAAATTTTCAAATGTCTTGATTTAAATTGATTTAAGATGATAAATTTATCTTATAGGCCAAAATTAACCAATATAAATAAATAAATGTACCTTTATAAACTTCGGACAACATCTTTAAATAAAGAGGTTTTGAAAATGAGGACCCTCGGTTGTCAACCACTTGTGCAAGTGAAGAAAAACTAGAGTGATATCTGAATATCTGTTCATATCATAATATGTCAATAACAGATGATGATCAACGAGTTTAATGTTGAAATCTCAAGTCATTGCTAAGCCACATGGATTTCTTGCAAGAGTGCAGATTTGTGTTTTATCTACCATATAGTTAAAATAGTTGACTATCAGGATTAGGGTTTACTTTATAGGAATTCCAAATCATGATGTGAAATCTTGTTTCAATATCATCATATTCTCATTTTAAAATAGCCCTATAATGTTTTTCGCATTATACATAAAACCTGGGAAAGATTTTTCCGAACAATTTACTTTTTGATAAAAGAAATTGGAATCACTTAGAACCATACCCTCTCACTTGTCTAGGTTTTTTACTAAAATTTGAAGGATCCCATTTATTTAATTTAAAATTCATATTTCCTACTAGAGCATACAAATGAATCAAGCTACTTTTTATCGACTGTATAGTACCAGGTAACAGTTGTGTACCAATTAGATGACTATAAATATGAAAGTAGGGAAAATAAAAATTGGGGCAAATCAATTCTTTCTCCCTGGAAAGAAATCTTCCATAATGGCCACCATAACACCAAATTTCTTCCTATTTTGTATTTTTTGTCTCATGCTCATCGTTACAGTCTCAAGTCTAGCGTGAAGTTGCAGCAGTCGCATTCATCAATCTAAACTCACCTACTACGCTTACTCTGGGGCCGTCAATGGTATTACACAATCACTTAGACTATATGGGAACACTATTTGACAATGGCAATAAATTTATCTTTTCAATGGTGTAATTTGTTTTTTGGTATTTTTTTGACATTTGGGGCATGTGGATACGAATCATTTGCAACAAAAATATATGGTGGCAATTTGGGAGCTGCTAGTTTTGATCTCTAGAGGAATGGCGTTGAGTGTAGAGCATCCTATCAGGCAAGCCATACAAATATGGCACAATGCTTATTGACATATTGCATATTTAAAATTTAATACCATGTTTCCACACTTTCAAATTTCTTCATCAAGAAAAGGGAAATGATATTTTTATGACTATCTATTGAATTTGTATATAAGATGCACAAAACCCAAATTATGCAACAAGTCAAGAACACCGATAGTGGTTGCAGACTTCACACAGAATAACCAAACATATTTTGTAGTTTCTCGGAGCACATTCTCAAGCCTCGCAATCGCAGATAAGGGCTCCCAGCTTATCAAGGGTGGGATTATAGATATCGAGTATAAAATGAATACAAAGAATTTGACCCAATACAATATTTTTGAATTGGATGGACAACCTAGGCCTCTATGGCTATATAAAATTTGACACTTTTACATGATAATGATGAAACTCTACTAATTTTTCACATTTATCTTATCAGCAAAATAATATATGTATCTTACAAATAGAACATAAGCGTCTCTAAGCATATACATGAGGAACTTGATTAGGTAATGTGAATAGGGTCGTTTGGCAGTATAAGGGCCAGAATATAGTGGTTAAAGTGGATGAAAGTAGCGAGTATCCTTACTACCTTGTTGTGCAATTTTTGTACCACGAAGGCCAGACAGACATAGTTTCTGTGGATGTTGCACAAGTATATTAGTCGATGCCATTAATTTGTGAAAGTGCATTTAGAAAACTAATATGCTAATTAGTTTGTCACTTGTGACGTGTTTGTAAGTGGATACTTCTGGGTGGCATTATATGACATGGGGTTGTGTGGGAGATACAGAAGCCACCAGGGGGTGCTCTCTAGTTAAGATTCGTGTGGATACAGATCATTTGCAGCAAATCTCTATGGTGGCAATATGGGAGTTGCTAGTTCTGACCTCTGTGGGAATGTCGTTGGGTGTAGCGCATGCTACCAGGCAAGCCCTGCAAATATGGCATAGTGCTTATTTACATATTGCATATTTAAAAGTTAATACCATGTTTCCACACTTTCAGATTTCTTCGTGAAGAAAATGGAAATGATATTGGTATGGCTATCTATTGAATTTATAGATAAGCTGCACAGACCCCAAATTATTCAACAATCCAGGGACAATGATAGTCGTTGCGGACTTCACATAGAATAACCAAACATACTTTGTAGTATCTCGAAGCACATTCTCAATCCTGGAACTCGTAGATAAGGGCTCCCAGATTATCAAGGGTGAGACTATAGATATCGAGTATAAAATGAATACAAAGAATTTGAACCAATACAATATTTTGGAATTGGATACAGAGCCTAGGCCTCTATTGTTATATAAAATTCGACACTTTTGCACGATAAAGATGAAGCTCTGCTAAATTTTCACATTTATCTTATCAGCAAAAGAATATATGTATCTTACAAATAGAACATAAGTGTCTCTAAGCATATACATGAGGAACTTGATTGGGTACTGTGAACAGGGTTGGTTGCCAGTACAAGGGCCAGAATATGGTGGTTACGGTGGACGAAAGTAGCGAGTATCGTTACTATCTTGTTGTGAAATTTTTGTACCAAGGAGGCCATACAGACATAGTTTTCGTGGATGTTGCTCAGGTAGATTAGTCGATGCCATTAATTTGTAAAAGTGCATTTAGAAAACTAATATGCTAATTATTTTGTGACTTATGATGTGTTTGTAGGTGGATACTTCTGAGTGGCGTTATATGACACACAACCATGGGGCTATGTGGGACATACAGAAGCCACCAGGAGGTGCTCTCTAGTTTTGATTTGTGTGGATACGTATCATTTGCAGCAAAGTTCTATGGTGGAAATCTGGGAGTTGCTAGTTCTGATCTCTACAGGAATGGCGTTGGGTGTAGCGCATGCTATCAGGCAAGCCCTACAAATATGGCATAGTGCTTATTGACATTTTGCATATTTAAAAGTTAATACCATGTTTCCACACTTTCAGATTTATTCATGAAGAAAATGGAAATGATATTTGTATGGCTATCTATTAAATTTGTAGATAAGATGCACAGACCCCAAATTATGTAACAATCCAGGGACAACGATAGTTGTTGTGGACTTCACACAGAATAACCAAATAGATTTTGTAGTATCTCGGAACACATTCTCAAGCTTGGAAATCACGGATAAGGGCTCCCATATTTTCAAGGGTGGGATTATAGATATCGAGTATAAAAGGTATACAAAGTATTTGAACCAATACAATATTTTCGAATTGGATGGAGAGCCTAGGCCTCTATGGCTATATAAAATTTGACACTTTACACAATAATGATGAAACTCTGCTAAATTTTCACATTTATCTTATCAGCAAAATAATATATGTATCTTACAAATAGAGCATAAGTGTCTCTAGGCATATACATTAGGAACTTGATTGGGTGCTGTGAACAGGGTCCCTTTCCAGTACAAGGGCCAGAATATGGTGGTTAAAGTGGACGAAATTAGCGAGTATCCTTACTATCTTGTTGTGCAATTTTTGTACCAATGAGGCCAGACAGATATAGTTTTTGTGGATGTTGCTCATGTAGATTAGTCGATGGCATTAATTTCAGAAAGTGAATTTAGAAAACTGATATTCTAATTAGTTTGTCACTTGTGATGTGTTTGTAGGTGGATACTTCTGGGTGGCGTTATATGACACGTAACCATGGGGATGTGTGGGACATACAAAACCCACCAGGAGGTGCTCTCCAGTTCTGATTCATGGTAACCAGCGGGTATGATGGGAAATGGTAGCCAACAAAAGATGAAGAATATTGTATACAGAAAATTTATTGAAGAGATCAATGCATATGGCATGTGGATCACTTCAGTCATCTGTGAAATCTAGTTCGTATTTTCTTGGACCCCTGATCAGTTTCCACAGTGGCTTCCGATTGACAAGGAAACTTATTTAGATAAACTGTCATTGAGTTAAAACAACGGTTCTCCATGATTGCTAACAATAATCTATTTTATTCACGTTTATTCTATTTTACTATATGGCAGATAGACCTTTGTTTTAACTCTAATATTTGTTGGGTTTCAGGTATGAGAAATAGGAAAGAACATTTAAATGCCTTGAGAAGCCATGGATATTGCAGCTTTGTTGAATTCTGTGGGTGTCAACATAGCCATATTCATATTATTTTTCTTTCTGTACTCCATCTTGAGAAAGAAGCCCATTTTATGTCCTACCATTTGAGTTTGTACTAGACACTGTTGGGGAATCAGGCAACACAAAGCAAGTGATAACACTAGTAGAAAATGATGAAATCAGTGACTAGGTGACTAGAAAAATTAGTCACTGAAATTATTTCAAGTGAATTACTACTAAACTTGAGCAATTTTAATTGACTGAACTAAAAATAACTAACTTAAATGACTAATTTAGTCTAGGGATAAAATATATAACTAGATAATAAGTGACCAAACTAAAAGAGACCAACTGAAATGAATAATTTAGTCCATGACTAAAATAAATGACTAGATAATAAGTGAAAAAAATAATAATGATTAACGTAAATGACTACTATAGTCCAAGAACAAAAATATGACCAAATAATAAGTACAAAAGGTATATGAATTAGCCATTTATGTTAGTAATTTTTAATTGTGTAACTTCGGAAATGGAAAATTGAAATTTTGATATTGAAGTGTTTTATTTTACTACAGGGGTCTCTAAATCCATCTGCGGTGTTAAAATTTAGAGACAAAGGGGTCTTTGAATACATTTACAGCATTAAAATTCTGAATACCCTTTTGTCTCTAAATTTTAACACTACAGATGGATTAAAATATTCTGAACATCAGTTTTACCTTCCTTCATGATCGAGGCAAGGCTCTCCTTCACTAGTTCATCGAAGGAGGGCAAGGCCAATGGCACTTGAGGTGAAGGACAAGCAAAAAAAAAACGGAAAAATTTATAACTTATGAAACTGTTGAAAGCCATAAAAAATTCATAACACATTGCATGTCTTTCTTTGATCTCTATAAGAATGAAAGTGAAACCAAACTTAGAGTTAGAGAACCGCAAGAAGAGTTTTGCAGCCCCTCACAAATGGCCTCGAGCCCTGGGATGGTCGAAACTAGATAACCCGAACAATGTGAAATTGGACCAGGGGTTAGGGCCTCTAAATTGCTAGATGAATGCCCTATCAAATTATTAAATTTGCTTTCTAAAGACTTGGTAGGCCCGAAATCTAGTAGACCTTTTGATCTAATTTCTAAATGCGAATGGATAAAATCCTTGAGACTGGCCCAAATTTGTTGAAAAACCCCTCCTCCAATGCATAATCCACCAGATCCTTCATTTGGGTACGATAGTAAGAAACCAACATCTCATCTAAAAAACATATTTGATAAGTAGTTATGTGTCTTCAAAGATTTTTTCACAGCGACGATACATGTACCTAAAATAGTAATCATTTAATCTTATTTTACATTTTGACAAAGATATCAGACCCTGACATTGTCCAGAGCCCATTCACTCCTTGTCAAAACTACACCTCTTTCTAGTCCGAAACTCCACACCCCTTTCTCCGTCTACATTTTTTCCATGGACCTATAGGGCTTCTCCATAATTATTTAATTCCTCCCCTATGGTAGAGATATTGCAATGTCCTCTTTAACATTTTGACTCCATAAAAAAAATAAAACAAATAAAACAAATAAAAATAAAAATAAAAAATTATAACTATAACTATAATTAATAATTAAACCGATCTAGATCCATATTAACTCTAGATCTACCAAGCGTCATAAAATATTTTTTAAAGTACAAACCTCTCATTTAGAGTGAAAAGAAATTTGATCCCTCTTGATATAAAGTTAAAATAGATCTAGACTAAAATGAAAAAAATAAAAAATAAATAAAAAACAAAATAAATTACAAATTCAATTGCTTTTTGTTTTTTAAAAGCATTAAAACATTTATAACCTTCAATAAATTTCTAAAAAATTAAAATATATATTATATTCAAATAATACGTTTTCACATTATGATTACGCTAAAATTTTAGGGCCTTTTTCATTTGGAATTTCATTTTCCCACTCTAAGGGTGTGGAAAAGGAGGAATGCCATGAAAATTCCCAAAAAAAAAATTGTTTCACTGCTATCGACCTAGGATTAATTTCAAATCGGTGGCCTTTTAGGTGCTAATATGTTTTGGTTGATCATACTGCTTTTGCCATGTGTACATTTAGAGAGAAACCACTGCAAATAATGAGACCCCCCAAAACACAGAAAAACCCATGAATGCGACTCTACGTCTGCCATGAGAATGAAGGACACCCTTTAAAAGACGCAACAGGAAAACGCGTGGAATTGAAATGTCAATTCAGGATAACATAAAAACATGGTTGCACAGCATCGGATGAAATACGCAGAAAAAATACTACGGTGATGAGACGGTGATGAAGATGATTCCCATTGGCCTCTGTAGATCGACATGCACCGAGAAAAGGCTGGAGTCGAACATGTTGATGCTTCTGTTAATTTATGAACATGTTGATGCTTCAGGAGATAATTGAAATAATTGAAGAAGCCATATAAGGGAAGCAGCTAAACAACCGACGACAAATTCAGGGAAGTATCCCATCATCTTAGTGTGCATCGAACTTATCTTTGTTGTACTGTGACGATGGTTGTTCTTGGCTATGGAGATTGCAGAGGCCTCTTCCTCAGCCATGGAAGAAGATAGCGCAATATTGATAGACCGCCTCGACTGGAGCGCGGTAGGCCAAATATTCAATTACCTAGATGATCCCATGTATCTTGCTCGCCTGGCTGCAATTTCCTGTTCCTGTCATCGAATTGGTTAGTATTCTACATTTGTCTCTGCTTCTATTGGTTTCCATTCATTAACCCATCGTCGTATCCATATTGGGCTAGCTTTGATAAGCGCCCTCTCTGGTTTTCTGAGGTTTGCAGGGCAGTTGGTTTTGATAATTACAAAATCCCAATTGATATTCGTGGAAATTGCTACTATTTTTATTTTGTTGCAGATTAGTTTCAGGTTAAATATATTCTAATGCAAATTATCCATTTCTCAAATAATGTTTCTCAGGCTGTCTTGAATTTCGCATGTTTGGGTTTTTTCTTTTAATGATTTTCTCGTAATGGGATTACGTGGAAACCCCTGCTACTTTTATTTTGTTGGAGATTAGTTAGATTCCGGGAATGTCTTATGTTTGGGATTTTTGTTCTAATGATTTCCTAGTAATGGGTTTTGCAAATTGGTTCTACGAAATTAAATCTTAAGCGATGTTTTAAAAATTTGTTTGATAGAACTTGTTTATATCACACGGTATTGGTTGTAGTTGATTGGATGTTTTTTTTTAAATGATGAAAAGAGTTACTCTGAATCATTATTGTTATTATCTCAAAACACAACCAGCAAAGTGGAAACTATTCAACTACTAAAAATGCTTTGGTTGTTGAATTTACAACCAATTCCCCTCATATCCTGAGCCTACCAAACTAATCTGACTTAGAAACACAAGTCCAACAGTTTTGAAATACCTTTGCTTAGTCAGGTGTTTGAAACTTTAAACATGAGCGAGAAGAATTGGTCTTGCACCAACCATCCCTCCGAAATCTGTGTATGTATATTTTGGTTTGTAGATATTTATTAAATAGTAAATTTGATCCCTAATTACTCCAATGGAGGAGGAGGAGCTTGATCACTTCTTTTTCTGATGGATAAAGAGATCAAACCATCTTAAAATATCCTAATCACCACCTACCAGTGTCATTCTCATGTAGTAATAGAAGATTGAAGAATTAGGATTGTCTAATACACATCAAAATCAATTTACAGACCAAAGTGAATCATTTTTCTGCACAGGAACAAGGTTGCAGAAAAGTTCGCATTGCCGACAATTTGGTTAAAAGAATGCAGTTGCTGTTAGTCAAACCTACATCTGAAATATTTGACCATGCAATAAATAGGAGATATTACATGGAACAAAATTAGAATGCATTATGTAATGGTATCTTCAGGCAGATGGATTGTTTCTGCCAAATATCCTTCATTTTTTGTCAGGCCTTTTCACAGAAGTAGATTCTACGAAATTGTCCACAGTTCACCGAATGATGCATGATGAAGATGAAGAAGCCACAAACAGGCCTATAGTAAAATAATAACAACTCAAGCTTCAAAGCCACCTAAAGAGAGTGTTATCATTTACACCTTTTGGAGCTGAAGCAAAGAAGATCACTAGGAATGCTGGAAGTTTCATCCACAACGTGGAGTTTCCTTAATAAATTTCCAAGTCTACTCCAAAGGTTTTTTTTTAATGAGTCTATCCAAATGATGCTTCTATAATCTTCAACAGGGATGCTCTAAATGAAATGCTTCAATAAACTTCAACAATACTACTCCAAAGAATTCTCTGTGTCAAATCCTAATGTTGCTTCTAAAATGTTTAGTGATTGTTATAGATGATGACTTTGGGTGTGCTCCAAATAGCCTCTGAGTGCCACTACAAAAGAATTGTCTCAAGACTCCAAGTAGCCACATACGAAGTGCCCAAAGTCCAATTTTTTGATGCTTCTATAATCTGAATTTAGTTGTCTCCACAGTCAAAATTAAGATGCCTCAAAACTTCTTAATGTCAAGACTTCAATCTGCTCCAAATGATGTATTAAATACTTTGACTTCCAAAATTCAAATCACACGTCCGAATTTTTTTTTGCAACAAATCTGAGGTTATAGGTCATGTGCTCTCCGAGCCTCCAAAGTTGAGCTTCCCTAATGTCTGTTGTCCAGAAGTCTGAGGCTTCCACGTGAGACTGTTCTCAAGTTTTATTACTGGTCCGAGCTGTGACTGTTTTCTACATTTATCACTGGTCCATAAACCAAGCTACCATAGGTCAACTGTCCAGATACCTAACCATAGGTCCGAGCCATAGGATATTGTCCATTGTTTGAGGTATCACAGGTCCTCTACACATCTGAGCCTCACAAATCAAGTTATAAGTGTAACAAGTTCGGGCCTTTAAGCCTCCAAAGTCCGATCTTCACAAATGATAGTTCATACACTTGTCCACAGGTTCGAGGTGAGGTCGGTCTAATTTGAGCTTCTTTATTTCACTGTTCTTGTAGTCCGAGTTAGAAAGATAACATAAATTTTCCCAAACATTAACCTTTTATGTCCTCCGGCCTCTATCTTCTCCTATGCCTCTTATATGTGTTCTTCAATGAGATAGATGGTTATAATGATGAGTTCGGAGACATGTCCTTTGGAGGAGGAGCCGACTTGCACAATCAGATTCATGTCGGCTAGCATAAAAAAAATATTATTCGAACTTGTAAAGTCATTTTCTCGCAGCCTATGAGGAATTAGAAGTTGTTTAATATCTCATTGGAAAGAGCTCAACGTATTCTATGAGCCAACGCCAATTCCACCCTCAATTAAGGTCATTTTACCATCAATAAAATTATATTTATTAACTTCCATCATTATTTTATCCATGACAATCATATGCTTTTCCATGGTATCCTTTAGGGTTTTATCATGTAGCTAGAGAATTTGGCATATGCATCATGTAGCTTGAATAATGCAAGGGCGTCTTTAACACCTAGAATTTCATGCACATTAGGATTTCAATTCAAGGGTTTGTCATTATATTTCAATATTCATGCTTATGGTTTTCTCCTAGGGTTTGCATGAGGTTAGGGAAACATCACCAAAGGATTATTCATCCATCACAAAGGTTAGGACATTTACCATCTCCAACAATACCATATTGACATCAATGATAACTTTGACCAACATAATTGAATCAATGAGAGTCTTTCACAGCCAACAATAATCTCTACCTAATTATGTGTTTACAATTGAGTCATCAATCAAATTCTTCTTTGAATCCTAGTTTGATGTGTCGATGTATATACATTTCCTTCCCACAAGTTAACTCGTCTTTAAAAAAAAATTTGAAGTGACAACATAGTTTGGGAATTGTTTTTAAGCCTTGGGAACACCTCTAGCAATAATTGTGTTGAGTTGACATTCTTCACATGCTGGAAATTATTTACATGGAGAACACTGGGCATACACAGTTGAGCATTTTCTTTGGGTTGTTGTATGGTGTTTTCTTGGCTAAACATCACATGAAATCATAACTTGGATACACTCTAATTTAATCTCTGGTTGATTAATTTACCTACAACCAGAAAACAATTGAAATGGAGCTAAAAGCACAATGAACAACAGAGTTATATCTCATTGAATTTTCCATTGGAGTTGGCCATTAAAAAAAAGCATGTACGATGTAGTTGAGTGTGAATGTATTTATAGTTTGCATCAACGAAGTTTCTTTGGGCATTGTTTTTGGTCAATCAAAGAAATACTAATACAACATTGACAAAGCAAGAGGAGCTTGATTCCAAATACCAAAGAAATTGCAGAGAACAATAAACTTTGCACTTAATTTCAAAGTTAAAATTGACAATGAAATCAAATTTTTTAAACGTATAATTCTAATTCCACCAAGTATCCATGTTGATGAGATAGACAAACCATAGATTTAATGTTAAAAAATCATATAGTATCAAAACAGCTGAGTCCATGGCCTTGATGTAGTTTTTACCACTTTGAGTTAAAGGACACCTAGCATGGGAAAAACTTTGAACAAGGAGAGGCTTGAAGACTTAAGAGACTTAAATAGATAGATCCAGAGGAAAGTTGATATTAGATGCAGGAAGCACATGAGCTGGAAAAAGAACTAGCCAAACGCCAAGACTCGTTCACCAGCATGAGGGAAGAATTATACAAGAGCATCTTGAAACTCTTGCAATTAGGAAGAAAATTCATTTAGATAGGTAGGTAATTGGTAATAGGAGATGTTCACTGAAATGATTGCTTAGTTACCAAGGTTTGAAAACACAGGAGGAGGCATTGAAGAAGCTATAAGCAACTGTCAAAGAGACCAAGCAAGCCTCGTTCAATGCCACCGCAAAAGCTACCATTATGACAAAACCAAGCATGATAAACTCACCTTCCAGGATCCTATCTCAATAGCCCCTTAGAGATTTCCAAAAGTAGAATAAAGACACTGGTTTCAATTCATTGGGTCAAATGGTCTATGATGACCAAGGGCTACACAAGAAAAGCCAGGGGTTTATGTTCCTTGTTTTAGCTTAATAGAGCCTCAAGCATGAAGTCTAGGATTCATTTGATAAAAAGCAATCACTTGTGCATTTTAAAAACATTCATCACCTCTCCAATGGCTTCCCAAAGACTACTTTTAAGACATAAAATTTTACCATTTTAAGGACTTCTTATTGAGATGCTTAATGCCCCCTATGACCGTCAAGTGATATATTTATAATTTAAAGATCCTATTTATCATTATCATTTTCCCACCATCCTTGGACACCATAAATTAGTGATCCTATTTATCATTATCATTTTTCCACCATCATTGGACACCATAAATTAGTGATAATATTTATCTTTCTCCCATAAGTACTATATTTATAAGTTGGAGATTTTATCTATCATTTTCCCACCATTCTTGGACACCATTTTCTACAACACCATTGAGTAAAAATTTCTAATCAATTTCCTTTGACTCCAGAAGTGTTCTGCCACGTTGTTGCACAATTATTCTCATGAAAACAAAAGAATTATTGGAAACTTCACGGAGCCGAGACAGAAATATGGACGGACACTTGAGTCCCATGAATCAGTTTTTCAACATTTCTAGAAATTAATATCTAGTTTCTCTACAAAAATATGCTTGATATTAAACATGACAAGTATTTGAAGATATTATTATTTTTATAATGCTCAAATTTTATTTCCCAAATCTCTTTTTTACCAGATTTATTTTCCAAGTAACATGTCCATCAAGTTCTCTTATGGTAGTCTGGCAACTCTGGTTGCAATCATAGCCATGATAGTCAGTGAGTTTCCATGTCTAATAGCCATTACTGAATTGTCACATGACAGTCATCTACTGAATATTATGAATATACAAGGAATAATACAACTTAGACAAGAATATTCGACTTGTAATAGATACATAATTTCATAACCCATGTAAATCACACATGAGACAAAAGGATTGTCTAATACACATCAAAATCAACTTACAGGCCAAAGTGAATCATTTTTCTGTACAGGCACAAGGTTGCAAGAAAGTTCGTATTGCCGACAATTTGGTGAAAAGAATGCATTTATTTTTAGTCAAACCTACATCTGAAATATTTTACCATGTTATAAATAGGAGATATGATGGCACACCAGCCCACAACCAGGTCAGCAAATACAACTTGTATATAAAATGAAACCAAATGCGCCAATATCAAATGAATGTGTGACGTGGCGAATGAACGTTGGGTTGTTTGACACGTTGGCATATATTAATGACACAGCAGAAGATCTCGGGCTTTCCGCCTTCCGTGAGATATGTAACAACTGGTTTTGTGATTTGAAATTAATTCAATGTAATTATGCCCGTCCGGTTGATCGATTCTCTGCTATCTTCCACGTCACTCGTATGTGCACTCTTTTTTCGGTAACAGTTCTGCTTTGGAATCCTTACTCTTTGCCCTGCGGTCACTTTGCGAGGGTTTCCTCCCTGGCAATCCTGGAGGGTTTCGCTATGGGTTTTCTGTTCCACGGATTGTGGCTTCTCTTCTATTCTCCGGTGGCTGTTTCGATGACTTTCGTTAGTTGGCTTTTCAACGGGCTTTGTTCCTTTTTCCTTGCAGTAACTAAACTATGATCCCTATCTTCTGTTTGTGCTCTGTAAGTTAGAACTCCAATTCCGTCGGCTTTCCTTTTTTTTAACTGTAGATTTTCCAACCTATAGTAACTCGCTTGTCCTCGTCTCACAAGTTGAATTTGCCAGGATTTCCTTCCAGCTTACTCAGCTCCGTTCGGCACTGGAAAGAAGGTAAGTTGTCGCTCTCTGCTTCAGTAATTTATGTGGTCTTTTCTCCGTCTAAACCCTGGGCTCCTCATGAGCAGGTTTTGGCAGATTCAATTAGTTAAACGAACCAAAAAATTCCTGATGTGCTCTGTCCTCACTCCAAGTAACACTTAAGTTCTTTTCCTTTTGCTGTTCTTTACAGTTATGAATGCGTCCTGCAGGTTTTTTTTCAGGACTGACTCTATATCCTTATCTTGCAGGTAAATCAACTTTCCCTAGTTGTCCAACTTTCCAACTCGGTCTACTTCTTCTCTTCAGCTTTCAACGGGTAGGATCGCCTCCTGTTCAACCCTTTCTTTACACTTCACTGGTGGCTTGTCTCGCTTTATTTCAGTTCGAGTCTAGAATGGGGTTAGGGTTAAAATAGGTGTCCATTCTACTGCTACTTGTCTTCAACTGACCCTGTCAGGCTTGTACGCTTTGATTTGCAGAATTTTCTGGGTCTTGAAACCCCGTCTACAACTTAACAGTGTGTTTCGAACTCAGTTCTGTTACCATAGGGTTTGGGTTTTAAAACCCTAACAGAGTTTCTTGTTCCAATGATATTTATGTAATAATTTTTCCAACAGTCTACAGGACTGGAACTCTAGTTTTAAATTGACTGTGTAATTAATTCCAAAATATAAAAACCCTTGTTCTTATTGTTTCTCTGTTGGTTTACAAAAAAAAACACAGTGGGTAGTTGTTACCTGTAGATTTAACTTCGCTGTCGGTGTTTGATTCTGCTTGTTATTTTACCAATACGGTGCTTGACTGCAAGGTTACTTCGATTTTCTGTCCGCTTGTAGATTTATTCGATTTCGTTAAAAAAAAACTCTGTGGTTGCTTTCCTCCTGCATTCCTGCAGCAAATCTTGTTTTCGAGGGAAAAAAAAACAAATATTGATTCCTAAATATGATTGTTAGTAACTAAACAGTGCAATTCTCTTAACTAGGAGCAGAATATTTCATTTGTATGACATAGATGCTTTTTTTTTTCTGAGGCAAATACTTTTTGTTTTCTTTGATTTCTTTCTCTTCACAAAATCCAGAACCAGAACAAAATGCACCCTTCTCCCTTTTGTATCTCAGTAGGAGACAGAGTAGTTTCTCGTTGGAAACTGTCCGGCTGTCAGTTACATTTAACTATTATTTTTCATTTTTCTGTCAACTAACGAAAATAAAATAGCCAACTAACCCTCCTATGGCTTCTTGATAAAAATAAAAAGTCGGCTACACTAATTAATTAAAAAAAACTCCCTAATTATAAACAGTCATCTAAAACAAATTAACCATTTACAGGTTCAAAGACTTGTCAAAAATGTCACATATCACCAAAAGACAAAACCTATTGTTGTTTGTCTACCCTGAGTCGAATGCTCCTGCATCAGGCTCCCGGGGTAACAAAAAGTCATGGCTCCGCTCCATGAGATCATCCACTGAATAGCCAGCTTTCTGGATCTGTGCTACATCAAGCCAAGAACTGTCCTCAATAGGACGGTTCTTCCACTTGACAAAGTACTGTAAATATTATTTCCTGCACGTTCGCTTGGCTACTTGTGTGTCGAGGATACCCTCGATCTCAAGGGGCTGCACTGCAGGCATCTGCCTCCACCAAGAATCCTTGCCAACTTGGGTGTCCCGCTCTGGCCTTGTTGCCCTGTCATCTTCAGGACTGGCAGTGTAAGGAAACAGATCTGCCACATTAAAAATGGGTGAAATGCCTATTCCTGGTGGTAACTGTATTTCATAAGCATTGGTAGAAAACTTGCGAAGAATTTTGCAGGGGCCAATCTTTTTAAACTTCAATTTGTTATATTCCCCTTTCGGGAAACGTTCCTTACGCAAGTGGGCAAGTACTTCGTCTCCAACATTGAATTGACCTTCCCGCCTTTTTAAATCTGCCTGCTATTTGTATCTTTGACTGTTGTCTTGCAACTTCGACTTCACCTGCTCGTGTAAATCACTCATCGCTTGCGCGAAATCTTCTCCATCTGCACTTCGTTTTTCGAGTTTCCCCAAATCCCGCAGCTCATGCACTCCGTGAGGATGTATGCCGTACAAAACCTGAAAAGGACTGTATCCCATGCTGCGATTTGGTGAATCGTTGTAGGCGAATTCTGCTTGAGCAAGTACGAGATCCCACATTCACGAATTTTCTCCTATCAAGCTTCGTAGCAGGTTTCCCAAACTCCTGTTTACCACCTCTATTTGCTTGTCGGTCTGTGGGTGATAAGCGGAGCTAAAATTCAACTGGGTGTCCAACTTTTTCCACAGGGTACGCCAAAAGTGTCCTGTAAACTGCACATCCCTGTCAGAAATAATGGACCTTGACAAACCATGCAGTCTAACAATCTCTGTGAAGAACAAGTGGGCTACGTGAGTAGCATCACTGGTTTTCGACAGGGTATGAAATGTGCCATCTTTGAAAATCTATCCACTACCACCATTACTGAATCAAACCCCCGCTGTGTTCTGGGCAGGCCTAAGACAAAGTCCAAACTGACTGAGTCCCATGGTCTACTAGGAATGGGTAGTGGCATATAAAGTCCTGCATTCTGATTGCCACCTTTCGCTAACTGACACATTTTACACCTGCTTACATACCTCTGCACATCCCGTCGCAACTTGGGCCAGTAATAAAAATGCTCTATCTGAGATAATGTTTAGTCTATGCTGAAATGTCCGGCTAGACCTCCAATGTGCTTTTCCCGAATAATTTTCTCTCGCATTGAATAGTCGAGAATGCACAACTGTCCTCCCCTAAATAACACTCCTTCTTGCAGATTATAGTCCAGCCATGGACTATTGTTTCGCAGCAAAGGGTTTTGACACGCCTCATGGGCCTCCTTAAAATCTGTATCGGTCTGGTATAAATCCTTCAAATTCTCAAAACCCAGCACCTGTACCATACTCTCCTGCAAGAGAAAAGCTCTTCTGCTCAATGCATCTGCCACCTTGTTTGACTGCCCGCTAATATGTTTCAATACAAAAGTAAAGCTCTACAGATATTCCACCCACTCTGCATGTTTATGATTCAACTTATGCTGCTGCATAACATACTGTAAGGCAAAATTATCAGAAAATAAAACAAACTCATTTCCTAGCAAATAGTGTCTCCAGTGCTTCAAAGCTTGAACGATTACATAAAATTCCTTGTCATAAGATGAATACTTTTGTCTACTTTCATTCAGTTTCTCACTGAAATAAGCGACCGAACTGTCCTCTTGGCTAAGTACTGCCCCAATGGCTGTACCGCTGGCATCACAACGAACCTGAAAAAATTTGTTGAAATCTGGCAATCTCAAGATCGGCCTCTCAGTGATCTTCTTCTTTAAAGTCTGAAAACTGTTCTCTGCTGCTTCAGTCTAGCAAAAAGGTTGATTTGCCTTCGTGATTGTGTCCAACATGGGTGCGCAAATCCCACTAAAATCCCTGATAAATTTCCTATAAAAGCTTGCTAATCCATGAAAGCTTCGAACCTCAAACAAATTCTTTGGGGATAGCCAGTTTACTATAGCTGCAATTTTCTCTAGGTCCATCTTTAACTCATTTTCTGCAATCACAAAACCCAGATAAACTAATTCCCGTTGAAAAAAAGTACACTTTTTCAAATTTATCAACAGCTTGTTCTGCTGCAATCTTTTCAATACACTTCGAACATGTCAGAAGTGTTCCTCCTTCGTTCTGTTGAAAATCAAAATGTCATCCAAATAAACAAACACAAATTTCCCAATGAACTCTTTCAGCACTTCGTTCATTAGGTGCATAAATGTACTAGGGGTGTTACTCAAACCAAATGGCATCACCAGCCATTCATACAGCCCTTCATTCGTCTTGAAGGTTGTCTTCCATTCATCTCCTTCCCGGATTCGAATCTGGTGGTATCCACTCTTCAAGTCAATCTTCGAAAAATATGCTGCCCCACTTAAACAATCCATCATGTCATCCATTCGCGGTAATGGAAACCTATACCTGATCGTAATCTTGTTAATAGCTCTCGAGTCTGTACACATTCGCCATTCGCCACCTTTCTTAGGAGCTAAAACTGTCGGAACTACACAGGGACTCATACTCTCCCTAATCAGCCCCTTATCAAGCAATTCCTGCACCTGTTTCTGAATTTCTTCATTATCCTTCGGACTCATACGATAAGCTGCCTTATTTGGTAAGCTAGCTCCTGGTATAAAATCAATACATTGGTTGATGCTTCTCTTAGGTGGAAATTCGTCAGGTAAGTCATCTACTATGATATCGCCAAAGTCCTGCAACATGTCTTGGATCTCTTTCGGCAGATCTGTGATCTTTGTGTGCAACACCACTGTCTTTGGTCTCCTCACAACAGCAAAATTAACATCATTGTCTTCAATCTGTTTCAAAAACTCTTTTCTGCCCACAAGTAATGCCTTTACTCCACTAGCTTCTGTTGTATTTTCCTCCTTGATGGGTACAAGTGTGTGCTTTATCCCATCCTTGACAAACTTGTAACAGTTTGTCTTCCCATCATGAATTACTTTTTTGTCATATTGCTAGGGTCTCCCTAATAGTATATGACAGACACCCATTGGCATAACGTCACAAATAATTTTATCCTTGTATCTGGCTATCTGAAATTCTACTTCACATTGTTCATCCACTAACAGTTGATGCCCCTTTTATAGCCACGACACTTTGTAAGGAGTGGAGTGCTTCAGCCTCTTTAGCCCCAACTTCTCCACCATTTCTGTGGCCACCAAATTATCGGTACTCCCACTGTCAATTATCAGTTTGTAGCACTTACCCTGTGATTTGCAAACTGTCTGGAACAAGGATTTTCTTTGATCCGGTTCCACAATTTCTTTCGCTGGTTTTATCAGTACCTTGTTCAGCACCAAGGCTTCCCCTGTCTCAGGTGCATTTTCCACTTCCTAAGGCTGTGCTTCTGCTTTCTCAGTTTGGGAAACATAAGCTCCTCTTCCACCTGCTGGTTCTCCTTCAAGACATTCATATGACTTGTGCCCCCACTTGTGGCACCTATAGCACTGGACAACTTCTTTTCCCCGACCATTACCTCTCCCTCGCTGGTTTGGTCGTCCCCCTCTAGTGTTTTTGTCCTTTTCTATTGTTCCTGCAGATTTGGAACTGCTACCTTCTTCATTGGAACTTGTACCTCTACCTCTGCCAAAAGCCTTCCCCTTTCCTCTGCCAGATCCGCCTCCTCTTCTGGCATTCTGCTTCCTAGTTATTTTCTCTTCTACTTTCAAGGCACACTGATATGCCTCATCTAGAGTTCTGGGTGAGAGAATATTGATTTCATCCAGTATCTCCCCTCTCAATCCATTTACAAACCTTGCTATTTTTTCAGGAGTGTCCTCTATATATCCTGCCCTCAAATTTAACTTGTAAAATTCTTCTATATACTTCTTTACTGTTAACCCCCTTTGCCTCAAATTCTGTACTTGCCGGTATAGCATAATCTGATAATCTTTGGGCAGAAACTTTTCTTTCAGCTTGGCCTCCATCCTGGCCCACTTCTTAATAGGCTGTTTATTTAGCCTTTTCCTTTCTGCCTGAACGTTGTCCCACCACAAGGACGCATGTCCTTTCAACTTGGTGGCAGCGAACTTCACCCTCTTGTCTTCATTAATTTCTTCGTAATCAAAATACTTATTTAATTCACTAAGCCAATCCAACAACACATCCGCGGATAAACTCCCATCATAGGGGGAAAGCTCGTGCTTTGGCTTACTATTCGATAATAAAACTGATCTCAATAACCTGAGTTCAGGTGCCTCTTCCTCCAAAGCATCTGTCGGTTCTGCAACCTCCTCGTCACTGTCATCCCCTCCTGCGGGGTCTCTCCTTCGTCCAGCTTCTACTGCTGCTAATCTCTCATTCAAGATTTGAATCTCCTCTCTCAGTCCCTCTTCTGCTATTCTGTGAATTGCTCTCCCTCTTCCCTGTCCTCGTCTACCAACCTCCATATTCTCCTAACCACAACCTACTACTCTGATACCAATTTGATGGCACGCCAGCCCACAACTAGGTCAGCAAATACAACTTGTATATAAAATGAAACCAAATGCGCCAATATCAAATGAATGTGTGACGTGGCGAATGAACGTTGGGTTGTTTGACACGTTGGCATATATTAATGACACAGTAGAAGATCTCGAGCTTTCTGCCTTCCGTGAGATCTGTAACAACTGGTTTTGTGATTTGAAATTAATTCAATGTAATTATGCCCATCCGGTTGATCGATTCTCTGCTATCTTCCATGTCACTCGTATGTGCACTCTTTTTTCGGTAACAGTTCTGCTTTGGAATCCTTACTCTTTGTCCTGCGGTCACTTTGCGAGGGTTTCCTCCCTGGCAATCCTGGAGGGTTTCGCTATGGGTTTTCTGTTCCACGGATTGTGGCTTCTCTTATGTTCTCCGGTGGCTGTATCGATGACTTTCGTTAGTTGGCTTTTCAACGGGCTCTGTTCCTTTTTCCTTGCAGTAAATAAACTATGATCCCTGTCTTCTATTTGCGCTTTGTAAGTTAGAACTCAAATTCCGTCGGCTTTCCTATTCTTTAACTGTAGATTTTCCAACCTACAGTAACTCGCTTGTCCTCGTCTCACAAGTTGAATTTGCCAGGATTTCCTTCCAGCTTGCTCAGCTCCGTTCGGCACTGGAAAGAAGGTAAGTTGTCGCTCTCTGCTTCAGTGATTTCTGTGGTCTTTTATCTGTCTAAACCCTGGGTGCCTCATGAGCAGGTTTTGGCAGATTCAATTAGTTAACCGAGCCGAAAAATGCCCGATGTGCTCTGTCCTCACTCCAGGTAACACTTAAGTTCTTTTCCTTTTCTTGTTCTTTACAGTTATGAATGCGTCCTGCAGGTTTTTTTTTCAGGACTGACTCTATATCCTTATCTTGCAGGTAAATCAACTTTCCCTGGTTGTTTAACTTTCCGGCTCGGTCTACTTCTGCTCTTCATCTTTCAATGGGTAGGATCACCTCCTGTTCAGCCCTTTCTTTACACTTCATTGGTGGCTTGTCTCGCTTTATTTCAGTTCAAGTCTAGAATGGGGTTAGGGTTAAAACAGGTGTCCATTCTGCTGCTACTTGTCTTCAACTGACCCTTTCAGGCTTGTACACTTTGATTTGAAAAAAATTTTGGGTCTTAAAACCCCGTCTACAACTTAACAGTGTGTTTCGAACTCGGTTCTGTTACCGTAGGGTTTGGGTTTTAAAACCCTAACAGAGTTTCTTGTTCCAATGATATTTATGTAATAATTTTTCCAACAGTCTATAGGACTGGAACTCTAGTTTTAAATCGACTGTGTAATTAATTCTGAAACATAAAAACCCTTGTTCTTATTGTTTCTCTGTTGGTTTACAAAAAAAAACACAGTGGGTAGTTGTTACCTGTAGATTTAACTTCGCTGCCGGTATTTGATTCTACTTGTTATTTTACCAATACGGTGCTTGACTGCAAGGTTACTTCAATTTTCTGTCCGCTTGTAGATTTCTTCGATTTCGTTAAAAAAAAACTCTGTGGTTGATTTCCTCCTGCATTCCTACAGCAACTCTTGTTTTCGAGGGAAGAAAAAACAAATATTGATTCCTGAATATGATTGTTAGTAACTAAACAGTGCAATTCTCTTAACTAGGAGCAGAATATTTCATTTGTATGACACAGATGGTTTTTTTTTCTGAGGCAAATACTTTTTGTTTTCTTTGATTTCTTTCTCTTCACAAAATCCAGAACTAGAACAAAATGCACCCTTCTCCCTTTTGTATCTCAGTAGGAGACAGAGTAGTTTCTTGTTGGAAACTGTCAGGCTATCAGTTACATTTAACTATTATTTTTCATTTTTCTGTCAACTAACTAAAATAAAATAGCCAACTAACCCTCCTACGGATTCTTGATAAAAATAAAAATTCGGCTACACTAATTACTTTAAAAAAACTCCCTAATTATAAACAGTCATCTAAAACAAATTAACCATTTACAGGTTCAAAGACCTGTCAAAAATGTCACACATCACCAAAAGACAAAACCTGCTGCTATTTGTCTACCCTGAGTCGGATGCTCCTACATCAAGATATTAGATGGAACAAAATTAGAATGCATTATGTAATGGTATCTTTATGAAGATGGATTGTTTCTACCAAAGATCCTTCATCTTTTGTCAAGCCTTTTCATAGAAGTAGACTCTACGACATTATCCACAGTTCACAGAATGGTGCATGATGAATATGAAGAAGCCACAAACAGGGCTATAGTAAAATAATAAGAACTCAAGTTGTGAAGCCACCTAAAGAGAGTGTTACCATTTACACCTTTTGAAGCTGAAGCAAAGAATACTGCTAAGAGTGCTGGAAGTTTCAGCCACAACGTGCAGTTTCCTGAACAAATTTCCACTGAACTCACATCTGCTCAACTTTCACTTCTAGAAACCTCCACTCGGAAAGAAATTAGGATTTTCACCAAATGTATTTTTCAACCTTACAGGAACACAGTGAAGAAACCAAGCTGCATCGCCAACATTTACATCACGTACAGAAGCAGGATCAAGGACTACAGTAAACCAAAAATCCACTAGATTGTGTGGATAATAGGAAAGAAGCTAGAGACAGACCAGTAGTATAATAATAAAAACTCAAGCTGTGAATACACCTACAGAAGGTGTTACCAATTTTACCCTATCAGAGCTGAAGCAAAGAAGATTGAAAGTAATGTTGTAATTTTTCAGCCACAGCTTGCAGTCTTCCTTGACTAACATCCATTGAACTCCCACAAACCCCACTTCCATGTCTAGCAATTTCCATTTCTTTAGCTACTCTTTGTTTATAGTGCTCCCACTCCTCAGTAAAATGCCCACTGGCACATCCACGATGACTACCTTCCATGCTTAGAAGAGACACGTGAGGATTTTCACCAAAAGCATATTTCAATATTAAGGAAACACATTGATGCAACCCACCTGCACCACTAGTAGCATCTACATGAGAAACATCCATGATCAAGGAAAACAATGAGCTCAAAATCCACTGCATTTTGTGGGCGATCATAATGAATGTTTCTCTTTGATAGAGCACTGGCTGCTTTGTCTAAAAAATCCAGATCTGCATTGTCTAGAGACATTACTGCGTAATAATTCATCTGTAAGTGACTGTCTAAGCATAATTCGACACAGGGCCTTTCTAAGAGAACTGTATCAGCACCTTGATCTTCAGCTATCCCCTTCTTCCATGCAATGAGCTTCAAAAATTCTCGAAGAACTGATATTGGCAGCAATAAAAAACTGACAAAGGAAGCAATTTTGGATGCATCATATGGTTCTAATACAACTTTCCTGCTAAAAAATTCACATAGTTCACCAATTTCTTGAGAGTTTAGTTCATATTGGCTATTTGTTTGTAACACGGGGTGATTTCCATTGTTCTATTTCTACTATTATTACTATAATCCTTTTTTATTTTCTTGCAGTTGCTATTAGTTTATACCTCGACTTCTTGGCCATTGTTCTCCTCCAGCGCACACAACAGATATACTATGTGGCACACTCATCAAATTTAACGTAGCAAGGGGAGTTTCGATGAGAGTAGTTTTGTTGATAACAACGTGTTACAAGGTGCATGAGAGTAGTTGCAGAGACAACATCATGGTATGTGAAAATTTCAAGCCTAAGCCCTAGGTGACTAATATCTTTGTGATGTAAATCTAACAAGTATATCTCTGAATTCAATTAATGCTAAAATTAAATTTCAAACCATAACATCAATCACCCAATCACCTAATGGTTGGTTAAAATTAAATAATGGAATCCTAACAATTAATTTCACACATACACACATAATTACTCTTCCAAATCATCCTTTCATTCTTAATGAAAAACCTCCACAAGTTGCCCACAAAGAAAACACTGCATGGATATGCAAAAAACATTCAAAACTTGAGTTGAACAAATGCCAGTAGTACGTTATGATGTATGGACTACATGGCATGTCCATACATGTCATGCATGCCTGCATTCTATTTTTAATATTCCTCCTAGTTTAAGTCATCAATGAGGCACAATTTTAAACTCAACTATTAAATACAAGACACTTATTTGCTAAAGTGAATTACAAATATAACTACTTTTCCAAAAATATTATTACATTTTTTAAATATTTTGAACTATTTCTTGCACATTGACACTAAAATTGTGCAAAAGTTCCTATCTAAGCTATAATTGTCAACATACAAGTAATTCTAGCTTTACCTTTTCTAATTTTTTTTTTTTAGAATTTGTTTGTCTAATTTTAGCATTTCTAGAATTATCAAAAGTGCAGACCACCAAAGAGGAGGTGATGCATTCCTTTATGGATTACTCTCGTGATGGACGTTATTTTAGGAATTCACTCATGCAGGACAGGGTGTGTTATTCTAAGCAGCTTTTCACACACAAGTTGGGCACACTTCTAGGAGACTAGGGTTAGGTTTTAGGAACCTTTCTTGGTATGTATACATGCATTAGAGCCCTGACTATGTCTATCAATAGAAAAAAAAGCAGGCTCCTCCATTGATATATAGAGTTTTTCAAAAGGATATAATGGCCTATCACTTTTATCCAAACATCTATGTTCAAGGTCATGCACCTTTTCACGAACTGAGGCATGTTGATGCAGTCCTATATCTAGAGGTATTTTTCTGTTAATAAATTGAGGGAACAAAGGCACCCAGATTGCAAAGGAGAATTTTTTTTCATAATTGCAAAGAGAACTCTTCTAATATAAATCAATTCTCTCATATAGCTCAACATGCTCCCTTTCTATGTGACGTAGAAGCTGCAAATATTTTCCAGCAGAAACAATTGTGCTAGTGTAAATTTTTGTAGATGTTCTATACTTAATGCAAATTTACTTGTATACCCAATATCAAACAACAATCACATAAACAAGAAAGTAAAATGTTGATAGAACATACCAATAGATCGATGAAAGACAAGCCAAAAATACACCTAACTTGATCAACAACATATATGTGTTGTGGTGCGTTACGACGGTCAACGGGATGCTTCAACCAACAAACTCTCTACACGGTAAACCAACTAGAATGTGTCACACAACCCTCTTGGACAGCTCTATAACAAGTCAACACAAAGTCAACAAAATTTAATGTTGTCTAGTCAACGGTCAACGCAAAACAACAGCAGCAAAATTCAATGTAGCCAAGTCATAGTCAACGTCCAACCTCAATTTATGTGCCAAAAAATGTGGACTACATAAATCAGAATTTATGGAGGTTAAGTTGACCATGCATTGACCAAATTCAACACTGGTCAAATCTACGCTAAAACCCTAGGTCAAAACAAAAAAACCCTTGTTGTGTTTTCCCATGTGTGAGAGAAGAAGAGCCTCCAAGATGATGATCAAACCAATCAGATGTAGAGAGAGAAAGTGTGATGAGTGATAGTGAAAATTTCCTCCAACGATGACCTATATATATCCATCTGTGAGGGTCTGTGACACATCTGTTGGGGCTTCAAGCCTACATTACAATTCTGGCTGACCTTGCACATAAGTGGAATTAATTCAAAATAAATGTTCTGCTCATCGAATCAACATGATATTTAGATCAATCTTGCACCTCTTTGAAAGAGGAATCAAATAAAAATATTGGCATCTTCATCTGAGCATCACAATATGGAGTTTGGACCTAGTTGTCTAAAATTAACACTCCCTCTCAACTAGGGAGAACTCCATCCACCTGTGCCATCCGAACATCGTGCACCATCCCGCCGTAACTTTATTTTCTTCCTTCTTTATTTCAGAATAGAAGGTGAGTCACAAAGACATCACTCTCGACTGACAAAATTACCTCAGAGTTCTAAAACCTCTATAGGACTCGAAGGTGTCACATACCAACCCGAAGTTTGTTTAACCGACCTGAAGTCAGTTGGAGGTTTGAAACCTCACTAGACTTGATCTCAGATCAAGTGGTTGGACATGTGCCATCCTAGATATAGAGAGTAGGGAAATCTCTGATGCATCCATCGGTCTTTGCTACTGGTCTCTAGCTTTTCCCACCTCATTGGCCAAATGAAAGGTACTTCCCATGAGTCTGGGACTCCATGGGTAGGATGCATATGGGGCACAGATCAAAGAGAGGTGAACCAACTCAATATCATAATGGTGGGGCAGAAGGACACCAACACGGTTCGACAAGCCTAGCCTTGCGGTTTCTTATAGCTCTAAGAAGTTATCCCCATGGCCCCTTGGAGCTCCCAGAGCTCATCGTCCAACAGGACCCTCAGCATAGGGTTGTTCCACGATACTAAGATTCTCACAAGGGATTTGTGAGAATATCCATGACCCGCTCATTAGTTCCTATATGATCAAGCCTTACAGTGCCTCGCTGTACTATATCACGAATAAAGTGGTACCTGATATCAATATTCTTGGATCGATTGTGGAACACGGGATTCTCAGAAAAATGAATCCCACCTTAGTTATCACAAAGGATAATGGTGGTATCTAACACATTCCTGAAAAACTCACTAAAGAGCTTTCTAAACAGATTCACAACAGGCCATACTCGCTACAATGTATTCAGCCTCAGCAATGCTCAAATCCACTGACTTCTTCTTCCTTCTCATCCATGATATCAAAGAAGAACCAAGTGTGAAGCAACATCCAGATGTGCTCTTACAATCCACCACAGTGCTAACCCAATCAGTATCAGTATATCCATGGAGTGTCACGCTCCCGAAATTATATCTCAACTCATGGTTTATCGTGCCCCGAAGATATCTCAGCAGATTCTTGGCACCAACCTAGTGAATCTGATGAGGATTAACCATGTGTTGACTCAAAGTGTTCATTGCAAAACATACATCTGAACACGTGTTCACTAGGAACATCAGGTCCCCTACGAGTTGAAGATACTCAGTAGGATTTGTTAGCATGGGCCCAGCAGCGCTGCCACTCAACTTCTTAAATTTGAGCTCCATCGGTGTCGACACGGACTTACAGTCCACCATTCCAAATCTTTCCAGCAGCATCACAATATATTTTCCTTGAGAAAGGAAAATCTCGCCAGGTCTCTGCCAAACCTCCAGGCCTAGGAAGTAACGCATCAGTCCTAGGTCCTTCATCTTGAACTCAGGAGTGAGCTTCCTCTTACACTAATGAATGAGAGGTTCAACACCTGTCAAGAAGAGATAACCCACATATAGCACTATAATGAGAGGCTTTTCTCTATCAACCTTGAAGTAAAGGTTCAAATCAACATTACTATGAGTGAAGCCCAGCTTCATTAGGTAGCTATCTATCCTCTCGTACCAGGCCCTGGGGGCTTGCTTCAACCCATAGAGGTCTTTCTTCAACCTGCAAACATGGGTGTCTCTATCTTGGACATTGAACCCTAGAGGTTTCTCCACATACACTTCTTCCTCTATCACACCATGCAGAAAGGTGGTCTTCACATCCATCTGATGAAGATTCTATCCTTGCATAGCAACAAGGGATATGATAGATCGGATGGTGGTATATCAGGACATAGGTGAAAATATATCATCATAGTCTACGCCTTCCTTTTGAGAGAAGCCACGGGCAAGGAATCTTGACCTGAACTTTTCAACACTACCATCAGATCCATGCTTGATCTTATAGAGCCATTTCAAGGTGACAACTGCTTTTTCCTCCGGTCTCGAAACCACATCCCAGACATCATTCTTCATAGTGGACTCGTATTCTTCATGCATAACATCCTTCCAGACTTGATGCTTTACGGCTTCTTCAAAATATCTAAGCTCAGATTGTATGATCGTACTCATCACTGCTAGATACCCTTAGTATCTATTCGGCTTCTTACTTTCACGGAATGTCCCCCTTGGGACCATATGTTTCTCAGCATCCTTGAGAGTATCCCTAAGCCATGAGGGTATTCTCTTAATTAAAGGAGGTGGATCAATAGGGTCCATCGATCCTTCAACATTGGGGATCATCTCATCCTTCGGTTCTTCCTTATTTCTAGACCTTACTTCATGATCTTGCTCAGAGCTCAGAAGATTGATTACTTTCCTAAGGGAAGCATCTTCATCAAAGGTAACATCGTGGCATATCTCCACTTATCGTTTATGAGGCACATAGACTCTATAAGCCTTCAAAGTTTCACGGTAGCCCATAAACAGTCCCTTCTTCCCAGAAGCATCCATTTTTCTCCTCTTCTCTTTCGGCACATGAAAATAAATGGGACAACCAAAAACTCTAAAATGAGAGACATCAGGTTTCTTACCAGAGAAAACCTCTTCGGGAACTTTGGAGTCCAGAGTGAAATGCAGGCTTCAGTTCTGAATGTACACAGCAGTGTTTGCAGCTTCTCCCCACAGAAACTTTGGAAGACTTTGGTCACATAGCATGGCATGAGAAACTTCCACAATGTTCCTGTTCTTTCTTTCAGCAACGCCATTTTTCTCAGGAGTATATATGGTTGTGTTCTCCCTCTTGATGCCAATTTCTCTGCAAAATTTGTTGAACTCATTCGTCTCATATTAAGTGCCATTATCATTCCTCAAAATCTTGATCTTCTTCCCTGTTTGATTTTCCACCAAGGCTTTGAAAGTACGAAACCACATGAAAACCTCATCCTTCTTTTTCAAGAAGTATATCCAGGTTTTGCAAGAGAAGTCATCTATGAGCGTCATATAATAAGAACATCCTCCCAAGTATGTCACAGGAAGCATACGAGACAAATCAGAATGTATCAATTGCAAGACATCAGATGTCTTTGTGACACTTGAGGGGAAAGGTCCCCTTCTATTCTTTCCTTCGGAAAAATCCTGGCATACACCTTCATGATAATTTTTGAACTCAGGCATCCCTGTCACCACCTTCCTTGCTTCGGGAAGGGCTTTGTAATGAAGGTGTCCAAGCCTCTGGTGCCATAGTTCGATTTGACGAATAGTATCACATGTCATCGCCTCGAGAGGACTTCCTCCAACCTGGTAGAGTGTATCAACTCTAAACCCAATCATGATAGCTTCCTTGAAACTCTTCTTCCAAATGTGTACCTTCCCATAAATGAATGCCACATTGAAACCTTTGTCTTCCATGGTTGAAATAGACACAAGGTTCTCCTTCAAATCAAGTACATATAGTACATCTTGCAAATGGAGGACTTGACCTTGACATAAGTGGAGGTCACAATCCCAATCCATTTCACAAGATATGTGGCTTTATCTCCAAGGATAATTTTCAGATTAGTATCCTTCTCAACCAAATCATAAAGTGATTCCTTAAACCCATTGAGGTGCCTTGAGGCACCACTGTCAATCAACCATACATCCATAGTGTCGGGTGGAGATGCAACAGAGAGAGCAGATACAAGAATGAATTCATTTCTTTTATCATCAACAACATTAGATTCCTCATACCTGGAATTTCTCGACCTTTTGAAAGGTTTCCCATTTCCATTGCAAGCAAAGGGAGCCTTCCTCTTTCCTTTGAACATATTTTTCCTTTGATTTCCATTGCTCTGGTTGTTTTTGTTGTCATCATCCCTAGGAGAATCCTTCTTATTAGGGAATTCTCTAGTATAGTGGCCAGTCTTGTTACATGTGTAACATCTTCCTTTCTTTCCTTGGGCCCCTGCTCTTCCATGGTTCGTTGGACCACCATTGTTCTTCTTCTTAGCATGAGTGATGAAGGCAATATTACCTTCATTTTCATATTCCTTCATTCTTGTCTCTTCTTGAGTCCATCTCGACAATACTTCATCAAAATCAGGTATCACATTATTATTGAGAATGCTAGTATTGAATACATGTCATTCGAAGGATCATTAGGGGAATTTTGAGGTCTAAAATGGGCCTCCTAAGAAAAATGTACAACAAAAATAAACTTTATAACAACCATAGGATTCAAGATGATGATGTCAACCATGGGGGATGATTTACCATTTTTTAAATAAAAGGGTAAAAATATTAAAAAATAATAAAATAATAAAACTACTTTTTCAACTCGTATTTTCAACTTATCTCCCAAAATTTTTACTCAAATTTGGAGTGGGAGTACTCGTTGGATGCAAAATTTAATTCCTCATCCAAGGAGTACCCATGTTGCATACTTTTGATGAACCCTTCTACATGAAAAATCTGAAATACATAAAAAAAAACGTGATTACAATCATGTTTTTAATGTATTTCTCATTTTTCGTGTAGTAGGAGCCATCAAAAGTATGCAACATGGGTAATCCTTGGACGAGGAATTAAATTTCTCATCCAATGAGTACTCCCGCTCAAAATTTGAGTAAAAAATTTGGGAGATAAGTTGAAAATATGAGTTCAAAAAGTAGTTTTTTTCATTTTTCCCTCTAAAATTTGATGATGTCATCAAATCTTATTTGATTTTTTCCACTATTATTTTATAATTTCCTTAGGAGGCCCATTTTAGACCTCAAAATTCCCCTAATGAGACCTCCAAGTGCGGTGAGAACTATTTCTCGATTAACTATTGTCTCCCCAATGGCCAGATGATTATTTTTTATTTCGTTCAACTTTAGAAAATATGATTGAACAGATTCATCCCTATCTTTCTTTAGATTCTTCAGTTGGTTCTTAAAGAGAAGGACTTGATTTGCATTGTTGGCCTTGAACATGTTGATCAACTTATCATACATCTCCTTTTATGTGTATAGCTCAGAGATGTAGGCAACCTGACTCTTATGAATTGAATCCCAGATGATCAACTTTTCTTTGATTTCCCCCTTCTTATACTTTGACTTGGTGGCAACAGGTGCAGATGATGGAGGCTCGTGGATTTTACCCCGCACATAGTCCATGACATCTTGGTCTTCCAACATTAAATCCAAAGACATCTTTCAAGCATGGAAGCCTTCTTTCCCATTCAACTTGTTATCAGTTTTGAATTCATTATAGTTTGACGTACCCATGGGTCCTTGAAAAATTCTCCTTCTTCGGTGATTGATCTCAATACAAACTTGGGATTTCTCTTCACCTTAGCTATGATACCATGTAAATTTTTGTAGATGTTCTATGCTTGATGCAACTTTACTTTTATACCCAATATCAAATAGTAATCACATAAACAAAAAAGTAAAATTCTGATAGAACATACCAATAGGTCAACGGAAGACAAGCCAAAAATACACTTAACTTGATCAGCGAAATATATGTGTTGTGGTGCGTTATGGCAGTCAACAGGATGCTTCAACCAGCAAAGTCTTAACATGGTCATCCAACTAGAATGTGTCACAAAACCCTCTCAGACAGCTCTATAACAATCAACCCAAAGTCAACAAAAGTCAGCGCTTTCTTGTCAATGGTCAATGCAAAACAACAACAATAAAAATTCAACGCAACCAAGTCAAAGTCAACATCTAGCCTCGATTTCTGTGCCAGAAAAAGAAAACTGTAGAAATCAAAATTTATGGAGATTTTGAGGTCAAGTTGACCATGCGTTGACCAAAGTCAACACTGGTCAAATCTACGTTGAAACCCTAGGTCAAAATAGAAAAACCCTTGCTGTGTTTTCCAACGTATGAGAGAAGAAGAGCCTCCAAGATGATGATCAAACCAATCATATGCAGAGAGAGGATGTGTGATGAGTGATAGTGAAAATGACCTCCAACGTTGACCTATGTATATCCATTTGTGAGGGTGTGTGACACATCTGTTGGGGCTTCATGCCTACATTACAATTCTGGCCGACCTTGCACATAACTGGAATTAATTCAAAATAAATGTTCTGCTCATCGGGTCAAGATGATCTTTAGATCGATCTTCCACCTCTCCGAAAGAGGAATCTAATAAGAATATTGGCATCTTAATCTAAGCATCACAACATGGAGTTTGGACCTATTTGTCCAAAATTAACAACTCGCTATGGGTAGTATAAAAATTGGAAAAACAGGAACTCGTTGATCATGACTTTTATCTCTACTTATAAAGTTAGTCAACTTTCCATCCAAATATGATTCATTGGGTGAATCATTAACCTTTCATCCTTTCCTTTCATTAGTTTCCAATGCCCCATTGAGTTCAATTGAATGAAGCATAAAATCAACCTTTCAGATTCCTATTGACACAGAAAATAGACTTGTTCCCAAAAGGTTGAATCCTCACCAAAAATCGCACCATTGGCACATTAAAAAACTCACCAAAAGGATCACTCAAAGTGCCTTCATGCAGCAAGGTATCCAAGGACTCAATCAATGGGTGCAAACTACCTATGAATAGGAGCAATGATTTTTGGTAAGGTTCATCTTCCCCATGTTTAACCAAAAAAAATTCATTTAGTTTTTCATAGAGATAGTCGAGAATGTGTGTAGTCAGTTCTGAAATCACTACTTTACAGTGAGGATATTATGATGTTTGCAAGATAAACATATTTCCTCGGTCACATACAATTTTAATAGATATCTCTTTTTCCAAAAAGATATAATGGCCTATCACTTTTATCCAAAAATCTATGTTCAAGGTGAGGCACCTTTTCACCAACTAAGGCATGTTGATGCAGTCATGTATCTAGAAGTATTTTTCTATTACAAAATTGATGGAACAAAGGCACTCTAATTGTTGAGGAGACATAGTTTTCATAATTTCCAAGAGAACTCTTCTGATATGCATCAACTCTCCCAGATAGCTCAGCATTCTCCCTTTCTATGTGATGCAAAAGTTGCAAATATTTTCCAGTAGAAACAATTGCCCTAGCTATGGGCCATATAAAAATTGGACAAACAAGAACTCATTGATCATGAATTTTATCTCTACTTGTAAAGTTAGTTGACTTTCCATCTAAAGATGATTCATTGGGTGAATCATTATCCTTTCCTCCTTTCCTTTCATTATTTTCTAATGCCCCATTAAGGCCAGTTGAATGAAACATAAAATCAACCTTTCCAGATTCTTGTTGAAGCATAAAATAAGCCTTGTTCCCAAAAGGCTGAATGCTCAATGACAGTCACACCATTGGCACAAAAAAAAGAATCACCAAAAGCATAACTCAAAGTGCCTTCATGCAACCAGGAATCCCGGGACTCAATCAATGGGCACAAACTACCTATGAATATGAGAAATGATCTTTGGTAAGTTTCATCCTCCCCATCTTGAACCAAACAAAATTCATTCAAGTTTTCATAGAGATAGTCAAGAATGTGTGTAGTCAGTTCTGCAACCACTACTTTGTAGTGAGGATATTATGTTGTTTGCAAGATAAATATCTTTCCTCAATAAAATATGATTTCAACATATATATTTTTTTTTCAAAAAGAGATAATGTCCTATCACTTTTATGCAAACATCTATGTTCAAGGTCAGGCACCTTTTCACGAACTGAGGCATGTTGATGTAATAATGTATCTAGAGGTATTTTTATGTTAATAAATAGAGGGAACAAAGGCACCCAGATTGTAGAGGAGACAAAGTTTTCATAATTTCCAAGAGAACTCTTATGATGTGCATCAACTCTCTTAGATAGCTCAGCATGCTCCCTTTGTACGTGATGAAGAAGCTACAAATATTTTCCAATAGAAACTATTTCCCTGGTTATGGGCTGTATAAAAATTGGACAAACAAGAACTCATTGATCATGACTTTTATCTCTACTTGTAAAGTTAGTTGAAATTCCATCCAAAGATGGTTCATTGGGTGAATCATTACCCTTTCCTCCTTTCCTTTCATTATTTTCCAATTCCCCATTGAGGCCAGCTGAATGAAACATAAAATCAAGCTTTCCAGATTCCAATTGATGCAGAAAATAGCCTTGTTCCCAAAAATCTGAATCCTCAACAAAAATCGCACCATTGTCACAAGAAAACAAATCACCAAATGGATCACTCAAAGTGCCTTCATGCAGTTGAGAATCCAAGGACTCAATCAATGGGTGCAAACTACCTATGAATAGGAGCAATGATGTGTGGTAAGGTTCATCCTCCCCATATTGAACCAAACATAATTCATTCAGGTTTTCATAGAGATAGTCAAGAATGTTTATAGCCAGTTCTACAGCCACTACGTGTTTGCAAGATAAACATCTTTCCTCAGTCACATATGATTTCAACAAATATCAACAAGTAAAGATTGTTGCAGAAGACACCAAATACCTCCTTTATGACCAAATGGGGATCCTATTGCTACTCTATCATGTCATTGGGGCTAAACCAACACATCTGATGTTTTCAGTGGGATCATGTTGGACATCTTCAAATATTTCATTCACATGTTCCTGGAAATTTAGCTAGATAACTAGATTTTGTACAAGTTCATCTCTGACCATGTCGATTGTCCAAAAAAAATTATAATGTTGTAAAATTCTTAAGAAATACATTGCCCAGCTAAGATTACCCATCATTGCATTCATGGAAAAATGCAACAATTTTTTTTCATTGTCCACACATGCAAACCATGAACCTTGGAATGTGTTCTTTTCCCTTGATAAAATCTCTATGAGAACGGGTGATGGTGTTTGAATATTTTATTGAGTTCATATTTATGGGTTTTATTCTAACACACGTAACATGGGATGAGCCAAAATTATTACAGAATCTGAAGCGAGTGAGTCCATGGCTTGTTGAAGTTGTTTCCAATGTGTCTCTGATCTAATTGCCGCCTTTCACACTACCCAAGAAGAAGCTATGAATGAGTCAACAACCAGAATTTTAGTTTGAGGGGAATGGAATCATGAGAGGACTTCAAATGGCTACACTTACTAATAATGTGCTAGGGCATATTAACCCTTGGCACGGTCTTTCTGAAAATGTTCCCGTAGGCATGTAAGGAGCCAGGCATGGTCATATTTATGGGGTTTCTTTGTCATATTTTCATCCAAACAAATTGCAATCTAGGTTGTCTTTAGATAGCTTCCACCATCTGGAGCAAGGAGCACTCTCATCAACTCATGTTTCCACAGACCTCAACATTGGTTGTTTCTCCAAACATGAGCGCTCTAGTGTACATGACAACCTATATTTTGTTTTAACAATGGGAAACTCATCACAAAGTGAATAGAAAGCAACTAAGGTGAGGTCCACTAGCTCAACCACACAGAGTGTACGCTTTCTGTTGTTTGGTAAACCTATTCACACTGAACATTCTCCCAAATATGAATAACAACAACAATAAGGAGTGAGATCTTCAGATGGTCTCGGTTTTCATGTGGTGAACGACTCTAGTTCACCTGGGCTTACAAGAAATAACTCAACAGATGAAAATCCAAAAGTTGTAGACATATTACAAAGGGAAACAACTGGTAGATCAAATACATACAAACTCTCTGAAAATTATGGCTTAAGGATTTATTGTAGAGAGATGTTGGAACCTATAGTTAACACTGGTATGCCGACTTTTCTAAAGTATAATTTGTTTCAAGTTCCTACAACTCAACCAATCTCGCACAAACCTAACCAAATGCTCAAAAAAATTGGCAACAACCAATTGGGCCACATAGGAGTGTTAACCATCTTCAGTTATGTCAAATTTGTAAATTCTGATGTTTGTGAAGTTCATACAACTAAACCAATATTTTATGCTATTTAAAATTTTTAAATGGACCAGAGAGGGGGTGACCTATGATGGAATGGAACCATAATATTGCTTTCTTTCCATACATATGAATCATGAAACATGATCCTTTATTAGGGGGTGAATATCTTTAAATTTATAGAAATTAGACCTAGGGGTTTGATCCACTAAAGGTAACATGATGATTTTAGGTCATTTCCTTGGGAAACAATTTTCTAGGATGATATTTCTCCAGAGGGAGAATTTACTAGTTACCAGCCTTTGAATCATCTTGGCCCTGAGAGCTTTGTTCAACTGACTACATTTTTCAACGTCAAAGATCCCACACATTACAGGTTTTCATATTTTCTCCTAACTGGCAAGGGAGGATTATGTAGTGTCTACATTACCGCCATTCCAAAAGAAGCACCTGATGATTTTCTCTAATTTATCTAAAACCATACTAGGTGCAAGATTTCAAAATAAATAATAAATTAGGAGAGGCAGGTATGTTCTTTTTTCTACCCAAGATATCACGACAAGAAAAATATTGATATTGTAGAAATTATTTGAGGACCTCATTGAGGTCAATTTTTCTGATGTCCTACTTGATTGATACCTTCTCATATGTCAGGAAGACTTTAAATATGAATTAATATGTTCCTGAAACAAATCATATTCAAGTTTAATAGATATAAAAGATAAAAACAAATTCCAATGCCTTCGTTTGATTGTTACTTTGACTCTGTTGTGCGTAGGTTATAGGAAATGTGATTGGAAAAAGGACGGGGAGACAATTTAGAGAATGTCTTGGATATTATTAATTTGTTGTTAGATATCCTTCAAGTATCCGAGCCATCAAATTTGGAAATTTTTTTAGTAGGGATTCGTATGGTTTCAAATGTTGTGATTATTTCAGCTCATGGTTATTTTGGGTAAGCAAATGTTTTAGGAATGCTAGACAAGACATCAGTGGACAGGTAACGAGAATTTTTTGTAATTGTAATATCCATTTCATGATATCCTCTCTTTATTGTTTGATTGTATTTTTAATGTTTATTTTGATTTTGCTTTCTCTTTTAACTATGAAATTGAATATACTTGGTAGCATGTCCATTTAAACAACAACCAAAGCTTGAAGATGAAATTAGAATTACACGATATTGATTGGAATCCTTATAATCATTTTGTGTTAAAATATTTTCATAACTATCAAAAAAGTTTATTTTGATGTTTTTATTTGAGAACTTGTTGTTTATATACTTGACCAATTTCATGCGTAAGAAAATGAAATGTTGTTTTCAAATAAGACGACAAGGATTAAACATCACACCTCGAATTATTTTTTTTCACAAGTTGTCTACAACTTGAGTTTTTTAGTATGTAACTTATAAGTTGACATGATTGTGCCTAAAATTTCCCTTAAGGTTGAATAATAAGTTACTAAGGTGTTATTTTCTATGGTGACATTTTATTTGCTTTGCTTATACAGGTCATCTGGCCACATAGCAACCAATATATCTCAACTAAAGAAAACGTGTTCGAGCTTCTTGCCTATATGGGGAAAAATGACTTTGACATTGCTGATGTTGAGGTATATGTCATATAAATTCGTTATATTCTACTTTAGTTTATATTATAGCGTTCATTGTCTTTCATGTATTACACTTTGCATTGTACCTTCTTTCGTTTTTAGAAAATGAATTCAGTATTGATGGTAAGAAACAATAATTGAAGAAACAGGAGAGCAATAACAGTGGAGCGACAAATGAAAAAAGAGAGAGAGAAGAGAATCGGTCTAGTGATACCCTTAGGCCAATATTTCGGATGGCACACACATAGAGATTGATGGTCAAGTATTCAGAGTTGGTGAATTCACCTGCAATGCCTTGACAACATAATGTTAATGTTTTGAAGTGATGAAATATCATTTCATGCGTAAATTGTAGTCCAACCAATATTAAGTTGGAAACTCATATTATAATACTTTGACATTTCATATAATATAATTTATATGGTTGAAATTATTTATAGTTTCACTTGAAATTGTTTACTATTGTAATTAACATATGCAACTTTTCGTTTTCATATTAGATGAACATACACATTGTATGACATTTTTTAAATTTGGTTGTAAAAACATACTAATTAATTTATGTTGATTAATAATGAACACATAAAATCAATCTAAAACTACTAAATTAGTATTTTATAGTGATTAATGATGAGCATAAATAAAATAAGTATATGACTAAATAAGTCATTTATAATGATTATTAATGAAAGTAAATGAAATGAATATAAACTAATAAATTAGTCGTTTATATAATGAATATGAAACTACCAAAAATATATATATGACTACTTGTAATGGTAATTTTGTGATTACAAATGACGACTAAATTTTGCATATATACGACTATTAGTAGCTAATTTACAGTATCTTATAACACAGCCAAAATCTAGTCATATTTCTTTGGTCATTAATTGGTTTCAAAAGATGACTAAAATTTGCATATATATGACTATTAGTAGCTAATTTACAGTATCTTATAATGCAACCAACATTTTGGTCATTAATTGTTTTTTCAGGTGATCATATAGTAATATTTTTGTTTTATATTTGGTCATTTATTGTGCTAATTAATGACTAAATCAATAACTAAATTAATGACCAAATTTATGTTCAAATATACTAGTAGACAATAAAATTGAGACAACCAATTATTGACTAAGCAAAAAACGACTAAAAGTTGGTCATGTTATAAGATAATGTAAATTAGCTACTACTGGTCACCAACTAAAAAATGGTCGTTTATATGCAAATTTTAGTTTTTTTTTTTTTAGTAACTAATTAGCCATTTTCTTCTAGTGTAATGAAGAAATACTAAGAGCACAAAAACAAAAAACAAAAATCAGGTACGAACTACTTCATTTATTTTATTTCAATAAGTAGCTCTCTTGCAATGGTTGAGAAATGGTATAAAACTTGCCTTACATAAATTTATTATTTTATTCTTAACAGGAAGAAGGATGGGTGGTTTGTTGTGCCTCCATGAAACGATTAACTTCCCAGAAAAAAACTAGTGATATGGACTTCTCTGCAACTTCAGCATGATATGAAGTCGATTAGAGGCAAATATTTAACACATATCTGTTCCATGACATAACTGATTTGAGGCTGATTTTTAACACTGATTCAAGGCTGATATTTAACACAGATCTGTGCTATGACATCACTAAAATTAAGTGTAAATTGGCCAATCAATTGTAGATTCGAATGCATATACATTTTTGCTATTTTTTGTTATCAAGGAAGCCAATTCCAATTATACAAAGGTGTTGAAATGGTGGAGCTAACCACTGGATATGGAGTTATTTTTCCAGCATTTAATGTGATTCAACCTTTTCGATTTATATGTCATAGATTAAACTCTCTTGTAAGATGGATAAATATTGTACATTTTTCTTTTGCCTCATAATAGTCATGAAATGAAGTTCCAAATGAGGATCTTGCATGTTCAAATTCAATGACATGAATTTATTTTCACAGAATATAAGTGTGATGCCTTATTATTTTCAAGGTTGCTTTCTGGAATTGTTAAGTTTTGGAAAAAAAAAAATTTCACTTAGATTTAAAATCACTGCTATTAGCTTTAAAAAAAAGGAGTTTATTCTTTTTTTTTCCATAAAAAAAAAAAAGAGATTTAAGTTTATTAAAATCACTATTTGGGAACTTTAAATGTTGAGACCACCTTAAAATAACATTTAAAATGTTTTGTTTAGTTTTTTTTAAATATTTTTTCATATTGTATCTAGAGAGACAATAGTTTGAATTATGGACATAGAGTCTCTATAGAGACAAGACATTTTTTATCTCAACTATTGTCCTTAAAGATACAAATGTAATTGTCTCTACAAAGACAAAAATGAAAGTGTCTCTACATAGACAAATTGTAGACAAATGAAGTTGTCTCTTAAAAGAAAATAATGTCTGTGTCTTTATAGAGACAATAATAATATGTGTTCTATATTGTCTTTATAGAGACAATTATTTGAGACACCTTCTTAAAGACAATATTTAAGATGATACACAATTTTATTTTTGTCTCTAATTAAGACAACTAACTGGAAATTTGTCTTAAATATTTTCTTAAAACACCCCCACATTTAGTAGTGTTACATATAAAATTTATTCAAAAGATAAAATTCAATGTTACATAACTTATCGATGCATCTTTAACGTAACTTGTTTCTATATTTTGATATCGAATCATCTTTAAGATAACTTGTTTGTACATTCTGACCATATTTATGGAGTCTTGATACATGTAAATATTTTAATCAATATCGAGATTGTACTTTTGTCAGCTTGAAATAGATCTTTCCCATTGAGGAAAACAACATACTGACATCAATACATATTTCCTAGATTATACTAATTAATGAGGTTGGGCAGTGTATCTCTCACAGTTAGATTTAAAATTGTTTAAATTTAACTATGGGCATATACTGCCCAACTTCATAGCCCACAAAATAATGGCCGCCACACACTAACATGTATGTATTTCAAGTGAAAATCCATACTTTTTTTAAAGGGAAAGATTTTTTTTTCAAGAGAAAGAAAAAATGTTGTTTTATTAAAACAATACATACTCCAGATACATTTGCATACGATCATGAAGCCTGGTCATGTCCAGATTTGGCCTAATTCATAATCATATTGTGCATGCCTTCATTAGAAAGAAGGCATATAAAAATAAAGTTCAATACATAAACCATATATATACAATCCTTAATATGTTGCCAGAGAGCATGAGAATACATGATTTATCTTATGAATACTGTCATAAAGAACAGTCTAGAAAAACACCATGACATAATAGTCCAACATAATGATACAGACCATCTGGATTCCGTTGATGAAATACATACAAAAAAAGGGCGAAGTAAGAAAAAGGAAATCCTCCTGTAATCAGTATAAGCATTATGCATAGTTAGTCATTAAAAAAAAACATATATAAGAGATCATGAACAAGATAACCTGAAGGATTTAAGCAAAAGCATAAAAAGCCACTAATAAAAGAAGATTTTTCCAGCTCGCTTGATATAAGCAGGCCCGCTTGCCAAAGATCCAAAGTGTAAACTAAGGCAGAGGAAAAACAAAGGACCCAACCAATCTTAAGTCACTGTAACGTGTAATCTGGATATTTCTAAAAGGTGTAAAAAGGCCTTTATTTTCCAGGGAGTCCACCCTAGAGTTGTTCTCTTTGTAGATATGCTACATCAAATAAAATTGGAGCTTTGTCAATAAGTACTTCACTCTCTCAATCCACCCTTTCAGATTTTGACAATGTAGACTACTAATGCCAGAGATGCCATCAATAATAATCTTCAAGTCTCCATATATTTGTATAATAGATAGATTAAGATGATATGCTACCATGATCCCACTCCACAAAGCCATGAGCTCAGCCTTATTATTTGTGCTCGGTCCACCATTCTAGCGAATATGATACCGCTCTACCTCCAAGAGCTTAATCCAAGCCCCATAGCCACATACACCATCCTGTTGTGCCTCGTCAAAATATATCGCTAGAAGAGAAATTTGGTGAGGACTATTCCGGATAGATATGTCCACCAGGGCCAAAGAAGGAGGAGATCGACCTTCCACCCATCTCATTATATTTCCCTATATCAGTGGGAGGTTGATAGATATACCTTCAAAAATTAATCAGTTTCGGGCACATTAGATCTCCTAGAAAATATAAAAAGGTAGTGATTTATATATTCCATTTGTAGCCCCCCATACCATAATAGTCTGAATGAAATTGACAGGTCTCCACACATGATCCGCCAGTAAGCTAGTAAATAGTTACCAAATACTAAGAGAAAGAGAGCAATAAAAGAACAGGTGTATATCAGTCTCCTCATGCAAAAGACAGAGCGAACACCTCCTTGGCACCCTGAAAAATGTGTTTCATAAGACAATCCCATGTGAGTATTTTTTTTCTCCATAGTAGCCATCCAAATAGAAAAATCTTGGTAGGAACATTCTAGTGCCAGGCCTGTTGGAAGGGTGACAAAGAAAAATCCGTGAGCTTCTCCTTGATGATGTAAATAGAAATATCCTTAACCTGTATGCAGCCATCAAGACATTGTTCGTCCCAAACCATTTTATCACCTTCCCCTCTGAAGGACATGGCCACAGTCTGTAACACTTCCTGCATTGTTTTCCAGTCACTTGCCTCCCATCCATGTAGACCCAACATCTCCACCGATTTCCAAATCGATGATCCCAAATTCCAACATAAAATAAGGTGAGATAAAGAACAGATACCCATGTGATTTAACTAGTGCAATAACTGACGATCAATAAGAAAAGCAACATCCATTCCCAAAACCGTGTCTATACCCGACATGATCTTCTGACCGTTCCCAAAGTGCCAAACTAACCTCTGACCCAGTAAAGGTATAACTTTAGCGAAACTACACCATATCTGTGGTTCTTTTTTTGCTGTTAAGGAGTAGCCTAGATATAAAGCAAAGATTGGATCACCAACAATGTATTTGTAAGTAATAATTTGTGTCCATACCCCATTTTCCTTCAATGTCTGCCACAGTGACTTAATGAGGAGGGCATTTGTAAACACCTGCACATTTAAAAGCCCCCAACGCCATACTTCTTCGGAGTTGAGATATATTCCAATCTACACAGGTGTATTTTTTTACAATCTGGGGATCGAACCCATATGAAATGAGATATAATGGCATTGATTTTATCAACTGTATATGCCTAGAGATAATACAAATGAGTCCATTAAACAACAAATTGAGATAATACGGATTATACCATAATGTATTTTCTTCCAAGTGTAAGCCACTTATTTGTCCACTTCATTATCCTATTTTTGAATTTATCTATCAACCAAGTCCAGTCCATGATCTTATATGCAGTGGATTCAGTCTAAAACCAAGATAGGTGAACCCCATCATTATATGATTCTTACGAATGACCATGAAACCTGCTATGTGATTAATTTCATCCGTATCTTTGGATTCATATATTATAAATTATTTATCTCTATTAATGCACAATCCAGTAGCAACTCCAAACCTGATGAGTATAAAGTGCAGATAAAACCAATGATTCCTAATTATATTTCCAAAGACAACTAAATCATCCACAAACAGAGAGTGAGTAATGCATACCATAGGGGAGAATGATAGTCCTTCAAAGTACCCAACATTTTTGTGATTTTCATTAAATTACTGAACCTGTCCATTATAAGAATAAATATGCGAGGAGACAATGCACATCCCTGCATGAGACCCCTCTCAGCCATGAAGAGATTTGGCAGTAGAAATTTATTAAGAAAAAAAATCTTAAAGAATATATACAAGCCATAATCCATCTAATAGATGACATATATAAACCCGCCTCTATGAGAATAAGTCTAATAAAAGACCAATCAACTGAGTCATATGCCTTATGGATATCAATCTTCATAATAAGAGCCTCCATCTTATTTTCGTGCATTGAGTGCATCGCTTCCTGTGCAGTAGCCACTGCATTGTGTATAGACCTTCCTTTTAAAAATTCATATTTTTCTTCAGATATAAATGTAGATAAAACCCCACAGATTCTATTTGCAAGGATTTTTGAAGTAATCTTGTACACCACATTGCATAATGCAATTGGTGTAAAATATGAAGAAAAAAAATTGGTACAGATATTTTAGGAATTAATGTCAGGAAAGTAGAGTTCATATCCCTAGGTACAAGACCCAAAACACAAACGTGTTCAACTACCGCAAGTAGTTCATCCTCCAGGATTTCATAAAAATGAATGAAAAATTCAGCCAGCCACCCATTCGGTCCCAAAATTTTATCACGTGCAAGAGATTTTAATACTTCTTCTATCTCCCCTTTAGAAACATAATATTATTTGCATCATGATCGAACATGTGAGGCATGTGATCAAGAACCCGCAATTGACATCGATGATCAATCTCCATATCTGCCTTATAAAATTCGGAAAAGTATTTGTATACCTCTTGTTGTATTTCTTTTGTTGAGTACTTGATTGATCCATCCGCAAACTCTATATCCAAGATTGAATTCTTGTTCCTACGGCCATTTGGGCACTTATGAAAGAATTTTGTATTCAAATCTCCCTCCTTTAGCCATTGGATTCTACTTTTGAGCTTCCAAGATGTCTCCTAAATTTTAAGTATTTCTAGTTTCCGTGCTTCGAGTATATCAAGGGTACTATACACTTGAATATCTGGAGGGCAAGCTTCATATCCCTATATAAGCATCATATCATTATATATGTGAGATAATTTTTCTTCGATACTCATCAACTTCAGTCTTAAAGCCCTTTTTTTTCTTTCCCAATGGCCTTTAACTGTCTAAGCTTTCCCACAAACTTTTCCCATCTTATTATGTACTTGAAGTGAAAAGTTATTCTTAATTAAATAGAGAAAGCCTAAATTTATTAAAGGGCCACAAGGTACAACTGACACTCAGTTTTCATCTACCTTACTGATATTGTTTTTTCCATATATCATTACTGACATATTTAGCCACCTTATTTAGTCAATCACGACTGTCATTAACTTTAATTCATACAATCAAAACAAAAATACCCCACTAACTTCATAAAAGTATGTGAATCACCTTTTTTATAACTATGAAATAATCCCATAGGCTGACGTTGCGATTGGAACCTCTATGATATGGATTATATTTTAAACCCTTACTGATTATTTTACGATGAAAAAAATTAATTTAAGCCTAGTTAAACATTGAAATATAGGATGTGATGATCACTAAAAAAACAAGGGTGGCTGCGAAGCAGCAAGTCCCTGCCACTGAGTAAAAAGAAAATATGGTAAGCGAGCCAGAGACTTTGAAGCCATCATAACCAGAGTAAAATTGTAGTCTGTAGATTTTGAAAATGGAAATATTTTCATAATAAAATAAAGTAGCACTAATATGCAACATCATCCAAACTTGATAAATAGTAACAATTATGACAGTAATGAAAAACATCAAATCAACAATATAACAAGGAAAATGGCTATTCGTCGTGATCGGAAGAAACAACAACAATGGTTCATAGTCATATGAAATATATGAACAAGAACTGTGGAAAATCACAAGGAAATAGTACTTTCCAGTTGCAGCCCATCAATGTAGAAGAAAAAATTGTCACATTATATGAAATATATGAACAAGAACTGTGGAAAATCACAAGGAAATAGTACTTGCCAGTTGCAACCCATCAATGTAGAAGAAAAAATGGTAGAATTGTCACCTACTAGAACCACGAGTGCTTATCAATCTCCAAAAATCCATAGAATTGTTTAACAAATATGGAAGGGCGAGTACTATTATACAACATCATAGAGACTCGATATATAATAACAATTGTGACAGCAATGAAAAACATTGGATGCAATAGTATAATAAGGAAAATAGTCATGCATCATGATTGGAAGAAACAACAACAATGATCCATAGTTCATATGAATTAGATGAACAATATCTGTGACAAATCACAAGGCAATAGTGCTTGCCAGTTCCAAACTTGCAACCAATCAAAGTGGGAGGAAAAATGGTCATGAGTATGAGTCAGGTAGTAGGGAGAATGCCATAAAAAAATTTCCACCTACTAGAACCACAAAAACCTACCAATCTCAAAAGATCTATATATATTTTTTAAGAAACAAATACCGACGAGCAAGTGGTTCTATTTGGGAAGCACATATCTCAAATGGTTATCTATTTCCTAGATAGTCGCATTACCACTTCATCCAGAAAACAAGTGGAAAGAAAAACTAACTTGAAATTTTCTAAAGTCAGCTTTGGCTTTCTTGAGATTTTGGATAAAGGACTTCAAGTTGACTTGAAATCTAATGTCCTGGTAAGTGAAACATGGGCATATTCAAGGATGATCATCCAGATTCACTTAATATAGACTAAGAGCAAAAACGCATCGGATCTAAAGGCCTCTGCAACAAGCTTTGCCAAACATCGGTTGTGGTTTGATTCCAGATACTCATAACACGACCTTCATATGTGTAACTAACTAGTCAATGGTCAACCTGACAAATGGGCCTGAAAAATCTGATCAATTATGCGTTTCTAACAGTTAGGAATGGAAAAACCTATATCTAGTCAACGAGATCTTGATTCAATGGTTAAGTGGGTGTTGAAGATTGCAACAAGAAATAGTGAAGGAGGCATCCTGAAACATCATTCCTGATCCTAGTTGGAAAGTGATCACCAAAACTAGGTGGGGGCCACACAAGTGATTTTTGTCACAAAGTCTATTTTTAGACATATGGATCATGTTCTATAAGTTGCGGGATGCTATTTGTGGATGGTTTGTCAAGTTGGAAAAAATAGATGGACTTCTATTTTTATACATATTGGGTGGAATCTATTTTTAGATTTCCAGTCTAAAAATAGATATGTCGAATATTATTAGCTCTTAATAATATTTGGACTCTAAACATTATCTTATTCTCTTGGAGCACTTCAATTAAGTGCACAAATGTGGCACAGGAGCTGACAGAAGGAATTACACTATTCCTGAGGGTTATGTGGAGCTATTGCATGGATACTTCAGTAAGAACTCATGTGACAGAGTTTGGTGGAGTTGATTGAGGGAGTTAATGGAGTTGTGTTCAGTTTAACTAATCTAAACATAGTTGAGCTATTTGTATCTAGTTTAACTGATTGATACAATTAGTGAGAGTGGTGTGAATTAATTATTAATTAATTCACTAATTATAAACTCATTAATCAACTAAAGAATACATCAGTTAACTTCAGTGGATGGACAGTTTCAGTGGAGACCAGTGCAAAGATAGGTGAAAGGGCAAGTGTGACTATCAGTTGTGACTATAAGTGATGCATGCTTTGCATCCAACACTTAGTAGAGATGCCTATAAATACTGCGTGAGCAAGGCTGGGGTAATTTATTCTCATCAAGAGGCATTCTTCAACAGGGATTGCGCAGTAGAGGCAGGCTAAAGGCTAGCAAAGATCAGTGCATGGGATTTGCAAGATCAAGCCTGATTAGTGTGTAGCAAGTGGAGATTATACTGAGAGCTTGTGAGGAGCTTTGTATAATGATTGTTACATGATCTCTATGACATATATAATATACAGATAGTTGGGGGTTTTTCAGCTTTAAGCTTTCCCATTACATACTGTGTTCATATGTGTGAATTTTTATGGCTTTAATGTGTGCATGCAGTTGATTTTATTTCCGCATGTGATGATCAATGGTAGAAGATATTTTTTATTGTGCATGAAGATAAAATAGTGTGTGATCAGGAGAATCTCGGTGGATAACATATCAGTTATTCAAATTTCTACAGTGGGGGTGTTTCAAATACCTTAGAGACATGTTTCACTCTCAGGGGCCATCTCAACTATGTGAGGGAACCATTTCAAATCGTCAGATGAAGTATTAAGCGACAGGCGAAATAAACATGTTGACCTACAATTTCTTAGCGAAAAGGATTTCACTGATTGTTGAAATCGAGCTACAATTTATCGCCATATCCCTAGATTTGGCAAGGGAATAATTTCCCTATTGCGATAAGAGAAATCATCATGTCATCTAACAAACCAGAAATCTAACCAGTGAATAATAAAACCCAAAAAGAGATATCCAAGCCCTGATCTCTATTTTTCTTAGTAAACTCTGCATCTCATGCAAGAGTCAAAAAAAATAATTTGGTACCGAATAATATCAATACACACAGGGGAAAATAAAAATAAAATAAAAAAAGGCCCAAAGCTGACTGAAATCTTACGTGGATCCTCTGTTGTAAAGATTGATGGAGACTGTGACCCGTTCTACATCAGGTTTCCCTTTTCTCAAAGAGACCTTCTTGTGTACCACCATGAATGGAGTTTCAGCAGCCAAGACAATGCAAACCAGGGCACTAAAGCCAACAACAAACATAGAAGCATTGAACCCTCCATTATTCCATGCTTTGACGACCCTCCAAAATCTCTCACACAAAAAATAACACCCCACGATGACCAGTAATGAAATATAACCAGACGCCTATGTAAGAAGAAAATAATTGAATCCTGTAGCACTTGTATTTAAGCAGTTACTCCATCATTTTTCATAGAAGCATCAATCCATGGCTAGGTTTAATTAAACCACAACCTAATACAGAGTTAAGATCTTAAATTGAAAGCATGAGGTCATTGTCATGTCGCGAGGATAAATTGGTTGAAAACTAGGGGTTTGCCTATAATTTATTGAATGTTTGACCTCGTGTCACATGGGAAGGAGGTTAAGTGGAAATTCAGTTTTGTTACCAAGTGATTTTTACAATAAAAATATAAAATTCATAAATGAGAGGTATAATTCCAGTAGGTGATATGTGTAATGAAGGTTTATAACCGATACCCCAAAGGTAGTGTGATGCAATCAAAACAATGGTGAAATTTAATAAACATACATATTATAAATTGCTCTATCCATTTCCAACGACAGGTATTGGAAGGAGAGGCATAGTGCCCATGCAGAGAACAAAGCCTTTTCCTTTCTTGTATTTTTCTAGTGGAGTTGGTGGATGATGAGACAAAATGTTGCATAATCATCCAAAGAAAGAAGAGATGGATGCCAATATGATATTAAATAATAGGAAAGTGAGTGAGGTCATCCAAAACAAGCACAGGCTGGTGGAGGTGCCATACACAACGAGTGTAGCCAACACTCTCAATTCATTGCTTGCAAACAACATATTGGCGATGGCAGTGGCAGCCCCTCCTGGACAATGGATAGGAGCAGGGGGTTCCATGATATTGGAATCAGAAAAACTCACTGGATCTATCAGAAAACAATATATAGGCATGGTCAATATGTTGGATATTCTTCTCCATGTTGCCAAATGTGCCCCTGGGACTGATATAGAGGCCAATCTCATGTTTGTTCCTGTTTCTGTTATCATTGGGCGCTCTTTTGAGGGACTCAACCTATGGAGCATCAATCCTTATACCATGTACAAGCTACACTAAAATTGCATAATTTTTAAAAATGATACATTACTTCTCACGATAAGATAGCATTATATACTTCACATAGAGAGAGCTTAATATGAAGATAGGGACTTTTGATATGATTTTAAACTTTGACGATAACAACTGAGTATTCTTGTATTTAGAATACAAACCTGATTTACATTGGCATCCCAGATGGTAATAAAAATTCCTGTAAGGAATTCCACACAAAAATATCCCAGGTTTCCTCATGAGACATGATTAGTCCTCTGTCATCTAGTACATAGCAGGTAGAACCTGCAAGTAGGAATTCTTGTTAGCTTACAGGTTCATCATACATAAGAGAAAGTAACAGGCCATGTCAAAAGAATGGATTCTGTCATGTATCACTTAAAAATATATTTAGATATATCAGCTCATCCTTTTCAATGTTTTCAGGCAAATATTGCACCCACTAAGAATATGAGGAGCACTGGAAGGAGGACAAAAAAAAAATTCAAAAAGACGCAGCTATTATTGAAATTTTATTCTAAGTGTTGTTGGAAATACTAAGAGGGGGGTGAATCAGTATTTATTTTCAATTCTTAATTATTTCCAGTTATATTCTTCACAATTAAAGACAGAGAGGTGCATAATAATGATATTAAGGATTAATAATAACTTCAATCCCTTTTTTTAATAATAGTATACAATAGATGAGTGAAGGGCACCAACCCTTTTAATGAAACAGGCACCAACCTGTTTCCAAGCACCAACTTGGACTTTGATGAGGCTCCGACCTTTAGGGCTTCGACCCTATCTTCTCAAGGCGCCAACCTTGTGTTTAGGAGCTCCTACTCCAAGTACACCAATCCTTCTTTGCTTCGTTTAATATAGAGTGTGAATAGTATTTACTTGAATGTTCTTGACATATTATTCACTGTATTATTTCTTCCAAAATTCTTCATTGACTTCACTGTCCACTTGTCTTCATCACTGGCCTTCAATTAATCCAACATTACTTCTATCTTCACTGTCCAAGAGGATATTGCATCAATGCCACATTCACTATCCAAAGAATGTAATCATATCTGAAGCTGCTTCAAAATATTCTGAGCCACTGTGGTCAACCCTGTCAAAATGAGTATTTTCTCCATAGGTATAACTACTATCATGAGATTTCAATAAGGTTTGTTCACTCCAATCTACCAGAGTGCTAGATTTGTCTTTAGGTACAGCACGTTCACAATGCTTCACACAATATGAATCATCAAAGCCACTATCCACAACAATTGATCACATTGTCCGAGCCACAAGAAGTATCATAGAAGGACTGAGGCTATTAGTACAACATGGAGTATCCGAGCCACTCAAGAATGATGCTACAGTTTTACGTAATCAACCCGAGCCACAAGAAAGTCCGCGTTGCTGTTGATTGTCACAGTCTGAGGTAAAAGATGATACAGACTCTGAGCTTCAAAGTCACACCCAACTAATGACACATTCGAGTTCTGTAGAGCTGCATTCTGATTTTTTATGACTATAGCGGTATAGAAGATGCCCTATCCGAATATATGTCTCTGTTTGATACAAAATTGGACCTGCGATGCTTAAAGATTGGATTCTTCTCCTTAAGAGTTCACGAGATGTGAACCTTTTACCTTACTCTGTGCTATAACTTCTTCACCGAGCTTCTGTCCAAAATGGAGGTCCGAACAAGTATTTATAGAGTTTGTTTTTGCTATGAGCTGAAGGGACACGTCAATTAAACTGAGGCCGACATGAGAGACCTAGCACAGGTTGGCTCAAGGACCAGATAAATACCCTTGACTTGAAAAATATATTTCTCCCAAACTAGTTGGACTTTTGGGCCAAGTAAGAGCTCATATGAAAGCTAAAATTATGCTCCAAATGATAGTGAAGGTTTCATAGAAAGATTTTGCCTCCAAGGTAGTGAAAAATAATTTTTAATTTGACTGGTCATTTACAGGTGCAGAAATAGAGGTAGGGCAGAATGTCTAGGGGTTCTTTATGGTTTTACTTCTCCATCATAGCCTTCTTTATCATAAGGTTACCATGCCATAGTGATATGGGTCTTTATGTAGTCCTCCATCATCATCAAGCATCTTATTGCCATCAATTACAACTTAGATTAACAATCTCCCCTTTTGTCATTGGATGGCAATATTTTTCTTCTCTCCCCCTTTAACATCAATGGCAATGGGGTGCCAATGTTCTCCCCCTGTCATGCTGCTCCCCCTAACATAGTGTACCCATGACATGCTACTTGATTTAATGTGATGCAAGAGCAATGACCCCCATCTTTTGTCGAAGATACTCAAATGCTTCTCGTGGAAGGGGTTTTGTAAAGATATTCGCAATTTTCTCTTTTTTATTGACGTATTCCAACCTGATATTGTGTTCAGTAACCTGTTCACGGAGAAAGTGGTATTTGATTGGAATATTTTTGGTTCTTGAGTGCATCACCAGATTCTTTGAAATACTGATGGCGCTAGTATTGTCACAAATAATAGCAATTGGTTGCCTAGTTTCTATGCTGACATCCTTCAAGGCTTCCTTCATCCATAGAATTTGTGTACAACAATCAACAGCAGCTAGCTGTAGAAAGGGATATAGATGATAGCTTTTTGCCAAGACAATATACAAGACAATCTCACATAAAGAATTCATTTCCACTGGTGCTTTTTCGATCATCCACGCTTCCAGCCCAATCAACGTCAAAATAAGTTGTCACAATAAGAGTTGAACTCTTAGGATACCAAAGACCGAAATCAGTCGTTCCTTTCAGATATCTGAGAATTCTTTTCACAAATACTAGATGTGATTGTTTAGGACTTGACTGAAATCTTGCTACCATTCCTACTACTTGCATAATATCTGGTCTTGTAGTAGTTAAGTATAGGAGAGCTCCAATTATTGACCTATAAAGAGTTGCATCTATTTGGGGGGTATCATCGCCTTTGCTTAATTTACAACCTGTGGTCATTAGTGTGCTCATAGGTGGACAATATTCCATCCCATATCTTTTAAGCATGTCTTTAAGTTATTTTGCTTGAGATATAAACATGCCTACAGAAGTTTGAGATATTTGTAGCCCAAGAAAGTAAGACAACTCACCAATCATTGACATCTCAAATTTTTTGGACATATTTAGAGAAAATTCATGGCTCATTTCTTCATCATTGCTAGCAAAGGTTAGATCATCGACGTAAACAAGAGTGATCAAAAGTTTTTCCTTGTCCATCTTCAAGTAGAGATTGCTACCTGCCACTCCTTTTTTGAAACCTTCTTGTTGCAGATAATGATCCAACTTTGCATAGCATGCTCTAGGGGCTTGTTTTAATCCATACAAGGCCTTTTTTAGTTTGCATACAAGGTCTTTTCCTTCAGCAAGATCAAATCCTTCTGGTTGCTCCATGTAAACTTCCTCCTTGAGATCTCCATTCAGGAATGCTGATTTTACATCCATTTGATAAACCTTGAATCCTTTTGAGCAAGTAAATGCTAAAAACATTCTTATGGCTTCCATTCGAGCTACTGGTGCAAAGGTTTCTTCGAAGTCAATTCCTTTGATTTGCGAGTATCTTTTGCAGACAAGTTTGGCTTTATTTCTGATGATTTTTCCATCTTCATTCATCTTGCTTTTGAATACCCATTTTGTTCCAATTATATTTTTATCTTTTGGGTGAGGTACCACTTCCCAAGTCTCATTTCTTTCGATTTCAGACATTTCTTCTTCCATGGCCTTTATCCAATAAGGATCTTTGCTTCCTTGAGAAAAATTTTCAGGTTCTATTAAAGATGATAGAGCCACACCATCTTTTCTAGGGGTGCTTATCATCCTTCTTTGAGTTTGGATTCCTTTATCTATATTTCCGATGACCTGTTCTTCTGGATGATATCTTTGAACAAACTTGATCTTGGAGAGAGTTTGTGAAGATTCATTGAGGTTCACTTTGAGGTTCTTCATTCCCCTCTTCTTTTTCAGGCTCTTCTTCTTCACTTTGTTCAAAGAAAGGCTCAACTTCATGATCTTCAATTCCTTTTTCTGGAAGGCCTTCATCAATCTTCACATCAATGCTTTCCACTATTCTTCATAGACGATAGTTGTAACATTTGTAAGCTTTGCTCCTCGTGGAGTATCCAAGAAATATTCCTTCATCAACTCTAGAATCAAATTTACCTGGTGAGTCATCATTTATTTTTATGAAACATTTGATTCCAAAAACCCTGAAATATTTTACTGAAGCAGGTCTTCCTTTCCATAATTCATAAGGAGTCTTTTAATTATTTGGTCTTAGTTGAGTTTGATTTAAGGTATAAACTGCAGTGCCAACTGCTTCTCTCCAAAATTTTGGTTGCAAATCGATTGCTAGTAGCATTGTCCTTACCATTTCTTGAATGGTTCAGTTCCTTCTTTCAACTACTCCATTTTTCTGGGGGTGTCCTAGTAGTAGAGAGTTCTCTTTCGATTCCATGCTCTTTACAGAATTAATCAAACTCTTTTGAGGTGAATTCTCCTCCTCTATCCGTTCTAAGACATTTAATCTTAGAATCTTTCTCATTCTCAATGAGAGCCTTAAGATTTTTAAAACATTCAAATCCTTCGGATTTATATTTTATGAAATATATCCACATCATTCTAATATAGTCATCAACAAATAGAACACAGTACCTTTCACCCTGAAGAGCTAGAGTTCTAGTTGACCCACACAAATCTGCATGAATGATTTCCAAAGGTTTTGTTGTTGAGAACTCCTTAGTTTTGTGGCTAGTTTTGGTTTGCTTTCCATGTTGGCATGGGCCACATACAACTCGATTTGATTTGCACATTTTTGGAATATCCCTTACTGCATTAATTTTGCTGATGTTTACTAGGTTATCAAAACTTGTATGCCCCAATCACTTGTGCCATAACCAACTTTCATCTGTTTGACTAAAGTAACATTTATCTTCTTGGATTCTACTAAGTATGTAAACATTATCTGGTGTTCTTACTCCTTTCACCATAAGTTCTCCCGAGGATGAGTCTCTTATTTCACAAATTTTTGTACTAAAGACAACATTATGTCCTTGGTCACAAATCTGGCTAACACTTAAGAGATTGTGTTTGAGCCCTTCTACCAGTAAGGTATTTTGAGCCTTTCCTAGTCCATTGACAAGGGTAGCAATTCCTTTTCTAGTGATTTTAGCGGATCCACTTCCAAAAGATACATTTCCATTTTTCTTGTTCAATGAGATAAACTTCTTTTGGTCACCTATCATATGTCTTGAGCATCCACTATCCACAAACCAATGATTTTCTTCACTATGAGAACATAGAGCTAGCCCACATTTATCAGTTTTGAGATTTATGTTTTTAGCCTTCTCCCTTTTGAGAGGACAATTTTGTTCATTATGATCATAATTATCACATAATGAGCAAGATGGATCAAACTTAGCTAAGGGATCAAAATAACTATAAGTTTTGATTTGTCCTTGCTCTCTAGGACCATGTAGTTGGTTTGTTTGATTTTTCAATCTTGGTGTTTCATTCTTATGAGCCTTGCAATGTTTAGCTTGATGCCCAAATTTTTTTTGTAACAATGCCCAAGAAAAATAGTTTGATACCTGTTGTAGTATCCAACATTCTTCCTTGGAGTTTCTCTGTCTTCAATTCTTGGTTTTGAGATGGGAATTTTTTCCTGACGAGATGACTCTTCTTCTTTAGGATGGCGAGAGAGTACATCAACATAACTTCTGGCATTATACTTTGTACTTAATGATTCTCCTTTGAAACCAATTCCAGACTTGTCGTGTTGAGGTTTTTGAGTATTAAGAATGTTGTCAAGAGCTAGAGAGCTTTGCCAACTCCTTTTGACTTGCTCTAATTCCTTTATTAGAGATACTATTTCAGCTTCACTTTTTTCACAGATATCATCTTTCTCTTTTAGCTTAATATTCAAGAATTATTCTTTTCTTTTTGCTTCCTCTCTTTCTATTTTGAGAGAAATTATCTTCTTTTGTAGATTCTCATTTTCTTCAATGGCATTCATCAGCAAACTATCTATGTTTCTTTCATCTTCCAGTTCTGAGTCATCATCATTTGTAAATGCCATGAATAATGTTTCTTTGCTTCCAACATAATCACTTTCCTCATCTGATTCATCATTTATTTCTTTGTGATGATACATATTTCTGGTTGATTTCTTTTTGATGACTACAAATTCATCTTCATTGGACTCATCTTGTTTGGAGAAGAAGTTCTTCTTATTAAACCCTTTCTTTTTGTACATCATCCTTTTAGAGTCCTTTTCATCATCACTAACATGTTTATGGGGACATTTTGTAGCGTAATGACCTATTATTCCACAATTGAAACAAATAAGAGGGTACTTACCTTTTAGCTTGGATCCCCTTTTTAGTATTCGTACAAATTGAGATAATTTTTTTTCAATATCAAATTCATCATTGTTGCAATTCCATCCTTTTCCTTCTTTTGTAGATCTTGAAGCTTTGAAGGCTGCTTCTTTGAAATTTGGACTCCCTTTCCTCATCTCATAGGCAATGAGAATTCCATGGAGTTCATCCATCTTGAGAGTATCTAGATCCTTCATTTCTTCTATGGTACGTACTTTGGAGTCAAATCTGTCAGGAAGCGATCTCATGATTTTTTTAACAATGGTGTTTTCTTCGATATTTTCTCCTAGTCCTCTAAGAGAGATAACCACTTCAGCTACTCGGAGGAAATATGATGCAATATCTTCTTCATCATCCATTTTCAGACTCTCGAATTATCTTCTATAGGTTTGAAGCTTTGCCTTCTTAACTTTGGAGTCGCCATCATATAGAGAAACCAACTTATCCCATACTTCTTTGGCTGAGTCACATTTCATGATTTTCGTAAATTCAGAATTGGTAATTCCACTAGTGATGGAATTTAAAGCTTTGGCACTAGCAATGTAGGCTCTTCTTTCATCTTGATCAGTTGGAAGATTGGCGAAAGCTTTGTACCCATCCAGAACAAAGTGCCATACTTCAGGACCAATAGACATTAGATAGTAGGACATCCTCTTTTTCCAAAAACCAAAATTCGTTCCATAAAATATAGGTAGTTTCCCCGTTGCTTCCATGTTCTTCATTGTGCCCAAGAATCCTTCTTCTAGCTGTTACGCTGATATTGAAGAAGCTGGCTTTGATACCAATTGTTGGAAATATTGAGAGGGGGTGAATCAGTATTTCTTTTCATTTGTTAATTATTGCCAGTTAGATTCTTCACAATTAAAGATAGATAAGTGTATAATAATGATATTAAGGATTAATAATAACTTCAATCCCTTTTTTTAATAATATTATACAATAGATGAGTGAAGGGCACCAACCCTTTTAATGAAACAAGTACCAGCATGTTTCCAAGCACCAACTTGGACTTTGATGAGGCTCCGACCTTTAGGGCTTCGAACCTATCTTCTTAAGGCACCAACCTCGTGTTTAGGAGCTCCTACTCCAAGGATGCCAATCCTTCTTTGCTTCGTTTAATAGAGAGTGTGAATAGTATTTACTTGAATGTTCTTGACATATTCTTCACTGTATTATTTCTTCCAAAATTCTTCACTGACTTCACTGTCCACTTTTCTTCATCACTGGCCTTCAATTAATCCAACAGTACTGTTGTCTTCACTATCCAAGAGGATATTGCATCAATGCCACATTCACTGTCCAAATAATGTAATCATATCTGAAGCTGCTTCAAAATATTCTGAGCCATTGTGGTCAACCCTGTCAAAATGAGTATTTTCTCCACAGGTATAACTACTATCATGAGCTTTCAATAAGGTTTGTTCACTCCAAGCTACCATAGCGCTAGAGTTGTCTTTAGGTACAGCACGTTCACAATGCTTCACACAATATGAATCATCAAAGTCACTGTCCACAATAATTGATCACACTGTTTGAGCCACAAGAAGTATCACAGAAGGTCTGGGGCTATTACTACAGCAAGGAGTATCCGAGCCACTCAAGAATGATGCTACAGTTTTACGTAATCAACACGAGCCACAAGAAAGTCTGCACTGATGTTGATAGTCACAGTCTGAGGTAAAATATGATACACAATCTGAGCTTCAAAGTCGCACCCAACTAATGACATATCATAGTTATGTAGAGCTGCAGTCTGAATTTTTATGACTGTAGTGGTATAGAAGATTCCCTATCCAAATAGATGTCTCTGTTTGATACAAAATTGGACCTGTGGTGCTTAAAGATTGGATTGTTCTTCTCCTTAAGAGTTCACAAGATGTGAACCTTTTACCTTACTCTGTGCTATAACTTCTTTACCAAGCTAATGTCCAAAATGGAGGTTTGAACAAGTATTTATAGAGTTTGTTTTTGCTATGAGCTGAAGGGACACGTCAATTAAACTGAGGCCGAGATGAGATACCTAGCACAGGTTGGCTCAAGGACTAGATAAATACCATTGACTTGAAAAATCTATTTCTCCCAAACTATTTGGAATTTTGGGCCAAGTAAGAGCTCGTATGAAAGCTAAATTATGCTCCAAATGATAGTGAAGGTTTCATATAAAAAAATTTCATCCAAGGTAGTGAAAAATAATTTTTAATTTGACTGGTCATTTACAGGCGCAGAAATAGAGGTAGGGCAGAATGTCTAGGGGTTCTTTATGGTTTTGCTTCTCCATCATAGCCTTCTTTATCATAAGGTTACCATGCCATAGTGATATGAGTCTTTATGTAGTCCTCCATCATCATCAAGCATCTTATTTCCATCAATGACAACTTAGATTAACAAGTGTGCCTGTGCGATTTTAAGAGATGATTGTGAAAATAAACTAGCTTTAAGTGTTAAACAACTAAGACCTTCATAGGGTGCAATATCTGGATTCCAAGGGAACTTTAGATACTTGGAAAAAAAATTCTCGTTATAACTCTGCATGTTGTGGGTGTGTATAAACAAACAACTAGGGCCACTCTTTATAGAGAGCTACTAGGTATTTCAGTTAATGGAAAAGAACAGGGCAAAATAAAAGAAAAGTAGTATAGTCAAGCCAGAGAGAAAGCAGCTGGAAAACTATGAAACTTGCATACGTCCTGCTCCTCTCTTGCACGCTAAAAGTATAGATATGAACCAGGCTTACCGATTTCAGAAATGGACAAAGAATTCTCTTCAAAGTGAAGCACATGCATCTTCTTCTTTTGATTCTAAGTTCATTGGCGATTCTTCTTATTATTCTAAGTTCATTGGAAATTTACCTGGAATGATGGAAGGGCTGATCTCCCCCTAAAGGTTTGCCTTTGCAAATGGTGCCAATTAAGGAAGGGCAGGCTTTCTCTTGCTCTCTCCAACCTCAATTGGTTTTATGTTAAGCTGGCGTCTCGACCAACAATTGATGGTTTATTAATGTTCGACTTGATAGCCTCAACTATCTCCGCCCAAAATTGATGGGCCAACAATTGATGGTTTATTGCGAACAATAATAGCCATGTGTTCTGGCATGTGTTCTAGCATGCGTTCTGCCATCTATTATGGAAACTGCCACAATGCTATAAAAACTGCCATAATGCTATGTGCCTAACCAAGAGAGATATACATAATATTTAATGTTACTGAACTAATGCCAACATTAGTTTCAGTTTCATTTTATGTATGAATCACAATGCCATTATACTATATGGTTTAGCCTCCCCGCCTCAAGAAGAGGCCAATAAGACTATAAACCCAATTGCATACTTCTACAGCGTAAAACTTTGATTACTCACATCCATATTGAAAATAAGCTGGTGAAACTAATGTTGACTCGTACATTTCGATTACTATAGTCCCAACCTAGCGGCGGGACTAATAATAATAAAGTTCCTTGAGAGTGAATTAATCCCATGCGATAACTAAAAGAATATTTGGAATATAAATCTCTGGTATTCCAAATGTTATATTGATTTGATAATTTTATGAATTTTAATATTTGAGACCTACTTTCGTTTCTTCAACCAGGAAAGATAATACACAGAGCCTTTAATTTACATATTTATGAGAAATACAAAATCAAATTTACATATTTACGAGAAATACAAAATTTAAATTTTAGTGGAAAGATGTGCATTAATATCTAATTATTTTGATCGTATATTGATATCATTTACATTACACTATGGAAAATAGAATATTTTACAATTTAAGGTACAAGTCGTTTTATTTCTTATTTCACCACAATCTTCCAATGTGGACTCGCACAGGATAATGGAGATAGATTTTCACAATGTCGGATTTTCTAATAAATCCTTAACACAATACATAGGAATTTCTTTTCCTCTATAACACAGAGAAATACATTAACAAGATTGCAGATGGAGCATTAATTCAATGCACAAACACACTGTGGAGTGAAACTCTATTTTTCATTAACAAACTTTCAGCTAATACATTCTTCAATCTTCAGAACTGTTGTTCTGGATTTCTCTTTCACTCTACTCCACTGCCTATTCTTCTCTGTTTATTCACTACTCTCACACTACACTTCTCTGCTCATACACTATATTGTTACTTCTGTGTGCAAACAGACACACACACACACATATATGTTTATAATAGGCCATAGCCACAATATTAAATAAAAACTATAACATAAGTCTAAAAACTATACAAAATGAAAATTACATCGTTGCGGCATTACAAACCATATAACAAAAACATTACAAATATGAACGCGATAGGTTTATCGCATGGAGAGTCGTATGCCTTGACATCGGCGTCAAATGACGCGATAAGTGAACGGCGAAAGACTTTGCGATGGTTTATCGCATCAAAAACTGTGTGAACTGACTGGGCTTCGAATTGATGCAATGAAGTGCTATTGGCTGTGGGAGGTTGAGTTGTCAGTGGTGGGGTTGCGCTATTGTGCGATTGCGAAGAGTGGTGACGTGAGCGCCAGGGCTTGCGATATCATTTGATTGGGCGATGGACTGGTGGGGTCTACAAGAGGATGACGTGGGAGATTTTGAATTCAAACTGTATGGCACGGTAATTAAACCAAAAATTGAATACACGAGTTGAGTGCTTCTCAGAATTTAATTTCTGCTTTTCCGTCCTTCTACTTCAAATCAAAATTGATATTTTTGTCCTTTTCATCAATGTGCAGTTAGGGTTATTTCCAACTGGAGTATTACCAATTCAATCTCAATCATCAAATCATAATGAATACTTTCAATTTCTGCTCTTACTAACGGAACTCCCCCGATCACATGCCGCCCACTCTTCGGCCGTTTCTTCTCTCCCTCTCTTCCTTTTGTTCTTCATGTGACCTACGGGCGATCCGCTCTCTGAAATGGAAGCGAAAGCGAGAGGGAAATTAAGGACGGCCTTGGCTCCGCGGATTCTGAAGGCGGCTCTGTCATATGCGATGGCGGCCTCTTTGGCGGTACTGAAAGTGCCGAGCCAAACCCTGGCCCCCTTCTTGGCGGGGTCCCTGATTTCCGCTGCGAATTTACCCCATGGCCGCTTCCTGACTCCTCTGTACTGTCTGCCTTCGCTCGTTTCTCCAATCTTCTCCTCCCGCGGTTGTGGCAATACCTTTACATTTACCATCTCTGCTCTTCGTATAACTGTGGATAGAGAAGAAGAAGCAGAAGAGTGTTGTGCACTCTCATTGTCTTCTGATAATGATGTGCTGTCACTGGTTTGGCATGGGCCACTGGCAGTGGCGTGGATAAAATCCCAGCTCACTGTGGGGGAGAAGGATAATGAAGACGATGAGGAGGATGGATCATTTCCTCGTGCATGATGATGCAGATGCATAATATCCATTTCGTCGTCCACTTCCAGTAAATGGTGGCGAATCAAATCCAACATGTTCATGTTCATGCTTAGGCTCTGCCCTGCTGCAATCTCCATCGCGATCTCTTGGTATTAAAATAACGGATTTCCGTTTCAATTAGACTCTGAAGCGAGTGGACAACCTAAAGCACCTTTGGCCGCTTCTTATTTGTGGTCCGTCAATTGCACCTTGCCTGCCCGTACTTTCGTGGCACGTTCCTGTTTTGAATAATAAACAAATTCGACTTTGAACTCTTATGGCCACCGTCATCCTCACAACGCCATCGGTCTTCATTGACTGATTCTTGATATGGTTTGACAGTAAGTTTAAAGGTGGGAAAGAAGCATGCTACATTACACACGTGCGTAACATGGACATCAAAGTTGAGCTAGGAAAAAAATTAATTAATTGCTCTAAATGTTTTGTGCTTTTCTGTTTTTGTGCATTTATGTTAAAACTTTTTATGGATTAAATAAATGTAAAGGTATTAGGATTTTTTTCAATTTAAATTTTGATAAAAAAAAATAATGAATTCCTAAATTTAAAATGTAAACAGTTATGTAGCATAGATGTATTAAGAACTTAAAAATAAAAATAAATTTCATATTAATTATCTAAAAAACATTATTTAATATTATAAGCTATAGAATTTTTTTTCGTAGTAATCATATGCAATGGAATATTGTCAAATATTTTATTGCATGTGATTACTACTATGGAGAGAATTCTATAACTTGTAATGATGTATTACAGAAATCAAAATTCTAAAAATATTATTTAATATTATTATTTATGCAAAAATAAAAAAATGTGTCATTAGAAAAACACATTTTCGCATCTTTTCCATTCCAATTTGATCTGGCACAAAAGCACGGCCGCGCCCTCGAAAACCAATATATAGTCGAATTTGACTGAATTTGTCGGGCGGCTATGTTTGAGGGAAAATGGATTGCGTCATGTCACAATCCATTCCGCCCAAATTTAGGGATTGGCATGTTGATAGCACCCCATTCGATGTATTTGGCAATCCCTATCCAATGCTAGACTCTCGAACCCTATACTACTTTGCATCCAAGTGCCTTTCAAAATTAGTTAGCCATGTGCCTATAAATTTGATGTTGGCCTCTATGTTTGAAAAATGAATGTGATTATTGTTCGAAGACTATTATAGTATGTTGACCAAGATTATATTTGGAAAATAATAGTTCTATGTCGTAAAAATGGTGAAAAGAAAGTTGCGGATGTGAATGCGTAACTTTAGAGCGACTCGCTTATTCCTCGATATTGAATAACTTCATGTGAAGAGATTCCAGCACAGGATTGACCGAATCTTTACGAAGAAGTCATTCGGAAACATATTTTCCCTTCCTATATAGGATGATTTTGCCGTGATTTTAGAAATTTCCAATGTCAGTAGTTTTTGCAGTGATGTTAGAAATTTCCAGATGTCTGGAGTTTTTACCTAGTAAATTATGTGAAGGTTCTTCTTTTCTATTTTTTTTTCTGTTTTTAATATATAATATTTTGAGTGGATATTATTTTCAAATAATTGAATTTTTTAGATATTAAATTACGTGAATCTATTTTTTAAATATTATAATAATTATGATTAAAAAAATATTTATATTTAAAAAAAAATAAAAAATATTTATATTTAAACGGAAATCTGAACAGATTTCCATTTTACAGAATAAAGCACTGGATAAAAAAAATCGTTTGGAACATTCAACCTAAAATGGCTTGGACCAATGGATTTTCAATTCTAGATGTTAGTGAGACATTCCAGTCGTATAAAAGGAGAATAACAAATTTTGTACCTATTTATTTCTCAAAGAATTCTTTAACGATAAAAATACATTATTGGGTTTCTAGGCACTCTACAATTCATTATTGGGTTTATTTATTATTGGGTTCATAGGCACTTTACAATCCAATACGAGGAAGGGGTTGTAAGGTTGAAGTTACAAATGTATATAAAAGATGTGGCAGTGATATATTAGATGAAATGTAATAATGAAGTTTTAAATAAAATAATAATAATGATAAAATATTATTTAAATTTAATTAAAAATATGATAAAAATAATAATAAATAGAATTAATTTAATTTATTATTATGTAATTATGTTTTTATTAATAAAATTGTAAATTGCTGTTTGTTTTTTATTTAAGTTATAATATGTATATTACATAAAAGAAATTTAAATAATAATAATGTATATTTGTACCAAAGATATTTCAAACTTTTATGTTTAAATTTAAATAGATAATAATTAAAAATAAAAAGATTTATATAAAAAAGATTTAAAATATGATTTTATCAATTATGATAATTTATTTTTAAATATAATTATTAAATATATAATAATTTAATATTTATAATAAACTATTTTTCTAAGCTATTATTATAATCAATGTTATGCAGAAGATTAAAAAAAATTAAATTATAAAATTATAAAATACAAAAATGCATATATAACTATATATATTCTCGTCATTTTAGTGTGGAGAGAGATTTATATGTATTATAAATAGTATATATATTATAAATAGTATTATTAAGAGTTAACATAGATTCATAACGAATTAAATCTCTCAAGGTTTATATTTTTCTTGAAGTTTCGCACTCAAAAAGAAGTTTTCATCTTTAGAGATTTGATCTATCTCAATACTTACAATTTTATTGTTTTTCTAATTGACCATTAGCTTAGAATCACCCAAAATTTATAAATTAAAAATAACAATCTAAAAAAAATGAAAAAGAAAAAATATGATATAAAGGAAGAACATGGGTGGGACTCTTACAAATAGATTCCAAACACCAAAACTCCGGAGCCCAGAGTTGATCATGAGATTTTCTTTTTTTATTTCTCATATCTTCCTACACTATGGACATATAGATGACGCCCCCTCATATTTGAACACGGGTGAGATACATGCAAGTCGAGAGGTCACAATTTCTTTTTTATTATTTGTATCTTCCTACACTACACATGTATGACGCTTCTAGAGATTTGAACAGAAGTGGGACTCTTGCAAATCGATTCCAAGCACCGAAACTCCACAGGTGGGAGTTGGTGATGGGATTTTTTTTTTTTTAATACTAAATATTAGTGGTATTTATAAATAAAGGCTTGATGTTACTAAAACTTAGGATCTAAGAAATGTTTTTGTTATTTTAAAAATTTATAATTATTTATAGTTTCCCATTATAATATAGGTTATCCTTTTACTTGCCATCTTAAAATATATCTATTAAAATAACCAAAACATTTCTTAGATCCTAAGTTGTAGTAACATCAAGCCTTTTTCAAATATTTAGAATTTTGGTTGATTACAAAAATTTAGAATTATTTATAGTTTCCCATTATAATATAGGTTATCCTTTTACTTGCCATTTTAAATATATCTATCAAAATAACCCAAACATTTCTTAGATCCTAAGTTTTAGTAACATCAAGCAATTATAAATACCACTAATATTTAGTATTAATAAAATAGATAATAAAAAAAATTAATAAAATAATAATAAATAACCCCTTCTAATATCAATAAATAATAAACTCCACATTATTACAAAAATTTAGAATTATTATAGTTTCCCATTATAATATAGGTTATCCTTTTACTTGCCATCATTTAGTATTAATAAAATAGATAATAAAAAATATTAATAAAATAATAATAAATAACCCCTTCTAATATCAAGAAATAATAAACTCCACATTATTACAAAAATTTAGAATTATTATAGTTTCCCATTATAATATAGGTTCTCCTTTTACTTGCCATCTTAAAATATCTCTATTAAAATAACCAACACATTTCTTAAGTTTTAGTAATATCAAGCCTTTTTCAAAAAAATTTAATAAAATAATAATAACAAATAGGGCATAATAACAAATAAAAAAATTCAATAAACAATAATAAAAAATTTAAATGTGTCATAATTAAAATTTGAAAAATTAAAAATAAATAACTAATTAATTAAAAATTTCTAAAAATTAAGAACTAGTCGGTTCTTTCATCACTTTCTTTCCTCTATTTATTTACCCTAATCTATTCTCTTCTGAGCAGTTTTGTCCTGAAGATGAGTCTTGATTTACACTCAAAACATAAACTAGAATGAAGAATCTAGATATTCAGAGTTAAATGGATAGTGTGACAGCTTCATTAAGGATAACTAGTTGTTAACTAGTTAAAAGATAATTTTTATTATTGTTCTAGGAAAAAGATTGGAATTATTATTATTTGACTGAAAATTTATTTTCATTGGTAATTAATTATGAATAATAAATCAGTTATGAAAATTAACTTAATAATGTTTTCCAAGAACTAGAAAGTGGTTCGGGGCAGTTGGAAACAGTTACTTGCTCCTCTGGGATAAGAGATTGATCCCATTGAGGAGTAGGGGTTCTGTTCTTGGTGGAAGGAGGAGTGTGAATTTTCCAGAGCTGGTGGAGACCAGTGGAAAAACACTTAGCATATCCTGAAAATATTTTTTGGCACTGACTGGACTAGACATCCTGAGGTCACAGCAGAAATTTCCACTACTAACCCGTACCATCCAGGACTAGATCTCGGGGGCAAGAAGAAGATGTAATTTCCTCTCTCGATGTTTGGGAGGACCACAGCTACACATCTAGAAATTTTCATAACACAGATGAGTATAATTGCAAGTTCAGTATTTAGGAAGTTTCAGTGGAATTCAATTTAAAAATTATCTACAAGTGTTTATCCGTTCTGAATAGGAAACTGACTTCATCTCATGAATAAATGATCACAGGAAATTTAATCCTTTATTGAATGAATAAAGATCTAAATTGTATGCTTACTGTATAATTTCTTAATCAAGAGGAAGGCTATTGTACCTTTATTTTCTTTTATTACGGGATTAAAATGAAGTTTATCATTAAATCAGGGAATCTCAAAAAAAAATCTTAAGCCTGTATTTTCAGATTTAAAAAAAAAAATAACTCGAGTAATGTCCTCTGGGTTAATGAATCTAATATTGTATAGAAAAGAAAACAGGCTTAACATAATATAGAGTAGAGATCTGGATCTACTTTCTTTCCAGAATAAATTTATTGATATATGTTATAGAAGATTGTAAAGTAAATCTGGAGAGAACAGATTTAAAATATTGAAACCCTAGAATTTAATTGCCAAATGAAGGTAGCCTTAGAATAGTAAATAGATTCTATTTGCAAAAATATTATTGACTAGAATATTTGAATGAATTTAAACAGTCTTGCTGTATGGGCAGAAGGAATTTGTTGGCATCTGGAACCGAGGGATCCAATGCACATCGTTTCCTCCTCAACCTAGCTATACACGGACAAATGCAGGGTGGTCCAGTCACCCAAGGCTATTAGGTAGAACTGTGATTATGCAAAGTTAATAAGAAATAAAAACCCATTACAGTATAAGAAGCCAAAACCTAGAATATATTTCTTTAACTTAGAAAAATATACCTTGCCAGTAAACATAGCATCTAAGAGAAATAAAACTTCATATACGAATGCATAAATAGAAGAACAAAGTAAATTAACTCTCGGATTCAACACATATCTGTGTTTTTCAAGTTTTTCAAGAAAAGAAAACGTAAATTCTAGAACAGGGAACTTGTAAGCGAGAACGCTAAAGGAAAAATGCTAGAGGAACAATAACTAGTATATAACCACTATTTCATTGAAGTAAACAATGGCAAACGACAAAATTCTGGGTGAAAACCTCAACAGAGTAAAATTGGTATCATATTATCAAAAAGAAAAAAATAAATGTTCAGTCCCATGAGTAGGGAACTTGGAAAAAGAGCTTCCGAGATTAAAGGAAGATTATCTTATTCACAAAAACATAAAACTACAGAGTTCCCTCGTCTTTATAACTGAAAGAGATTTTGAGAATTACATTTGTGCATATGCTAGGCATCCTAAATTTTTTAAAAGAGAAAAAACCCTAGACTAAATACGCCTGAAAATCTTGCTAGTAGGCATGATTTCGTTGAACCTGTATTCGATCAGGAGGAGCAAAACACCAATGCTTCAGTAGTGAACCATGAACAAGTTTCAATGCACAGTCTCGTTTGAGAGTAGGATGAGTTACCTGCAAACATGAAATAATAAATATTAATAAACCCGTAAAATACAAAACTGAAATATAGCTCACAGCTCTGTGAAAGAGGGAAGAGAGCAGTTATCCATAAATTACCTGAAGGACGAAAAGAAAACTCCACAACTGGGATTGTTTCTCCTTCCTCGAGAGAAAGAAAACGTGAAATGACGGAACTAGTTGGGTTAATTAAGGCCAAAAGGAAAAATATTTAGAGGGTCTTTATATGTAACAGCGGAACTACTTAAAGTGCAAGGAATAGTGATTTTTTTTTTTTTTTACCTGTGTTAAGGTAGGAACCCATGAGCACAGTGGTGAGTGTGCAGAGAATCGACAATTCCTTCGACCATTCTGAGTTCCTTCACCACACCAATATGCTTGGAAATCACGCAGAGATGGCCTCCGAGATCATGGCAAGCATCAATGGAAATTTTTAAGAGCCGAAGCTTAGAACTACCATGAGAAATGCTTTGGAGACGCAACAGAGCATGGTTTGAATACGTGCTACAACGAAAATGGAGTAGAGCTGTTACAGACACAGGTTATACCCAATGCCCTTCTCGCCAAGCCTGTCCACCCTTGATCTGCATAAAGAAGATCGGACGATGAGAGGTAGGCCAAATGGCCTCGAAAGGACTTAACCCAATCCGTAGTAAAATCATCATGTCATTGTTATTAACTCCATTAAGTACAGGTATTAAGATAGCATAAATATCTAGCAAAGCGAGCATGTAACTTAGAACATATTGATAACGCGTGTCAACCCAAAAGAGTTGTTTTGTGTGCATATAAATGAGCAGTACGTTGAGTTGATAGTGGTGGTGACACATTTAATTTCATTCCGAATTCATTTAATAGAGATTTAGTGTTAAGGTGTAAGTTTGAATTATTGTATATGCAATGTGATACATTAGTTTATGTAGTGATAGTTAATTTTTTTATTATTATATAGTAAATATGAATGGTGAGTGTTAAAAGTGGTATTAGAGCAGCGTTCATACGTTGGGACCCTAAGGGTCAACTAACGATTAAGCTGTGTGTATACTGATGCACAGATTTTAGAAGAATAATGAGAAGGGGAACAACATAGCTACCACCCCAAGACATTGGAGAACTCCAAGCTCAATCAGTGATGAACCGAGAAATGTGGGTTTACTTAAGTGTCGATCAACACTGACAAACTAGTAGACTGCTGGAATAACAACAACACCAAACCAGCTTCCTATTGAATATGCTACAACAAGTAGAGGAGGAAATGGTGTGTGCTCGAAAAGATAAAAAACGATTACTGCAAGAGCAGGAAAAGATATTAAAGTGCCTGTCAGACAAACAAAAATAGGAAGTGGAACATCGAAGTACTGCCAGAGGCATGCAAGAAGAAGATGAGCAGCAAATAAGACACAACACCAGTGATAGAGTGGAAAGAATCCCATCCCAGCGAAGCAAAAACAAAAATTAAAATGAAGCATAATCTGACAATGTGTCAGATCAGCAAGAGGTTAAAAAGCAGAAAGTAGAACTTCAGGGGGAGTTTCGAAAAATAAAACCGCCAACATTTGATGGTGAAGCTAAGGAAGTGGCTGAAGCATGGTTAATAAACATGAATAAGTACTTTCAGGTGTACGAGGACAGTATCGACCTGAAGGCCAGATTGGCCATATATCAGTTAAGAGAGAAAGCCACTTTGTGGTGGGAAGAAGTGAAGAATGTTTGCAGCATTGAGGAATAAGATGTCACATGGGAATCATTCCAGCAATACTTTAAGGACAAGTATTTGACAGAATGATTCTATGATGAAAAAGATAAGGAATTTCATGATTTAAGTCTGGGACAGATGACTATGGATGAATATATCACTAAGTTCACATCTCTATAACGATATGTTCCATATCTTTGAGAGGAAAAGGCTAAGGTGCAGAGATTTTTGAGTAGCCTGCCAACCCATATGAAAAAGCATATTGAGTTTGTTAATCCCAGAACCATGGATGAAGCCATTCGTAAGGCACGAATGTGCTATCAACAGTCCGAGGCTAAGGGAGAGGTTGGCAAAAGTTGGCAGCCAAGAAAATGACAGAAAAACAGCTCAAACTTCAAAGTAGTGAAAAGCAGTAACTTTAAGAATTCTGCACGTAATTCTATTAGCAAACAGTTTGGCAAAAATCACTAGAGAACCAGATGGCCAGCAAAAGAAAAGCCTTTAGAAGCATCTAGTAAGCCTGAGCAAGGGCAGGTGACCAAGCCACCTCTATAGTGTTGGGGGTGTGGCGAGGCACACTACTACAAAAAGTGTCCACAACGAGCAAAAAATGACATAGTTGCAAACTTGTAGGAAGCTTATACAGTAGGTGATGTGGCGTGAAACATCCCTCATATCAACGCAGCATTAGAGGATCGACAGGTAGATTATCAGCTGACAATGATTGAGCTGGAAGGTAAATTACTGTCTCAATCTGTTTCCATTTTGGTAGACCCAGGTGTGAGTCTAAGTTAAGTTAGTCCCAAAATAGTGGAAATGTGTAAATTGAAAGAACAGAAATTTAAAAATTTGTGGCTGGTACAACTAGCCATTGGAGCAAAACGAAAAGTAACTGCCAAAATTCCAAACTGTACTTTGGAAATTTCAGAACAACAGTTACAAGTAGACCTGAACATACTGCCATTAGGGTCCTACGATGTTTTGCTGGGCATGGACTAGCTAGAAAAACATTGGACCTTAGTGGACTGCAAGGAAAATATTATTTACTACCAAATGCAAGATGGAACATGCAAGGAGATTAAGGGAGTCAAGAAGCCATTATAGCTACGACCAATTACAGCGTCCCAAATGAATAAATTTATAAGGAAGGGATGCCATATTTATGCTATTCACGTAGGATATGATGATTCCAAGGAAAAATCACCTATAATGGAAAATATACCTGTGGTGCAGGAATTTATGGATGTCTTTCCAGAAAATATTCCTGGATTACCACCAAGGAGAGACATTGACTTCACTATAGAGTTAATGCCAAGAGCTTCTCCTGTGTCAAGGGCTGCTTACAGAATGAGTGTGCGAGAGCTAATAGAGCTGAAAATGCAATTACATGAACTGTTGGACAAGGGCTACATTAGTCCAAGTGTGTCCCCTTGGGGAGAACTAGTGATGTCCGTGAGGAAGAAGGATGGAACCATGCGAATGTGCATGGATTATAGACAACTTAACAAGCTAACAGTTAAGAATAAATACCCTTTTCCTAGAATTGAAGATCTGTTTGATCAAGTGAAGGGAGCCACAATGTTTTCTAAAATCGATTTAATATTTGGCTATCACTAGATTCGAATCAAGGATGATGACATTTGCAAGACAACATTCTGTACTAGATACGGGCATTATGAATTTGTGGTATTACCCTTCGGGTTAGCAAATGCACCAACAACCTTTAAGAGGTTAATGCATGGGATATTTCATCCTTTTCTGGATAGTTTTGTACTCATATTTATAAGATGATATTCTAATTTATTCTAAAATCCAGGAAGAGCAAAAAGAGCATTTGAGGATTGTGCTGGAAATGCTAAGAAAACACCAGTTGTATGCTAAGTTCAACAAGTGTGATTTCCTCAAAACAGAAATCTAGTATTTAGGCCATGTTATTTTAGTAGAAAGAATTGTGGTGGATCCGCAGAAGATCAAAACAATCATGGAATAGCGAGTACCCTAGAATGTGGCAAACATTCGATCCTTTATGGGATTAGCTGGGTACTATCGAAGATTTATTGAAGGATTTTCCAGAAATGATTTTCCTATTACTTCTTTGCAGAGAAAAGGAAAAGTTTTCAAGTGGACTATTGAATGTCAGAATAGTTTTGAAAAGCTGAAACAACTTTTGACCACTACGCATGTGCTAAGTGTAGCGGATCCCAACAAGGAATTTGAAGTGTGTACAGACGCAAGTAAATAAGTTGTTGGGGCAGTTCTGTCTCAAGAAGGAAAAGTAGTGGCCTATGAGTCTAGAAAGTTGAAGGATCACGAGAAAAGGTATTCAGCCTATGAGCTGGAATTAACAGCAGTAGTACATGCGCTCCAGGTATGGAGACACTACTTTCTAGGTAAACAGTTTGTGTTAAAGACAAATCATAGCAGCTTGACTAGTTACTTCAAGCAAGCTTATTTAAACTCTAGGCAGGCAAGATGGAATGCCTTTCTAAGCAACTTTGACATGGATATTCAGCACGTGAAAGGTAAGGAAAACTGGGTAGTGGATGCTTTAAGAAGAAAACTACATAGTATATATGAGGTGTATTATAATCAGCTGGAAAGTAAATTTTTGAAACAAGTGAGGGAAGAAGCACAAAAAGATCCAAAGTATCAAATTTTATGGCAACAAATGGAAGAAACCAAAAAGCAGGGAAGTACATCTGAGTAAGGAATAAATGAAGATCAGATGCTAAATTTTAGAGGTAAAGTGTATGTGCCTAACCGCGTGGATCTAAAAGAGCTGATAATGAATGAGTACCATCGCAACAATTACGCAGGTCACTCGAGATACCAAAAAATGTTGACTGCAATTAGAAAGGTATACATCTGGCCTGGTATGAGTAAAAGCATTGCTGAGTATTTAAGTAAATGTTTGGAGTGTGAGCAGGTAAAGGTCGAGCATCAACATCCCGCAATATTGTTGAAGTCCATACTGATACCTGAATGGAAGTGGGAGGTCATCTCCCTGGACTTCATTATAGGCTTACCGCGAACAAAAAGGAAAAATGACTCCATCATAGTGGTAGTGGATAGATTGAGTAAATCTGCACATTTTATACCTCTGCAATCTACTTACAAGACTGTACAGATAGCAAACATATTCACGAAGGAAATTTTCAAGCTGCATGGAATTTCAGAGATAATTATCTTGGATATGGATGTTAAGTTTACCTCAGCATTCTGGAAGACATTGTTTACAGGTTTGGGGACCCAAATAAACTTTAGTACAACTTATCATCCCTAGACCGACGGTCAAACGGAGTGAGTAAACCAAGTGTTGGAAGACATGCTGAGCATGTATGTGATGCAGCAACTAACTAAATGGGAGGATTATTTGCATCTCGTAGAATTTTCTTACAACAACAGTTACCAGGAGTCCTTGAAAATGAGTCCTTTTGAGGCTTTGTATGGGAGGAAGTGTCGCACACCCATAAATTGGAGCAGCCCTGAGACAAAATTAATGTTGGGACCCGAGATGCTTGCTGAAATGGAATCCGAAGTAAAGAAAATAAGACAAAATCTGAAGGCTGCACAAGATCGACAAAATATCTATGCAGATAAAAAGAGGCCTTATCAAGAATTTGAAGTAGGAGACCATGTATATGTAAGGATTAAACCCAAGAGGAGTACCTTGTGGTGGACCTCTTGTGCCAAGTTTGCTCCCAAGTTATGTGGACCTTTCCAAATTTTTGAAAGGGTAGGACCTGTGGCCTATCGGTTAGCTTTACCTAGTCACATATGAGTACACAATGTGTTTCATGTGTCCCTGTTGAAGCGTTATGTGCATGATGAAAAGCACGTAATAAAATGGCAAAATATACAGCTAGGATAGAATTAAAAGTCCTAACTTAAGATAGGTTCTATTTATGAGAATTTGACATGGAATTTTGCTGTTGACAGGTAGAACCGGACGGCAAGTTTCTGGTTGAGCCGCAACACATACTTGACTGGAGGGAAATCATGCTCCGAAAGGGAGACATCACTCAGGTTAAAGTGCAATGGAAGCACTTTGGCCTGGATGAGGCTACTTGGGAGGATGAAAGATTCAGGCGAAAAGCTTACCCAGAGCTCTTTTAAGAGTTAAAGTGAAAACACCGAGGATGGTGTTACTTCCAGGGGGGGAAGTTGTGACAACTTCATTAAGGATAACCAGTTGTTAACTAGTTAAAAGACAATTTTTATTATTGTTCCAAGGAAAAGACTGGAATTATTATTATTTCACTGAAAATGTATTTTCATTGGTAATTAATTATGAATAATAAATCATTTATGAAAATTAACTCAATAAAAGTAAAAGCTAATGGTAAATGTTTTCCAAGAACTGGAAAGTGGTTAGGGGCAGTTGGAAATAGTTACCTGCTCCTCTGGGGATAAGAGATTGATCCCACTGACGAGTAGGAGTTCTGTTCTTGGTGTAAGGAGGAGTGTGAATTTTCTAGAGCTGGTAGAGACCAGTGGAAAAAAACTCAGCAAATCCTGAAAATAATTTCTGGCACTGATTGGACTGGGCGTTCTGATGTCACAGCAGAAATTTCCATTGCTAACCCGTACCATCCAGGACTGAAGCTCGGGGGAAAGAAGAGGATGTAATTGCCTCACTTGATGGTTGGGAGGACCACAACTACATAGCTACGAATTTTCATAACACAGATGAGTATAATTGCAAGTTCAGTATTTAGGAAGATTTGACAGAATTCTGTTTAAAAATTATTTACGAGTGTTTATCTATTCTGAATAGGGAACTGACTTCTTCTCATGAATAAATGATCACAGGAAATTTAATCCTTTACTAAATGAATAAAGATCTAAATTGTATGTTTACTGTATAATTTCTGAGTCAAGAGGAAGGCTATTGTACCTTTATTTTCTTTTATTACGGGATTAAAATCCAGTTTTTCATTAAATACGAGAATCTGAAGAAAAAAAAAACTTAAGCCTGTATTTCTAGATTTAAAAAAAAAATACTCGAGTAATGTCCTTTGGGTTAATTAATCTGATATTGTATAGAAAAGAAAACAGGCTTAACATAATATAGAGTAGAGAATGGATCTACTTTCTTTCCCAAATAAATTTATTGATATATGTTATTGTAAAGTAAATCTGGAGAGAACATATTTAAAATACTGAAACCCTAGAATTTAATTGCCAAATGAAGGTAGCCTTAAAATACGGTAAACGGATTCTATTTGCAAAAATATTATTGACTAGAATATTTGAATGAATTTAAACAATCTTGTTGTATGGGTGGAAGGAATCTGTTGGCATCTAGAATCGAGGGTTCCAATGCACATCGTTTCCTCCTCAGCTAAGCTATACACGGAAAAACACAGGGTGGTTCAGTCACCCAAAGCTATTAGGTAGAACTATGATTATGCGAAGTTAATAAGAAATAAAAACCCATTGCAGTGCAAGAAGCCAAAACCTGGAATGTATTTCTTTAACTTAGCAAAATATACCTTGCCAGTAACATAGCATCTGAGAGAAATAAAACTTCATTTACGCATGCATATACAAAAGAAAAAAGTAAATTAACTCTTGAATTCAACATATATCTGTGTTTTTCAAGAAAGGGAAATGTAAATTCCAGAATAGGGAACTTGTAAGCGAGAACCCTAAAAGAAAAATGCTAAAGGAGCAATAACCAATATATAAACTCTATTTAAGTGAAGTAAACAATGGCAAATGACAAAATGTTGGGTGAAAACCTCAACACAGTAAAACTAGTATCATATTATCAAAAAGAAAAAAATAAATGTTTAGTCCTGTGAGTATGGAACTTGGGAGAAGAGCTTCTGAGATTAAAGGAATATTATCTTATTCTCATAAACATAAAACTACAGAGTTTCTTGGTCTTTATAACTAAAAGATATTTTGAAAATTACATTTGTGCATATGCCAGACATCCTGAATTTTTTAAAAGAGCAAAAACCCTAGACTAAATATGCTTGAAAATCTTGCCAGTAGGCGTGACTTCGTCGAATGGGTACCTGTATTTGATCAGGAGTAACAAAACACCAATGCTTCAGCAATGAACCATGAACAAGATTCAACGCACAGTCTCGTTTGAGAGTAGGATGAGTTACCTCCAAACATGAACAAATAAATATTAATAAACCCGTAAAATACAAAACCGAAATATAGCTCACAACTCTATGAAAGAGGGCAGAGAGAAATTATCCATAAATTACCTGACGGACGAAAAGAAAACACTAGAATTGGGATTGTTTCTCCTTCTTGGAGAGAAAGAACACGTGAAATGACGGAACTTGTTGGGTTAATTAAGGCCAGAAGGCAAAAGCTTTAAAGGGTCTTTATATATAACAGCGGAACTGCTTAAAGTGCAAGGAATAGTGAGTTTATTATTTTTTTTACCTGTGTTAAAGTAGGAACCCATGAGCATAGTTGTGAGTATGCAGAGAATCGACAATTCCTTCGATGGTTCTGAGTTCCTTCACCACACCAGTGTGCTTGGAAGTCACGCAGAGATGGCCTCTGGGATCACGGCAAGCAGCAATGGAAATTTTTGAGAGCTAAAGCTTAAAACTACCATGAGAAAGACTCTGGAGAGGCAGCAGAGCAAGGTTTGTATACTTGCTACAATGAAAATGGAGTAGAGCTGTTAGGGACGGGTTATACCCGATACCCTTCCTGCCAAGCCTCTCCACCCTTGATCCGCATAAAGAAGATCGAACGGTGAGAGGTAGGCTAGATGGCCTCGAGAGGACTTGACTCAATCCGTAGTAAAATAGTCATGTCAGTGTTATTAACTCCATTAAGTATAGGTATTAAAATGGCGGAAATATCAAGCAAAGCCAGCGTGTAACTTAGAATAGATTGATAACGCGTGTCAACCCAAAAGAGTTGTTTTGTGTGCATATAAATGAGCAATACGTTGAGTTGATACAGTGGTGACACATTTATTTTCATTCATTTAACAGGGAGTTAGTTTTAAGGTGTAAGTTTGAATTTTTGTTTATACAATGTGATACATTAGTTTATGTAGTGATAGTTAATTTTTTTTTTTATTCTATAGTAAATATGAATGGTGAGTGTTACAGATAGTAAATTTAGCCATTCATAATAAAAAGTAATAAAGAAGGTTCAAAAAAGTAATAAAGAATTATTATTATTATTATAAAAAAAATTAATATGAGTACATATATACATATTTTAGAAAACATGTAATGATATTATTAACCATGAAGATATTATATTTTCTTTAATTAATTAATTTTAGATAAATTAATTAACAGTGTACAATTAATTTGAGATAAATTTTAACCTTTGATATTTGAATACTACTATAAATATTCTAGCATATTTTGAGGATAAATCTCTTCCTCCCCCCTAATAGTTATTGATAATTAAATTAAAATTTTAGAATGATTATTCTAAAATAGACAAGCCTATCAATATAAAATATTATTAAACTTAATTAAAGTAATATATAGTGAAATGAATTAGAAGGATTATTCTGAAATAGACAAGCTTATCAACTTAAAAATATTTTCAAACTTAATTAAAATAATATACATATTGAAATGAGTTATGCTTTCTTGGGCATGTGGTATTGATAAGCCATGATATTAGTTCATGATATTGTAACAAAGACTTTTTATAAGTAGGAATGAATCTCCATGGTTATAAATATTCTTACATGTTTTTTTAAATGTATATATATATATATATACGTTTTACTCATGTATTAATTATTTAATAATAATTTTAAAAAAGTTATAATTGAGTTAATTTTTGTAATAATTTTGACAATGTGAAATAGATCTTAATAATTTAAAATAAAGTTATAATTGAGTTAATTTTTATAATGTTAAAAAATGATGATAGTAATAATAATTTAAAATAGAGTTATAGTTGTGCTAATTTTTATAATATTGATGCTCATTACAAATTGATATCTATTGGCATCTATCAACTATTTGATTTATATAGCTACAATAATTTAGTAATATACACAATAATTTTACAATTAAATTATGTTATATTATATTATATTATATTAAATAAATGTGAAAAAAATTAAAATGTGAATTAGTTAATATTTGAAATTGCAATAAATAATAGACATTATGACATTGGAAGTGTTAAAGTGACATCGAATGTCATTTACGATACTAATGGTGTCTTCACATTATTCCTTTGGGTTTGGTGCTCATTAGCATTAATAAGCCCGTGAAATCAGATAATTACCCACAATAGCGTAAAATAGAGATTATCATCGTGTGATTTTCAATATGGCCTTTGGGCCTTTTAATTCGTCGTCCTTTCTTGGAACGGAAGGTAAATAGTTCGTTTATTCCCAATGATTCTGGCTCTCGTTGCCTCATTGATTTGAGTAAATACCGAGTAGGACTACAAACATTTTCCATATTCGAGGATAGAGTTGTATCTTGGTAATCGGATGGTTTAGCATCCCGTACAGCGGTGTGAGTTAATTATTATTATTTCAAATTGGAATATTAAATTATTTATTTTAAGTTAGGATTTTTATTCTATGAAATGATGAAAAAGAAAACATTATGATATAGATGCATTTTGTTAAAGGTGGTTGAGTATGTCATAAAATTGTTTTTGTTTAGTTGAAAGTTTGTTTTTATTGAAGGTAAGAAAATAGGGTAAGGGCTTAAGACTTTATAGCAAGAATAAAAGCTAGGTTCTTTATTAACCATTATGTAAGATTTTAAATGTTAAAAATTATAATAGATTTAATATACTATAGCATTCTGATTAAAATAAACTTTAAGCAAGAATAAGAATACAAAGAGATTTGAAAACACAACTATTTTATTTAATTAATAACTACAAATAATATATGCTAGAATGATTAATATAGAAACCCTTGCTAATGGCATGCAAGGGTTCTCATCAACAAACTTGACCAATTGAATTATGAAGCACACTTGTGGACCCTAGATGGATCCACCAGACAAATTACATCCACGGGGTTTTCGTCCCTGAGATGAAACTAGAACTGACCTTGCCTAGTTCTTAACAAAGACAAAATAGATAGATAACTTGGGATGATCCCACTGCTAGGCTCCTGTCCCATTTTCCCTTCAAAAATTAATCGGTTCTGGGCACACCAGATCTCCTAGAAAATATAAAAAGGAAGTGATTTATATATTCCATTTGTAGCCCCCCATACCGTAATAGTCTGAATGAAATTGATAGGTCTCCACACATGATCCCCCAGTAAGCTAGTAAATAGCTACCAAATACTACGAGAAAGGGAGCAATAAAAGAATAGGTGTATATTAGTCTCCTCATGCAAAAGATAGAGTGGACACCTCCCCGACACCCAGAAAACCATGTTTCATAAGACAATCCCATGTGAGTATTTTGTTTTTTCCATAGTAGCCATCCAAATAGAAAAACCTTGGTAGGAATATTCAAGTGCCAAGCCTGTTGGAAGGGTGACAGAGAAAAATCCATGAGCTACTCCTTGATGATGTAAAAAGAAATGTCCTTAACCTGTATGCAGCCATCAAGACATTGTTCGTCCCAAACCAGTTTATCAGCTTCCCCTCTAGAGGACATGCCCACAGTCTATAACACTTCCTGCATTGTTTTCCATTCACTTGCCTCTCGTCCATGCAAACCCAACATCTATGCCGATTTCCAAATCGATGATCCCAAGTTCCAACATAAAATAAGGTGAGAGAAAGAAAAGATACCCCTGTGATTTAACTTGTGCAATAACTGAGGATCAATAAGAAAAGCAACATCCATTCCCAAAACCCTTTCTATACCTGACATGATCTTCTAACCGCTCCCAAAGTTCCAAACTAATCTCTGACCCAGTAAAGGCATAACTTTAGCGAAACTACGCCATATATATGGTTCTTTTTTTGTTGTTAAGGAGCATCCCCGATAGAAAGCAAGGATCAGATCACCAAAAGTGTATTTGTAAGTAATAATTTATGTCCATACCGCATTTCCCTTCAATGTCCGCCACAGTGACTTAATGAGGAGTGAATTTGTAAACACCCACATATTTAAGAGCCCCCAACCCCATACTTCTTTGGAGTTGAGATACAGTCCAATCTACATAAGTGTATTTTTTTACAATCTCGAGATCCAACCCACATGAAATGAGATATAATGGCATTGATTTTATCAATTGTATATGCCTGGAGATAATACAAATGAGTCCATTAAACAATAAATTGAGATAATACGAATTGTACCATAATGTATCTGCCTCCAAGTGTAAGCCACTTATTTTTCCACTTCATTATCCTATTTTTGAATTTATCTATCAACCAACTCATGTTCCTGATCTTATACGCACATAGATTCAGTCTAAAACCGAGATAGGTGAACCCCATCATTATATGATTCTTATGAATGCCCATGAAACCTGTTATGTGATTAATTTCATCTTCGGATTCATATATTATAAAGAATTGATCTCTATTAATGCACAGTACAGTAGCAACTCCAAACCAGATGAGCATAAAGTGCAGATAAAACAAATGATTCCTAATTATCTTTTCAAAGACAACTAAATCATCCACAAACAGAGAGTGAGTAATGCATACCGTAGGGGAGAATGATAGTACTTCAAAGTACCCAACATTTTTTTCATTCTCATTAAATTACTGAACCCTTCCATTATAAGAATAAATATGAGAGGAGGCAGTGCACATCCTTGCATGAGAGCCCTCTCAGCCATGAAGAAATTCAACGACAGACATTTATTAAGAGAAAAAATCTTACAGAATATATACAAGCCATAATCCATCTAATAGATGACATAGATAAACCCACCTTGATGAGAATAAGTCTAATAAAAGACCAATCAACTGAGTCATATGCCTTATGGATATCAATCTTCATAATAAGAGCCTCCATATTATTTTTCGTGTATTGAGTGCATCTCTTCCTGTGTAATAGCCACTGCATCGTGTATAGACCTTGCTTTTAAAAACCCATATTGTTCTTCAGATATAAATGTAGATAAAACCCCATGGATTCTATTTGCAAGGATTTTTGAAGTAATCTTGTACACCACATTGCATAATGAAATTGGTGTAAAATATGCAAAAAACTTCGGTGCAAGACCCAAAACACGAACATGTTCAACCACCGCAAACAGTTCATCCTCCAGGATTTCATAAAAATGAATGAAAAATTCAGCCAGCCAGCCACCCATTCGGTGTCGAACTTTTATCATGTGCAAGCGATTTAAATACTTCTTCTATCTCCCCTTTAGAAACTTCCTTCTCCATAATATTATTTTCATCATGATTGAACATGTGAGGCATGTGATCAAGAACCCGCAATTGACATCGATGATCAATCTCCATATCTGCCTTATAAAATTCAGAAAAGTATTTGTATAGCTCTTGCCATATTTATTTTGTGTAGTACTTGATTGATCCATCCACAGCCTCTATATCCAAGATTTAATTCTTGTTCCTACGGCCATTTGCGCATTTGTGAAAGAATTTTGTATTCAAATTTCCCTCCTTTAGCCATTGGATTCTACATTGAGCTTCCAAGATGTCTCCTGAATTTTAAGTATTTCCAGTTTCCATGCTTCGAGTCTATCAAGGGTACTATACACTTGAATATCTAGAGGGAAAGCATCATATCCCTATATAAGCATCATATCATTATATATGTGAGATAATTTTTCTTCGATACTCATTAACTCCAATCTTAAAGCCTTTTTTTTTTCTTTCCCAATGGCCTTTAACTGTCTAAGCTTGCCCGCAAACTTTTCCCATCCCATTATGTACTTCAAGTCAAAATTTATCCTTAATTAAATAGCCAAAGCCTAAATTTATTAAAGGGCCACAAGGTACAACTCACACCCAGTTTTCATTTGCCTTACTGATATTGGTTTTTCCATATCTCGTTACTGAAATATTCAGCCACCTTATTTAGTCAATCATGATTGTCATTAACTTTAATTCATACAATCAAAAAAAAAGTACCCCACTAAATTCACAAAAGTCCGTGAATCACCTTGGTTATAACTATGAAATAATCCCATAGGCTCACATTGCAATTGGAAACTCTATTATATGGATTATATTTTAAACCCTCAGTGACTATTTCATGATGACAAAATTTAATTTAAGCCTAGTTAAACATTGAAATATAGGATGTGATGATCATTAAAAAAATAAGTGTGGCTGCGAAGAAGCAAGTCCTTGCCATTGAGTACAAAGAAAATACGGTAAGCGAGCCAGAGACTTTGAAGCCATCATACCCAGAGTAAAATTGTAGTCTGTAGATTTTGAAAATGGCAATATTTTCATAAGAAAAGAAAGTAACACTATTATGCAACATCATCCAAACTTGATAAATAGTAAAAATTATGAAAGTAATGAAAAACATCAAATCAACAATATAACAAGGAAAATGGCTATTTTCCGTGATCAGAAGAAACAAAAACAATGGTTCATAGTCATATTAAATATATGAACAAGAACTGTGGAAAATCACAAGGCAATAGTACTTTCCAGTTGCAACCCATCAATGTAGAAGAAAAAATGGTTACATTATATGAAATATATGAACAAGAACTGTGGAAAATCACAAGGCAATAGTACTTTCCAGTTGCAACCCATCAATGTAGAAGAAAAAACGGTAGAATTGTCACCAACTAGAACCACAAGTACTTATCAATCTCCAAAATTCCATAGAAGTTTTTAACAAACATGGAAGGGTGAGTACTATTATACAACATCATAGAGACTCGATATATAATAACAATTGTGACAGCAATGAAAAAAATTGGATGCAATATTATAATAAGGAAAATAGTCATGCATCATGATTGGAAGAAACAACAACAATGATCATGCATCATCGCAAGCACTATGAACAATATCTGTGAAAAAACACAAGGAGATAGTGCTTGCTAGTTCCAAACTTACGACCCATCAAAGTGGGAGGAAAAATGGTGATGAGTATGAGTTAGGCATCAGGGAGAATGCCATCAAAAATTTGCCACCTACTAGAACCACAAAAACCTACCAATCTCAAAAGAGCTATAGAGTTTTTTAAGAAACAAATATCAACGAGCGAGTGGTTCTATTTCGGAAGTAGATACCTCAAATGGTTATCTGTTTCCTAGATAGCCACATTATCACTTCATCTAGAAAACAAGTGGAAAGAAAAACTAACCTGAAATTCTCTAAAGTCAGCTTTGGCTTTCTTGAGGTTTTGGATAAAGGACTTCAATTTTACCCGAAATCCAATGTCCTGGTAAGTGAAACATGGGCATATTCAAGGATGATCATCCAGATTCACTTGATATAGACCAAGAACAAAAATGCTTTAGATCTAAATGCCTCTACAACAAGCTTTACCAAACATTGATTGCGGTTTGATTCTAGACACTCATAACATGACCTTCATATGTGTAACTAACTGGTCAACAATCAACTTGAAAAATGGGCCTGAAAAATCTGATCAATTATGCATTTCAAACAGTTGGGAATGGAAAAACCTATATCCAGTCAACGAGATCTTGATTTGATGGTTAAGTGGGGGTGTTTCAAATACCTTAGAGACATGTTTCACCCTTAGGGGCCATCTCAACTATGTGAGGGAACCATTTCAAATGGTCAGATGAAGTCTTAAGCGACGAGTGAAATAAGCATGTCGGCCTACAGCTTATTGGCGAAAGGGATCTCACTGATTATTGAAATCGAGCTACAATTTATCGCCATATCCCTAGATTTGGCAAAGGCATATTTTTCCTATTGCGATCAGAGAAATCATCATGTCATCTAACAAACCAGAAATCTAACCAGTGAATAATAAAACCCAAAAACAGATATCCAACCCCTGATCTGGGTTTTTCTTAGTAAACTCTACATCTCATGCAAGAATCAAAACAAATAATTTGGTACCGAATAATATCAATACACACAAGGGAAAATAAAAAATAAAATAAAAAAAGGCCCAACACTGACTGAAATCTTACGTGGATCCTCTGTTGTAAATATTGATAGAGACTGTGACACATTCTACATTAGGTTTCCCTTTTCTCAAAGAGACCTTCTTGTGTACCACCATGAATGGAGTTTCAGCAGCCAAGACAATGCAAAGCAGGGCACTAAAAGCCAACAACAGACATAGAAGCATTGAACCCTCCATTATTCCACGCTTCGACGATCCTCCAAAATCTCTCACACAAAAAATAACACCACACGATGACTAGGAACGAAATATAACAAGATGCCTATGTAAGCAAAAAATAATCGAATCTTGTAGCGCTTGTATTTAAGCAGTTTCTCCATCATTTTCCATAGAAGCATCAATCCAAGGCTAGGTTTCATTAAACCACAACCTAATACAGAGTTAAGATCTTAAATTGAATGCATGAGGTCATTGTCATGTCGCGAGGATAAATCGGTTGAAAACAAGGGTGTTTAATCCCCTCGCACATGAAACCTCGTTTTCCTGTAATTTAATGAACGTTTGACCTCGTGTCACATGGGAAGGAGGTTACGTGGAAATTAAGTGGAAATTCAGTTTTGTTACCAAGTGATCTTTACAATAAAAATAGAAAATTCATAAATGAGAGGTATAATTCAAGTAGGTGATATGTGTAATGAAGGTTTATAATCGATACCCCAAAGGTAGTGCGATGCAATCAAAACAATGGTGAAATTTAATAAACTTACATATTATAAATTGCTCTATCCGTTTCCAACGACAGGTGTTGGATGGAGAGGCACAGTGCCCATGTAGAGAACAAAGCCTTTTCCTTTCTCGTATTTTTCCAGTGGAGCTAGTGGATGATGAGACAAAATGTTGCATAATCATCCAGAGAAAGAAGAGATGGATGCCAATATGATATTGAACAACAGGAAAGTGAGTGAGATCATCCAAAACAAGCGTAGACTGGTGGAGGTGCCATACATGGCGAGTGGAGCCGACACTCTCAATGCATTTCTTGCAAACAACATATTGGCAGTGGCATTGGCAGCCCCTCCTAGAAAATGGATAGGAGTAGGGGTTTCCATGATATTGGAATCAGAAAAACTCACCGGCTCTATCAGAAAACAATATATAGGCATGGTCAATATGTTGGATATTCTTCTCCATGTTGCCGAATGTGCCCCTGGGACTGATATAGAGACCAATCTCATGTCTATTCTTGTTTCTACTATCATTGGGCGCTCTTTGGAGGGACTGAACCTATGGAGCATCAATCCTTATACCAGGTACAGGCTACACTGAAATTGCATAATTTTTAAAAATGATACATTACTTCTCACGATAAGATAGCATTATATACTTCACATAGAGAGATCTTAATATGAAGATAGGGACTTTTGATATGATTTTAAACTTTGATGATAACAATAGAGAATTCTTGTATTTAGAAGACAAACATGATTTATGTTGGCATCCCAGATGGTAATAAAAATTCCTGTAAGGCAGTCCATACAAAAATATCCCAGGTTTCCTCATGAGACATGATTAGTCCTCTGTCATCTAGCATATAGCGGGTAGAACCTGCAAATAGGAATTCTTGTTAGCTTGCAGGTTCATCATAAATAAGGGAAAGTAACAGGTCATGTCAAAAGAATGGATTCTGGCATGTATCACTTAAAAATATATTTAGATATATCAACTCATTCTTTTCAATGTTTTCAGGCGAATTCTGCACCCACTAAGAATATGAGTAGCACGGGAAGGAGGACAAAAAAAAAAAAATTCAAAAAGATGTAGCTATTATTGAACGTTTATTCTAAGTGTGATTGTGCGATTTTAAGAGATGATTGTGAAAATACACTAGCTTTAAGCGTTAAACAACTAAGACCTTCATAGGGTGCGATATGTGGATTCCAAGGGAACTTCAGATATCTGGAAAAGAAAATCTCATTATAACTCTGCATGTTGTGGGTGTGTATAAACAAACAACTAGGGCCACTCTTTATAGGCTTCTACTAAGTATTTCAGTTAATGGCAAAGAATAGGGCAAAATAAAAGAAAAGTAATATAGTCAAGCCAGAGAGAAAGCAGCTGGAAAACTATGAAACTTGCATACGTCCTGCTCCTCGCTTGCACGCTAAAAGTATAGATACGAACCAGGCTTACCGACTTCAGAAATGGACAAAGAATTCTCTTGAAAGTGAAGAACATGCATCTTCTTCTTTTGATTCTAAGTTCATTGGCGATTATTCTTCTGATTCTAAGTTTGTTGGCGATCTACCTGGAATGATGGAAGGGCCGATCTCCCCCTAAAGGTTTGCCTCTGCAAATAGTGGCAATTGAGGAAGGGCAGGCTTTCTCTTTCTCTCTACAACCTCAATTGGTTTTATTTTAAGCTGGTGTCTCGGCCAAAAATTGATGGTTTATTGCGAACAGTAATAGCCATGTGTTCTAGCTTGTGTTTTGCCATCTATTATGGAAACTGCCACAATGTTATAGAAACTTCCACAATGCTATGTGCCTAACCAAGAGAGATATACATAATATTTAATGTTACTAAATGACTGCCAACATTAGTTTCAGTTTCATTTTATGTATGAATCACAATGCCATTATACTATATGGTTTAGCCTCCCCGCCTCAGAAAGAGGCCAATAAGACTATAAACCCAATTGCATACCTCTCCAGCTTAAAACTTTGATTACTCATGTCCATATTGAAAATAAGCTGATGAAACTAATTTTGACTCGTACATTTCGATTACTATAGTCCCAGTCTAGCGACGGGACTAATAATAAGAAAGTTCCTTGACAGTTAATTAATCCCATGCGATAACTAAAAGAATATTTGGAATATAAATCTTCGATATTCCAAATGTTATATTGATTTGATAATTTTATGAATTTTAATATTTGAGACTTACTTTCGTGTCTTCAACCAGGAAAGATAATACATAGATCCTTTAATTTACATATTTATGAGAAATACAAAATCTAATTTACATATTTACGAGAAATACAAAATTCAAATTCTAGTGGAAAGATGTGTGTTAATATCTAATTATATTGATCGTATATTGATATCATTTACATTACAGTATGGAAAATAGAATATTCTACAATTTAAGGTGCAAGTCGTTTTATTTCTTATTTCACCACAATCTTCCAATGTGGACTCACAGAGGATAATGGAGATAGATTTTCACAATGTCAGATTTTCTAATAAATCCTTAACACAATACAGAAGAATTTCTTTTCCTCTATAACATAGAGAAATACATTAACAAGACTGTAGATGGGGCATTAATTCAATACACAAACACACTGTGGAGTGAAACTTTATTTTTCATTAACAAACTTTCAACTAATACATTCTTCAGTCTTCAAAACTGTTGTTCTGGATTTCTCTTTCACTATGCTCCACTGCCTATTCTTCTCTGTCTATTCACTACTCTCACACTGCACTTCTCTGCTCATACACTATATTGCTACTTCCGTGTTCAAACGGATACACATATGTGTGTGTGTGTGTGTGTGTGTGTGTTTACAATAGGTCGTAGCAACAATATTAAATAAAAACTATAACCTAAGTCTAAAAACTATACAAAATGAAAATTATGTCATTGCGACATTACAAACCATATAACAAAAACATTACAAATATGAACGCGATAGGTTTATCGCATGGGGAGTCATGTCCCTTGACGTTAGCGTCAAACGACACGATAAGTGAATAGGGAAAAACTTTGCGATGGTTTATTGCATCAAAAACTGTGCGAGCTGACTGGGCTTCGGATTGATGAGATGAAGTGCTATTGGCTCCTGGAGGTTGAGTTGTCAGTGGTGGGGTCGCACTATCACGCAATTGCAAAGAGTGGTGACGTGAGCGCCGGGGCTTGCGATATCATTTGATTGGATGATGGACGGATGGCGATTATGGCAGGGTCCACAAGAGGATGACATGGGAGATTTTGAATTCAAACTATATGGCACAGTAAATCAATGTGGTTAGGTGAATAAGTTATGGCGGGGGTTTGTGTGGTTCATACCATGATTTTTCACATCCGAGGGGCTGTGGCAATGTGGTTGTTTGCAGAAGAATTAAACTAAAAATTGAATGCATGAGTTGATTGCTAGAAACTTAAAAATTTGCTACTACTGAGAATTTAATTTTTGCTTCTCCATCCTTCTACTTCAAATCAAAATTGATATCTTTGTCTTTTTCCTCAATTTGCAGTTAGGGTTATTTCCAACTGGAGTATTACCAATTCAATCTCAATCATACATTTTCACAATCATAATAAGAAAATGATCAAATCATAATGAATACTTTCAGTTTCTGCTCTTACTAACGGAACTCTCCCGATCACATGCCGCCCACTCCTCGGCCATTTCTTCTCTCCCTCTCTTCCTTTTTTTCTTCATATGACCTACGGGCGATCCACTCTCTGAAATGTAAGCGAAAGCAAGGGGAAAATTAAGGACGGCCTTGGCTCCGCGGATTCTAAAGGCGGCTCTGTCATATGCAATGGCGGCCTCTTTGGCGGTGCTGAAAGTGCCGAGCCAAACCCTGGCCCCCTCCTTGGCAGGGTCCCTGATTTCCGCTGTGAATTTACCCCATGGCCGCTTCCTGACTCCTCTGTAGTGTCTGCCTTCACTCGTCTCTCCAATCTTCTCCTCCCGTGGTTGTGGCAATACCTTTACATTTACCATCTCTGCTCTTCGTATAACTATGGATAGAGAAGAAGAAGCAGAAGAGTGTTGTGCCCTCTCATTGTCTTCTGATAATGATGTGCTGTCACTGGTTTGGCATGGGCCACTGGCAGTGGCGTGGTTAAAATCCAAGCTCACTGTGGGGGAGAAGGATAATGAAGACGATGAGGAGGATGGATCATTTCCTCCTGCATGATGATGCAGATGCATAATATCCATTTCATCGTCTTCTTCCAGTAAATGGTGGCGAATCAAATCCAACATGTTCATGTTCATGCTTAGGCTCTGCCCTGCTGTAATCTCCATCGTGATCTCTTGGCATGAAAATAACGGATTTCCGTTTCAATTAGATTATGAAGCGAGTGGACAACGTAAAGCACCTTGGCTGCTTTTTATTTGTGGTCCGTTCAATTGCACCTTGCCCACTCGTACTTTCGTGGCACGTTCATGTTTTGAATAATAAAAAATAATAAACAAATTCAACTTTGAACTCTTATGGCCACTGTCATCCTCACAACGCCATTAGTCTTCATTGACTGATTCTTGATATGGTTTGACAATAAGTTTAAAGGTGGGAAAGAAGGGCGAGGCTTATTTCCTCTGCCATAGGCCCATCAATGCGCCCAAGCAAGAAATGCTCGCTGCAGGATGATCTACAACTTTAATCTGACGGTGGGCATTTCCTGCCTGGGCCTATGGCAGTGGAAATAAGGCTCGCCGAGAAAGAAACATGCTACGTTACACACGTGCGTAACATGGACATCAAAGTTGAGCTAGGAAATAAATTAATTAATTGCTCTAAATGTTTTGTGCTTTTCTCTTTTTGTACATTCATGTTAAAACTTTTTTATGGATTAAATAACTGTAAAGGTGTTATGCTCCCCGATCGGGGTGTACACCTGTCCGAAAGCAATTAATAAGTGTTGAAAGCTGGCGGATTGTTCATCCTCCAAACAATCACGCATCATAATGGTGCATTGGAGTTTTATCTTATGGCAGTACGTGAAAATCCGCTCTTTAATGAGTATGCAAGGTGGAAAGCCTGTGCTGTTAGACTGCCGAAGGAATTTTTTACAAATGGTAAGTCGGCTACCTCCCCACCTTCATTCGTGCACGCATCGCTCATTGCATGCAAGCGTTTGGAGGCAACAGTGGAGGAAGCCGGGCATTGTTCACTCGACTAGGTGGTGGTATGTATACAGTTTTCTCCTTGCTCTCATGGTTGCAGTCGCTGTGGTTTCGGGTCCGTTGGTGAATAATATGGTGGATTTGGTTTTCTTAATGGTTTTTAGTTATGCTCCTAATTTGCAGCCGGTTAAACCTTGCTTCCGTGACCCTTGCAACTTGCTAAAAAAACCTAATTTCTGTGTTGCAAATCCTTTTAGCTCTGAGACCAAAGTCAATTCGATTTCGTTTTGCACCTTGAAGGTATTGTGGTGGCATTTAGTGGGAAGGGTAAGGCGTCGGGTTCGGGTAGTAAGCAGGGTTACAGACTGTAGTAGATGCTGTATGGTTCATTTTAGTAGATGTAATTCTCAAGCCCAATGGGACAAACTGTGGCATTTATGTTTTCATTCTCTCCTGTGGATGAATTTATTATGTTTTCTGGGTTGGGGTTTTATTGCGAATGTTCATTTCGGGAGCCTTACCTTAACCAACCGTGTGTGGTCTGTTCCACTCCATTCCCTCCTGGTTACCTTTGCTCAGAGGTTTCGGATGTCGAGTTGGGAAACAGGGTCCTTGGCCTACTGTGCCATAGCCTTCATGTACTGTGGTAATTCTAGGTTCCTGTGGTTAGTAGTGCTCGGCTTGCTCAGTAAAAGCACCATCGATGCTTACGGGGTGAAAACTTGGTGGTCCCTTAATGTTGATTACTCCCTTACTGTGTATTGCTGCATGTCTGTGTTGATACTTAGGATCTTGTTCACTATGGGGAAGCGTTGGTCCTCTTCCCAACTTGAAAAAGGGAAACAACAGGTTCAGTTTGAGCCAGCCGCAAAGAAACGCGACAGGAAATCAAATTTGGAGATTCTAGAGAATCTTGCTGCAAATTATGTCATGGGAAATTCATCCACGGTTCGCCAGGAAATTCGTGGCTGGGAACGGGACATTCAGATAGATCCTGAAGACAATGAAGCTGAAGCTGAAATCTTGGATTTCATAACCGATCCAGGCAATACCCGAGGCCGCCTCACGTTATTCCAGTAGACTATCCACACATACTGGATGCTTAAGTGCCTTCTTGCAAAGGCTATGTAGAGCTTTCCCCCTGGCCAGGCTCAGAAAGACTCTCCAAAGATAGAAAACCGCTTCATGGACATGCTACAAGATATGCAAAACCAGCTGCATCATATTAAAATCACCCAGTATCAGGCAACGGACCGCATTAGCAGACTTGATGATCGCGTGGGTTGTATGGAAAAGCAGCTCCAGCAACTCCAGCAAGTGGATATGCCAGGGTCTATAGTGAAAGACCCAGCTCCAGTCTCTTCTTCTGATAGCTAGTGGTTCCTTTTATAATGTTGCTTTTATGAAATTTATAGTTTTGAATGAACTCAGTTTCTATTTTCAGCATGTAGATAAGTATGAACTAGAACAGATAGCTCATAACGGTCATAGACAGATGAAATTATTCCAATTTTGGTTCGCTTTTCATGCACTAAGATGGCCAACAGACATGGTTTCCTTTGGGCAGGTTGAGACCATAGACTGAATTTATAATTTTGTAACTTGCTTTGCAAATATAAATAGAAAATAGAAAGGCTCTACTAAATTCACAAAAAAAAAAAAAAACTCTAAAGGTGGTATGATTTTTTTTTACTTAAATTTTGATAAAAAAAATTATGAATTCCTAAATTTAAAATGTAAACAGTTATGTAGCATAGATGTATTAAGAACTTAAAAATAAAAATAAATTTCATATTAATTATCTAAAACACATTGTTTAATATTAGAAGTTATAGAATTTTTTTTTTAGTAATCACATGCAATGGAATATTGTCAATGTTTTATTGCATGTAATTACTATAGAAAAAATTCTATAACTTGTAAAAATGTCGTACAGAAACCAAAATTCTAAAAATATTATTTAATATTATTATTTATGCAAAATAAAAAATGTGTAATTAAAAAAACACATTTTCACGTCTTTTCCATTCCAATTTGACCTGGCACAAAAGCACGGCGCTCCCTCGAAAACCAATATATAGTCGAATTTGATGTTTGAGGGAAAATGGATTGCGTCATGTCACAATCCATTACGCCCAAATTTAGGGATTGGCATGTTGATAGCACCCCATTCGATGTATTTGGCAATCCCTATCCAATGCTAGACTCTCGAACCCTATGCTACTTTGCATCCAAGTGCCTTTCAAAATTTAGTTAGCCATGTGCCTATAAATTTGATGTTGGCCTCTATGTTTGAAAAATGAATGTCATTATTGTTCGAAGACTATTATAGTATGTTGACCAAGATTTAATTTGGAAAATAATAGTTCTATATCGTAAAAATGGTGAAAATAAAGTTGCGAATGTGAATGCGTTACTTTAGAGCGACTCGCTTATTCCTCGATATTGAATAACTTCATGTGAAGAGATTCCAGCACAGGATTGACCGAATCTTCCCGAAGAAGTCATTCAGGAACATATTTTCCCTTCCTATATAGGATGATACCTATTTATTCTCAAAGAATTCATGAACGATAAAAGATTCATTATTCGGTTTCTAGGCACTCTACAATTCATCACTGGGCTCATAGGCACTCAACAATGGACATGTTGAAGTGAAATATTAGATGAAATGTGTATGAGAGATGTGATAGTGATATATGAGATGAGATGAGATGAGATGAGATGAGATGAGATCCGCTGTGGTTGTGAAGTTTTAAATAAAATAATAATAATAATGATAAAATATTATATATGTTTAATTAAAAATGTGATAAAAAAAATAGTAAAAATAATAAATAGATTTAATTTAATTGGTTATTATGTAATTATTTTTTATTATGTTGGAAGCTGTTACTATTTGAAAACAATACCCTTGTTGTTTTGTTGTCCTTTATGTGCATCGTTTGATTTTTTGTTAAAAGATTGAATTCTCCTTGCTCATTAATTTGAACTCGTTACTTATTCGTTAGGTGGCAACAGATTTGGCATTGGTTCCGAGGTGTGGATCCAACTGGCCTTGTCAACTCAGGTTAGTTATTAACGTTCGTTATGAGCTTAACCAATTGATTATGGAACTTTTTCAGGATCTTCCTCCAGAATTAAGAAGTGAATGTCTTCTCAGGGTGCCTTACACATCCCACAACAACCTCGCAGCTGTATGCAGAAGCTGGAAGGTCGTGGCGAAGAGCCCCCAGTTCTATGAAGATAGAAGAAAGCTTGCTGTTTCCCAACAGTTTACATGTTTGATGGAGCTCCAAAATTATCGTTATAAAAACCGTCATTTTGTTCAAGAATTTGTGATTACTGTGCATGACCCTGTGCAAGGCACTTGGGAAGAACTCCCTCACCTTCCTGACGTCCTTGGCCATCTTGGATTTCCTGTACTACATGGCACTCTGTTTACTTTTGTGCGTGACCCTCTACAATGCACCTGGGAACAACTCCCTCCTCTTCCCCACTTCCTTTACCACTGCGTTTGTGTCAATTGGAAGCTTCTTTTGATAGGCTAAAGGAGTTCAACCTACGCGAAGAGAATATCTACCATCTTCATCTATGATTTCTCATATGCTCATTAGAGCTGTGGCGTAGACTGTCTGCTACAAGCAGTCCATGCTGCTTGTTCTGTTTCCCTGGAAGGGCTCGTTTACATTGCCGGAGGAAATGGTGTCCGAGGAGTAGTAACTTACAATGTAGAGAAAGACGAGTGGAAGCATCTCCCTCATATAACCAACAATGGGACCTCTGCTATGGGGCTTCTATTGATGGGAAATTCTTCGTTATTAATTATGACAGTGATCCATGGGTTAATAGATCAAAGGCTATTGGGGAATTTTATGATCCAAAAAAAGCGGCGTGGACCTCTCTTCAGGATTTATCCAACTTCTGGAATGGGGAACACCTTCGATCGTTACCACTTGCGATTAAATTTTCAGGCAGATCCCTCAACTGGTTTCAGACACAGCAAGGAGTGAAGGTATATGATTCCAGGGAAAGTGTTTGTAGGTCAATGGCTTCTCTTCCACCAACGCTTCGAACGATTAATTGTTGTGCATCGTGGCGTGATAGAATTCTTGTGGGCAGTAATGTCGAGGAAAAAACCCTTAATAATGCTTTATGCCCTCTGTGTGATCATGTTTTCTATATGATGATGCCTCAAAGTATACGATGTGGAGCAACAGCAGTATCGCATGACGAAATGGTTGGAGAGTGGAGCATTGTTCCCATTAGGAGGCCCAAAGACCTTGATATAAACTATGATAAGCTTATTCGGTCTGCACTTTGTTGGGGTTCCCATGTTTTGGCTAGATTGGCAAGACCAAAAGATGAGACAACATCATAACCACTTTGGGGCCCTAGGATCTAGCCCTCCTGAACCCGGAGAGGTATCTCTCCAAATAAAGCAAAGAATGATATATCTTTGAAGCTCAAAACGAGGTATTAGGCTAGGTATGAAGCACCGAGGGGGGTTTAAATTGGTTGGCTGGCTGTTGGGTTGGTCATGAGATCATAGACTGAGAAAGTAATGGGAGAAAAGGAAAAAAACAGTAGGATGTTTCGGTAAAAGAGGATAGGTTAAGGTTGTGCCATCCATTGGGCTATGGAGTCATGAAAGGGGATTACTTGCAAATAACTAGGCCAAGGCTTTCATAGGGAAAGTCATCTATACTAAAGGATCTTTGAGATAGATGATGGAATGGGACATCAAAGAGGAAAGGTGAAAACAAAGGGCAGCTTTGAGATCATACCAGAGGTCATTTAACTTCAGATCTGCTTCAACATACTCTCAAAGGGAAAACACATAAGGTTTAAACACAGAACTAGGCTTGAGATCATAGAAGGGATTTTAACCTTCAATGCTTCGACACCATCTCACGGGATCTTGGAAAGGCCAATCTGTTCAACAAGGACCCCAATGGACATGGCTTACACTAAATCCCCAGTATCCCAAATCCTCTAGCTTGAACCCCAACAAGAAAAACTAAGCAGCAAACCCCAAACTCACGCATCAGCAAGTAGTGAATAACAACTGCTACGCTGGCTAAATTACATGAATTTACCCTTAGTTTCACTATCGACAGAAAACATCAATGGTAGGGAGAGCAGAAACATAGGGTACCATGCGAGGGCAAATCCTATGTTATATTTCTGATGCATACCAGAAGACCAATGAACAACATGAAAAAATGTAATAAAATAATGTAAAGAGAAAAACATCACCCGTAGTAATAGACCAGGATCCTGTGAAATTTTCTTGATTAATTGATGCAACACCAGTCACATACACTGAGCTCAACGACTCATCATAGTCCAAACTTTCACCTCCTAGCCTACTACATTACAGACTACTCTGCTACTCCCTCCCAAGACTTTTCTAACAGTCGAAATGAATCCCTACAACTACAACAACAACAACTGAACCGAACCTTTTACAATATGTTCTTCAGGATTCTTATAGGAGAATAGATAGCAAGAGTAGGTGATACACATTAAATCGATTTATTAAGACAGAGTGGAGGAGGCGTTTCACGCCACTCCGCTTAATAGCTCTGCGCTATACTTGGTGGTCTGGCCTGGAGTCTTTCTTAGGTCGGATTTGACCTCTGATGTTTCTTTGAAGTTTCTTTCTGGCTGTAAGGCTCTCTGTTTTGTCTTCTGAAGCAAGTAAGGTGATTGAAGGCCTTCTGGGCTTCCATACCTCCATTATTGTTGTCCTGAAAGTCGTTGGAAGCTTTCTGTCAGTGTCTTTAACTTCATTGGGCTCGAGGAGGCATGGAGGACGCTGTAGGAAGGCGTACTTCTGAGAGAATATGTTCTGCTGATATATACACATATATGGCTTGTTTCATGTGCATTTGGTCTTCAAACTACGCCTTCTTCCTTTGAATCAGGATTAAAGCGTTAAGTATTCAATTACGGGCTTTAACCCCTTTAATCTCTGCCGCTGATACACTGGTCGCGACTGTAATGGCCTCTCTGTGCTCTAAACCATAGTAACTGTGATTATGGAATACAGGGTGAATTTCTCACTCTCTAAACCCTGCAAAATGGAATAAATCTGTTATAAAATCCCAGGGTGGTGGTGGAAGAATTCTTTGAAGGCTTGGAGGAATGGTGGCCCAACGGAGGCAAATGTTGTGGATGCAATGGAAATGGTGGAAAAATGCAGTGAAATGGCAGAAATATGACTTTTTAATGAAAACATTAAGTTTAAAGTTCGGGCATGATGATGTGGCCTTTTTAATGTAAAACATTAGGTTAGGGCCTTTGAATCGAAATACAAAGGGGAAGTGTGGAAATGAAATGAAATGGGCTGAGGAATTGGTGGGACCCAGCATGGGCGGAGGGCGATTAGGTATGAACTGTCGGATCCCGATAAATCAATGGTTGGGATCTAATCGCATCGGAGCAAAGCGGGGCCGAAACTCCGATGGAGAAATATGAATGAATGAGGCAATGTAATGAGGACCGTTGATCTAAATTAGATGGAAGGTCATGATTGGATCGATGGATTGCAATATGGGAAAGCATCGGGTGACATACTAACACCTTTGCGATTGCGATTGGAGCGATGTTGCGATTATGCGATGGCCATAGGATCAGAGCGATGGATCAATGGCGGAGAATCAATCGAAAGGGAAGACAGGCGAGGCAATGAGTGTGGGATGATGAGATTCGGACTGTTGGATCTCAAGGAGTCAACGGCTCAGATCAAATCGGGGATCGACCAATCGGGGGAACGGAAGGTGGCTCCATTTAAAATTTGCGATTGCGATCGGAGTGGGGATGCGAGGGCCATCGGATATGGATGGGATTCAACGGTGGAGATTACAATCAGAGGATCGAAATCGGGGGGTGCAGCGGGTGACACAACAAGATCTTTCGATTGGCGATTGGAGCGCTATGCGATAGCCGTCGGATCTGGGAACTGATCGACGGTTGATATGTAATCGGTCGGGTGAACAGGGATAATGGTGGGCACGATTCAATAAGCGCTGGACATTAGATCTATATGGATCAACGGCTCAAATCGCGATTGGGGGTCTGATTTAACAAACCATAGCATCGGAGCTTTTAAGTTCACAAAGGTAAAAGGCGTTCCGCTCCGAAACTTCGATGCGATTAGCGCCTTTCGAATTAGTGCTTGGTTCCGGCACTTGGGTCATGTGGGGAAGTGGTTTCGGGGCTGGCCAAAAAGGGGCTAAGCCTGTTATAAAGTAAAAAATGAGTTTTTGGGCTTAAAAATAACGCTTTCAAGGCTAAACAAGGGAATCGGTAGAGGGAAAAAGGGGCCATTAAACCAGACAAATGATATTTGTGAGGTTTTAAAGGGGAGTTAGGAGGATTTGAAGGACAAGTGGGAAATTAGAAGGGGAGAAAAGGTGATGAAAATAGAGGTTAAATGGGAATGAAATATGGGGAAATAGAGGCCTTTTTGGGCATTCTTCTTCACAGAGACAGAGAGGCTTTTAAACTGGACACAGTAGTGAGGATTCATCAAAGGACAAAGGCCCAAGGAGGCTTCAAGGATGATGTGTTTTCAGGTTAAATGCATTCCTTGAAGGCTCAAAAAACATTTTAGCTCCCTGTTTGCTTGTCAAAAAATTCATAGGGGGCTAACACAGTTACTGTGGAGATCTAAAAATAAATTCACAACTGTTTTCATTTATGCCTCTGATAACATTAGTGCTTTCCAGATCATAGTTAGGATTGACATATGTCCCGTACAATTATATTTACGGTTGTAGGGAGTGAATAGAACATAGATAGATAGTTAAAATTCCAATTATTGTTTTTTTAATTGGATGCCCAAAAATACAAATATTGTTTTATTTTCTTATTATGCATGTTATATAACAGGAATGAAGCCCATGGCAGAGCTCTTTTTTACTGGTTTTTTGAAGCAGAAAACCAACCTTCTGAAAAACATTTGCTTCTTTGGCTTAATGGAGGTCTATACCATCCCCTTGGCTTATCGTGGGCTTATATTTCTTTGCTTGTTATTAAATAAATATATAATTTCCTTTGAATTTCATAGATAGTAAGTTAGTTGAACTCCTCTTGAATAAATCATACATGTATTCTTTTGGGCATTTGCAGGCCCTGGATGTTCATCCATCGGTTATGGAATAGCACAAGATTTGGGTCAGTTTCAAGTAAAAATGAATGGCACAGGCTTTTCCCTGAACTCATATTCTTGGAACAGAGGTAAGTAGAGGATTGGAACTAGTCATCATCTAATAAATTATAAGATATTTTATATGATTTCTGAGATCGCTCCTCCTGATTTATACTCTGCACGCAGAGGCAAATTTTCTCTTTTTAGAATCTCCAGTGGGTGTGGGATTTTCATATACCGACTCAGGTGTATAACACTATTTAGAGGCCAAACAAAGTAACTATAAATAAGTGGGTAACTATTATAATGTTGAACTACTGTAAATAAGTGTGTAACAATTATAATGTTGAACTTAATGACTGGAAATAAACTATTCATTTTGGGGAATCTTTCATTTTGATAGCAACTTCGTCTCAAGTTATTCAACATTGAGAACTTTTGAAGTAGGTTGCTATTTATTTGAATTTATATTTTTGGCTCTCTTAGATGCTACATCTAGTAGCCGTTGTCTAATGGTGCCCTCATGGGAACCTCATCTCAAGAAGCTAGGAAAGAGGAGGGCAATTAAGGGGAAGTAACCCCTGTTCTCTTTCTTGTGGAGTTTTTGATGTTTTAAGTTGTATTTTATTTGTGCTTTAGGCATTGTCTTCACATGTATTGTATGATGCAATTTTCTTCTGTTGTTAAATATGGTTAGAGCTAATAGTATATATTTTAGACTAAAATGAAATTTAGATTTCTAACTCTTAATAAGATCACGTGTCTAGAATTATATGGTGTTCTCTATATGATCGGATTCGATAGTTTTTTATGATTTTTTTGACTATGTTCATTTTTGCAATGTTTCTTTTTCAATAATGATTCAGATTGGACACTTAGTCCATTTGACATAGTTGTGTCACTTTTCTGGTTATCACAGTCTTCATAGATCAGTTATTTGACACATAGTTCTGTACTTAGCAACACATTTTTATTAATTCTACATAGCATTGTTTAATGTCATCAGCATGGTTATAGTGCTTCTAAATCCTAGTTTACCGACTCATTCCGTTTTCAATAATTGTTTCAAAGAATTTTTTTATGTATCTTGCATTTGGAGAGAAAATTATTGCAGTTTGAACATGCTTTTTTAATCTTTTTTCCTGCCTTTATTGAAATTGACCAAAATCACTACAGATATATTGCTTGGCAACTATTGGATCTCCTTAAGTATCTTACGACGTTTCCTTTGCAACATCTAGTAATGGTGCAAGTGCTAGTTAATAAAATTATAAATTGCTTCTTTTTTTTAAAGTTATAATATGTATGTTACATTAAAATAAATTTAAATAATAATTATGTATATTTGTACCAAAGATATTTCAAACTTTTATGTTTAAATTTAAATAAATAATAATTAAAAATAAGAATATTTATATAAAAAAGATGTAAAATATGATTTTATCAATTATGACATATTTAAATATAATTATTAAACATATAACAATTTAATATTTATAATAAACTATTTTTATAAGCTGTTATTATAATCAATGTTATGCAGATGATTTAAAAAAATACATTATAAAAATGGCAAGTGCATATATGTATTATCGTCATTTTAGTGTGGAGAGAGAGATTTATATGTATTATAAATAGTCTATATATTATACATAGTATTATTAAGAGTTAACATAGAACCATAAGGAATTAAATCTCCCAACATTTATATTTATCCTGAAGTTTGCACTCAAAAAGAGTTTTCATATTTAGAGATTTGATCCATCTCAATACTTATAGATTTCGAGTTAATATGGATCTATATTGGTGGAATATGGATTCCTTGGAGATTTTGTTGGCATTGAAATTAAGCTCTCTATTAATATGTGAAAAGGAATATCATTCCAAGTTTTTGCATACAATTTTATTGTTTTTCTAATTGATCACTAACTTAGAATCACCCAAAATTTGTAAATTAAAAAGAACAATATAAAAATAATGAAAAAGAAAAAATATGTTTATGAAAGCTTATGATTAAGAGAAAATTAACATATAAGATAAGCTAAAAATAGTATTAAAGTAAAAGGTGAGAAGAGAGGAGGGGACTAGATAAGAAGATAAACAGAATAGAAAGGAAGAATAGAGGTGGGACTCTTACAAATGGATTCCAAACACCAAAACTCGAGAGATCGGAGTTGGTCATGGGATTTACTTTTTATTGCTCATATCTTCCTACACTATGGGAATATAGGTGACACCCCTAGATATTTGAACACGGGTGAGATACTTGCAAATCGATTACAAACACCACAACTCCAGAGGTCTGTTAAAAATATGACAACAAATGTAAATAATGTAATTTTGGGAAAATTACTTATTAACCTGTTAATTTGTTGAGTAACGAAATGAAGTTAGAATAACAAAAGAGGCTCAATTTAAATTGGATGGCTCGAGAGGCTTGTAAGTGTGGAGAATCATTTGTTGATTAATAGAGTTTCCAATCCCTTGCCTCGTGGAGGTTTCCTTGACACCCTGTCAAGGTTTTACCACGAAATGTTTTGTGTATTTACTTATCTTTCAGTTTCATTCAGTTATAAATTAGTATTTCTTTCTTCAATATTGTTTCCGAGTTCAAAAACTGGTATCAGAGCATAAGATTCAATCTTGTTTGGTTGCACTGGTGGTTGGCTGTCAAGAGGTGTTCAAACGCGTTCAAACCTACCTGCCGTCGTGGGAGAAGAAGTGAATTCGAAAACCTACGTTCAAGCCTGCTGCTGTCCGTGCGAGAAGTCTGCGTGAAAAAAAAAAGCCATTAAAGCCCGCTGCTGTCCGTGGGAGGAGTCTGCATGGAAAGACAAGCCATTGTTGTCTATCTGCAGAGATTCAGAGAGGCTGTCCATCCGCAGAGATTTTGAGAGGGATCACAAAATGGAAATTCCCCTGTTCCGCTGGATTAAAAAAACCTTGCTTATTTGAAGCACGCTGGAGAACGTGGTTCTAACCACTATGAGAGAGGAGAGGCCACTGTGTTGGAGACGCCAGCAAAAGAACCAAGCCGCCAGCAGAAAAAGAACCAAGCCGTGTGGGAGAGGACGAGCACATTGTTGCCACCAAAGAAAAAGCACTCAATCACACTCGGTCTGATCTGGCTGAAAAGCCGTGAGCACTACTGCCAAGGAGAAGCACTCTGCCTGCTAGACGTGTCTGCAAATGCAAATTTGAGGCGTGGTTCTTCTGATGTGAGTCATCAATGATGAAAAAATATTGAAAAAACCTGGTAATTTTTTTTTAAAGCAGCAAATTGAATTTATTTCCTGGGCATTGCATTCAGGGCTTCTGAGAAGAATTGAACGAGTTTTTTTTTTTAAAGGGAATTCTGAAAAACAAAAATCATGGCTAAGGTTTTTTGTTTTAATTTGAAGGATTTGAGAAACTGAAAGATTTTATTTTCTCTGTCCCTGTGGAAGAACAGTTTTCTGGAAAAAAATTTGGTTTAAGAGGAAAAGAGAAATTGAATGATTTTAGATAAAGGGCTCAGATTTCTGGAAAAAAAAAAAAAAACTTGGTTTTATATGAAAAGGGAGAAAAATATATATTTTTTTCTTCATAGTTGAAAAAGGGAAATCAGAAACCCTAGTAGAAGAGGGTCATTATTATATATATATTTTTTAAACCCTAGTTGGAAGTTTAAGTAAGAAGGGAAAATTAGAAATGGGAAAAATGACAAATGCAATTTGAGGTGGATAAATTCACCGGAAAGAACAATTTCGCATTGTGGAAACTGAAGGTTAGGGATTTGCTAGTGCAACAAGGGTTGCACAAAGCATTAGACGGGGTAAATAAAAAACCGGCAAACATGACATATTCAGACTGGGAGGACTTGGATGCCCGAGCCCTCAGTACCATTCGGTTATGTTTGTCAGATGAAGTTCTCTTTAATATTGTTGGAGAGAGTATCGCTGAAGGGTTATGAAAAAAATTTGAAACATTGTATATGACTAAATCTTTGACAAATAGAATCTATTTAAAAAGAAAATTGTACAGTCTTTGGATGAAGGAGGGTACAAAAATTGCAGAACATTTAAATGTTTTTAATACACTTATTTTCCAGTTGTCAGATATGGAAGTAAAAATACAGGAAGAAGACAAGGCAATAACCTTGTTGTGCTCTCTACCTGAGTCATGGGACCACCTTGTAACTTCAATTAGTTTGAACACTTCCGATTCATTAAAATTTGAATCTGTTGTGGGTGCTCTCTTATCTGAAGAAGTATGAAGGAAATCTAGTATTGAGACTTCTTCACCAGAAGCCATGGTAGCTAGAGGTCGGTCAAAGGAAAGAGGGGAGAAAGAAAGAGGTTCTTCCAGATTGAAGTCAAAGGGCGGCAAGAAGTGTAAAGCCAAGTCCTGGTATTGTAACAAACTTGGACACCTCAAGAAATATTGTCGGAAACGGAAGGAGTCAGAAAACCATAACAAGGAGGAAAATCAGGTTGATTCAGGTATGGTTGATGAGGTTTTAATTGCTGAAGCTCTCCTTGTTTGTAATGTCTCTCAAGATGCTGAAAATTGGCTATTAGACTCTGGTGCTTCTCATTATATGAGTCTGCACCGAAGTTGGTTTACTTCATATGAAACTGTAAATGGTAGTTTTGTATTCATGGGAAATAATGCATCTTGTCAGACTGTTGGGATTGGTAATATAAAAATTAAAATGTATGGTGATACAGTTAAAACATTATCCGATGTTAGGCATGTACTTGAACTAAAGAAAAACTTGATTTCCTTGGGAGTTTTTGATTCGAATGGGTATAAATTTACAGGTCAGAATGGAGTGCTGAAAGTCTCAAAAGGAGCCTTGGTTGTTATGAAGGCTGAAAAGGTCGAAAATCTATGCAGACTGAAAGGAAGAATTCAAGTTAGTGAAGCAGCGATCGTATCAGAAAAAGAAGAAGAAGGTTCTTGTCTATGACATCAGCAGTTGGGTCACATGAGCGAGAAAGGTCTTCAGGTACTGATGAACCACAAGTTTCTTCTTGATTTGAAATCCTTGAAGTTGGATTTTTTAAAATATTGCCTGTTTGGTAAACAATGTAAATAAGTGTTCAAGACTAGAAATCATCATAGTAAACAGATTTTAGACTACATTCATTCTGATGTGTGGGGACCATCTCCTACTGTGTCTTATGGAGGTGCATTATATTTCTTAACATTTATTGATGATTTCTCCCAAAAATTTTGGGTCTATATGTTGAAAAAGAAAGCTGATGTATTTAATGTTTTTAAACAATTTAAAACAGTGGTGGAAAAGAAAACAGGCAAATCAATTAAATGTTTAAGAACTAACAATGGCGGTGAATTTAATTCTTTAGAATTTGAACAATTTTGTAAGGAAGAAGGGTTTGTTAGACATAAAACTATTGTTTATACTCCTTAGCAAAATGGCATTGTAGAACGGATGAATCATACTCTTATGGAAAGAGCCAAAAGCATGATCAGTAATGCTAACATGAAAAAGGAGTTATGGGTAGAAGTAATATCTACTGCTTGTTATTTAGTTAACAGATCACCTTGAGTTGCAATAAACTATAAAATTCCTGAAGAAGTTTGGTCAGGTCAGTCTTGTGATTATTCGCATTTGAATATTTTTGGTTATGATCCCTATGCTCTTATTCCTAGAAATCAGCATTCAAAGTTAGATCCAAAATCGAAATGTTGTGTCTTTGTTGGATATGATTATGCAGTAAAGGGATATAGGTTGTGGGATCCTTCTTCACAGAATATAGTCATTAGTAGAGATGTAACATTTGATGAATCTTCTCTTTTAAAATCAGATGTTGAAAAAGTTGAACAGGAGTAGGTATCACCAAGTCAGCAGATTCAATTGGAGACTAAACCTTTTCCAAAAAGTTGAAAGGAAGGAGAGAATTTTGATGAAAAAGGTGGAGAAGCAAAGGAAATTGGAGAAATTCCAAAATCAAGTCAGCAACCAGTCACTCTAAGAAGGTCTACAAGGGAAAGAAAAACACCCAAAAGGTATGAAGACTTTGCTTCATCTTTTGCATTGATTACTGAAGATGGGGAACCTTCTTGTTATCAGGAAGCACTAGATGATGTAGATAGCAAGATATGGAAAAAGGCTATGGAAGAAGAAATGGACTGCTTAGCCAAGAACAATACCTGGGATCTTGTAGAATTTCCTGAAGGGAGAAGTGTTGTTGGGTGCAAATGGGTCTTCAAGTTGAAGAGAAAAGTTGATGGAAGTATTGAGAGGTATAAGGCGAGATTGGTTGCAAAAGGTTATTCTCAGGTTGAAGGTATTGATTTTCATGAGATTTTTTCACCAGTAGTTAAACTTGTTTCTATTCATACTGTGTTAGCACTAATTTCTTTACTTGACCTTGAGTTAGAATAGTTAGATGTTAAAACAACCTTTCTTCATGGTGATTTGGATGAAGAGATATATTTGGATCAGCCATAAGGTTTTGTACAAGGTCGAAGCAGAATATAAGTTTGAAAGCTCAGGAAATCATTGTATGGCCTGAGGCAGTCGCCTAGGAAATGGTATAAGAAGTTTGATTCCTTCATGGTGAGCTAGAATTGTATCAAAAGTGAGTATGATCATTGTGTATACTTCAAAAGTTTCAATGGCATATTCATTATCTTGGTGTTGTATGTTGATGATATGCTTATTGCAAGAAAAAGCATGGAAGAAATCAATAGGTTAATGTCTCAGCTCTCTAGGACATTTGAAATGAAGGATCTTGGAGCGGAAAAAAATATCTTGGGCATGGACATACACAGAGACAGGAAGAATGGTAAGCTTTGGTTATCACAACAAAACTATGTCGAGAAAGTACTTGAAAAGTTTGGTATGGACAATGTGAAACTTGTTAATGTTCCATTAGCTTCCCATTTTAAGCTTTCTTTGGGTTTACATCCTAGAACTAATGAAGAAAAGAAGTATATGTCTCGTATACCATATGAAAATGCGGTAGGCAACTTAATGTATGCGATGGTATCTACAAGACCTGACATTTCACATGCAGTTGGAGTTGTCAGTAGGTTCATGGAAAATCCAGGAGAAGAACATTCGAGAGCAGTGAAATGGGTGCTTCGATATTTGAGAGGCACAAGTGACCATTGCATCAGCTTTGATGGTCGTGAAGGTTCAGTATGCGGATATGTGGATGTTGATTATGCATGTGATTTGGACAAAAGGAGGTCTACTACTGGTTATGTTTTTACTCTTGCAGGTGGAGTAATCAGCTGGATGTCAAAGCTTCAAGAGACAGTTGCTTTATCCACTACTGAAGTAGAGTATATAGCTGCTTCAGATGCTTGTAAAGACACAATTTGGTTAAAAGGTGTGCTTGATGATATTGGAAGGACGCAGGAGAAAGTGAATGTGTTTTGTGATAGTCAGAGCACTATTCATTTGGCTACAAATCCATCCTATCACAGCAAGACCAAGAAAATCGATGTAAGGTATCACTTTGTGAGACATGTAATTGAAGGCAGCAAAGTAGTTCTTAAGAAGGTCCGCACACAGGAAAATCATGTAGATATATTCACGAAGCCAGTTACAGTAGAGAAGCTGAGATGGTGTCTCGCTTCTCTCGGCTTGCAGAAAATATGATGAATGGGCATGAGCAAGGGATTAGGAAAATTGTTGTCAAGGTGGAGTTTGTTAAAAATATGACAAAAAATGTAAATAATGTAATTTTGGGAAAATTACTTATTAACCATTAATTGGTTGAGTAATGAAATGAAGTTAGAATAACGAAATAGGCTCAAGTTAAATTGGATGGCACGAGAGGCTTGTAAGTGTGGAGAATCATTTGTTGATTAATAGAGTTTCCAATCCCTTGACCCGTGGAGGTTTCCTTGACACCCTGTCAAGGTTTTACCACATAAATTTTTGTGTATTTACTTATGTGTATTTATCTTTCAGTTTCATTCAGTTATAAATTAGTATTTCTTTCTTCAATCTTGTTTCCGAGTTCAAGAAGGTCGGAGTTTCTTTTATATTGTTTGTATCTTCCTACACTACATGCGTATGATGCCTCTAGAGATTTGAACATGGGTAAGACTCTTGCAAATTGGTTCCAAACACTGAAAGTGTAGAGGTGGGAGTTGGTGATGGGATTTTATTTTTTATTACTTGTATCTTCCTACACTACGGGCATATGGGTGACACCTCTAGACATTTGAACACAAGTGGGACTCTTGCAAATCGATTCCAAACACCAAACTCCAGAGGTCGAAGTTGGTGATGGGACTTCTTTTTTATTGCTCAAGTATCTTCCTACACTAGGGTTGCATGGGTGACGCCTCCAAATATTTGAACATGGGTGAGACACTAGCAAATCGATTCCAAACACCAAAACTCCATAGGTTGGAGTTGGTGATGTGACTTTCTTTTTTATTGCTTGTATCTTCCTCCACTACGAGTGTATGGATGATGCTGCCAAATATTTGAACATGGATAGGACTCTTGCAAATCCATTACAAACACCAAAACTCCAGAGGCTGAAATTGGTGATTTGACTTCCTTTTTTATTACTTGTATCTTCCTACACTATGGGCGTATGAGTGACGTCTCCAAAAATTTGAACACCAGTAAGACTCTTTCAAATCGATTTTAAACACCAAAACTCCATATATTTAGATTAATGAAAAAAGAAAAAGAAAAAATTAAACTAAAATGTAAACAATCCCTATAAAGATAATGATTAGAAATTAGAAATGAATGTGAAACAAAGTGATTAAGAATTAGAGAGGAACGTCACACAAAGAAAAAAGAAGAATTAGGAATTGAATTACTGAGAGGAAAGTGGTTTAATGAATTAATAGAGAAGGAATTTAGATTTTGAAATCTTATTAATTTTTTTAGTTATCTTTCTTATTAAAATTAGTAACGTGTTTTTAAAATTTTCAATAATACAAATGATAGAAATATAATAAAACAAATTTTTTTACCATTTTTTTTTTCAAATAAAATAGATAATATAATATTATTAATTTAAATAACATCACAAACGACTATTTCCATTTCTTATGATTGTCCCAACATCAAATTGGATCTATTTTACATTGATAAGATATTTAATTAGTTAGTGATTTATGAGTCAATTATTAGCACAGTCATTATTATTTAGAAAATTGGAATGTTTATGTATATGGAGAGATATTTTTCATTAGGTTTTTAAATTGAATTATATGAATGTTTAATTAGTATATTGTAATGATATGCATTTTAATTGATTGTTTTTTCTTAATTATTAATATTTTTAATAGATTATTTAAAAATTATAAAAGTTAATTAAATTATAATTTTATTATTATTTTGCTAGTTGATTTATTATTATTTAAATATGGAATTTTGTGAAATATAATACTTCAAGGAAATTAAAAATTAAATTAATTTATGTGGGCTTTATTATTATTATTATAAGTGTTGAATATATGTATATTTAAAAGACATGTATAATATTTTTAAGTGTGGAGATTCAAATGAATTTTACTTAATTAATTAAATTGAAAAAGTATAACTAAATTCACCATAAATCTTAAGTCTTGGTTTATGAATATCAATATAAATATTCTAACTTATTCCACGGACATTAAATCTATACCATCCACTTATTAATTATTGATAATTAAATTAAAATTGTGAAATAAATATTATGAAATAGAGATGCCAACCACCTTAATAAAAATTGAAATAAAAAATAGACTAATTATTTTATGCTAATTATATAAAATTTTGAATTTTACAATTATATCTAATGACATGAATACAACACATACAAATATTTACAAAATAGATCTAACAATTGAGATGCAATATGAATAAATATTTGAAATAAAGATAAGCTGGTACAATCATAATAAACATAAACAAGTAAAACCATATTAGTAAATGTAGTTGATATAAGTCAATTGGCATGATTTTGTGACTTTTAAAATTAATAATTTTAGGACAATCGTTAGTGAAATAAATTCATGTATTCACATGATGCCATTTGTTATTAAGTTGATAGTCATGCCTAATTTTGCTATTTTTTATTATGTTTATAGGCATGTCTATTTTGGAATAAGATTCCAAAATTTTAAATTTGTTAAAACAAACATATAAATTAAATGGATGGTAAACCAAAATCAATTCATAATATGTATCAAAACACTTACGTCATGATATATCTAGAATTGCCAACATTAAGATTAGATAAAAATAAGCTAAATTATATATATATATATATATATATATATATATATATATATATATATGTATATGTATATATGTATATATGTATGTATATATGTATATATATATATGTATATATATATATATATATATATATATATATATATATATATATATATATATATATATATATAGGTATATATGGGTTAAATCCCTATTATTTATTTAAGCACTGATAATTCAATTAAAATTTTGGAAGCTCTATTTTTAAAACTAGCACAAGAGTATAAATTAAATGGATAGTAAATTTATCTATTCATCAATTATTGTTAATCAATAAAAACACTTATCTTTTAATTCATCTCACATTTCCTAAGTTAAAAAAAGTAATAAAGAATTATTATTATTATCATTATCAAAAATAATTAACATGAGTACATATATAAACATTTTAAAAAACATGTAACTAGCAATTGCACCATTACCAAATGTTGCAAAGGAAATGCCGTATATATTCAAATAAAATTAAAATTAAAATTACTAGTCAACATTCTTTATTAAAATAGTCAAAATCGAAATGGAATTGCAGAAAATAATGGGTATTTCAGATTTGAAATTCTTACTCTAGGCTTGAGCCTAGAATGAAAACTTCCTTCTACTTAATTTTCTTTACATTACAGACATTTGAAAAATAAATAAATTAATTGATGCTATATTATCGCAGGGTAATAATTTGTGGGTGTGATTTGTCCATAAAAAAAATTCACAATTTGTTTGTGGCATACCTGCTTATCACAATGAATTTTCCATCCATAAAGACTATGTGGCATTCGTCTCGCTCTTAGCTCATTGGGGGCAGAATTTCCCACTTATCTTCTTCCACATCATAAGTCTTTGGACCCGGTAGAGCATTTTTATTGTCATCATGTCCTTCGACAACATAAAAAAGCCCATCGGTTGAAACAGAGAAAGCTTAGAAGGATAGAACCATGGGCATATTGGCTCCCTGGTGCCATGTACAGGACGAGAAGTCATAGATAAAAAAAAATTTCAATGCCTTCCAGTGGGAGGGATGCCATCCCCCAATCATAATCAATTTCTCATTCACCCAAACCCAATGACAGAAGAGGGGAATCTTGTTGGAAAATTGGGGAATTGAAGGGAGCCTATCCTAGGTACCCTGTAGAGGATCATACAGAGTTAACCACTTATCCTCAAAAAACTCCCCTTGAGGAAGGGTCTGAATCAAACATATCAACTACTCACTAGTCCCTGAGATCTTTCTGTCCTCATAGAATCATGGGCTACTCAGCGCAACCTCCTAGCTTCTGCACATGGCTTTGAGCAAGCACTCTCTACCGATTTCATCTGGAATATTAGGAATGATTTCCTCTGGAATATTAGGAATAATATATCGATAACTAAATCAAAGAGATTGGAAACCGTTTAACTATCTTTGATTTCAATGGTATCCACTGATAAGCTTTCATATTCCGAGACGTCTTAAAAGACAACAAATAAAGATGTTCTATCTAATAAATATATATAGATCTTATAATTATATTTTGTGTCAAAAACAAATTACAACATTTTCTTCATCATCTTTAAGATTACGTAGGAGTAATATGTCCATTGACTTCCTGCTGGCTTTCGAACTGCTACCATAGAATTAGAATGCAGCAGTGGCAGCGGCCCAATGGATAAGAGCTAGGCCTATACATCACGACCTTTTATAAAAAATAAGACAAATAATGAACTTTAGAAAAGTACACCATAAGTAATATAACTGAAATGCTAAGAAGTCTTCTTGAGACCTCATAAGTAGTATACTGAAATGATAAGAATTCTTCTTAAGACCTAGTTATGCATCAGTGCAACAAACTCTTTGAAAAATGGCCCACTGGCATGAACAAATGAGTCTGTGTCTCTGTGTTCTTGCACCCAAGAGTTTAAGCTGGTCTCTCCTTGTGCCAGTTTTGTGTCTCTATGTTCTTGCTCCCAAGAATTTAAGCCGGCCTCTCCTTGTGCCAGTTTTCTAACAAGTGAGACAAACAACCTCCAATTTTCAGGCTGTAACAAATGCTGGCTCATTCTCAAATAAGTAAATACACACATGTGTTCAACCCTGGTCTCTCGACCATCTTCTAGCTATTAGAGACTGGCATTCCTAATGATCTGATTGTGTGCATCTTGATAAAATCTTGGAAGCACATTCTCCAACCACTTTACCAGAAATCTTGGTGCCAATACCATGGAAAATGGATTCAGTTGCTGTGAGGATTCTTTCTCCATGATCAAGAAGCATACCAAAATACCACTTAAGGAAAAAATCACCATAAGGACTATTCCAGCCACCATCTCTGCGGAAAAATGGTGTGTCCTCAGGCCAGTTATTGTAATGGCCTGCATCACTTGGACCCCCATTACCCCACTCCTTCTTACCAGTAGCTTCAACCATGGCTCTAAGGCTAGAGATCATATACTGTAATACAAGGATATCCAAAGTAGTAAATAAAGGGCATTGACCTGTATGCTTATAAAAATCTATATAACAACTATAATATCTTTATATCAAAAAGATCAAATATAGCTGAAGGGAAATTCATTACAAAAAAAGTCTAGTATCTATATACCTTATGATAGCACTGAAATTATCCAATCCCTGGGAATTTCTATGTACCATTACTCTCAGGATAAGATGGATACTGCAGCTCTCCTGCAGGACCCATTCCCGCTTGAATTTCCTGTATTATCGTGGGACAGATTACACCCATGTTAGACACAATTTTTATTCTAGATTCAGATTATGGGACGACCAAAAGATCACAGTTCAAATAACTCTCAGACAGATAGACAACATGCATTAGGGCCAATCATATTTAAAGAAAAAGAAAGCATGGTGATAACAAGCAGGATTTATACAGATCAGGGAGTTTGGACATAAAAGACTCAATTGATATGTAATATGTCTAGTATGCAAAACACCTACATGACAGTCTTGGCTTCTTCTTCTTCTAACAAGTTGGACATAGGTTAAAACATTTTCAACATAAATGTGTTTGCATATATGAAAGCATCAAAGAGAAAAAGACAAGAACACGTTAAAATCATTCAAGTAAAGCAGCAGATGGAGCAGACAATTTTAATACCAATACTGAAATCTTTGACCCTACAACAAAAATATAGAACTATCTCCATTCGTTTGTTCACACTGGATAGAAACCTCATAATATCTTCAGAAATTGGAGATATCAAAAGAGACTAGATCAAGAAAATTACTTCTAAGCCATTGGACCACAATCTGTATGGATACATAGAAAATAAGCCCTCTGATCATAAAAGCTGCGGCCAAAATAAATTATGGCATTTTCAGCCTAATGATATGTCTTGTACCAAATTCAAAAATACAAGTTTGGTCATGGTAAATTGCAATTGTTCATAAACCATCATATGTGGCCACATGGAAAAGAAGCCCAATGATCATAAAAGATAGGGCTAAATACAAATACATGTTTCATCCAATTTATATGCTAGGATTGTGCACTAGCAATATGCAACCTCTGTTCTAGGGACAATCTATATCTGACCTCTCTAGTAAAAATAGGCCGGGGGGTAAAGAGTAAGTAAAATCTTATGGTAAAAATGAGACTGGGGACAGGCATCTGTAGTAAAAAGGATGTTGGTTGTATGATATGAGGTTGGTGGCTAGTAAAGTAGGGATGTTTCAAACATATAAAAGGTTTGAATCTCCCTGAGACAAGTTTGATATATCATAGACCATCTTACTTGTGCAAAGATTTGGGCCAAGTGCAGATCTTGGGTGAGTTTGGTAGATAATTTCCCAGTTGCAGTCACAGGGATCCTTTTATTCCAGCTTGGATGAAAATCTCTATCTTTGTGTGCACAATGAAGGCTTGAATCTCCCATGGAGAAAGGTTTGGGATGTTTGGATTTCCCATAAAAAAAATTTCCCCAACCCTGGGAAATTTTCAATCTTTCATTCAGAGCTCTCAGCGAGGAGTGAAAAATCGTCAATAAATTTGGCAGAATAGATACCTCCAACTGCGACTGGGGTTCTGGAGTTCTCAGTTGCAGGGATATTTCAATTTGAGCTAGGATGTGGATCCCCCACATCCTTGGATGAGCTCGTGATCCAGTATGATACGGGCATCCCAAGGCACACTGAGATCATCGAGGAAAATTTAGCATAGAGTTAAGTTCGAGACATGTTAATTTTGAACCTTGAACAACTAATAAGAACAGAGAGATTGTGGAAGACTAATCGGTAAAGTGTTAAGTTCAAGCCATGAGCTCAGAGAAACTGATAAGAAGAGGGATAGTGAGTAGGGTTTAATTTGAGGCCTTTCACATAGTACCTACACTTTCAATTAAAACACATATTTTCAAAACCTACTAAGATCAAATAATGGTAAAATAGCAAACAGGGTAGTTTCTCAAAATCAAAACCTAAATATAGATTTCAATGAGATCGGACCTACTGCATTTATAAAAAGACAAGAAAATAAAAAACCAAGATATGATGTCGGGTCACAGATGTCAAACAAGAACTAACACTGCAAAACTAATTAAGAGGATAAAAAGGAAGGAAGAAGCACTTGTCCGTAATACGTTGTATTTCAAGAACTTACCATAATGGTTTCCCCAAAAATATCCTTAAAATTCTCCTTGAAATTCCGCATGTAATCAACATAGCATTGAATAGGTGTCCTTCCCTTCAAAAATGGAAGATTATCACAACCCAATGAAATATACTCATAGTTTCTCCTGCCCCACTTGTCCATATAGGCTAGATCATTATCATGGTTTATTTCTTCAACAACCCATTTTGGCAATGGAATACTGCACAATCACAAGTCACAAAAAAATTCTAAATCATTCTGAGTTTTGAACCATTCTTAGGCATGAAAAAAATGATTTACACATTAATAAAATGGACAAGGAAACAATAAACTGTATATATGGAAAATTTAGCATTCATACTTGGCAGAATCCCTAAAGTTTCCTCCACACTGGTGGAATGACATTACAACCTGGACTTTCAATCCATGTTTCTTCACCATTTCTAGCAGCTCTCTGTACCCAGACCAATTACATTTCCCTAGAGCCTCTTGTTCAACAAGACCCCACCAAAAATTCATCATAACTCCCTCAACACTAGCACTCTTCAAGGCTTGAAGGTTGGCATTCATAGCCTTTCTTCGATTGACTGTATTATTTTGGTTTATGCTATCCAGAGGAAGCATAACAAACACAGGTACCCCACCCGCTCCTTGCCTTTTTTATAGCATCCAAAGGTAAATCATGCAACTTTTCTTCAAAACTCTGCTCAATTTGGAAACCAACTCTGGCTTCCGCATTTGTGGCAGTGACAGCCTGAGTTTGAACCTCAAATTCCTGGCAGGCCACCGATAAATCTGGCCAAAGCCCGTCATTTTTTCCTCTTGGGCTATGAATAGGCCTTCGCCACCATTCCTCGACAGATGGAGAAGAACTACATGGGCTTACAGGGGGAGAAGAAACTTGCAATGAGTGCATATCAAAATCTACTTTAGGTCTCTAGGTTTTGCAGTTAAGACCTGAAGAAGGCCTCCATTGAGTGGATATATACTTTCCACCATCATCGAGGAAAAAATCAGAAGACGTCTCAAAATATGAAAGCTTATCAGGGGATGCCATTGAAACTCAAACCGTGAACTAAAGGTTTCGAACCTGCGTGGCTTAAAATCTTCATATAAACCACTATAATCTAATTCAAAACCTAGAATTTTCAATTTTTTTTAGGTATAAAAGACTGTAATTTAGTTTGAGCATGAAATAAAACCATGGACGGCAGGATTCGAACCTATGAATGGAAATTTCAAATCTGGATGGCTTAAAATGTTTATATCAACCACTTTATAACTAAAAACTAAAATCCTCAAACAGTTTGCATAGAAGACTAAAATTTAGTTAAAACCCAGGAAAAGATAGTAGGTTTCAAACCTGCAAAGCTTAAATCTTTTTGGATGTCAGGTTTCAAATATGCGAGGCAGCACAAGGGACGTGTTATTGGTGTCGGTGGTGTCAGCCATGTGAAGTAGCACGAAGTGTTCAACACGATCAGCCATGTGGAGTAGCACGAAAGTCTTCAACTCAAGGTTGAGATGCCTCTGCGCCTTTCTGGTTATTGGAGGGTAAAGCCCTGAAATGATTCAAATTATAGGATGTATCATATTTTTCATAGCAAAGTAGAAGACATTAGTAATGCAGTTAGTTAGTTAGGTTGAAGGAGGCATTAGATCAAATGGTCTAAAACATTTCAATCATCTAACATTTCATCCAATGGCCCAAACATAGATAGAGTGGCAACTAGGAAAGTTGTTCTCAAATAATGACGCCTTATGGCGTAATGATATTCTTAACCATGGAGATAATATATTTTCTTTAATTAATTAATTTAAGATAAATTAATTAAAAGTGCACAATTAATTTGTGATAAATCTTAACCTTTGATTTGTGAATACTACTATGAATATTCTAGTAAAATTTTGAGGATAAATCTCTTCCATCCCCCTAATAATTATTGATAATTAAATTAAAATTTTAGAATGATTATTCTAAAATAGACATGCCTATCAACTTACAATATAATTAAACATAATTAAAATAATATATAGTGAAATGATTTAGAAGGATTATTCTCAAATAGACATGCCTATCAACTTAAAAATATTTTCAAACTTAATTAAAATAATATATAGTGAAATGAGTTATGCTTTTTTGGGCATGTGGTATTGATAAGTCATGATATTAGTTCATGTTGTTGGAACAAAGACTTTTTATAATAAGTAGGAATGAATCTCCATGGTTATAAATATTTTTACATGTTTTTTTAAATGTATATATATATATATATATATATATATATATATATATATATATATATATATATATATATATATATATATATATATATATATATATGTTTCACTTATATATTAATTATTTAATAATAATTTAAAATAAAATTATAATTGAGTTTTTTTTTTTTAATTTTCACAATGTTAGATGGATCTTAACAATTTAAAATAAAGTTATAATTAAGTTAATTTTTATAATTTTAGCAATGTTAAAAAATATGATAATAACAATAATTTAAAATAGAGTTATAATTCTACTAATTTTTATAATTTTGGTAAAGTGAGATGTATACAGAAATCTGTTATTGCCCATTACAAATTGATATCTATTGGCATCTATCAACCATTTGATTTATATAGCTACAATAATTTAATAATATACATGATAATTTTACAATTATACTATATTGAGTAAATGTGAAAAAAAATAAAATATGAATTAGTTAATATTTGAAATTGCAATAAATAATAAATAATAGACATTTTGACATTGGAAGTGTTAATAACATTAATAACATAAAAAAAATTGTTACTTCTAAGTTCAAAGAAAAAAATATGGTGTGAGAAAGATCTAACAGCTAAAGGAAAATTAAGATATTATAAGGAGGTCATCAACCCCACTCTAGAAGACCAAAAGTATCTCTCTGTTTTAACTAGCTCAAAAAATAAAATTAATATAGCCAAGATTAGAACAAACTCTCATGAGCTCCATAGTGAAACAAGTCGTTGGCAAGTTCCTAAAACACAATGGATGGAAAGGATCTGCCATCTCTGTGAGAATATGAACATCGAGGATGAAAATCACTTCCTCTTAGAGTGCCTCACGTACAACCACATTAGAGCTCGATTTCATAATTTTTGTTGCAATACTGACCTTCCTAGCCTTTTAAGATGTCAAAATTATAGTGAGCTCGAGAGACTTCTCTTCAATATTTTCGAGCATAGGAATACAATCTTAAATCAAACTAAATAACTCTTTTCTTTAGGTCCGATAGACCAAAGATTGGTCTCAGTGGACATTAACCATCATCATCATCAGTAACATCGAATGTCATTTACGATACTAATTGTGTCTTCACATTATTGCTTTGGGTTTGGTGCTCATTTAGTATTAATAAACCCATGAAATTAGATAATTACCCGCAATAGCGTAAAATAGAGATTATCATCATGTGATTTTCAATATGGCCTTTGGGCCTTTTAATTCGTCGTCCTTTCTTGAAACGGAAGGTAAATAGTTCATTTATTCCGAATGATTCTGGCTCCCGTTGCCTCAATGTTTTGAGTAAATACTGAGCATGACTACAAACAATTTCCATATTCGAGGATAGAGTTGTATCTTGGTAATCGGATGGTTTTAGTATGTTGTACAGTGGTGTGAATTAATTATTATTATTTTAAATTGGGATTTTAAATTATTTATTTTAAGTTAGGATTTTTATTCTATGAAATGATGAAAAAAGAAAACATTATGATATAGATGCATTTTGTCAAAGGTTGTTGAGTATGTCATAAAATTATTTTTGTTTGGTTGAAAGTTTGTTTTTATTGAATGTAAGAAAATAGGGTAAGGGCTCAAGACCATAACAAAAATGAGAGCTAGGTTCCTTATCAACCACTATTCAAGATCTCAAATGTTAAAAATTATAACAGATCTAACACACTTTAGTGTTTCGATTAAAATAAACTTTAAGGAAGAATATGAATACAAAGGGTTTTGGAAACACAACCACTTTATTTAATTAATAACTACAAATAATACATGCTAGAATGATTAACATAGAAACCCTTGCTAATGGCATGCAAGGCTTCTCATCAATAGACTCTACCAACTGAACAATGAAGCACACTTGTGGACCCTAGATGGATCCACCAGAAAAATTACACCCACGGGGTTTTTGTCCCTGGGATCAAACTAGAACTAAGCTTGCCTAGTTCTTAACAAAGACAAAATAGATATATAACTCGGGATGATCCCACTGCTAGGCTCCTATCCCATTTTATAGGCTTTATGGACTATCTAGAAACTTTATTTTATTGTTTTCCCTCGATAAATGAAGGCAAATACCATGGGTGGATACCATGGGAAGATTTTGTCCACTTTGACCATATCAAGAAAAGGGAATATTACAAATCCTCCCGCCTAAAGATTGTTTTCCCTCAAGCAAAAAAAACTTCTATCTAAAACAAAAGAATTTGTATATTGATACCAAGATCCCATACAAATCGGTGTGTTATCCCATGCATCCATGCTAAATGATATTTAATGGATCCTTCGGCCAATACTTCCCTTAATAGATTGACCTAGATACCAATGCCACCTAAGTCATGGAACCCGTGGGTTATGATGCCATCTCAGCCCTCCATTACTTCTCGTGCCTAAGGGCCCAGGCTACAATATGCTCTTGACTAAGGGCATCATCCGACGAATCATCCCATCAATAGAGTTCCAAATCATAATTCCTCAAAAATACATCTCATGGGAAGGATCTAATGCATGGATTATTGCACATGGAAAAAGTGTACCATGTTGATGTCGCTCGATGCTTAACTCATGCTGCTCCACCAAGTCACCCAACATGATCCATTTGGATAACCCTTCCCTACTCTCCCTAATGTATTTAAATGGGTTGGTAGTGCCGCAAGCCCTATTTATCTACTGTTGTTGAGGGATGCTCTATAATTCCCAATCTTATTCCTCGTGCTTCCTTGTGAGGGACTTGAGATGTTCCTCTACACTAGACAACTTGGTTGTTGACTCGGCACATGCCCCTATTAGCTCCTCAAATTTTCTATTCTCTTGTAAGATAGTGTCTCGGGTTGTCTTCACTCCTTGCTTCAAAATCATAATATTTGTCATGAAATGCATGATCTATCCCTGAAAGTCTTGTACTGGTGATTATGGTGCCCTATTGAATATTTGTACTTGTATGCACTGGATTCCCCATGACCACAACTTCAACTTGAGTCTTTGACCGACTCTCTAGGAATGGTTCATCTGGCACATTATGTTTGTCATGCCCACCCTCATGATCATGTTAATCATGTCGGTTCAATATTATTGGATCATTACTCAAGTTTTCCTAGCCTTCTCTATCGATGAAGACAATATTGTTTCTCATCTTCTCCAATTTTCAAACATAGGTGAATTGGTGGATTCCTATATATACTTGGTTTCTCATATTCTTTATGGACATCGTACTAGAGACGTGTGTACTTACTGATATAGGACTCTACGTCATCAACACCATTTGGAAGAGTTTTGTTGGGCCTAAAATATGCCCAATTTGAAACCAACTCCAAAAATAGAAGAAAAGAGAGATCAACGCCTTAGAAATCATCCACTTTGAGGGGGAAACCTCCAATACATTACATCAATGAAAAATTCTTGTATGATACAAATGAAAAAATCTCCTCTCTATATATAGGAGTCCATGGGGCCATAATGTAATCCTAGTGGGGCCATAATGTAATCCTAGCTGACCTATAATAATGTAAGGGCACAATAATAACAATATGGGGGTTACAGGGGTATAACAATAACAATAAGGGGGTTACACTAACAACAATAAGGGACTATACTAGTAATATAAGGACCTAACATGCTCCTTTCCTTCAAAAAAGTGTTGTCCTCAATGCTTGAGTAGCTCCAGGTGCTTTTGTATAAAATTCTCATCCTCCCATGTAGAATCTTCAGTGGGTAAGTTCTTCCATTTGATGAGATACTCTGAAATCGATCGATTTCATAGCTGTCGAGTTCTTGTTTCCGTGAATTCTTCAGGTTCCAATATGGTTTTTCCATCCTCATCAAGTTCTGGCAATATTGTTTGAATTGGAATTTTGTCCCCTATAACCTTTTTTAAGCATGAAACATGGAAAATTGGATGCACTCATGAAGAAGTAGGAAGCTCCAGTTTGTATGACATAGTACCAATATTTTGCAACACCTTGTAAGGACCATAGTACTTTGGCGATAATTTATTATCCTTCTTAGCTTGCTTGAGGGACATTTTTTTATAAGGTTGTAGCCATAAAAATAGCCAGTCTCCCACATCAAAAATTCTCTCATTGTGATGTTGATCTGCTTGTTGTTTCATTCGATTTTGTGCCAAATTTAGGTTATCCTTTAAGAGTTGGAGAACTTCTTGTTGATGCTCGATGTGATCCTCCACTGCTTGAACCCTAGAATTTTCCCTTAAATAATATGTGATGGATGGTGGATGATATCCATAAAGTTCCATAAATGGGGTCATTTTTTCTGCAGTATGGAAGGAAGTGTGATACCACCATTCAGTGAGAGGTAACCACTTAACCCATTTTGCTTGCTTATCAGATACAAAACAATGAAGATATCCTTCCAAAAATTTAATCACTATTTCTATTTGACCGTCGGATTGAGGATGATAAGATGAGCTATGAGCTAGTTGAGTACCCAAATAATAAAATAATTCCATCCAAAAATTTCCTGTAAAAATGGGATCTATGTCACTTACAATAATCTTCGGGTTTCCATGTAGCTTTTGAATTGTTTCCATAAATTCAGTAGCAACTGTACTTGCTTTAAATGGATGGGATAATGAAAAAAAGTGTGCATACTTGGTAAGTCTATCAACTACCACCATGATAACACTCCTTCCTTCGGACTTAGGTAAACTTGTGATAAAATCCATTGAAATCTCCTCCCAAAGTTGACTTGGAATGGATAAAGGTTGTAGAAGACCCAGGGTATTAATTGTCTCAACTTTATTTTGCTAGCAAAACAAACATTCCACCACAAAATTTTGAATATCAGATTTAAGGCCATCCCAAAAAAATTATTTCTTCACCTTGTGGTAAGTTTTTAAAAATCTCGAGTGTCCTCCTAAAGGAGAAGTGTGCAATTCCAAAAGAATCTTTTGTTTTAGTTGGGAATTCTTGCAAATATATAAGCAATGTTTGTACCTTAAGGAATAAATTTTCCAACAAAATGTATCAGACGTACTAGGATCTTGCTGCAAATTTTGAATGAGTATCCAAACTTCTTCGTCCTTCTTCCATTCATCCCTTGTTTCGGTTATCCAATCTGGTTGGATAATAGAAATGGCACAAAGCAATGCTTCCACCTCTTCATCATTTCTTGAGAGTGCATCTACAACAAAATTTAGCTTCTCTTTTTTGTAGATGATTTCAAAGTCATAACCCAACATATTTGTGACCCATTTCTGTTGCTCTTCCGAACATAGTCTTTGTTCCAAAAAGTGTTTAATACTATCATGATAAATTTTTACCTTGAAGTGTCTTCCCATTAGGTAAGGTCTCCATTCTTTAGTGCATGTAGTATTGCCAACATTTCCTTCTCATAAATAGCCTTTTGTAAATACTTTCCTTTGATTGAACGACTTTCAAAAGCAATGGGTCTTCCTTATTGCATTAAAACAACACCAATTCCATTTCTTGAGGCATCGCATTCCACAATAAAGGTTTTTGTGAAGTCTGCCATAGCTAAGACTGGTGCTAGGCACATTTCCTCTTTAAGATGCTCAAACGCCTTAGTTGCTTCAGGAGTCCATGAAAATGCATCTTTCTTCAATAATGTTGTTGTAGGTGCTGCTATTCTCCCATAATTCTTAAAAATATTGCGATAATACCCTGTTAAGCCGAGAGATCCACGCAACTGATTTATGGTTATGGGGACTTTCCATTCCTTAATGGATTTTATTTTGTTAGGGTCTACCTTAACACCCTCGTGAGATACAATATGACCTAGATATTCCACCTCTTGTACTCCAAAGAAAAATTTGGATGTTTTTGCATATAATTGTTTCTCCTCCAATAGTTTGAGCACCATGTCAACATGTTGAACATGATCCTTCCAAGACCTGCTGTAGATTAGTATATCATCAAAAAATATTAGCACAAATTTTCTAAGGAGGGTTTTGAGAATGGAATTCATCAACCCTTGAAATGTAGAAAGTGCATTGGTAAGGCCAAAAGGCATGACCAAAAATTCATAATGACCCTCCGGAATATCTTCAGGCTTCATTCTAATTTGATGATATCCTGAACAAAGATCCAACTTGATAAAATAAATTGCTCCATGTAATTCATCCAATAATTCATTAATCACAGGAATGGGAAATTTATCTTTAATAGTGAGCTTATTGAGCTCCCTATAATATAGACACATGCGCCATGATCCATCCTTCTTGTGCACCAATACTACTATAGTAGAGAAAGAACTTTGAATAGGTTGAATTATACCAGCCTCTAACATTTTTGCAATCATACATTCAATTTTACTCTTTTGGAGATAAGAATATCTGTAAGGCCAGATGTTTGGAGGAACACTTCCTGGAATCAAATGAATAGCATGATCATGATCACGAATGGGTGGGAGTCCTTTGGGAGTATCAAATACCTTGGAATGATTTTCCAAGACTCTTTGGAGATCTGGAGAAATAGATGATTTTGATGTTGGAACTTGTAGTGAGCATAATTGTGCAATTCCACCTCATTGTTCTTTCTTCAGAAGCTTTGTCATGACATTAGAGCTTATTATCTTTCCTTTCTTCCCTGTGATACCCCGTAATTTGATTTCCTTTCCTTTTGAATTTTTTTTCAAGAAAAGTTCTTGAAAATTAAAAGCTATCGTCCCCAAAGATTGTAACCATTGTACTCCTAGTACAGCATTGGCACCTCCCATTGGGATGGAAAGCATTGGACTATTCAATACATATTCCCCCATGGATAGCTTGATATTATGGCATTTTCTAGAGAAATTTATAGTTCCTCCATTTTCAACCATCACTTGACGTGCAGTCTTTGGTATAGGAAACAATTGATTCATGCTTTACCTTACAATGAAGAAAATTATAGATTTTACGAACACTTATAGAATCTATTACCTTTTTCTTCTTGATATGTCGCTCTATCTTGAGAGTTTGAGGGGTGGTAATTCCTACCATTGCATTACACGATATGGTCGGACTCATTTCTTCTTCTTCTAGGGTTCGTTCCTCGTGTATATCCTCTTCTTTTAAGTTTCTTGTTCATTTTCTTCCTCCTCTTCACAATCTATGTAAAATAATTTCTTCTCAGCACACTTATGACCTTTAGTGTATTTGCTATCACAAATGTAGCAAAGCCCTTTTGCTCTTTTTTCTTCCAATTGTTGTGGTGTCAACCTCGTAGGTTGTGGAAGTCTAGGAGTAGCAACACTTCCATCTTTATAGATGTGAGTGGTAGGCTTCCTTGTTGCAATAATTTTACATTCATTTTTTCTTGCCAACCTGAATGCCTTCTCTAATGAATCTGGTTCCCAAATGTGAATTTCATGTTGGATGTTATCCTTTAAAGTCCCTATGAAGACATCAATCCTATGTTCCTCTGGAATATCAGTTACCCTTATATTCAATTTTTGGAAGTCCTAAATGTGTTCCGCCACTAAACCCTTTTCTTTGATATTTATCAATTGTCTAAAGAAGGTGTTTCTCTTTGTATCCTCATAATATGCTATCATTTCCTCTGTAAAAATTGACCAAGTGACAATTGTTTTATGGGAACAAAGCCATCGATACCATACAAATGTATTTTATTCTAAATGTAAAGCTGCAATGCGTACCTTTTGTGTGTTTTACACATTATTGAGGTCAAAATATTGCTCCATTTGTAGTATCCATGTTACAGGATCCTTGCCATCAAACTTGCTCATATCCATCTTTGGAATACGGTGGTTCTTTAATCCAACATTAGAGTTTATGAAATCACGATTAAAATTTATTTTGTTCTCATCATGAGTTTCCTCTATTATATTTTCGCCATTAGGAAACATTTATTGTATCAAATTTTCCAAACCTTTGATGTCTACTTTTAGATCATTCTTCATATTTTCCATTTTTTCATTGATCTTAGCTTCCATGTCATCCATCTTAGCTCCCATGCCAACTTCCATGCCATCTATCTTAGCTTCCAAACCAGTCATCTTAGCTTCCATGCCTTTCTTCAAACCATCCATCTTAGTTTCCACGCCTTTCTTCAAAAATTCCATTTCATTTTTTGTTGCTCTTTGCGATAGTGAAATTTGGTGCACTTGCTCTTCGAATTTTGATATCTCATGTTGCATTTATTCGTCTTCATTAGTCATAATAGAGCCTTCTGAAGGCTTAATGGGTGTTGAATTATTTTTAGGAGGCATTTTAGAACCCAATAGTGATATCTATGCTCAATAGGCCTTTGGAATCACCTAGAACTGATTTTTCAAACAAGACTTATGTAATTTGAAAAAACAATACACACCTTTTTCTTGATTTTGAGGAGCTTGATATTGAAACTGAATTATCTCTACGATTTCAGTTCTTCAATATTTGAAATTTGGGCCTAAATTAGCCCTATGAATCTTCTTTCAAATGCCATAGGTCTAACCTGATTTGTATTCTTTAAGATAAAGTTATTCCCAGTCTCCTACGATGATCTAATTATGGACTCACTCAGTAGAGCGAAATTGTATGAATTTCCACGTATTGTTGTTTCCTCCTTCGGCTTTGAAATTGATATAGAGAAAACTAAAGTCCGTTTACTTGTGGCCACTTTTTACAGAATCCCAATCCGATGCTAAGGAAGAGAGTTATGATGTTTTCCCCACGGTCACCTCTTTGAGATGAAATTCAGGAGCCTGAAACAATCCTAACTTCCATAAATCATATCTCAAAACATATTGCGAACCAAGCTCTGAAATTTTTATATGAGGTTCCTTAGGCTTTCAGATCCGTTTTGTGAAAATTTCAGCTTCTGAACCCTCGTAGAAACAAATTTATAGCGAAAATGCCGTGATGACTTGTTTAGGTTAAATTGAGGAGCTTGCAAAAAGCCCTAACTTCCACAAATCATATCTCCAACAATATTGCGAACCAAAATCTGAAATTTTGCGATGATGTTCCTCAATATTTTGGATTCACACTAAATATTTTAGCTTCTAAACCTTCGTAGAAAAAAATTTATAGCGAAAATGCCTCGATGACCTGTTTGGAGCACCGAAACCCTAGAATCTAAAGCTCTGATACCAAATGTTATGAAACCAGCTCCAAAAATAGAAGAAAATAGAGATCAATGCCTTAGAAATCATCCATTTTGAGGAGGAAACCTCCAATAAATTACATAAATGAACAATTTTTGGATGATAAAAATGGCAAAACCTCCTCTCTATATATAGGAGTCCATAGGGCCACAATGTAATCCTAGTGGGGCCACAATGTAATCCTAGCCGACCTAACAATAATAATGTAAGGGAAAAATAATAACAATATGGGGGTTACAGGGGTACAACAATAACAATAAGGGGGTTACACTAACAAAAATAAGGGACTATACTAGTAATATAAGGACCTAACAAATTCTGACACTCTTATATTCATTTCACATCATAATTCCATCATTTGTCGCCAATTCATATCTTACATTTTGTGGTTGATTATCATTGCTTTTCTTAAGATTTTCTATGATTAGAGATGATTTAGTCATGATTTTCTAATTATGGTTTCACTACATCCATTTTCGCAGGGTTCCATTGCCGAAATTCTCCAGAAGTCAGCTAAACTAGTTAATGCAGGTTGTGTACGGAATAGACCTGTTGCAGGTGAATATATTAAATTTGTGATCAAATGGTGAAGAATATCAACATTCTGAGACTTGGATCATGTTAAAAATACCCTCTTTTACGTAACACAAAAATCGTTCGGCAAAATTCATCACCAAAAGGAATTTAAGGTCAAAACATTTATTAAGTACAAAATGAGTTCTTAAGCACTGAATCATGAACGGGTCATGGTGGGTTCGGTTCTGCACGCCTTTTGCTGAACGACCTTGTGATAAACATATAAGTGATTCCTAAATTTATGCATTGATCAAAATGAATCTAACAATAGGTTTTTCGAAGGCTCTCTAGAAGTTTGATACAACTTTCTTTGGCTTGTTGTTTTCTTTTAGCTCAATGGTTATGTATTGTTTTCTTCAAACAAGATCTATATAAGTTGATGCCTTGTATGAATGAAGGGGAGGAGAATGAGAAAAGGATAGCAATTTTATTTAATAGGAGAAACATCATGTATGCAATAGGATCAACAACAATGATGTACACACCATTTACATTTAGAACCTCAATACATCATTTGATTTCGCATGAATCTCTGTAAGTCTTATGGTGTTTGATTTCTGAATAACATTGAGTTAATCTAACTTTCTCTAGGAGTGCAAAGGGCCCACCACACTTCGAAACAAATTTTGCAACCAGCATAGACATTATATTTGTGTTTACTTAATTATTTAGCAAAGTAATTACATATATTTCTGAATTATCATTTTGATTCCATACTTAAACTTCCGGTCTGTTTTATAAATCTGAATTGAGTTTGTATTTTGAATCCTATAGTGCTATATTCATTTCTCAAATGCTTGGGGTTATTTAGTTTTAAATGCATTTTGATTTCAGATCCAATACAATAAGAGAACGATTAAATCATTATTGAAACACTGTGTGCATTATTATGAATTTTTTGTGCATTAAGTACAGAATCAGATTTCATATTGAGTGTTAAGTACAGAATCAATTTTAAAGGTTTTGTATTGAGTTTGTGTATAAGTGTGAGTGGTGTGAGGCATGTTAAATGGATTGACACTATCTTAGTTTGAATTTCATCCCAGCAAGTAGAATTATTTTAATTAGAGGTTTTCTTATTTTTTTTATGACATAATTATCTCTTTATAGAAGACATGCTTGAATAGGAGTTTGATTGTAGAAAATATTAATTTAATGTTAGTTGATTTAGTTTCCATTCACTTTCATAGATTTCCCTTATGAATTTATTAAGTACTTGTGTTTTATTTCGAATAGTTCATCTCGATTAGGAATAGGAATTTTGAGTTCGTTTTATAGATTAGAAAATGGGATCCCGTAGGTAGAAATCGATTTATGTAAATAGAAGTTACTTTCCAGAAATTGATTTATGTAATTAGAATTTAATTTGAAGGATTTAATTAGAATTTTACTTTCTAGAAAATGTTGAGTGTGATTAGAAGTTTATTTCTAGCAAGTGAATGACGCAATGATAGGATTTATTTTTAGCAGTTGAATTGTGTGATCAAGTGTGAAATGAGTAGTGTATTCTTTATTAATAAAAGTCAACAAAGGTTTTTCCTTACGGTCAGTAGATAGTTTGTTCTTTTATAGAGGTAAGTGTGGATTGAGTTAGGGAATCATATGTAGGAGAACAATTCCTTTGGTTAAGAAATAATTCATTTGTGATTTCAAATATGTATTTTTGAGTCAATTTAAATTATTTAGGATTTATCATTTCGTACTTAAACAACAAGTTGCTTTCTTATTATAGTTTAGGTTATATGCTCTGATCCTGTGTTGCATGCGCTTGTGTCTCGAAGCTTACGAGCCCCAAATTAATAATTTATTGTTGGAATTATAACACATATAATTTCACCAACATTTTTGGCGTCGTTTCCAGGGATGTGCTAAAGGGATTAGAGCATATATTATTTCAAAGTTTTTTTTGTGTGTTCTTAGTTGCAGGTAAATTAGAGGGCAGAGAGTGTATAGTAAGAAGTGAGTGAAGAGACACACATCCACTATGGTGGCATTGCTCCAAATTCTGGTTTTCCAAGTAAGCGAGAAGTTCAATTTTGGTAAGTTTTATTCCAATTAGCAATTTTTATTCATTTAGGTTAAAAATCCAAAGCGCTTTAAATAGAATTTTTTTTTGGGGTGCTGTAAGAACCCCCAGGTAATAATCCATGATGCAAGACAGGGATCATCAACCAGCAGGAGAAATTCAAGAATGATTAAGAGCTTGAAGGATGTCCCTCAAGTACTTTCTCAAATCCTAGAAGTAGCTGGGATATCTTCCTCTTAGGAAGAGTTCATCTTGAACACATTCAGGAAATTATATGTCTCTTCAGAGCCAGAAAAGGATATGGAAGTCTCCCTTGATTCCTCTTTCCTATCTACCAAGGATATCAAGAAATCATGTACCAAATCTGATGAGGAGTATCCTATTGAACTTGAGATCGAGGAACTTTCACCATGCCAAGCAATAAGCCTTGTATGCATTCTGGAGACCAATTATCCAACTTTTCCTGGTGATCAGATGCTCAGTATAAAAGCTCAAAAATGGAAGTGCTCAGAATTGAATGGAAATTGAATGATAACGAAGAGCTCATCGCAAGGAATCAAAATAGAGTCTAGATGAAGAAGATAGAACCTATTGTTCATTTTCATAAACAACTAAAAATTTTGCAGAATAGGATAGAAGGATGAAATGGCATCCCATTTAGCATACAAATTATATTATAGGAATATTATTCAGTTTCACCCAATGACACTATGACAAGTGTCACTGCAAGATTTTCCAGTTTGGTTTGAAGGTGAATTTTTTTAATATGTTCTCCTAAGTTTGAAGTTGAATTTTTACGCCGATAGGCGTTCTATTGTGGGGTTTTTGGTTGCGACACTGTAGAGATTCATCGTCCTCTATAGCTGTCCCTAACCAGATTTCCCTTTGTCATATTCTACCTTCCTCACTATCCACCTGCCTATCCACGTCTTCCTACCATTACTCCCTCTCGCTACTGAAATAAATATCTCTGCTCAATCTAGATCAATCCAAATCTCTCTACTCAATCCACATCTCTTAGATACTCTCACTGCTATTGAAATTAACTGAAATTAAAATCTGTCATTAATTTTCAAGTAACGACATCAAATTTGTCATTAACAACACTGCCTATCATTAACACCTACTCTTCCACAATTGATCTCATTAAGGTTGCCTACCTCTGTTCTCTGGCAATCAAATCAGCTAAACTTCATCATCTTCCATGACCTTCCACAATCAGATCTGATCAAAATATTTATGCCCTGTCTCTGTAATCTGTCATTACTCTTCTATTTAGCCTCTTCATCTAGATCTTTATTTTTGTTGTGGAATTGAAATTTACAGTTGTTGTTGCTAGTGAATTTGAAATTTGTTGTTGCTAGACTTTGCTTCTTCTGCCTTTTCTTTTAGCTGCAACTGCTTCTTCTGCCTTGCTGCTTCTGTAACTGTTGGTTGTTGGTTGTTGCTTCTTGTGCAAGATCCCTGCTCCAGATTTCCATTGCTCTAGATTTTCATTGCCATTGCCAAAAAATTAAGTATTGCACTGTATGCTCACTAGTACATGTGTGAATATACATGTTAGCCTACTACATATATAACTTTGCTGCATATATAACTTTGCTACAAAACAATTAAGTTTCATTGTTCAAATACAAATTGCTGTAAAATAGTTCATGATGTAATCAATTAGTTCTGTACTCAGTCAATCACGATAGCTTAAAAAAACCAATCAAGATAACTTAACTTAAGGATGGACCTGATGTGGCACCTTACATTATGGTCTGCATAGTAGCTACCGAAGAGGTTACTTCGAATGTGGTGAATATGGATATGAACATGGATATGGATTGGAGGGAAAAAAAAAACATTTAGACAAGAAACAAAAATTACATGATTACCCGGGATTCTTGTGTCCAGATCATTTCGAATTCTGCCCTCTTTATTTGTAAAAATCTTAAATTCTCGATCCTCTTTATTTGTAAAAATCTTAAATTCTCCAGTGGAATCCATGAAGGCAGGGAGGGGTACATACAATTATACCAGCATAGCCCTTTTAGTTGTACCAGCATAGCCATTTTAGTTGGGGTATTTGTGCAGCGTTGAATATGCTCTGCACAGGATAGCCTTCAGCCCTAACCAATTGCACATCACTGATATGTTTCACAACCTTTTCAAATTATTGTGGAGGGCATTTGGGAACCATGCTAACACCTCACACCTAAAACATACATGATTGATATTCCTGCAAATTATTTTAAGAATTCAAAACTTACAAATCATAACACAATAACATATAATAAAATTAGTTTCAGAATTCAAAACTTGCAGAGCACAACACCATTTAGAGACCCAATCTGAAGCTTCAAAATACATACATGTGATTACTTAGACAAATTAAGAAAATTGGATAAATCTAGTGTGCAAAGAAACCCAAATATGATGAACAGGTGGCCAAACATCATAGAAAAAGAGGCAGATCAAATGTATGTCTCTACAAAAGAAAAGTTCCATAAATTAGGCACAAACCAAAAATTACATACAATACAGTGGATGGCAGCAATCAAGCGTCAGGTTGCTTTGTGGGTAATACCAGGCATTCATTAACACAAAATTTATTACAAAAATCGTCCTTAATCTTCAACTCTCAATTTCTAGCTAAAAATATGGACAAAATAGGCCATTTTCTCGCCCTCCTATAAATACCCAATTGCAAATTTATCATCCTTCTAATTTATTCCTATTCTGCTGATCCTTTCCAAACATTAGCCACTCCAGAAATCCCTCCACCCACAACATATGTCTCCTTGATGGCTAATAACCAGGCACCAACCACCAAACAATTAGTCTGCATAAAATTCTCTCTTAACTGACCAATGAATCCATTATAACACATTATTTTTTTTTTAACAAATAGTTGAGTCCTACCCGCAAAAAGAACTGCTTCCCATTTGATGCGCTGCATATTTTGATGTCAATGTCACCAGGAATTTCAACTGGTCTTCGATGTAACTTTTCTACCAGTGGAATTTGAACTTGGATTGACAATAGGCCACAGCCCGACGGACTAGAAGATCCTAAATTTCCAATTCGTGAGATACTACTTCAAACAATGAAAATATTTCTTCCTGAAACACAAAAAAAACCATTGGCATTGACTCGCAAAGAAGATTAGGTTTTCAGGGAAAGATTAGGTAGATGGACAACTCTATAATTCCGAGGCTTCTAATAATATCCTTATTGCGATGTACCTAAAATTAAGCTGCCTGGCTGAAGGACATCCTTCACTAGAAAAAGTACATACTCCATTCTGCATTGATTCCCAGTGGAGTAACAGGAAACCTCCTGCAGGATTGTCTTACATGTTCCCAAATCGAAAATCGTGAATGGTTAGGTGGCCTCGTCCAGGCCCTGCACCTAATTGCAGACACAGTAGTGGAGCTATGGAAACAGGCTGATCTGGCACCTGGTGGGCCACATGGTCACAACTATGTTTGCCTAGATCTAAGTGAAAAGTTTCTTTTTATAAACAATAGCCCTAAGTAGCTTAGTATTATAGTTTCCTTTTCATCTATTTAAACTCATTTTATTAGCTCCGTATGATACTTTCCTTTTCATATGTTTAAACTCGTTTTATTAGCAAAGCAAGGGTGGTGGCTTCAAAGCACCTGCTACATTCACCATGAGAAATTAACCCTTCGTCTTCAGTAATGTCTGTGTCCAGGTGAGCTTTAAACTTGAAACAATCTTTAGATTTCTATTTCTGCTTGGAGTCAGTTCATACATAGCGTTAAAAAGTTATATTGTTCCTGCTTTTAGTTATTTTGCCTTTCTCCTTGATCGAAATAGCATTAGCTGCAGCGCAGGGTAATTGCATGGCCTCCAGTTGATATTATAATTAGCATGGAAAAGAAAAATGTAGCTTATCCATGGTTAGTGTACTGCATTCAGTCCATTTTACTACTTATTTTTCATTATTTTGTTGTATTCTAATCATTTCCTTCCTTGTTCTTTTCCATCTGATATTTGATTCCTTGGAAACATTAAATACCAGTTGAACAACCTGATTATCCAACGAATTTGATGTGTCACGTGTTGTTGTATTTGGCTTGTATGGGATCTGTATTTCAATAGATCATTTCATATTTCAAAAATCAAATTTTAGATTTAAATCCTTCATTTAAAATTTTAATTTCAATACTTGAACACCTATTCCCACCATTCCACCACCCTCCCACCCCCACCTCTGTTGAAAAATAATTTTTTTCTAAGCATTCCCACAATTCTCTCTTCGGAGTAAAGCACATTGGTGCTTATGTGAATCATCTCATCCTCATCTAAGTCATTTCTGTTTTTCATTTCACCTTGTCCTTCCACCCTTTTTTCTTGATTTTCTTTTAACTGTGGAATTTATGACACCCTGTGTTGCAAAGCTCTTAAAGCTTAGATTCTTCTCAGATATCAGTTTTCTAATACTTTCCCTAATATCATCAGCAATGCACCTGTTATATAATTTTCAAAGTCCTTTCATGATCATTTGGTAAGTACTAGGCTGAGGTAGCAATCCATCCTCTATCATATCATCACAGTAACTGCAAACTTCCTTGACCTAGCCATTTGAACACAACGCCTGTATCCAGATTGTGTAAGTGAAGATATTGATATGGGAACCATGTTTTTTCATACAATCCCAAATGTCAGCAGCCACCTCAAATTTCCCTACTCTCAAAAGCGTATTCAATAGGGCTTTAAGGGTGCCATATTGGGGTGCACAACCCGTTGAGCAGAACTGTATAATTCTTCAAATTGGGTGGGAACCTGATTTTCATGTCTCCAAACAAAGCTATAGCCTCTTGGACCTTACCATGTTTACATAGAGCATTTAGTAGAGTGCAAAATGTATGTGCATCGGGTTCACATAACGCACTTGGGCATCTCATCCAAAACATCTATGGCTTTCTGCACCATTCTTTCTCCTGCAAACCTCGTCATCATAATAACAAAGGTATTAGGTGTCACCCCACATTTATCTAAGACCATTTCTACCATATTAATGTTTTTATGGAATTTCATGATAACATTATATACATTTTCTAAATCTGTCAATACTTCACCCGAACTAGACCTAAAATTACCTTTTTATGCAGCCCTTTTGGATCCCAATTTCCTTGCATTGTATCAATTAGAGTATCCAATGCTTGATGGATGTTCTCCTCCATTGTCTGGTCTTCCCCTTCACCCTTGACAGCTCCGAGATCTCTCCCTTTTCCTTCCGTTTTTGCTATTTTTGTCTGGACTCTGTTGTTTTCAGCATTACTGTAACTAATGAGGCAAAAACTAGTAGTGATCTCCTTGATGTTCTGGGACATGCCGACTTTATTTGAGGAGTACCTAGATTGAAAAGCGCATGTTTTCCCGGGTTGCTTCCATGGGCCTGTTAAGGAGAACAAAGCTCGTGATTGTATTTCAAATTTATCGACCAGTTTCAAAAAAATTCTTCTGAGTTTATGGACTTTTCAATTGTCCTTCCTTGTAGAGTCCGGCAATGAATGTAGTGTATGTGACAATATTATGAGATATGTTATATTTGGGCATGTCATCTAGGAGTTTCCTAGCTACATCCAACTTGCCTTCCCTAGAAAAATGATCGATGAGAACAATGTATGTGAAAACAATAGGACATATATTTTTCTTAGACATCTCATACAAAAGCTCTGTAGCCTCATCCATCATGCCTTTCTTGCAAAGATCGTCAATCAAAGTACTGTGTGCAACGACATTGGGATTTAACCTATATAGTAGTTTCTTAGCATCTTCGAGCTTTCTTTATTTACACAGTCCATCCATGAGGATGTTCAATGTGATTTCTTTAGTCCTCTGCCTTTTTCCAAAATGAGAGGAAGCAGCTCACAACAGTAAGAAAAAATCACTGTCACTAGAAAGAGTGTCCATGAAAACAAAGAATGTGATTTCAATGGGGTTGTGACCCCTTGCAGACATTTCTTTGACAACTTGGTAATTACAGCCGTGAAATGTAATGGCATTATCACGACAACCCTTCTGTCATTTTGTACAATACCTATCTCGCTCCTGCAATTGTATTTTCTTTATAGAAGTCATATATTGCCATCAAACCTTTTTTTTTATCTCTTACAACATTTTCCTGGCCTCTTCGAGCATGCTTTCCTTGCATAGTCCATCCATAAGGGTGACATATGTAGTACTGTTAGGGACATCACCACTATCACTAAGCTACTGAAATATATTTCTTTCCTCCCTAAGTTTACCAACTTGCCAGAGTCCAACTATCAACGTTTTGTATGAAAAAATATCAGGTTTCAGACCCTTCTCTGGGATGTCATCGAAGATCTGTTGAGCTCCCTCTAACGTGCCAAGTTTGCAGAGTACATCTATTAATGTATTACGTATAACTACATTAGGTTTGCAGCCATTTATAAGAGTACTATATGTGATTTCACAAGGCCGATGGCCTCTTTGGTCCATAATATCTAATAGCCCGAGAGCTTGTTGAAACTTGCCTTCTCTGCAGACACCATAAATAAACGCATTGTATGTCAACACATTTGGAGTATAACCCTTATCAAGCATCTCTTGAAGCATTTCAGCAGCCTCTTTCAATTGTCCTTCCTTGCAGAGACCGGAAATGAATGCAGTGCAGTTCAACATCTCCTTGTCTTTTTGCTTGTAAACCTTTTTCAGCCCTGCACATTTTTAAGAAAAACAATTGTCAGACTTTAACTGTTCTTGAATATGTAGTCCCACTTGCCCCAAGCCTCAGTTAAAGGTAAGCATTCCAGAAGAATGGACAAAACTCATTTATAATTGCCTTTTGTGTATTACAACGTGCTGGCAACATTAAATAGGATTTAGATGAAATTCAAGGACAAGAACAGGTAATTTCCTTTTCAATTGTCCTTCCTTGCACAGATCGGCAATGAATGTAGTGTAGTTCAACATCTCCTTGTCTTTTTTCTTGTAAAATTTTTTCAGCCCTGCACATTTTAAAGAAAAACAATTCTTAAACTTTAATTGTTCTTGGATATGTAGCCCCACTTGCCCCGAACCCCACTTAAAGGTAAGCATTCCAGAAGAATGGACATCACTCGTTTATAATTTCCTTTTGTGTATTACAACATGCTGACAGCATTAAAATAGCATTTGGATGGAACTCAATGACAAAAACTGGTAATTTCAGCCCTATGATTGTAAGTAGTGCAAATCTATAGCAAAGAGAAATAATATTAAACTGCTGAGGCAAAATCAGATGGGCAAAACTACTTGGTTCAATGATACTTAGGCAGTAAGTAGTTACAGTCATATCCTTACCTTCTAAGTAGTACAAATCTATAGCAAAGACAAATAATATTAAACTACTTAGGAAAAATCGGCTCTAATTTTGCTTTCTTGGGAAAATATTATAATAGAGAAATAACAACTTATCATAAAGCAGTGTAGTCTTAAATACTGCCAATTACTATTTCCACATTTATGGGGTTGGATAACAGAGTAGCAGTTTCAAACTCACGAACACGTGAAGCATACTGAGGAACACGTGAAGGATAGTGTGTAACATTCAAAACTTGATATACCGATCTTAGTATCTAAATGCACAAACTTATACTAACTTGAATAAAATGAATGTAATTTCTTAGGATAGAATTTTTTTTAGTGAAAAAAGTCAATATTTCAAATTTCCTAGAACAAAATGGTGTTACCCTCTCTTAGCCAACCTAACCTAAACCTAATACCATCCTTAAATGAGAAACTTCTACCTCAAAAATCCTTGTTTACCTGATCACTTACTGCCCCATTTCATACTTTTTCAATTCTATGTTCTATTTGCTCCAATTCTGTAATTTTCCATTCCTTGCACTTCAATTACGAATATCAGCTTCCCATCATCAATTATACTGTGCTAGATTCTCAAGGAGATTGTTATATTCTTATACATGAAATGCCAAAAGGCATGTCTAATTTTTCTTATTTAGAAGGTAGGTTAAATGTTTTATAGTAACTTATTCCTTATGATGCCCTCTTAGTTCCGACCTATTAAGAACACAATGGCATATTTTTTTTCTGGGGATCTTCTTCCATATTAATATGGCTGATTATTTTCCAACTTTATGGGTGAATTTATAAGAATATGTAATGGGGAAAACTACTTAGTTCAATGATGCTTCAACACTAAGTAGTTGCAGTCATATCCTTACCTTCTAAGTAGTGAAAATCTATAGCAAAGACAAATAATATTAAACTACTGAGGAAAAATCAGCTCTAATTTTGCTTTCTTGGGAAAATATTATATTATAGAAATAAAAACTTATCATAAAGCAGAGTATTCTTAAATACTTCCAATTACTATTTCCACATTTATGGGGTTGGATAGCAGAGTAGTAGTTTCAAACTAGGGAACACGCAAAGAATAGTGTGTAACATTCAAAACTTGATATACCGATCTTAGTATCTAAATGTATTAACTTATACTGACTTGAATACAATGAATGTAATTTCTTAGCATAACATTTTATTTAGTGAATAAAGTCAATATTTCAATTCTCAAGTGTCCTTGTGAATCACAGATTCATATCTTATCATGGAAGAAGGATCATCCAACCGTCACTCGAAACGTAAAAACAATTTTCCATGTTGAAACCAGAAAAGAAGTCGATGAAAATGAGAAAGATTTTCCTCCAGCCTATACAGAAGTCAAAGAATAAGATAGGCAGATAGAAGAATCTAAAGCACCAGAGTGGATGGACGGCAAAATGAATATAAAATAAGTAGACATATCGAACGACGATCAACCAAAGATGGCCCGACTAGGTGACTATTGGTCGGCATGGTTTTAGCAATATTAGACATATTTCCCTCTGCATACACATTTTGTGCTGCTAGGAGGCTACCATACCAGTCAATATCTCCATGTCTGATAATAACTTTCTCATAAATCCTCATACTACTCATCGCAGGAAGAAAGGACGACAAGCGATGACATAGGGAAGGGAAAGCCAGCTGATAAGGAGAGAGAGGGCAACGTAAGCAAGTGAGAGCCAAAGCAGTTAGAAAGCAATTGAAGCAGAAAAGAGCAAAAATGAACGAAGCAAGTAATGATGCCTGCGAGTAATGATGAAAATCCAGAAAGAACGTAAGTAATCGTGCTTGTACTTTACTTTAGTACTGTATTTTGCAGATTATAATCAAATTATCAATAAGAAAGTAGCACCATCACCGTGTTGCACAATGCTCCTCGAAAGGTATATCAACATATATAACATGTTGTGTTATCTCCATCTTGGTGAGATGGATTGGTGGAGGTTAGTTCTAGTGTGGTAGGCTAGGCTTTTGGCTTCTGTCTAATGGCTGGCTTTTGGTGGGCTTGGTGGGCTTGGCTAAAGGTGAAAGGTGAAAGGCTAAAGGTTTGAGGCTAAAGGCAGGCATCTGTTTAGAGGTGAAAGGGTTCTTCCTCATAGGAGCCTTCCTCTAGTGAGCCTTAAAATCCAGATTAAGAAAAGGTCCGGAGGTCTTGCACTTTTGAGGGCAAGGAAGCTAAGTAAAATAGACAAGTACATTTTTCTTTCATCACTTGAAGCCAAAGGAAGTCAATGCCTATATCAACGGTTAGTAGTTTGCCTTGCATAAAATTTATAACAACACAAAATGGTGTTAGCCTCTCTTGAATAAAATGAATGTAATTTCTTATGATAGAATCTTCTGTTATGAATAAAGTCAATATTTCAAGTGTCCTTGTGAATCACAGATACATATATTATGAACTTATACATTTTTCTTTCCTCACTTGAAACCAAGGGAAGTCAATGCCTATATCAAGGCTTGGTAGCATAAAATTTATTAAAAACAAAAAATGGTGTTAGTCTCTCTTAGCCAACCTAACCTAAACCTATTATCATCCTTAAATGAGAAACTTTTGTCCCAAAACTCCTTGTTTCCTTGAATATCATATCACTTGCTGCCCCATTTCATACTTTTTCAATTCTATGTTCTATTTGCTCCAACTCTGCAATTTTCCATTCCTTGCACTTGAATTACGAATATGACCTTCCTATCATCAATTATACCATTATGTAAACAACATATGTTTGTCTTTGAAATTAACATTTTCTGTAATGATCCCCTTCATTCCAACCATACCCTTTTCTTAAATGGCATATGCTTGTATGTAAAGTAAACCGCATATGCCTTTTTTTGCAATTAACATTTTCTCTAATGATCCATTTCATTCCAACCATAGCCTTTTCTTAAATGGCATATGTTTGTCTTTGCAATTAACATTTTCTATAATGATCCCCTTTAATGATCCCCTTCATTCCAACCATAGCCTTTTCTTAAATGGCATACGCTTGTCTTTGCAATTAACATTTTCTCTAATGATCCCCTTCATTCCAACCATAGCCTTTTCATAAATGGCATATTCTTTTCTTTGCAATTAACATTTTCTCTAATGATCCCCTTCATTCCAACCATAGCCTTTTCTTATTTTATAGTTTCCAAAAACATTTTGTCTAATGACCCCATTCATTCCAACCATATCCTTTCCTTATTTTATAGTTTCCAAGATTCCTCAAATTAGGACATATTGCTTTCAAACTAAGATCCCCTTCATTCCAACCATAGCATTTTGTTATAAAATAGTTTCCTAAATTCCTTAAATTAAGACATATTCTTTCACATTAACATATTGCTTTTGGACATAGGAAATATTGCTTTCAAACTACATATTCTTTCACATTAACATATTGCTTTCGGACATAGGAAATATTGCTTTCAAACTACATGCTTTTGCCAAACGTGCACAACCAAACACCTTCTTAGCACTTCTACAATTATTACTCAACGCCTTCTTCAAAATATTGCATTCATCCCTACCCCTATACCTACATTTTGCAGGTTCTCGCATTTCAAGGCATCTTTCCAACATCTCATCATGGAGCCTACTCTAACAGAGAATGCGGTTGCTTTGCTTATACTATATGGCTCTACATCACTCTAGCCATCCCTTCAAATAGTCAAGCTCAGCCTTATTCTTTCGACAAAGACATCGTCCCCATGGTACAATGGCCATGTCACCTCCGGTGACCTCCAAATTGGATCAATTGTCATTCTCAAAAAATCTGCTTGCACTTTTTTACAGAACTATGTGTATGTTCACACTCGTATGTTCACACTCTTCACCCCATCCTTTGTGCATTCTTTCTGGTTTTTCATCTCTACCACACTTACACTACAAATAATAACCCATTTCTTTCTTGTTTTCTTTTCTTTCCTCCAGGACTATAAAATTGCTTGAGCTCGAAGTTTCCCATCGTCATGCATCTTTTATTGGGGACCCGAACCTTCTTTAAATTATTCAGTCATCAACATTCCAATCTAGTTCATCAACATCTCAAAACCCCTCCATTCATACACCCACTCAGACAGAGGGTTCCACTTCAGCATCAACTCAGGTATCCTTTGCTACACCTGCTACCATTCCATTCATGGCGCTTAGCCCCTATTGTAAATATTGGTAAATCCAGGGTTGGGTGCTTGCAAGAACAACCCTTTGACTTTAAAACAATGTTCGAGGCCCTGGAAAGGTCTTCGGCTTTGACCTTTTCGATTGTGCTAGTGATGAGATCCATCTTTCCACCTTCAATGAGTTGGCAGATTCCTTGCATGCCCACGTCCAAGTTGGGTAGGTTTACATGGTCTCGAATAGCATAGTCAAACCAACAAACCCAAGCTACAATCATCTAAATAGAAAATGGGAGGTCTTCCTCTTTACAGATTCTACCGTCCAAGTTTTCTTGGATGATGCTCTAGATATTCCTTTCCACCGCTTCCGATTCAAACGTATCAGTGAAATTGGATCTGCAGACCTCGGCTCACTTGTCAACATCATTAGTGTAGTCAGATCTACGACCTCCACCATTCGTCGAAGAGATGGGACTGAAACACCCAGGAAAAATCTCATCTTGGAATACATGTATGGGTATAGCTTTGACATCACCCTTTGGGAAAAACATTGCCACTCTACAGGCAAGGACCTTGCAATGCTTCACTCTTCAGGTAAATCAACTGTTCTTGCAATCAAAGGGGGTTGCATAGCAGAATTTAATGGAAGGACTGTAGGGACCGTCTCCACTAGCAACCTCCTTCTAAATCTAGACATTCCAGAGACTCACCAAATCCAAAAATGGTTCCACAAATGAGGCTGCTTGAGTTCTTCACCATCATTGAGTAGAAATTTCTTTGGTTCTTCCACATGAAGTCACCCAAAACGTATGATTACCGAGCTGCTGTCCTTACAACCCCTTGAAAAAGAAGCATGGTTCTCCATTCGTGAAACCATAACATCTGTTTACATGCAATATTTATACTTCCTTCCATACCCTCTCTCAGTTGATGGCATCCAATGCATGAAAAAAGTTGTGCACCACTCAAATGGAATGTGGCATTGCAATAAATGTGATGGCGACTTCCCAAAATGTGATTACCCCAAAGTGCTCAGGCTTGAAATGCATGACCACACAGGCCTGCTTCAAAATGTCACAGCTTTCAATGATGCCGCAACTGAGCTCCTAGGTATCACATCCAAAGACTTGTTTCTACTCTCCACTGAGCCTACTGCTATCAATGAGATATGTTCAAAGGTTTCATGTTGTCATTTTCTTTTCACATTGTCTGTCAAAACAGACTACTTCAATGGTGCTGATCGCTTGAAGGTTGTCCTTGTCAATTCAGAAGAGATCAACTATGGTGTTGCATCTTGTCTTCTCCTCGAAGATATAAAGAAACTATGCAGCCCACCAGTCACTTGCCGAATTTAGACCTCCCTCTTCTCCCCCATTTTCAACTTAACATCTACACAATATCTTCTATGTGTTTTTCCATTCGTTTTCATATCTTCCCCCTACCACCCTCTTCTCCATTCACAGATGATGTTATATGTGCACTTCATCGCTGTTCTTCTCTCCTCTATGTATTTACATTTCTACATTTCTGTTACATGTTGGATCTTTTACCTTTAAATATAATATACATCATCTTATATGTGCACTTCATCATTGTTATTCTATCCTCTATCTATCTACATTTTTTTTACATGTTGTATATTTTAAATTTAAATATAATATATATGCTCTTATGTTGTTCCTTCTAATCAACATACTATCATTGTGTCCATGCTCTTTTACAATTCTACATTTGTGTTACATGTTCGATCTTTTACCTTTAAATATAATATATATGCTCTTTTGTTGTCCCTTCTAATCAACGTAGTATATTTCTATCCATGCTCTTTTACAATTTTCACTCCATGCTTCCTCATTTCTCTGTAGTTCAAAGTACCCTCAAACATAGTCCTTCTTGGTTTTCTTATGGGCTATTAAATAAAGTATTGGGCTGACAAAGACAAAAAAGTAACTATACAAGGTTGTTGCTTCTTTAGCTTATATCTAATTCATTATTACTTAGACAAAAAACTAAATATACAAGGTTGTTGCTTCTTTAGCTTAAATCTAATTCATCTTTACTTATGTTGTATCTTGCATATTTATATTTTGTTAACTAAATATACAAGGTTGTTGCTTCTTTACCTTCAATCTAATTCATGTTTACTTATGTTGTATCTTGCTTATTTATACTTGTTAATTTGTACATGTCCTATTCACCACTTTCACCACTTTATGTTGTAGACTTAATATGTGGATGTACACACTTTCTCATAATTTACAAAACAATTTAAAAGTATAAAACAAACTTCCTCCTATTTCCTTTCCCTATAAATATGTACTTCTTCCTACTCCTTCATTAAACATTCTTCCTTCTATAGACACTCCATGCACTCTTTCTCTATGGTCAATACTATTCCTGCTCAACTATTGTATGCACTAATGTTCACACCCAATATTTGTATTAGGATGGACATGCCAGAGGCTTCTTAAAGGCCCTCAAAAAATGTTCGCAGGCGGCTCCTCTACGCACAAAATAAAGACACCTCCAACAAACATAGACGTCTCAAGTATAGTGCTAGGATTTTCCCCCAACCATGTCAAAATATACCCCCAAATCATGTTGCTCTACCCCAACATCGTCACACTTCACTTACAACCCCATCTCCTTCAACAAATCCTTCTACTAATCTTCTTTCCCTTACCCTTCCTACCTTCACTTCCACCTCCCCCTCGTTTGCCTCAAACACCTCGCCATCAACACATGAAAATTCACTCTCCTATCCTCAAAATCTATTCAACCCCACCCTTAACCATGCACATAACCAATTTCGTGCAAGGATAGATAACCTATCTCCCTTGCATGTTTGCTCCATATGAAAAGAATCTTACCCAAGTATGAAAACAAGGTTCTTTCATGGTAACATATGTTGCTTCCGATGTGAAAATACAAAGTCAACCCACTGCTTCTCCCTTGAAAACAACATGGACCCCAGCAACCAACCATTTTTCCTTGCCACTTTAACCCAAATAGAGGAAATTCTCATAGCACGTGTTAACCCAATCTTACAAGTAACCCATGCACATGGTGGCCAATTCAAATACACCAGCCATACTATTTGTTTCCTGCATGACATAGCTTCTATTGCCAACACCTTGCCCTGCCTAATCTTAGATTTAGACATCCTTGTTGTTACCAAACATGGCTCTGACCAAAAGGCATCTGAATTCTTCATATGTAAGGCCCATGTTGTTGCAGGTTTGGACTATAAACTAGTGCATGATCCCTACTATAGCGATGTCCATGTCGACCAAGCTGCTATGACTGCCTTGCCTTCTCACCCTATGGATGTCTCTTCTCTCCTTCGTCACGTCACCTCATCCTCTCCTGACCCTGAATTTGACATTCCTAGATTCAATCACGACCTTCCTACACCACCCACTGCAACAGACCTCCAACCTTCCTCTTTTGTATCTACACTCTCAGATTCCCATACTGAAATTGAAGAAATATGTGACTACTTACACTCTTCCCGTCCTACTTCCACCACTTTGATTCCTTGGCCTTATATGTCACTATCATCTATCAATAAATACACCACGGAAGGCCTCTTTGCTATGGCCTTCCCCACACTCTTCCCATAGGAGTTCCCATGCTTGCTCAACCACGCCTTTTGAAAGTTGAAATGTAAGAATTTTCTTTGCACCTCATCCGCTACCATGATAACTGTTTTTCCCAACACCCAAGATTCTGATATTACTTGTACAATCTTATGTTGTGACACCAAAACCAAGCAACTACTACTGTCTTTTTTATAAGAAACATCAAGGACAACTTGCCAGTAACTGTTGAAGACCTTCGGACACGCCTATGTGACATCCCGGAATCCATACTTCCTGAATAAATAATGCACTTTGGCTTAGGCCTTAGGGGGACACGCTCTTTTTGGAACAAACGTAGAAATGAAATCACTAATATGATCACACAAATAGGTAGTCCTAACTTCTTCTTCACCCTTAGTGCAACTGACACCAAATGGCATGACTTACATATGATCATTCCTGGAAACCCCCTGTCTACTATCGTTGAGCTATCCCGATGGAAATTCCACAATATAATCAAGAACCTGCATCTTGCATTGCAGTACATCCATTTCCGTTTCAAAATATTCCTTGAAGAGGTGTTGCAAAAGGCTTCCACACAAAAGACTACTGGTGCAGGTATTCACCTATCCATCCTTCTTTTCTTTGTTTTCAATTCTACATATACAATCGCCTCACAAATTACCCTTCCTTCTCTTTCTAGATATGAATGGAAACATAGGGGCTCTACACACATACATGGTTTCCTCTGGTTGGAAAATGCGCCTAATGTCGACAACCTCAACTGGAATGATCAAGTTGAAGTTGACAAAGAAAAGTTCTATTTTGATCAACACATTTCTGCTTGGAACCCTCACCCTGCTCAACAACATGATCCTTATTTACACCATTCTACAGACCATGATCCATGCATCCTACCAACACCATCAATATTTGCATCCTCTCACATTCAGGACTACGAAGAAATTGTAAATTGTGTTCAAAGTCATACAAAATGCCATCCCTCATCCTGTCTTCGAAAGAAAGGCCCTGCTCTTACCTGTTGGTATGGAGCACCATGGAAATTGCAACCCACATCTTCATTGGCTATTGATGGCGATGGATGAAAGGCATTCATCCTAGCCTGAAATAATGATAGGTTGAATGTTCACAACCCTTAAATGCTATCCATTTGGAGAGAAAACATCGATTTTCAACCAGTTTTGTCTCAAGATGTTGTTCTCAACTACATCTCGAAATATGCAAAAAAAGGAGAGACAAAATCGAAAAGCTACCGCCAGATGCTGTCACATCTCTCACAGTTCGCACACCCTACAGTGCCCATTCTCAAATGTCATCCGAAAACTCTTGACAGAAACAGTTGTCGATCAGGACATAGGTGCACAGGAGACATGCCACATGCTCCAAAAACTTCCCCTCTTTCTTTCTAGCCACTCATTTGTTTCCCTCAATGTTAATCAGACTGTTTTTAGACGTGTTTCTCATGCTCGAGGTGCCTCCCCCCCAACACCACCCTTCATTGTAGCATACATGAATAGACCTAATTCACTTGAAACACTACCTCTTATTGAAGCCGTGCGTTCTTGGTCCTTCTCTTCTCGCCGAAAGAATTGCAAATGGAAACACATAAACACTCCAAATATTGTTCTTGTCCTTCCTCGCTGCAATGCCATCCCTTCTTCTACTGATGCCTACTATACTTATTTCTGTTGGAGTGAACTACTTCTATACTTCCCTTTTCACACACTCCCAATAGATGTTGGCTCCACTGATGAATAAATAATCTCCCATTGGGAACTTAAAAAGACACATATATTGCATGGCATGTTCACCATGCCTCTCAAGACCCTCAATCCCCTTCCTCTAATAATACCTCCACTTCTTCAATGCCCACCCACCCTGACTCCGTAGACATTCATGAATGGCAGTTCCTTTCTCAATTACACCCAGAGAATAACCTTGAGGTTGATGATTTGACATGATTGGGCATTGTGACTTTGACTCAAACCATAATTGGACCCATACTACTATCCCCTCCACTTTGCAAGAGACAGCCATAAATTTCATAGAGTTAAATCACTCTTTCACTTAGATCTAGTCTACCCCCTCTCAAGTTCCACACTACCTTGACTCAATATCGCCCACACAACAAATTGCTCTAAACATTATCCTTACCCACTTTAGGACCACTTACTCCATTCCTCCACTTAGAATGATCATCCAAGGTACCGCTGACACAGGAAAATCTTTATTAATTGATAGACTAAAAGCTTCATTCCTTTTCGAATCTACTCTCACTTCAAACCCATTGCTCCTACTTTCTCCAACTGGTGTTGCAACATTTAACATTAGTGCACTTACAATCCATTCTACCCTCTGCATTCCTATAGGTGCAATGCATCCTCTTGAGGGGCAACCACTTCTACATCTACAAGAACAACTACGTCATGTTGAATACATTCTAATCGATGAAATGAGATTTATTGGGCCTAAACTACTTTTGCGCATAGACGATCGCTTAAGGGAGGCATTCCCTTCACATCGGAATTTGCCTTTTGGCAATCAGCCTATCATCCTCGTTGGAAATATTGGGGAAATACCACCTGTGAAAGACATCCCCATGTATTTTGGGAGCTCATGTGGGAATGTCCTTCGGCGCAGCTTCGACAGTGTCGTCACACTTTCTACGATCTTCGGTCAACAAAGGACCACCCCTTCTCAAGTTGATTTTTGCCAACTCCTTACAAATCTCAGAAATGCAACAACTACTACTGAGAACTGGAACCTTCTCATGTCAAGGGCTACCTTCTCCTTATCAACGGGTGACAAAAAGGCATTTGGAAAATCAATGCACCTGTATCCAACCAACCAAGTTGTTGCATTGCATAACAAAGAAATGATAAAACAATTGAACATGCCAATAGCACGATCCTATGGAGAGAAAAAAAAACCACCATCCTACTACTACAAAGGAAGAAGATGAACAACTAGATGCAAAGGTTCTTATTTGCAATGAACAACAGTTGCTTCTCACATGCAACTTATGGGTTGAAGCAGGCCTTGTCAATGGAGCCCTTGGTAAAGTTGTTTCCATTCTCTATCCGTCGAGCACAAAACCCCTTGACTTGCCATAATTTGTTATTGTTGACTTCCTCCAATACAAAGGCCGACCATGGGATCCCTTCAACCCAAATTATGTTCCACTCCCCCCAATAACACTAGGTTCTCGCAGGAAAATGCCCCTTCGAATGGCATGGGGATTGACAATACATAAATCATAAGGCATGACATTATGAAGGGTGACAGTGGACATTGGAAACGTAGACCGTCAAGGTTTAACATTCACTGCCATCTCTAGAGTTAGAAACTTGAATGACCTCTGCATCTCTCCACTGTTTCCCTTCAGTTGCTACTCTCGCATCCAAGGCAACTGTGGCACGCAGACAAAAAGAGGAGGCCATCTTGACATCAAGGTCTATAAAACCACTTACAATGTGATCACTACATCTATTGCCTTCCAATATCCTTCCAGTAAGTTTTCTTTTGAATCAATTTCCCCATGCCCCTTCTTTACGACTTCCTATACTTTTATCACTTCTTACATTTCCTCAATATTTTAATCTTTCTTTTACTAAAAAACACAATCTTCCACATGTCACATTCAACTAATTCAAAAACTTCTTCTTCCCCTCTTTCAGATTATCAATATGGATCACAAGTACCTGTCCTGACTACTCTAAGGAGATAGATGACCAACAAGTTGATCTACTTGACATAAAGCATCATTCTCCTTCGTCTCCACCCAACTAATGACCTTCTCAAAAAGCTGAAGGCCTTCTTGCACCCACTTATACATTTTCATGGAAAGGATATAGTAACAATGCTTCGGTTCACTTCTAAGTCCCACATTTATCATAATGGTGATGCCGTAGATACATACTGGAGTTGTCGTTGCCATCGCACCCTCTCCATATATGATTACCTGCCAGTTCAATACCACTTGTTCAATGGGAATGTATAAAATAGGAAATTAACTTTTACTTGTTCCAAACACTTTTGAATTGAATCGCATGCAATGTTATGCTATTTTTTTTATACTATTCCTCTCACCATGCTGGATGCAATGTAGTTTGCAAATATGATTACCTACCAGTTCAATACCACTTGTTCAATGGGAATGTATAAAATAGGAAATTAAATTTTACTTGTTCCAAACACTTTTGAATTGCATCGCATTCACTGTTATGCTATTTCTTTTATACTATTACTCTCACCATGCTGGATGCAATGTAGTTTGCAGATATGATTACCTGCTAGTTCAATACCACTTTTTCAATGGGAATGTATAAAATAAGATATTAATTTTTTCTTGTTCCAAACACTTTTGGATTGCATCGCATGCAATGTTATGCTATTTTTTTTGTACTATTACTCTCACCATGCTGAATGTAATGTAGTTTGCAACTCTTCCTCTATTTCATACCACTGGTTCAATGGCAATGTATAAAACACGAAATTAACTTCGACTTGTTCCAAACACTTTTGGATTGCATTGCATGCAACGTTATGCTATTTTATTTGTACTATTTCTCTCACGATGCTAGATGCACTGTAGTTTTCAACTCTTCCTCTATTTCATAACATATCGAATGAATGTATTAGAAAATAAAGCACCATTTTTTTTTCAACTCTTCCTCTACTTCATAACATATCGAATGAATGTATTAGAAACTAAAGCACCATTTTTATACATTGTTCCATCTTATAAATACATAATGCTTCTTCAAAGTCTATACAATCACACACAATGTGATCACTACATCCATTTCCTTCCAATCCCCTCTCAGTAAGTGTACTTTCAACTCAGCAACCCCATACCCTTCTCTACAACTTCCTATAGTTGTATTACTTTTTTTTTTTTTTCATCAATATTTTATGCTTTCCTTTTACTTCAGAACACTATTCCCATATATCACATCCAACTAATTCAACTTATGTTTGCCCCCTCTTTCAGACTACAAAGATGGATAGCGAGTACCTGTCTTGAATTTATCGATACTTTGATGAGATAGATGGATAACAAGTTGCTCTTATTGACATAAAGGCAAGACACCTTCCATGCCCGATCTTCCTTCTTCATCGTCTCCAACCAACTATTGACATTCTGAAAAAGCTAAAGGCCTTGTTGCAATGACTTATACATCTGCATGAAAGGGATACAATAAGAAAGATTTGGTTGGATTTCCAGTCCTGCAATTCTAATCTTGGTGTTGTCATAGATACAAACTGGTGTTGTCATTTCCGTTTCACCCTCTACATATATGATTAGCTACCAACTCAATACCACTTGTTCAAAAGAAAATGTAAAAAAAAGAAATTGAATACGCTTCGCTCTAAACACTTTTCAATTGTAGTGAATGCAATGTTATGCTATTTTGTTTGTACATTTACACTCGAAATGTTCTTCGTACCAAACACTTTTGGATTGCAATGAATGCAATGTTATGCTATTTTTTTAGCATATTTTCACTCACCATTGTGTATGCAATGTAGTTTGCAACACTTCCTCTGTTTCAAAACATGTCGATTAAATATATTAGAAATTAAAGAAGCCATTTTTATAGGCTGCTAAATCCTATAAAATACATAATGCTTCATTTTATTGATCAAGACCACTTTTGTTTCAAAACCTTTGAAAGAGCTTGTATACTGTCTTTATAATATAGCGTTTCAAAATTAGTTAGTGAATGTAAAGGCAACCACCCATCATGTCTTCAAATTTAGAAATGTTCTGTTTCTTCCTCTATAACTATTTTTTATTCATTTCAATTTTGTCTTTATAATATAGCATTTCAAAATTAGTTGTTGAATGTAAAGGCAACCACCCATCATGTCTTCAAAGTTAGAAATTCTTTGTTTGTTCCTCTATAACTGTTTTTTATTCATTTCAATTTTGTCTTTATAATATAGCATTTCAAAATTAGTTGTTGAATGTAAAGGCAACCACCCATCATGTCTTCAAAGTTAGAAATTCTATGTTTCTTCCTTAATTTGAAAATGGTCTGGATAACTTGTATGTATTTCAAGAACCTACCACTCAGTTTTAATTAAAATGATCTAGCTTGTACTTGACAATTTTGCGGAATTATTTACTTGAAAGTGGTGTATGAATTTTTACTGTTTATGTGTCTTAAGTTAATTTGTTCTTGATGCAATTTAACATGTATGACAACAAAATAATGCAGAAATAATCATTCAAACACAACAGTAATTTTAATCTAGGAGTTCACCCAAAATCTCGCGGGCTACGTCTCCTTTGAGCTTGGTCATCATGACTCAGCTCTTTGGGATTATGGTAAGTTTTTTTTACAAAGTAAATACTTAATTCCAATGAATGCAAAAATGATCCAAAGGACCATAAATATCTCTCAATTGACTGTCCAAATTCTGTAAATAGCTTTAGGGTCTTGTTCACACGATTCCTTTTGTCAGTGCACTAAGCTACTCTGAGTTTCGAAATGGCACAAACTCCCTTAGAATTATGTTTCTGTCACTGAAACCACTTCTTCTATATCCAATACACATCAGACACCAAATAAAAACTAATAAATTTCTCAAATCGAGCACAACATCCCCAAACTAGGCTATCCTCCACGGTTTGCCCAAGGTTGCCTAAAAATTCAAATCCACTTCTCAAGCTTTATAAGGTCTCAAAATGTTTTGAAACCACTTCCAGTGGTTCCAAAATGTCTGAAATATCCAATTTTGACTATTCATTCATCAGAAATGGCCTCCATCTGCTCCGATTTTGCCTCAATCACCTATCGGCACCCCTTGGCACTTGGGTTAAGGAAAAATTCTCTGCTGAGTTTTCAACCTCTAGAAGTCTTAAAAACTTGCTGAAACCTCTGTAAATAGATTCAGAATGATTTTTTCAGTCAATAATGACCACTTTTTCACTACAAATGGTCTCAAATAGCTCTTTCTAAGCCCTGCACTACAGCTGGCAAAAGCTGGCAATAATGACCCCTAGAACTTTATTGAAGCTTTTCTAACTTCAAACGTTACCTACAAGCTCTTAAAACCATTTAATTAGATTCAGAACATCTGAATTATCCAATTTATATTGTCGGAACTCTGGAAAAGAACTCTAACTCCCTTGGTTAGGCCTCAAACTGAATTTGTCTCACGGTGGCCTTGATGGCTCCTTCATCTTCCCTGAAGCAAAAGCTACTGAATATCACCTCCATTCAACCTGAAACCTTTCCCAAAGTGTTCAAGAGGTTTAAGATACCCAAAATTGAGTAAATTTTCATCTAATTTGGTTCCATAATGAGAGAGTTATGGCTTCTTCAAGAAAAATGCCCAATGTCCCCCAAAAACCCCACTAAAAGCGGAATAACTCTAGCTAGGAGCACTAAACTAGGCAAACATCTGGAAATGGTGTACTCCACCCAAACTTGGCGGTAACGGTTTGTGGTTAAATTAAATGTTGATTAGGGTGGTCAAATGTCTGTTCCGCCCAAACCGCAACAAAAACCATTACAAACCATTTTGAAAACCCTTACAATAAATGTCAAATGTCGCGCTGGCCACATGGTCTCGATTTGTATAACCATTTCCCAACCACTGGGTCTATCTGGCCATTACAGTTGACAACTCCACGGACACATGGGCCACACAAAATTTTAACCACGTGGTTAAGGCCTTTAAAGCCGTGGTTCCAAGCACCTGGGACATGTGGGGTCAGGCTAGCCCCTTATTCCTCCGTCGGATTCCATTACACACCATAAAATAAATGTGTTTCCCATAACTGTTAAGAAACATTTTCCAAACGGGCCAGTCGGGCCTTCGGTCTTGCAGTCTGCATATCTTTGGTTCAAATCCTGCCGACTGTATCAAATTTTTAATATGCCATTCTCCTCGGCCTGGGGCCACGTGGCGGCCTCCAAGCTTGCCACGTGGCACCCATTGATTGGCCAAAAATCCAAAGTCAAACAAACTTTGAATGAGAACTTGCCACTTGTCCGATTCTGATAAGCTTGAATGGAATATTTTGGGGAATATTCTAGGGAATATTTTGATGAATATTCTTGGAATATTCTTTTTAAAAAAATTTCCAAATTACAAAAGTCAAACTTTGTCAACTGAAAAATGGAGTTTACTAGAGACTTCAAACCTTCTTAACTTTCACATACGAATTTGGTTTTGAAAACCGTTTGTGGTGCCAGAATCACAGCGACGAGACCTTTCCGATCGTTCAGGCTCAAAACTCTTCCAAGCACTTCAAATTTTGAGCTATCATTCTGGTCCATGATCCAATTCTGATCATTCCTCTATAACTATTTTTATTCATTTCAATTTAGTACTATACTATCTTTATAATATACTCTACACAAATTGAAAATTAGTTATTGAATCTAAAGGCAACCACCCATCATGTTAACAAATTTATGCATGCTATAATTGTTCCTCTACAACTTAGTAGTATACTGTCTTTATAATATACACTACACAGATTGAAAATTAGTTAATTGAAAATTAGTTATTGAATCTAAAGGCAACCACCCATCATGTTAGCAAATATATACATGCTATAATTGTTCCTCTAGAACTATTTTCTATTCATTTCAATTTAGTAGTCATTGCAGGTGCCATTCATTCCCTTACATTTATCATCACTATAACACAATCCTGTTCCAATGTCCCATGAGCCTTCTCTATGCCTAGTTGAAGAAAACAAAATGGTTGGTTTGAAATATTGGTTGTATGGGTAGTATGTAACTCCTCCCTTACAACACTAAAAATCAACATAGGATAGATAAAAAACAACACAACGTAGCATAGATTTGATACAACACTAAATAACAATGTAGCATAGACCTTCTACATGCCTAGTTGAAGAAAAAAACATGGTTAGTTCAAAATATTGGTTGTATGGGTTGTATGTAACTCCTCCCTTACAACACTAAATAACAACGTAAGCATACATACATTTCATACAACACTAAATAAAAAATTAGCATAGATTTCATACAACACTAAATAACAACGTAGCATAGATTTCATGGTGCATAATCCCTCTCTTTAATTTCAACAACATTCTCCTTCGAGGCATAATTTTTTCTGCCATTACATGTTGTCTTTAACTTCAACAACATCCTCCTCTGTTGTCTCTAATCTCGATAACCCATCATGTCTTTAATTTCAACAACATTCTCCTCTGATGTCTCTACTTTCAATAGAAAAACTCCTTGCGGGGGGGGGGGGAAATTACATGCTTTCTTTAATTTAAATAAAATTATCCTATGTTGTCTTCAATTTCAACAAAAAATTCCTTGGAGGGGAAAACTTGTCTTCCAGACACTTGATAAAATGTCTATAAAGTTGACCTGCCCCCAAAAATAATGTCAACTATACAACTTTTTCATTCCTACCTTTCTATCTTCTAATCATCTTTTATTACAAATGTATCTTCTAATCCTATTTTATTGCAAAGGACACAGAAACAAAGTCCCTATTGTTGTCACATACAATGCCCTTATTCATGACTTCTGTAAGAAAGGCAAGCTTGCACAACTAAGAAATTCTTCTACCAAATGCCCAACAAGAAAATAGTCCCTCATGTTGTCAAATACAATGCATTTCTTGATGCCCATGTTAAGGAAACAAACTTATTTCTAGTTATTGCAAAGAAAAAAAACTTCATAAAACTCTCGGGTTGTTACATATTACTAGTGCTTACTCTCAGAGCAAGCCAAGCTGGCACAAACTAGGAAATTCCTCTACGGAATGCCCAAAAAGAAAATAGTCCCTGATGTTGTCACATACAATGCATTTGTTGATGGCCACATTAAGGAATGGCAACACAAGAAACCATAAAATTACTTCATGGGATGTTGGACAAAGGGATTAATCCAAACCTTTATATTCGTAAAATCGATACACCTTGCTTAAAATTTATACATTTTCATTACTTTGGCTTATCTTTTGGATTGATTTCAATTCAGTTTTTGTTGATTTTATGAAACATTTTCAAAACCAACCTGTACACTCTGAATTTTCCTTTGGTATGTTTCCATTTCATGTCAGTGGCACTACCATGCATATATACACCTGTCTTGGATTAAAACTTATCTGCTTAACCTACTTAATCACTATTCCCATTGCCATCTATTTCCCGATAACTTCCAACTCCGCACCCTTGTTTCCCGTAGAACTACCTCAACAACACTATACATTCCTATACACTTCTATCGGTATGTCTTTGCGCCCTCCCGATACAAACGATAGTTTATATATATGGAGGGACATGCCAACCAAACGTTGACACGTGGTGTAGCGAGGGGCCACTGCGTGCCCCCTCTAGTGGACCCTTTCCAAGGTCGAATCGTCAAATTCAGATTAAACTATATATTTATGGTGCATTTTATATCCTAAGGTATGAATATCAAAGTCCAAAGTCCATTGGCAAATATATTTCCGAAGTACGAACTATGTTATATGGTAGATTTAATTTATATGGTGAAATTTTAATATTTCTTAAAGGTCTGAAATTTTTTAATATATGCCAAAGGTTTACATATATGGGTGCAAATAATATGTTCTAAATTCTATTGAAAAAATAATGTATGGAGGGCTGGAGGTTAGGGTTTGGCCCTATGACCTCCCCCCAACAACTTCGCCACATTATCAACAAGCCACCTCCAACATTCTTAATAGACAGTGCATCTGAATCATATTTGTTATCAGACCTTTGGATCATCAAGGGAATGGAGGGGACTAGCCCCGCGGGCTAGCTCCGTCCCCATCGGACCACACTTCATGATGAGGAGCGAATTTATGTAAATGAGTGGATATTAGTTGTTAAATGTGATTTAATTACCACAAAACATGTATTAGTGCCATGTTAATGCGTAATTATTAAAAACACGCTTAATCTGCCTATTTCACACTTATCCCTATTTAATCTCATGCTTATCCTAATTAAACTGGAGTTTAGTTTGGCGTAATTTTCGGCAGAACTGCCATTTTAGGAGCTGCCCCCAAATTTGGCGGGATTAACTAGAGTCTTCTCTAGTTTTGGAGGTAGTTTACTAGGGAAATTGGTTTTGGCCATATCTTTTGCCATTTTCAACCAAATTGAGAGCAAGAAGAGTCATTTACGATAGATTTGGACATTTTGGACTCATTGAAGCATGTTTTGGGAGCAATAGGTGAATGTAAACAAAAAATGTTGCACTTTTGAGCTAATATAGAGGCCCAAGCCATGGAAGTTGGACCAAGGAGAGGTAGCCCAGGAGGGGTGAACTCCTTCATCAAAACACTGTGTCGATGGATCAATTGTCATGGTTTGCTGTACATTTTGTTGTTGTTGTTAAACATTGTATTTAATGCTTTATGCTCTTGACTTTAACTTAAGAACTCAGCTCATTTACTTGTTTGATACTCATAAACACCAAGGAAACTTATGCACATAAAGCATAAGATAATCAAATTAACTTTAAATCTAAAGATGAAATTAGCACAAAAAAACTAACATTCAAATTCAGATCACTTGGCACGACTGAGGAGGGCTTTCATGGATGTCCAAATGAAGAAATGAGCCAATACCTCCAGGATTTCATAGATCATTGGTTCCATATCACAATTTAGTCAAAGTACCATTGCCATATTCAAATAATCTTTGTATCACATCTTTCAAAACTATTGATCTTTCATGCTCATGTATATTTTAAATTTTATATGTTAAATCTGAGCATTAATTTATCCTTGTACCTGATCCACACATATCTTGATCGGAAGTTGTCTTTCACTTGAAGGAGGATGTATTCTCTTCAGTGTAGTAGGAAAGTTAGTATTGTAAATAAATAAAATAGTAAAGAGAAAATATGTTCTTTTGTGAAAACCAGATTGTCTGGCGCAATTGAGTTGGGACTTTGCTTGAAAAAAACGTAACTGGCAGGCAAGGTTCCCAATAAATTTTGTAAATTTTTATGATTTCTTCAAATCATGTATTTATGTTTGTACTTGAGTTGGTTGATGTGGGATTCCTTAAGGCCCACCTGCCAACAAGCCTTGTCCCATCGACATCGGCACATTATATGGGATTAAGTTTAGGCTTAGATAAAGTACCTAGGAGCCTAAATGCCTTAATGGAAAGTATCCTTATTATCTACTAAGGAAATACATCAAATTTTCTTGGTGGATGAATTTTGCAGTCCATTCGACTCCGAAAAATCCATTCATGGCTAGTAGAATGTACCTAGTTCCTCGATTCCCATTAACATTAAAGGTGGGATATCTTGCATTGGTTAACCACCCTCCTTAATCATCGGTAATCCAATGATTCTTTCTTATGTTAGACATCGACATAATTTATTGACATATGCAATATTGTACACAAGTGTGTAGCGGTTGAATACTATATTGTTTAGTAATCTTGACACAGATTTGTAGCAATATGGACTTTTGTATCAACACTTCCATTATCATTTGTAGCAGCAGTCACCTTTCCTCAGTTGTTTGGGGACATACAACTCCTCAGGAATGGGGGAGAACAGGACCTTCAGTTCATTCTTTAGACTTTCAATTCATCCTTCAGCCCTTTAGTTCAGATCTTCAACTCATCCTTCAACCTTCTTCAGCATATCAAATTAGCAGTCACATCAGCTCCAACCATTCCATCCTCCACATCATCTTGCAGCATCGGGCACATCAACATTAAAGGTAAAATTTGAGGTAAATTTGGCTTATGATTCTCTAATTCATTAGAATTTTAAAGAAGCTTAATGATTCACCACTTCTCATTCCACACATTTCATCTTTCATAGACCATTATCCTTCTTTTTCCTTCTATTTCCTTCTTATGAAGACAAAGTATGCAAGAACACATTCACCATCACCATCACCACCTCATTTCATCCATCGTCTCTCCCTCATCCATTCATTTCTTGTCCTCAATTTGTATTTCTCAGTAAATTAGTGTGAAATATTAAATGTGAAGAGTGTTGCTCCACAAGAACTATCACCTCCAAGTATTCAAGCAGTGCTACTCCACAAGAACCATCACCTTCAAATATCTAAGCAATGTTGTCCCACAAGAACCAACATCTAAAAAACAATGTTAAGAATCTGTTAATGAGCAACAGATTTTTTTTGCATTAGGACATGTAAACCCTCAGGCATTGGGGGATGCTGGGCCTCAAATATGCCCAATTTTCTACTATATCACACCACCGTTCATAACCTAAATTCTCACACTTTTACATTCATTTCACATCATAATTCCATCACTTTTCACCATTTCATATCTTACATTTCGTGGTTTCTTATCATTAGTTTTCTTAAGATTTTATATGATTAGAGATGATTTAGTCAGGATTTTATACTGATGGTTTCATAACTTTATTTGTCTTAGGGTTCCATTGCTGAAATTCTCCACAACTAGTTACTGCAGGTTGAGTACGGAATAAACTTGTTGTAGGTGAAAATATTAAAATTGTCATTAAATGGTGAAGAATAATGACATTTCGAGACTTGGATCATGTTAAAAATACCCTTTTTCAGGTAACTCAAAAATTTCTCGGCAAAATTCATCACCAAAAGGAAGTTAAGATCAAAGCACTTCTTAAGTATAGAATGAGTTATTAAGTATAGAATTGTGAACGGGTCAAGTTGGGTTCAGTCTGAATAGGTAAAGTCGGGTTCAGTTCTGCATGCCTTTTTTTGAACAAACTTGTGATAAACATAGCAGTGGTTTCTGCATTCATACATTGATCAAAATGAATCTAACCATAGGTTATTCAAAGGTTCTCTAGAAGTTTGATACAACCTTTTTTAGCTTGATGTTTTCTTTTAGTTAAATGGTTATGTATTGTTTTCATCAAACAAGATCTATATAAGTTGATGCCTTGTATGAACGAAGGGGAGGATAATGAGCACAGGATAGTAATTGTATGTAATAGGATTAGGATCGTGTATGCAATAGCAGCAGTAACAATGATGTACATGCCATTTACATTCTAAACCTCAATACATTATTTGATTTGGCATGAATCTTTGTGAGTATTATGGTGTTTGATTTCTGAATAGCATTGAGTTAATCTAACTTTATCTAGGAGTTGCAAGGGCCCACCACACCTGGAAACAAGTTTTTCAACCAGCATAGATCTCAGATTTGTGTTTATTTAATTATTTAGTAGAGTAATTACTTAAATTTTTGAATTATGATTCTGATTCTCTACTTAAACTTCCGCTCTATTTTATAAATATGAATTGAGTTTATATTTTGAATCTCATAACGCTATATTAATTTCTCAAATTATCAGGGTTATTTAGTCTTGAATGCATTTTGATGGCAGATCCAATACAATAAGAGAAGGATTAAATCATGATTGAAACACCATGTGCATTATTATGAATTTTCTGTGCATTAAATATAGAATTAGATTTCATATTGAGCGTTAAGTACAAAATTGGTTTTAAAGGTTTCGCATTGAGTTTGTGTATAAGAGTGGGTGGTGTGAGGTATGTTAAATGGATTGACCCAATCTTAGTTTTAAGTTTATCCCAAGAAGTGGAATTTTTTTTACTTAGAGGTGTTTTTGTTTTTTTATAACATAATTATCTCTTAATAGAAACCATGCTTGAATGGGAGTTTGATTGTAGAAAATATTAATTTAATGTTAGTTGATTTAGTTTCCATTCACTTTCATAGATTTCGGTTATGAATTTTTGAAGTACTTATGTTTGAATTTCAAATAGTTCATCTCAATTAGGAATAGGAATTTTGAGTTTGTTTTATAGATTAGAAAATGGGATCTTGTAGATAGAAATAGATTTGTGTAATTAGAAGTTACTTTCCAAAAATTGATTTATGTAATTAGAAGTTAATTTTGAGGAGTTAATTAGAAGTTTACTTTCCAGCAAATGTTTGGTGTGATTAGAAGTTTATTTCTAGCAAGTGAATGATGCAATGAGAGGATTCTTTTTTTTAACAGATGAATGGTGTGATCATGTGTGAAATGAGTAGTGTATGCTTTATTAATAAAAGTCAAAAAAAGGTTTTCTTTACAATCAGTAGATAGTCTGTTCTTTTATAGAGGTAAGTGTGGATTGAGTAATGGAATCATAAGTAGGAGAATAATTCCTTTGGTTAATCAATCATTCATTTGTGATTGCAAATGTGTATTTTTTAGTCAAGTTAGTTTATTTATGATTTAGCATTACATACTCAAACAAAAAATTGATTTCTTATTCTAGTTTAGGTTAGATGTTGTGATTTTGCGTTGCCTGCACTTGCTCCTCTAAGCTTAAGAGCCCCAGATTGATAATTTAATGTTGGAATTATAACACATATAATTTACCCAACAAGTTTCCTCCTCTCTTTCTCTATGCACTTCTATGATTATTCTTGGCTTACCATGTATGTGTCTCTAAATGACATCACACTATAACTCATCACCTATACTTGATTGCTTGGATCCATTATGGGTGTTGTCTTGAAAATCAATGGAATCGACTATGGGTGTTGTATACTTTGTTTCTATTATGAAATTTGAGCATGAGTGGCTAAGTGCCCAAGATCCCTTGCATACAAAGCATATGCCTTTCCTCCTTAGTTCATTCTTCTTCCCTCCATAAATCCTTGTTAGTTCCTCCTTTCCAACTTATTTCTAAGTAGTTTGATGTTCTATTTTACCAAACCCTCAGCTATTTCATAGGGAATAGGTCATACAATTAGCTCCCTCCTTCAAATGGCCAACAATTTGGATGTCATTTGTTTGGAGATCGCCTTATCTTCTACTAAGATTAGGGAAATTATCTTTTGTATTTTGGATGAGATGTTGTAATGCAAGTGAAAAATTATTGGAGCATATGAAGGATCAAGTCATCATACTCTAGATCTATTATAAGTAAACTGAATTTGAATTTCACCATGCATTCTAAATTTTTGCACCTTTAAAAAAAACGTAAGAACGATGATATTTTCCAACACATGGATGGCTTCTACCATCACCCAAAAAAAAATTTCTCGTGATATCATCATTTTAGGGTAGTAGCTGTGTTCTTAAGGCTAATATTTTACTGAGACAAGAGGCATCTGTGAGTCTAACCTTTTCACAAGAATGCTCCAAGAACCTAGGCTATATCAAAGCAAACATCGATGGATTCAAGGCCCAACTTGACGCTTTCCAATATTTTTTCTCCATCAATCACATAGCCATATCTAATGTTTCCAACCGTAGGAAGACATCTTCTGACTTCGTACCTTGCAATTTGGATCCAAATTCAAAGAGACACATGATTTTTACATCTTCCTTTTGGATATCCTTCCAAGGAAAAGACTTGTTGTTTTTCTCTTTCTTTTGATCTATAATTTATTGCCATTTTTTATCCACATAATTATTGTAGCCTAGATAATTACTATGTTAATTCCTGAGGCGTTTCCATAACGTTATGGCTTGTCATCAATGGATCTCAATACTTAGCCATCATGACAATCAAACCCTGACTTCAAGACACTTAGCTATGACAGGGTACAATACATTCAATACTCTTAAGATATTTGGTCATTATAGTAACATATGAGAGTCCCAAAAGCAGTTCCAATTTTCTCAACAAAGGAATTTAGTTTTGTGCTTCTTTGTTTTAGGCACAAGGTAATTTTTTTTTCAAATTTTTCAATGCAAGATAACCTCATAGAGTCAAAAATATCAACCCAGAACTGTCAATAGTGATATTTCATAGCCTCATCATATTCAAGGGATAGGTATAGTGACTATAAATATACTCGAACATGCACGACACACAGTCATCATGGATAAATGTAAACACAGAAAGTAAATGTGGCAATGCTAGAAATGACACAAGGAGCTAGAGCATACTCAACCCTTTCAGTGCAATGATAATGTAATGGTACTGCCATCATGCAAATGGAACATTGACAAGCTATATTGCCTTATCAATCTCCTCAACCTCCTTGAAGATAATTAGTAATTTGAATCCTCCAAAAATTACTGAAATGCAACCCACAAATAAAACTCCATATGAAAAATCGGTATATGGCCCTCCAAATTATGGGAGATGATTGAACTTCAAATGATGTGAATTAGCCTGCAAATAATTAGAAAAATCATGCGCGAAATGTGTGGTGTCCCAGTCCTCCAAGAAAGAAATAAATTCAGCCTGTTAGAAATATATCTAAGCCTCCAAAATAATTTTATCCTCGAACAACCATGAAATTAAGGCCTTCTGGGATGAATATCTTCAGAAATAACCATGGAACATAATATTTAGTAGTTGGCCTCACAATTAATCCCCTGAAATGCTATGAAAATTAGCCCCTGAAATTTTTGTAATTTTTATTTCAAACAAACCAAAAATTATATCACTCGAATTACACAAAAACAAAAAAATCTTCCTTTATCCCTCGAAAATCCTTGCAGTTTAACTTAACGTCTGGTGATGAAAGATAGTTTTGGAGCTATTGTGAAACATGATTTACAAATGTCGGAAAGCTAAAGATACTCTGATGTTAAATATTTCTCGATCTCTAACAACCATTGGAATCTTTGTTCTTTTATAGTTTCATCACATCTTCGATCGCAATTATCTGATCTGATCCCATCGATAGAGGGTACTAAATATGGAGGAAAAACGGTTGGGATCATTCCTTTTCCGAACTTCCACCAACGAATACAAAGATCCGTACTATAAAACTGAAAGTGGCCCCAACAGTCGACTCCAAAGTCCTCTTGCTGTGTATAACTTCCTACGCCCAACATTTTGTTGCGTATGGCTATATGGATCTATCTTTATTCGTGATCTATCTGCGAAATAAGGGTGTTGTCATTTCCTCATGTATTTTTCACAATTTCCAACCTCAACCAACAAACTTTAAAATCCTTGACTGGCATGGACCTCGTCGTGTGGCTCCCTTGAAAACCATGACTACTCCATGCTCCTCATGTATTTTGATGCGTATGGCTATATGGATCTATCTTTATTCGTGATCTATCTGCGAAATAAAGGTGTTGTCATTTCCTCATGTATTTTTCACAATTTCCAACCTCAACCAACAAACTTTAAAATCCTTGACTGGCATGGACCTCGTCGTGTGGCTCCCTTGAAAACCATGACTACTCCATGCTCCTCATGTATTTTGATGCGTATGGCTATATGGATCTATCTTTATTCGTGATCTATCTGCGAAATAAAGGTGTTGTCATTTCCTCATGTATTTTTCACAATTTCCAACCTCAACCAACAAACTTTAAAATCCTTGACTGGCATGGACCTCGTCGTGTGGCTCCCTTGAAAACCATGACTACTCCATGCTCCTTGGTGATATATGGCCTACCGACCTTTAATCTCCTAACAGGACCATGCTCCTCGACCATATCTTACTCTACCATTGCGCCAACATATGTGCAGATATCGGTGACCGAACTAAAAATATGGCAAATGCAGACTCGATCATAAGCCTATCAACATGGTGAATTTATGGGCCCCAAATCTGAGCCCTCATTAATATTGTTCTTCAATCTCCCTAAGACAACTTCTCAACTAATACTTCAACGGCCTTTAATCCTTGATTTTTTTTCCCTATTTCCAGGAACTAGTAGCGCGATTGGCTCCTTCAATCATGGAGTGATGCAACAGGAAAGCCTCGTCTGTAAGAAATAGATCGGCTCTGGCTTACATCAACCAACCCAGATTGGGTCGAATATTTCCAATATTCTGTGGCTTCTGCAATACAATGGATTCTTCATCCTCTCACAATAAATGATTGTGCCTAGAGTAACAAGAGTCTTGTTCTTCCAAACTTGTAGAAACCGTTCTAGGAATGCAAGTATTTTAATCATCGAGGACAAACCCTATACTTATGTGTTGCAAAATTAATCACAACCACGACGTTTAATTTTCTCACAACAACCATATCACAGTAAATGTTTTGCAGCTTGTGAACTAAGTTTTCAAATAAGGAAAATTTTTGAGTAGAGTACATAACCCATTTTGCAACAGATTAAATAATTAAAGTTAAATAGAAATTTGATGCATGGTTGTTAAAAGTGTATGGGAAAAGATTTAATCTATATGTGTTTTGTTTTTACATGTAAGTTAGATGGATGTAATGTGGCAGATGTAATTCTGGAAAGACAAGTGGAGAAAATCCTGGAGTGAATTTTGGTGGTATGAAAATTGGTTTTAAATTGCATACTCGCAACCCTCTGTGAATGTAATAACTCTTGTTTCACCGGTATCATGTTTTCGTTAGTGTGATATAAGTTTTAAAAATTTCACTTACCTCAACAAACGTTTTTACTCTATTTCACGTGAGTAAAATTATTTGATTTTATTAGCTCCTCTCTAGTTGCGAATTTAATCTCCGTTAATATGTATTGAAAAGAGGATTCGTATGATTGTATGATTTTATTTCCGCAACTGTATGGTCTGGATTAAGTGCTCCTCTATAGTTGCGAATTTAATCTCCATTAATATGTATTGAAAAGAGGATTCGTATGATTTTATGGTCTGGATTAAGTGAGTTCGGCAACTCTATGTAAACTTTTGTAATTTTGCTATCTTGGATTAAAGTAATTTCCGCAACTCTGTGTGTTGGGAAAATAATTTCCCATGTCTTTAAAATTTTTTAACATGGTATCAGAGTAGGTTTAAAAATCTCACTGAAAGGTAGAGTTTTAGTGAGGAGTTCAAAGTTGTTTTGAGGAGCGCGTTCTCGAGGAGTGAGAAAGTTTTTACATAGTGAAATTGGCAGCAACAAGCACAAGCTTGACTAATCAACAAATACCTTAGTTTAATGGAAAAAATTACGACTATTGGGCTATAACAATGAAGGCTCTATTTTCTTCACAAGATATTTGGGAATTGGTGGATAATGGTTTCCAAGAACCACCAGATGCAGCAACATACAATGCTTTGACACAAGCAGAAAGAGATTTGTTGAGGGACAAGAGGAGGAAGGACTCCAAAGCCCTCTTCTATAGTTTTCAAGCAGCTCATGAAAGTATCTTCTCAATGATTGTAGTATCAACGAAGTCCAAGCAAGCATGGGATACCCTCCAGATAGCCTACCAAGGCATGGCAAAGGTGAAGACAACAAAACTACAAATCCTAAGAAGATATTTTGAGACAATTCATATGAAATAGTCTGAGAAATGTAGATTCATTTTTTACACATGTAATTGGGTTGGTTACTTTACTATCTCTTAAGTGTGGGTCACTTGAGGAAAGGAAAATAGTTGAGAAAAATCTCATAAGTTTTCTAGCAAGGTTTGATGCCATAGCTGTGGCCATAGAAGATACAAAGGATATCTCATAATTTTTAGTGGATGAGCTTCATGCATCATTGATTTCTCATGAACACAATTGAACAGAGGAACAAACTCATCATCGGAGCATTCATTCAGGACACAAGTTTCATTTGGTCAAGGTAGAGGTCGAAGAAGATCAAATTATAGAGGAAGATGAAGATGAAGAATACCACACAGAGGTGGAAGAAGAAACCCTTCAGGCTCAAATAGAAGGGGCAGCAATCAAAATCCAAGTCATGGCCCAAGCCAAAATCAAGCACAAGGTCAGAGATGTGATAAATCTCAAGTTCAATGTCATTATTGTAAGAAGTATGGTAATTATGCAAATGAATGTAGAAACAGGTAATATGACATAAGTAACAAATCAAGTGCAAATTCTGTTAGGTCCTTATATTACTAGTATAGTCCCTTATTGTTATTATTGTACCCTTGTAACCCCCATTTTTTTATTATTGTGCCCTTAAATTATTATTGTTAGGTCGGCTAGGATTACAACACTATTACCGATGAAATAGGTAACTGCACTGTTACCTACTTTTTTTTGGTAGCATAAAAAGCACCCGATTTTGAAAACTGGTGATGCAGAATCAAATTTTTTTTTTTTGAGCACATTTTTGACACTCTAATATTTATATTTATGAAGTATGAATATTTGTTTTAAAATGTTAGTGATTTTCATGCCAATTTTGAAACGTATTGATGCAGCATCAACTTTTTTTTTAGAGCAGTGATTTTCATGCTAATTTTGAAACGTACTGATGCAGCATCAACTTTTTTAGAGTGGTGATTTTCATGTTGGTAATAAAACACAAAACTTAGATAAAAATAAATATATAAAAACAATAAAAAAACCAATAAAAATGTAAAAAAAAAATCAAAATTAACTTGTAAAAATAAAAAATTTAAACAAAAATAAATAAATAAATAAAACAAAAAAAACAAAAATATTCAAAAATTATATCAAAAGAAATGACAAAATTTGAAAAAAAAACACATAATTTAAAGGAAAAAACAAAAATTAACCAAAAAAAATAAAAAAATAAAATAAAAACATTAAAAACATTTTTTTTCTAAGTTACTAAAAAAACCATATAATTAAAATAAAAAAAATTAAAATAGAAAATTTAAAAATAATTTAAATTACAAAATTAAAATTTAGATAAAAAAATAAAATACAAAATAGAAAAAATTAAATTAAAAAAATAATAATAAGAAGAAAAAAAAATACAAATTTTAAAATTAACAAAAAAACACAAAAAAAAAAGAAAATTGAAAAAAGAAAATTAAAATAAAAGAATTAAAAAAAAAAAAAAACTATCATTAAAAAAAAAAAAATGAAAAAAACCACGTGCAAATAATTAAAAAACAAATATCCATAAATTTATTGTTTTTTTTTTTAAATGAAACAATTTATAAATTTTAAAAATGAAAAACCAAATAAACTAAAAGATTAAAAAAAAAAAATTAAATTAAAATTTAATAAATTTAATGAATAAATTTTAAATTTTAAAAAATAATTAATCTAAAATATTAAATTTAAAAACAAAAAAAAAAACAAAAAACAAAAAAATTAAAACAAATTAAATTTAAAATAAAAAATTTGAATTAAAAAAAATAATTTTAAACTTTTTGAATTTAAAAAAAAAAATCAATTTAAAAAAAGAAATATTAAAATTTTTTAAAAATTATTATTTTTTTTTTTATCGTGGTGGCGCTGTCAATCTGCCTCCCACCCAGGTGGCGGCAGAGGTCGGCCGCTGGGCGGGTCGGGAGGCTGCATGCAGCCCCTCGCCCGCCCAACGACTAGCTCTTGCCGCAACTCGCGGGAGGGCGATTCTGCATCGCTCTCCCCGCGCAGAAGGCGATTCCCGAAACGGCCCTGTGGCGATTCCCATAACCCGCTTCCCCGACGGAGGGCGATTCTCGGAATCGGCCTCCCAACGCGGGAGGGCGATTCCCGGAATCAGAATCGGCCTCCCAACGCGGGAGGGCGATTCCCGGAATCAGCGTCAAGCCGCGGGAGGCTGAATCCCGGAATCGGTCTCAGGTGCGATTCCCGGAATCGGCCTCCCGACGCGGGAGGGCGATCCCCGGAATCGGCCTCCCAATGCGGGAGGGCGATTCCCGGAATCGGCCTCCCACCCAACGTCTGGCCTCCGCCGCCACCTGGGCAGGAGGCCGATTGGCAGCGCCACCACGATCAAAAAATTATTATTTTTTTAAATTTTTTTAATTATTTTTTTTAATTTTTAATATATTTTATTTTTAATTTTAATTTTATTTTTTAAATTCAAAAAAATTAAAATTATTATTATTTTTAATTTAATTTTTATATTTGAAATTTAATTCGTTTTGTTTTTTTTTTTTTTCTTTTAAAATTTTTTTTCTAAATTTTATAAATAATTTTTATTAAAATTTATATATTTTTTTATTTAATTGATTTTTGTATTTTTTATTTTTATTTTTATTTTTTTCATATATTTTTTTTATTATTAAATTTTATGTTTAGTTTTTTCATTTAATTTTTTAAAATTTAGTAAATTTTGTAATTTTTTTTTTTTAAATTTATTTGAATCTAATATTTTTTTAAATTTTTTATTTTTTTATTATTACTTTTTAATTACATAAATTTTTTATATTTTTTTTTATTTCAATTAAAATTGTGTATTTAAAATTAGATTTAAAAAAAATAAAAAAATTAAACTTAATATTTTCAAATTAATTTGTTTTTTATTTTATTTTTTATTTAATATATTTATTTTTATTTATTTTTTTCAATTTTTCAATTTTAATTGATTTTTAAAGTTTTTTAACTTTCTATTTTAAAAATGTTTTTTTTTTTTTTTTTTTTTAAATTTTAAATTTATTTTTTATTTCAAAATTTATTTGTTTATTCATTTATTTATTAAAATTATTTTTTTTTTTAAATTTAATTTGTTATTTTAATATTAACATTTTTTTTAATTTAATATATATATATATATATATATATATATATATATATATATATATATATTATTTTTTATAATTTAAATTTAATTTATTTTTTAAAATCTTATTGTTTTTCTAATATATATTTTTTTAAATTTAATATTTCTATTGTATTTTATTTTTCATTTTTTATTTTTAATTAATTTTTCATTTTTTAACTTTTAATTTCAATAATGTTTTTTTTTTTAAGTTTTAATTTATTAAAATTTAATATATTTCTTTAAATTTAATTTTTATTTTAAAATTTAATTTAATTTAATTTTTTTTAATTTAATTAACATTTTGTTTTTCTTTTTTAAATTTAATTTCTAAATATATATATTTTTATAATTTCTTTCTTTTTTAACTTGTTTTTTTTTTTAATTTTTTTTTTTTTTTTTAAATTTTTTTATTTCCATATATTTTAAAATTTTAATCTTTAAATTTTTTTTTCTTATATTTTAGGTTTATTTTTAATGTTTGAATTAAAATTTTTATTTTGTTTTTATTTTCATTTTTTTATTTCTATATATTTTTAAATTTTAAGCTTTAAAATGTTTTTATTTTTTAAATTTATTTAGTTTCTTAAATTTTAGGTTTTTTTTTTAATGTTTGAATTTTAAAAATTAAAAAATGTTATTTCTATTTTTTAAAATGTCAAAAATATGACAATTTTTTTTTTTTTGTTAATCCAGCATCAACTAGTTTTGTTTTGAGGGTGTTTTTTCAATCCTTTTTTCAAGAAACAATTTTGTTTTTAGCATAATTTTGTAAAATGTTGAAATTTGACCTTAAAAAAAAACCAAGTGCGTTCTGGAATACACTTTTTTTTGTTTTTGGGGTGTTTTTTCATGTTTTTTGAGTATTTTTGGGCTAGAGTTCCCGTTTTGAGGTCAGGTTACCTATTTCATCGGTAACAGTATTTTACATTGTGATGCAGGAGCATCAAGGCCATTTTTCATTTGTAAATATGTAATAAAAGGGGGTGTGACATTTTTATTATTTTATTAATTAATTTGTTATTTTTTAATAAAATAGGAGATAATTTGGAAAAGTGAGGATTTTGTAAATATTCTTTTATTAATTAAAAGGATATGAGAGAAATAGATTAGGAGCAAAATTAGAGAGTAGGAATTCTATCTATGGGCCTTTGTTGAGTCCACACCTAAAATATAGATCTAGTTGAGGATTAGGTGGAGAGATTTTTGGAGTGAAGTAAATGCATTATTTATGTATAAATATGAGTGGTTTTTGTGAGGAAAATACGCTTGAATAGTTGAAGAGAGAGTGAGAGTGTGAGTAGAGGGCAGGTTTCTACTTGCATGCCTTCGGGCAACTGTAAAGGGCCAATGATTGGAAATCAGGCCAAGGAAGGAGATTTATGTAAGTTTTGTATGTATTTAATACAGAAATTGATTTCTGAAGTTCATGGCATTATTAAATTAATGAAGAAATGATCGATGGGCTTGAATTTACATTGATTTGTGTGAAAACCGCCATGCATAATCATTGAGTGTAAAAGGGCATTAAATCTCTGTGTAAAGGGTGTATTTTAATGCATTTGAGTCTGCAGCTTGGTGTGGAACTCTGTATGTAAAACTCTATTCTGTCAGGCTTGTTGGTTATTAATAAAAACTTGTGTAACTCAGTGGAATCGATAGTGGATGGATTTCACTATTGCATAGCGTGTTAAATGAATTGTAAACCATTGAAGAGCTGTATTCTAATGTGTAGAAGTGTAAGGGAATCGGATGAAGGCATAGTTTGGATGTGTTGTTCTGTGTCAAATAGTGGATCGATATTATAGTTGTTAATTGGAGAAAACGATTAAGTGTGTTGGGTAAATCGATGGGTTTTATGTCGATCTGTAGTTTGTTGGAAGTGTTGAATAAGGTGAGTACCTTGAAAGGCTGTAGCAATAGCATGGAAATTTTGGTATGGAATTATAAATACAGAACAGCTTGAATGTTGTTTTAAATTCCCATTTGAACGATTTTAATATATGTTAAAGACGCAGGGTTGAATTCAATTCGGTGGTGATTTTAGTATATGTTAAAGGTGCAGGTTTGAATTCAATTCGGCGGTGATTTTAATATATGTTAAAGGCGCAGGTTTGAATTCAATTCAGTGGCAACGTGTGCAGCAGAAACATCAATAAAATTCGGTTTTGAATTCACTTACTCTGCGGTGTTTGATTGATTGAAATCGTGTGGAAGCTTGTAGTTAAGCCCAGAAGTTTTGAATCAATTGTATGGTGGAATCGATTGGTGAATTGAGAGCTGGAAGGGCGTAGTCAATGAGTAATAAATTGAAATTGCAGAGATTGCAAGCAGATCGTATGTGGAGTGTGAAAAAGGATGGAGAAGGTATGTTAACGCATGGCCAGAGTGTTGTTTTGGTCTTTAATTAAATTGAATATGAATTGCTGACTGAAGTGATGTTTTAAGAGGCGTGAAATAGCGTAGCTCTGTAGTTGTTGTGAATTCAGATTTTTCCAGAGGTCTGAAGACTTTTGGAGTTGATTAGACATCGAATTTCTATTCGATAACGTGGATGCATAGTAACGTGAATGGGAAGGAAGGCGCCTGGTTGGACACGAAGGGTGGTCATGTTACCACATTTGTTATCAAATTTAACACAGAGCAGAATTGCAGTAAAAGCGTGGCAAAGATGAGGGCATCCGAGGAATGAATTTGCATTGAATTTCAGAGAAATTACGTTGAATTGTAGCATTTTTGTGTTAAATGTTGAGTGACAGTCGATGTTTGAAGCAGTAATCAAACTTGAAAGTAGTGAAGGTGCATAAGCGCTCCTGAAGGTAAGCCCATTTGTTTTTACCGTGGCCAGATTCATATTTGTGGTGAATGGGTAGAAGTTGTGTGTGAGACAAATTGTTAATTGGCATAAACCGTGGAGGATGGTTAACAATGGAATGTATAATTCCATACGAATTGGGTCCGATTAAACAATGTTAAGTTGTTAAAAAAACCAAGGGCGCATTTGTTTTGTTGACTTTTGATTGTGAAATGAAATCCGATCTTAAAAGGCGCATGTAAAATTCAAGGTTTGGTTTTGGATTGAATGATGTTTATTGGGTATGAAAGCGTGTAAGTTTGGATTGGAAATGCAGATTGAAGTTTTGGGATGATGTGTATTGAGGTTAATAGTCATAGTTTTATAACCATTATTTGTTTTGTAACAAAGAAGCTTCCGCATGGGTTGAATTTGCCAGACATTGAGGTTTTGATTTGGGGAAATGCTGAGATGCATGTTTATATGCATGGAGCTTAGAGATTCTGGGTATTGCAGGTTTACCCTTGCATAATTTTGGTATCAGAGCTTGGCTCTCTTGAAATAGAAGATATTTGTTTTTCTGAATGAGGATAGAAGGTTTTTCTTTGAATGTGTGATGAATGACTGAAAGGAAGATCAGATTTTTAAATCTGATATGCAAGCTACACAATTGAGGTGAAAATATTGCAGAAACAAATGGAGGACAAGATCATGCAGGATCTTAAAGGTGAGATGATTTTTTGATTTGAATTTTATGATTGAAGTTTATGGTTGCAGACAAGATGATGGCAGTGAACCTGACATTCAGCTAAAGGATGGATAGGGAGGACAATTGCAGTGTCCTGAAGAAGAAGGTGAGTTGAAGAGATAGCCTAGAGAGAGAGTAGAAGAGAGTGCTCAAGAGGTTCCAGAGGCAGTGAACCAGTACTTACCAAGAGACCGGGTCCAGTGAAGTGGATTGGTGAGGTAAGTGGCAGCAAGAGAGCTTGCTGTTGCAGAGGCTAGTACAACTCATGGTGAATGAGGAACTCATGGAGAAGATGATCATGGAGGATCAGAGAAGAAGTTCAGAGGAATGCCACAGAAGTGAGATGACTGATGAGGTCAGAGAAAGAGAGATTGCAGTAATGAAGGTACAATTGTAGGTACTAGAAGAATGGATGCAAGAGCAGGAAAAATAGAATAGAGGATGGGTCTTTCTGCTGAAGGGAAAGAGAGTGATTTGGAAACCATTACAGATGAAGTTGAGGCAAAGTGTGATTGCCTTATTAAGGAAAGAACTTAGAGTTCTTGAGCCAGAGTTGGAATTTGAAGATTCCACACGCAGATCTGTTCAAAGGGAAGTGCTTGAGGAAGCAGTCAAGATTGAAAAGTCTTGTGGTTTTAAAACTAATGAGTTGTGTATGTTTGCAGGTACAACACAGGGAGATGAGCAAGCTTTAGAGTTTTTTCAAGAAGAGTTGAATCTGAAGCCTGTTCAGATCGATGCTGAGATAGCAAGATCTCAGGAGGGAATGAAGACAAAGGAGTCTAATCAGAATATTGGTACAGAGAGAGAAGGACCATCTGATGATGAGTCAAGAGCTGGTGAAAGTATGGAAAATTGTGTGAAGTTTCCGAGTTTCATTCCTAATGAAATTGTTGAATTGTATAGGAAGCTAGATCTTTAGAGAAGAGAATTGGAGAGACAGAGGAATTATGTACAGGATAATTTTCTGAAGAAGCAAAACAAGAAAGTTTTCGTGAATGACAGTTATGAAGCAGATGATGGAAAGAAGGAGAGACTAGCTGACAGTCTCATGGTGAATGCAAATCAGCATACTGATGTGCTGACAGAGGAGTCAGAAAGGAACTCAGAGCAGCATACTGAAGTGTTGCCAGAGGAAGTTGAGGAGGAAGCCAGCGAAGATTGTCTGAGTCCTGAAGAAGACTTGGAACTGCAGAGAGGAAACTTGGTGAATGAATTAACAAGTGAGACCATTGGGTCTTGTTAATTTGAAGCTGACAAATTGATTGTGTTTACAGGTGATATAGAAGACAGTCCATCACTTGGAATTGTCTCGAAAGAAGAAGAACTGTTGCAGGTAGAAGATGAGACAATCATGTCTCATATGCAGAAGCTTGTTACTATGGGTGACAAGAAAGAGTTGGCTTGTCTGTATAGCCAAGAGAAGACTGGTGGACAAAATTTTGGAGCTGCTACAGTGTTAGAAGATAAGGCTACAGTGGTTGAAGAACTTGATCTGATTACCAGAATCAATCAAGATGATGATGGACAATTACTGAAGATTTTCGAAGGAGAAGATGGAGGTTATGCTGGAGTTAATTTGCAATACGTTGATGAAATGTTGGAGGAGAAATCGCTGAAATGTTTGCTAGAAACATTTGAACCAGAGAAAGAAGTTGCGGATGAAATTGCAGGTGATGAACAAAAGAATGTTGTAGAGGGACAGGAAGTTTGGGAGGCAGCAACATGTGGGGTAATATCTGCAGGAGTAAAACCAATAATCGGGAAGATGACAGCTGAGACAACATTGACAGCAACAACATTTATGGTAGCAGCTGAAGCAATATCTATGGGGGCACTGAAGCCTTATGTTTTTTATTCTAACAATTGTTTTGTGAGTACAGGTTTTATTGAAGATGCTGGAGAAAATCTATTAGACAGATAAATTGAACTGATGAGGCAGATGATGATGAAAGTATCCCGGAAGAGGCCAGCAGCAGTAAAACAAAGAAGAAGCAGCAAAAGGAAGACATCAGAAGATTGTGAAAGCCTAGTCAGTGGAGCAATGCAGCATAAAGTGTGGAGACCTGGAGAAGAACAACAGATAGAAGCAGCGACAAGTGGGAAATTGCAGCACAAGATATGGGATCCGGGCATACACAGATCCGAACACATGATCAGGCGATCATGATTAATTTTCAACTCTGGGAGTCTGATGCAGGAGCATCAAGGCCATTTTTCATTTGTAAATATGTAATAAAAGGGGGTGTGACATTTTTATTATTTTATTAATTAATTTGTTATTTTTTAATAAAATAGGAGATAATTTTGAAAAGTGAGGATTTTGTAAATATTATTTTATTAATTAAAAGGATATGAGAGAAATAGATTAGGAGCAAAATTAGAGAGTAGGAATTCTATCTATGGGACTTTGTTGAGTCCACACCTAAAATATTTATCTAGTTGAGGATTAGGTGGAGAGATTTTTGGAGTGAATTAAATGCATTATTTATGTATAAATATGAGTGGTTTTTGTGAGGAAAATACACTTGAATAGTTGAAGAGAGAGTGAGAGTGTGAGTCGAGGGCAAGTTTCTACTTGCATGCCTTCAGGCAACTGTAAAGGGCCAATGATTGGAAATCAGGCCAAGGAAGGAGATTTATGTAAGTTTTGTATGTATTTAATACAGAAATTGATTTCTGAAGTTCATGGAATTATTAAATTAATGAAGAAATGATCGATGGGCTTGAATTTACATTGATTTGTGTGAAAACCGCCATGCATAATCATTGAGTGTAAAAGGGCGTTAAATCTCTGCGTAAAGGGTGTATTTTAATGCATTTGAGTCTGCAGCTTGGTGTGGAACTCTGTATGTAAAAATTTGTTCTGTCAGGCTTGTTGGTTATTAATAAAAACTTGTGTAACTCAGTGGAATCGATAGTGGATGGATTTCACTATTGCATAGCGTGTTAAATGAATTGTAAACCATTGAAGAGCTGTATTCTAATGTGTAGAAGTGTAAGGGAATCGGATGAAGGCATAGTTTGGATGTGCTGTTCTGTGTCAAATAGTGGATCGATATTGTAGTTGTTAATTGGAGAAATCGATTAAGTGTGTTGGGTAAATCGATGGGTTTTATGTCGATCTGTAGTTTGTTGGAAGTGTTGAATAAGGTGAGTACCTTGAAAGGCTGTAGCAATAGCATGGAAATTTTGGTACGAAATTATAAATACAGAACAACTTGAATGTTGTTTTAAATTCCCATTTGAACGATTTTAATATATGTTAAAGACGCAGGGTTGAATTCAATTCGGTGGTGATTTTAATATATTTTAAAGGTGCAGGTTTGAATTTAATTCGGTGGTGATTTTAATATATGTTAAAGGCGCAGGTTTGAATTCAATTCAGTGGCAACGTGTGCAGCGGAAAAATCAATAAAATTCGGTTTTGAATTCACTTACTCTATGGTGTTTGATTGACTGAAATCGTGTGGAAGCTTGTAGTTAAGCCCAGAAGTTTTGAATCAATTGTATGGTGGAATCGATTGGTGAATTGAGAGCTGGAAGGGCGCAGTCAATGAGTAATAAATTGAAATTGCAGAGATTGCAAGCAGATCGTATGTGGAGTGTGAAAAACGATGGAGAAGGTATGTTAACTCATGGCCAGAGTGTTGTTTTGGTCTTTAATTAAATTGAATCTGAATTGCTGACTGAAGCGATGTTTTAAGAGGCGTTAAATAGCGTAGCTCTGTAGTTGTTGTGAATTCAGATTTTTCCAGAGGTTTGAAGACTTTTGGAGTCAATTAGACATCGAATTTCTATTCGATAACGTGGATGCATAGTAACGTGAATGGGAAGGAAGGTGCCTGGTTGGACACGAAGGGTGGTCGTGTTACCACATTTGTTATCAAATTTAACACAGAGCAGAACTGTAGTAAAAGCGTGGCAAAGATGAGGGCGTCCGAGGAATGAATTTGCGTTGAATTTCAGAGAAATTACGTTGAATTGCAGTGTTTTTGTGTTAAATGTTGAGCAACAGTCGATGTTTGAAGCAGTAATCAAACTTGAAAGCAGTGAAGGTGCATAAGCGCTCCTGAAGGTAAGCCCATTTGTTTTTACTGTGGCCAGATTCATATTTGTGGTGAATGGGTAGAAGTTGTGTGTGAGACAAACTGTTAATTGGCATAAACCATGGAGGATGGTTAACAATGGAATGTATAATTCCATATGAATTGGGTCTGATTAAACAATGTTAAGTTGTTAAAAAAACCAAGGGCGCATTTGTTTTGTTAACTTTTGATTGTGAAATGAAATCCGATCTTAAAAGGCGCATGTACAATTCAAGGTTTGGTTTTGGATTGAATGATGTTTATTGGGTATGAAAGCATGTAAGCTTGGATTGGAAATGCAGATTGAAGTTTTGGGATGATGTGTATTGAGGTTAATAGTCATAGTTTTATAACCATTATTTGTTTTGTAACAAAGAAGCTTCCGCATGGGTTGAATTTGCCAGACATTAAGGTTTTGATTTGGGGAAATGCTGAGATGCATGTTTATATGCATGGTAGTAAAGATTCTGGGTATGGCATGGTTGGCCCTGCATCACATTGTGGCCCACTAGGATTACATTATGGCCACATGGACTCCTATATATATAAATGAGGTTTTGTAAATTGTATCATCCAAGAATTGTTCATTTATGTAATGCATTGGAGGTTGCCCCCTTGAAGTGGCTTATTTCTAAGGCATTGATATCTCTTTTCTTCTATTTTTTGAGCTGGTTACACAACATTTGGTATCAGAGCTTTGGATTCTAGGGTTTCGCTGCTCCAAACAAGTCATCGTGGCATTTTCGCTATAAATTTTTTTCTACGAAGTTTCAGAAGCTAAAATGTTTAGGGTGTGAAGCCAAAATCTTGAGGAAGATCATCTAAAAATTTCAGATCTTGGTTCACAATATTTTCGGAGATATGATCTGTGGAAGTTAGGTCTTTTTTCAGGCTCATAAATAGATCATCGTGGAATTTGCACTATAACGTTTTTTCTACGAAGGTTTAGAATCTGAAATTTTTAGGGTGCGAAGCTGAAATATTGAGGAAAATCTTCACAAAATTTCAGTGTTTAGTTCGCAATATTTTTGGAGATATGATCTGTGGAAGGTAGTGATTTTTCAGGCTCCTGAATTTCATTTCAAAGAAGTGATCGTGGGAAAAGTTCAATAAAACTCTCTCTGAGCATCAGATTGGAGTGTTGTAAAAATTGGTCGCAAGTACACGGACTATAGTTTCTTGGATATCAATTTCAGAGGCGAAGGACGAAACAGTGACATGTGGCAAGTCGTACAAGTTTGCTCTACTGAACCAGTCCATAATTAGGTCATTGTGGGAGATTGGACATAACTTTGTCTTGGAGAATCCAAATTAGGTCAGACTTGTGCCATTCAAAAGAGAATTCAGAGGGCTACTTCAATGCTGAATTTCAGATATTGAAGAGCCACAATCACAGAGATAATCCAATTTCAATATCGAGCTCCTCAAAAGCAAGAAAAAGGTATGTATTTTTTTTTCTGAATTGCATAAGTCTTGTTTGAAAAATGAAATTTAATTGATTCCAAGGGCATATTGTAGAATAGATATTAGTATTGGGTTCTAAAAAATTCCCCGTAAAAGTAATTCAACACCCATTAAGCCTTCAGAAGGCTCTACTATGACTCATGAAGATGAAGAATTGCAACATGATCTATCAAAATTACAAGAGCAAGTGCACCAAATTTCACTCTCGCAAAGAGCAGCAAAAAATGAAATGGAAGTTTTGAAGAAAGGCGTGGAAGCAAAGATGGATGGTGTGATGGATGGTTTGAAGAAAGGCATGGAATCTAAGATAGATGGCATAGAAGCTGGCATGGAATCTAAGATGGATGACATGGAAGCTAAGATTGATGAAAAAATGGAAAACATGAAGAATGATCTAAAAGCAGACATAGTAGGTTTGACAAAGTTGATACAAGAAATGTTTCCTAATGGTGAAAAGATAGTAGAGGAAACTCATGATGAGAACAAAATAAATGTTAATCGTGATTTCATAAACTCTAACGTTGGCGGGAAGAACCACCATATTCCAAAAATGGATATGAGGAAGTTTGATGGAAAGGATCCTGTAACATGGATACTACAGATGTTGCAATATTTTGATCTCCATAATGTGCAAAACACACAAAATGTACACATTGTAACTTTACATTTAGAACAAAATACATTTGTATGGTATTGATGGCTTTGCTCCCTTAAAAAAATTGTCACTTGGTCAATTTTTACGGAGGAAATGATAGCACATTATGAAGATACAAAGAGAAACACCTTCTTTAGCCAATTGATAAATCTAAAACAAAAGGGTTTAGTGGGGGAGCACATTGAGGAATTCCAAAAATTGAATATAAGGGTAACTAATATTCCAGAGGAACATAGGATTGATCTCTCCATAGGCACTTTAAAGGATAACATCCAACATGAAGTTCGCGTTTTGGAACCTGATTCATTGGAGAAGGCATTCAAGTTGGCAAGAAAAATTGAATGTAAAATTATGGCGACAAGGAAGCCTACCACTCACTTCTATAAATAAGGAAGTGTTTCTACGCCTAGATTTCCACAACCTACAAGGTTGACACCACAAAAATTGGAAGAAAAAAGAGCAAAAGGGCTTTGCTACAGTTGTGATAGAAAATACACTAAAGGTCATAAGTGTGCTGAGAAGAAATTATTTTACATAGATTGTGAAGAGTAAGAAGAAAATGAACAAGAAGAGGATATACACCAGGAACCAGCCCTAGAAGAGGAAGAAATGAATCTGACCATATCGTGTAATGCACTGGCAGGAATTACCACTCCTCAAACTCTAAAGATAGAAGGACATATCAAGAAGAAAAGGGTAATAGTGTTGATTGATTCAGGTAGCACCCATAATTTTATTCATTATAAGGTAGCCAAGGAATTAAAATGTTTCCTATACCCAGCACCAGAATGTCAAGTGATGGTTGCAAATGGAGGAACTATAAATTTCTCTGGAAAATGCCATAATATCAAGCTAACCATGGGGGAATATGTATTGACTAGTCCAATGCTTTCCATTCCTATGGAAGGTGTTGATGTTGTACTAGGAGTACAATGGTTACAATCTTTGGGGACGGTAGCTTTTAATTTTCAAGAACTTTTCTTGAATTTTTTTTCAAAAGGAAAGGAAGTTGAATTACAGGGCATTGTAGGGAAGCCGGGAAAGATAATAAGCTATAATGTCATGAAAAAGCTTCTAAAGAAAGAACAACGAGGCGTAATTGCACAATTATGCTCACTAGAAGTTCCAACATCAAAATCATCTATTTCTGCAGATCTCCAACAAGTCTTGGACAATCATTCCAAGGTGTTTGAAACTCCCAAAGGACTCCCACCTATTTGCGATCATGATCATGCTATTCATCTGATTCCAGGAAGTGTTCCTCCAAACATCAGGCCTTATAGATATCCTTACTTCCAAAAGAGCGAAATTGAACGTATGATTGCAGAAATGTTAGAGGCCGGTATAATTCAACCTAGTCAAAGTTCTTTCTCTGCTCCTGTAGTATTGGTACACAAGAAGGATGGATCATGGCGAATGTGTCCGGATTATAGGGAGCTCAATAAGCTCACCATTAAAGATAAATTTCCCATTCCTGTGATTGATGAATTATTGGATGAATTACATGGAGAAATTTATTTTAGCAAGTTGGATCTTCGTTCAGGATATCATCAAATTAGAATGAAGACTGAAGATATTCCAAAAACAGCATTTCGAACTCATGAGGGTCATTATGAATTTTTGTCATGCCTTTTGGCCTTACCAATGCACCTTCTACATTTCAAGGGTTGATGAATTCCATTTTCAAACCCTTCCTTAGAAAATTTGTGCTAGTATTTTTTGATGATATACTAATCTACAGCAGGTCTTGGAAGGATCATGTTGAACATGTTGACAGGTGCTCAAACTATTGCAGGAGAAACAATTATATGCAAAAAAATCCAAATGTTTCTTTGGAGTACAAGAGGTGGAATATCTGGGTCATATTGTATCTCACGAGGGTGTTAAAGTAGACCCTAACAAAATTAAAGCCATTAAGGAATGGAAAGTCCCCACAACCACAAAGCAGTTGCGAGGATTTCTCGGGTTAACAGGGTATTATCGCAAGTTTGTTAAGAATTATGGGAGAATAGCAGCACCTCTAACAACATTATTGAAGAAAGATGCATTTTCATGGACTCCTGAAGCAACTAAGGCCCTTGAACATCTTAAAGAGGAAATGTGCCTAGCACTGGTCTTAGCTACGCCAGACTTCACAAAAACCTTTATTGTGGAATGTGATGCCTCAGGAAATGGAATTGGTGTCGTTTTAATGCAGGAAGGAAGACCCATTGCTTTTGAAAGTCGTCCAATCAAAGGAAAGTATTTACAGAAACCTATTTATGAGAAGGAAATGTTAGCAATACTGCATGCACTAAAGAAATGGTGAACTTACCTAATGGGAAGACACTTCAAGGTAAAACTGATCATGATAGTCTTAAACACTTTTTGGAACAAAGACTATCATCAGAAGAGCAGCAAAAATGGGTCACAAAGATGTTGGGTTATGACTTTGAAATAATCTATAAAAAAGGAAAGCTTAATGTTGTTGCAGATGCACTCTCAAGAAAGAATGAAGAGGTGGAAGCATTGCTTTGTGCCATTTCTATTATCCAACCAGATTGGATAACTGAAGTAAGAGATGAATGGAAGAAGGACGAAGAAGTGTGGACACTCATTCAAAAGTTGCAGCAAGATCCTAGTACATCTGATACATTTAGTTGGAAAAATGATTCCTTATGGTACAAAGATCACTTATATCGTTGTAAGAATTCCCAACTAAAACAAAAGATTCTTTTGGAATTGCACACTTCTCCTTTACGAGGACACTCAGGATTTTTAAAAACTTACCACAGGGTGAAGAAAGAATTTTTTTGGGATGGCCTTAAATCTGATATTCAAAAGTTTGTGGCGGAATGTTTGGTTTGCCAGCAGAATAAAGTGGAGACAATTAAGACCTTGGGACTTCTACAACCTTTATCCATTCCAAGTCAACGTTGGGAGGAGATTTCAATGGATTTTATCACAGGTTTACCTAAGTCCGAAGGAAAGAGTGTCATCATGTTGGTAGTTGATAGACTTACCAAGTATGCACACTTTTGTGCATTATCTCATCCATTTAAAGCAAGTACAGTTGCTACTACATTTATGGACAGAATTCAAAAGCTACATGGAAGCCCAAGGGTTATTGTGAGCGACATAGATCCCATTTTTACTGAAATTTTTGGACGGAGTTATTTTCTTGTTTGGGTACTCAATTAGCTCATAGCTCATCTTATCATCCTCAATCTGATGGTCAAACTGAGATAGTAAATAAATGTTTGGAAGGATATCTTCGTTGTTTTGTATCTGATAAACAAACACAATGGGTCAAGTGGTTACCTCTTGCTGAATGGTGGTATAACACTTCCTTCCATACTGCAGCAAAATGACCCCATTTATGGCACTTTATGGATATCATCCACCATCCATCACATCATCTTTAAGGGAAAATTCGAAGGTTCAAGCAGTGGAAGATCACATCGAGCATCAGCAAGAAGTTCTCCAACTCTTAAAGGATAACCCGAATTTGGCACAAAATCGAATGAAACAACAAGCAGATCAATATCGCAGCGAGAGAAGTTTTGATGTAGGAGATTGGGTATTTTTACGGCTACAACCATACAAACAAATGTCCCTCAAGCAAGCTAAGAAGGATAATAAATTATCGCTAAAGTACTATGGTCCTTACAAGGTGTTGCAAAAGATTGGTACTATGGCATACAAATTGGAGCTTCCTGCTTCTTCGCGAGTACATCCAGTTTTCCATGTTTCATGCTCAAAGAAGGTTATAGGTGAAAATATTCCAGTTCAAACAATATTGCTTTAACTTGATGAGGAAGGAAAATCATATTGCCCCTCAAGCGCCACAAAAACAAGAACTTCATAGGAATTTACCGCAGCAATAAAACAATTTTACTGAGAGAAATAAATAAACATAACCATGAAAGAGCCAACAACAAATCACATAAACATAAACACAATGTTTAACCGGGAAAACCCCAAATCCGGGGAAAAACCCAACCAATGAAATTCCATTAACCATTGGCCAAAACCCTGGCCAATCCAGCCAAGTGAGCCTTCATCGCTCACCTCCAGGCCTTGCATTACAACAAATTATTCCCAGCCTTTTATAGGCTCCATTACATGCAATACCATGGGTCAAAACCATGGGTGCACAAAACCATGTGCCCCAAAACCACTACTATTTACCCTTAGTCCACATTGACTCTACCCCGAGTCATGTTTACCTAACAATTCCCCCCTTAAACTTGACTTGGGGCTTCTTGACTAAATCTAGCCAAACCTGCTAAGTGAGACAACCCCGCTCACTCTAGCTCTTCCCCCCTCAAATTTTTACCCAGGGTAATTGTTAATTTGGCATCCCCCCTATCACCTAGGTCTAACCCAGACTTTACCAGTGATTACCCAGGGGTACACATGCCATACCAGGTCTTACAGTAGTATGCCCATTTACATGTAATAAAATTAACTCCATTATAATAATTTTTTTTTTGTTTCATTGTTGTTGTCTTTCCACATATGAAATCAATGTCCATATAAAAAGAATCCATCTACCGGAATACATGGGTCACCAGCCTCTGTAACCGCCAGTCCTCTAGGAATTCTCTTCAGATACATGGTTCATCAATTAATTAATCCACGTGCAAATATCCTCTCTCATTTTCTACATGATGTCCTCTCCAAAGAGGACATCATAGTTGTACATGAATCTACCCACCAACTGCAATAAAAGAAATTAATTTTTCATGAGCCTTTCCAAGCTCTTACACCGCTAGGTATCTTCCCATGCTCTGCCTCAACGCCATGCATCTCAGTTCCAATAGTCTTCCAACCCGTGGTCAACACAAGCCCTTCATTGGTTGGATTCAACGGATCGAAGGTGAAAGTCACCCCGCTTTCATTTCCAGAAGGAGAAATCTTGACATTCTCTGAGACCACTAAGTTATTAGCATATTCGGCAGGATTCGAACGTGCATCTTGAGCCCTTTGTATTGAGAATCCTATTTCACAGTTCAAAAAACTTATGGCCGAAGGAGCCTGAAACGACCAAAGAGGCAATGAGTCGGCGGACCTTAGGCTAACGACATCCCATACTGATTTCCCATATGGAGACTTCACTGTGGGGGAAGTCAATGGGGGAGTAACAGGCATGCTGCAACTCCCTCTATTAATAATTTGCAATGGCGACAATGCCCTTTTAGTGGCTAGTTGATTGTTGCCCAGACCTTTCAACCATGGTATCAAAGACCCATTTCTAGATTGATAGGTCACCGCAACACCAGAATGAGACGAAGATATTCCACAATCCTCCCGCTCTGGGATCCTTGTGCAACCCTATGTACCAGGTCTATATATGGTTCCGTCTTGGTCCACGATCCAATCAGCCTCGGCGCACAGAGCCTTGAGAACTTCGTTATTGTCACAATGTTTGGGAAGCTTGTAATTCTCGTAAAGCCTAAGTTTTGCAAAAAATATTGGCTGCTATTTCTCTTCGCCGCCGCCTCTGCTGCGCACATAGATGATTATCCCCTGTCGAAATTTCAACGTAGCTCATATTCGAAGACACAATCGCTGACGGAACGCCCATTTGCACGTAAATATTGATGCCGCAACAGTAGGGCTGTTCGGACACAGCCTCAAGCCTACAAAAAAACCCATCTCCGGCCATCAAACCCCAGAATCCTATCTGCAGTGGAGCTCCATAAACACTGGCCGCATCGCTTCCGAAACACGTGACGAGTCCGGATCCGTCGGCACTCACACCACATAGAGCCGATCCGTTTTCTCCATAAGAAGCTGCCAAAGAAACCATAGACCCCATTGCCAACACCATCTCGATCTAAAATCCACATAACCACAACCTGCACTTGCACCCCATTCTTTAAGCTCGCTACCTCCTCTGAATGAATTTCACCGGACTCAATATCGGACACCACGGTTTTCATCGGTTCAAAATACTCTTCTTTATCAATGGTAGATTCACACCAGATCTGCCTTCTTCACATGCAGATCTAGATCTTTAAACATCAAATCCTTATGCCCAGAACTGCGAATAGATTTTGCAGTCAAATAAACCCTTGACAACAAAGGCGTCCCTCTAAAGCCAAATATAGCTCTGATACCAGTTGTTTGTGGAAATTTACCATAGCGGGCTTATATTTACCTATATGCAATAAATAAACAAAACCATGAAATAGCTAGCAAAAAAGCATATAAACACAGATGTTTATCCGGGAAAACCCCAAATCTGAGGAAAAATCCAAACCAATGAAATTTCATTAACCATTTTCCAAAACCATGGTCAATCTAGCCAAGTGAGCCTTCACCGCTCACCTCTAGGCCTCATCGTACAATGAAGTCTTCCCAGACTTTTATAATCTCCATTAAATGAAATTTTATGAGCCGAAAACCATGGGTTCACAATACCATGTGCCCCAAAACCACTACTATATACCCTAGTCAACATTGACTCTATCCTGAGTCATGTTTACCTAACAAACTTCCGATAGCTACTAATCGATCAATTTTAATATCTCATCAAATGGAAGAACTTACCTACCGAAGATTCTACATGGAGGATGAGAAGTTTATACGTACACCCACAGAGCTACTCAAGCATTGAGGACAACGCTTTTTTGAAGGAGAGGGCATGTTAGGTCCCTATATTACTAGTATAGTCCCTTATTGTTAATAGTGTAACCCCCTTATTGTTATTATTGTACCCTTGTAACCCCCATTTTTTTTATTTATTGTGCCTTAAATTATTAACAGAAGTGCCCATTTAAATTTACATTGTGGCCCACTAGGATTACATTATGGCCACATGGACTCCCATATATAGAAAGGAGGTTTTGTAAATTGTATCATCCAAGAATTGTTCATTTATGTAATGTATTGGAGGTTGCCCCCTCGAAGTGGCTTATTTCTAAGGCATTGATATCTCTTTTCTTCTATTTTTGGAGCTGGTTACACAACAAATTTCATAAAGGAAAATCAAAACCATGATATCATGTTTTTAGCTTGTAATGTAGCATAGGAAAAACAAGGAGATGTATGGTTTCTAGATTCAAGGTGCAGCAACCACATGACTGGAAACATAGAAATGTGTTCCAATTTAGATGAGAGTATAAAATCTGAAGTGACATTGGGGACTGATAGCAAAGTCCTTGTCATGGGAAAAGGAAGAGTAGACATTCTAACAAAGAAGGGAGAGAAGAAGTATATTTCAGATGTTTATTTTGTTCCTAGTTTGAATCACAACCTCATAAGTATTGGAAAGCTCATGCAAAAGGGCTACAATGTATTTTTCAAGAATGATGTGTGCGTAATATTGGATAAGCCTCCAAGGAGATAGCCGATTGCAAAAGTTCACATGAAAAACAATAGAATTTTTCTCCTAAAGCTAAGATCAGATTTGAAGTAAGAAGGTGCTCAAGCACAAGTATCAATAAATTCAAAAAAGGATGAAAGAAATGTAGTAGCTTTCACACAAGCATAATTTCAAGTAGAGGTCAAAGATGAAAATTGGTTATGGAAATTTAAATTTGGTCATCTCAACTTCAGAGGTTTGAATTTATTGCATAGGAAAGGCATGGTGAATGGATTGACACTCATAGAAAAATTAGACAGCCTATGTGAAGGATGCATCTTGGGAAAACAACATAGAGAATCATTTCCAGTAGGAAAGTTTATAAGGGAAAAAGAACCTTTGGAAATTGTCCACTCAGATTTATGTGGACAATGCAAACATCATCATTTGGTGGCATCCATTAAATTTTGAACTTCATAGATGACTACATAAGGAAGACATGGGTCTACTTCTTAAAATAGAAAAGTGAAATGTTTGATAGCTTCCGCCACTACAAAGTTCTTGTTGAGAAGCAAAGTGGACACTATATCAAAGTGTTGAGGAATGACAAAGGTGGTGAATATATCTCAAGTGACTTCCTACGTTTTTTCAGGGAGCATGGAATTCACAAGCAATTTACAATAAGGTATACACCTCAGCAAAATCGTTTCATGGAAAGGAAAAATAGGACCATCATGGAAATGGAAAGGAGTATGTTGAAGGCAAAGAATTTTCCAAATGATTATTTGGTTGAAGTTGTCACTTGTATAGTGTATATTATTAATAGGTGTCCAACCAATATTGTTACTGAGGAGGCATGAAGTGGAAGAAAGCAATATGTCACTCACATGAGAGTGTTTGGATGTATGGCGTATGCACATGTCCCAAATGAGTTGAGGAAGAAGTTGGAAAACAAGGGGGAGAAATGTATATTTGTTGGCTACAATGATGAATCCAAGGCATACAAGTTCTACAATCCATCAACCAAGAAGGTAATAATCAGTAGAGATGTTTAATTCATAGAAGAGGAAGCATAGGATGGAATTTTAGAGAAGACATTCAATGTGAAGACATGTGTGTCATAGGAAGACAAAGAGGAATTGACCGCAACAAGTAATTCCTCAACGGTAACTCCTCCTACACCTACACAAGCTCAACAAAGTAGCCAACATATGACACCGTAAACAAATAATAGGGAAATGTTGTGCAACCAAGCAAGTGCTTCTCCAAGCACACTACAAAGGTCCGCAACTCCATCTACTTCAAGCGCAACAACAAGCCCACCTTCAACAAGCATAAGAAGACAAAAATTTAGAAATTTAAATGAAATTTATGAGAAAGATGAAAAGGATAGCAATGCTGGTCTGAATTATTTATTTGCATTGTTTTGTAGACGACCCAATACATTTTGAAGATGTAGTCAAAGAAGAGAAATGGGTTGCGACAATGAATGAAGAGATAGGAGCAATAGAAAAGAATGACACATGGGAGTTAGTGGACCTTCCGCAAGGTAAAGAAGTAATTGGAGTGAAGTGGGTCTATAAGACCAAGAGAAACATTGAAGGAAAGATTTAAAGACATAATGCAAGGTTAGTTGTCAAATGATACAAGCAACATCATGGAAGAGATTATCCAGAGACATTTGCACCAGTTGCTAGGATGGAGATAATGCGTACAGTGTTCTGAATTGCCACGCAACATAAATGGAAAGTCTATCAAATGGATGTAAAATCAACATTCTTGAATGGAGTGCTGAAAGAGGAGGTATATGTTGGGAAACCTCTTGGTTATGAAGTAGAAGGAAAATAAGAAAATGTATGTAGGTTGCGGAAAGCTCTTTATGGGTTGAAGCAAGCACCACGTGCATGGTATAACAAGATAAATGCTTATTTTATGGGCAACGAGTTCAACAAATGTGACAGTGAATATACTCTCTACACCAAAGAAAATTACGGTAAGCTTCTTATTGTCGTATGTAGATGATTTGATTTTTATAGGGAGTGATAATTTCCTCATCATTGATTTCAAAGTATTCGTGAAAAGTGAGTTTGAAATGAATGACTTGGGGTTGCTAAGATATTTTTTGGGAATAGAAGTGAAGAAAACAAAAAATAGGATTTTTATCTCTTAATCAAAGTATGTTGAGGAAATTTTAGCGGGGTCTAATATGCAGAACAATAAGCCAACACCAACTCCAACTGTCACGGGGTTGAATTTGAGCAAATAAGATTGCAGCAGCAATGCCAATCCGACATTATACAAAATCATGATGCCCAACCTAATGTATTTGACTGCAACTAGGCCATATATAATGTATGCAATGAGTTTGGTGTCGAGGTTCATGGAGACACCCAAGGAGACACATTGGCAAGCAGCCAAAAGGATTTTAAAGTATGTCAATGGGACAAAGGAGTATGGCATTTTGTACTCCACAACAGATGATTTTAGGCTAGCTGGTTACACTGACAGTGATTGGGCAGGAAGTGTTAATGAAAAAAAGAGCACGTCAGGATATGATTTTCATTTAGTTTTAGGAGGCATTTCATGGGCTTCCAAGAAGCAGATGATAGTGTCATTGTCAACAACAGAAGTTGAATATGTTGCTGCAACAACAGCAATGTGTCAAGCAGTTTGGATGAGAAGGATGTTGCGGGATTTATGTCATGAGCAAGATGGAGCAACCACTATTTTCTATCATAACAGTTCAACAATTGCATTATAAAAAAAATATGTCTTTCACAAGAGGACAAAGAACATTGATGCTAAATATCATTTCATAATAGAATTAGTTAACAATGGTGAAATTGTGTTGCAACATTGTAGGTCAGAGAAACAACTTGCAGACATCTTCACAAAGCCATTGGCATGTAAATTTTTTTTTATCTCAAATATTGTTTGGGAATGGTCAATGGCGGTAGTTGCGATTAAGGGGGAGTTTTTCAAAATTAATCACAACCACCGCGTTTAATTTTTTGACAACAACCATACCACAGTAAATGTTTTGCAGGTTGAAGATTAAGTTTGCAGAGAAGGACAATTTCTAAGCAGAGTACATAACCCATTCCGCAACAGATTAAAGAATTAAAGTCAAATAGAAATTTAATGCATGATTATTAAAAGTGTATGGGCAAACATTTAATCTGCAAGTGTTATTTACTTCACGTAACTTCTGTGAAATTCAGAAAGTCATGTTCGCCCATCCCTTGTATTAAATTTGGGCTATCATGAATTAAATTTCTTAGATATAGATGTGTTTTGTTTTTACATGTAATCAGAGAGGAATGTAATGTGGCAGATGTAAGTCTCAAAAGACAAGAAGGATAAAATCGTGGAGAAAATTTTGGTGGGTGAGTGAAAACAAATTTTATTGTGTGCTACTCCGTAACCCCCGGTGAATGTAAGAACTCTTGTTTTACTCGTAAAGGAGTCACAACCTCCATATGTGAATGTATTTCATGTTTTGAAGTGATGAATAAAGTTTGGTTAGTCGCGATATAGTTCTGGAAAATTTCACATATCGTTCTTACCGCAACACTATATTTTACTTTGTTTCACAATGAGTAAATTTTTTTGATTTTATTAACTCCCCTATAGTTGCAATTTTAATCTCCACTTCTCTGTATTGAAAATATGATTCGTATGTTTTGATTTCCGCAACTGTATGGTCTAGATGAAGTGAGTTACGCAACTCTGTGTAAACTTTCGTAATTGTGATCTCTTGGTTAAAGTAATTTTTGCAACTCTATGTGAACTCCGTGTGGTGGGAAAATAATTTCCCCTATCCTTTAAGATTTTAACATTATGTAATGGAGCCTTCTCTAATAATTATTCGAGCCTCTAATAGAGATATTGATGTGATATGCCTTGTACCCACTCCACAAGAGTCAATTGCACTCGACCTCTCCAAATTGTCATAGCCTTCGACCCTCAATGTTGAAGATACACTATTATGATCAAGAAAAATAGTCAACTCAGCCTTTGAAATGTTGTCAAAACTTGGCCTCTAGTAGAAATAAATTCATCTTCAAGATCTACAGGGTGAATGGATTCAGAGTCCTTCGTTCTTTCTATAGGAGGAATATTTCAATGATGTAACCTAAACTTAGTTCCATGTAAACAACAATACTTTGACAAATATATCTTCACTTTAGCACTCAAAAACTTCTGTAAATGAACAAAATTATATAAGCCAATTAGGGTGGCTACAATGAACTACTGAAATTGACGAGATTCTAGCAAGGGTGATTATGGGAGATCACTAAAACTATTTTTCTCTTAAAATCTTTGACCTTGTCTTGAAATCAATCCATAATAAACTACAATAAATCCTCATGCTGGTAGGGTGCACAAATTTGAGATCCTAAATGTTAAAAATTGTAACATATCTAGCACACTTTAGTGTTTTTATTAAAATAAACTTTCAGCAAGAATAAGAACACAAAAGGATCTAGAAACACAACCCCTTTATTTAATTAATAACTACAAATAATACATGCTAGGATGATTAACATAGAAGCCCTTGCTAATGGCATGCAAGGTTTCTCATCAACAAACTTGACCAACTGAACTCTGAAGCACACTTGTAGACCCTAGATGGATCACCAGACAAATTACACCTACTGAACTCTAAAGCACACTTTCAAACCTTGGATGGATCCACCAGACAAATTACACCCACAGGGTTTTAGTCCCTAAGGTCAAACTAGAACTAGCCTTGCTAAGTTATCAACAAAGACAAAATAGATAGATAATTCAATATGATCCAAGTGTGAGGCTCCTATCCCATTTTATAGGCTTGATGGACTCTCTAGAAACTTTATGTTGTTGTTTTCCCTCGAGAAAATGAAGATAAATACCATCAGCCAATAACATGAGCAAATACCACGGTAAATACCATGAACAAATTTTGTCCACTTTAACCATATAAAAAACAGAGAACAATACACACTAGTAATTAAATCCAAGTGGCATAGTTTTCCATTAGCATTGGCAAAGAGTAAGAGTGATGAATACCCCATGTTGTTTTTACCACTAAAATATTTGTATCTTGGTTAGGAAGGGAAGCAAGGGTCGAAATAGTCAACATAACCAAATTAGACTTGTCCGTAAAATAAAACCGGATCAAAATTCCCCTATTGAGAACATACATGAAGAAACCTAAAAACCCACATATAAAACTTAAAAGACAGAAAGAACATGAGTACTTGTCACAACGGTGTGCCTCATTGGAAGATCAACGAAAATGTCCTTGATATACATTAATTTTATTTCTTATATAATATAACATTTTATTCTTGTATATATCTTTACGAGGTTTCCTATTCAAAATAGGAGACTTTTTCCGGTATAATATAACATTTAATCTTATGTATATGAATATTTTAATATTAAACTAGTTAATAAATTGGAATTTACTTTTTGATAATTTTTATTTGTTTGTTTCTTTTGTTCAACAAATTCGTGAACAATATCGTTAAAAGAGGTTTCTTATTGAAAATAGCAGTTTTTTTGTTAGTATAATAATGATGGATTGCTAAAAGATGTTTCTTATTGAAAATATTAGTTTTTTTTGTTAGTATAATAGCTATTTTATTTTGTTACTATAATGACTAAATTCTAGAAAACCATTATTTATACATGGTCATATTCTAATTAAGGTGGATGATTGTCATATTTAATTTAATTTGTAGATCTTATTTTCTAGTATATGTAATTGATGGTAATTGATTGTTAGTTATTTTATAGTATATGTAATTGATTGTTAGTTTGATTAATGTGAGAGAAATTTTAGTGTGAGTTAGAGATGCTCACCTGAGAGTTGCATCTCATCTTTTCTCCAATTATTTGTCCTTCCATTTTCTGTATTGGTATCAGAGATCAGTTTAGAGCTTTGGTGAGAGGCATAAAATTTTTACTGAGTTAACCCTGTGTGTAAAGTCTAAGTATTGTGTTGTGCCACAAGTTGAAATGGGCACTGAAAGAGGAAAAAGAAGTTGTGTGGTGTTGCCTGAAGTTTTGTGTGTTTCTAACATGCAATTATCATGTTGTGTTGGGCCGCTTGTCTTTTTGGGCCGTTTGGAGTTATCCCCTTCTCTTTTGGGCCGAATGGAGTTATTCAGTTATCGTGGGCCATTGTGTAAATTCATTCGTATTGTCTTCTAAGGTTGTTTTGCAAACGTTATTACGGCATGAGCCGCCGACGTTGTCGATAGCAGTAGCGTGGAGCTGACTGTGGGATAAAGCGATAATGAAGATGATGAGGTGGATGGATAACTTCCTGCTGCGTGATGCAGATGCATAATATCCATTTTGTCCTCCCCTTCCAGCGAGTGGTGACAATCAACTAACTCATTTTCATGTTCACCACCTTTAGCACCTAGGATTTGGATGAGATAACAGCCGCCATTATCGAATGCCAATAAATGGTCAAATTTGGAAATGAGTTTAAAATACACCCACCGTGGAATCCTAATCAATAGTCAAACTTGACATATTTTTGGGCACTCAAATTGAAAACGGATCATGTGATATCACAGTCCATTATCGCCAAAATTATAAGGGCCATGTTCACATCACGTGTGTTGTTCTTCGTATTTTTTATTTTATTTCTAAAAATCAGGATAATTGGTTATAATTAAGTGGTCAAATGAGTAGTGGGATAGTTATTATTGGCATGTAAGTTGATTCATTATTATTTAGAATTATCACTATGGTGGTGTGTAAGACGGAAAACTTTTACTCCCCTAGAATATTTTTAGATCTTGGACCATAAACATGTTTCCTTGAGTGCATGAAGACTAGCTCATAACCAAGAAAAGTTAAATTTGCATGATACATACCAAAAATTCAATTCACATCAATACAATATAAATACTAGGAGCTATGTCTCGAGATAACTAATCTATCTTGGACATACAATTTCTTGGTTGAGTGAATATTTCAACCACACACCAATCTAGGGAGCTAACTAGCTCAAGAGAATCTGTCCACAAACTAGACCTTAACAAACTGCTAAACACTATGATCCGGATTTATGCAGAAATGCAACAGAATACACATATAATCATAAATACAAAGATGCAGCTGAAATAATACTTCATTTTATTAATGTCAAAGAACTAAAACTTTCTTACAGACAGAATGGAAATAAAATAGCTAGGGCACTAGTAGCTTATCTCTGAGAAGAAATGTTACGGATACACGCCTCTAAACTGTGTTACAATGAGGCTCGAGGGCCTATTTATTATAGAGAAACAATGGAAAATCATAAACATCAAAAAACATAACCCTAGGAGTTGAAGTGCCAAAACTGTGGGCCCTATTTGGGTAACTTGGTGTTTCAACTTCTTGGGGTCATAACTTTGGCATACCATCTTCGTTTGACGCACATGATACATAATTAGAAATGTCTATCTAAGGACTGCAATTGATGGCCGCAAATATCGATTCTAGAATGGAATCATATTTTCAAAAAAATCGATGCCCAAAAAATGTCGTTTAGCACCTCAAAACGAGTTCAGAAGTTTAGGACTCGAAAAACTGCTAAAAATAGTAAGTTGTGCTGAAACTGAAAAACTGAAAAAGTCAATGGAGGGGCCCCAAGTGGAATAGGCGGGTGGCCACCAATATCCACCTAGATCATTCCTCCCCCCCTTAGGAAGAAATGGTCCCCATTGTGTTGAGTTTCTCCATGAGATGAGGAAAATTTTGTTGAACTTGGTCCTTGGTGAACCACTTACCTTAGTGCAGGAGTTGGCCAGCTTTGACAACCCGATACAGTTGTATCTTCTGTTGGCGAATGTTCTTGATTTTCATGTCCATGATACAATCTGTGGTGGCCTATTCCATGTGTTGGGGTCCTGTGATTTGGCAGATTGTCATACCAAATGACAAGGAAACATGTAACTAGTCTTTAGAGTTCTAGGACCTAGCCTTCCTAGACTCAGAGAGGTATCTCTTAGGTTGTTTGCAAAGGATATGTGCTTGTTTGCATTTAAGGGTTGATTTTAGGCTAGTTATTAATTACAAGGTTTGTTTGATTGTTTTGGTTGGGTATGATGATCAAAGAGCATAGGTAGAATGAGGAAATCTCTATGTCATTGGGAAATGGAGTCAAATGGAAGTCATGATAAGTTTATTAAAGGATCATTGAGTATCATAGGGAAAATCTAACTTGGCCAGTGGGTCTTCAACGTTTTTGGAATAATGAGGTGAACATTAAGGATAAGAATGAAAAGTAGAACAAAGGGCAACTAAGATTCCTTTATCATGTATGAACTAAACAAGAGAAATCTTTCAAGGTATTTGTTTTGAAGCAAGCCAAAGGACAGGGCTAACCATAGACTTCTTTGGACAAACTTTTAATAAGAAAACCTTTCAGACAACAATCCAGCAATCAAAAGACTACTTTCAGATAAAGAAAACATATAAGATAACAGTAAGAGTAGTCTAAGATCAAACATAAATAATCTAATCTATTTTTGGCTAACTCTTTAGGGATATTTAAAGCAACCTTTTGAGGTAGTGCAGAGAACAGGGCACACCATAGACTTCCCTAGTTTAGACTCTACTAAGCATACTTTAAAGAAGTTTCAGAAACAATCCTCAAGTTGTACTCAAAGGAGCATGGACTCACCACTAATTTTCCTGGTTTCACTCTATTGAAACCATTCCTTAAAAATAACCTCTCAAGCCGTACTTAAAGGAACATGGACTTACCAAAAGAGAAACTCCTTGGTTATACTATTGAATTATTTCTAAAATAACAAGCTAGATAGAACTAGTGGGAAATTAAGAATCCTCCAACCAGACCTTGCAGAAGAAAACATTAAGACAGTGAAGAGAAAATAGAACTGAGATGCCTTCAAAAGACATTTCTTAGGCTAAAATTTTTACTTTACTGTAACAAAGAAAGATGAAAACACAATGAAAATAGGAAATAACAATAACAAATAGAAGCACTTCACCAACAACCAAGCTCAGGCATCCGGTAATCTAGCCTCCATCAACAAACAAACTAGGGCATCCACAAGATCGAAGACATCATATTTCTTTCAACTTCCAAGAGACTATGTATTACTTCAGAGAGTCATCAAATGTCAACAATACAATGAGTTCAGATGCAGTATTTATGCTACAAATGAGAAGGTGAAGAATCAAGATAGGGTTTTCAGTATCATTTATTACAGAGTAAGTGCATTCCTAACCTTGAAAATCATGCAAGGCGTAAGGCAGGAATATCTGTAGCTACTTCTCTGTTTTAATAACTCTATCCTAACTTCCTAAGGAAAAACAGGTGAAATGTTTGACTTTAAGGCCTAATCTTAACTTTGCAATAACTATTGAGCTACTTAAAAATATCTCTAACTATGTAATAACTGCCCACTGCCTTTATAAAAATAAATCATGCTGTAGGTGGCATTTTGATCTTTTGAAGGAGTAACCGCTTCTTTTTTGAGTCATCCGAGGCTATCATGGGTAAATCTGTCTTTGTTTAATCATACAGCTTTGTATTCGGCCTTTGAACCTTGATTTAGCCCTCATATTTTGTCCAACTATCTTTATCCTTTATCTCTGCTTTATGACTGACTGTCTATGTATTCTTCGTTTTGTTTAACCTTTGACCTTTATATTTTAATCACTGTCTTAAGGGCTAACCCATATTTTGATCTCTATTTAGCCCTTTAATCCTTCCATTCTTCATTGTTTGTTGTTTCTCTGATTGGTTTGTGATTTATGTGTGCAGGTATGCGGTCTTCATGTGCTGGAGGTTTTTGTAACCCATTGATGATCGTGATTCATCAAGGGTTAACCTTTATGCAGACCCCCTAGCTATTTTATATGAATTTACCTCTGGATCATCATCCAGAGGTTAATTTATCTTTTCTTGATTATTGGAATGCCGCCTAGGCATCTCACTACCATTAAAAGCTGCACAAAAACAAAATAATTAATCTTTTGAAAGCCTGTTGAATTGGATTGACTGCGTTTCCAGGGTTCTGAGGCGTCAGGGGACAATTTGCAGAGGAAGAGAGGGTGCAGAGGGAAGGTTCTATATGCGGAACCACGCAGAATTCAAACAGAAGCGGGAATAATTTAGATTTTGGCACGGAGGTGAAAGGCGGTTTTTGAAAACCATGAATGGTTTATTGTCCGGACATAAGGCGGTTTGTGAGTTTGGGTGATAAGTATGCGATACCATAGATTAATTGATGCGTGGCAGGGTGAATACCACTTATTTCGCACAGGGTAGGAGTGTTAACGTTTGGCGTTGATTTTCGCACGATATGAGATTTGGACCATCAGATCTCAAGAAGTGAGATCGACGGTGCGGAAGGGTTGAGGGACTAGCGTGAAGGTCTGGAAAGTGGAGCCCAGAGACAGGTGGCAAGCTGTGGTTGGATGGCATGACAAATTTTCGGGTAGCGCGGGGTGAATGTGGGATGGGTAGGTGGCGCGATTTCCATTAGATCAGGGCCCAGGGTATAATATCAACAGTGGAGATGGTCCGACAGAAAGCCAAGAGGCGAGGTGAGGTAAGAGGGACCCAATTATTATGTCAAAGTTTTGGGGACCTTTTATAAGGTTGTAGGGGTATGTAAAATAAAAAGAGCGGAGGAGTTTTGAATAGGGAAGGGGTTAAGAACAGGCAGGGAGTCGTGGTTTTATCATAAAAACAGAGATTTTATATGTTTTTAAGGGTCCGATAGTCTTAGAAAGTTAGACTTAAACAATGTAAAAGGGACTTTTACATTGTTTAAGGCTTTTTAGAGGAAAATGATGAATAGGAGAGGAATTTGAGAGTTTTTAGAAGGGTAAAAAGGGGATGAATGAGGGTGTAAATGGAGTGATAAAATGAGTCAAGCAGGCCCAAAAGATGAAGTCTTTTTAGAGCAGAAGGGTAAACTTATGAGAAGGCAAGAAGATGAAGTTTTGAGTGAATTAGTCAAGTTTAGGATGATGAATGCAGTTAAATTTCTAGAATTCACAATGTCTCTCAGATATTGTTTCTAGAAATATAGGATTTAGAACTTAGTCATCTTTGGATATCAGCAAAATTTACTGATGACTAACACCATGAAGTCTAGGTTTAACTCTATTAGTGTGGGTTGTTGTGCAATGTTAGAGGTGGGAAGTAGAGATGGGAAGTAGGGACAAAGGCAGTCCACATTGAATATTAGGTGTAGACCAAGGAATCGTGGAATACTGAGCTCGAAGGCATTATTCCCTACAACCTTGGTGATGGTGTACGGCCCATATCAGAGTGGGTGAAGCTTGCGGCAGGGTCCAGTGAGGTGCTCCTTTTGCAAATGTAGCCAAACGTTTTTGCCCACCTATAATTTGTATGGCACCCGATGTTGATCATGTCGTTGCTTGTACTTAGCATTGGCTCTGTCTAATATTTCATGAACCTATTGGTGGATTTGCTGAATGCACTCGATGAAGATGTTCGCTTTGTTAGCTTCAGACTGGACATGAGCCGAATTGGCCTGAGTAGCCGCAAATGGCATGGCTACGTCAACGGGACATAACGGTTGGAATCCCAAGCCCACCCGAGAGGGGCTATGGTTGGTTGAGCTGTGAGAGCCCTGTTATAATTGTGTTGTACATAGGGGAGGCTCTCATCCCATGTGCGTGGATTATTTGAATTGTACATGCACATAATGTGTACAATCATCCTGTTGATGACCTTTGTCTAGCCATCAGTTTGGAGATGGAAAATTGTGGAATTGGTGAGCTTGGTGTCCAACATTGACCAGAGGCTAGAAAAAAATGTGCTATGGAACCTGTTGTCCCGATCTGATATGATAGACTTTGGGATCCCAAAGTGCACCCACACTCGTTAAAAGAAGAGTTTAGCAGTGGCTTCTACTGTGATATTCTTCTTGCAGGCCATCGTAATGGCCATCTTCAAGAATCTATCGATGACCACGAAAACACAGTCATTTCCATGCTCAGTAGAAGGAAGGCCTGACATGTAATCCACGGAGATGGATTCCCAAGGTCGATTACGGGTAGGTAGCGGAGTATAGAGGCCTTGCTTCTTGATGGTTGGTTTGGCAATGGCGCAAGAAGTGTAGGATCTGATGTACTTCCCAACATTCTGTCAAAGGTTCGACTAATAGAAATAATTATGCAGTACTGTCACTATTTTCTCAACCTCAAAATTCCCACGACCCGACTGTAGTGTGCTTCCCATATCATCTTGGCACGATCACTTGAAGGAACACAAAGGTGTCCCAGGTGACGTAAGAGTGCATCTTGGAGGTGAAAATTTGGAACTTGCGCACCCCCAAGAGTGCCTTGTATGTGTGGCCAAATTCTGGATTGCTCTTGTAGAGAAGCGGCCAATTGGAAGTCTTGTGCCCACAAGAGTTGAGAACGGTGGTTAGTGCCACGATCAGTGGTTGGCTGAGGTAGTCTGCAACATTATTGGTGCTACCCTTCTTATACTTGATGTTCAAATGAAATTGTTGCAGATATGTAGACCACTTCTAATGGAGATCATTCTGCAACTTCCCTTATGTCTATATGAACTTCAGGGGTTGGTGGTCTGTGTGGATGATTGTGTCCTTCACCAAAATGTAATGCTTCCATTGTCGACAAGCATGCACAATGGAATACATTTCTTTTTCATAAGTGGCATACTTGTGAACTGTGTCGGAAAATTTATCACTTTGATATGCCACTGGATGCCCCTATTGAGTAAGAACTACCCCAATAGCATATTTATAGGCATTTGTCTCGATCTCAAATGGTTGTTGCAAGTCTGGTAATGTGAGAACTGGAGCAGAGCAGAGGTGATGTTTCAATTCCATGAATGCCTTCTGTTGAGATTCCAACCAAAAGAATTTTTCTTTCGCTCCTCCCTTGGTGATTCAAGGGCCAAGTGATATGAGATAATCCCAACATGAACATACGGTAGAAATTAGCAAGAACCAGAAAGCTGTGAAGCTCTGTTAGAGTGGTTGGGGTTGACCAATCCTGAATGACTTGGATCTTGGTTGGATCCACATGCACCCTCCTTTCATTAATAATTTATCCCAGATATTGAACCTGGGTCATGCCATAACTGAACTTCTCCAAATTGGCACACAACTTGTGTTGCTGTAGTCTTTGGAGGACTTGTCGGATGTGGTGGAGGTGCTCTTCCCAAGTCTGTCTGAAGATCAAAATGTCATCCAAGTACATCACTAAAAATGAGTTGGTGAATGGATGCAAGATGTCTTCCATCAACCTCATGAAGGTTGCAGGAGCATTCTTTAACCCGAAAGGCATGACCAACCATTTGGAAAGGCCCTCCTTGGCTTTGAAGGAAGTCTTCCACACATCAAAGGGTTCGATTGGTACCTGGTGATACTAAGACTTCAAGTCGATCTTGCTGAAATATTTCGCTCCTTTCAGTTGGTCCAGAAGGTCATCAATTTGTGGGATCGGGTACCTATGTAGGACAGTGATCTTGTTCAATGCCTGATAGTCAATACAGAGTCTCCAAGTCCCATCCTTCTTCTGTACCAACATGATAGGGCTCCCACAGAGCGATGAACTTGGCCGGATGTGACCTTTCTGCAACATTTCCTGAATCTACCTCTTGATTTTATCGTTCTCTAGAACAAAGCACCGATAGATCGGTCCATTGGGTAGCAGCGCACCTGGGGCCTGATCAATGGGGTGCTTGACCTAACAGTGTAGAGGAACCCATTTGGGTGGGGTGAAGATGTCCCCATACTCCTCCACAACCTTGTCCATTCTTTGTTGTCATGCAGAGGAGCCCTGTCTGGAGGTTTTTGCCACAATATTATTCTTTCCCTGGGGGCGGATCATGAGGAAAACAAATTTCCTAGTTTGGGAAATCAACTTAATGCATTTTTTTGCAGTAACCAAAGAGATAGTGGTAGGCGGTGGTACCTCTGGTATCCTGTACAACTTATTTCCCAAAGTAACAAAACATCGCGAGGCTGGGACTCATACACAACATGTCACTTCCACAAGTATGGTTGGCCTAATAATACATCAGAAACATCAAGAGGAGCAATGCCACACAATACCTCATCCATGAAGGGCTTGATGTTATAGGGAAGGCGGCACTACTGGCTGACGTGGAGATCTTGTCCTTGGTGAAGCCACCCGATGGTGTATGGCTGTGGGTGTGATGTGGTCGATAAGCTCAACCGCTTCATGGCATCTACTGAAATGAGGTTATTTTTGGCTCCCATTGTCAATAATGAACTATAGCGGGCAACAATTTACCCACATCTGGGAGTGGAAGAGACACTCCTCCTCCTCTAGATATTCTTGTTCCTCCTTTTGGATCTTCACAGTGGCAATAGTGGCATTGAGTTCCACATCAATAATCTGTTTCCCTTTGTCATTCCCCTTATCAGGTTCTGATTCAGAGTTGAACCATGCATCGGATTCAGAAGCTCTCATCTCGACCACCAACAACTGCTTGGCCCATCACTCACCTGTGTTGTGAGTGCAGCTCTTATGAAACTCACACCACTTTCCCATGTCCTTCTTTGGTTTCGTGGTGTTGTTCTTTGCGTGTGGCTTTGGCAGGTTATCTTGGGCCATCATGCCTTGGCTTTGTCCTTTTTTCTGCGGTTTGGGGGCACCTTTCCCTTACTTTTGATTTGCATATCCAAAGTCTCACTTCTTCTGTTTTAATTTTTGCTCAATCTTGGCAGCATACCGGTATGTCATACAAAGCGAGGAGATGTCGAGGAACTCCATTTCCTCCTAAATGTATCTATGCAGACATATGCAATACTTTAGCACCAAATGTTTCTCCAAATATTTGATACCCAACTTTGTGCACAGGATATGGAACATATTTATCATATCATGCACATCTTGATCCCTTTATTGCCGCATTGTGGTCCGTTGTATGTACTTGTCCTCATAGATCCCCACGAGATAGTATTGTTCCTTGATGGCGTCTCAGAAATTATTCCAAGTGGGTACGACTGAGAAAATAGAGGGTTTTGTCTCGACCTTTTCACATAGTAGGTTTCCCACCAGTCCTTGACATGGAGGGTAGCTTTGAGGAGTGCAAAAATAATCTTCTCCTGGTCAGAAAAGTCATGAATAGAGGAATATCCTTCTAATAGATTCAACCATCTATCTATGAAATCTGCATCTATTTGACCCTCAAATATGGTAATGTCAAAGTTTATTTGTACCTTAAAGGGAGTCGTGCCTCTAGAGTGGCTGTTGGATGCAGATAAGCTGCCGGTGGGCAGTTGTTGAAGGATCTGAGAAAATTTATCCATCATCACGTTCCTTTATTTTTCAGGGGCCTCCTCGAGTAATATTTTGATAGGATCTTCTACTCCCTCATCTTTCTTTTCATCCCCAATGGGTGGTCGTTTGGGTTACGAGGCTGATCTTGCAAAGGTTCAACCAGATCGAGCCCTAAATCCTTATACCCTAACCTTGTTGGGCACATGCAAAGAAGAATCGAGAAAAAGCAGACCGCTCTTGTAACACTGATCCAAATTTATGCAAGAACGCAACCGAATACACATATAACCATAAATACAAAGATTCAGTGGAAATAACACTTCATTTCATTAATATCAAAGAACTGAAATTTTCTTACAGACAGGATGGAAATAAACTAGCTAGGGTGCTGGTAGCTTATCTTTGAGAAGATATGTGGTGCCTACATGTCTTGAAATGTTTTATAATGAGGCTCAAGGGCCTATTTATTATAGAGAAATAATGGAAAACCATAAAAATAAAAAAACCTAACCCTAGGAGATGAAGCGCCAAAAATATGGGCCTCGTTTGGGTAAATTGGTGTTTCAACTTCCTGGGGTCATAACTTTGACATACTATCTTCGTTTGATGCACATGATACATCATTAGAAAGATCTATCCAAGGACTACAAGTGTTGGTTGAAAATATTGATTCCATAACGAAATCTTTTTCGTCGGCCAAGCGATGCCCAAATAACATCGTTTAGGGCCTCAAAATGGCTCCAGAAGTTCAGGACCCGAAAAACTGCTAAAAATAATAAGTTGTGATGAAACTGAAAAACTGAAAGAGACAATGGTGGGGCCCCAAGTGGAATAGGCAGGTGGCCAAAAATGTCCACCTGGATCACACTAGGTATAGAGTCTTGTACATAGAAATCATCACAACTAAGACAAGTAGGAATTATACTTTTTAGACTCCACCTTAATGACTACTTGTCTTAATCTCATTAAAGTCTAGTTGTGGTCCTTCTTTTTACAAATATGATAAAAAAAATATGTTGACCTCAATATAAAAGAACAACCATCTATTGGAATGCATGGGTACCAACAACAATCACAAGTCTACTAGGAAGTCCTTAGTTTACATGGTTCAATCAACCACTATATCTACATATCTATACCTGTACCTGTAAATCCCCCTCCACCATTGTCAACATGTGGTTTCTTGGATTACCCCCTCCACCATTGTCAACGGGTGTTTTCTCGGATTACCAATAACCATGCACTTGGTTTTATTGGCTTACCCTAAACCAGGCCGAGGTTTTTCTCAGGCTGACCCTAAACCATGCTACAGGTATCCATGTCCACTTCACTCTCACACTTGTGGTTTCTTGGTTACCACAAGCCTACACTGAAAAATGTTTTCCAGCTTACCACAAACCTGTACTTATATGCACTCAACACAAGTGGTTGATTTCTTACCACAATGGTACACTTCCAAAATTATTTCTTGCAGACCACAAACATGCACTTACAAAGTGGTTTTAAGATACACACAACTAGATGTACATAATATTACAAAATTTTGAATTATCACTTCAAAACATCATGGAATTGCTTAATAATACATATATGTGACACATAATACACCATTGTCCTGATTCTATTAAGAAAATTCACACAAACATTTACTTAGTTGTCTATTATCCTTCAATATCTAATGTAGCTCCAACAACTCTCCTTTGATTCCATCTTCAGTGTCATGTCTTCATCATATCTCATGATCAATAATTCCTACATATAAATCTTGTAGTCAATAATTCTTGCAAATAAATCTTGTCTATTGTTGAAATGACAAATTCCAACATAAAAAAAAAGTTTGACAATAATTAACCAAAACTAAATGTCACAACAACAAAGAATCCACCTCTTTCAACCAAATTTAGATTAATGACATATAAAAAAATTTAAAAACTTAATTAAAATCGAAATGCAAAACACTCGAGCTCTTCAACAACTCCAATTCAGCGCAACCCATTAAGCATGTGGCTTCTTTCACTATTCAGTTCCAGGCTCTTTACTGAACACCATAGATAGCACCTCAACACAACAACATTGGAGATCTTGTCCTAGGTGGTATGAAAGCACCTTATATGTAGTGGTACAGTTCAAAATCCTACACTCTATTCATTCATGGATATTGAAAGATTACATAGAGGAAACAACAGATTACAAACAAAAATAAATCTAACTGGATTACAAATTGATTTACATATCAATGGAGTGGCAAAGTAGCTACAACTTTGTTACACCATGGAAAATTTTAGGGGCTAAAATTCGCAGGTGGGATAATTTACCATGTTTTTTCCAAAAAGATTATTTTCCAATTTCCATTTTTTATAAAAATGATTCACCCAAATTTTATAATATAAAATTATTTTATGTTAAAAATCACCAACATTATATAGAGAGTATATATAAAATCATTATAAATCTGATTTTTTTTATAAATACATCAATAAATTTTTTATCGTTTACATATTAGGGACTAGTGAGATTCATCAATTTTTTAAACTTCAAGATAATTTTCTATCCTTAAAAATTTCCCTGCATTACACCGACTCGGACTCTGCATCTGGACTCACTACGCCTTGCTTCTATGAATGATCTCTAATTATGCAAAACTTATGTCGATTAATTTTCCCCTTCGAGCATCAATAAGTTATGGCGGTGGTGCCCCTTCAAATATGAGCAAGTGATGATGGCAGGGTGGTGGCGGTGAGGCGGTGTGTGTCAGGAGTAATTACTTCCAACACTCCCCCTTAATTACGACTAACAAATTAACCATGACATAACATAACTTAAATATGTGTGCTGGTCTAAGTCTCTGCTAGGCTTACAACGACTCAAAAAATTTGACATGAAATATTTAACTAGATTTATTTTTCCTTTTCTTCCTAATCCGATATCCTTTGAATTTCTTCATCTTTGTCTTTTTTGTGTAGGTTAAAAATTTTAGTTTCTTCATTTTTTGTCGCAGCGCTTCCATCGTTAAATATTTGTTTGTCATAAAAACATAGAAAATCATTCGAGGATGTCCATGGATGTCATCTAATTCTTCAAAAATCTGCTTGTATGTGGACTACTTCCACATCTCATCTTCTATAGTTTGTTCTTCATCATCAAACTTATGATTATCAATTTGCTAGAACATAGGTTCATAATAGAATTTTAGCTCTTCAAGACTCCAATACATAAAAAATTCATTGAAATTCTCATTTTCAACATCATATATGTTGTCTTCAACATTCATTATTGCATCTTCTATACAAACTTCGTCAACACATGGTGTTTCAAGCCATGCTTCAAGGAATTTTAATTCTTCTTCATATTTTGTTGCTTCTTCTAGTTTCCTTCTAACATTTGCACACACAAAATCAATGTTAAGATTATATGAAAAAACATCTTTAGAACCATATTGCTTCTATTCATTCTGCTCTGGAATGAGATCATTCTTCTTTTCTTCCTTCTTTGACTTTGTCAATGCCTCATAATTGTGACTCTCCATATCTATTTTTTCAAACAGGGTTTCTCCCATTTGGTTTCTAGGCGCAAGTGGGTTTATGTCGCTGGATAATAATACATCAATAAGTTGTTTTTTTTGCACCATCTGCACCCACTCATCACTAGTTCATTCATCTTCATCAAAGTTAACATCAACAATTTCAATTGCTGGATCCACTGAATCAATTGCTTCCTCTATGCCAACATCAACTCTTGTTGGTTACACATCATCAACAGTGTGATGAGATTCACCAAACTCTTCATATCTTTGTATATTTGCGACTACAGATCCATCTTCAATTTAATCTTCAAAGACTGCTTCAAGAGAATGTACGACACTATGATCTTCGACTTGATTACCCCCCCTTGCACCAAATTCTTCTTTCAAGATCTTCCATGCTTCCTTGGAATTTGTAGCTTTTTCTACCTTGCACAAAAACATGTCATCCAATCCATGTTTTATAAAATCAAATACTAAAGCATCGCATACTTCATCATATGGGTTATTACAATGACAATCAATTAAACCTTTAGCTCGAAAAAAGTTAGCATTCTAATAACCCAAAGATCAAAATTTTTACCAGTAAATATAGGTGGTGGTAGCAGATCAAAGATACACCATTCTCCCTCATTCTCTTATTTGTCATCTGCTAAACTTCTCAGTTCCTTGGCTTCAGCTTGAACCGCAATGATATTTTCCATTTCTGTTCGATTCATTTGCTTAATCTTCTTCATTCTCGCATGGCGACCCATGACTGCAGTCTTTCCTCTGTCGTATAGCCAAGGCATGAAGCTATCTTCCATATCACCCTAAAAAAAAAATGTGATTTTTAATGTGCGCCCCTGTAAGGCACAACCTTCACCCAACACATTGTCATACTTGACAAAACACCGAAAAAAAATAAATTTGCATGCAAGAAATCCATATACTTAATTTTCAATAAAAAGCCTTCCCTTTTTAATCCTTATTAACAAACTTAAAAAAAAAACGCTTTATTTTTTATTACAACACTTCAGCAAAAAAAAACTTGTGGAATAAATATACTCCACAAAAGTCAGAGTATACTATGAAAGACTTTATGATAAAAGAGACAATAGAAACAACCCATATAGCACTGAACTAGCTACATGCCATAAAGAGGGACTGCAAACTGTCACATGCAATTTATTTATAATGAGCTATAATGATATTGAGAATCGACAAGCTGAAAGACACAGAGAATCCATGTGGAGGAAATGCAGGCGGCACTGCACGCAAAGGCGTAACATCACAACCTCAACTAAGCAATGATTAGCTCATCATTCACCACCGGCTTCATATTCAACTGACGGGCTCATGCTCCATGACAACTCATGCTCAAGTTAATAGTCTCTCACACAAGCACCACGCTCGGAATAAAAAGTTCCAAACATTCCAAAAGTTTGAACCCTTGCACGATATGACCACCTTTTTGTTCACCAGGTTTCTATCCAGTCATTGCTTCAATAATTCAAAACTTTAACATGTATTTCATCAACCACGGAATTTCTCTAAACGATCTCACACGAGACCAATTCAACTTTATTTCATGCTTGCATCCAACTGGATTCCAACCAGAGTCCCCTAGATGGCCCCTCAATTATTCGACTTTCTTAGCAAACACATCTAACCGAATCCTAGAAATTCGACAAAGAAATGTTGTTGCAGATAACGGCAACAAAGAAGATAAGAGATAGTGCAGATCTTTTTAAAATGGTGGCTCTGATACCAATGGAAAGATTACACAGAGTAAATAGCGGATTACAAACAAAAATAACTCTAACTATATTGCAAACTCATTTACATATCAATGGAATGGCTAAGAAACTACAGCTACGTTACAACTACTTGGACTCTGTGTCCAGACTCACTACACCTTTCTTCTATGACTAATCTCTATTTATACAAAACTTGTGTCCGTTAATTTTCCCCTTTGAGCATCAATAAGTAAGGCGATGGCACCCCTTCAAATCTCAGCAGGCGGTGAGGTAGTGTGTAAGGAGTAATTAATTCCAACAGATATATCCATGAGAACAAATATCATACACAGAAAATAAATCTATCCTCATTTGCACCATCTTCAAGTTTTCGTGGATATATCCATCAGAACAAATATCATAAACAAAAAAATAAATCTATCCTCATTTGCACCATCTTCAAGTTTTCGTGGATATATCCATTAGAACAAATATGATAAACAAAAAAATAAATCTATCTTCATTTTCACCATCTTCAAGTTTATGTTTAGGTTTTCGTTGTAGAGGTCGGAAATCCAGGGATGTTGGAATTTCTAGAGAATTCCGAACAATAGAGAGGAAAATAATTCCTCTTCCACAACACAGAGATTAAAAAAAAATTCAAGCATAGAGACGTGGAGTAAAAGCTCTTTTCATTAAACTGCTAAGCAATCAAAAAAAAAAAACTTCTTCAGAACAACTCTGTTTTGGATTTACAAAATAAACTTCTGCTGGCTGCTACACATGCAGCTCACTCTTTCACTGTTTCACTCACAGCAAAAAAAATGCTCTCTGTCTCTATTTATGCCTTTGGGAAAATTACAATACACAACAATTCTAATGCACTATCTATCTTTTTTTTCTGCCTTCGGGCTTTTTTTCTTCATATAAAATCAACTCACAATATAATCACGACATATATATAAGACATTGCAATATTATATATTATAAATCTCTCATATTTATAATATATATAACCAAAGTTAAAAACAATGTACCGCGGTAAAAACAATTAACTTGGCATTAAAAACTCTAAAAACATTGTGCGGGAAATAATAAAAAAACAACACAATAAAAAAAAAACTTTATTCCCTTGTGCTTTCCAGGGGATACTTGGAGTTCATTCCCGTGAGTTCTCTTTACCCCCCGGAATTGATTTGGTTGGTGAAGAGGTGGGTCCACAGATGGGTGACATCATTTCTTCTGGGGGTTCACCTTCCTCCTTCGCTGCCCATCTTTTCTACCTCCCAGAATGGTGCTTTGTTGGATGTGCATTCAATGCGGTTGGCAGAGAAGTGAAGGTTCGTTGGTGTTGTGGATCAGTTCGAGATTGCGTGAAGTTCTGGGCTAGAGGTTTCCACCACCATTGCTGTCCTTTCCAATCCCATTAGCTTTGAAGTTCGCCATCCTGCTGCTCTTTTCATTCCCATCACAATTTACTTCGTTGTCCTGATGTTCTGTGTGGGAAATTGGAATTAAATTCCAACACTCCCCCTTAATTTCAACTGCTGGGTTTTCTTGCATACCGAGGAATTTTCTTAAATAATTAAAACTTTTATGTGTTAATGGCTTTGTCAAAATATCAGCAAACTGTTTGTCTGTCCTGCAGTGATGCAATATAATTTCGCTATTATTAACCAGTTCACTTATAAAATGAAATTTTGCATCAATATGCTTTGTTCTCTTATGGAAGACATAATTTTTTGATAAAGCTATCGCTGAGATGTTATCGCAATAAATTGTTGTTCCTTTGTCTTGTTCATGACATAAATTTCTGAGCATTCTTCTCATCCATACTGCTTGGAATGCTGCTGCTGTCGCTGCCACATATTCTGTCTCTACCGTTGATAATGAAACTATTGGTTGCTTCTTGGAGGCCCATGAAACGGTCCTGGATCCCAAATGAAACACATATCCAGATGTGCTCTTCCTGTCATCTACACTTCTAGCCCAATCACTGTCAGTGTAACCACTCAATTTAAAATTTTCAGATGAGGAGTAGAAAATGCCATACTCCTTCATTCCATTCACATACCTTAGAATCCTCTTGGCTGCCTGCCAATGAGTCTCTTTCGGTATTTCCATAAATCTGGAGATTAAACTTACAACATGCATTATATCCAGCCTAGTTGCAGTCAAATACATGAGGCTTCCAACTATGCTCTTGTATAATGTCGGATAAAAATCCTTGCTGCTGTCTTCTTTGCTCAATTTTAACCCCATGACAATTGGAGTTACAACTGCCTTGCTGTTCTGCATGTTGAATCTTTTCAACACTTCTTCAACATATTTTGCTTGGGAAATAAAAATCCCATTTTCATTTTTCTCTACTTCTATTCCAAGAAAATATCTCAGAAAACCCAAATCAGTCATTTCAAATTCACTCTTCATGACTGCTTTAAAGTCATCAATGAGAGAAACTTCATTGCCAGTAAAAATGAAATCATCTACATATAAAACAACAATAAGAATCTTACCATCATTTTCTTTTATGTAGAGTGTGGGTTCTCCATCACATTTCTCAAATCCATTTTTTGTCAGGTAAGCATCTATTCTATTGTACCATGCTCTTGGTGCTTGCTTCAGCCCATATAGAAGTTTCTTCAGCTTGCACACTTTGTGATCTTGGCCTTCAATCTCATAGCCTGGAGGTTGTTCAACATATACCTCCTCTTGCAACACTCCATTCAGGAATGCAGATTTCACATCCATTTGGTAAACCTTCCATTTATGTTGGGCTACTCTGGACAACATTGTTCTCATCATTTCCATCCTTGCAACTAGTGTGAAAGTTTCCTCATAATATCTTCCTTGTTGCTGATTGTAGCCTTTGACAACAAGTCTTGATTTGTGCCTTTCAATCTTGCCTTCAGCATTGCTCTTGGTCTTATAGACCCATTTTACTCCAATCACTTATTTACCTTAAGGGAGGTCCACTAACTCCCATGTATTATTCTTTTCTATTGCACCATTTACTTCATCAATTGCTTCAATCCATTTTTCTTCTTTTACGACATCTTCAAAATGAGTTGGGTCATCAATATGACAATACAAAGCTAATAAAGATTTTAGACCAGCATTATCATTTACCTCTCCTTGTTCATAAATCTCACTCAGATTTCTGAATCTCGGTCTTCTTGGTGTACTTGGAGTTCCACTTGAACTTGAGGCAGTTTCTGATCCCTGTGGTGTGCTCGGAGAAGCACTTCTTTGATTTCTCAAAGTTGTTCTATTTCCACCTTGTGGTGTGGTTTTTTGTGCTTGCGGTGGTAGAGGAGGAGCCACCAAGGAGGGATTATTTACTGTTGTCCCTTCCTCTTCTTCTTCAATAAACTGCACATCTCTGCTTATTATTGTTTTCTTGGTGGATGGATTATAGAGTTTGTATGCCTTGGACTCATCACTGCATCCAACAAAGATACATTTCTCCACCTTACTGTCCAATTTCTTTCTCAACTGCTCCAGAATGTGTGCATAAGCCACACATCCAAAAACTTTCATGTGGGTGACATGTTGCTTTATGCCGCTCCACGCTTCTTTCGGAACTCTGTTCATGGCAGCTTTGGTTGGGCATCTATTCAAGATATACGCTGCACTATTTGCAGCTTCAGCCCAATACTCATTTGGAAAATGTTTTGCCTTCAACATACTTCTGACCATGTCCATGATGGTCCTATTCTTCCTTTTTGCAATACCGTTTTGCTGAGGTGTGTACCTTGTGGTAAATTGCTTATATATGCCATTCTCCCTACAGAAATGTAGGAACTCTTTGGAGATGTATTCTCCACCTCTGTCAGTCCTTATCACTTTGATGTAGTGCCCACTTTGCTTCTCAACATGAGCTTTGAAGTGGCAGAACTGTTCAAACACTTCACTCTTCTGTTTCAAGAAATACACCCATGTCTTTCTGGTGTAATAATCTATGAATGTCAAAACATATTTTTTACTAGCTAAAGATGGCATTTGGATTGGTCCACATAAATCTAAGTGGACAATTTCTAAGTGTGCCTTTGCCCTTATACTCTTCCCTGGTGGAAAGCTTTCTCTGTGTTGTTTGCGCAAGATGCAGCCTTTAGATAGGCTGTCCGGTTTCTCAATCAATGGTAATCCTTTTACCATTCCCTTTATGTGCAACAAGTTCAGGCCTTCGAAATTGAGATGGGGCCAAATCTCAAGTGCCATAACCAATTTTCATCTTTCACTTCCTCTTGAAAGACTTTTTGTGTTACAACTGCTACATTTCTTCTTTCCTTCAAGTTTGCTCTGAGCTTGAGAGGAAACATCCTATTTCTTGTCATCTGCACCTCTGCAATGACTTTCTTACTTGGAGGTATGTCCATGATTGTGCACACATCATCTTTAAAAAATACATTGTAGCCCTTGTCAATGAGCTGTCAAATGCTCAAAATATTACATTTCAAGCCAGGTACATAATATACATCTGGCACAAACTTCTGTTCTCCATTTCTTGCCAGGATACTAACTCTTCCTTTTCCCTTGATAGAAATCTTACTATCAATTCCTGTTGTTACGTCAGATTTAACATTTTCATCCATATTGGAAAGCATTGCTATGTTTCCAGTCATGTGGTTGCTACAACCTGAGTCTAAGAACCATACATCCTCTTGTCTATCTTGTGCTACATTACATGTTAACAACACATTACTCTGGTTCTTATTTTCTTTTACAAAATTAGCATTCTACATATTATTCATGTCATTTTGCTTTTTCCTACATTCATTTGCATAGTTCCCATATTTCTTGCAATAATGACATTGGACTTGGGATTTATCATACCTTTGTCCATGAGCTTGATGTTGGCTTGTGCCTTCATTCTGGTTCTGATTGCTGCTCCTTCCACTTGAACTTGCAGGGCTATTTTTTCCTTTGTTTTGGCTTCTGCCTCTTCCTCGGTTGTTTGCTCTGCCTTGACCTCTGCTTCGGCCAAAATACATTTGAGTCTTGAAAGCTTGTTCTAATGAGGAGTCTGATCCTCTGTTCAGTCTGTGTTCATGAGACATTAGGGATGCACTAAGCTCATCCACTGTAAATTGTAAGAGATCCTTTGTCTCTTCTATTTCCACTACTATGGCATCAAATCTTGAGGGTATACTTCTCAAGATTTTCTCCACAATTCTTCTATCTTCAAGTGTCTCTCCATGAGACCTTATCTAGGTAACCAACCCAATAACGTGAGTGAAAAATGAGTCTATATTTTCTGACTCTTTCATACAGAGAGTTTTAAAATCTTTCCTCAGCATTTGCAACTTTGTTGTCTTCACCTTCTCCATGTCTTGATAGGCTGTCTTGAGAATATCCCATGCCTCCTTAGACTTTTTTGCTGCTGCAATCCTTAGGAAAATACTCTCATGTACAGATTGAAAAAGATAGAAGAGGGCTTTGGAGTCCTTCTTCCTATTATCTTTTAACAAATCTCTTTCTGCTGCTGTCAAAGCGGCCAGTGTTGTTGCATCTGCTGGTTCTGGGTAGCCATTCTCAACTAGCTCCCATATGTCGTGTGAAGCAAACATGGCTCTCATCGTGATTGCCCAATAATCATGGTTCTTCCCGTTAAATTACGGAAGTTGGGGATTTTTTAGATTGGTGCCTGCTGCTGCCATTCTTGACTGTGTTAAAAAAAAACAAACTCTTTTGACTGTGTAAACCAACAGAAGATTTCTCTACTGGAGAAATCCGCTTCAATAAACTTCTTACAGCTTCTGCAGTGAAGAGCAATATCTGCTTCATTCACTGAGTGCCTAGACTAGCTTTGATACCATGTTGGAATTTTTGGAGAATTCCGAACAACAGAGAGGAAAATAATTCCTCTTCCACAACACAGAGATTAAAAAAAATTTCATGCACAGAGACGTGGAGTGAAAGCTCTTTTCATTAAACTGCTAAGCAATCACAAAAAAAAACTTCTTCAGAACAACTTTGTTCTGGATTTACAAAATAAACTTCTGCTGGCTGCTACACACGCAACCCACTCTTTCACAGTTTCACTCATAGCAAAAAAAATTCTCTCTCTCTCTCTATTTCTCCCTTCAGGAAAATTACAATACACAACAATTCTAATGCACTGTCTATCTGTTTTTTCTGCCTTCAGGCTTTTCTCTTCATACACAGTCAACCCACAATATACTCATGGCATATATATAAGACATTACAATATTATATATTATAAATATCTCATATTTATAATATATATAACCAAAGTTAAAAACAATGTACCGCGGTAAAAACAACTAATCTGGCATTAAAAACTCTAAAAACATTGTGCAGGAAATAATAAAAAGAACATTACAATAAAAAAAACTTTATTCCCTTATGCTTTTCGGGGGCTGCTTGGAGTTCATTCCAGTGAGTTCTCTCTACTTTGGTTGGTGAAGAGGTGGGTCCATAGATGGGTGACGTCATTTCTTCCGAGGTTCAGCAGCTTCCTCCTTCACTGCCCATCTTTGCTACCTCCTGGAATGGTGCTTTGTTGGCTGTGCATTCAATGCGATTGGCAGAGAAGTGAAGGCTGGTTGGTGTTGTGGATCGGTTCGAGATTGCGTGAAGTTCTGGGCTAGAGGTTTCCACTGCCATTGCTGTCCTTTCCAATCCCATTAGTTTTGAAGTCCGACATCTTGCTGCTCTTTTCATTCCCATCACAATTTATTTCACCGTCCTGCTGTTCTGTGTGGGCATTTGGAATTAAATTCCGATAGGGGATTCGAGATCAATGAAGTTCTTCAACTCCACTAATATTCTGCCAAGTATCATGGCTACCTTTGATGTTGGAGTTAAAATTTCCTAACAAAAAACATTTCTCATAAATAATATAAAGAAATTGTGTTGCAATCATGGCCTTCGCTTTACCAATTCCCTAATGACGGTCATCATCATATCCTTCTTCTCATCTGCAGGAAACTCCTATACATTCTTTGCTCCGTCGAATGCAACAATCTACGACTTGGGTTTGGCCTCCAACTCATCACAAAGTCAAAATCAAACACTCCATATTGACACTTTCTTCCTTTGCAACTCCAGGAAATCCTGCATGCATTCATCTACAATTCCCATTCTTGAGGATACGCTGGACATTTTGAATGTCATTGTCGCCGCGAGGGAATTGCTTAAATATGCCGGTGAAATGTTGCTGCCTGCAACTTCACAGGGTTGATAATTGAAAGCGGGAAGCGTTTCCCAGTTAATTAAAGGGAGAGGATGTGGATAAAAACCACTATACATAATGATGATATATTTTGAAGCAATAATTTCTCCGATATTTTCTAGAGACTATGACCCTCCTGCAATCACCCCTACTCCAACAAGCTGTCAACAATGTTGGTTACCTTCGACATTAAGCTTGTTTAGTGTTGAGAGATTTCTGAAGGAGTTTTTGATGTCAACAATGGTCTGCATGAGACCTCTTTTGTACTATCGAACATACAACTAAACTTTGAGCATGTTTTGATCACTCCACATGCAGAACGAACTCCAGCTTTGTATCCAAGCTTGGCTCCAGGCAACAATCGCTCACTGGAAGTTTGCTGCAATCAATGAATTGAACTTATGGTGACTCTCTGCCAACAACACGCACAATAGTGCAGGCTTCACACCGCAGCAAGCGACAACCTCATCTGGCTCTCAACTCCTCTCCATACTGCAAGGTCAATGCTCAAGGCTTCAACGTTCTGGTGCTTGTCGTAGAATGTAGACTTTATCATTTATGTAAATAATAACAACCACTCGAATGATAGAAAACCATACACACTCTTTACCAAACAAGAAACTCTACTCTACTCTCAACAAACACACATACTCCCTATTTCCCTCGACATTCCCAGGGAAGTCCCAGTCCATACTTTTTCATACCAATTTAAATTTTGCATAAAGAACATAGCTAATTTAAATTGTATGTACAGTTCTTTTTGGTTGAAGCCAACTTGTTGCAGAGAATATTTCAACCAATTAACCCTCAATAAACTCTTAAAAATTTAGGATTCACTTTTATATTTGGAAAAAATCACAATAAAAAAAAAATTATATCAAACATACTCCAAAATTTAATTTCTATTTCTCTTCTTATTAGACAAATTTTTAACCTTTTATTATTTTTAAATATTTATATTTTTATTAAATTTTTCAATATATATTAAAATTTTTACTTTGCTATTTTTATTATATTTTTTATTAGTAAAATTATTGTTTTATTAATAAAAATTCAATTAAAACTATCATTTTTAATATTTTGAATTTTATAAATTTTATTATTTTATTTAAATTATAAATGTGAATTAAATAATTTTAATAATTAGTTTTTTATTAAAAAATTATTTTTAAATAATGAAAGCCTCAACTTTAAGTACTTTATGAAAAAGATATTATAAAATTATTATAATGTAAAACAACTTTTGAACTTTCATTTCAGAAGTAAGGCACAACAGTTTAATGCATTTTATTACTACACACATTGTTAGGCATATTATGAAAAAGTGTTTATGCATATTATGACCCAAACAAAATTTAAAAATATAAATTCCATAAACTTATGATCATGGCAAATTATGCAAATTATGGTTATCCAAAAATAACACAAACATATTAATAAATGTGATTGCTATATTTTTATTAGTGTATATAAATTTTATTAATAATTAATTAGTATATAAATATGACTACTATATTTTTATGAGTGTATATAAAGCTTATTAATAATTATTCAGTACATAGCAGGATTTAATATCAATATAAAGAGTCCATATAAAAGAGCAACCATCCACCGGAATGCATGGGTACCAACCGCTGCAACCGCTAGTCCTGTAGGATGTCCTTCGCATACATGATTCTGTCGACCGTTATCACTGCATATATGTACCTGCAAATCCACCACCATGAGGCGAATTGCATGTGCAGAACCTCCAAAAACACATTCTGCCTCTCTCGGACAGATCCACAACTTCTCCGATCTACTTCTCCGCAAATCGTCAAACGAAGATGAGGCTTCCTGCGGATCCCCATGAAGTTGAGTTGGCGTCTTCCTAAATAAAAAATAATCTTGCGCTTCCACGCCATTCCCGTGATTTGGCGCGTTGGCACGAGTATGTACTAAACAGTCGCGCCAATTGTACTTCTCAGCACAACTGTCAGCTAAGAAAGCACACCAACCCCCTTCTTCTCAGAGATCGATCAATCATCTGAGACTGAGCCAGGTGTTACTGCAGTCCACCTGCTCCTACGAGCACAAAGCTCCCGTGTACACGTTAGCCACTCAGGCAATATGCCACCACCGGGCAAGTCCGATCTGCCACCACCGGGCAAATCCGCCAACTTCAATATGCCACCACCGGGCAAGTCCGGCGAACTTCAATATGCCACCACCGGGCAAATTCAGAACTTAAATGTGCCACCACCGGGCAAATCCTGTAGCCACTAAGGCTCTGTATGTGGTTTCTGGCTCACCACAAACCATCACTTTACAGTGACAAAAGATGGTTTCAGGCTGACCATAAACCATTACAAAGTGGTTTTAAGATCACCACGAACTTTCAAATACCTTTAAAAAAGGCTTACATTTCATTCAACATTTGGAGTTTCTGGGTACATATAACAACCAACTAGCTTATAACATGCTAGGGAGTCTATTCCACAAACCACACTAACTCAAACAAACATCTACTTTGTTGTCCACCATAAACGTTGTTACTGCTCCTTTACCTCATCTGTTCATTGTTCACATCTTGGGCATCTTTTTCTGTTCAAATAACTTCTTGGAACTCCACGTTTAACCTGTCATTCGTTAGAGTAGCTAATTATAACAAAATAACTCTGCCTACATTGAGTTAGCTAGGCTCAATAAGGCTCAATAAAACATGATTCCAAGAAAATACAACATAAAATCTTCAAATTTAATTTCTCTATCTCTGCCCATAGATGATTATTTTCCAAACATACCAGTAGCCATTTTTCACCAACAATACCTGTGAGGGGTCTACTGATAAAGAAACGGATTGACGACTTTTCACCTGGACTCAATGCAGTGCATTCAAACACTGATGATCCAGACATAGGCACACAGCCACACGAAGAGAACACAATTTTCCCTTCAAGAAAATTAATCCAGGACTCCACGGTCCAATCCTCCGTCGCGTTTCAGTATCCAATTCTCTCGGCATCGCAACATAATGCCACTTCCCCTACTCACAGTATCAAGGCTAGTCACTGCTCTCAAGCATGCTTCCTCATGCTTGCTGACAATCTGCAACACGATCTCGATCATCATCCAATCTCTGATGTAGCTCCAATTGATGTCATTTTCACTGTCATGTGTTCATCATACCTGCAAATTTGCTTAGTGCTGGAATGACCAGTTCCAACACACACTCAAAATTGTGACAATAGTCAGTCATACTACTGTCACCAATTTCATTGTCATGACAGTTAATCAATACATTGCAACATCATCAGAGAATTAAAAAAAAATACATTTCAACAATAGCATTAGCCAGATCAGTGCACAAACGGAATTGCTCTGCCATTGAAACAGGCAATGAGGTGGAAAACGAAGACCCCTCATTGACTAGACGAAGTACTTGAGAGCAGATTGACACCAAGGAACCCGAACCCACGTCCTGTATTATTGAAACACCTGTGGGCATCACCACTCCTGCTTGTTCCAACCCATTTACCAAAATTTGATGGGCTTCATCCATGGTTAACTAGACCCAGTCAATTCAAGAAAAAAAAAAAATCCCTAAGACTAGGCCCAACTGAGTTAACCCGCTATTTGCACGCACATAACCGAGACACAGAATCCACCATCATGATTGCAAAATAATAATATTCAAGTTACACATCCAAATTGTTCAGATGAGGGGAATCCCAATTGGTCTATGAATGACTGCCAAAATGCTCAGACCCAGAAACGCAGATGTCCAAAACCGATTTTGCATCCCAATTCCTTCAATATAAACACACACTGGCTCAACTCAACTCGATGCTGGATATTTTTTTCAATGCTTCTAGAATGTGTCCCGATATCTTGCGTGAATCTGAATCGGTGTCTTTCATGAAACTTGGATCAGGGTCTCACATTTAAAAAATTGGCATACCTGTGGGGAAAATTCAATCTTTTGGGTTTCACAAGAGTTCAAGTGAAAAACAAATGCAACTCGACATTTTGTTGACAACTGCACACATACAGAAGCATACAGAAGAATATTCGAGAGCGTGGGCATATCTCTTATTCTCTCAACTCAACAGGGTATTTGAGAAGTAAACCACTTAATTACATGCAGAGGAGCTTTGATCAACTCCAAGGAAAACACTCGTTTAAAGAAAATCCATGCGTGGCTTCATGCAGCCTGTTGTGTTTACAAGCAAACACATCCTGAAATCTCCTACCTACAAATATGCAACATTGCAGTGCAAACTACTCGGATTAGAATCCGAACAAAATTTACCAGTTCTTCCGGATTTCGAAGGTGTAATTCATTTCCAGGTAGCATTTATCGTCGTCGTCCACAAACTTGGTTCTTGCCGCGTAAGAACCCCTTGCCAGAATTCCACACGGTGTTGTCTCTTCGTCCATAACGTACGTATACGGTTCTTGTTGAGGACTGAACGTTCCCAGCATTACACGAGTGTTGTCCACTCTGACTCCGCTTTTCCACACGGTATTGATGTAAGTGAAGCCGGACACAATGTTATCGAGAACTGAGAAACATAATTTCAGACTGTAACGACTGCCTTCCTTGAGAGTAAACGAGGAAAGCCTCGATTTAGAAGCAAATGGGATAGGGAGAATTAAGTCGGGCTGTTCTGGAGATAATATTGAAAGGCTCAGGATCTTCACATCCGGCTCCAGGCGTTCTCCTATGGACTCCATATCCAGACTGCCAAGTAGTTGCTCTTTCCATCTGCGCAAGATCTCGTCCTCCTTCGAAACGCAGTCGCCACACCTCTGTTCCGTAGCGCCCACAGTCTTCAATCTGCTGCCCAATATCGCTGTCGAAATATTCATCCCTCTCTCGGACTGAGTCTCAGCAACTCGCTTTCTAAACAAAACAAAACAATGCCCTCAAACACTCAAACCTTCGGCCTCCTCAATCTTCAAAATGGACAAACAAATATAAATATAAATACGCTCAAATATTTTGCTCAGCCCAGGAGGGGCCAGGGTCAAGGCCCAGGCCCTTACGGGCTCTGAAGCTCCGATACCAAGATAAAATAGCACCACAGCAAACTCTAAACAAATTCTATATTATGAATGAAGAAAATTACACACGTATTTATACAAGCAATAGTCTCAAGATAGGAATTCTATCTTAGACGTACAGTAGTGTGGTTGAGAGATTCTCTCAACCACACACTAAACTAGGAGAAACTATATTCTAGCTAATTCCTATTATGTAGGAACAAACTCCTCAAATGGAGAATTATAACCATAGACAAGTAGGAATAAGTTTTTAGATATTAGTAATAAGTTTTAAGATAGAATTTGGTATTGGGTTTTAGTATAGATTTTAGTATTTGTGTTTTAATATTATATTTTAATATTAGGTTTAAATATAAATATTTTAAAAATTAAAAATTAAAACATTAAAACATTACAAATCTAAATAATATTAGTTGTTATAAACTCTATATTTTAAATTCATATATAAAGAAAATATTCAATTATAATATTACAAATCCTTATAAATCTAAATATTATAAATCTTATGTATTAAAATTTATATATTAAACCTTCTATATTTTAAATTTTGTATTATAAACCATATATATTCAACTCCATATATAAGATTTTAATACTATAAATCTTAAGATAAAATAATAATACCATAAACTCTAATATTATTAAATCTTAATATAAAACCCAAAAATATAAACTCTAATATATTAAAATTAATATTATAAACTCTAATGTAGTTGCATTGTTGCAATATTAATATTAATAAATAATAATAATAGGTTATTATGTTTGACAAAGTTGAAGTTTTTTGAGTCTCTAGCATAGTCAAACATGGTTTGAATATGGTCGACCGTATTTTCACTATGGTTTTCCTATAGTTCATCGCAATTTGACTATGGTTACCATTGTAATGATGGCTGTTGATGGTTAACCATAGTTTGACTGTGCTTAACCCTTGCCATCCACTCTAGGCATCTATGGTCAACCATGGCCATCTAATACGGTTCAATATAGTTAGCTATGGTTCACTATAGGTCACCTAGAGATAGACCATGATGCCAGTGGTAAGTTTGGTTAACCATGGTTGTCATGTTCACTATTGTTGACTATGATGCCCATATCAACTATAATCAACAATAGTCAATATGTATTTATGTATAGATTAATTTATAGTTAAGACATTATAAATGTATAGATTAATATATTATTAGTATAATATTAATATTATATTAAACTCTTATTAATATTGTGTAGATTAATATATTATTAGTATAGTATTAATATTATATTAAACTCTTATTAATATTATTTTAAAGTTATAATAATGTTAAAAATGTTAAATATGTGTAAATGTTATATTAATATGATAATTAAATATTAATAATATATTATATATTAGTTTTTAATAATATATTAGGTAATTATTATCTTAATAAATTAATAATTAATAAATGAATAATTTAATTAATATTTTAATTGATTAAATTATATTAATTTTATTATTATTTAACTTAATGTGAAACCTAATAGTATTAAACCTAATACTAAATTTAAATATTAAATCTAATGAAGTTAATATTAATTCTAAATGCTAAACCTAATATTAATATAACTTACATTTAATATTAATATAACTTGAATCTAATGTCACTTATAAGAAATAACTTGCGTAAAAAAACTCAATATATATGTCTAAAAGAACTAATGCAAATTATGAACAGTTTCCTCTTCCTGCAGCTTAAATGTAGATTGTGCAAGCTCTCTTCGAGCTCTTGGGACACTTAATAACATTTATTATGCTAAGTAATGATTAATGGCATTGTTAGTATTTACTTTTACAAATCAGCACTGCACATATGCTTTCGATCGCTAACATTTGAAAGAAACACCAGGAATAGAGCTTTAGTCGCTAACATTTAAAAGAAACACCGAGAATAGAGCTTTAATTGGATAGATGGCTAAAAAAAGGAAGTAGTCTTCCATTTTAAAAAATGGAGGAATCTCCGACATAATAGGACAGCTCTGGGCCCCTCTGTCGATCCCTCGTTCGACAACCCCCAACCGGACCTTGACCTATCGGTGGACCCCGCTTTCCCCGCGTCGACTTCCTCCGCCACCTCGCTCCCCCACAACCACTCCCACCGGCTCCCCTCTACCACCCCACGACCCTTCGCCACGTACTGTAATCAATGCGAATGTAAATCTCCCGCGGATGTTCGAAACTGATCCTTCCAATCGCGTGCGGTATATTTCAGATTACGACCCCGAGACACAACACAAAACAGAGACATGCAAACAGTCTAGAGACACAGGCGAACAAAGACACATATGAACAAAATAGAGGCACAGGTTAGTGACCTTGGTTCCCTTATTCTATTTGGCATCATATACTCTGGGTTGTGGTTGAAAAATTGAAGATGACAGAATGTCAGACCACCCACAAACTTAAGGTCATTTGCAATTCTTTTCTTTAAGTTAAAGAAGTCGTCCTTGGATAAAATAAAATAAAATAACCCCTAAGAATTACTTGCAAACCTCGCCATGGTGTCTGAATAATTACGTTCAAGGAAACAAGGCCTAATTATACCTTTATTTATAGGTGAATTAAATGAGATGGAATGACCACCTGTTGTAGTATTCACAGGTCTAATCTGTAGCAAGGATGGTTCAATTGTGTAATAATTTCAGGCTGGCCTAAGAAAAGTGCATCAATGAAGGACTCATGGACTTATTAATACAAATTGCAGAGTTGCATAGAGGCTATAGATGCCCTTGTGTCTACAACTAATCAATTGTTTGAATTTCAAATAATATATGTGGAAGTGTATCTATATATAGGTCCGAGCTAGTTTGAAATAGCAATTGAAGGTGACCTGTATTTAAGGTACACCTTTCAAGGCCAACCTTTGCTGAGAAAGTACTTAAAGGAAGCATTATAAGGAGCTAGATAAATTGGACCCTGATATGAGATGGATGGTCCTCTTAGGGCTCACTATTTTTCCTTAAATGATGATTCGAGGCTTTGCTTGATGATGTGGTCATTTAGAACAACTCTTCAAAGTTATTTTCAAGGCAAAGAAGACTATCATTGGAGGTATGGTTTGGCCTTTTGGGTTTTTAGAACCATTTTGGGTGGTTTCTTGGGATATTGTACGTGACTGAAGGACCTCTTGAAGGTTTCTTGCAGCCTTTGTGAAAGAAAGGGACCACTGCTTTATGCCGTATTTTCACAATTTAGGTAATAACTTGAACCTAAAAAATCAACAGGGAAACCTTTGTACCGGGTTTGGAGACTTGGGAGCTTTTGTGTCCACATTGGAGCTTGCTTAAGCACTGATGGATGGTAGATTTTAAAGCTTATGAAAATATATGGGACATGGACTTCAAATGAAAATGACCTGATTAGAAGCACATCTAAACGGGGCATCATAGATAGATCCACCATGCCAAAAAAATATTCTAATGATTTCCTTCATAGAAGTATCATTTTGTGCTCCCTCAGGCTCCTTCCCATGTTCCTCTAGTCAATTCCTCTATTTACCTTTGTAAGGTTTGAGTTAGTATTCTATGGGGATGCATACCCTAGAATCTGCACACTCCCTAGATTCAAGGACCTCATTATGAACATCCCCTGCCATTCTCTATACAACCATGCTAGTAGGGAACTTTTATTTGGGACATTCCTTGTAGAAATGGGATGTTCCAAATAATTGTGGTACTTTAGGACACCCACTATGTAGGTGCATCTTAATAGAAATACCTAAAAAAAAACATTTTTTTCCCTTAAAGTGAAGCCAGGATCCAAATATCCTTATTTTGCATTTTTTTTCTCTGGATAATTCTCCGAAAACCTTACCTACAACACTCTAATTTGAATACATTAAGGATGGTTGAAATTATATTTCCATGAACCACAAGTTTCAAATGCAGAAAAGTGTGGAAAATTTTCAAGCCCTTGTTAGCCTGGACTTCACCACACAACCTTCCTCGCTCCATGTCTGAGGTTGGAACTTCAAGATTTTAGCTTGCAATAGTTATCTCTTCTAAGGTTTTCAAAAGTGCAAAAATCTTAAACCAATTACCATAGCTTCCTCTACTGATCCTTTGGCAGACGAGGTGTCTCTTATCTTCCGTGGATTTGGTGATAAAAGTTCTATTGTTTCCTTACATTTTTAGGTCTCCTCTTTGGCCTTTCCTTGAGTTTTACATTACACATTAATCCCTTGTCATTGAACATGTTTCTAACATAGTATAAAAATCATGTAGGCACTGGAAAATGGTTTTCCAGTGCCTACAGGATCTTTATCATCGAGAAACACACTGGGACCACTGGATTATCCAATGGCCAACATGAATTATACTCATTAACCATACACCTTATATTTGTGAGTAATTTTGGTCATTGGGAGAACCAAACCGAAATAAGAAAATAAATTGAATATTATATACACTTACACAAAGATAGATTTATAAGTTTATCTTTTATTTCAAGTTGTGTTCAAAACACAGAACACTTATTAAAGGCCTTGTGTTGGTGAAGCATGTGGACCATAATTCTTGTGTTTATGGATAATAAGGCATTAGAGAAATGGAATCCTAGGAAATGTCACAACTACTAGAACTTTTAAGAGAACATAAGATCAACATGGATAAAAAAAGAGAGAGGTTGGTAAACTGAAAAGCCATCATTGTCCAATTTCAAGAAGATAACAAGAACTTCAAGTAGGAGGTGCAAATTTTTGACTAGAGGATGGAAGAGATGGAGAAGTACATTGAGACCTTTCTATTGGGAAGTAAAGTGTTGGGGAATTCATCCAAAGATTCACCTTAAGAAGAGAATGAAGAGAAAATAGGATGAAGAGTTTCTTACAACTCCATTCCAATGAGAAAAAGTTGTCCAATAAGTTGTAGCAACGCAAGAGGTCAACGTAACCAGAAACACAAGTATTTATTTGATGGAAGAAAAAAAGAGTAGAGAATATCCTCAAGCATGGCCTAATGTTTCATTCATTGAAATTTGTTTGAATAATTACTCCCACCAATTGAACCAACTCACCAATAATCAAGTCTCCTATAGTAATGATGTAAGGACATGTAATAATGTGGTTGACTCCTTATCCATGGGAATAGAAAGTGCAAGAGTGATGAACCCATTCTTTTATTAAATAGAGCTATCAATATGTCTTTATATTGAGCAATGGAATAGAGGAATTATAATTGAGGAATTGCAAAATTGGAGGATTGCAGAGTTTGATGTAAATAATGGTTTCCATGGTTAGAATAAATTGATCTTAATAAAAGAGGACGCTTCTCACTTATTTTTTTGGTTGCATTATGCTATGGCATCACTACTTGGATTTCATTTAACAAGCATAGACCAAAATTGAAGTTGGATTTCATCCATTACCAACATTGAAGTTGGTTTTCATCCACTACCAACATTGAAGTTGGTTTTCATCCATTACCAAAATAAACCATCTCCAAATTTGAAAATAAAAAAATCTTTCTAGTTAAAAATAAGGACAAATTTTGATTAAAAAAACTCAACTTTAAAAATTGCTTATAGCTAAAAGTTAGGAAGAAAACTAAGTGAGCTAGGAACCAATGCCTAGTGCCTAGGCTTGAGTTGCCAAAATTAGAGTGATGTGACATGGTTTCATCTGTAAGAAAGTTAGAGTTATGTGTAATTTTAGAGTTAGGTGATGCAGTTTCATTTATAATTAGAATTAGAGTTATGTGATGTAGTTTTATAATAAATTATGTGGGAGTTATATGATGATGTTTCATTTATAATTAGAGTTATGTAATGGTGTAATTTTAGAGTTATGTGATGTATTTTCATTTATAAAAGTATTGTATTGAAGTTAACTCTATTACAAGGTCTGGAGATCTCTATCTTAACTGAGTTTTGTAATTCAGTTTGCTAAACCTGGCAACTGTTCAAATTTCACTAGATATTCTTCATCCCCATGGTTGTACATAGTGAAATGGAGGAGTAATGAGGGCCATACGCTTCCAATTATCTTTCTAAGGAGTTTTATGTTGCCAATCATCATTCTCGACAACTGTACATTGTTGTTGGGTTAAACTAGAGGCTGTATGAAAAACAATTATAATAGTCGTTATCTATGCCCTAAATGTTGAACAATTGTCAAGTAAAATGTATGATAATTCTCTCAATTTCTAACATAATATATCCATAACAAGAATAATAATAGACTTAAAATATCTATTAGTCATAAGTAATTTTTACCATCTGTAGATGACTAAATATTTGTCTTAGATTTCTGAAAACAAAATTCCCTAAATATTGCGAGTTTTAGAAATCTCATTGCCTTCATTATCCTTATGGAAATTTTTTCACTATTCTACCATTTTGCCATTTCATGGTCACCCTACCACTCCTAAAAGACTCCTTATGGGCTTGTACCACTAATCTCCATCCCTTTTTCCCACCTATAACCTCATCACTTTGTTTTTCCCTTGCCCATAACAGCACTTTACCACTAGGGTTACCTATAGTCTATTCCTTCCCATGTTCACTAGGTTCCTCAAACATTGACGGTCTCAAAACTATCTCTGTAGGCTCTTTAGATAAATCAAGTAGATTGGATTTTGGATCTTCAAATACACCACTTTGTCAATACTCTGTTTTTACATTTGAAGACTCCAAGCCAATTTTCAGTCAAAGAGCAGGTCAAAGGATCCCCCCACTAGGTCAATTAAGGTTTGTAAATGGTTAAAGGTCATCATTGATGTTTTAAGCACTGCTTTTCATATGCTAGAAGCTGGCTCATATGTAATAGAAGATCAGCACATGGTTATCCAAAGAAGACCTGAAAGTCTCCAAAGAAGACTACCTTGTCAAAATTCAAGTTCTATAAAAGGTAAATATACTTGCCACTTCTGCAGGAGTGCCAAGAGTTCAATAAGCAAAATAAATTGATAAGGTGAAAGGTATGTTCCTAAAGGAAGACATCTTGCAGCAAGAAAAACAGGAAACACTTGGTATTAATAGGAATTAGGGTTTTTGAGCCTCATTGTCCAACATTGTGCCAAGCAGGGATCAAATGCATAAATGACCATGGAGGAGGTACACCAAGAAACCAAACATGAAGAGAAGTGTTTTTAGAAATTATAGATGAAATAGGCAAAAAGGTGAGGTGAACTGGACATAAATGAACAAACTTAAAGGGGCTATAGAGAACTTAGAAGACAACACTGATAATTTTTTTCAAGAATTACAGACACGTAGGGTTTTTGGAAAGTGTTCAAAGAAGGTGAAACCATGGTTTGGACTCCATGATGACAGCAAAGGGATTCTGAATATTTCACAGTTTGTAAATATTCCAAACTTTTCCAAAGGAGTTTTTCATGCCAAAAATGATCAAAAGATAGGTTGAGCTCCATGGCGCGGGTAAGGGAAGATTTAGAAGCCGCCACTATGTGCAAACATCCCAAAGTTTTGCTAAGGTAAAATGTCTCACTGCCTCAAAGAACAAGGATGTAAAGAAATATCAATAAGAAAGGCAAAGTCAAATTTTTTCAATCACTTGCAAAACAAAATATGAGTTGACTTTGGGTTGGAGATACTAGGGTATGGAAGCATCCTAAAAAGTTGCCAAGCTCAATTTGTCATGCCTCAAGATCAGTGAGAAAGGGAAAATCATTGTATTCAAGTCACCTACACTCAATGGTCAAAAGGATGAAAAACATGGTGTTGAGCTCCAAGGTGGAAGCCAAAAGTGATTATAAGGTTGTTGCCATGTAAATGAATATGTCAGGCTTCAGGAATAAAAGGAAAGGCCACTTCAATGTTTTATGGCACCTCGAAATTAGAAGTGACCAAAGAAGGTAAAAAGCATTATTTTGAATTCATAGTGCATGTCAAAGAGGATTTTTGAAGGTATTAATGTGTGAAATCCCCCAGAGATGTTTAAATGAGTTTATTATGCTTCAAGGAGAAACAAGAGGGTCAAAAATCATCATCTCAGTAACCTACAAAGAAAATAGTGCAAAATGGTTAGTAAGAAAGGGTGAAAAGGATAAAGTCCAGTATTGTGAAGGAAAACACAAGAAACTTTGAAGATACTACTGTGTGCAGCCCTCCAAAGAAAAAATCAAATGAACATGTCAAACTTTTAAGGAGAAAAAGGAAGAGTCACTTAAAGGTCTTCATGTCACCTGCAAGCAAAAGTCAAGAAATATCAGTGAAAGAAAGTGAAAAAGATTTAAAACATGACAAAAGTGGGTTGAAAGGTTTAAATGAAATTCCTAAGTCCATAAAGACCAATTCTACACCTCAAACAAGTTATTGTTTCCTTGAAAAAAGTTGAGAGCATTCAGGAGAGAAGACTGTGGATTTTTTGGGCGAAATTGGACAAGTTTACCCAGCACGCTTGGAGTCGGGCACTGTGACCCTACCTGTTTATCCTGTGAAAATTTCTTTGGCGCTACGCGCTTGGCAATGTGCTACTCGTTTGGCCAATTGAATCGACAGGCTCGACAAAGAACTTTAGTGTTGCGCCCTTGGCACACAATGCTGTGCCTTTTCCCGACCCGAATCCTCATTCACCTGGGTGTTGTGTGCTTGGCTAGGAGGGCCTTCCAAGCCATTTCAACACTCAAATCAACTCAAAGTTTCTTAAAACTGCCTCCAAGGGTTTTTTAAGCATATTTAAGGGGTAAGTATATGACATCACCTCCTCTCCAAGTTTTTGTTATCATTTGGTTAAAGGAATGGAACCCTAAGGAGAATAAGCTAAATGTCATGCTTAAGAAACACTGATTAAGCCTCCCTCATATACAAACAAGGAAATATCAGTCAAAATAGGGGTAAATTAGGGTGGTTGCAGTGGTTTGAAATTGGTCATCCATCAAATATTAAAAGCTCTGTCCCCTACACTGAAAGTAGATTGACCTTACATTGCCCTTTCTTCATTTCAAATTGACATCAGTACAAGGTGTCAAAGAAGAGTTTAAACAAGCAACAAAGGGTGGTCATTAAGCTTTACCTCTCACTCATTTTCCTATACCCTTACCCTCACTCACCCATCCATATCATTCAATTTCAAATACTGCCATCCTCCATACCTTCATCTCATTTATTATGTAGGCCTAGGGTTTTGTTCAAAACATAATTGTTAAAATGTCAAGGGAAGGTGACAATGGTAGTGAAGGAGAAGGCTAAGTGCCAAGGAGGAATCCACACAAAGGTGGGAGGATCAATATGTTTGAACCACTAAACACAATGGAGCTAAATGAATCTTCCTTAACTATCTCCTGCTTCCAAAATTTAGGTTGCTATGAATTTTGTGAGAAAGTACAGCAGGTGCAGAATCACCCCGAGCTGACTAGACTCTTCATACTTAACCTACATGAGAAAAAAGTCAACCTTATAGGGGTAAACTTTGAGATGTTTTCATATGCCATTGCTATTGCCACTGGGATACCTAGTGTGGGTGAAAAATGGTTCAAGAAGGTCAATTTAGACATGAATTACTATGAGCCATACCTTAAGCCCATATACAAAGACTACAATAAATCCATATTTCCTTTCTCACATTTGCCTGAGAGGTATGCACCCATGATGAGGGTCATTATAAAATATTTCACATGTGAAGGAAGATTCTCCCGGCTTTATTCCTATCACATCAGGTTGCTCATGCACTTTAAGATGCTGCATCTACCCTAATACCTCTACAGGAGTATTGACAAAATGTCTTATATTTTATGAAAGAGAGACCATCCACAGAAGATGTAGAGCCTCTTTCAGCACTCTCTTATCAAAATGGTTGTGATGCATCAATTGCAACAAAATGGTATTCCATGGGAGGTTTTCTTTTCCATGAAGTGTTCACAAACCCACAACCCCATCCTCAACAAAATGCACCTTCATCATCTCATCGTCCCGTCCCTACTCCTCCACCATCTCCTGCTGAACATGTTTCACTATCTACACATATCCCTTCACCTCAGGGAAACCCTCCCTCATCACTCTCTCACAATGCATTAGACAATGAAGGAAGTGAAAATTTGTGGTCAAATGAAAGTGAGGGAGAGGGTTATGATGAATCTAGCAATAATGAAGAATAAAACAGTGAGGAGGCAAACAATGAAAAATCAGTCAGTGAAGAAGATGAAGGCAATGATACGAATGGTGATGAAGCACAAGTCAGTGGATCAGATGAGGAAAATAATGAAGAGATAAACATAAATGATGATGATGATGGTGGCAGTGAAACAAAGAGCCACGATGACAGTGAAAACAGTGAGGCTCATAGTGTTGATGAAGACAATGCAGAAAACAACGATTCAGAAACAAATGATGATGAAAGTAGATGAGGAAGATGAGGCCGATGTCAATGAGGCAAGCAATGCTAATAAAATCCATGAGGACAGTGAGGATATCAATGATAATGACAGTCATTATGGCAGCAATGGTGAAGGCACTAAAATGAGCATAATTGGACCATTTTCTATGACCTAGAGAAGATGAAGTTGGCATGTTTTTTCTGCCCTCAAGAGGCAAGGGGCCATGCCTTCCATATCCACTAAGCAGCTTGAAGAAGGAAAATAGAAAGTCATGGATGAAAAAGAAGAGGACCAGCATGAGACTGAGAAAGAATTTGAACTCATTCATGTTGACAGTGATGATGAAAATGAGGCAATGATCTAAAGAATGTTGCTCAAGAGAAGATATGCCCAAATCAAAGATTTGCAAGCCACTCTAGCTAGGGCTAGGAATGTCATCCACTATTATGAGGTTGAAAATAAGAAGCTAGAGGCACAAAAGGCCATTTATGAGGTTAGGGCAATCAGAGCTCGGAAAGAAGCAGAAAGGACCAAGGTTAGGCTAGATGAGGTCTTGGGTGTTTTTCATGAAAGTGAAGATAAAGAAGGACAATTGTCTAGGAGAAGGCAAAGAACAATGGGTTTGAGGAAGGCCTTAGCCAAGGAGAAGGAGCAAGAAATAGCCTTAGCAGAGAAGCTCACTCCAAGTGAGCTGCTTGCCATGGAGATAGAATATGATCAGGAACCTTGGTTAGAGAGGGCTAATACACACTTGGAGGATTAGCTGGAAAAGACACAAAGAGACCTTGGTCTTAAGAAGAAAATGGCAAAGCACTATGCCTTGATGAACTAGATTGCAAGGGCCAAGCTCAAAAGAGGCCTTGCTAAAATTCAAGCCCTCAAGGAGGAAAAAAGCCAAGAAAACCTTGATATCCTAGCTTATGCTTCCCTAAAGGCATCCCAAACACCATGAGGAAGACAATTTCAAATTTTGGCAAGTTTTTGAAAATTTTGGTTTTTGACTGATTTAAGGTGCCAAGGGCGTAGCACCCCTGGCGCTGCGCTCTTTTTTGGGGAAATTTATTGAGGATTGGTTTGAATTTTTGGGTTCATCTTTCTGAGTACATCACAAAAACCATATTTCAGATCATTTGGAGTAGATTTGGTCCTCCAAAAGGGCCAAAAACATGAAAACATTCACCATTCTGCCCATTTTTTAGAGCTGGCACTGCTCCTTGAGAAATCTTGGGAGATTTCGTTTTTGGACAGGAAAATGGACACCAAATAGAAAAATGAAGGAAGTTTTGTAAATTAAACTCGACAAAATTTCCAACGAGCTATCATGGAGCTCATTCCGACACCGGGAAGGCCTTCACAATTTAGCTGCAAGGTGACCTATTTTTCTATTGCAGGTCTTGCGCCCTTGGACTTCTATGCTGCGCCCTTGCCTGCAAAGTCAACAAAAGACACAAATTTGTGGAAAATAGATATTTTTAGGTTTTTTGGACAAATCACTCCAAATTTAGGTGTTAGAAGGTATTTTTTATTTATTTCATTAGATATTTTGTGCCTTGGGCCTTACATTGTCTTAATGGACAAATTTGGCAGTTATTATGTATTTATGACATTTTGGGAACCCTAGTCAGGGTTTTGGTCCTCCTTGTTTTTTAAATACAACATTGAGGCCTCATTGTACATGTTGGATGATTATTGAAATTAATACATAGACTTTGATATTTAAGAGAAATTGGCTTTGGTTTTTGTGGATGGCTTGACTTACTTAACTATGGAGAAGGCTCACTTGCAGGATTCATGAACATATTTAATGGTGATGTGTTCCTTATTTAGTTCTTTTTTTCTTATGTTATCATTTTTTTCCATATTTTTATTGCAGTAGGACAAAAGGTTTAGGCTAAGAAATGTTGTTTAGAGGCACCTTGGTTATGTTTGTTCTCTACTGCTTCTATGTTTTCCTCTGCTAGGTCAGTTTAGAGAATTCTTAGTTGCTCTCTAAACCCACTTATGCTTGTTTATCTTAAAGATGATTTGATAAAGCTAATATCAAAGTAGTTTCATGGTTATCCTTGCTCTTTGCTATTACTTAAACATTGTTTTTAAGGTCTTTTACTTTGAAGTATTGCTGATTAGGTTTAGCTAAAGAGGTTTATGATTTTCCATGCCCTTTTGTTTAGCCTAAATGGTTTCTTTGGAGGTCTTTATAGCTTTATTGATGAAGTTAGGAGTTCCATATTCTTTGATATCTGCTATATTTTTATCTTAAATGTTTTCTTACCTCTAAGGTGAAATCATTAGAAGATTTACAAGTTTCTTGCCTTCTATAGTTCACTGGATTGTTGTCTTAATGCTTACTTGTTAGGGTTTAGTCAAAGAAGTTATTGGTATGCCCTCTGTTTGGTTATTTATTCATGCTTAGTAATCTTAAAGACCATTCTTGTTAAGGTATTCGTTAAAGGATTCTTAACTACCCTTTTGCACCTACTAGGTTCAAAATTTGATGTTCACTTCACTCACATAAAGCCTTTAGATCCATTTGAATTTGTTAGAATTTCCTTGTAATACACCCCTCACTTATTGTTAAACTTTTCAAGACCTTTTTTATAGACTCCATAGCCCAATGGATTGATTCTCTTTTACTCTACCTATTCTCCTTGACAACCTATCCAACCAACCAACCAAACAAACAAACAAACCCTAAACCTAATAACTAGCCTAAAATAAAAACCCTAAAACTATCAAGTTCACATCCTTTACACAAACATAGAGAGAGCCCTCTCTGAGTCCAGGAAGGCTACGTCCTAGGACTCCAAAGACTGGTTTTATGTTACCCCTGTACATTTGGTCTTGCCAATCTAACAAATTATGGGGACCTAAAAAGATCCATAACATTAATAAGAACCCATAATAATATAATTAAATAGAAATAAGTATTATGTTTGAAAAACTCCAGTGAACAAGGTTTAATTGTCCAAAACGATGAAGGTTACAAAACTGCAAGCTTACCATGTTTCTATTTTCAACCAGATCTGCTACCTCTGCAAGGATTTTGAGGGGGTGCTTATTGGCCAATGCCCTACTCATTCTTTTACCCTTTTTCTAAACTATTTTAGATTGTCTTTCAATTTCTACTAGAATCCCATGCTCATCCCTAGGAGACCCTTCTTCTTTCTCATAAATAATTAAAATTGGTTCCTTCAGCTTGGGTTGTAGTTTAGTCTTCAACCCCAGCTTCAATTTGTTTTTAGGAATTGTTCATGGCCTCCTAGAGTATTCTATTGCATGGTGAAATTCTCCAAGATCTTCACCCTTCTTTATAGATTCTCCAATTGTTTCATCTTTTTTGTTGTCTTGTAATTCTGTTTGATGCCCTCTACTCTTCATGGTATTTAGCCTAGGGATTTTCCTCTTGTTAGGATTGTCTGTCGCACTTGTAGCATCTTGGTGACTTCTCTCGACCTCTGTAGCTAGAGCCCTTTCCTTCTTATGTTTTCTAGGAAGTGGTTGTCTCATTACCGTCTTCCCCGACTACTGTGTTTGCTTCTTTAATTCATGCAGGTACAGGATTTGAATGAGGCCATGGTGGTAGAAATCATAGGGATATAAAATCTTCCTTTTTATTGCACAGGCCACCATTTTAATTAAGATTTTGATGCAGGAAATAAGGGAATTCATCCTATTGAACCCAACCATGTGTACCAAAAATCTCACGTGATACAAAAATACCTTAGAGAAATGGCCATCTCATGTAAGATGAAGTTGAATTTCCCGCATTGGTTTATCCTACTCTCGTTTTAAAATGCTAGAGTGGACCCCAACGTTCGAACAAGGGTCATGACAATAGTCTTTTAGGAAAATTTTTAGGTTTATCCCATTTATTGGCTTCCTTTCGAATCACCTCTCTCCCTCAGCTGGAATGTTCGTTGCTTCTCCAATGCTTTTGTTTGTTACAGTAAGCAATGTCCCCTCAACCTTAGCACTGGTCCATCAAAACTATCAACGAAATCAAAAGAGAGTTTCATTTTATGCCTAGTAAACAAATTAATGATCGGCAACCAGGTTGCTTTGATGAAAAAAGGGAATTAATCAACACCATAAATCTCGAATGTATTTTCTCCATCTGGCTCTTAACGATATAGATTCCCACTCTTTCCCATCTGTCACAAAATCACGAGGAGTTATAAAAAATATAGTTAAACTAAAATTCTCTATACTTACACTAAAATACTCTAGATTGTCGAATCCTTTTTCCCAGAGTCTCTATGTTATTTAATATAAAGTTTAACAGTCAGTTACATTTTTAGGGACTTAAATGATTCAGTTATGCAAGGACTGAAACAATTTAGGTGTCTTATTTTATATTGGTGAAGCCCAAATGGATTTTACATGATAGTTCAATTGAGTTGCATGTTGATAAACTAGCTAACAGACTTAAAAATTGTTTGTTAACATTTCTGTTGAGAACACAAATAATAGACAAATGACAACCTAACATATAACTCACCTGAGTAAGCAGGTAACCCCAGAAAAATGAAGACTATACCAGGCCAATTTTGTTGGGTTAGAGTTAAAATCTGTAGACATGGGAAGGATGGAAATACTTATGTTTATGTGCAATGGATAAACATATTTATCACATAGGTGTAGAAATGAATTCAAACAAGAATAGTTTATCCCAATTCTCTCGTAGAAGAAACAATTTCTTCATGTTTTAATCAACAAATGTGATGACTAAATTCATGCAAAAACCATGCACAATTGATTATTTGGATTCATGCTCATAATTAGATCCTTTATAGTTCGACTACTCCTGCAATAAATAAGATTGTTACATGCTGGAAAAAAGCATGATTATATCTCAAAAACAAATAATTATAAGCAGCAAGCACAAAATAAATTTTCCATTGAATTACAAAATCAATCCAAAGTGGACTTTAATTGATACATATTAGTTAGGAGAGACCATAGAACTCTTCCCATCATTCCTTCTAGGGGTAGGATTCTATCATGTTATTGTTTAACATTATTACAAAACAATCTACCAAGGATCACCCTTTGGGGTTTTGTCCACTTGAATTTCTCCAAGAACTGTGTTACATAGGTCTCTTATGACAGTCTAATCTATATTTTAAAAAACCATAATTCTTCATCAACAACTAAAGATTTTTCTAGAAAGATATGCGATAGGAATATTCTAACAAAGGTTCACTCTAATTGTGTACTTGTATAACCCTGAACAATTCACAAAATTTAAGAGACTCCCATTAAAGACAAAAGTCACTAATTAGTAATGAGACATCCTTGTTAAATTCTGACAGAATTTCCAATGGTCTACAACACAAAAAACAAAATAAATTCCAACTTGATTTTAGTTTTTCATAAGTTATTCATTTACTTGCCGTGAAAATTCTTTCCAAAGAACATTGTAAAACCCACTAAAGTGATTTTAAATCTCAAATTTCACAGCATGTATAGGAAAACATTAGATCGGACTCTAACAACTCACTTGTCTTTGTACTTTATTCCTTCCATCTATTCATTAATTTCAGACTTTGAAATGAATAATTTTTCCATGATTTAAAAAACTCCTTCAATAGAACCATTGCCATAAAATACATGGGTTTTAGCATCCCTGAAAGGAAAGATCCATCATAGTTCAGAGTCCAAACTCAGATGGATAAATTCAACATTACAGTGTGATCCAAGGTTTTCTCCAATAAATTCAATAATGATATCTTGATATAACTTGAGTTTCTGAGCAGTTTAAGTTTAAGCCTTGTTTGTAATTGCATTGCTTAAATAATGTGATTCATTGATCTCAGACTACGTTAGTACAAGTCACTTGGGTTTTAGACTTCAGTGACCTTTAAAAGGAGGAATCTTGAGACAAAAAGAATTATTGAACAATTTAACTTTTTCTACACATTGTTTGTATTTCCTATAAACAATGTGATCTTTTGTGAAATATTGTATTGTGATCAAAGATATTATGTGCTAGTAACAAGTAAATTAAAAATTTATGTAGCGAACTATCAACATTCTATTAGTTTGCTAAAAATCGTTTGCCATCATGCCTCTCCTTTCCGTGAATGGTAACATAAACTAACTCAGAAATAACCCTATTGAATTTTATTATTGCTCTATAACTTCGAGAAGAAACCCTCAGCTAAAATCCATGAGCTTATTATCTCAAACATCAACATCCTTCTTCTAAAATGGAGATAACAGCAGTCATATTCTCATTTCAAGCTTCTACCTCCATCTTCTAAAATACAGATACAAAATTCATAGTCTACCTCTCAAGAAATGCATTGATGTGTTGCATCTCAAATACTCTTCATGTTCATCGGTACTTTACTTATGTCTTGGATTGAAACTACCAGTGTTTTCACTTACACTGGAAACATGTTACAACTTAATTTAACTCCACAAGACAACTCCAAAGCTCAGGCAGAGCTTCTTCAACATGGGTGTATACTTTACTATTACCATGACGAAAAATTAAGCTCAATTTTCACTCTTAAGAAAATGTAGAAAATAGTCCTGAAAATATGGCTTTTACCCTGTTATCACTCAGGTTTTCCTAGAAGTTGTGTAAGAGGAAAGTATACCCGAGGTAACCACAAACCAACCTTTTAGATGCATAATCTAGCCAATCTGCATCTAGAGAGGGCTCTCTCTTTATGATTTATCTTTGTTCTTGGAAGGTTTTAGGCTAGTTATAGTTTCAAGAGTTTGTTTGGGAAAATGGTGGAATCCACAAACTAAGGGCAAGGTTGAGAGCTTTCAGTCCATTGGGCTATGGAGTCAAAGGATGAAAGCTGCTTGGGAAGGTATTCTAAACACAGGGAAATGGTATTACGGAGACAAGATAGCTAGACAGAGGAGAACAATCCTTCAATTTTAAAAGTGATGGGATGATCTTAGATAGATGAAAGCATTTAGAATCTTTCCTATGTATAAAAAGAAAAGTGAAATGACTACAAACAAAAAGTAATGAAGGATGCTATTACAGTAATCAACAATGTTTAAATTAGCAACAGCAGGGGAGCATTTAAGAATTCATGCTTATAACTAATTTAGAAGAAAACATTAAGAGCGACCACATTTGAAAGCGAGTACAATTAAGAAAAGTGCAGTTTTCAATCCTTTATGTAAATTATTAAATGGATATGATGGTATTATAAACTAATATAGTATTTCAGGCAAGGGTAGAAAGACTTATTGAACTGCAGTCCAACACATGAATCCTGCAAAAAGTCCTGAGCTTCAAATTGTCATCCAGTAAGCCACGAATAAATTTCTCCAAAATGCTTTTATTCCGAAAATCTCAATGTTACAGCAAATTAATAGAATCCACCCTCAACACTCTCTTTGAAGGTTTATTTATACAAATTCTAAACTAAAATATCTTGAAACAAATATCAAAATTGGTTCACAAATCTCTCCAACTATTTACATAAATAGAACTTAATTAAAGGACACTCAAACTAATGCGTCTATTTGGCACTATTTTTTATGGATAGGTGATGACAAAGAGGAGAATTCGAATTTGATCCAACTCTTAGTTGATGATGTGGCATCCAAGTCACTAAATGCTTCCCTTTTTTGTGAATTCTGCTCCAACTATTCTACCGACTTGGGGTTAATGATATCTTTTTATTTCTCGATCCGTAATAGATGTAAAAAGTGAAAGAGGTTATTGTAGATAAATATGTTTTTGAGATAAACCTCTTTCACGTTCCTAAAATTCTTCTCCAGCTGTTCCCAATAGGCTCTGCAAAAAAATGTGTAAAACATAGTTTTACAGAGTCTGAAAAATAGCCTATAAAGATGTGCATGTATCTCTCAACCTGAAATCACTGTGGAACAACTGAGATAGGTTTTTGTAGATGGGCCTCTTAGGAACAAAAACCTCCTTCAGTTTTGTAAAATGTATTTCTAATTGGCCACAATATTCTCTGCAAAATGATGACTTGACTGTAATTTTCTGCAAAAAGTGCTTTCCAACTTTGTTTAATATCTCCAAAACCATAATAGCTGTTAGAAAAGTGAGAGAGGTGTTTGGAGATGGCCCTCTAGATGGCCTCTTAAGAACATAAACCTCATTTAGGTTTTGAAAAAATTCATCTTGGATTGATCACAATAGTTTACGCAAAAACTATGACTAAAATATGCAATTTACGCAAGAAATGTTCCCTTCTTGAAACATGTTTTTCATCTTTACTTTCTTACTCTTTTAATTTACATTTTACTTTCACTTTAGACAAACCTCACTATTGGTGAAAATATTCTCATCTCTTTTTACTATTTTACTGCCTTCTGTATTTACTTTAAATGTTTACCTTTGACTGCTCTGTAACTTCATTTTAACTTTCACTGACTTTTACCTGATACACTTTAACCACTGATACTCTTTAGCTGTTATGCTTTCTAACCTCTGTTTGAATAGATTTGATAACAATCTTGAAGTAAACAAATCTTATGACTAGTATTAAGACTGTTTATCCAAGGATGTGATCTTCTGATTACCTCTTCAGGGGACAACCGAGTAGATTTTTCAAGCAATTCCCCAATGGACAAGGGAGCGAGGTTTTGACCAGGTTCAAAATGGAGCATCACATTGATAGCTTGGGGAGTAATGGGGAACAGAACACTGCAGTGAGGGACATTACTTCTCTTTAGGTGGTCCATAGTTAGAATGGCAATAATGGATGATTTCTGGGAAAGAAATGACTGAGGGGATGAGATATCTCGGGAGATTGGATTCCCACAACCCAATGAGATCTTGCCCCTTCGAGTACTCGTCTCTGCAGCGACAATAACTCAGACGGGGGCTTTCATCAAACACTAAGTCTTTAATTTGGAAGTCTTTATCCACTAAGGCCAAATATTCTAACTCTCTATGGGGGGCATTCAATGGAGTTACATTCAAAGCTGCCGGGGCCTCCATTTTGGTTCTTGTGGATTCAAAACGGAGGTTTCTGGTTTTTTTTCACAGGTGGGGTGCAATTCCAATTTAAATGAAGGAAATTAACACGATTGCAGTTTCTGGGGAACAATTCACAGTTTTAAAACCTCAGGGAATGATATTAGTGATAATATTAAATCACTAATCCAGTGGAAAACAAGGAAAACAAACTTTCTTTTGAAGTTCGAAGCGCTATAGGATAAATACCTGTTCTTGGAGGAAAGCTGGCGTTTAACAGGTATCAGGCGGTAGAAATATGATGCTTGAACACAGGTATGGCGGAATTCTGGAGCGAAATCGAATTGAACAGTGGATTTTAGTGGAAATTTGAAATTCGTAGGGGAAAACACAGTCACGTTCAAATGGTGAAAATGACATAAAAACACGCGAATTTGTTTTATTTCCAAAGTCAAAAAGGGGTTTTTAGTTTTTCGAGGAGTGACGTCACTTTGGTACGGGCTGACGTGGGGTAGGGGGGCCGGGCGGTAAGCGGTTAGTCCCCGCACCACTTATGGACAAAGGTGGTATTGAACAAGCGGGCAGCGATTCAATTAAAGTATCGACACGTGGACGGGAGACTAGTCAAATACCACCAGCGCGTTAATGCGACCGAGGTGAATGGCAGGAATTGATAGGGAGCGTTGATCTGTGGAAAGGCGATCTAACGGTGGAAAGGACGGGGAGATAGTGGGGTGGTTATCACGCGGGCCCGGCATATTTAACGTTTAATTAATCATCCCGGGTGGCACATGATTAGCGGAGGAAAGGTTATTAATTAGTTCTGATAACTAATTAATCCCGTAATTATAATGAAAAAGGGGTCGCGGCGGGGTTTCGTTAGGCGGGATGCCAAGTGGATGAGCCACAGTGGCATGAGGATCTTTTCAAAGTTTTGGTTTAAAAAGTAAAACTTCAGACTTTATCCTTTATTTGTGTTAAACATATAGAATTATATGTTAAAATGTTGTTTTAATATTTATTACTATATGGTAATAAATAAACATTATTTAACTACCATAAGGGGCGGGACTATAATATAAAGATATATTTAACCAAAGGGCGTATAGTGGGTTTTTATTTGAATGCATGGGGAAATAAATATTTTGGTTAAACTTTATAATATAGGGGTTTTTGGATATTTATAAAAAAGGAGTTATATACTTAGGACAAGGCACTTTCACTAGGGATTTAGTAAATAGAGTTAAATGTAAATATGACAAAGGGACAAGAGAACTCAAAAAACTTTGCTCATCTAAGAAAGTGACAATTTCTGAAGTAAATTGCAATATCTCATCTTCAACACTTAAACTTAGAATAGTAAGTTATTTTGAGGGATTTTTGTGGAATTTTGCATATTTTTCCTAAGAAAAATGAGATTTTACTTAGGAAAAGGTTAAAGATGAATGATTATAATGATGAATTATCTCAAGTACTTAGGTCTTTTTGATCATTAGGCCGAGGGTCCGGTCCCTCCAGAAGTCAAGGAAATGCCTTGAGCCCCTTTGATCTCCAAATACCTTAGTGCTTTGGGGGAAATTAGTAAAACTTTTGAGGGGAAAGTGATGAGGGAAGTTAATGAGTTTGATTTCACGGTTGTGATTTTACTTCACGGGTTTCGCTTTAGCATTTGTGATTAAAGTAAGGATCTCAAAAACATGGAAAAGATTGTTCACTCTATAAATACCTTATCAAAAGACCATCTACCTACCCCATCTACTTAACATCACTAGCTCTTCTTCTTTATTAGGTGTCCTTCTAGACTTAAACCCCTCATCAATTTTTCTTTTACATGGCCAATCTATCTAATTCTACTCTTATTACATCCAAGGGCTCAGATTAAACTGTTGAGCACCTTTTATTCACTCTACCTATCTACTCATCTGCCAAGATTAAACTGTTTGGTCAGATATTTATTCTCTATTCTATAACATGAAATTGAAATATGAATAAGCCAAGTTTAAACAGTTTGACTATTCATGAATTGTGGCAAACGTTTGACAAGCTGCACACAATTGCTTTATTACAAAAATGAAATAGTAGTGGCATTTGGATTTGCACACTTTCCTTGGTCTATTTTTTCTTGGGGTTCATTTCTTTCTCTTTTTTGACCAACTTATTTTTCTTACCCTTTGATTTTTCTTTTAGGGCATACCCTCTTTACATTTTTTAAATTTTTTGATTTTTTGGTTTTTCAAGAATATGGAACACCTTTGCTTAAGAAAGAAGGTTTGAACATATTCCATAGTTTCAATCAAGACAATCATGAAAGATGAAACCTATTGGTATAGGAGACTAACATACCCTTTGGTAATTCGGTTGGTGGTTTAGTAGTTTATGGCCTCTGTGACTTCTGGGAGGGACCATATTTTTTTTTTTTTTCCATGTGATGATTTTTTAGCTCACTTAGTTTTTGGGCCCATCCCTGGCCGATTTGGGCTTTCTAGGCTCGTTTCACACTACAGGATCTTGGTCAATTTTTTGGAACCTGTTCCTCCTGATATCTCAGATTGAACAACTATGGATAGCACCGAATTTAGATAAATTAATCAGGTTTTAAGACTTCATGAGGAAAAGACGTCGCCGCAAAGGAAAAGATCGGATATGCTTCAATCCTGATCCGGTCATCAAAGAGGTGATATTAGACATTGATGATATAGTGAACAGGGTTTCTAGCCTTCAAAAGAGAGCCCTGGTAGGAAGGTGGATCTATGCTAATTCTAAAAGGATGGATATGTTTGAATGGGCGCAGAAGCACTGGGTGCCAAAGGTTGGATACATGCCAAAACTTAGTATGCTGATGGGAGATTGGTTTACTGTACATTTTATGCATGACCACGATTGTAGAAAGGTGATGGACAGGGTTTGGGTTAACGGGCGCAGTTATCTGCAGATCATGCCCTGGTACCTGGGTTTTGACCCCCTTAGGGACGCTCCTCGTGGCAAGTATTTATGGGCAAAACTACTTGGGCTCCCGCTTGAATATTGGACGGTCAAGGCTCTCACAGCCATTGGGAACACAATTGGAGTGGCCAAATACGTAGATCCCCGGTGTGTTGGCATAGCGGACAAGCGTATAGCTTGGATCTTGGTAGAGGTGGCATCTATTGGGGAATTGGTGGGTGACGTAGAGCTGGTATGGGGACAAAGGTGGCACATACAGCGCGTGGATTTTTGGGGCATACATTTTCGGTGCCTACGCTGTTATAAAACAGGACACCTATTGCACTCCTATCCTAATATATTCTCAAAGCCCAAGCGGAATCGTAATTATAATATCTCAGAAGGATCTGGGGGTCGACAGTCCATATCGACCGAGCTGGAATCCTTTGAAAAATCAGGTTCTATTCCAAATAGGACGTCGGACAAAAAACATGATGCTATCAAATTAGTAAGTGACAAATCTCGGTCTTGCTCGTATGATTATCCATTATCCCATTATGGTGCATTTCATTTATCTACCCCTCCTCCTCAAAAGGCACCCCCACTTGCGGATCTTCCTGAGCGCTGCCGCTCATACCATTCTCACAAAAGCTTTAGACCGTTAATAGGCTCTGCTCTCTTCTCTGAGCATTATCCACAGAAACCTACTTCTACTGACCCTACCGAAAAAAACCCTTCCTGTATTACTGACGGCTCTCGCCCTATGTCTCCCTCGGATTACCCCTTGCACGTTTCGCCTTCCATGCCGGCATTGGAGTGGGCCTCTCCTCCTATCTGTCAACCACACACCGATGACCTGAACTATACATCCCCTAAAAATTCTATCGGGGAAGACTTGGATATCCTTATGAAAAATCTGCAGCTAGATCTTGCGGCTCTGACCGTATTTGACAGGCATAACATAGAGGACCAACCTGTTATCTCTCCAGATTCCACTGCAAATATAACGGTCCAAAAAAAAAAAGTCCGGAACCAGACACTTTAGAGGTAGACAGAAGACGAAGGACCTCTTTCAGGGAGAGATTCTGAACTTACAGGACATTCCTATCTTGCATTCGGAGGAGGACTGGGCCCTTAGAGCAGGTCGCCCACATAGGAAAGAGAAATGATTTCCATTCTGTCTCTTAACATCAGGGGGTTAGGCAATCCCTCAAAAACTAGTCGCCTCAGAGATATGGTCAGGACCCTAAGACCATCGATCATTTTTCTTCAGGAAACACTGTGCAGGAGGAAAGTCGCTATGGAAGCCATTATTGCGATATGTCCAGGATGGAAGACAGTAGGTGTTGATTCTGTTGGTAGATCTGGCGGTCTGGCTGCTGGATGGGATGAACAATGTTTTAAGTTATTAGCCTTCAAGTTTTTTGGAGGTATTCTTCTGTATGGCTCTTGTAGGGGTATTGGCGAGGAGGTGGCCATAATCAACTTATATGCACCTTGCACCCTAAAGACAGATTTCTGGAATAAGTTGGACAGAAGTGGGGTGCTGGATATCAAATTTCTTATGCTTATCGGAGATTTTAACATTGCTCTTTTTGTAGAAGAATCGTGGGGGGAAAAAGCAAGATTTGATCCGGTGGCCAGGAGGGTTTCTCACATTCTGAGCAGCCATGCTCTTGTCAACATAAAAGCGAGTCCTGCTGTGCCTACATGGACCAACCGTAGATGTGGAGAGGATTTTTTTGTGAAAGTTTTCGACCGAGCTGTGGTCAGTAATGATATGTTGGCACACATGGGTCATATGCGACTCTCGGTACATCAATCCTCCATCTCGGATCACATGGAAATATGCCTATCCAGTCGGCTTGAATCCTGCAAGAATGGAGCTCCTTTTAAGTTCAACAGGGTCTGGATTAATGATCTCGATTTCAACCAACTGGTTAGATCCTTCTGGGTGGATTCCCATGCGGTTGACGACCGTGCATATGGAGCAGCTCTCCCTGATAAAATTCAGGCCCTAAAAGCTCTCGTTAAAAGTTGGGAGAGCGATAAGAAGGATGCGCTCTAGAAGGAGATTGAGGACATTTCGTATAAAATCTCCCAGGCACACATATCAGTGATTGTACATCCTCCAGACGAGGATTTATACATATATTTACAAGAATTGGAGGCCCGCAAGATAGAGCTGTTGAAGATTGAAGAAACCACCTGGAAGTTAAAAAGCAGGAACCAATGGCTCAAAGAGGGTGATTAAAACACCAAGTTTTTTCATGCGTTCGCAACAGGAAGGAGGGCGAAAAATGCCATATGGAGTATCCGAACGCCGGATGGTACCCTCATTTTGGATGATGAAGGGATTAGGCGGGCTGCAGTTGAACATTTTGAGGATTTTTACAAGAAGGATGAACGGATTTCCCATATCAACCAACAAAGTGTGTTAAGTCAGTATCCTGAAATGTTTGACCAGGAAGCGGCTGAAGATTTTATGCGACCAGTCACCAAACGGGAAATTGAAGAAGTACTTAAATCCTTTGCCAGAGACAAAAGCCCCGGGCTAGATGGGTGGCCGGTTGAATTTTATATTAGTTTCTTTGAGCTTAAAGGGGATGAAATTCTGGAACTGTCTGAGATGATTAGAATAAAGGGGTATATTCCTGGAGATATAAACGCCACTTTCATAGCTCTGATCCCGAAATCCTCTGATCCGGTCTCTTTCTCGGACTATAGGCCCATTGCTTTGTGCAATGTGATATACAAGATCACTTCAAAGGTCATCGCTAACAGGCTCAAAGGCACCTTTTATAGGTGGATATCGGCTGAACAATATGGTTTTCTTAATGGCAGATCCATACACGATACGGTTGCTATCGCATAGGAAGCGATGCACACCATTCACGACAAGGAAAAGGATGGCATCATTTTTAAGGTGGACCTCTACAAAGCATATGACTCAGTAGATTGGTCATTCATTAGAATTATACTTTTTAAGATTGGTTTGACGCTGCCTGCCATCAGATGGATCATGGCATGTATTGTATCGGTGAGATACAACATTATCATAAATGGGATTCCATCTGCTTTCTTTAGGGCAGGACGTGGGTTGAGACAAGGCTGCGCCTTATCACCTCTCATATTTCTTTTGCTCATGGATGGTTTCAGTAGATTGATTAACTCTGCTGTCTTGGAGGGCCATTTTAGTGGTTTGAAGGTATCCCCGCAGGTCAGGATCTCACATTCTCTTTTTGTAGACGATTTATTGGTTTTTGGTCACCTTATTCGGGAGCATTGGGTTTTCCTCAGCGCATTGATGGATCGTTTTGGATCGGCTACGGGCCTGTGCACCAACAAAGGAAAGTCACTTCTGTTGTATGACAATGGAGAGGATCTATAAGTTCTATACGTGGCTGAGATACTGGGAGTTAAAGCAGCTAAACTAATTGAAGGGGTCAGATATCTGGGCTTTAGAATTAAGCCTGGTGCTTATGTTAACAGGGATTGGGATTGGCTCGTTGAAAAACATAGGGCAAAAATTTCAAAATGGACAAACCGCTGGCTTACTTTAGGAGGCAGATATATTCTCATACAAGCTGTCCTTTCCCAACTTATTGTATACTGGGGTCATATTTTTTTCCTTCTGACCCACATTATTGAGCAGATTAATGCTGTTATGGCGCACTTCTTATGGGTAGGAGTTAGAACTGAGAAAAAATTCCATCTGTGTAAAATGTCGGAGATCACATTTCCTAAGGCAATGGGAGGATGGGGGTTGCTGGATATCCGGACGTTCTCATATGCATTACTGTCGAAGACCATGTGGAGAATGCTGACGAGATGTGGCATATGGAAGAACATTATGAAGGACAAATACATGAAGGGGCATACTTTGGCTTCATTCTTACACGGACCCTTTCCACAGCATCGAAGGGCATCTAGGATCTAGAGGAGCATTATAAAGACCCATGAAGTGATCAAATTCAATATGTTATGGAAGTTTGGAAATGGGGGTATGATACCCATAAGCTGCAAAAACATTATGGGTGTACAGGCTGTTTTCTATGCCGAGGATGGATTTATACATAGGTTGTCACACAGAGGCTTCATATTCTTGACCGACATTATTTCACATTGGATTTTAGGCGCTCCTGTTTGGAAGCCTTTCGAAGTACTTGGGATGAGACGCTGTGACAAGGATGCTTGGCAGGATTATATCAGCTCATTACAGGTTGCGGGGTTATTTTTTGACCCTATGGGGGATAAAATTGTATGGGGAGGGGCTGTAAAAGGATCAAACATAGATGTCAGGGCCCTATATCAGCGATTAAAAGAGGATGATCATTCTATAGTGGACATCCCTGGCTTTTCAAAAGTGTGGAGCTGGAAAATACCACATAAAATTGTATTATTTAATTGGCTGCTCAGGAAGGAGAAGATTCTCACGTGGGAGAATCTACAAAGAAAAGGAAAACAGGGACCAGGGCGCTGCAATCTTTGCAAAAAAACACTGGAAATGGTATCTCACATGTTTTTTGAATGTAAGGTTTCTATGGATATGTGGGGAATGTTCTCTAATATTACTGGTACTGAGAGATGGAGACCGCTCGACAAAAATCATGCATATGATTTCTGGGCTACAATGGACGCAGGCTACAGACCTCTCCCATATTATGTATGTTGGGAGCTTTGGTGTACCAGGAACAACATATTATTCAATGACGCAATATTTGATGCCACAATAATTTATACACATGTATTGGAATGACTCCATATGAACCTTGGCCCGACTGTTATATGCAAAGATTTGTCCATAAGAATAAGGCCACACAGCATACAACTTCCAGCTCTTTTCTTCGATGGAGCTCAACAGGAGGGCATATGTGGATGCGGGGCCTGGATCAAATTGAATGGCGAGGAGAGGTATCATATCATATGCAATGGGGGTTTTGGTACAAACAATAAAGCGGAGATTATGGCACTGTGGAGCGGGATCATGGTGGCTCATCACTTAAAAATTCCCTGCATTGACATATATGGGGACTCTCGGGTCGTTATTGATGGCATATCGAGTAAAGCCAAAATCAATGGATCAAATCTATGTGGGTGGATCGAACGCATTCTTTTCATATTATCCACTTTCCAGAGGGCTACTCTACATCATATATATAGGGATCTAAATGGAAGAGCTGATAGAATTTCAAAGAAGGGACTAGAACATCCTTTTGGCTTCATCTCTGTCAGTTTCTTCAGGAATAATCGGGAGTTGGATTCATACAGACACAATTTATAGGCTCAACAGCTTTTTATTTCAGTGGAGATGAAAGGCGGGTCTGGTGCATGTCATATCTGCTTGGCTTATATCAAGCTGTATCTCCCATATGGATTTGCCGGATATCCGTGGGCCTCTTTTCGATCTGCTTGATGGATTCTAACATTCTGGTTAACATGGTAATCTTCTCTCTAATTTACTGTTTTTGTATGGTCTAATCGTTTTCCTTTTGATCAGTTACTAGTTGCAGAGTGCCAATTCACACTTCACAATCTGTCTGGATTGTAATCACATTGGACCTGGTGGTTCCCTCATTGGATGACATTCCAATTGTCATGTTTCTAGGGTGGGTGATGGGTTTCTAGTATCATGCGAGCCTGGTTGGATCCTTTTTGGTTTTTTCCGTGATATACTGTGGGCTCCTCTCAAAGGGGGCTGGTCTTTGAAATTTATTTGTGCTTTTTGGGTGGAATTGATCATCAAGGTGTTTGATGTCATTTTTTGTATCATCCTACCCTCGAGTTATATGCATCATTCCTGTATTCTGCTTTTGTCTTTACAGATTCCCTCATATCCCATATGAGGGTCATACTGTTTATTTCTGCTGAATCTGTATCTTTTTGATATGGGGTATTTTACCACAATTGGCCAGGGCTGAGTCTTCCTTTTATTATGTTTGGATAAACATGGGCTCTCCCTCTGTTGGCGGACATATGTAATCGGTATATCGACTGTTTTCCCCTATTAATATACTGAAAATAGTGTTTTTTTTCTCTTGAAAAAAAAAAGACTTCATGAGGAAATCAATCATGTCAATTAGAGTTCTCTAACGGTAGTCTCCACAAAAATATTTCAATTGCATCAAGCACACACCACCCACACTGAAAATGTAATGAATATTTTCCTGCTTCAGAAACAGAGAATGGATATAATGCAAACATAGTGTATCAGGCTCACCCTTCAACATTAATTTCATGGTAAGAAAAATATTAAAACTAAGATATGGATATGCACTCACATACTCATAAATTGTGTAGTACTTTCAAGAGTTGTGTAGTACACACTCTAGCTGCGAAGTAAAAACCTATGACTTACGGTTCATTAACTTTGCGTGAATATTTACAGACAATTGAATGCTTGATGTAATGTAGGGATGTGGGATGTTGTATGTTGGTTCAACACATTTACTTCACATTTCTTCAATAGTCATAAGAAGTTAGCAGTAGAAATAATTCAAACTGTAAATAAGTTCTCTCTATAAAAAAATATCAAGAAGAAGCTAAATCCATGAAAAATATAAAGTTCATAGAGCATAACTTTTTGATAAAACTTTGCGTGAATATTTACAGACAATTGAATGGTTGATGGAATTTAGGGATGAGCGATGTTGTACGTTGGTTCAACAACACATTTAATTCACATTTCTTCAGTAGTCATAAAAAGTTAGCAGTAGAAATAATTCAAACTCTAAATAAATTCTCTCTATAAAAAAATATCAAGAAGAAGCTAAATCCATGAAAAATATAAAGTTCATAAAACATAACTTTTTGATAAACTGTGTAGGCATGAACATACATACAACCAAGAATTAAGTGATGTTTATAGTAAAATAATAGAAATAAAGGAAAAAATATATGACTAACCCTTCCAACTTCCTTTGCTATTCTTCTCTTTCAAAAAGCTACAAGCAAAGAACTTCCTCTGCTATTCTACCCTTTCAAAAGATTAATTTATTCTAAAAGAAATTTAAAAATTAACTAAATGAATTTTAAAAATTAGCAAAGGGAAGAATAGCACAAAACCCAACTATGGATTAATTGACCTCCCTAAAGTAAAACTACATACTCCACTGTTTGCTAGACCACTCGGAAACTTATCAGTGTATATAGACACAATTTATTAATGTAATATTTTTTCACGTTGCATATAATAAACAAAACATAGAAAATGAAAATTTGGGCTGACTACTTTCTTAATTAAGGATACAATAAGTTATAATATGTAGTGATAGGCCTCAAGGATGCAAGATGATGATTAATCTTTGAGGAGATTGAGAAAGAGAATAGGAATGGAGGACCTACGGGAGCTACAAATGGGACATCTACCTAGGTTGAGCACCTGTGAAAAGGTAAGCCGGTGACAAACCACATCGGGAGTGGGAAACAAAGAGGAGTTCATGTGGACAAGAATAAGCGACCGCCCAAAAATATGAAAATATGATTAACGTTGACCCACCCAATTATAGATAGTATAGAGACAGGGAAGTGACATGGTCCACATGTGCATTTCAGAGGGAAGATAGTGAAAAGTTATGTACATAATAAGTTTATAAGGTTTGAAAGGATTAATATCAAGTGGTACTTTTATGCAAACATTGATATAGTATGATTACATCATGATGTTCCATTTCATTAAAAAGGCACATCCTTGAATTTAGATTACAATGAATAAATATTATAATGAATAAAGAGAATTTATATTAAATATACCAATCAATATAGCTTTTATAATGCATTTTTTTATTTCAAAATGGAGTATAAATATGATTTTAAGATTAATTATAATTCTTGATTTAGAATAATTTTTAATTTTTTTTCACTTTTATTTTTTTAGCTATTACCATTTAACTCATTATCTTTACATCGAAGGTGTTTACTTTTGAACCATTCCACTGCTCAATATAGTCGACCTTTTTATTTTCTACCGTTGATTCAAGTAAACATTTGTCACGTTGAATTTGTATAATAAATATTTAAAAAATATATAAAATCCCAAAAATAGTCACTCCTTTTAAAATTAGCAATGCATTACATATTTACACAAACATCTTCTTTCCTTTTCCATTTAAAAAGCTTTTAGGCCTTTGAAAACAATAATTAAATTAGAAAATGGTAAACGTTCTTATTCCATTATGATTTTCCATTTTTTTTTTGTATTTTCTTACTTTCTCTTTCCCATTTTCTAATTTTTTCAAGTCTTTGAAAGGAAAAATGAAATTAGAAAATGGTAAACTTTCTTATTAGAAAATTAAAAAATGGTAAACTTTCTTATTAGAAAATTAAAAAATGGTAAGTTTTAACCATTTATATTATAAATATTGTTGTGATACAGTACTTTTTGAAGTTGTTATTTTGTATAGATCTCAACTAGTTATGGCTTCCCCAACACCTAGATCTCAATGGCTTCCCCAACACCCAGATCTCAATTACTGTAGCATAGATGATGACCTAGTTTTACGTGTGGGAGATTCATGGAATTTCCAAGAAATATCCATTGTGCTAAAACACTAGTGCTCATTTCCTTAACTACTGGCTGCTAGCAATGTTAGAAGACTTTAATTGGCTTACCATGCTTGCGTGTGTGGTTTTTGTAAGATAGACTTAGGATGATTTTCCTGGGTTATTAATTACAAGTCGTGTTAACAACCATACAAATTCTACGGATTACAAGTCTTTGGATAGTGTCAAACTATTATTGAAAGAAATTAAAGAATTTTTTTTTGACATTATACATCCTACAAAGTTGTTTTCTTTTTACTATTGTTTAAATTTGTTTTGAATTAAAAACCACACTTATCATTTCTTTTCAAAACTTATATTTCTTTCTAAACTTGAATTTAGAATACTATTCTAATTTAAAACCTTATGTATCTAAAATTCTTCATAATAAATATAACCATATTTAAAAATATATAAAATCCCAAAAATAGTCACTCCTTTTAAAATTAGCAATGTATTACATATTTACAGAGACAAATCCTTTCCTTTTCCATTTAAAAAGCTTTTTAGGCCTTTGAAAGCAAAAATTAAATTAGAGAATGTTAAAATTTCTTATGCCATTATGATTTTTCATTTTTTTTGTATTTTCTTACTTTCTCTCTCCCATTTTCTAAGCTTTTCAAGTCTAAATGAAATTAGAAAATGGTAAACTTTTTTATTCCAATACCACTTTTCATTTTCTTTTCTAGTTTTTTACTTTCCCTTTCCCATTTTCTAAGCTTTTTTCCCTTTCCCATTTTCTAAGTTTTTTAATTATTTGGAAGCAAAAATGAAATTAGAAAATGGTAAATTTTCTTATTCCATTATGATTTTTCATTTTCTTTTCTATTTTTTACTTTTCCTTTCTCATTTTCTGAGCTTTTTTTAAGGCAAGATTGAAATAAAAAAAGGGTAAATTTTCTTATTCCATTATAATTTTCTATTTTATTTTGTAATTTATTACCTTTTATGTGTAAATATTTCTATTAATATCATCTATTATTAAATATTTCTAACCCTCTCACATATCACTAATTCCTTTCATATGCAATTCTTCATTTCAAAATGAATGTTTTTTGTATTTTATTAATGTTAGGCCACATGATGAAATAATATTAAATTAAAACAAAATTGTACATTGCAAGAGAAATGGAGAGACTTAGTCACACTTGAATTTATTATATAATCTTTATCACTATGTTATTATCATCACGGTTGCAAGCTGGCATTATTTTTATATATATATATATATATATATATATATATATATATATATATATATATATTAAAATTTTAAATTTGAAGAGTTTTTATCGTGGTAAAATTATTTAACAATAAATTTTTAAATTAGAAAATGGTAATTTCTTCTTTTTTTTTCAATTTGGTAGTACCTTGCTATTTTCTATTTATCATCAAAAAGAAGGTTACATTAGATAGTGAGTTGGTGACCTCAACCTGTCCGGAGGAAACTAGGTCTGTTGGCCACCTTAATGCATTAAAAGCCAACCAAAATTCGAAATGTTTCATTCTTCTACTCATCGCATTGGCTAGTTCACTATTTAAAACATTTACAAAGTAGCAACTTAAGACTAAATCACTGTCCAGAAAAAACATTATTCACAAAAAAACATGAGATTAAACTAGAATACTATCCATATGAGGAATCTATTGGTGTTGGGTCCTTCGCCGTGGAACCAGGGATGTATGCTCGCTGCAGTTGTTGAATCTTCTTTTCAATTCATCCAATACGGTCTTAAATTTGCCTGATATGGTCTGTCGCTTGATACTGAGTCACCTTTATATGTTGAAGTTGAATATCAATATCCTGAAGCAATTCCATCATTTTTGGTTCTTGAGTCTCGTTTCTTGGATAAAGACCTTGCATAGCCTTAGCCAGAACACACTTCATGATCCAGTATGTATGGACTGATTGATTGAACAGTGAAAGATGACCTCTAGGGTTGCCAGGATTAGTGATAAAGTCCAGAATTTCTGCTTCCGCTTCATTGTCTTCCTCATTACTTTGAGTTTCTCTTTCCCAACCATGAACTACCTTCCTGACGTGAGGCAGATTCCTAAGGGAGTATATTGTTGAGAGATTCACTAAAACCTCTTGCTTTGTCTTCTTACCTCTCTTTCTGGTCTCTGCTTTTGGTTTACTCATCTTCTGTTTCCCTTTATCTTGATTTTGAGCCACTCTCTGTCTCGTCTGCCTCTTAACCATTGTTTTGTACTGTGTAATTTTCTAAATTAAATCTGTATTAACAATATATGATATTGTATAATGGAAGAGAAAAGGTATAACAGTTAATCTTCCTATCTTCTAACCAAGATCTTGTCGAAGCTCGTGTTGCTCCTCTTGACTAAAATTATGCCGAAGTACGAAAATTTTGCCACCACAGAATTTAAATTGGACATATAGATAGACCCGGTAATGACTCACTGGCATAGCTTTAACTACCCTCCCTAAACCTTTTGGATTTTCTTAATTACAGGAATTACTGTTAAAACCATAACATTGAACATGTAACTGACTAATTTGCAGCAGAGTACCCTGTCTTTCTAAATTACATGAGAGAAAGTGAAAACCAGAACTGAGACTATAAGAAAGATAGAGATGCAACTTAAAACCATGATAGAATAACACTGTAAAACCCAGACAAATTTTCTTCAGAATACCCTGCGTCCTAGAGTTACAAGAATTCATAATAAGGCAAGACCAGAAAACATGTCAATGACCAATTAGAAGCATAATACCGTGCCTATTGCTATGAATATCGACCTAAAAGAAATTACAAAAATTCCTTTGCCCCAACTTAGAAGCTCGCATACAAGATTGGTTCCCTTTACTTCCACTTCTAGATCCCAAATTTAACAAACAGAAATCTACAGAACCAACTTGACAATTCTTTAACAGATAGTAATAGCTCTTCACAGAAAAGAATGAAATGTGATTAACCTTCCCATCTTTACAAGGATCGCGAAAACAAGGCTTAATATCCTCTGGTGGTATGGTCGCAGAGCAATTGGTTAAAAGCATTTCTATACATGCAGACACTGCACTATCCTGCTACATATCATTATTGATGACAAATAACATGAGGTTGATATGAAGAAGAACATACCCCTGAACCAGAGAAAAAATCCTATGAACTGTGGAAGCTCCAGTCTCCACCCGCCGCCGCAATTCACCGTTTTCACCAGAGGGAAATGTTGTTTGGCAAGCCAAACTCCGTCTTTTGAAACCAACCCTGTATTTCCTTTTACCCCATGTTTCTGACAGCACAGGCTGTTTTACTAATTGTGTGATCATCCCCAAATCCTCCACATACCTCCACATTCGTTTGATGGACGGTTGGGCTATCATAGTTAATGCGCATGGTACAATACTGCCGCTTGTCTTACAGTGTGGCCGGTGGCATCGATCTTGGAGCACCCCGATCGGGGAAAATGGTAAAATTTATTATTCCATTATGATTTTCCATTTTTTTTTGTATTTTCTTACTTTCTCTTTCCCATTTTCTAAGATTTTCAAGTCTTTTAAAGGAAAAATGAAATTAGAAAATGGTAAACTTTCTTATTCCAATATCATTTTATGTGTAAATATTTTATGTGGTTACATTTTATGTTTTTTTTTTATTGTATTGTTTATTTTGTAAAATTGTAAACAGACATATTTATGTCCTCACAATCACATGTTGTTCTAGCCAATTTCCAATATTTACATGATTAGCACATGGATTTTAGCCTTTTGATATCGCATTAGCAGGATTATGTGTAGGTCCCACATGGTTGTGGTTAAAATTTAAATTAGCAGATTTTTGGGGTGCTGCACTCCCAATCCTTAAAGTTGAGACGTGCCCAATTGACATATTTTGGTGATAATTCATTCAGGATATTGTATGCATAACCACAAGACAAAATTGATACTTCAAGCTTACTAGTTAGCTTTTATTAAGTGAGCATACATATCCAAACTTTTCCATTTATATATGCTGGAAAGGAATGTAAAATACACCAATCAATCCAGCTTTCATAATACATTTTTTATTTCAAAATGGTGTATAAATATGATATTAAGATTAATTATAATTCTAGATTTAGAATAATTTTTAGTTTTTTTTTTCACTTTTACCTTTTTAACTTTTACCATTTTACTCATTATCTTTTACCTTTTTACTCGTTAGCTTTATTAATTAGACATACATATCCAAAATTTTCCACTCGTTAGCTTTTATTAATTGAGCATACACATCTAAACTTTTCCCTACTTATTGATTGTATGTGCTGGAAAGGAGTACTCGAAATCATTTTCGAGTACATAATATCATTTTCAATTTAATACACAATATTAAAAATTAGTTACATAATACCAAACAATAACATACATCTAAAAATAAAATAAACAATTCAAAAATTCAAAATTACATAATAAAATTTCATTTATGAGAATTTTGATTATTACCTTCCTATTGCATAGTTATCTACAGTTTACTTTCATAGATTCAACTTTTTAAAGCACAAGATATAAGGCATATTTTTGGTCCACGTCTTTCATAGTCATTAGAGACCTACAAAATGGACTAAAACATTTGCATATTAAAAACATAGATCACAAATTTAACTTTTAAATTTAGGGCCTATAACCTTACAGAAATCAGTGTTTGCAAGAACTATGCTACACACTCTCAAGTCTTGGTTGAAATAAAATTGGACCACAAGGTCCTATAGAAATTAAACTTTGTAAAATCTATGCTACATAAACTTTCAACAGATGTCATCATGATCATGGAAACCCTCGTGCTTTATTTATTTATGAGTTCAGAGTTAAATTTATGATATATCCTACATTATGAGATATATTATATATTCGTTAAGCCACATCATCATTATAAAACATTATAGAAAAATAATAAACATCGTCCAACAGTTTGATTGAATGGATTATAGAGAGAACAATTTTCTACTTCAAATGTTAACGAAACATCATGAAATGTTTATTACCTGCAAGGAATGTTCAAGAGACACCATACAAATAAAAAAACATTGTAGTGATCTAGGGATGAACAAATGTCATTTAGAAGCATTAAGAGATTTAAATGTAACTTTCCTTGCTACTACAACTTCTACAACCACTTCACCCAACTAGAATACATTCTTGGATATACATAAAATGGATCAAACAAACAAAAGAGGAAAGTAACTATATTCATGAGTTTTTCGAATGTGGAACTACTTTTCCAATAATTTATAAATCCTTCCCCTCTTGTCGAGGAAATGTAATTGAGTCTTCCACTTGATCTGCTTCTCATTTGGTGCTATCTTGTTTTCTCATGTTGTTGAAAACATTCTTGAGTTTGCATTGTTGCCTTCATTTAAAAAGACTATTTGATATGTCTTTATGTTAATTGGGCATAGATGATGTCCTAATGAACTTTTTTGTGTATCTTTAATTTGAAACCCTTTATGTTAAATTGTGAAGGACCATTTGGTTTTGTTTGTGCTGAGTTGCTATTTGATGAATAATTTCTTTAATTAGATTGGGATAAATGAAGGGTGTGTATCACTATCCTCTCTATTTCAGAAAAAAAGGTTTTTTCTTAGTCTTTTAATTGTTGTGTTTGGGTTTTGTCATACAAATGGATTAATCACTTTAATGAAATAGTGTTGCATTCTCTTTGAAGAATGCTATACTTTTTTCTATTAATATCATGTTGGCTTGGGTGACCATCGCTACAAGAATGATCCCAATTTAATAAAATTAGGGACAAGGGATATGTGTACATTAAGTTTAATATAACTGTGTAGATATTAAATGGTTGTAGATAATACTAGTTCCATTATTTAGCAGGATATTGAAATTCGGGTTGTGGAGAGAGATTTTGGGAGATATTTTATTTGGGAGATTATTACAGTGGTATAGGAAGCCATTATAAGTTATTCAATTTTAGTTATATATTTTATATCTAAGTTTCTAGTGTGTGTGGGTATGGGTACAATCTAAATACTTTTTGGAACAGGGGATGGGGGTATGTCAGGGTTAGACAAAATTTTCTATATATGAAAAAATTAAAAAATTAAAAAAGTCACTAAAATTTATGTAAATTAGTAATGATTCAGATTCATTTTCATATTCAAATTGTACAAATCATTGAAATATTCATCATTTGACAATTAACGTTGAAAATTGATTAGAAAACTTTATCATTCTCATTGATAGCTCTCAAGTCTCACACCATGTACATTTTAAATGCTGAGAAAATATTCTTGCAATTGAAACTATGTACACTAGATGGATTTTAACACTTTAGCCTCTTCAATACCACTGTTATCCATGAATTCCTTGCAAGAATCACAACAAAGAAAAACCTCATCTTCTTTTTCTTCTCCGTTGGATTGATGGTCTCTTCTTCTTGTATTTCCACTTATGAAGATTATGTTGATTTACAACCTTATTCCTCTTACGGTTTTTCCAGGTTTGTTTTTGAATCCTAATTCAAAATAAACAAGAAATAAGGAACACCCTACAGCTACTTACTGCACCTTCCTATAAACTAATTAAGCGAAGTACCAATGACCAATGAAGACCTTATGCATGATTTGAAGCATCTTAAGACATAGGTATAATTATATCTCTTGAATCCTTATCTTTGAAGTGATTCAATCTATTTTGAAACCTATTTAGTATTTCTCAGCCCATTGATTGCAACAAATTTGAGGGATTTCATGACCTAGTTGCAGTCCCTTTGGCATATATACTTACTTATGATACATTTAATTGAGATGACATATGTGCTCCTTATATTCATGCCTGAGGATTGATGAATTAAATCAACATTCAAAGTTCTACTTTGAAAACCTAAGCAAGATATATTACAAGAGAAAACATGGAAATTACATCAACAATTGTGCTTTCTATATCTCAAAGTTTCAGATTTAGGGTTTTAGAAACTTTTTATCTACAAGAAAAAGCTAATAAGGTACGTCTTATAATGGTCGTTGTATCTATTGGCTAGTTTGAGTGCACTTATGTGAAAAAGACAAAAGACAAGATATCAAATATACTTGTAGTTGTTGCATCCTGTATGATTAAGGATTAAAATATCAAGGAAGTGGTAAAGTTTTATACTTGAAATTTTACCTTGGATACAAACTTTAGAAGAAACCGAGTGATATAATCATTGTACAATATACAATGACATTCCTTTTACAATAGATGAACATTTGTGTTATAGAAATGTTGTTCATTTATTGAAGAGTCTATGGAAAGGCCTATGGAAATGTTGTTCATTATTGCAGTAAAGATAAAGAAATTGGATTTCATCATCATTGTGGCTACAACAATCTCATTATTCTTAACATTCACTCTATCAAATGTGACATTGATGAATGCTAGTTATTGTGATATACTTGACTATGACAATAACCTTGTTACAAGAGAGTGACAATAATATTGCATAACAATTCTTTTATGATAATTGTGACAGTATGATTGAGGTCTTCCTATTGACAACCATTTGAATTTTCACATGACAATTCTCTTGGTATAGAGAAAATAATAATAATATGAAAGAAACAATTGATATGGAAAAGTGACTAAAATTACTTTTATATGACAATGATCTTTAATGTATGAGATATTGATGTATGGTAGCATATCTATGATGAAAATTGTTGTGATTAATTTGTAAACTTGAGTTTTTGGTTGCTTGATGAATATAATTATCTTAAGCCTTTTATTTTCCAGGGATATAAATTTCTTTTTAGAGATATTTAACAATCTAGGGTTTCGTGTTATGGTTGGTGATGTATTGTTGAGTAGAAGCATAGGAAAGATTGTTTGACAGTGATTGATATATGAGAGGTATTCTGACATAATTATTGTTGAGGAGGAAAAAGCATGGAAATATCAGAGATGTAGATATAAATAGAGAATGTACAACAAAATTAAACCCTTCATTTTAAATATTCGCTAATTGCACAACAGAACAGAACATAGCAATAGTACAGGACTGTTACCCAACATAACATTACTGATCTAGAGAAGGAATAGTACCCATTATACTTTAAAGAGTAAACAATTTTGTTCTCCATGTATTCTACATAGCATGGTTGAGATAATTGCAGGGGATTCTTTCATTTTTTCAATAGGATATGTAGTTTTTCCTCTGGTTTTAAATTAAACTTCATCAAAATACTATTATTTAATCAGGGCTTCCATTTGTAGGTAATTTTTGATATTCTCTTAAGAATTGAAAGTTCTAATGAAGGTTTTATTAAAATACAAATTAGGTTTAGGTTATATATACACTTTATCTATACTATCTAGCATAAAGGAACCTACTACTTGCCTCTTTTCATTGGTAATGGTATGAGTCTTAATTTGTACATGGGTTAGGGAACAATGTACCATATTAGTTTATTGCGTGAGTGCTAACTTGACAGCACAACAAAACACTAACTGCACAACACAACACTAATGCATCCTCTACTATCCCTACTACCCAGCCAATGTGTCATACTCTATTATTCAAGTTCATCTAATGATACAACTGAATGTGTCATCATTTCCAACTTCCTAATATGTTTCCAAATTTTTTGGCAGAAATTCAGCCAGCATGGCAAAGAAATGGTAGTCAATCATGGCTCTTGAAGGGCAAGGCCCTAAAGACAAAGTAATTTTTCTAGTAAAGATTTATTTTTCTCTGAAGTCTACAAAAAACACATGAATATTGACCGTGTTGTAAAAATTACCAAAGAAATAATTCATAATTTTATAAAAGGAGAGGAAATGAATATAGATGCTCCATGTTCCTTCGTGCGTCTACAAAGAAAATCCCTGAGCACAAGAGCTATTGCTACCTTATTGTATGAACTGCAAGTATTTTAGAACAACATTGTTTAGATGTTGATATTAATAGTGCTTTATAATTTATCATATGTGGTGAAATTTTGTAATTTATTTTGTAGCTATCATTGCCCATATGGTCCAACTGATAAGGGAGAAGAATGGAAAAGCAAACCAAGGCATTCATTTGCCAAAAAGAGGGGATGTGAATGCCATTTTATTGCAAATATTATGGTTCAAGATCCCAACATAGCAGTAATAACATGAAACATGTATGACCATGAAGATGGGCAAGGATGGCCTTGTCATGAAAAAAAGCACTTTAAGTGATGATGTTCCTAAAATGAAGCCAAGACTTTCAAAGGAAATGATTTGTTATTTAGAAAGTTATTTTTTATTCAATTGCTAATTGACTATGTTTTTCAAATGCATATTAAGAAATATATTGACATAGATGATATAACTTGAGATAAGGATTTTTTCGTAGGCATAAAAGATGATGTAAATGTTTATAATCGTTTGACGAATGAAAGTTATCAATTGCATAGAAAATATGAAAAGTGTGAATCTCTGGTATCAAAAAAACCAAAATGATTTCTTCTTATACCAGAAGCCCAATGGTGGAGAGATCCCTTTTCTAGCTTGAATACAAACAAAATTGATGTTGGAAACTATGGTCAAGTTATCTGACAATAGCTTGATAGCCATGGACTCAACTTTCAGTACAAAAAAATACAGGGTGAGTTTTTTTTTCCAATCATTTATTTAATAAAATCATTTTGGTTAAAATTAACTTCATTTCATTTAGTATGATAGTATCTGCTATACACACATGTGGTGTTTGATGAGAAACAAAGTGGGATACCAATTGCATGGGTGGAGATGTCACGTAATACATCACAAGATATAGAAGTATGGCTAGAGAGCCTCATGCATACGTGTTTTCAGTGTCGTCCTGATTGGACAGCCAATGCATTCATGGTTGATGATGTTGTGGCTGGAATCAATGCTTTTAGGTAACATCAATATTATTATTTGACATTTTGAGTTGCATTTGTTCTAAAAATTTCTCACTTAAAATGAATTAAATGTAGTAGGAGAATCATGAAATGTGAAGTGACCTTGTGTATTTGGCATGTAAGGAGGGCATGTCTAAAGAATATTAATCGGTTGGTCAACAACTCAGAAAAAGAAAAATATATGTTCAATGAACTTGGCCATATCATGAAATATTGTTCTAGTCATGAAATGGATGATGTAATTAATGCATTTTTCATCAAATATGTAACTGAGTAGAAGTTTTTGGACTATTTCTACAAGACTTGGGTTGTTGATGAAAAGATTCGTAAGTTTGCATAATAGTCCTTGTGTGTTGTACGCTTTTTGTTTCATAAGGACAATATATATTTACTAGTTGAGTATTTCCATATAGAGATGTGGGTTAAAGGCTGCAGAGATTTTCCTCATGCAAGCTAGGAGATAAATAATGTTGTGGAACCATACCATGGTTATCTGGAAAAAAAAAAAAAACATTTATATGTGATAGATGAAAGAAATGTTCTCGTAGAATGGTTTGGCTATTCTATACTATCTTCAAAATTGTTGAGCCATGTTATCAACTCAAGGAAATTTTGAAAAAAAAAGGATATTTTAACAACCACAAGAAAGAGATGCAGCTTGAATCATCAATGGAAAATGCTAGAAGAATTCCAGACAGTGATTGCAGGCCTCATGAGTGCATATCTCATGCTTATTTGGTGAGGATTTAAAGTAAACCTGATAAGGAATATCTTATCATTTTTCATCGCACAAATTTCATCACTTGCGATTTCCCATGGTCTATTTGGGGCAACATTTGCAAGCATGCCATAAAGGTAGTTTGGTTGTATTCCTTCTTAATGTATTTATACGCTTTATTGGATCTTCATACCACACCAAATACTTTGAATGCCACTTTTGAGATAAGTACAAAGGTACCAAACCTTCACGCATATACGATCACAACCAATATGGAAGATGACAATGTTGAAGAACTTAATTTGTTGAGAGTGGAGTCGTTTGGCTTTCTAGACTTGTTTTATAATAGTCCTCTGTCTACTGTGAGAAATATATAAAATTTGATTGATTTGGATAAATTTTTTTGGATGATGCTAATGATATTCATATTATGGATTATGACTTCACCCTTGGTTTGGGTGCTTATGAGTCATCCTTTGAAGAGGAATAAGAGTTTCCTTAGTCCTAAAAAAAATACAGGAAGAAAAAGGAATGTCACCTTGGATATTGATTTGAATGTCCCTACATCCAAAGATGAACCATTTCAATTTCAACACCTCAACAAGCGTGGTCATCCTTGCTTCAAAAATTCATCCTCTAATGTTCCAAGTAAGTTCTATAGGGAGATGATATCAATATGTTTAGATAAAATTGGTGATTTTCCAAGTTTGTTGATATGTCTTTGCTCTTATTTCTATACACTAGTTGTTTTTGATGTTCTTAATGTAGTATGTGAATGTTTGTAGGGCTGCAACATCCCATTAATGGCATTCTAGATGAAGGACATACATAGGCCCACCATTAGCCTTTTTATCGGGTGAGTCAAGGTGCATTTGGCGAGACTCCTAATTGATCTACTATGTATTTTGATGCATGAATTACTTGAAATTTTCTATTTTCTCTGATGGAAATTGTGTTGTTATCTTATAGACACAGATAGTTCGTCAATGGGTCCCCCTTAATCAGAACAAGATTGGGTCACTGACATCACGTAAATTGGTGAATTTCCATGTTTGTTGCATTGTCTTTTCTCATAAATTTTAGCATTGGTTGTTGTTGGTGTTCTTAATGTAGTGTTTGAATATTTTCAGGGCTATAACATTCCATTAATGTCATTCTAGATGAAGGACGTACACAAACGCACCATCAACATTTTTATCAAATGAGTCAAGGTGCATTTGACAACACACCTAATTGATCTACTATGTATTCTGATGCATGTATTACTTGACATATTATTTTCTCTTATGGAAATTTTGTTGTTATATTATAGACACAATTTCTTCGTCAATGGGTCCCCCTCGACTAGAACAAGATTGGTTCACTGACATCACGTAAATTTGTTAATTACCATGTTTGTTACATTGTATTTTCTCTTGACTTTTATAACTATTTGTTGTTCATGTTGTTAATGTAGTGTGTGAACGTTTGCAAGGCTGCATACAACATCCCATTAATGCAATTTTATATGAAGGACGTCTGATAGACCCACCATAACTATTTTTATCAGATGAGTCAGGGTGCTTAAGACTAGACTTCTAATTGATTTACTCTGTATTCTGATGGATGTATTACTTCACATGTTATTATTTTCTCTGATGAAAATTGTGTTGTTATATTACAGAAAAAAATGGTTCATCAATGGGTCTTGCTCGACCAGAACAAGATTGGGTTACTGACATCACGAAAATTGGTGAATTTCCATATTGATTGAATTTTATTTTCTCTTAACTTTTATAATTTGTTGTTTTTCATGTTGTTAATGTAGTGTGTGAATTTTTATAGGCTTGAAACATCCCATTAATTTGATTTCAGATGAAGGACATAAACAAACCCACCATAACCATTTATATCAGATGAGTCAAGGTGCTTAAGACGAGACTTCTAATTGACCTACTATGTATTCCTATGCATGTATTACTTCACATGTTATTATTTTCTTTGATGAAAATCACATTGTCATGTTACAGAAACAACAAATTCTTCAATGGGTCCCCCTAGATCCGAAGATGATTGGGCTACTGACATCAAACAATTTGGAGACAACATGCAAATTGGCTTCTTAAACGAGTTGTGAGAGAAACTCCAGCTTCTTCTATGTTGTTGAGGATTCCTAGTGGAGTGAATAGCTTTGGTTACATGTGATTCCTAGCGAGGAGGTGTTCGTTGTTAGGGTTTTCTTGGTTTCCATAGCTAGGGTTAGGATAGCTTAAAATTGTTCCATATTCTGATAAGTTGAAAGTACGTACATGTACTTCATATTTTCTATATTAATGAAGTGTTTCAACAGTCAAATAATTGAGTACTTGAATATTTCATTCCAATAATTGAGTACTTGAGTAACGATATCTCCAACATTTTCTTATCATGCCAATTTGATAGAAATTTTAATGAAATTTTAATCCATGATAAAAAAAATTATAAGAACACTTAGCCTTTTTGTCTATTTTCAATTAATTTTGGGTAGTATGAACTTGCATCATCATCTGGAGGAATTTTCCTCACACTTCCGTGACCTCACGCCATGCCCCATCCAGGAATATATAACTCATGCCAAGGGAGAAATACCCTCCCACAGACATCAACCCTTAGACACATAAGTTCTTGTTGAGGTAGATGATTGAGTTGGATGATTAAAATTTGACAGGGAATATAATTACCAAATTGAAATTGAGAAAACAGTAAAAATTTCTTAAACATACACTCCAGACCTAAAAACATTTTGTGCACAAACATGATGAGAACAAATACAGACAATCGACAACATTTAAAATTCGGGGCGAGTCAAAATAATAGAATGATCTGGAAATAAAACCCTAGTGGAGTTTTGCACCGGGGCAGCCTCCATGACCTAGGGTTTGTAGGTTTTCGCGTTGGCTTCCCTAGGCAGACCTCCACCACTAGAATTTTAGGCCATGATCCCTCTCCTGGACAGTTTAAGGCTCACCGATGACCAACTCCAGTGAGGGGATAACTGCTCCCCCCATTATAGGCCAACTTCCCACAGAGGTGGTAGCAGGGGTTGATACCATCAATCAACACAACTCTGGCCCGTCTCATAAAACTACAGGGGAAACTCCCATAGCGTAGCCGAAAAATATACCAGCAGTAGAAGAAGCGAATACAAAGTCAGCAACATGCATACCAAATAACTCCAAGAAAACAATGATGGAGCTCCCAGCGCATCGTATTAATGGCAGAATCCAGTTCATGAAAGATCATGGACTAATAAGCAAGTTCATGGGCTTCTGGCTCACAAAAAAAGCATTGAGATGATGGATATCTTCGAAATGGAAACCCAAAGGCCACATTGACCTACAACTATGTGCTAAAGGCTTCTTCAACTTGCTCTAAAGACAAAGATAGAATCATGGACGGAGGCCCTTATTTCTTCAACACTGCAGGTCTATACCTCCGAACATGGATGGAGCGATTCAACCTTGACAAATAGGATCTTACTTGCGCTCCGGTCTAGATCCGTCTCTACTCCCTCCCCCAGAATTAATAGGATGAGCTGATCCTCAGAGACATCAGAAATTCCCTAGGGGAGCTTTTCAATATCGCAGAGGAGACCAATATCAACCGCTACGTAGCATATGCCCACATATGCGTCTACATGAACTTGGCAGAACCATTACCAGGCGAGGTAAGTCTTATGCATGAAGATTATGAATGGACAGAAACTACATATTATGAGCACATTCCTTTAAGATTTAGGAAGTGTCACCAACACGGGCATCTCTTCAGAGACTGTCCCCTAAACAAGAAATCTATGGCTAAAAAGGCATCCAATAATTAGGAAGCAGAAGGATTCACGAAGGTAGCAAGCAAAAAAGGCACAAAAAGAGAGTTACCCCTCAGAAGAATGAAAAAGGACCTGTGACTAGCAATAGCTTCGCGACCTTAAATAAACTAAATGAAAACAAAAATGAACGAATAATCGAAGCCAGGCACACCTCCACTGAGTAGGCCCAGCCTTCAAAGGCTCAACAGGACAAGGTACCCCTTGAGACCTTCCTGAAATCTCCAACTGCAAGCTACACAGGGGATAAAAATGCGTTAAAAGGCAAAGAATAGATCACAGAGTCGATCCTAGAAGCCCTGGAGGAAGAACCATAAAGCATTGATCTAGAAGGCCTAGATATTATAGGGTTAGAGGATTCTTGCAATAAGAAAGACTTCAAATATATCTCGAAGAAACAAGTCCATAATATATAAGAAATCCTAGCTAGAGCGGAGCGGCTCCCCTCTCTGGGTATCCAAGGGGGCACACACATTAACACCAAATACTTCACGAAAGAGTCTTACAAAAGGGGCAGGAAAACAACTATGAAAAGAAATATAGAAATAGGGAAAGAAATGGTGGATTTAGGGCAATTCTCCAAGCTGACAAGATTCTTCACATACACCACCAATCCTATCCCATGAATATCATCTACTGGAACATAAGAGGGCTCATTAGCCCTAGGAAGCAAAAGACAATAAAGAAAAGGATTATTGAGGAATGCCCTGCAATATTCTACATGGAAGAAACCAAATGTTCCAGCTCCACTCTAGATACTGTTATCACCCTAGTAATTCTCAGGTTGTGGGATGAGGATTTATAGTTGAATAAAACAAAGAGTAACCAAGAACCTCTTCTGAAATTAAGGATCTAGCCTTCCTAAATTTCGGAGAGGGATCTCTCCTCAATATTTAGCTTGATTTTGTTATAAGATTTTAGGCTAGGTATGATTGGAAAATTGTTTTGGTTTGAATGTTTGGTGGGAATAAAAGGTCCTTAAGGGTAAACCATAGAGGGATCTACCATACCATTGGGCTATGGAGTCAACTTCTTGGCAAGCAGAGCTAGGAAATAAGGTCAAAAGAGCAAATGTACTAAGGGAAGGGTAGATGACCTTCAAAGGGTTTGGAAATAGGATTTTCGATGAAATGGTAAGATCTGAACAAAAGGGAAATGAAGGATCCTTAAGTTACAGAAAATAATATGAAATAAAGGGATCAAAGGGGACTAAGAGCAGTTAAGGATTCTTAAGTCCAGATATCAACAAAAAACATATCAATGAATAACTAGTAAAAAAAAGAGAGCTTTTGACACTAATCCTGTATAAACGTTCCTAGTCAATGATTTAAGACAGAAAACATGTAAATGTAAGCATGGAACTTAGAAAGATAAACAGTGAAAACAGGAAAATACTTGACTTATCTGATCAACACAAGAATCCTGAGTTATGATGTCTGTTTGACTTAGTTCTAGTCTATTGCTTTACAAATTGACTCACACAAACTCCCAATGCATTCAGCAAAATGTCTATAGTAGTCTTGAAAATTTTTATTCCATCCTAAATACTTCGAAGAGTGAAGTATTTATACAAAATTATTGCAAAATATCTGAGAGACATGTAGGAATATCTCTAGGAAAAAATAAACATTTTTACATAAAAAAGAGGGACAACTGCAAAACAAACTGGCAAGCTATCCTCTTATCAAGAAAAAATAGAACTAATCTATCTTAATCAAAATTGATTGTTGCATTGTTGTAGATGCTTGCTGGCACTTGAAAAAATATCTTTTTAAGAAGGTAGCTTGGAAGAAAATCTTTCTAATTTCACTCTTCAACCTGTGCTTCACCTCTGATACTCTTTCACGTAGTCCATTTTATTACTCTACTACTGTAAAATGAAGAATTACAACGATAAAAATTTAGTTGACTGTTTTATCCTCGGATACTCTTTGACTTTGCTTATTCACCTGATACACTTTCACTGCAAATTTAACCCTTTGATAACTGTAAAGATGAAAAACTTGACTGTAATTGTTCTGCTCTGTTTGCATGCTGTTATATCAAATCAGTGAATTCTTGCCATTGCTGATCACTTGGTATTTTCAGGCTTTTCAGTTTTCTGTAGCTTTCATCAGCCTCAGTGTACTTTGCAAAGTTTGGCTTGACAACGAAGATGTGCTTAGTTTCATTTTGTAGAAAAAATAAGTTTTCAAAGTATTATAAGATAACTTTGCTAGTTGGGGAACCTTGTGGTAGAGGCTTGTTTACCTGTTATTTGGCATATGCTCTGATCTTCTTATCATAATCTATCTAAACCATTAATTTTTCATTAAAGCCATGAATGTCTGGAAGGCCTGCTTGTGTTAATATAGTGTATTTGGCCAAGAACTTTGTTATTGACAAGTTCATGTTTTTATATCTTTCCTCCAAACTGTTCATTATATTCTTTTACTTAGGACCTTTTTTATTTGTAGTATGGTTTCAGTCCTATCATGAATTTTTAGTTCTTCAAGCTCTTCTCTATTTTTACTGTTTAGAAATGTAATAAGCCTTAAATCTTGAGATGGCTTATTGGCAAGCTCTTCTTTTGTTTGCTGAATTTCTACTTGTGCTGCCTTGAGTAGATCTCTTTGTTCATAAATGATCTGAATGGAAGGCCACTGTAGATGTATGCCTTGAATTATGTTATTCCAAAGATAGTGTTGTAGCCGCTACAACACCACCCAAAATTTTGTGTATATTTAAAATTTCGGGTTCCCCCTCTGCTCGCCTAGGCGTTAAAGTTTTTTGTCTGACCTGCAGTCAATGACATCCCGCCGACCTATCCCCAACCCCTCACGAGTTGTCTCATCACCATGACTTGATGCTGTTGCTGCAATCATGCCATATGTGGGAGGGATCATCTAGCGCATGCTCGAACATTCTTACCGCAGTCGCGCCATGTGTAATGAGATTGCCATGCATATGTTTGAACGAAAACCTTTTGTGTATTGATGAGTAAAAGCCCTCCTGTTGTAGGTCATTGAGCATATTGTTTCAATACTTCTCTTAAGCTTGTTAGTTTCATGTGTTTTATCTGTGGTTATCATTATTTACGAGTAGTTATGATGTCATAATGTTCCACAGGTCGACCCCACGGGTGACATTTTCCTCATTCGGACCACGACATCAAGGGGAAATGAAATTAAGCTCAACAACCAGGCCAAGGTTGCGGAACAAGGGAGGAGCAGGAGCAAGCGACTAGTACCGTTAAAAGGAGGATGGTGTGATGCATGTTGATCAGAAAAGGAACCTTTTATCTCACTGATGCAAAAAAGCTTTCTTCATTAGTGCACACCAGACGCTTTAAAGCGCTCCATTGGTAATGTCCGGGTCCTGCATCATACCATCTCAATGTCGATGGGCGCACACAAAGAAACATATTTCGCCACTTCGATGACTCTAGTATAGCCCGGTGAACAAAGCGGACTCAGAAGTTTCCTCTAGACAATGACCATCTCATTCGAGGCGTTCTCGTGCCAGGTAGCAGTGCGAAAGCACCCATGTTGGTGTGGCAAGCCAAAGGGAGAGTTTTCAAATATGTGAGCGCATCTTTGAGAAGCAACATTTATGAATCCTAAGATACATATTGTGGCATTACTTAGGCTGCAAGGAATACATGTGGAGGAACAAAAGGGCCTTAAAACCCTCGTCCCCTTTACTCATTAAGTTGTCTATGCGAGACCTCAAGAGACGAGGAATTTCAAATTGAACCTACAAGGTCATGTTGAAATGCATACGCCTTTGGTAGCCGGATAGAAAAGGTCAATATGAAAAGGCTATCAATGTGGCTTGAGGAGTATATTTCGACTCTCGATCTTTCAAAACAAGAAGCCTTCGTGTCATGGGGATAAGTAAATAATCAAATTAAAACTAGGCTCGAAGCACATGGTTTTAAAACCATAAGTTATCTTGGAGCAAAACTCATGATAACCTTATGAAGGGCGCAAGGTGATGTTGTATTTTTAATATCAAAACGCATATTGTTGTAGTGGTCAACCTCACATGGGCGCCAATGATTTTATACGTGGTGGTCACATTTAATATTCTGGAGCAATATACACATGTAGCATGGAAGGCGTTTTAAACACGGAGTCCAACGCTGCATGGCGCGGACGTGCATGGACACAACGTATAGAGTTCAACGTGCGATGACGGGTTTTGTTCGACAGCAACTTATACATACAACGGTTTTATATTTAAAACGAGGAGCAGGCGCAAAGGTTCAGCAATGTTCGGTCAACTTTACGTTGAAACCCGGTGCAGAATGACATGAAGACACGTTGCATGGAGCATACATTCGACATGTTCGTCCGCGTGGAACCAAATGGAAATGTTTCATACGTGGCGGTGAACGTTTCAAATTTAAACCTTTTAATGCTGATACATGGAGCGAAGTGCTGCAACCATGTTCTAGCGCTGCATGGACACGTAATATGGTGCAAAGGTGCGGTGGCATGTTATAAAAACTATAGTGCGATGATGATAATCTATGTTTTGAGCGCTGCAAGAATAAGGTGTTGGCGGAGCGAGTCATATAAACTAAACAGAGAGAAGGCGTTACATGGCTGCTGTCGACTCACGCAAAAGCTTTAGGGCAGATATATAATATGCCATGGTCTAAAATCGCGTTTACGTGCATAGAACCGAACGTGCAATGTTACGTTGCATAGAGCCAACGTAAACGTTCATGCATATACGTGGCGGTCAAACTTTCGGACTAAAGCGTGGAGCAGACTGCTATGAGTATATTGGCATGTTTAAATCGACAGTCAGTAACCGTTTCAAAGTCGTATAACAGGGCGGAGCAAACTATGGAAACATTACAGATGGCTCAGATATGTCTGTGGCGAGATTTTATTCAGATATTTCGGAGAGAGAAATAGAAATCATCCAGACGAGAGAGCAGGTTCAACGTCCTCGTCCAGCTGTTTCCGGCCTTTCGTTTGCGTTCCAATATAGAATGGCTGTTGGTGGAGAAAGTTTCCCTAGTGCCGAGCAGTGCCTCCCCAGAATGCATTCACAATATGTAGTAACTGCCATATCAATGTCTTTTTCTCCGCGCATGACACCACGTGGGCTGTCTCGTTAATGCAGTGTCTCGATGAAGGCAGGCAGTGTTTGCTGTCATCCAGCCTGAATGAGATAATAGTAATGGCAACATAATCTCGTCCAGACTGCATGCGCATGGGTGCAGCTGTGTCAGCTCTGTCATTACCGTAGGATGCACCAGGAAAGGGGAAACGCTCAATCAAACCAGCGCAGTAATAGCTATGAGACATTTTTCGGCAGTGGCAAATCCCTCGATACAGCAGATGAGAGATGCTCTATTGCAAGCGCAAGAGTCCCACCTTGAAAATTATGACGAAAATGCTGATTCAAGGAGGCTTAAGGTTCGATGGTAAATCAGTCCAGCAGATTGATGTTATCAAATTTACTTTGGAAGACTCGATTTGTTAACATCATGTGAATATATCATAGCAATGCCATTGGTCTGCTTATAACCTGACTTGCCACCACGAAGACAAGTTGTTCGAAGGGCAAGAGAGTTTTCGGAGTGCGTTATTTCTTACAGCTTCACTAAGGAGCAACGCCCTCACCTTATTTAGCATGACAGCATGCAGACTCATCAACCCCATTTCGAAGGGGCGTTCCCTCAGTAAGATCTTAGCACAAACTTTCGGACATGATGAAAGTATCATTGGAGCCCAACACAGTTTTCATTATGGAGAACACAAGCAGCATGTTGCCCAAATCAACAGTTCTGCTCCATTGGGGGGAAATAGAGCATTTCCCAGTAAGCAAGAGAATTGACATACTGATGGCATATGTGTTAGTTATTCCTGGCCCCCTACTAAAATCAAAAGCTGGGAACTAGAAACGCATCACATGCAGTGGGAGATGGCACAAGCAAAATCCCTTTGCCTCATCAATGGGTTGTCACTACAAACACTCGGATCCCAAGAGAACTTGATAAGGACCACACTGAAACATAAAACTTGACCACACAGGGGTCCAAATTTTTCATTTTTCTTGTGTAATTAATTGTGCCTCTTAACATTGTCATTTAAGCAATGAAGACATGTAACCTAAGATATGTGATTGCAGGTGGAGGCTGTCGATGCGCACGATGAGTTGGAGTTTTCTCAGCAAGCAAGAAGACCGGTTTTCAAAGCACATGAGATGAAGAATACTGCTACAAAATCTGCAGATCTGCTTGAAGTCGCAGGTCGCAGATTTCGTCAGGTCGCATATCTTCGATTTTTTGCCTTTTGCGACCCAGCGACCTAGCGACCTAGTCGCAAGGTCCCGAGGTCGCACCTCTTCGGTTTTCTGCCTTTTGCGACCCTGCGACCCAGCTACCTAGTCGCAAGGTCGCAAGGTCGCATACCTTCGGTTTTCCGCCTTTTGCGACCCTGCGACCCAGCGACCTAGTCGCAAGGTCGCAAGGTCGCATATCTTTGTTTTTACACATTTTGCAACCCCGCGACCCAGCGACCTAGTCGCAAGGTCGCAAGGTCGCATGTGCGCTGTTTACACGATCCACAACATTGCGACCCAGTGACCTAGTCGCAAGGTCGCAAGGTCGCACCTTGGCCATTCTCTTACAACTTGCGACCCCGCGACCTAGTCAAGTCGCAGGTCGCAACGACAGCTCAGATCGCAGGTCACAACGACAGCTCAGATCGCAGGTCTCAACAGCAGCCAGGTCGCAGGTCGCAACAGCGGCTCAGGTCGCAGGTCGCAACAGCGGCTCAGGTTGCAGGTCGCAAAAATGACTAGGTCGCAAGGCAGCCCAACGGTCGCGAAGATGAAAGATCAAGGAAGCCCGAAGGGCAGTTTCTGCATTATAAATACTTCCTTCGGGAACTTGTAAAGGGATTTTTCTTTTTGGAAACTCAAAAGCTACATGGCATTCTATTGAAAGATTATACGCTTGTGCATATGAATACAGATTCTTGTTAAAACACCCTATGGTTATGATGTGTTTTGCTGTGCGAACACTGTGTTTATTCCTTGTACAGTTTCAGAACATCCTATGATTAATGAAGCTGCACTCTTCATGTCATCATTTATGCGTCATGGCTATCTGTGTTGTATCAATGATGTTCATTTTATCATCTGTTCTATTAATGAATGTTAATGAACTATTTTGTTAGCATTTCATTTTATCTTTCAGAAAGTAAAGGGACATCTTACCATAAAGAACTATTTCTTTTGTGGTCAGTCTACCTTATAAGCATTACCCCCAAAAGATGTGTTGCTAATGACATCTCCTGAGGTGTACATGCTTTATTTATGATCTTGCTATGCATAGTGTTTGATTCGTGTTTAATGCATCAATCCTGTATTCTATATCATGTGAATAAGTGTATGTCCGCAGGTTCAAACAGGTTCTTTTGAGACCGAAGGGAAGTCGTCTTAAGTGGTAGCCGGACCCACACCCCGGACGGGATCCCTACTCCAAACGGTTCAAGGTCTAATTGGGACTTTCTACCGGGGAGATCCCCTACTGTTGGCCAGACAAATTTTCCCGTCAACAGATTTGGCGCTAGAAGGAGGGCCCGAACCTCCGACCAGATGTTTAGCGAAAAGGGGGGGGGGGGAAGATGACAAGATGAGCCCTTAGAGCCTGCAATTAATCTCGTATCTGTAATGGCTCGTTCCCAAATCATTCTCCCAAGATGTTTGTCAGAGTTTTATGAGCCTCGATACTACATCTCCGATGAACTTATGTATCACTTGTCCCAGTTAAAATTTGATGGTGAAAATGGGGTGTCCATAACCCAACACTGTTCAGATTTTTGTGACTTTGGTGAGTGCCATGAAATTGACGATGAGGGTTTGTTTTGTTTTCTTTTCTTCCTCACCCTCGAAGGTCGCGCTGAGCAATGGTGCTGCACTTTTCCGGAATCTTCCATCCATTCATTTGAACAACTCGCCAGTGAATTACAACAAGCTTTTCACAGTTATGATTTTCATAACGTTTTACTAAAGATAAATGACATCAGAATGGAACCTCAGGAATCTTTAGATGAGTTCTCTATCAGATTCGTTCATTATTGTTTTGAGTTCTCTGAAAAGGATGTCGATTGGAGGTTGTTAAGAGAACAGTTCGCGTATGCGATTCTCGTTTCCCTTGAACCATTTCAGTTAGCAACCCGACCTGAGCCTAGTGTTCCCTATGACAATCCGCAAGTCAACGGTTGTTCTGAATTTGAGTCTTGCACGTACCATGTTGGATCTGAACACCCTAGTGGCTCATTATCTCTTTTGGATCATGAAACCTACCCCGAGCCCACTCAATGTCTCCTTGGGCTTAGTCCTAAATCTGGTTCACATTCGAATTATGAATAAGATTCACATTCGGATGATGAATCTGGTTCACATTCGGATTATGAATCTGGTTCAACTTCGGATTATGAATCTAGTTCATATTTGGATTACGAATCTGGTTCAGATTCAGATGATGAATATGGTTCACATTCAGACTATGGATCTGGTTCACATACGGATTATGAATCGACTCCTACCCCGCATAAAGTTGATTCCCTTACAAGGTCTGCCAGATCATCGTTTTCTCTGAATGACACGGATGCGCGTGCTGAAAAGCCTTGTAGGGTTAACACCCCTGCGACTCAATATTTTCGTTCATTGTTCCCTAGTTTGTTTCTTGAGCCCGCCACACCAGTAAATTTGTCTAGACATTCAGTGTTTTCTTACACTGGTATTGGCGAAAATCATAAGCAAGCAGGTGGTGTTTCACAATCACAGTCTAAAATCGATGAATCTTTTAAATCTGATCTGTCTCACTCAGAACCTTTAGACAACCATGGGAGTGATTTCCTATCTGGGCAACTTCAAGATGTCCCTGTTATCAATCCATCCCAGTTAGTAAACCCCAGGGAGCCTAACTTGCTAGGTACCGAACTTAACCAAACCGATGGTTGCAGCGATTACTCCTTATCTGAAAACATATTCAATCATACTGCTGACGACCATCACTCAAATCTCTATGCTGACCATACGAAGACACCTGAATTCGATGATCCGTTTTGGGAAGATTCAAGTACCCACCAGAAAATTGAAACGCGTCAGCTTCCGCTGAACATTTCTGAAATGACAATTCCCCAGTACCATGCTCCTTCCAACATAAACGCGTCGAATTCACCCCATCCTGGCAAATCTGGAGAATCCGACATTTTGGATTATCAATTTGTCAGTGCGCAAACATTCGACAAAATTGATACAAAGCCCACTAACATCTTTCAAATCACTACAATTGATGATCATGCCCATTTGCCTGTTAATCTCGCCAAGTAGTCAAAGTTGGAAAGCCCCTTGCTCGAAGGTCCAGAGTTTGTTCAAAGCAGTGAGGAATTTCAGGTTCCTTTAAACGTGGATTCAGATCCCCATACCCTTAACCAAACCCAGGGGCAACCCTGGACTAGGGTTTTCGAAACTAGAATCTCTACGCTTGGATGTGCATGCATCTATAATTCGCCTGGCACTTGCGTATCATTTCCATTCCATAAAACTGATGGTCCCCAACACCATGATGAGATTGTTGATGAACTCAACCAACCCCATTCGGTGAATGTGCTTGCAAATAGGAATTGGCTTACCCATCACCCCTCAAATCCAGGATCATGCATGAATGATTTTATGTCATTTATCCATAATGTTGAGTTTCAAGAACATATTGCCGGTTATCAAGATAAGAATGGGATTCAACTTGCACAATCTTTTCTGGCATGTTCTTTGGCAAGTATCTATGATCGTCTTGCCGTTGCACCTACTCAGGTAATTTTTGTTGCTACTACAATTTTTTGGATACTGGCTCTGATCCTGATCATTGTTGTCGTTGCAGGATGAAAATTAATGCGGTGGCTACACTGGAAAACTGATTTTACATAACCCGACCGCATCATTGGTTAAACTAGGGTTTAGGTGTAGGCTAGCTAGGACCTGCCATAAAATTTTTTAGTTTCAAGTTAATTAGGTTTACTTGCAAAATTTTACTTCATAGTTTAAAAGTGTGTTTGTTGTTTTTGATTACGATTAATATCTTAGGAAACATCATGTTACAAGTATTTTCTTTCATTTCCTTTTCGGTGGCTTCTTGTTGCATAAATAATCATTGCTTGTATTGCGCCTCTTTACCACCTACAACTGGTTGATCGTTCTCGCACATGGCATTGCATTGCATCCTAAGCCTCGCCTTTTTTTGCATCGTACTCTCTCTTACTCACATCATTTCTGTCATGTCGCCTGCCACTGCAAGAGCCCTCATTACAATCCTATCACCTTGCAGCCTTGTTTTTCCCCGATTGCTGAAGCAGTAACTCCATTGTTTTGGCGTGAGGTGGTGGTGGCTATCTCAAGAGGCAGATTTCTCTTAGGACGAGTCGTTGAAGTCACATTCTCAACAAGATGCCTATGAGTCTAAACTCATTTAGCTAGGGAGATACGAGCCGGTTGTTTATGGGAGACATAATGAGTTTGAAATGGCCCATACCCGTAAGCCTAAGCCTTGTGCCCAGCATAGTCTTGGATGTTTCAATGATCTTTTTTGCGTGCTTTGCCTATTGTGGTAAATGGGATGTGAAGGTTCGGCACAAGGGCAAACCCAAATCAGGATATCTTTCAGTTTCTGTAAAACAAGAAACAACCTCTCTTGCTCGTAAAATAAGTCAGGATCCCTCATCTGCCCATGAAAATAAGTGCCATGAGCACATGTAAATAAGTGCTATAAGAACATGAAACAAATAAGGGTAAAGGATCGAGAAAGGCTTCTTGCGCAGAGAGGTAATGCAACGACTCTGCCGGGGTACTGACCAGGCTCGTTGGCAACGGAGCAACGTTTGTGATTTCTTGAAGTGACTCCGCCAGGGTACTGTTTAGGCCTGCTGGCAGCGGAGCAACACCAGAAACTTACTTTAAAAAAAAATCCTGAAAATAATAAGCCCACTGCCTTGCTCTTCACATCATCAACAAGCTACTGGCATCTGTGAGCTTTATCTTTGATGTGTTTCTGGCTAGCGGGACTTAGTTGAAGCACAAGGATTAGGTGTACCTGTAAAGGGCCAAAGTAATACAAAGGGTACCCACGGAACTTGTTCAATATTCCCTTGCATCATTATCCGGACTCAGACTATTGTGGTGATATTGACAGAGATGCTGGATTCTACCAGTGGTTCGCCATTTGTTGTAGCCGCTACAACACCACCCAAAATTTTGTGTATATTTAAAATTTCGGGTTCCCCCTCTCCTCGCCTAGGCGTTAAAGTCTTTTGTCTGACCTGCAGTCAATGACATCCCGCCGACCTATCCCCAACCCCTCACGAGTTGTATCATCACCATGACTTGATGTTGTTGCTGCAATCATGCCATATGTGGGAGGGATCATCTAGCGCAGGCTCGAACATTCTTACCGCAGTCACGCCATGTGTAATGAGATTGCCATGCATATGTTTGAACGAAAACCTTTTGTGTATTGATGAGTAAAAGCCCTCCTGTTGTAGGTCATTGAACATATTGTTTCAATACTTCTCTTAAGCTTGTTAGTTTCATGTGTTTTATCTGTGGTTATCATTATTGAAGAGTAGTTATGATGTCATAATGTTCCACAGGTCGACCCCATGGGTGACAGATTCCTCATTCGGACCACGACATCAAGGGGAAATGAAATTAAGCTCAACAACCAGGCCAAGGTTGCGGAACAAGGGAGGAGCAGGAGCAAGCGACCAGTACCGTTAAAAGGAGGATGGTGTGATGCATGTTGATCAGAAAAGGAACCTTTTATCTCACTGATGCAAAAAAGCTTTCTTCATTAGTGCACACCATACGCTTTAAAGCGCTCCATTGGTAATGTCCGGGTCCTGCATCATACCATCTCAATGTCGATGGGTGCACGCAAAGAAACATATTTCGCCACTTTGATGAGTCTAGTATAGCCCGGTGAACAAAGCAGACTCAGAAGTTTCCTCTAGACAATGACCATCTCATTCGAGGCGTTCTCGTGCTAGGTAGCAGTGCGAAAGCACGCATGTTGGTGTGGCAAGCCAAAGGGAGAGTTTTCAAATATGTGAGCGCATCTTTGAGAAGCAACATTTATGAATCCTAAGATACATATTGTGGCATTACTTAGGCTACAAGGAATACATGTGGAGGAACAAAAGGGCCTTAAAACCCTCGTCCCCTTTGCTCATTAAGTTGTCTATGCGAGACCTCAAGAGACAAGGAATTTCAAATTGAACCTACAAGGTCATGTTGAAATGCATACGCCTTTGGTAGCCGGATAGAAAAGGTCAATATGAAAAGGCTATCAATGTGGCTTGAGGAGTATATTTCGACTCTTGATCTTTCAAAACGAGAAGCCTTCGTGTCATGGGAATAAGTAAATAATCAAATTAAAACTAGGCTCGAAGCACATGGTTTTAAAACCATAAGTTATCTTGGAGAAAAACTCATGATAACCTTATGAAGGGCGCAAGGTGATGTTGTATTTTTAATATCAAAACGCATATTGTTGTAGTGGTCAACCTCACATGGGCGCCAATGCTTTTATACGTGGTGGTCACATTTAATAGTCTGGAGCAATATACACATGTAGCATGGAAGGCATTTTAAACACGGAGTCCAACGCTGCATGGCGCGGACGTGCATGGACACAACGTATAGAGTTCAACGTGCAATGACGGGTTTTGTTCGACAACAACTTATACATACAACGGTTTTATATTTAAAACGAGGAGCAGGCGCAAAGGTTCAGCAATGTTCGGTCAACTTTACGTTGAAACCCAGTGCAGAATGACATGAAGACACGTTGCATGGAGCATACATTCGACATATTCGTCCGCGTGGAACCAAATGAAAACGTTTCATACGTGGCGGTGAACGTTTCAAATTTAAACCTTTTAACGCTGATACATGGAGCAAAGTGATGCAGCCATGTTCTAGCACTCCATGGACACGTAATATGGTGCAAAGGTGCGGTGGCATGTTATAAAAACTATAGTGCAATGATGGTAATATATGTTTTGAGCGCTGCAAGAATAAGGTGTTGGCGGAGCGAGTCATATAAACTAAACAAAGAGAAGGCGTTACATGGCTGCTGTCGACTCACGCAAAAGCTTTAGGGCAGATATATAATATGCCATGGTCTAAAATCGCGTTTACGTGCATAGAACCGAACGTGCAATGTTACGTTGCATAGAGCCAACATAAACGTTCATGCATATACGTGGCAGTCAAACTTTCGGACTAAAGTGTGGAGCAGATTGCTATGAGTATATTGGCATGTTTAAATCGACAGTCAGTAACCGTTTCAAAGTCGTATAACAGGGCAGAGCAAACTATAGAAACATTACAGATGGCTCAGATATATCTGTGGCGAGATTTTATCCAGATATTTCGGAGAGAGAAATAGAAATCATCCAGACGAGAGAGCAGGTTCAACGTCCTCGTCTAGCTGTTTCCGGCCTTTCGTTTGCGTTCCAATATAGAATGGTTGTTGGTGGAGAAATTTTCCCTAGTGCTGAGCCGCGCCTCCCCAGAATGCATTCACGATATGTAGTAACTGCCATATCAATATCTTTTTCTCCGCGCATGACACCACGTGGGCTGTCTCGTTAATGCAGTGTCTCGATGAAGGCAGGCAGCGTTTGCTGTCATCCAACGTGAATGAGATAATAGTAATGGCAACATAATCTCATCCAGACTGCATGCACATGGGTGCAGCTGTGTCAGCTCTGTCATTGCCGTAGGATGCACCAGGAAAGGGGAAACGCTCAATCAAACCAGCGCAGTAATAGCTATGATACATTTTTTGGCAGTGGCGAATCCCTCGATACAGCAGATGAGAGATGCTCTATTGCAAGCGCAAGAGTCCCACCTTGAAAATTATGAAGAAAATGCTGATTCAAGGAGGCTTAAGGTTCGATGGTAAATCAGTCCAGTAGATCGATGTTATCAGATTTCCTTTGGAAGACTCGATTTGTTAACATCATGTGAATATAGCATAGCAATGGCGCTGGTCTGCTTATAACCTGACTTGCCACCACGAAGACAAGATGTTCGAAGGGCAAGAGAGTTGTCGGAGTGCATTCTTTCTTACAGCTTCACTAAGGAGCAGCGCCCTCACCTTATTTAGCATGACAGCATGCAGACTCATCAACCCCATTTCGAAGGGGCGTTCCCTCAATAATATCTTAGCACAAAATTTCGGACATGATGAAAGTATCATTGGAGCCCAACAAAGTTTTCATTATGGAGAACACAAGCAGCATGTTGCCCAAATCAACAGTTCCGCTCCATTGGGAGGAAATAGAGCATTTCCCAGCAAGCGAGAGAATTGACATACTGTTGGCATATGTGTTAGTTATTCCTGGCCCCCTACTAAAATCAAAAGCTGGGAACCAGAAACGCATCACATGCAGTGGGAGATGGCACAAGCAAAAGCCCTTTGCCTCATCAATGGGTTGTCACTACAAACACTCGGATCCCAAGAGAACTTGATAAGGACCACGCTGCAACATAAAACTTGACCACACAGGGGTCCAAAGTTTTCATTTTTCTTGTGTAATTAATTGTGCCTCTTAACATTGTCATTTAAGCAATGAAGACATGTAACCTAAGATATGTGATTGCAGGTGGAGGCTGTCAATGCGCACGATGAGTTGGAGTTTTCTCAGCAAGCAAGAAGACCAGTTTTCAAAGCACATGAGATGAAGAATACTGCTACAAAATCTGCAGATCTGCTTGAAGTCGCAGGTCGCAGATTTCGTCAGGTCGCATATCTTCGATTTTTTTCCTTTTGTGACCCAGCGACCTAGCGACCTAGTCGCAAGGTCGCAAGGTCACACCTCTTCAGTTTTCTGCCTTTTGCGACCCTGCGACCCGGCGACCTAGTCGCAAGTTCACAAGGTCGCATACCTTCGGTTTTCCGCCTTTTGCGACCCTGCGACCCAGCGACCTAGTCGCAAGGTCGCAAGGTCACATATCTTTGTTTTTACACATTTTGTGACCCCGCGACCCAGCGACCTAGTCGCAAGGTCGCAAGGTCGCATGTGCGCTGTTTACACGATCCGCGACCCCGCGACCCAGCGACCTAGTCGCAAGGTCGCAAGGTCGCACCTTGGCCATTCTCTTACAACTTGTGACCCCGCGACCCGGTCAAGTCGCAGGTCACAACGACAGCTCAGATTGCAGGTCGCAACGACAGCTCAGATCGCAGGTCGCAACAGCAGCCAGGTCGTAGGTCACAACAGCGGCTTAGGTCACAGGTCGCAAAAAGGACTAGGTCACAAGGCAGCCCAACGGTCGGGAAGATGAAAGATCAAGGAAGCCCGAAGGGCAGTTTCTGCATTATAAATACTTCCTTCGGGAACTTGTAAAGGGATTTTTATTTTTGGAAACTCAAAAGCTACATGGCATTGTATTGAAAGATTATACGCTTGTGCATATGAATACAGATTCTTCTTAAAACACCCTATGGTTATGATGTGTTTTGCTGTGCGAACACTATGTGTATTCCTTGTACAGTTTCAGAACATCCTATGATTAATGAAGCTGCACTCTTCATGTCATCATTTATGCGTCATGGCTATCTGTGTTGTATCAATGATGTTCATTTTATCATCTGCTCTATTAATGAATGTTAATGAACTATTTTGTTAGCATTTCGTTTTATCTTTCAGAAAGTAAAGGGACATCTTACCATAAAGAACTATTTCTTTTGTGGTCAGTCTACCTTATAAGCATTACCCCCAAAAGATGTGTTGCTAATGACATCTCCTGAGGTGTACATGCTTTATTTATGATCTTGCTACGCATAGTGTTTGATTCGTGTTTAATGCATCAATCCTATATTCTGTATCATGTGAATAAGTGTATGTCCGCAGGTTCAATCAGGTTCTTTTGAGACCGAAGGGAAGGCATCTTAAGCGGTAGCTAGACCCACACCCCGGACGGGATCCCTACTCCAAACGGTTCAAGGTCTAATTGGGACTTTCTACCGGGGAGATCCCCTACTATTGGCCGGAAAAATTTTCCCGTCAACAGATAGTTTTTGATATATTTTACTTGTTCAATGAAGTTTACTTCTTTATGTAAACTCTTAACTTGTTATTCTAAGGCCTTTGTTCTCTGTTCATGTCCCTTGGATGTGATTAAAGCATTCTTGTATGAGGATTCGAGATCTTTATTTGCTTTCTTTAAATTATTGATCTGAGTGTTCTTAAGGGACATTTCTTCCATAGATTTAACTATGGCTATTGTACCTATTGCTTATTGTACTTGTGATGTACATGATCCAGTGGCAGAGGTATCCTTAGATGTTATTGACACTGCAGTTGTTAATAATCCTTTTGGTGCCAAATGCTCTGCCAGTGTAGAAAGAACAATAGTAGTTGCCATTGGGATGACTATAGGAATGGAGACCTCATTTGTCTTTTTTAATGTTTCATTTTCTTTCATCAGATATTCTGTTTGATTCTCCATTTCTTTGATTTGAGCAGTCATCTTTAGTACTAACTGCATTAATTCATCCTTTTCTGTTGTCTGCTAAAGAATCTCATTTGCTTGTGGATGCTCACTTTGTGGAAGTTTCAGTTGTTTTCTTAAGGTAGAAATATCTTCATTCTTTTGCTTTATGAGTGGTTTAACAACCTAAATACTGGAAGGATCCACTCCAGTTTCTATAACCAAATATTCTAAGAACTTGATCCTTAAATCCTTAGCATGTGGTGATGCTTTGTCTAATTTCATTTGCTTCTGTAAATTAGACACAGTATTTTGTAGCATAGTAGCACTCATAGTTTTGTTAACCACTTTTGAATAAAGCATTTCAGTGGTACTTCTGTGGAATTATATATGATCTAATTCATGTATTGTATCAACGTCCACCTCCACATCTATTTTAGTATAATCTGCAATTTATTTTGGATCTGAAATTTTGGGTTTGAGAAATGACATGATCATCTTATTGGTGGAGTAATCAAAAGCAATCAGCAACCTGTCTTTGTTCCCTGGCTTTTCTTTGAGGAATTGAGAATAAAATTCATTTTTAATCTCCTCATTTCTTTCTCTGATTTGTTTGTATTTCTTTTGAATGTCAACTGTCTCTTCTGCTACTTTGGAAGAGGAGGGAGCTTCTGAATTTAGCTGCATTTCCACTATTTCTCTGTCCTGTTCCAGTGTTATCACCTACTCTTTCTGAATTTTTGCTGGAGTCTCATTCACAATTATAGTGGCTTCATCATTAGTCTGTTGATCATTATTGATTTCTTGATCATCAGTGCCATTTATTTCTATTATCTTTTCTTTCTCAGCAACAGTCATTTTTGCCTTCTTGTTGTAAATAATATTGAATTTATTTTCTGCAATGGTCTCTGCTGTATAGCCTTCTTCATTCCTGGTCCTTTGCTTTGAAATTTCTGTCTACTGGGTGACTATTATTTCCTGTGAATTATCTGTTTGTTTCCCCTTCTAAGTATTGTCAATAGGATTAATCAATGTATTTTCTTCCCATTCCATTTGATTTGCATATTTTTCAATTTCTAGTCTAGACTCATGAAAGAATGGTGTTAATTTACATTTGACCCTTATGTTACTAAAAATGCCTTGAGGATCATAGTTCCAATAAAAGCTTTCTTGGAACTTGAATTCTGACAATTTGCTGACTATTTCTTTCAAGGCATCCCTGTTATTTACTATGAAGGGACCTATTTGATTTTTAAGCTTAAACTGTCTTCTTTTTGGAAGCCATAAAATTCACTGCATCTGCATTTAGAAATTCCTTAAGTACTCCAAAGTAAAAACCCTGATAGTTAGAAATTTGGGAAATTTATAAGGGGCTAGGTTTGCTCCAAATATCCTCAGTTCTGTATAATTTTTATAAAGGTACCAGTCACCTACTTTACAGTGTTCATATATCTGTAGAATTCTTTTTATTTCCTTACTGATTCTTGGCTGTTCTGTCTTGTTCAATAAATCATGGCTGGTCTGATAAAAAAATCTATGAAGTCCTTATAGCTGAATTAATTTCCATCTTTTCTGAGCAATGAAGTCCAAAGAACTACTAAGAGAGGATTTCCTTCAACATCTATTTTTTGTAAGGCCATTGGAAACATTTCTGCTTGGAAAAATAAAAAGAGGTGAAACAGATATCATGAATATCTAAACACTCCTTCTTCAGGCAACTTGGTCAACTGATAGTGCATGTTGTCAGCAATGAATCTAGAAAAGTTAAATATCATTGCAGGAGGTTTCCCTGGGGATAAAGTAGAAAGGAAACCTAGAATTGATTCATCAGTGAACTCATGATTGGAGTAACCTAGAATGAAGGAAAGCATAGAGATGATTTTTCTGGAAGATTCAAGAAAATCAGAGGTGGAATAGGGTGGATTTACTTTTGGGAAATCAACGAGTAGGCATGAAGTTTTGTAGAATCATAAAATTCCTAGGGAAATCTAAGTCTAGGTACATCTAAGTCAAATCTTCAATGGATAATGAGACTACTCTTGGATCATGGTTCAGCTGGAGCTTCTGAATAATGGATTCTGCAGTTATAGAAAATAAGACCTCTCTATCTTTGTTTACAATACATATTTGGTCAGGGACATAGTGTAATTGGCTTATTCTAATCAGGTCTTGAGCTGGATGAGTGATTGGGACCACATACTTAGGCAAATTTGACTCCCATATAGGTATGTCATTTTCAATTTTCTTCACAAATTTCTCACAACACCAATTATGGACTTCCAACATATTGAACTCTAATGTAGCATCAGTAATTCTGTAGTCTAAATCAATTAAGGAATTGCTGTCTTCAGAAGTAACAGGTGGTTGCAAAGGTCTGACCACTTCAGTAGAATTTGCTGTTAGGGCTGGGGTAGGCTTATTTATCTTTGCAGATTTAGGGAGTGGAAGCTTGCTTGAAGTAGATTTTTAGGCTTTAGGACCTGTAGTCTTAGGGGTGGCATATTTTCTTGTCATTTTGGGGAAAAATAAGCAAGATTAGACTGTTTTCTTAGTTAATTTTGAAAACAGGGGCCAATTGAGCAGATCTAGGAGAAATTTGGGAATCTGGGCAAGGGTTTTGGGATGAAAACACAGGTTTTCAAGGTTCAGAGGACTGAAAAAGGGACTCAATGGCTCTTAGTGTAATTGAAATCAAGTTGAATCATGGAAATTGCCTTTGGATGATCGGAAACACTTAAAAGCTGAGTTTGGAGGAAATGGCAAATTTTGAGAAAATTTTGCCAGGGTTCGCCTTGTTTAATCAAGGTTTGGGTATTTTCAGATTTGGAAATTACTAATTTTGTTCGATAAAACAAGTACAAAGTTCTCATTTATCTCTTTGAATGTATAAATTGGAAAGTTTTTAGAACACAGAGAAATACCTTTTGCAGGTATTGTGGTGGTCGAGGAGAGTTTGCAGGTGGTATCAGTCTTCAAATTGGTCGCAGTGGCTTCTATGGCGAAATTCTGTGGTGAAATTTGCTTCAAGGGGGGAAATTTAAACAACAAAGGTTTCAAACTGGGATTTGAGCGTAGTTTTTCAATGGATGAGGGGAGAAATGATACGAAGAATAGTGAAAAAATATGGTTTAAACCTTTACTTTTATTATTAAGCAGTGCATTAATGGTAGGTTGTAGTCAATGGCGGGAGCGGTTTTCATTTTGAATGCGAAAACCATCAATGTTTATCACACTACTCTTAGGTAGTAAGTTGTTTTTCACTTTTGTAATGCGATCCAATTAAAATTGGACAAGTAGCAGATGGCGGTATAGTGAAACAAGTTTTATCATGTAAATTTTTGCAAACTGCGCCCGCTCACTTTTGGCGCGCGATATGAGATATGCACCGTTGTATTGGGATGGATGAAGCGAACGGTCAGGATGTCTCGGGAAGCTGCGAGGGAAAGGTAAGGTGGGACCGAGCTTTTAATATGGGCCATTGATCAGATAGCAAAGAATGATGATCATAATTCAATGCGATAGGGAATGGTGAGATATGAGGCCACGTAACCGCGCTCAGTGTGAACCGTTGGATTAAAAAGAGTTTGCGGATCGGAGGGTTATGAATGAACACAGGGGGCATTTTTATTGAATGATGGATTATATATAAACCAATTTTATACATAAGGTTAAAGTGCATGGGGCGGGTTATTTCTTATGCGGAAAAGGTAAGTATATGTGGTATGGTGACATATAAAGAATTCATGTTTTAAACCTTGGTTTAAACCAATATTTAGAACAAGGATCGGAAAGATGTTTATTTTTCAAATATACTGTGTATTTCCGAAAGCTTCATTAGTATTTTTATTATATAGTTATTTAAGCCAAATAATCTTAATAACTATAGGGGGGCGGGATAATTGTTTATTGGTTGTTTTATGTAAAAGGGATAATTTCAGGATATAATTTTCAACATGTGAGTAATATCCTTGACATAAAAAGCATATAATACGGGGTTTTTTGGGATAATTAAATAGAAAGGAGTTATATTAAAAGGACTAGGATTTTCTATAGGGAGTTAATAAAATAAATTAGGTGTTAATATGAAAAGGGAAAGTGAATACTCAAAACATACAATTATAACCAAGAAAAGTGAAGATTAAAGACAAGCTTTCATTGTAATAATTTCATCACTTCAACTTAGGATAAAATTCCATTTTGAGGGTTTTCTGCTTCATGGGATGTAGGAAGTTAATAAAATGAGGGTTTTAAGCATGATTAAGTAAAAATGAGGTCTTTACTTATGATTTTTCATGGTAATGAATGCATGAATGGAAAATGATGTGATTTCTGGGATTAATATAGGAACTTAACACTTTCAACTAATCAATCATTGAGCCTTGGGTCCGGTCCCAACAAAAGTCAGGGAAATGCCTTGAGCCTCTCTAAATAATATTTTAGAATGTTAAATAGCTATGGGGAAGGGAAATTAGTTATTGTAGCCTGGTGAAAAATATTTACAATGGATTTCCTACCTTCTTCTACCTACCCAGTCATATCTTCTAACTTTTTTTATTCTATTTTAATCAGGTGCATTTGAGCTAGCAACCTTCAAAACATTTATTCTTTTTGAAAGCAGTAAAACTATCTAATTATAGCTTATTTCCTTGAAGAATCTAGATTAAACTATTGGATTCTTTTTATTCTCTACCTAAGTACTGAATTGTCATGATTAAACTGTATGACAATTCTTTATTCACTATCTACAACAAATAAAATTGAAACATGATAAGTTAAGATGAAATTGTTCAACTCATCATGGATTATGGCATTTATGGACACTCTGCCATAATCAACTGCAAAAAGTAATAGTAGTGGCATTTAGATTTGCACACTTTCATGTTTTATTCAATTTTTTTCTTTTGGGGTATATTATTTTTTCTAAGTCCTTTGATTTTTCTTTTAGGAATTTTTATGCTCCTTTTTTATTTTATTTATTTTATTTTTTTTAAAAAATATGGGAAAATAACTTGTAGAAAGAAAAATTTGTACATATTTACAAGACTACCATCAGTCAAGTCAAAATCATGAATCCTATATTTATATGTTACTAACATCGACTTCACTTGGGGATTGCATTTCCTGGTGGAATGTCAAGAACTCTGAGATCAGTAGCCTTCAACTTTAACCTTGATGATCCTGTAATTGTCCTCTGATTTCTACAACAATTTATACATTTGATACTTTATACTGCAAAGCTTAGGGCCTTCTCTTCGGGCTTCAACTTTATAGATAAAATCTCCAATCCAATATACACACTTGCAATGAATATTTACAATGATAAAGTCAATGAATCTAACTGGTGATTGACTCAGAAGAATAGTAATGTTTTAACATCCTACCATTCACTGGTCCTTCCCGAATTTCGGTTCCATCTAAATTCTTGATGAAAAAAGAATTGTTACCTCTATAACCATATATCACATAAGGTCCTTGCCATAGAAAGTCAAACTTTCCATGTTTACCTTTGTCCTTTCTTCTTGAAACCCATCTCAAAACTTGCTCTCCAATGAAAAAATCATCTTCTTTAATCCTTTTGTCAAAAATCCTTTTAATTTTATCATGTAAAGCTTGTGATCTTTCATAAACTTCTTCCATTGTTTGTTGGAGATGTATGGTTCATTAATTCTTCGTTGAATATCATTTGTTTCCACCCGTGATTCCTGAATGATCTTCATGACTGGTACAACCAAGGAAGAGGGGAAAACTGCACCCATTCCATAGACAATATGATAAGGTGAAGTTCCAATAGACTTCTTTTTGGTAAGTCTATCAGCGCATAAGGCATAGACTAGCTTTCTTTTCCAGGTCTTTTTGTTATCTTGATGTAATTTTTTAATGATATTGATTAAGCTTTTGTTTGATGACTCAGCTAAACCATTACCCTGGGGATAATAAGCAGTGGAATGACCTAAGGTAATATGGTATTTATGACAGAAAGAAATCATTTTCTTGGATTTGAATGCAGCTGCATTGTCAGTAATAATCTTATGTGGGCATCCAAATCTTGACAAAATATTACTTTCTATAAATGAGATTATAACTAAATTAGTGGCTTTCCTAGTGGGAATAATTTCTATCCACTTAGTAAAATAATCCGTAGTAGTTAAAATACATTTATGTTGGCCTGAGGAAGAAGGGTGGATTTCACCAATGAAGTCTAACCCCCATTGTTGAAATGGCTTTTCAGTAGATATACGCTAAAGAGGTAAGGGCAATAGTTTCCTTTTCCCTTCAAAAATCTGGCATTTGTGATAGGAGGTAACCAATTTTTTGACTTCAGAAAATAAAGTTGGCCAGTAGAAATCAACTCTCAGTATTTTTTCTACTGTACTCTTCTAGTATAAGTGGCCTCCATAGTCACCTGCATGAAATTCCTCGACAATTTTGTCAGGCTCTGATTTTAATAAACAATTTAGTAAAATCCCACTACTTTCTTTCCAACAAAGTGCATTATTTAATATACAAAACCTCATTTCTTTTTGTTTGATGAATCTGGCTTTGGTTTTAGTTAACCGAGGGGTAGCTTGTAAATGTGTGAGTATAAAGATAATATCAGAGTACCATGGTGAGTCTAGATAGGCCTCATTGATCAATGGAGTCGCCATCTCCTCCATCTATCTGTGCAATGGAATTTATATCTAAAGCATTACAATTAGATTTAGCCATCAATCTGGCTAAACCTTGTCCTTTAATGAGGTTTTTTCGCTTGATTTCCAGATCATATTCAAGGATAGTGGAAATCCACTTTCCTCTTCTACCATCAGGTCCATCTTGTGTAAGAATATATTTGACTACAACATTGGGGACATATGGAATGATGTGGGAATGAAGTATGTAAACTCTGAAATCCTTTATGGCACTAACCAATGCTAAAGCTTGTTTTTCCATTATATTGTATTTGAAAGGTGCATCTCTAAGGGCTTTACTAAAAAATGCTATTGGCTGTTCAAAACCTTGATTTTTTTTGCAGTAAAACTGTAGCTATGGTATGTTCTGAGGCAAATTAAAAGATTATGAAATCCTTTGTATAATCTGGGCTGATTAAAACTGGTGCTTTTGTCAAGGCCTGTTTAATGGATTCAAAAGATTGTTTGGCTTTAACATTCCATTTTATTGCAGAGTCCTTTTTAAGCATATTGTTGAGATCTTTTATGATTTCAGCCAGGTTAGAGATAAAGCTTCTCAAAAAATTGATTTTGCCCAAGAATGCTTGAAGTTATTTTATGTTTCTTGGTGGTTGAATGTTCAAAATAGCTTCAATTCTTGCAGGGTCTATTCTAATGCCTTCCTTGGAGATTATGTGTCCTAACATTTTTCCTTCTTCTAGTCCGAAAAGAGTTTTTTTTGGATTTAAGGATATACCATATTTTCTACACTTGATAAAGACTTGACTCAGGTGATCCAAGTGTTCATCATTTGTTTTTGACAAGACAGTAATATCATCAGGATAGATAACTAAAAATTCATGTATTTTCTTAGCAAAAGAAATATCCATCGCCCTCTGAAATGTATCTCCTTCATTTCTCAATCCAAAAGGAATTTTCACATACATGAAAGTGCCCCATGGAGTGGTAAATGCAGTTTTAGTTTGATCATCTTTATGAACTAGAATTTGATTATAGCCAGAGAAACCATATAGTAAAGAAATTCTTGAAGAACCTCCCACCCTTTGCAAAATATGGTCCATTTTAGGCAAGGCGTAATTGCCTTTCAAAGAAGCTTTATTGAGATTTCTAAAGTCTATACACAGTCGAATTTCTCCTGTTTTATTTCTGGTGGGCACTAAATTAGAAATCCAATCAGAATACCTGACTGGTGCAATTATTTGTGCATCAAATATTCTTTTAACCTCTTTTTCAATTAAAGGTAACAAAATGGGATTAATCCTTCTTAACTTTTGTTGAAAAGGTTTTTGATTTTCTTTCAAAGGAATCTTATGCTGAATTATGTCTTTGTTGTAAGTTTTTAGATCTTTGTAACCCCATGCAAAAACATCTTGGTATTCTTTCAAAAGTTCTATATATTTAACCTTTTCTTCTGATGGTAAGGATTTTGACATTTTGATCATTTTTGGATTTTCATTTGTTCCTATGTTACACTCTTCAATATCAGACCTGACTAGTTCCATTTTTGGCCTTTTGGGCACATCATTGGAATCAAACAAGTTTTCTAAGGGAGTCAAACATCTGGGTAAAATATTATGTTTTAAATCTATCAAATCTAGTTCATCTTCAATCATTTCCTCTATATCTACTTTTTCTAAGTCATCTATGTCACTCTGAGTAAATATAGTGGGTCTATCAAAAGTATGTACATCTAAATCATCTATTTGACAAAAAATTGAATTTATGTTACAAGGTGAATCTATATTACAATCATTATCAATTTGGCAATTCTGAAACTCTCCTTCATTGTTCAAAAAGTGATATATCTGTTCATCTTCCGAGAAAATTTGCCAGTATTTTACATTATCTGGGACAATAGGTCTGTGTTTGATTTCAGTAGTGTATTTTTGTATTGGTGAAGATGGTAGATTACAAGTGCTAGGAAAGGTTGCTAAACAATGAGCTTGTAAATTCTGTTTCCGAGGAATAATGGTGAACTTGCTTTCTAACAAATCTTCAACCAAATTTGTTGTTGTGTCCCTAAATCTGGCTAATCTGAGATTGTGGACAGATTATTCTATGTTTATTTGTTTGATAACTAACTCCGAATCTCCCATTATCAATATTCTTTGACCTCCCATTTTTCTAATGATTTGGAGACCTAAGATTAAAGCCTCATATTCACCCATGTTATTGGTGCATTTGAAATTCAATCTAAAGGCATGCCCTTGGGAATGGCTAGTTTCAATGTTGGTGATCCACACACTAGCTCCAACTCCTGATTTATTTACTAAACCATAAAAATCTAAATGCAATAAAGCTTCATGACCAATGTAATCCTTCATTAGTTTAGGCTTTATATCAGTGAGTTCAGTTTGGATATTATTATGATCAGAGTTACAAAGAATAAAGGAATAAAGATCAGTGGGAGTTGAATAGATTGGGTAATTCATAGGTCTTTTGGCACTGTTGATCATAAATTTCATTAAGGTTTCTCTGTAAATATTTTTGGGCTGTTCAAATACCGAGATAGTGGCATAACTCATGTCAAGTTGTAGAGATCCCTGCAAATTTTCTCCCTATGAGCGAGAAAGAAGCATGCCATACTTTGGTGGGATATCAGCTACCACAACATCCATGATCATGCTTTTAACAGGATATTGGACCAAGTTCACACATAAATCCTTAGTCAATCTTATGCATTGGACTTTACCTGAATCAAAGGAGAATAAATCTTTATATGGCTGGGTTATGTCTAGATTTAGAGTTTCCATTATTGCTTTGGGTATTAGATTATGGGAAGCTCGAGTATCTAGCATTGCATTATGTAATATTTGATCATGAATAGTAAGACTTAAGTAAAATGGAGGTACTGACCCATCTGAATGCTTACCATCTACATTTGGACCAAATATTAATTCTGGTCTGTCATCACTCATATTAATTGTATCCTCATTTTCATTTACATTCAATGTTTCAGTAATAATTGATCTATACAAGTCATTTTTAGCCAATTTAGTTAAGGGAATGGCTATCTTCAACTTAGATATTTCAGATTGAAAATTAAATGTTGACTGAGATTTGATAGCTTGAATTAATTCATCTTTTGGAATTATTGTTTGGGATGATTTTTCTTGAGTTTCAACAGTTTTACCTTTAGTTTGAGATTTCCTTTTATCTTCTGTTTGATTTTCCTGATTTCTGTTGTCTTTAATCATTTTTCAGGAACAATTTGAGTGGCAGCAGATGCTTTGTCAGATCTAGAATTTTTAGCAGAAGATTTAGGATTTGATGATTTTGAGTCAGCTAGATTCTTTTTTGGATCAGTAACTATTGTTTTTGCTGAATTAGTGGCATTGGTAGTATTAGCCTTTTGGGCATCTTTGGACGATTGAGCCATCTCATCAGTGATATCTACAATATTTAGACTAGGCTATCTTTTAGGACTGGGTGGGTTTGAATTTTTCTTTTTCTCTCTTGGAAGAATTTGCATAATTTTTGTTTTGGGAGCTTCTACATTCTTTTTGTTTTGATTTTGTTGATTTGGAGCATTGTTTTTAGTAGAAGGCTCATTTGTTTTCTTGATCCTAAGGTTATACTGGCTGTGAATTTCATTGATTGTGAAGTCATAACATTGCTTATAATCAAAGGATTCACTAGATTCTACTTTGAAATGTTGAAGCTCAAAGAGTTCTTGATCCTCCTGAGTGAGGAAAATTGTATTATTCTAATATATGCCCATAACTACGTTGATGTCTTCCTCATCCTCAACATTGTTTTGAGAAGTTTCATCAAAGTTCACTAGAAATGGGGGCCTAATGTTTTGATCCGGGGAAGTTTCTTTACCTTTCCCAGGATTGTTGTTTTTTCTATAGTTGGGATTTCTGATTTGGGATTGGTTATCCCATTGCGATTTTTTCTTAGTGTGGTCTAATCTCTCAACTACTCTTTCTAAAGTTTTGGCAATAAGATAAAATTTACCATCTAAACTTGAATTCTCTTCTTTGATGGTGACTGTACTTTCATTTCTAAGTCTGGCTTTTTTGGCTAGGATATTGATTTCTACACCAACAGCATCTAGTTACATCTGTTCTAAAGTTTCAGCATTTCTTTCTCTTAATTGATATGCCATGTTTGGATCAAATCCACCAGGAAATTTTAGAAGGACTGAATAGGGCGTAGGTTTAAGATCAACAGGGATGACATTATAGACACTGTTATATCTGGTGCAATAATCCTGGACAGACTCATTAGGAGCTCTTTTTAAGGAATCAAATTCAAATAAAATTTGCAGGGGATTCTTTTTCTTTTCCCATTTAATTATGAATGCTCTATGAAATGCAAGTAAATTTGCTATACTACCAGCACCTAAATTTCTAAACCATGTTTTTACTTCTCCAGTTAGGCTTTGTGCAAACAACCTCATTTGGAAATAAGATTCATCTATCTCATAAATTTCACAAAATTCATTCATTTTGGTGATATGTTGTTGTGCAGTAATTTGTGAAAAATTATCAAATAATGGGATATAATTTTGGTAATTTTGGGGCATCTCATGGAGGTTTTGGGGTTAAACTAGAGGAGCATATCTCACAACCATGATTTGAAGTTTTCCTAAACTAGGAGGTATAACAGTGATTATAGGAGCAGTGCTGGTTATGACAGCTGATGTACTGAAAGCTAGATTTGAAGAACTTGGAAAAGATTTTGATATATGAATGGAACTAGATGGAAAAAATGTAGTTCTCAAAAAATTGGTGGATGCAATGGTTTGAGTGAATGATGGAAAAACTATCCTAGGCTGCAAAGGCAACTCAAGAATGAATGGTTATGTGGATGAACTTGCAGTAGATTGAGGGTATGATGAATATATAATCCTAGGCTACAAAGGCAACTTAGGACTAACAGGTTCTGTGGGTGAACTGACAGTGGAGTCTATATATGAAGTGGCAGCATACAGGTTTCAATCTGCTACTAGAAAAATTGAAGTGTATAATTGAGAAACTGGAGTTTTAAATTGAGACAAAAAATTGGTTAACTTAATAGCTTCATCAATGTCTTTAATTCGTGTAACATTAACCCTTTTTACTGGACTTTGAATTTCAGTTTTGTCTGATTTTAATGATGCTGAAATAATTTTTTGTTTCTCATTCACAAAAGAAGTAAAAACAAGATTTACAACAGTTTCCTTTAAATCAGTTTCAGATTTATTTCTAAATAATGAATTTTCAAACTTGAAATCAAATTCAATATCAGTTAAAATTACTAATTCTTTTGGTAAGGAATTAGTTCTTCTGAAAGGCACTTCAGCTTATAAACTATCACTTTGTTTTTTCTTTTTATATTTACCAGTTTGTTCTGGGTTATCTACTATTACAGTAGGTTTAGGATCTGGGTTGGACCTGGTATAGTAGGTTTTCCTAGAAGCCAGACTGTCTAATTATGAAATACTCACAACATTTTGAAGTTAATCTTAAAGTAGAAAAGATAGATTTAAAAATCTTCCTTCAAGATTAAATTTAAAACTGGAGAGTGGTTAAGTCCGCAGTATGGTCGCTACTATGTTATCACCCTAGTAATTCTCAGGTTGTGGGATGAGGATTTATAGTTGAAGAAAACTAGGGGTAACCAAGAACCTATTTTGAAATTCAGGATCTAACCTTCCTAAATTTCAGAGAGGGATCTCTCCTCAAGATTTAGCTTGATTTTGTTATAAGATTTTAGGCTAGGTATGATTGGAAAATTGATTTGGTTTGAATGTTTGGTGGGAATAAAAGGTACTTCAAGGTAAACCACAGAGGGATCTACCAGACCATTGGGCTATGGAGTCAACTTCTCAGCAAGTAGAGCTATGAAATAAGGTCAAAAGAACAAATGTACTAAGGGTAGGGTAGATGACCTTCAAAGGGTTTGGAAATAGGATTTTTTATGAAATGGTAAGATCTGAACAAAAGGGAAATGAAGGATCCTTAAGTTACAGAAAAGAAGATGAAAGAAAGGGATAAAAAGGGATTAAGAGTAGTTAAGGATTCTTAAGTACGGATATCAGCATAAAACATATCAATGAATAACTAGTAAAAAACAAGGAGCTTTTAACACTAATCTTGTATAAACCTTCCTAGTCAATGATTTAAGACAGAAAACATGTAAATGTATGCATGGAACTTAGAAATATAAATAGTGAAAATAGGAAAATACTTGACTTATCTGATCAGCATAAGAATCCTGAGTTATGATGTCTATTTGACTTAGTTCCAGTCTGCTACTTTACAAATCGACTCACACACAAATTCCCAATGCATTCAGTAAAATGTCTATAGTAGTCTTGACAAATTTTATTCCACACTAAATAATTCGAAAAGTGAAGTATTTATACAAAATTATTACAAAATATCTGAGAGACATGTAGGATTATCTCTCGGAAAAAATAAAGATTTCTACATAAAAAAGAGGGACAACTGCAAAACAAATAGGCAAGCTATCCTCTTATCAAGAAAAAATAGAACTAGTCTATCTTAATCAAAACTGATTGTTGCATTGTTGTAGATGCTTGCTGGCACTTGAAAAAATATATTTTTCAAAAGATAGCTTGGAAGCCAATCTTTATAATTTCAATCTCCAACCTGTGCTTCACCTCTGATACTCTTTCACGTAGTCCATTTAATTACTCTATTGCTGTAAAATGAAGAATTACAATAGTAAAAATTTAGTTGACTGTTTTATTCTCGGATACTCTTTGACTCTGCTTATTCACCTGATACACTTTCACTGCAAATTTTACCCTTTGATAATTGTAAAGATGAAAAAATTGACTGTAATTTTTCTTCTCTATTTGCATGCTATTATATCAAATCAGTGAATTCCTGTCATTGCTGATCACTTGGTATTTTCAGGCTTTTCAATTTTCTGTAGCTTTCATCAGCCTCAATGTACTTTGCAAAGTTTGGCTTGACAATGAAGATGTGCTTAACTTCATTTTGTAGAAAAATAAGCTTTCAAAGTATTCTAAGATAACTTTTCCAGTTGGGGAACCTTGTGGCAGAGGCTTGTTTACCTGTTCTTTGGCATATGCTCTGATCTTCTTATCATAATCTGTCTGAACCATTAATTTTTCATTAAAGCCATGAATGTCTGGAAGGCCTGCTTGTGTTAATATAGTGTATTTGGCCAAGAACTTTGTTATTGACAAGTTCATGTCTTTACATCTTTCCTCCAAACTGTTCATTATATTCTTTTTACTTAGGACCTTTTTGATTTGTAGTATGTTTTCAGTCCTATCCTAAATTTTCAGTTCTTCAAGCTCTTCTCTATTTTACTGTTTAGAAATGTAATAAGCCTTAAAGCTTGAGATGGATTATTGGCAAGCTCTTCTTTTGTTTGCTGAATTTCTACTTGTGCTTCCTTGAGTATATCTCTCGGTTCATAAATGATCTGAATGGAAGGCCACTGCAGACGTATGCCTTGAATTATGTTATTCCAAAGATAGTTTTTGATATATTTTACTTGTTCACAGAAGTTTACTTCTTTCTGTAAACTCTTAACTTGTTCTTCTAAGGCCTTTGTTCTCTGTTCATGTCCCTTGGATGTGATTAAATCATTCTTGTATGAGGATTTGAGATCTTTATTTGCTTTCTTTAAATTATCGATCTGAGTGTTCTTAAGGGACATTTCTTCCATAGATTTAACTATTTCTATTGTACATGTTGCTTCTTTTACCTGTGATGTAGATGATCCAGTGGCAGAGGTATATTTAGATGTTACTGACACTACAGTTGTCAATAATCGTTTTAGTGCTAAATGCTCTGCCAATGTAGAAGGAACAACAGTAGTTTCCATTGGGATGACTGTAGGAATGGAGACCTCATTTGTCTTTTTTAATGTTTCATTTTCTTTCATCAAAGTCTCTGTCTGATTCTCCATTTCTTTGATTTGAGCAGTCATCTTTAGTACTAACTGCATTAATTCATCCTTTTCTGTTGTCTGCTAAAGAATCTCCTTTGCTTGTGGATGCTCAATCTGTGGAAGTTTTAGTTGTTTTCTTAAGGCAGCAATATCTTCATTCTTTTTCTTTATGAGTGCTTTAACAACCTCAATACTGGAAGGATCCACTCTAGTTTCTATAACCAAATCTTCTAATGAATTTATCCTTAAATCCTTAGCATGTAATGATGCTTTGTCTAATTTCATCTCCATCTGTAAATTAGACATAGTCTCTTGTAACATAGTAGCACTCATAGTTTTGTTAACCACTTTTGAATAAAGAATTTCAGTGGTACTTCTATGGAATTCTATCTGATACAATTCATGTATTGTATCAGTGTCCACCTCCACATCTATTTTAGTATAATCTGCAATTGATTTTGGATTTGTAATTGTGGGTTTGAGAAATGGCATGATCATCTTATTGGTGGAGTAATCAAAAGCAGTCAGCAACCTGTCTTTGTTCCCTAGCTTTTCTTTGAGGAATTGAGAATAAAATTCATTTTTAATCTCCTCATTTATTTCTCTGATTTGTTTGTATTTCTTTTGAATGTCAGAATCTGTCTCTTTTGCTTCTTTGGAAGAGGAGGGAGCTTCTGAATTTATCTGCATTTCCACTATTTCTCTGTTCTGTTCCTGTGTTAACACCTGCTCTTTCTGAATTTCTACTAGAGTCTCATTCACAATTATAGTGGATTCATAATTAGTCTGTTGATCATTATTGATTTCTTGATCATCAGTGCCATATATTTCTATTTTCTTTTCTTTCTCAGCAACAGTCATTTTTTCCTTCTTGTTGTAAATAATATTGAATTTATTTTCTGCAATGGTCTCTGCTGTATAGCCTTCTTCATTCCTAGTCCTTTTGTTTGAAGTTTCTGTTTGCTGGGTGACTATTATTTCCTGTGAATTATCTATCTGTTTCCCCTTCTCAGTATTGTCAATAGGATTAATCAATGTATTTTCTTCCCATTCCATTTGGTTTGCATATTTTTCAATTTCTGGTCTGGACTCATGAAAGAATAATGTTAATTTACATTTGACCCTTATGTTACTCAAAATTCCTTGAGGATCATAGTTCCAATAAAATCTTTCTTGGAACTTGAATTCTGACAATTTGCTGATTATTTCTTTCAAGGAATCCCTGTTATTTACTATGAAGGGACCTATTTGATTTTTGAGCTTAAACTGTGTCTTCTTTTTGGAAGCCATAAAATTCATTGTATCTGCATTTAGAATTTGCCTTAAGTACTCCAAATCAAAAACCTTGATAGTTAGAAATTTGGGCAATTTATAAGGGGCCAGGTTTGCTCCAAATATCCTTAGTTCTATATAATTTTAATAAAGGTACCAGTCACCTACTTTACAGTGTTTATATAACTGTAGAATTATTTTTATTTACTCACTGATTCTTGGTTGTTCTGTCTTGTTCAATAAATTCATGGATGGTTTGGTAAACAAATCAGTGAAGTCCTTATAGTTGAATTCATTTCCATCTTTTCTGAGAAATGAAGTCCAAAGAACTACTGAGAGAGGATTGCCTTCAACGTCCATTTTCTGTAAGGCCATTGGAAACTTTTCTGCTTGGAAAAATAAAAAGAGGTGAAATAGATATGATAAATATATAAACACTCCTTCTTCAGGAAACTTGGTCAATTAATAGTGCATGTTGTCAGCAATGAATCTAGCAAAGTTAAATATCATTGCAGGAGGTTGCCCTGGCGATAAATTAGAAATGAAACCTAGAATTGATGCATCGGTGAACTCATCATTGGAGTAACCTAGAATGAAGGAAATCATAGAGATGATTTGTCTGGAAGATTTAGGAAAATTAGAGGTGGAATAGGGTGGATTTAATTTTGGGAAATCAACATGAGTAGGCATGAATTTTTGTAGAATCATAAACTTCCTAGGGAAATCTAAGTTTAGGTACACATGAGTCAAATCTTTAATGGATAATGAGACTACTCTTGGATCATGGTTCAGCTGGAGCATCTAATTAATGGATTCTGCAATTATAGAAAATAAGACCTCTCTATCTTTGTTTACAATACATCTCTGGTCAAGGACATAGTGTAATTGGCATATTCTAATCAGGTCTTGAGTTGGATGAGTGATTGGGACCACATACTTAGGCAAATTTGACTCCCATATAGGTATGTCATTTTCAATTTTCTTCACAAATTTCTCACAACACCAATTATGGACTTCTAGCATATTGAACTCTAATGTAGCATCAGCAATTCTGTAGTCTAAATCAATTAAGGAACTGTTGTCTTTAAAAGTAATAGGTGGTTGAAAAGGTTTGAGCACTTTAGTAGAATTTGCTGGTAGGGCTAGGGTAGGCTTATTTATCTTAGCAGATTTAGTGAGTGGAAGCTTGCTTGAAGCAGATTTTTGGGCTTTAGGACCTATAGTATTAGGGGTGACCTATTTTCTTGTCATTTTGGGGAAAGCTAAGCAATATTAGACTATTTTCTTAGTTAATTTTGAAAACAAGGGACAATTGAGCGGATCTGGGAGAAATTTGGGAATCTGGGCAAGGGTTTTGGGATCAAAACACAGGTTTTCAAGGTTTAGAGGACTGAAAAAAAGGACTCAATGGTTCTTAGTGTAATTTAAATCAAGTTGAACCATGGAAATTACCTTTGGATGACTGGAAACACTTAAAAACTGAGTTTGGAGGAAATGGCAAATTCTGAGAAAATTTTGCCAGGGTTCACCCTGTTTAATCAAGGTTTGGGTATTTTCAGATTTGGCAATTACTAATTTTGTTCGATAAAATAGGTACACAGGTTTAATTTTTCTCTTTGAATGTATAAATTGGCGAGTTTTTAGAACACAGAGAAATACCTTTTGTAGGTATTGTGGTGGTCGAGGAGGGTTTGCAGGTGGTATCAGTCTTCAAACTGGTCGTAGTGGCTTCTATGGCGAAATTCTATGGTGAAATCTGCTTCAGGGGGGGCAATTTAAACAGAAAAGGTTTCGAATTGGGATCTGAGCGTAGTTTTTAAATGGGTGGGGGGAGAAATGATATGACAAATAGTGAAAAACTATGGTTTAAACATTTACTTTTATTAATAAGCAATGCATTAATGACAAGTTGCGGTCAATGGCGGGAGTGGTTTTCATTTTGAATGCGAAAACCATTAGTGGTTATTGCGCTACTCTTAGGTAGTAGGCTATTTTTCACTTTTGTAACATGATCCAATTAAAATTGGACACGTAGCAGATGGTGATATAGCGAAACAACTTTTATCGTGTAAATTTTTGCAAACTGCACCCATTCACTTTTGTTGCGCGATATGAGATACACACCATTGGATCAACATGGATGAAGTGAACGGTCAAGATGTCTCGGGAAGCTGCAGGGGAATGGTAAGGTGGGACTAGGCTTTTAATATGGGCCACTGATTTGATAGCAAAGATCGACAATTATAATTCAATGCGATAGGGAATGGTGAGATATGAGATCATGTAATCACGCTCAGTGCGAATTGTTGGATTAAAAAGAGTTTGCGGATCGGACTGTTATGAATGAATGCAGGTCCTTTTTATTGAATGATGGATTATATATAAACCAAGTTTATACATAAGGTTAAAGTGCATGGGGCGGGTTATTTCTTATGCGGAAAAGGTAAGTATATGTGGTATGGTTACATATAAAGACTTCATGTTTTAAACCTTGGTTTAAACCAATATTTAGAACAGGGATTGGAAAGATGTTTATTTTTCAAATATACTGTGTATTTCCGAAAGCTTCATTAGTATTTTTATTATATAGTTATTTAAGCCAAATAAGCTTAATAACTATAGGGGGGCGGGATAATTGTTTATTGGTAGTTTTATGTCAAACAGATAATTTCGGGATATAATTTTCAACATTCGAGTAATATCTTTGACATAAAAAGCATATAATAAGGGGTTTTTTGGGATAATTAAATAGAAAGGAGTTATATTAAAAGGAATAGGATTTTCTATAGGGAGTTAATAAAATAAGTTAGGGGTTTATATGAAAAGGGAAAGTGAATAATCAAAACATTTAATTATAACCAAAAAAAGTGAAGATTAAAGCCAAGCTTTCATTGTAATAATTTCATCACTTCAACTTAGGATAGAATGCCATTTTGAGGGTTTTCTGCTTCATGAGATGTAGGAAGTTAATAAAATGAGGGTTTTAAGCATGATTAAGTAAAAATGAGGTCTTTACTTATGATTTTTCATGGTAATGAATGCATGAATGGAAAATGATGTGATGTCTGGAATTAATATAGGAACTTAACACTTTCAACTATTCAATCATTGAGCCTTGGGTCCTGTCCCAACAGAAGTTAGGGAAATTCCCTGAGCCTCTTTGACTGATAGTATAGAATGTTAAATATCTACGGGGAAGGGAAATTAGTTATTGTAGCTTGGTGAAAAATATTTACAATGGATTTCCTACCTTCTTCTACCTACCCAGTCATATCTTCTAACATTTTTTCTTCTATTTTAATCAGGTGAATTTGAGCTAGCAACCTTCAAAACATTTATTCTTTTTGAAAGCAGTAAAACTATCTAATTCTAGCTTATTTCCTCCAAGAATCTATATTAAACTGTTGGATTCTTTTTATTCTCTACCTAAGTACTGAATTGTCATGATTAAACTGTATGACAATTCTTTATTCACTATCTACAACAAATAAAATTGAAAAATGATAAGTTAAGATTAAATTGTTCAACTCATCATGGATTATGGCATTTATCGACACTCTACCACAATAAACTGCAAAAAGTAATAGTAGTGGCATTTAGACTTGCACACTTTCATGTTTTATTCATTTTTTTTCTTTTGGGGTATATTATTTTTTCTAAGTCCTTTGATTTTTCTTTTAGGACTTTTTACCCTCTTTTTTGATTTTATTTTTTTTATTTTTTTACAAAATATGGGAAAATAACTTGTGGAAAGAAAATTTTGTACATATTTACAAGACTACCATCAGTCAAGTCAAAATTATGAATCCTATATTTATAGGTTACTAATATCGGTTTCACTTGGGGATGGCATTTCCTGGTGGAATGTCAAGAACTCTGAGATCAGTAGCCTTCAACTTTAACCTTGATGATCCTGTAATTGTCCTTTGATTTCTGCAACAATTTATACTTATGATATTCTATACTGCTTAGGGCCTTCTCTTTAGGCTTCAACTTTGTAGATAAAATCTGCAATCCAATCTACACACTTGCAATGAATATTTACAATGATAAAGTTAATGAATCTAACTGGTGATTGACTCAGAAGAATTGTAATGTTTTAACATCCTACCATTCACTGGTCCTTCCTGAATTTTAGTTCCATCTAAATTCTTGATGAAAAAATAATTTTTACCTCTGTAACCATATATCACTTAAGTTCCTTGCCATAGAAAGTCAAACTTTCCATGTTTACCTTTGTCCTCTCTTCTTGAATCCCATCTCAAAACTTGATCTCCAATGAAAAAATCATCTTCTTTAATCCTTTTTTCAAAAATCCTTTTAATTTTATCATGTAAAAATTGTGATCTTCCATAAACTTATTCCCTTGTTTCTTGGAGATGTATGGTTTCATTAATTCTTCATTAAATATCATTTGTTTCCACCTGTGATTCCTGAATGATCTTCATGATTGGTACACCCAAGGAAGAGGGGAAAACTGCATCCATTCCATAGACAATTTGAGAAGGTGAAGTTCCAATAGACTTCTTTGTGGTAAGTCTATCAGCCCAGAAGGCATAGACTAGCTTTCTGTTTTAGGTCTTTTTGTTATCTTGATGTAATTTTTTAATGATATTGATTAAGATTTTGTTTGATGACTTGGCTAAACCATTACCCTGGGGATAATAAGCAGTGGAATGACCTAAGGTAATATGGTATTTATGACAGAAAGAAATCATTTTCTTGGATTTGAATGCAGCTGCATTGTCAGTAATAATCTTATGTGGGCATCCAAATCTTGTCAAAATATTACTTTCTATAAATGAGATTATAGCTGAATCAATGGCTTGCCTAGTGGGAACAACTTCTATCCACTTAGTAAAATAATCTATAGCAGTTAAAATCCATTTATGTTGGTCTGAGGAAGGAGGGTGGATTTCACCAATGAAGTCTAACCCCCATTGTTGAAATGAATTTTTAGTAGATATAGGCTTAAGAGGTAAGGGCAATAGTTTCCTTATCCCTTCAAAAATCTAGCATTTGTGACAGGAGGTAACAATTTTTTTAACATCAGAAAATACATTTGGCCAGTAGAAGCAAGCTCTCAATATTTTTTCTACTGTACTCTTCCAGTATAAGTGGCCTCCACAGTCACCTGCATGAAATTCCTCGAGAATTTTGTCAGCCTCTGATTTTAATAAACAATTTAGTAAAATCCCACTACTTTCTTTCCAACAAAGTGCATTATTTAATATACAAAACCTCATTTCTTTTTGTTTGATGAATCTGGTCTGGTTTTAGTTAACCGAGGGGGAGCTTGTAAATGTGTGAGTACAAAGATAATATTAGAGTACCATGGTGAGTCTAGATAAGCCTCATTGATCAATGAAGTCACCATCTCCTCCTGGTCATCTATCTGTGCAATGGAGTATATATCTAAAGCATTACAATTAGATTCAGCCATCAATCTGGCTAAACCCTGTCCTTTAATGAGATTTGTTCGTTTGATTTCCAGATCATATTCAAGGATAGTGGAAATCCACTTTCCTCTCTTACCATCAGGTCCATCTTGCATAAGAATATCTTTGACTACAACATTGGGGACATATGCAATGATGTGGGAATGAAGTATGTAAACTCTGAAATCCTTTATGGCTTTAACCAAGGCTAAAGCTTGTTTTTCCATTATATTGTATTTGAGAGGTGCATCTCTAAGGGATTTACTAAAAAATGCTATTGGCTGTTCAAAACCTTGATTTTTTTTTTCTGCATTAGAACTGCAGCTATGGTATGTTTTGAGACAAATGAAAAGATTATGAAATCCTTTGTATAATCTGGGCTGATCAAAACTGGTGCTTTTGTCAAGGCCTGTTTAATGGATTCAAAATATTGTTTGGCTTTAACATTCCATTTTATTGTAGAGTCCTTTTTAAGCATATTGTTGAGTTCTTTTATGATTTCAGCCAGGTTAGAGATAAATCTTCTCAAGAAATTGATTTTACCCAAGAATGCTTGAAGTTATTTTATGTTTCTTGGTGGTTGAATGTTCAAAATAGCTTCAATTCTTGCAGGGTCTATTCCAGTGCCATCCTTAGAGATTATGTGTCCTAACAGTTTTCCTTCTTCTAGTTCGAAAAGAGTTTTTTTGGGATTTAAGGATATACCATATTTTCTACACTTGATAAAGACTTGTCTCAGGTGATCCAAGTGTTCATCATTTGTTTTTGAAAATACAGTAATATCATCAAGATAGATAACTAAAAATTCATGGATTTCCTTAGAAAAAGAAATATCCATGGCCCTCTGAAATGTAGCTCTTGCATTTTTCAATCCAAAAGGAATTTTCACATACATGAAAGTGCCCCATGGATTGGTAAATGCAGTTTTAGTTTGATCATCTTTATGAACTAGAATTTGATTATAACCAGAGAAACCATCTAGTAAAGAAATTCTTGAAGAACCTGCGACCCTCTCCAAAATATGGTCCATTTTAGGCAAGGGGTAATTGTCTTTCAAAGAAGCTTTATTAAGATTTCTAAAGTCTATACACTGTTGAATTTCTCCTGTTTTCTTTCTGGTGGGCACTAAATTAGAAATCCAATCAGAATCCTTGACTGGTGCAATTATTTGTGCATCAAACATTATTTTAACCTTTTTTTCAATTAAAGGCAATAAAATGGGATTAATCCTTCTTAATTTTTGTTGAAAAGGTTTTTGATTTTCTTTCAAAGGAATCTTATGCTAAATTATGTCTTTGTTGTAAGTTTTTAGATCTTCATAACCCCATGCAAAAACATCTTGGTATTCTTTCAAAAGTTCTATATATTTAACCTTTTCTTCTGATGGTAAGGATTTTGAAATTTTGATCATTATTGGCTTTTCGTTTGTTCCTATGTTATACTCTTCAATATCAGACCTGACTGGTTCCATTTTTGGCCTTTTGGGCACATCATTGAATCAAACAAGTTTTCTAAGGGAGTCAAACCTTTGGGTAAAATATTATGTTTTAAATCTATCAAATTTGGTTCATCTTCAATCATTTCCTCTATATCTACTTTTCTAAGTCATCTATGTCACTCTGAGTAGTGGGTGTATCAAAAGTATGTACATCTAAATCATCTATTTGACAAAAATTTGAATTTATGTTACAAGGTGAATCTATATTACAATCATTATCAATTTGGAAATTCTGAAACTCTCCTTCGTTGTTCAAAAAATGATAGATCTATTCATCTTCTGAGAAAATTTGCTAGTATTTTATATTATCTTGGACAATAGGTCTATGTTTTATTTCAGTAGTGTATTTTTGTATTGGTGAAAATGGTAGATTACAAGTGCTGGGAAAGGTTGCTAAACAATGAGCTTGTAAATTCTGTTTTCTAGGAATAACGACAAACTTGCTTTCTAACAAATCTTCAACCAAATCTGTTGTTGTGTCCATGTATCTGGCTAATCTGGGATTGTGGACAGAGTATTCTGCGTTTATTTGTTTGATAACTAAATCTGAATCACCCATAATAATATTCTTTGACCTCCCAATTTTCTAATGATTTGGATACCTAAGATTAAAGCCTCATATTCAACCATGTTATTGGTGCATTTGAAATTCAATCTAAAGGCATGCCCTTGGGAATGGCTAGTTTCAATGTTGGTGATCCACACACCGGCTCCAGCTCTTGATTTATTTACTGAACCATCAAAATCTAAATGCCATAAAGCTTCATGACCAATGCAATCCTCCATTATTTTAGGCTTTATATCAGTGAGTTTAGTTTGGATATTATTATGATCAGAGTTACAAAGAATAAAGAAATCAAGATCAGTGGGAGTTGAATAGATTGGGTAATTGATAGGTATTTTGGTACTGCTCATCATAAAATTCATTAAGGTTTCTCTGTAAAGCTTTTTGGGTTGTCCAAATACCAAGATAGTGGTATAACTCATGTCAAGTTGTAGAGATCCTTGCAACTTTTCTCCCCATAAGCGAGAAAGAAGCATGCAATACTTTGGCGGGATATTAGCTACCACAACATCCATGATCATGATTTTACCAGGATATTGGACCAAGTTCACACATAAATCCTTAATCAATCCTATGCATTGGACTTTAATTTAATCAAAAGAGAATAAATATTTTCATGGCTGGGTTATGTCTAGATTCAGAGTTTCCATTATTGCTTTGGGCATTAGATTATGGGAAGCTCGAGTATCTAGCATTGCATTATGTAATATCTGATCATGGATAGTAAGACTTAAGTAAAATGGAGGTACTGACCCATCATTCATTCTCGTGATATGTTGTTGTGCAGTAATTTGTGAAAAATTATCAAACAATGGGATATCCTTTTGGTAATTTTGGGGCATCTCATGGAGGTTTTGGGGTAAAACTAGAGGAGCATATCTCGCAACCATGATTTGAATTTTTCCTGAACTAGGAGGTATAACAGTGATTATAGGAGCAGTGTTTCTTATGACAACTGATGTAATGAATGCTGGATTTGAAGAACTTGGAAAAGATTTTGACATATGAATGGAACTGGATGGAAACAATGTAGTGCTCAAAAAATTGGTGGATGTAATGGGTTGAGTGAATGATGGAAAAACTATCCTAGGCTGCAAAGGCAACTCAGGAATGAATGGTTTTGTGGATGAACTTGCAATGTATTGAGGGTATGATGAATATATAATCCTAGGCTGCAAAGGCAACTCAGGACTAACAGGTTCTGTGGGTGAACTGACAGCGGAGTCTATAAATGAAGTGGCAGCATACAGAGTTGAATCTGTTGCTGGAAAAACTGTAGTGTATAATTGAAAAACTAGAGGTTTAAATTGAGACAAAAAATTCGATAATTTAATAGCTTCATCAACGTCTTTAATTCGTGTAACATTAACCCTTTCTACTGGACTTTGAATTTCAGCTTTGTCTGATTTTAATGATGTTGAAATAATTTTCTGTTTCTCATTCACAAAGGAAGTAAAAACAGGATCTATAACAGTTTCCTTTAAATCAGTTTCAGATTTATTTCTAAATAATGAATTTTCAAGTTTGAAATCAAAGTCAATATCGGTTAAACTTACTAATTATTTTGGTAAGGAATTAGTTCTTCTCAAAGGCACTTAAGCTTCTAAACTATCACTTTGTTTTTTCTTTTGATATTTACCAATCTGTTCTGGGTTATCTACCATTACAACAGGTTTAAGATCTGGGTTGGACCTGGTATAGTAGGTTTTCCTAGAAGCCAGACTATCTAATTATGAAATACCCACAACCTTTTAAAGTTAATCTTAAAGTAGAAAAGATAGATTTAAAAATCTTCCTTCAAGATTAAATTTAAAACTGGAGAGTGGTTAAGTCCCCAGTATGTTATCACCCTAGTAATTCTCAGGTTGTGGGATGAGTATTTATAGTTGAAGAAAACTAGGGGTAGCCAAGAACCTCTTTTGAAATTAAGGATCTAGCCTTCCTAAATTTCGGAGAGGCATCTCTCCTCAAGATTTAGCTTTATTTTGTTATAAGATTTTAGGCTAGGTATGATTGGACAATTGATTTGGTTTGAATGTTTGGTGCGAATAAAAGGTACTTCAAGGTAAACCACAGAGGGATCTACCAGACCATTGGGCTATGGAGTGAACTTCTTGGCAAGTAGAGCTAAGAATAAGGTCAAAAGAGAAAATGTACTAAGGGCAGGGTAGATGACCTTCAAAGGGTTTGAAAATAGGATTTTTGATGAAATGGTAAGATCTAAACAAAAGGGAAATGAAGGATCCTTAAGTTACATAAAAGAAGATGAAATAAAGGGATCAAAAGGGACTAAGAGCAGTTAAGGATTCTTAGGTCCGAATATCAGCAGAAAACATATCAATGAATACCTAGTAAAAAACAAGGAGCTTTTGACACTAATCCTGTATAAACCTTCCTGGTCAATGATTTAAGACAGAAAACATGTAAATGTATGCATGGAACTTAGAAAGATAAACAGTGAAAATAGGAAAATACTTGACTTATCTGATCAGCACAAGAATCCTGAGTTGTGATATCTGTTTGGCTTAGTTCCAGTCTACTACTTTACAAATCGACTCACACACAAACTCCCAATGCATTTAGAAAAATGTCTATAGTAGTCTTGAGAAATTTTATTCCACACTAAATACTTCGAAGAGTGAATTATTTATACAAAATTATTACCAAATATCTGAGAGACATGTAGGAATATCTCTAGGAAAAAATAAAGATTTTTACATAAAAAAGAGGGACAGCTGCAAAACAAACTGGCAAGCTGTCCTCTTATCAAGAAGAAATAGAACTAATCTATCTTAATCAAAACTGATTGTTGCATTGTTGTAGATGCTTGCTGGCACTTGAAAAAATATATTTTTTAGAAGATAGCTTGGAAGACAATCTTTCTAATTTCACTCTTCAACCTGTGCTTCACCTCTGATACTCTTTCAAGTAGTCCATTTAATTACTCTATTGCTGTAAAATGAAGAATTACAACAATAAAAATTTAGTTGACTGTTTTATTATCGGATACTCTTTGACTTTACTTATTATTATTTGCTTACCTGTTGCAAATTTTACCCTATGTCCTTTATGTGATGAAAACAGTGACAATTGTTCTTCTCTGTTTGCATGTTGTTATAACAAATCAGTGAATTCCTGCCATTGCTGATCACTTGGTATTTTCAGGCTTTTTAGTTTTTTGTAGCTTTCATCAGCCTCAGTGTACTTTGCAAAGTTTGGCTTGACAATGAAGATGTTCTTAATTTAATTTTGTAGAAAAAATAAGTTTTCAAAGTATTCTAATATAACTTTTTCAGTTGGGGAACCTTGTGGAAAAGGCTTGTTTTCTTGTTCTTTGGCATATGCTCTGATCTTCTTATCATAATCTATCTAAACCATTAATTTTTCATTAAAGCCATGAATGTATGGAAGGCCTGCTTGTGTTAATATAGTGTATTTGGCCAAGAAATTTTTTATTCACAAGTTCATGTCTTTACATATTTCCTCCAAACTGTTCATTATATTCTTTTTACTTAGGACCTTTTTGATTTGTAGTATGGTTTCAGTCCTATCCTGAATTTTCAGTTCTTCAAGCTCTTCTCTATTTTTACTGTTTAGAAATGTAATAAGCCTTAAAGCTTGAGATGGCTTATTGGCAAGCTCTTCTTTTGTTTGCCGAATTTCTACTTGTGCTGCCCTGAGTAGATCTCTCTGTTCATAAATGATCTGAATGGAAGGCCACTGTAGATGTATGCCTTGAATTATGTTATTCCAAAGATAGTTTTTGATATATTTTACTTTTTCACTGAGGTTTACTTCTTTCTATAAACTCTTCACTTGTTCTTCTAAGGCCTTTGTTCTCTGTTCATGTCCCTTGGATGTGATTAAAGCATTCTTGTATGAGGATTTGAGATCTTTATTTGCTTTCTTTAAATTATTGATCTGAGTGTTCTTAAGGGACATTTCTTCCATATATTTAACTATGTCTGCTGTAATTTTTTCTTGCTGTACCTCTGATGTAGATGATCCAGTGGTAGAGGTATCTTTAGATGTTATTGACACTGCAGTTGTCAATACTCCTTTTGGTGCCAAATGCTATGCCAGTGTAGAAGGAACAAAAGTAGTTGCCATTGGGATGACTGTAGGAATGGAGACCTCATTTTCCTTTTTTATTGTTTCATTTTATTTCATTAGAGTCTTTGTCTGATTCTCCATTTCTTTGATTTGAGCAGTCATATTTAGTACTAGCTGCATTAATTCATCCTTTTCTGTTGTCTGCTGAAGAATCTCCTTTGCTTGTGGATGCTCAATCTGTGGAAGTTTCAGTTGTTTTCTTAAGGCAGCAATATCTTCATTCTTTTTCTTTATGAGTGCTTTAGCAACCTCAAGACTGGAAGGATCCACTCCAGTTTCTATAACCAAATCTTCTAAGGACTTTACCCTTAAATCCTTAGCATGTAATGATGCTTTGTCTAATTTCATCTGCTTCTGTAAATTAGACACAATCTTTTGTAGCATAGTAGCACTCATAGTTTTGCTAACCACTTTTGAGTAAAGCATTTCAGTGGTACTTTTGTGGAATTATATATGATCCAATTCATGTATTGTATCAGTGTCCACCTCCACATCTATTTTAGTATAATCTGTAATTGATTTTGGATCTGTAATTGTGGGTTTGAGAAATGGCATGATCATCTTATTGGTGGAGTAATAAAAAGCAGTCAGCAACCTGTCTTTGTTCCCTAGCTTTTCCTTGAGGAATTGAGAATAAAATTCATTTTTAATCTCCTCATTTCTTTCTCTGTTTTGTTTGTATTTCTTTTGAATGTTAGAATCTCTCTTTTCTACTGCTTTGGAAGAGGAGGGAGCTTCTGAATTTATCTACATTTCCACTATTTCTCTGTCCTGTTCCTGTGTTAACACCTGCTCTTTCTGAATTTCTATTATAGTCTCATTCACAATTATAGTCACTTCATCATCAGTCTGTTGATCATTATTGATTTCTTGATCGTCAGTGCCATCTATTTCTATTATCTTTTCTTTCTGAGCAACAATCATTTTTTCCTTCTTGTTGTAAATAATCTTGAATTTATTTTCTACAATGGTCTCTGCTGTATAGCCTTCTTCATTCCTGGTTCTTTTGTTTGAACTTTTTGTCTGCTGTGTGACTGTTATTTCCTGTGAATTATCTGTTTTTTTCCGCTTCTCAGTATTGTCAATGGGATTAATCAATTTATTTTCTTCCCATTCCATTTTATTTGCATATTTTTCAATTTCTGGTTTGGACTCATGAAAGAATGGTGTTAATTTACATTTGACCCTTATGTTACTCAAAATGCCTTGAGGATCATAGTTCCAATAAAAGCTTTCTTGGAACTTAAATTCTGACAATTTGCTAACTATTTCTTTCAAGGCATCCCTATTATTTACTATGAAGGGACCTATTTGATTTTTGAGCTTAAACTATGTCTTCTTTTTGGAAGCCATAAAATTCACTACATGTGCATTTAGAATTTGCCTTAAGTACTCCAAAGCAAAAACCCTGATAGTTAGAAATTTGGAAAATTTATAAGGAGGAAGGTTTGCGCCAAATATCCTTAGTTCTATATAATTTTTATAAAGGTACCAGTCACCTACTTTACAGTGTTTATATAACTGTAGAATTATTTTTATTTCCTCTCTAATTCTTGGCTATTCTGTCTTGTTCAATAAACTCATGGCTGGTCTGATAAACAAATTTGCGAAGTCCTTATAGCTGAATTCATTTCCATATTTTCTAAGAAATTAAGTCCAAAGAACTACTGAGAGAGGATTGCTTTCAATATCCATTTTCTGTAAGGCCATTGGAAACTTTTCTGCTTGGAAAAATAAAAAAAAGGTGAAATAGATATGATGAATATCTAAACACTCCTTATTCAAGCAACTTGGTCAACTAATAGTGCATGTTGTCAGCAATGAATCTAGCAAAGTTAAATATCATTGCAGCAGGTTTCCCTGGGGATAAAGTAGAAAGGAAACCTAGAATTGATGCATCAGTGAGCTCATCATTGGAGTAACCTAGAATGAAGTAAAGCATAGAGATGATTTGTCTGGAATATTCAGGAAAATCAGAGGTGGAATAGGGTGGATTTACTTTTGGGAAATAAACATGAGTAGGCATGAATTTTTGTAGAATCATAAAATTCCTAGGGAAATCTAGGTCTAGGTACATCTGAGTCAAATCTGCAATGGATAATGAGACTACTCTTGGATCATGGTTCAATAGGAGCATCTGATTAATGGATTATGCATTTATAGAAAACAAGACCTCTCTATCTTTTTTTACAATACGTCTTTGGTCAGGGACATAGTGTAATTGGCATATTCTAATCAGGTCTTAAGCTAGATGAGTGATTTGGATCACATACTTAGGCAAATTTGACTCCCATATAGGTATGTCATTTTCAATTTTCTTCACAAATTTCTCACAACACCAATTATGGACTTCCAACATATTGAACTCTAATGTAGTATCAGTAATTCTGTAGTCTAGATCAATTAAGGAACTGTTGTCTTTAGAAGTAACATGTGGTTGCAAAGGTCTGACCACTTCAGTAGAATCTGCTGTTAGGGCTAGGGTAGGCTTATTTATCTTAGTAGATTTACGGAGTGGAAGCTTTCTTGAAGCATATTTTTTGGCTTTAGGACCTACAGTCTTAGGGGTGACTTGTTTTCTTGTCATTTTGGGGAAAACTAAGCAAGATTAGACTATTTTTTCAGTTAATTTTAAAAACATGGGCCAATTGAGCGGATCTGGGAGAAATTTGGGAATCTGGACAAGGGTTTTGGGATGAAAACACAAGTTTTCAAGGTTTAGAGGACTGAAAAAGGGACTCAATGGATCTTAGTGTAATTTAAATCAAGTTGAACCATGGAAATTACCTTTGGATGACTGGAAACACTTAAAAACTGAGTTTGGAGGAAATGGAAAATTCTGATAAAATTTTGCCAAGCTTCACTCTGTTTAATCAAGGTTTGGGTATTCTCAGATTTGGCAATTACTAATTTTGTTAGATAAAATAGGTACGCAGGTTTAATTTTTCTCTTTTAATGTATAAATTGTTGAGTTTTTAGAACACAGAGAAATACCTTTTGCATGTATTGTGGTGGTCGAGGAGGGTTTGTAGGTGGTATCGGTCTTCAAACTGGTCGTAGTGGCTTCTATGGACAAATTCTGTGGTGAAATCTGCTTCAGGGGGGGCAATTTAAACAAAAAAGGTTTTGAATTGGGATCTGAGCGTATTTTTTCAATGGGCGAGGGGAGAAACGATATGAATAATAGTGAAAAACAATGGTTTAAGCCTTTACTTTGATTAATAAGTAATGCATTAATGGCAGGTTGCAGTCAATGGCGGGAGCGGTTTTCATTTTGAATGCGAAAACCATCATTGGTTATCACACTACTCTTAGGTAGTAAGTTGTTTTTCACTTTTGTAATGTGAATTAAAATTGGACACATAGTAGATGGCAGTATAGCGAAACAACTTTTATTGCGTAAATTTTTGCAAACTGTGCCCGTTCACTTTTGGTGCGCGATATGAGATACACACCGTTGGATCAGGATGGATGAAGCGAACAGTCAGAATGTCTTGAGAAGTCATGTGGGGGAAGGTAAGGTGGGACCGGGCTTTTAATATGGGTCGTTGATTTGATAGCAGATATCGACGATCATAATTCAATGCGATAGGGAATGGTGAGATATGAAACTAGGTAATCACGCTCAGTGCGAACCATTGGATTAAAAAGAGTTTGCAGATCGAACGGTTATGAATGAATGCTGGGGCATTTTTTTGTGTAACCAGCTCCAAAAATAGAAGAAAAGAGATATCCACGCCTTAGAAATAAGCCACTTCGAGGGGGAAACCTCCAATACATTACATAAATGAACAATTCTTGGATGATATAATTCACAAAACCTCCTTTTCTATATATAGGAGTCCATGGGGCCATAATGTAATCCTAGTGGGCCACAATGTAATCCTAGCCGACCTAACAATAATAATTTAAGGGCACAATAATAACAAAAGGGGGGTTACAAGGGTACAACAATAACAATAAGGGGTTTACACTAACAATAATAAGGGGCTATACTAGTGATATAGGGACCCTAACATGCCCCTCTCCTTCAAAAAAAGTGTTGTCCTCAACACTTGAGTAGCTCAGTGCATGCCCGTATAAAATTCTCATCCTCCCATGTAGAATCTTCAATGGGGTAAGTTCTTCCACTTGATGAGATACTCCGAAATTGATCGATTCCGTAGTTGTCGAGTTCTTTTTTCCATGACTCGCTTCAAGTTCCAATATGATTTTCCCTTCCCCCATCAAGTTCGGGAAATACTGTTTGAACCGGAAGATTTTCACCTATAACCTTCTTTAAGCATGAAACATGGAAAAAACTCGGATGTACTCGCGAAGAAGCAGGAAGCTCCAATTTGTATGCCATAGTACCAATATTTTGCAACACCTTGTAAGGACCATAGTACTTTTTGCGATAATTTATTATCCTTCTTTGCTTGCTTGAGGGACATTTGTTTGTATGGTTGTAGCCGTAAAAATACCCAATCTCCTACATCAAAACTTGTCTCGCTACGATGTTGATCTCGCTTTATTGTTTCATTCGATTTTGTGCCAAATTCAGAGTTATCCTTTAAGAGTTGGAGAAGTTCTTGCCGATGCTCGATGTGATATTCCACCGCTTGAACCTTCGAATTTTCCCTTAAAGATGATGTGATGGATGGTGGATGATATCCATAAAGTACCATAAATGGGGTCATTTTTGTCATGAGTATGGAAGGAAGTGTTATACCACCATTCAAACGAAGAGGTAACCACTTGACCCATTGTGTTTGTTTATCGTGATACAAAACAACGAAGATATCCTTCCAAAACATTTATTTACTATCTCAGTTTGACCATCGCATTGAGGATGATAAGATGAGCTATGAGCTAATTGAGTACCCAAACAAGAAAATAACTCTGTCCAAAAAATTTCCCAAAGTAAAAATGGGATCTCTCGTCGCTCACAATAACCCTTGGGCTTCCATGTAGCTTTTGAATTATGTCCATAAATGTAGTAGCAACTCGTACTTGCTTTAAATGGATGAGATAAAGCACAAAAGTGTGCATACTTGGTAAGTCTATCAACTACCACCATGATGACACTCTTTCCTTCGGACTTAGGTAAACTCCGTGATAAAATCCATTGAAATCTCCTCCCAACGTTGACTTGGAATGGATAAAGGTTGTAGAAGTCCCGGGGTCTTAATTGTTTCCACTTTATTATGCCGGAAAACCAAACATTCCGCCACAAACTTTCGAATATCGCATTTAAGGCCATCCCAAAAAAATTCTTTCTTCACCCCGTGGTAAGTTTTTAAAAAATCCCGAGTGTCCTCCTAAAGGAGAAGTGTGCAATTCCGGAAAGAATCTTTTGTTTTAGTTGGGAATTCTTACAAAGATATAAGCGATCTTTGTACCATAAGGAATCATTTTTTCCAACTAAATGTATCGGATGTACTAGGATCTTGCTGCAACTTTTGAATGAGTATCCATACATCTTTGTCCTTCTTCCATTCATCTCTTGCTTCAGCTTATCCAATCGGTTGGATAATAGAAATGGCACAAAGCAATGCTTCCACCTCTTCATTCTTTCTTGAGAGTGCATCCGCAACAACATTCGACTTTCCTTTTTTTGTAGATTATTTCAAAGTCATAACCCAACATCTTTGTGACCCATTTTTTGTTGTTCTTCCGACGATAGTCTTTGTTCCAAAAAGTGTTTAAGACTATCATGATCAGATTTTACCTTGAAGTGTCTTCCCATTAGGTAAGTTCGCCATTTCTTTAGTGCATGTAGTATTGCTAACATTTCCTTCTCATAAATAGGTTTCTCGTAAATACTTTCCTTTGATTGGACGACTTTCAAACGCAATGGGTCTTCCTTCCCCGCATTAAAACCCGCACCAATTCCATTTCCTGAGGCATCACATTCCACAATAAAGGTTTTTGTGAAGTCCGGTGTAGCTAAGATCGGTGCTAGGCACATTGCCTCTTTAAGACGTTCAAAGGCCTTAGTTGCTTCGGGAGTCCATGAAAATGCATCTTTCTTCAATAATGTTGTTAGAGGTGTCGCTATTCTCCCATAATTCTTAACAAACTTGCGATAATACCCTCGTTAACCCGAGAAATCCTCGTATCGCTTTATGGTTGTGGGAACTTTCCATTCCTTAATGGCTTTAATTTTGTTAGGGTCTACTTTAAAACCCTCGTGAGATACAATGTGACCCGGATATTCCACCTCTTGTACTCCAAAGAAACATTTGGATTTTTTTGCATATAATTGTTTCTCCCGCAATAGTTTGAGCACTCTGTCAACATGTTCAACATGATCCTTCCAAGACTCGCTGTAGATTAGTATATCATCAAAAAAATACTAGCACAAATTTTTCTAAGGAAGGGTTTGAAAATGGAATTCATCAACCCTTGAAATGTAGAAGGTGCATTGGTAAGGCCAAAAGGCATGACCAAAAATTCATAATGACCCTCATGAGTTCGAAAATGTCGTTTTTGGAATATCTTCGATCTTCATTCTAATTTGATGATATCCCGAACGAAGATCCAACTTGGTAAAATAAATTGCTCCATGTAATTCATCCAATAATTCATCAATCACGGGAATGGGAAATTTGTCTTTAATGGTGAGCTTATTGAGCTCCCTATAATCTGGACACATTCGCCATGATCCATCCTTCTTGTGTACCAATACTACAGGAGCAGAGAAAGAACTTTGACCGGGTTGAATTATACCCGCCTCTAACATTTCGCAATCATACGTTCAATTTCGCTCTTTTTGGAAGTAAGGATATCTATAAGGCTCCGATGTTTGGAGGAACACTTCTGGAATCAAATGAATAGCATGATCATGATCACGAATAGGTGGGAGTCCTTTGGGAGTTTCAAACACCTTGGAATGATTGTCCAAGACTTGTTGGAGATCTCAGAAATAGATGATTTTGATGTTGGAACTTCTAGTGAGCATAATTGTGCAATTACGCCTCGTCGTTCTTTCTTTAGAAGCTTTGTCATGACATTAGAGCTTATTATCCTTCACGGCTTCCCACAATACCCCGTAATTCGACTTCCTTTCCTTCGAAAAAAATTTCAAGAAAAGTTCTTGAAAATTAAAAGCTACCGTCCCCAAAGATTGTAACCATTGTACTCCTAGTACAACGTCGCACCTCCCATAGGAATGGCAAGCATTGGACTAGTCAATGCATATTCCCCCCATGGTTAGCTTGATATTATGGCATTTTCCGAGCAATTTATAGTTCCTCCATTTGCAACCATCACTTGACATTCGGTGCTGTATAGGAAACAATTTAATTCCTTGTCTACCTTATAATGAATAAAATTATGGGTGCGACCTCGAATCAATCAACACTATTACCCTTTTCTTCTTTATATGTCCTTCTATCTTGAGAGTTTGAGGAGTGGTAATTCACCCGCGATGCATTACACGATATGGTCGGATTCATTTCTTCCTCTTCTAGGGGTGGTTCCCTGGTGTATATCGTCTTCTTGTTCATTTTCTTCTTCTTCTTCAAAATCTATGTAAAATAATTTCTTCTCAAGACACTTATGACCTTTAGTGTATTTGCTATCACAACTGTAGCAAAGCCCTTTTGCTCTTTTTTCTTCCAATTGTTGTGGTGTCAACCTTGTAGGTTGTGGAAATCTAGGCGTAGCAACACTTCCTTCTTTATAGAATTGAGTGGTAGGCTTCCTTGTTGCCATAATTTTACATTAAACTTTTCTTTCCAACCTGAATGCCTTCTCCAATGAATCAGGTTTCCAAAACGCGAACTTCATGTTGGATGTTATCCTTTAAAGTGCCTAGGAAGAGATCAATCCCCGTGTCCCTCTCGGGAATATCGCTACCCTTATATTCAAATTTTTGGAAGTCCTCAATGTGTTGCCCCACTAAACCCTTTTTGTTTGAGATTTATCAATTGGGTAAAGAAGGTGTTGCTCTTTGTATCCTCATAATGTGCTATCATTTCCTCCGTAAAAATTGACCAAGTGACAATTTTTTTACGGAGCAAAGCCATTGATACCATACAAATGTATTTTGTTCTAAATGTAAAGTTGCAATACGTACCTTTTGTGTGTTTTGCACGTTATGGAGATCAAAATATTGCTCCATCCGTAGTATCCATGTTACCGGATCCTTTCCATCAAACTTCTTCATATCCATTTTTGGAATATGGTGGTTCTTCCCGCCAACATTCGAGTTTATGAAATCATGATTAACATTTATTTTGTTCTCATCATGAGGTTCTTCTTCTATATTTCCGCCATTAGGAATCATTTCTGGTTTTAAGCTTGTCATCAAGCCTTCCATGTATGCTTTTAGATCACTCTTCATGTTTTCCATGTTGTCTTTCATGTCATCCATCTTAGCTTCCACGCCATCCATCTTAGCTTCCACGCCATCCATTATGCCTTTCTTCAAACCGTCCATCTTCACTTCCATGCCTTCCATCTTAGCTTCCATGCCTTTCTTCAACCGTCCATCTTCACTTCCACGCCTTTCTTCAAAACTTCCATTTCATTTTTTTGTTGCTTTTTGCGAGAGTGAAATTTGTTGCACTTGCTCTTGTAATTTTGATAGATCATGTTGCAATTCTTCATCTTCATGAGTCATAGTAGAACCTTCCCGAAGGCTTAATGGGTGTTGAATTCTTTTTAGGGGCCATTTTAGAATCCAATATTGATATCTATTCTACAAGTCTGCCCTTGGAATCAATTCGACTTGATTCTTCAAACAAGACTTATGCAATTCGGAAAAAAGAAAATACACACCTTTTTACTAGCTTTTTAGGAGCTCGCTATTGAAATTGAATTATCTCTCGTAATTGAAAATATTCAATATCTAAAATTAAGCCCTCGTAGTATCCCTCTCGAAGCTTCTTTCAAATTCCACAGGTATGACCCGATTTGGATTCTCCAAGACAAAGTTGTGTCCAATCTCCCACAATGACCTAATTCCGGATCGGTTCAATAGAGCGAACTTGTACGACTTGCCACGTGTCACTGTTTTGTCCTTTGTCTCTGAAATTGATATCCAAGAAACTACAGTGCGTGTACTTGCGACCACTTTTGACTCAGCTCCAATCCAATCTCTAGAGAGAGAGTTATTGAACTTTTTCCCACGATCACCTCTTTGAGATGAAATTCGGGAGCTTGAAAACGCACTACCTTCCACAGATCATATCTCCAAAAATATTGCGAACCAAGCTCTGAAATTTTTTTTATGAATTTCCTCATGATTTCAGCTTCGCACCATATGAATTTCAGATTCTGAACCTTCGTAGAAAAAAATGTATAGTGCAAATTCCACGATGACCCTGTTTAGGAGCCCGAAAAAATACCTGACTTCCACAGATCATATCTCCGAAATTATTGCGAACCAAAGTATGAAATTTTTATACAAGCTTCCTAAAGATTTTGGCTTCGTACCATAAAAATTTCAGCTTCTGAAACTTCGTAGACAAAAAGTTATAGCGAAAATTCCACAATGACCTGTTTGGAGCAGCGAAACCCTAGAATCCCAAGCTCTGATACCAAATGTTGTGTAACCAGCTCCAAAAATAGAAGAAAAGAGATATCCACGCCTTATAAATAAGCCACTTCGAGGGGGAAACCTCCAATACATTACATAAATGAACAATTCTTGGATGATATAATTCACAAAACCTCCTTTCTATATATAGGAGTCCATGGGGCCATAATGTAATCCTAGTGGGCCACAATGTAATCCTAGCCGACCTAACAATAATAATTTAAGGGCACAATAATAAAAAAAGGGGGGTTACAAGGGTACAACAATAACAATAAGGGGTTTACACTAACAATAATAAGGGGCTATACTAGTGATATAGGGACCTAACACATTTTTATTGAATGATGGATTATATATAAACTAGTTTTATATATAAGGTTAAAGTGCATGGGGCGGGTTATTTCTTATGCGGAAAAGGTAAGTATATGTGGTATGGTGACATATAAAGACGTCATGTTTTAAACCTTGGTTTAAACTAATATTTAGAACAAGGATCAGAAAGATGTTTATTTTTCAAATATACTGTGTATTTCCAAAAGCTTCATTAGTATTTTTATTATATAGTTATTTAAGCCAAATAAGCTTAATAACTATATGGGGGCGGGATAATTGTTTATTGGTAGTTTTATGTCAAGGGGATAAATTTGGGATATAATTTTCAACATGTGAGTAATATCTTTGACATAAAAATCATATAGTAAAGGGTTTTTTGGGATAATTAAATAGAAAGGAGTTATATTAATAGGACTAGGATTTTATATAGGGAGTTAATAAAATAAGTTAGGTGTTAATATGAAAAGGGAAAGTGAATACTCAAAACAGACAATTATAACCAAGAAAAGTGAAGATTAAAGCCAAGCTTTCATTGTAACAATTTCATCACTTCAACTTAGGATAAAATTCCATTTTGAGGGTTTTCTGCTTCATGAGATGTAGGAAGTTAATAAAATGAGGGTTTTAAGCATGATTAGGTAAAAATGAGGTCTTTACTTATGATTTTTCATGGTAATGAATGCATGAATGGAAAATTATGTGATTTCTGGGATTAATATAGGAACTTAACACTTTCAACTATTCAGTCATTGACCCTTGGGTCCGGTCCCAATAGAAGTCAGGGAATTGCCCTGAGCCTCTCTGACTGATAGTCTAGAATGTTAAATAGCTATGGGGAAGGGAAATTAGTTATTATAGCCCGGTGAAAAATATTTACAATGGATTTCCTGCCTTCTTCTACCCACCCAGTCATATCTTGTAACATTGTTTCTTCCATTTTAATGAGGTGCATTTGAGCTAGCAACCTTCAAAACATTTGTTCTTTTTTAAAGCAGTAAAGCTATCTAATTCTAGCTTATTTCCTCCGAGAATCAAGATTAAACTATTGGATTCTTTTTATTCTCAACCTAAGTACTGAATTGTCATGATTAAATTGTATGAAAATTCTTTATTCACTATCTACAACAAATAAAATTGAAACATGATAAGTTAAGATTAAAATTTTCAACTCATCATGGATTATGGCATTTATGGACACTCTGCCACAATCAACTGCAAAAAGTAATAATAGTGGCATTTATACTTGCACACTTTCATGTTTTATTCATTTGATTTTTTTTAGGTTATATTATTTTTTCTAAGTCCTTTGATTTATCTTTTAGGACTTTTTACCCTCTTTTTTTATTTTTGATTTTTTGATTTTTTTACAAAATATGGGAAAATAACTTGCAGAAAGCAAAGTTTGTACATATTTACAAGACTACCATCAATCAAGTCAAAATTATGAATCCTATATTTATAGGTTACTAACAGATACAATCTTCAAAAGAAATTATAAAAGTAGTAAATACAATAGCAGTTGATGCCAACGGAGCATCTGGAGGCTTGGAAATCATCTGGAACCCCCAAATCATCTCCTTAGAGAACTTTCACGCAAACAAACACTTCATCTAGACCAAATTTCACCTGATTGGCATGGATATCCATGGTTTTCTCACAAATATCTACTTTCCACAAAACACCCATAAAAAATTGGAGCTCTTGGAAAACCTCGCAGAACTCAATAAACATCGAGCCTTTCTAGTCTGGCTCCTGGGAGAAGACTTCAATATGATAACTAATCTCCAGGAAAAGAAAGGAGGAGGGATGCATCTGGACTCAGAAAGCAATGGATTCAAGAACTTTATTCATGGTAACCACCTCATCGATCTACAAACCTCCAATGGAATCTTCACATGGAGCAACAAAAGAGGAGGTGCCCATCAGATAGCCTTAAGACTAGATGGATTCCTCATCATAGAAGACTTCATTCGAATAGGGGGTGACATAGCTACTACTATCATCCCTGCAACAGGCTTTGACGACTATCCAATAGAACCTCAATGGTTACAACCAGGTAAGCATGCTCCTAAACCTTTCTGCTTTGAACAATGTTGGTTCTGGCATCCAAGGTTCAAGGATATGGTTTCCAAATGCTGAACCTCCTTAGTACCCCTGCAAGGCACTAAAATGCTCCAGTTCCAATAAAAACTAAAACTGCTCAAAGGAAAATTGAAGGTTTGGAACAAAACAACCTTTGGCAATATCTTCACAGAACAGACAAAACTCGAGGAAAAAATGAAGAAGTTGCAATTGACTATTATCCAGGAAGGACGCTCAGCTGAGTTAGAAAGTTAGGAGAAGAACTTAACTACTCAGATGGAAGAAAGATAGAACTAGGAAGAATCTCTATGGAGACAAAAATAAAGAATCTATTGGCTCAAAGAGGGAGAATGAAACGCTAAATTCTTTCATCGTTCCACCATTCAACATAGGATTCATAACAAAATTATTGTTCTCAAGAACCGAACTAGGGAAAGGCTGGAAACACAAGAGGCCATTACTGAGGAGATGTGCAATCACTTTAGGAACATTTTGCAGGAACCCAATCACTAGAGGCATGAGGCCATTGGGGAAATCACTCAACACATTCCCAAGATGATAACAGATGAACACAACAGGATGTTGCTCGCAACTACTGCCTTGGTTGAGTTGGAACAAGTTGTCTTCCAGTTGAAGGCAGGAAAAGCACTAGATCCTAATGGATTTACCAGCAACTTCTTCCACTTATTCTGGGAGACCATTCAAAACAAAGTCTGCGATGTAGTGGAGGAATGACGCACTACCCACTTTCTTCTACCAACGCTAAATTCTACCTTCATCACTTTCGTTCCAAAATACGACAATGCAACCTCACCAAGTAAGTACAGGCCCATAGCTCTCTATAATGTCATTTATAAAAATATCTCCAAAGTTATTACTAATAGGCTGAAGAAGCTCCTTCCCATAATTATCTCCCCAGAGCAAATAGGTTACGTGGAAGGCAGGAAAATTCTTGATGGCATCATCTTAACCCATCAAGTCATTCATTCTCTCAAAACCCCCAAAAATCCTGGCATGCTTCTCAAAATCGACCTATCCAAAGCTTTTGATAAACTCAGATGGAAATACATAAAAAACGTTCTCATAGCCTTTGGCTTCAGCCACACCTAGCTACGCTGGATAATGAGTCTCATCACCACCCCTTTTCTCTCCATCTTGTTCAATTGTATCCGCTCTGCCACCTTTAACCCCTCAAGAGGCATTAGACAAGGGGACCCCCTTTCTCCCTTCATCTTTATCATAATGGCTGAAGGATTGGGTTGCTTTCTCAAAAGCTCCATCCAGTCAGGTGCCCTGCCTGGTTTACTCCTCCACAACTTGCCCCCCTCCTCCCACCAAATTTTTTTGGATTACAATATGATTATGGGTTACCCCTCGGTCCAAGAAGCCTGCTCCCTCAAATCCATTCTCGACTCATTCTATGATGCCTTCGGCACAGAGGTCAATCCTGAAAAATTACAGATATTTTTCTTTCATAACCCCCCTCTCACACAACACAATATTGCCTACATCCTAGGATTCTCCATTGCTTCCCTACCTTCCAATTACCTCGGAGCTCTTCTGACTAACTCTGCCATCAATAACTCTTCCTGACGAGCTCTGTTGGAAAACATGGAAACCCATCTATCCAACTGGACCCATCGCTCCCTCAATATTGCTAGTTTCCTGGTCCTCATTAAATCTGTCTTGCAATCTCTCCCCATATACCTCTTCTTAGTCCTAGTAGCCCCCAAATGGGTCCTGAAGGCCATGCACAACTTGCAAATATATTTCCTATGGGGTAGCAGAAAAGAAAAAAAAATGGACCTTATTCAACTGGAAGGATGTTTGTATCCCTAAAATTCAAGGGGGATTAGGATTGCGTGATCCTGAGAACAATAATAACATAATAGGAGCTAGAATTTGGTGGAAATGGGTCTCTAACCCCAATACTCCATGGGCTAACCTATGGGCGGCCAAGTATGCACACTCCTGGCCTAAGGAGGACCTCATCTGGTACAACTTAGAGTCTGGGGGATCTCAAATTTGGAAAGCCGAAAGTAGCCAAAAAAGGATGATACAAAGTCACATCTTCTGGGAGCTGCGAAGTGGTACCCAAACAAGATTCTGGGAGGACTCCTGGTAGTAGATGTTGATCCTTTCCTCCATCTTCCCCAGACCTATATGGAGTGTGGCTCTCCAAGGAAGGCAAAGATAGAATGTACAAGATTTCTGGATGGACGACACCTCCCAAGGATATAGGCAATGGATACACACTAATAGATGGAAAGGCGACTGGAATAATGAGGGTCACACAGATATCTAGGAGGATCTCAACACCAAAAGAAAAATCAAAGTAAGGACAGGAAATAACATCCTTCGTTGGGGGCATATGCCTAGTGGAAACTACTCGACTAAGGAAGCTTACAAAATACTTCATCAGCAGAAACCCGACCCAATAGATATCGTTTGGAAAAAGATATGGATGGCCAATGTTTGGCCTAAAGTAGCCACTTTCCTGTGGCTGCTCCGTAAATGACGCATCCTCACATGGGAGAATATTTTGAAGAGGGGGTTTATAGGACCCTCCAGGTGCCGTTTATGACAGGAAAAACTGGAAACGATAGATCACCTATTGGACGAATGTCTCACCGCTAATTTCTAGTGGGATAGAATTGCAGTCTTATGTCATCATTCCAACCGAGTAAGGGGAAATATCATCAACACCATTAGCAGCTGGATGGAAAATATTGATACCATCACTCTCCTGAGTAGACTCTGGAAGATCATTCCAGGCATCCCCATTTGGAACATCTGGAATGAAAGGAAAAACTGCATCTTCAAAGAGAAAGCATCCACATTGGAGAAGCTCTGGGACCGGATTCACAAGAATCTCTCTGAAACTTTGGCTTTGGACGCTTGGAGTCAAGAGGACCTCCCTACCTTTGCATCAGAGCGCCACATATGGAACAATTGGAAAATGTGTCTAAACACCCCCTTGGATATCAATCCTAGAAGTGCAGGCATAAATCTTGCCCCTAAAAAGTGGTACCCCCCCCCCCCCCCCAAATGGCTTCTTCAAATCTAACTTCGATGGTGCATCCAAAGGCGATCCTGGAAATGAAAGATTCAGAGGCATTATCAGGAACTCTCAAGGTGATCTTCTCCATATTACTATGGTAACATAGGTTGGGAAAAAAATAATTCTGCAGAGTTTGAGGGGCTTATACAGGGTATTCAAATTGCAATTTAGTTTCATTACTTCCCCTTGGAAATGGAGGGAGATTCGCAAGTCATAACTATGCAGCCACAAGAAATCTCCAAGGATCAACTTCCTCAAAGGTATCCAAAAGCTGGAGGGTCACCCATAATCTCAAGGTTCTGGAAAAACTGATGCACAACCAAAGAGCCATTAATTTTGGCCACGTGCGCAGGAAGGAAAAATCCGTTGTGGATCTCCTTGCGAACAAAGGGGTGGAAAGCAGCTGTGAGATGTATCATTCCAACATAATGTAGGTTGAGGAGGAATCACTTAGAAAAGAATGTCACACTATCATTCAGAAAGATCTTCTCCCCCTGGATGCGGATGATAGAATTGACACTAATGACAATCATTTCTCACATAGCCCGAAGGACAGAGATCTTATGTGCAGAGCCTCACCTGCTATGGATCCTCAAACCGTTAGCCATCCACACGAGACTAACAGAATAAGGTATGAGGATGAGGGGCTGGGAACAACGTCACCCTATCCAGGGCACCCTGCCACATCTATCAGCATAAATTATTATCGTGATTGATCCATATATCAACCATCCCACTTCCCTCGAGCCTGCTCAGGCGATCACTCATGGCACGCAACTACGTGTGAGGCTTACTCATTGCCATCCTCCTCACATGTGTCCAAGCCCCTTTAAAAGGATGTACTCTCAACCCCGAGCAACCCACAATATTTTCCCTCTGCCTTTCATTTTTTTAACTCTGCTCTGGCACTTCCCCGATTTCAGAAGGCTGTGCAGTCCTATTCTTAGCACTGTGCTGCATAGTCCCCTTCGGGCCGTGACATCCCAACCTGTGCACCTCTTCCCCAGCCCTCCCGACCCCCCGATCCTTAGCGTTGATAGTACCCCTACTACGTATCCCTCCTTTGACAGCTCCCCCCTGCCTTATTGTGCAATGGCCCCTAAACTATGATAGAGAACCATATGAGGTGGACAAAGAGGGGCTTTCCCCAGCCATTATCACCGTGGCGAGGAAAATCGATTAGAGTCGATGAAAGGCTCCTCCTTTGGAATTTTTGCACGTCAGACACCTCACCCCGAGCAAGAGGAAGCATCCCCTTTGCAGGCTGCTCAAAGAGGTAGGTGCGGCCCGCGGAAGTTCACTGTAGTGCACCGGATGCACCCCTAGATCTGCAAGACTGACTAGCTGCCAGTTCAGGAGAAGGAAGATAATGAATCATATGTATGGGTGATGTATTCTGATGGCAACTAGACGTGTGTCCATAACAAAGTAGATCTGAATTCCCCCATCCTCTGCGCACCGGTCCACAAACCCAGGTGTTTAGTGGCAGATTTAGAGGAAGCGACTGCACAGGCACCTACTTTCCCCATTGAGGAGGAGGTCCCCAACAACGATCATGAAGATAAAGATTGAGGTCCACATAACTGCACAACTCTTCCATGTTTTTTGTCAAGCATGCCACCATCAGTTTTTCTTATCTTCTTCATATTTTGTGCTACTTAGATACATCAGCGCTACTATGCATATTGTAATTTTATATCTTAAGTTTTGTTAGAGTTGGTTTCCTCTTCTGAGGCAACCCCGAAAAATGAGTAGCTAAGGCTGGGATTGGCTAAGCGCAGATTTCCAACCCCACCTGTAGCATATGTAACATTTTGTTTTTTGAATTAATAGAATAGCTTAACTTACCAAAAAAAGAAAAACAAAAATACAGGAAATCCAAAGAACTATCACTTGTAAATACTGAATTTGACAAAGAAGTTGAGAAAAAACCTTTAAGAAAGCATGCCAGTAAGATACAAAGACATACTCTACAAAATAAGAACACTGATATAGAAAAGGAGAGACATCCATTTTAATGGATGATCTAACCTGAGGAGAAAGCCAAAAACTGATATATACCAACTGACAACATAAGCTACTAAGCATATCCTGAAAGAAGCAGTTTAAAAGAAAGAAAATAAAGTTGATAAAGTATCAACAAGCACTATCCACATGCATAATTAAGGTTCGAACCCAATATTCCCTAGCCCAAAAACCAACATAGATAAAGAAACCATGGATTCAATTCACTCAAAACCTTAAGAGACTTTATAAAGTAGAGAAAATAAGGAAAAGGTCATTACAGCTAAAACCTCATAAACTAGGGAATCAAGTAGCTTCAAAAGAGAATCAAGTAGCTCCATGAGGGAGACACCTTTGGAGGAAAGAGTGATACCAAACTAAAATTAAAGTTGAACCCTCCATACACAACCAAAAACAAACCACCCATTCATATTAACCATTAAACCAAGGGAATTTACATTAACCTTAAAATCAAGGGAATAATGAAAGATCCAAATCAAGATAAACATACATAACCAAATGAAAATATAGAAGATTAAGAATAAAGCTAAAGCATTATCACCTCATCAAGAGTGGGCCCACATGGGTAGTATGCACGTGCATCACTGTTTGGATGAATTTTCCTCCCACTTTTGTGACCTTGCACCATGCCCCAACCAGGAAGATGTAATTCATGCCAAGGGAGAAGTACTCTCCCACATGTATCAACCCTTAGACACATAGGTTCTTGTTGACTTGGATTATTGGGTTCTAGACACTAGGCACATTGATTTCCATTTTAATCTGTATACACAAAAAAAAATATTTACTAGCACATGGATTTCCTCCTATGCAGAACACTACTTGATTGCCATGAGTATCAGGTTGACATCCTCAATAACCCTGAGAATATTCATTGTCACATGATAAATACAAAAAAAATTCCTATTTTTAGTAATGATGGGAAATACATGATCATGTGTGTCGATCCCTTCCAATTAATGCCTATTTTCATTTTAAAATTAGGATTAGTTGCACCATTCTAAGAAAGAGATTAGTATGAAGGGCACCCACAAATAATTAAGGGTAATTTTTTTGGGTGTTGAGCCATTAAGTAGGAGGCGAGGGTGAATATCCCACCCACATATTTACAATTGACTTAGGACCTCATCACCCAAGCTCCAATTGAGAAAATATCCCTTTCAATCTCTTGGTTTAGTTATGTGTCTCTTAGATTTTTTATTTGCATGTTCTTTTGTTGTTTCTAGTTGACCTTAAGTGTTTATTTTTCTTAATGTATAAAAATTATATTGTCACAATGGTTGATTTTATTCCATGTCATTCTTCCATGTATTTATCATGTGACAATAAAAATGATAAGCACATAATTTCCCGATTGAGTAGGAGGGTGTATAATCATTCCTACTATAGAGTGTCAAATTTTTTTTTAACTTATTGTTTTACTATTTTAAAAAATATCCATGTTAATATAGGATGTATTAGATCCCAAAGAAGTAAAATGAAAACCAAATAGACATGCACAGAAATAGTGGTGTACTACCTGCATGGTCATTGTGACAACATTGAATAATGTAATGCCTAGTGGAAAATATTTGTCGTTTGAACAACAATAATGAATTGGGGGTTGAAAAGGTTCATGACACATGGTAAAATAACACAACAAAAAATAATTGTACCCTAAAAAAGATTCATCTATTATATCGCGAACCATCCAAATATTACAATGGGTTCTTCTCTAGTGAAAGAACCATGCCATAATATCCCCAAGGAAAATGAGAAGAATAACACATTCACATATTTGAGACTTAGCGTGATGTTGGTTGATGACTTCACTTCCAATAGATCGTTATTCGGTGTCATCTCTGACACCTGCATCTACAATTGACATTCCTTCCACGAATATATCAGTGGATATCATATGAATGTATACAAGCCATTATATGATGAAATATTTAAACTGATAGCTCCACATTATTGCTTCATTGTATAGGGGTTTTGAATTAGCTTTTTGAATGTTGTAGATGCCATTGAGTTGATTGTAGATGAGTTGTGAGTTCATGTAAACTGCAATATCATTGACAACATTTTTGTTTTCTCTTTTAAGCCTTCATCAAGGGCAATATAGTAGGCTTAATTATTATTTTTCCTCCCATGTACATCTATCTTTATATGCATGACATGATTTCGCGCTGGATTATAAAGAACATATTTAACTATGGCTTGTATAGGATTTGGACGACATGAAACTTCGATGCACAATTTCTACTTTTCCACCATTGTCCACACTTAGAAAACCTAGAAAATAAAACAACAATAAATTCATATAAGAGAAGTAGGAATTTATATGGTAAATAATGCACTAACTAGTAATGACATATAAGTAAAAGTTAAAACATACCACGTAACAAGTGCAGATCGGTTAGTTAATTTATCTGCAAGACTTGTGAGATAATATACTTTCCAATCCTCATTGAACTGATTAGAAGGTAGCTTGATAATCCTCAATCTTCCCAACACCTACATAGCATGAAAATTTTTTTTAGACTCAATCCTGCGTGAACAAGCAACTGCTTCTACAATTCGACAGTTTAAGATCATGATTTATCATTGGGAGCAAGGTCATCTTTCCAAAATTCTTCGAAAATCCTATTGAATTTGAAGATTTCGCTTGTCTAATTTCCTCTTTAAACCTTGATTAAACCTATTTAACATATGTATCCTTTCAAATCAAACTCAACTCTTGACATGTGCCCATGGAAGAATGTAGGACCTAATCCCTCTAATATTGGGCGTGAAGATTGTGCAAGAACTCGTATATTTGAAATTATGCCCAGTTGGGAACCATTTGTTTCAGTATTATCAATAAATAGGATATGTTCGTAACTTAGTTTTATAAAATTTAGAAGCTCAAATATACATATTTTAGTTTCCATATTCAATGTGACAGATCCAATCTCTAAAATCAAGGCACCTTGCACACATGAACTCCCTAACTTTACCAAAGTAGCAAACCACATGATTTCTTTGAATACAATAAAAAATAGGTTTGTTAAAATGTCCAATCAGGTTTTGGAAAAGATAGGTTTGTTTGGAAAAAAATCATGAGATACTTGGAATGTTGCACAATCAAAAGTTTGAGTAGATGAAATCAAATTAGGCCCAAAATAATTCCACTATTAGTTGAACCTTTGGAATTCAATTTTTTATCTATACTATAGTCTATCTATATGACTAGGCTACCAGACATAGAAGTTGGATATATCTATCAAAACTTTTATAAATATTCTATAATGGATGCATATAATTTTTTTCTTGTAGGCGCTGGAAAATGATTTTCTAGCGCCTACAAGAAAGCAATTATAGGCATCCATTACATAATATATATAAATTCAACCTACCTCTAAATATAAATCTATAAATTAGACTTACCTCTGAATTTAAATCTATAAATTGAACCTGTCACTTCTTTTGAAAAACGATATATTATAATCACTAAGCGTTGAATGCCTAGAAAAAATATGGCAGGAGGTCAAGCAGAACAAAGGAATAGCAGGAAATATTTTCCTTTAGGCACTGGAAAATCATTTCCAGCACCTATAGGAAAAAATTTGTGTCCATCCATTACAAAATATATATAAATTCAACCTACTTCTAAATTTAAATCTAAAAATTAAACCTACCTCTAAATTTAAATCTATAAATCCAACCTGTTACTTCTTTTGAGAAAAGATATATTATAATCACTAAACCTTGAATTCCTAGAAAAGCTATGGTAGGAGGTGAAGCAGAACATAGGGGCACCTAGAAATATTTTCATGTAAACACTTGAAAATGATTTTGTAGGAATGATTTTCCAGCGCCTACAGGAAATTTTTTTATATGCATCCATTATAGAGTATTTATAAACTTTTTGATATATATATATCCAACTTGTGTGTGCGGTAGCCTAGTCAGGTAGACATACTATAGTATAAATATGGAAGAGACCATATGCTTAAAGGACAACCATCATACCAGGATCCTCTCAGAAAAATAAATAAAATTCGATGTGTTCTGCCCATATTTTAGTGTTAAGATATGGTCTGAAAATAAAACGATGGCAAAATCATAAGAGCAGAAGCAAACACGATTGTATTGAAATTATGATTTAGAAACTTGGGACATGCACTCAACTCATGGAAATATTTTATGTTATCTTCTAGGGTCAACTCAATCCAAAGAAAAATCAAATGTTGTCGTCTAAATTCATTGGAGCCAAAATTTTCTCCAAAATAATTCCAACACAGCAAGATTTTATAAGCTCTGTGCCATCTTATGTTTTATTTCCTTCTGTAATGCAGCATGTAACTGATTGTTGCATTTATCCATTTATAGAGGGCTTTGGTTGTTTTTTTCTGACATTAATATTTTTTACAGTTGGGGAAGACCAAGTACGTAATTTTATTTTATCGAAATGATGGAATTGATAAGTGCAATCACAACATCAAAAAATTACTGCAATGTAAGGCCACAAACTCTCCCTTATTAATAAAAAATGAATTAAGACCCATGGGAGCTATAAAACAGGGGTTTACATTCTAGGGTAGATGTGATATTTACCTAAGCCTATATCTTGAGAAATAGACTCTTCTCCTTGAGTCACAAATTTGATACTTTACCTAGTCATCTCAAGATCTAAACAAAATTCCTTAGTATCCGGGGAAGAAGAGATATTGAATGAGCATATATTAATAGGTTTACAAGCTTATTTAGTTAGTTACGATCATGCTAGTACACATGCATTCTTAGTATGTTTGGATTAAGTACCTTTGAAGACAGGATAAGAACTATTGACATCTTTTATCGAGTTTACATAATATATCATGTGTCAAATGTTTTCAAACGCAAATAACTCAAAATCAAAATGGAACAAGCAAATAATATGAGAGGATTGTGAGTACCTCAACGACTGGATGCAAAAAAGTTGAACATGTGAATTGCCCCGACGAACAGAACAACATGGATGCAATGTGTTGAGCGATTGAACAGATGAACAGGCGAATGCTACCAACGGTGTGTTCAGGGCTCTCACAACACAAAGAAAAAGAAATGGAGCACGAGATAATAAACCAATTCAATTTTTTAAAAATACCACTACGTGCGGGCTAGTGGAGTGGAGGGTAGTGGGGTGGCGGAGGCAGTCGGCGAAGGGGAGCGGGGCCCACCAGGAGCGACGGAAGCCCGATGTCGGTAGAAGACAGGGCCTCGGACAGGAAGTGTCCCATCACCAGACTTCATCGCTGGACAGGGCTCCATTTCATAGAAGAGTAGACTGCTCCTTAAAAAACACTATCAAACATTTCAAAAAAAAACTTTAATTCAATATCTATGTGGTTGAGTCACGTGCTCTCAATTGTTGGAATTTTAAGAAAGACTAGGAACAAAAGTTTAATTGGATTGACACTTAAAAACCATTCTCAAACATTTAAAACAGAAACTTTAATTCAATATCTATGTGGCTAATGGCGTTTAAGATAACATAGGTGGCTATAGAGTTATAGCATATGTCGATATAGAGTTTTATATCATTATATTACTTATTTTTATCAAAACATTTTTGAAAAGTAGTGAGGGTATATACGTGAGAGCTTAAAAGAGCTAGTGCAGAGCGACAATCAATTATTTTAAAATAACATATTATTTTAAAATTTATTTAAAATATCAATTCGTAAAATCTATTACATGGTTTGAATTAAGTGAACAAACAGAATTTAATTATAATAACTTTAGCAATATCCATTAATTACTATTGTGAAAATTGTGAGTGGGTTTCAAATCAAAAATGATTTTTCTGTTAGTCAATTGTTAGTGGGATTTCAAATTCAAAATGGTTGTTTTGTTAATGAGGGGTTTCAGATCCAAAATAATTATTCCTTGTTTGTGATTAGAAGGTAATTAGGCAGTGATCAACAAGATTATGAATTGTGATCATAATTAGATAGAATAGAAATGGCCTTTATAAAACTCATAAATATTTTTTATAGCTTCTTTTAGTAAATAAATGATTTTTATCGACTTAGTTTCTATATCATCCAATTTGGTGCTAAACAAATATTGAAATAGAAAATAATCAAATGCTTCACTAATGCAAGCCTAGAAATAAAAGTTCCTTGACTTTATTGAGCTAATCATTCTCGTTTGAATCTCGAGGTTGATTTATCATTAAAATTAATGTTTTCTACATGTATTTATAATCACACATCGAAATTCATAACATGAATCCCGATGGTTCAATCAGCCTATATATTTGGTTATATAAGTAATACATTTTAAAAGAGAGTCAATAGTGGTAAAAGATGTAGATAACTCTATAAAACTATATAAGAGATGTGTCCTTGTTCTTTGTTTCATGGATAAAAAACTAATTAATGTCGATCACATGTGCTCTATAGATAAAATAAATAAATTAATTTAGGGGATATATGTGTGTGTGTGTGTGCATGGCTATATAGGTATATATTTTTAAGAATAATATTTTCAAAAACTTTATATTTGACTAGCTATTTTTTCTTATTTTTATTTCAATATACAAGCATATCCTAAACCAATTTAGGACTTCAAATGCATAAGTATGTTTAAACTAAAATTTAATATCAAAGCTTAATGAATATCGTAAGTACAATGCAAGATCAAATAATTGATTATGCCAACCTAACAACCAATTGATTAAATTACAAGTATTTATAAAATATAATTTATAAGAAACCTTCTAAATATCACTAATAAACCCTCGACAAAGGTCACTTGGACCTGAGCTCTCCACATCAACTGTGGCACTCAATCCACTTGAAATGGGATGGTGACCTATAAAAGCCACGATTGACCGTAGTTCCATATATCTTTTTATGAAACCATTAAATGCCCTTTGATTTTGAAGTTGTTTTCCCAGTTGGGTTCCCACAAATCTAAGATGGAAAATGAGATGAAATTTAAACATGGATCCTGATTGAGAATACTCTAGTTAAATATTGAAACTCATCCCTCATACAAACCATGCAAAATTCTCCATGTGAAGAGGCCCTCGTCTTGCTTTATGGCTTTTGGTACATGAATGCATTCATGACAGTGTTTTTGTACAGTTCACCATAAAAGAGGGCCATCAACCATGTGTTCCCATATCCTATCCATAACCTGTAAATTTAAATGAAGATTGAAACTATTCCAGTGGGCATAATGGATAACAAGGAAGTGAAACATTGAAACGAAATTATTCCAATCGGCCCAATCACTCCAATAGATTTAATAGGTGGCGAAAGAAATGATATTTAAATTTAATTTGTTATTATTTCCTTTGAAATAGAAAAATGGTTTAAAAAATTGTCATCTCATCCATTATGGTCACTCATAGAAAACCCTCGTTGTGAGGGAAAAACTCTAATATAACCTCTAGCCAAGGTTTTGAATTGAAAGTTATCTCGTTCAATTTGAAGGGGGTCCCTGCTATAAATCAGTCAAATCTCATAGATTGTTTAATTAGAACAATGGTTAGATCTGATCGGATCGTATGAATTTGGTTTGGAAAGTAAAGGTAAAACCATTGGGCATGGAGTCTCTGATATAAAAAATGCTAGCTACAATTCATATAGACTAGTCTAACAGAGGCAAGATAGTTGCAGATTTCTTAGACAAATCATAAACAAGATATGGTAGGAGAAATTAGAGTTAAACATAAAAAACATATCAACCATGTGAATTCTACAATTGGCATTTAAGTTGAAAAACACATACAAAATATGAATAACCTGAAAACGGAACATTTACTAAGAATTTATTTTTTTATAACCTTTAGTCCAATCAACAAAGATCTATGTTTTCAAGTTTTGATTAAGAAAGAGGAAGAACATGATAGGAAACTGACTAGAAACCTTCAACACATGAATCTCTGAAATTCGTTCATACTACTTGCAACGAGGTTTATTAATATAAATAATAATATACACCATTTATGATTTTCAAACAATTCCAAACCCTTCTTCGTTTTACATAGCTTGTCTTTATACAAAAGATTACGACTTACAACAAGTTTCTAGTATCTAGTTAATTACACATTTCTAAATAAAAATAATACATATCTAATCCATATTAAATACATTACATTTGTTCCATAATAAAACAAAGAAATAATATTATGTATCTAAATATCATGTTGTTTATGGAGTTATGGCTGAAGCTAAGGATTCCCAAGTCGAATTTGATGAGTTGGCTATCCAACTGAAAATGGATTAGAATTTTTTCTAAAAATAGAAAAGATTAATTGTGGGTAATTTCTAAAAAATAGGCTTCAAATATCAATTTGAATATATCAAACCAAGATAGATGTGAAATATCTAACATAATTTTTTTTTTAATGGGTCTGTTCCCAACAAAAACCTCTTTGGGTTTTTAAAAATACGTTCTCAGTTATTCAAAAACCCATTTTTAAAAGAGTGACTAAAACATGATTGCAACATCTTGAAAAATAGGGTTCAAAGATCCATTCGAATACTTCAAACCGTGACATCAATGTAAAAAATGAGAGAGTTTTTTTTAATGGGTCTGTTGTTGACAAAAGCCTCCTTCATATTTGGAAAATGTGTTTCGAGATATTTGGAAACTGCGACCAAAGTTACAACCTTTTACAGGAAAAAAATAGAGTAAAACATGTATTACAAATTGGCACTCACACTCCCGTTTTTAGTGCTTTAAAAATTATAAACAAAATATGTGATAAAAACTGGCTCCACGCGGATGATTTTGATCATCTATGGAATCAAGAACCCCATAGACCAGAAGCCTGATCCATTGGACTTATCCCTTCTCCACAACTACAACTTGAAACCTGCACTTATTATGCAGCTGAAAACCAAACTATATCCAAAATAAAATGTACACTACATTGTAAACTGAAACTAAAAAATGTAGGCTGAAAATAAATGCTTGGCGAACAATCTTATTGCACACTCATCCTACACTAAACCACTGAATTAACTGCTCAATCAAATAATACAAAAACTCTAATGCAACCAATCTAGTAGTTGCTCAAGCATTATGGATTTTTTACTTTGCTTCAGCAAAATAGAAACTGGATAGTATAGTCACAAAGGAAACTCATGATGTAATCTGTCTCCATAAGGAAAAAATGGATGAGAATTGAAACTGAAAAAACCCTCCATGTAGTCAGCTATGGGATCATAAAAATTATTATCTATCTGATGAACCTCAAGGTATTGAATGACTAGATAATCATGATTGAATTTCTTAGATCTATTCACTATTTCAAACCATGACTTCAACTGTGAATTGTGAAAATCATTCCATAAAATAAAAGACTCTTCAATCATGAAAACCGAGGGCAACACTACCTCCTCTTGACTTGGATGAAAAATGCTTTCAACGGGCCCATTCTAATATTGGTAATTATGGGATTGCATTTTAATCTCTAATTCTTTGAGAACCTTTTTAAGTTTCTCAACAAATGAATTTTATCTTCAAAACTACATTTGTGTGACTCTAAATAAATAGGTTTCATCAATTTGATCAATTAGGAAACTAGACCTGCAGTTCGAGCTTTGAATTCTTCAAACAATGGAGCCTCCATGTATGTTATGAACTCTGTATTGTTTTATGTATATTTTATTAATTATTAGTTAGATATATTTATCTTAGGTTTTATTAAGTGAAAGGACATGATCAAAGATCACGCCTCTTCGCCAAGGGACACCATAAGGCTATATTTAAAGCCTTGATGATCCTCACTTGTAATCATATCTTTCATCTTTTATCAATAATAATATATACTTATATAGTTTACCAGAGGTTTTACACTCCATTGGTATTAGAGCCATTGCTCTTCGGGATCTATGTGATCACCCAAAATTAAGGAATTACAAGAAAATTCCAAAATTGCAGATTTTTTTAAAAACCAAGTGCTTGTGGGTAGCAACATTTGTTTTTTAAAAGAAGAAGAAGGAAGACATATATATATATATATATATATATATATATATATATATATATATATAATAAAAGAGAGAAGGAAAGTTAACATAAAGGGGGAAATAAATTAAAAGGAAAAAAAAATATTTAAAAGAAAAAAAGAAAAAGTAAAAAAAGATATATATATATATATATATATATATATAAAGAAGTACATATACGTACATGTGAAGACAAAGTAAAAAGAAATAAGGAAGAGTAATTGCTCGTGGTTTACAAGCTCGTGGTTTTGGAGCCCATGGTAATTGCCCATGGTATTAAAACCCATTCACCCTTTTCAAAACAACGTGACTTTTAAAAACAACGTGACTTTTTAAAGTTACAAAATTTTTTCCCCATATAATAATAATAATAATAATAATAATAATAAACACAGAATCCCCCAAGCAGTTCTTATCAATCCCCCACGTCCCTCCAGATCCGAAACCATGGAAAGGAATTTGGTTTCAACCTTCACTGCCTAAAATAGACTCCTTCTGTTGGCTCCTATGCCACCAGAGGATTTTAACTGAGGAAAAATTAAAGAAAAGAGGATTCTATGGTCCCTCCCGTTGCTTGATGTGTGGAGTAAAAAAAGAATCTGCTGCGCATTTGATGCTCCACTGTAAATTTGTGACAGATTTATGGGCTGAGGCCTTAGGCCCTTGGGGTCTGGACTTCATCCTACCAAATTGCATTCCGGATCTATTCTCTAACTGGTTGCGCTCTTTTCCCGGAGGCTCTCCTCAGAATTCGCATCTCAAATATGCTTGGTGCATCCTTCCTAAACTAATTAGCTGGCATACCTGGTTGGAAAGAAATCGGAGGATCTTCAGCGATAAGAGGTGTGATCACAAGATTATTTGGGTTAAAATCAAAGCTCAGTTAAAGGAATGCGTTGGGGATCACCTCGATGGGGCTGGCTTGAGGGATCACGATGCTGTTTGGAGCGATCATCTTGACCTCCGCTTCACTGTTATTGACAGGTCTCTCATTCCTCTTAATGACCGGCAAATCAGGCTTAACACATCCGATTTCTTGTCTTTCTGTTCAAAGAAGGCGCACAACATCCTTTCCTTTGACGGGGCAGCGAAAGGAAACCCGGGCAGTTTCGGAGCCGGTGGAGTTGTCAAAAAAGCAGATGGGGGCACTATTATTAGATATGCCTGGGGTGTGGGCTTCAACACCAGCATCCAGGCTGAATCCCTGGCTCTTCTTCAAGGCCTTAAACAACTTAAAACGCTTGGCATACTAGTGGCTTCGGTGTTGGGAGATTCCCAGTCCATCATAAAAATCATGGTAGACAATGCTTCCCCCTCTGATCTAAGACTGTCCAGATTGATTAGAAGAATAAGAACTCTGTCGAACTCCTTTCAGTGCCTGAATTTCTATCATGTTAAGAGAGACAATAATAAAGAAGCAGACGCTGAAGCTAATAAAGCGGTCTCCCTCCCTCTCGGAGTCATCGTCAGAAACGGAGTTGAAAGTTGGGATCCTATTCCTTAATTAACTGGATTATGTATTACTGTTTGTTATTGAAGCAGTTTGTCTGCATATTTAAAGTGGGGAAGATTGAGGCGATTGTCCGAAAAATAGAATGTAAAAATCTCTGGGGGTGCAAAGAAAAAGATGCATTGGTCCTGGCCATGGAGACAACTGGTCTCTGCTTAACATTTTGTATCCAGTTTTGAGGCCTTTTGGCCAGAATTAATATACCTCTCTATCTATTTCTGTTAAAAAAAAAATAATAAAAATTATTATTATTATTTTAAAAAAAAATTAATTTAATTAATTAATTAAAAAAAAGGGGAAAACTGGCAGAAAAATATTCCCCACCTCATACACGTTCAATGTCTTCATCGATGTCGATGGTCGAATTCAAGAAGAAATTGGTGGATCTCGAGAAACAAATCAATAATAATTCTGAAGAATTCGGAAAAAGATTAGTCGATCTTGAAGGTACAGTTGTAGGACACTTCAACGACATCAAAAAGGTTCATGACATGACAAATCAAATAGAAAGACAAATGTGGCTAAATCATCATGAGACCACAAAAAAGATGAAAAAGCATAGCGAAGCAATGAACAAGATGATAGAACTCTTCAATAAGCTAAATTATAAGATAGATAAATTAAGTCAGACACAACCTCCAATATTCCCAAATGTCAAACATAATCAACTGAACAATTCATCCAATTCAGATCATCATCATGAATATAACATGTTTAAAATAGAGCAATTAAATGAGGTTGAATTGGAAATCAACTCACATGAAGGCTATAGTGTTGAACCACCTAGAAGTAGAGACTCTGAGATCAACCATGAAGATTATAGAGCTGAGAAACCAAGAGAAGAAAATGCAACTCAATCCACTAATAAAGCCAGTAATGCAGCAACAAAAGTTATTGAGAACGTTTATATAAATGAAAATCCAATGGCAGAAAAAGAAACAATGTTGGTATTCAACGTGACTTCTATCACAGATGCAACAACAAACATAGTCATTGAAAATGAAAGAAACCATGAAAATGCAGATGCTTATAAACAAAAAAATGTTTCATCCCCAGAATTGAAAGAAAAATGTGAAGAGACAAACACATCGAAAGCCACTGATACAGTTCCAAAAGCTGTTGAGGCCTTTTGTGATGAAGCAGATATGGTTTTTAAGAATGAAGAATTTGATGATGAGGAGAAGTTGCATCGAATGATAATTTTTGGTAACATACCTCTAAATATAAAAAGGAATCACGAAAAATCACCAGAAGAACAAGGAATAGTTAGGAAACATGAAAAAGTCTTCCAAGACCTGCCAATAAAAATACCTCCTAATAAGGAACATGAACATCCAATAGAAGTCAAGAAAGGCCCTGACCCTATCAATATCAAATCTTGTCACTATCCACATCACCCAAATATTGAACTCAAGAAGATGCTCCACGATCTTTTTAAAATGTGGGAAGCAAGAGCCCGCCGCTCAAGAAACCCAGGCGTTTGTCAATGTTGTCCATCATTACTTACGATTTGAGGACAAAGAATATTTAAGAGAGGGGCAATGTTATGTATATTTTATTAATTATTAGTTAGATATAGTTATCTTAGGTTTTATTAAGTGAAAGGACATGATCAAATATCACGCCTCTTTGCCAAGGGACACCATAAGGCTATATTTAAAGCCTTGGTGATCCTCACTTGTAATCATATCTTTCATCTTTTATCAATAATAATATATACTTATAAAGTTTACCAGAGTTTTTACACACCATATTGTTTGAAAATGGAGTCTCCAGGTGGATGGTTCACAACCACTTTTTGTTTGACCTCTTTTCACCATCAAAAGTCAAATATGATAATTATCATTCTTTGAGGATATTTTCTTGAAGCTTTCGCCTTCCTCGACAAGGATGCCAAAATGTTATCACTCAGAGAAAACCCTGGCTATGAGGGAAAAAATCTAAGGTACCCTCTACCCAATATTTTGAATTAAAAGCTAGCCCTTTCAATCCAAAGGGGATCCCTTCTATAACTCAATAAAAATATTCTTGTTTAAGTACTTAAAAAAATGGCTAGATCTAATTGGATCATATGAATTTGGTTTGGAAAGTAAAGGTAAAACCATTGGGCATGGAGTGTCTGATATAAAAAATACTATCTATAGGTCGTACAAACCATTCTAACAGAGGCAAGATAGATGCAGGTTTCTTAGAAAAATCATAAACAAGATATGGTAGGAGAAGGTAGAAATAAACATAAAAAATTAGAAAAACCATGTAAATTCTGCAATTGATATTTAAGTTGAAAAACAAAGAAGAATGAATAACCTGAAAACAAAGCATTTACACTGAATTATGTTTCATAAATTTTATTTAAATCAATGAAGATCTGTGTATTCAATTTTTTATTAAGAAATAGGAAGAACATAATAGGAAACTGACTAGAAACCTTCAACATATGAATCTCTAAAATTATGTCATACTACTTTCAACAAGTTTTATTAATATAAAAAATAATATACACGAGGTCTAATTTTCAAACAATTCCAAACCATTCTTCATTCTACATAGCTTGTATTTATAGAAAATATTACAACTCACAACATGTTTCTAGCATCTACTTAATTACACATTGCTAAATAAAAAAATACATGAGTCTAATCCAAACTAAATACATTAAATTCGTTTCATCACAAAAAAATAAAAAAAAATAACATTATGTATCTAAATATCATGTTGTTGTTAGAGTCATGGCTGGAGCTAAGGATCCGCAAGTCAAATTTGATGAGGTGGCTCTCCAATTGAAATTTGATTAGGAATTTTTCTAAAAATAGAAAATATTAATTTTGGCGAATTCCTAAAAAATAGGCTTCAAATATCAATTAGAGTATCTCAATTTGTGATACACGTGAAAAATATAAGAGAGGTTTTTGTGAATGGGCCCATTCCCAACTAAAACCTATTTGAGTTTTCAAAAATTAATCCAAAAATTAATCCTAAGTTGTCTTTGAAACAAGATTGAAAAATCCTGAAAAAGAGGAATAAAAGATCTCTTTCAATGATTCAATCTATGACACATGTTTAAAGATGGAGAGAAGTTTTTGCTAATGGGCGCATTTTCAAAAAAATCCTCCTTCAGATTTGGAAAATTCATTTCCAGCTATTCGTAAATCGTGCCTTAAGTTACTACCTTTTACAGGAAGAAAAACATAGTAAAATATTTATTACAAATTGGTGTTGACATTCTCGTTGTCATCGCTTTAACCATGTTCATTACAAATTCATGCTGACAATCCTGTTGTGAGCGCTTTAAAAATTATAGAAAAAAAATGTAATAACACATTAAATGGTGTATACTACTGAGAATATTCTCTTAAAATCAATTCTTGTCCATTTAGTTAAAAAAATCAAAGTTTTACAAGCCATCTTCCAAAATAGATATACATATCAACATAAAAATAACATATTATCTATAAAAATAATATAAATGTTTTTGTTTTAAACAAAATGAAACCAAATTTTAGTATGTGCCATACTCTGTAATGGTGAAGTTAAAACAACTTTAATGTTATGAGTCTCTATTATGTCAGCTCTTCTGTATCTTTCCTTGCCAATTGTCTCATCACATTATGACTCACCATCCAATGGTGAATGCAAGATAATTTTACCTTTTTCAAAATACATTTTTTATAATCTAGTTATGCAATTTGATTCTACAAATTATTGACTATTAAATTATTAATCTAGATATTTGTAAGTTTATGTGGTGTTGAAAAAATATATGCAAGGCAAGGTAGGAACATAACATAATGCACTAACTCATCTGATAGTTGTCTGATATGCATCTATGTTAATGAAATTAATAAATAAAACATTAAAGCTTAAACATACAACTTATCTCCTTCTAAACTAATTCATCCATCTTCATCAAATTTTAAAAAATGCAATTAAATAAATAATAAAACTATCAAACTAAGTCTAGAGGGTCCTCAAGTTATAGTTCAATTCATAAGGCATTTTACAACGTCTTCAAGGTTCATTGGGTTAACAATGTTTGGGCCCTTAAGGATAAACAAACATTCTAATAGAATATTTGTTGTCACATTGTTCAATTAAAATAATTGCAAAGAAAAAAAGTAAAATAATTGTAATAAAAATTCAAGTAATAATGAATGACTATGAACTTGAAATGATAAAAAACATACATGAAACAACTACCTACAGAAAAAAATGAAAGGTTGAAACATGCCCCGGTAACCTTGTCTAAAAACACATAGGATGATCCAGATTTATGCATGAACGCAATAAAATACAGAAATAGACATAAAAACAGAGATGTAGCGGAAATAATACTTCACTTTATTTAAATCGAATGACTGAAATATGCTTACAGACATAATGGAAATAAAACTAGCTAGGGTGCTGGTAGCATATATCTGAGAAGCGATGTGGCGGCTATAGAAATTTGAACTGTGTTACAATGAGGCTTGAGGGACTATTTATTATTGAGAAACAATGGAGAACACTGAATGTCCAAAAACCTAACCCTAGGAGATGAAGCACCAAAACTATGGGCCCTGTTTGGGTAAAATGGTGCTTCAACTTCCCAGGGACGTAACTTTGGCATACGATCTTCATTTCACGCACTCAACAGCTATTAGAAGGATCTATTCGAGGAGTACAACTTTTGATGCATTCAAGTTAAGCTTGGCCACTCTCATTTTTCCCAAAAAAACGTCATTTAGGACCTCAAAATGGCTCCGGAAGTTCAGGACCCGAAAAAGTGTCAAAATTAGTAAGTTGTGCCGAAACTGAAAAACTGAAAGAGACAATGGTGGGGCCCCAAGTGGAATATGTGGGTGGCCACCAATATCGACCTGGATCATTCCTCCCTCCTTAGGAAGCAATGGTCCCCATTGCATTGAGATCCTCTATGAGATGAGGCAAATGCTGTTGAACTGGGCATTAGATTTGTCGAAGATGTCATGGACCTATGGGCTGACATGCTGGATGCAGTTAGGAAATTTTGTTTCTCTATTAGCCTGAAAGAGCACATGTGTGGATTATGTATGTTTAGTTACTGAAGATATGGAAACATTAGGCGGCGGTGCATCGGGGGTCAGATCAATGGAGTGCTTGTCCTGACAGTGTAGAGGAACCTCTGTGAATGAGGAGAAAATTTCCTCGTATTCCTCCATGAATTTATCCATCTGCTGTAGCTGTGTAGGGGAACCCTGTTTCGAGGTTGTGGCCACAATTTTCTTCTTTCCTTGTGAGCGAGTTGTAAGGAAAATAAATTTCTTGGATTGGGAAACAATCTTAATGCGTTGTTTTGCAATAGTCAAAGAGATGACAGGAGGTGCTACTACCTCTAGTATCCTATACAAGTTATTTCCCAAAGTAATAATAATAGCATCAGGCCTAGACTCATACATAGCATCTCGCCTCCATAAATATGGTTGGCCCAATAATACATCAACTACATCAATAGGAGCAACATCACACAATATCTCATCCGTGAATGGCTTGATACTGTATGGAAGGAGACACTGTTAGCAGATGCGGATATCTCTCCTGAGGTGAAGCCACCCGATGGTAAACGGTTGCGGGTGTGACATGGTCGGTAGGCCGAGCAAATTCACGACCTATATTGAAATGAGGTTCTTTTGGCTTCTGTTATCGACAAGGAATCGTAGTGGAGAACCCTTCACCCACATCTGCAAATGGAAGAGGGGCTCCCCCTCCTCTGGATCCTCGGTATCCTCCCTTTGGATCTTAGTGGTGGAAATAATCACACTGGGATCCACACCAATTATCTACTTCCCTTTGTCATTTCCTTTGTCTGGTTCTGACTCAAGATCAGAAAATGCATCTGATTCTTGTGCCTTTAGTTCAGCCACCAACGACTGTTTGGCCTGACACTTGTTTGTGCTATGAGTGGGGTTGTTATGAAATTCACACCACTTCCCCATTTCCTTTTTGGATTTGTGGTGTTGTTATGAGTCATAATACTTTGGCCTTGCCCCTTGTTCTTCAGTTCAGGGGCACCTTTCCCTAGATTCATATTTGCAGATCCAAAGTCTCGCTTCTTCTACTTAAATTTCTACTCGATCTTGGCGAAATAGTGATATGCCATGCCAGGTGATGTAATTTTGAGGAACTCCATTTCCTCCTGAATATGTTTGTGCAGACAGCCAAGGTACTTGAGCACCAAATTCCTCTCTGAATATTTAATACCCAACTTTGTGCACATGGTATGGAACAAATTCGTCAGTTCATGCACATCTTGATCCCTTTGCTGCCACAACGTGGTCCATTGGATGTATTTTTCCTCATAGCTCCCCACGAGGTAATATTGTTCCTTGATATTGTCTCGGAACGAATTCCAAGTGGGTGTGGCCAAGAACAGAGAGGGTTCCCCTTTGTCCTCTTGCTCACAGTAGGTTTCCCACCAGTCTTTGACACGGGGGGTGGATTTGAGAAGTGCTATTGTGAAACGAGCTCCAAAAATAGAAGAAAAGAGATATCAACGCCTTAGAAATAAGCCACTTCGAGGGGGAAACCTCCAATACATTACATGAATGAACAATTTTTGGATTATGCAAATGACCAAAACCTACTTCTATATATAGGAGTCCATGGGGCCACAATGTAATCCTAGTGGGGCCACAATGTAATCCTATATGACCTAACAATAATAATTTAAGAGCACAATAATAACAATATTGGGGTTACAGGGGTACAACAATAACAATAATGGGGGCTACACTAACATAATAAGGGACTACACTATTAATATAGGGACCTAACATGCCCCTCTCCTTCAAACAAGTGTGGTCCTCAACGCTTCAGTAGCTCTGGTTGCTTTTGTATAAAATTCTCATCCTCCCATGTAGAATCTTCAGTGGGTAAGTTCTTCCATTTGATGAGATACTCTGAAATTGATCGATTTCGTAGTTGTTGAGTTCTTGTTTCCGTGACTGCTTCAGGTTCGAATATGGTTTTTCCTTCCTCATCAAGTTCTAAAAATATTGTTTGAACTGGAAGTTTGTCCCCTATAACCTTTTTTAAGCATGAAACATGGAAAACTGGATGCACTCGTGAAGAAGCAGAAAGCTCCAATTTGTATGCCATAGTACCAATCTTTTGCAAAACCTTGTAAGGACCATAGTACTTTGGCGATAATTTATTATCCTTCTTAGCTTCCTTGAGGGACATTTTTTTGTATGGTTGTAGCCATAAAAATATCCAATCTCCCACATCAAAACTTCTCTCACTGCGATGTTGATCTGCCTGTTGTTTCATTCGATTTTGTGCCAAATTTAGGTTATCCTTTAAGAGTTGGAGAACTTCTTGTTGATGCTCGATGTGATCCTCCACTGCTTGAACCCTAGAATTTTCCCTTAAATAAGATGTGATGGATGGTGGATGATATCCATAAAGTGCCATAAATGTGGTCATTTTTGCTACCGTATGGAAGGAAGTGTTATAGTAGTACCATTCAGCGAGAGGTAACCACTTGACCCATTGTGCTTGCTTATCAGATACAAAATGACAAAGATATCCTTCCAAACATTTATTCACTATCTCTGTTTGACCATCGGATTGAGGATGATAAGATGAGCTATGAGCTAGTTGAGTACCCAAACAAGAAAATAATTCCGTCCAAAAATTTCCTGTAAAAATGGGATCTCTGTCACTTACAATAATCTTCAGGTTTCCATGTAGCTTTTGAATTGTTTCCATAAATGCGGTAGCAACTATACTTGCTTTAAATGGATGAGATAATGCACAAAAGTGTCCATACTTGGTAAGCCTATCAACTACCACCATGCTGATGCTCCTTCCTTCAGACTTAGGTAAACCTATGATAAAATCCATTGAAATCTCCTCCCAATGTTGACTTCAAATGGATAAAGGTTGTATAAGACCCGAGGTCTTAACTGTCTCAACTTTATTTTTCTGGAAAACTAAACATTCTGCCACAAAATTTTGAATATCATATTTAAGGCCATGCCAAAAAAATTCTTTCTTCACCATGTGGTAAGTTTTTAAAAATCCCGAGTGTCCTCCTAAAGGAGAAGTGTGCAATTCCAAAAGATTCTTTTGTTTTAGTTTGGAATTCTTGCAAATATATAAGCGATCTTTGTACCATAAGGAATCAATTTTCCAACTAAATGTATCAGATGTACTAGGATCTTGCTGCAAATTTTAAATGAGAGTCCACACTTCTTCGTCCTTCTTCCATTCATCCCTTGCTTTGGTTATCCAATCTGGTTGGATAATTGAAATGGCACAAAGCAATGCTTCCACCTCTTCATCCTTTCTTGAGAGTGCATCTGCAAAAACATTTAGCTTCCCTTTTTTGTAGACAATTTCAAAGTCATAACCCAACATCTTTGTGACCCATTTTTGCTGCTCTTTTGAAGATAGTCTTTGTTCCAAAAAGTGTTTAAGACTATCATGATCAGTTTTTTCCTTGAAGTGTCTTCCCATTAGGTAAGGTCTCCATTTCTTTAGTGCATGTAGTATTGTCAACATTTCCTTCTCATAAATAGCCTATTGTAAATACTTTCGTTTGATTGAACGACTTTCAAAACCAATGGGTCTTCCTTCTTGCATTAAAACAACACCAATTCCATTTCTTGAGGCATCACATTCCACAATAAAGGTTTTTGTGAAGTCTCACATAGCTAAGACTGGTGCTAGGCACATTGTCTCTTTAAGATGTTCAAAGGCCTTAGTTGCTTCAAGAGTCCATGAAAATGCATCTTTCTTCAATAGTGTTGTTAGAGGTGCTGCTATTCTCCCATAATTCTTAACAAACTTGCGATAATACCTTGTTAACCCGAGAAATCTGTGCAACTGCTTTGTGGTTGTGGGGACTTTCCATTCCTTAATGGCTTTAATTTTTTTAGGGTCTAACTTAACACCCTCGTGAGATACAATATGAAACAGATATTCCACCTCTTGTACTCCAATGAAAGATTTGGATGTTTTTGCATATAATTGTTTCTCCTGCAATAGTTTGAGCACCCTATCAACATGTTGAACATGATCCTTCCAAGACCTGTTGTAGATTAGTATATCATCAAAAAATACTAGCACAAAATTTCTAAGGAAGGGTTTGAAAATGGAATTCATCAACCCTTGAAATGTAGAAGGTGCATTGGTAAGGCCAAAAGGCATGACCAAAAATTCATAATGACCCTCATGGGTTCGAAATGTTGTTTTCAAAATATCTTCAGTCTTCATTCTAATTTGATGATATCCTGAACGAAGATCCAACTTGGTAAAATAAATTTCTCCATGTAATTCATCCAATAATTCATCAATCACAGGAATGGGAAATTTATCTTTAATGCTGAGCTTATTGAGCTCCCTATAATCCGGACACATTCGCCATGATCCATCCTTCTTGTGTACCAATACTACAGGAGCAGAGAAAGAACTTTGACTAGGTTGAATTATACCCGCCTCTAACATTTCCGCAATCATACGTTCAATTTCGCTCTTTTGGAAGTAAGGATATCTATAAGGCCTGATGTTTGGAGGAACACTTCCTGGAATCAAATGAATAGCATGATCATGATCACGAATAGGTGGGAGTCCTTTGGGAGTTTCAAACACCTTGGAATGATTGTCCAAGACTTGTTGGAGATCTGCAGGAATAGATGATTTTGATGTTGGAAATTCTAGTGAGCATAATTGTGCAATTACGCCTCGTTGTTCTTTCTTTAGAAGCTTTGTCATGACATTAGAGCTTATTATCCTTCCTGGCTTCCCTTCAATACCCCGTAATTCGACTTCCTTTCCTTCTGAAAAAAATTTCAAGAAAAGTTCTTAAAAATTAAAAGCTACCGTCCCCAAAGATTGTAACCATTGTACTCCTAGTACAACATCAGCACCTCCCATAGGAATGGAAAGCATTGGACTAGTCAATACATATTCCCCCATGGTTAGCTTGATATTATGGCATTTTCTAGAGCAATTTATAATTCCTCCATTTGCAACCATCACTTGACATTCTGGTGCTAGGTATAGGAAACAATTCAATTCCTTGGCTACCTTACAATGAATAAAATTATGGGTACTACCTGAATCAATCAACACTATTACCTTTTTCTTCTTGATATGTCCTTCTATCTTGAGAGTTTGAGGAGTGGTAATTCCTGCCAATGCATTACATGATATGGTCAGACTCATTTCTTCCGCTTCTTGGGTTGGTTCCTGGTGTATATCCTCTTCTTGTTCATTTTCTTCTTCCTCTTCACAATCTATGTAAAATAATTTCTTCTCAGCACACCTATGACCTTTAGTGTATTTTCTATCACAACTATAGCAAAGCCCTTTTGCTCTTTTTTCTTCCAATTTTTGTGGTGTCAACCTTGTAGGTTGTGGAAATATAGGTGTTGGAAATACGATGCAGAGTGTTGTCCTTGATGGCAACCCACTGTATGAAGATGAAGACATGTGACAAAGTTGACATGTGTTGTCCTTGATGGCAATACACCCGATGAAGTTGTTCTTCGATAGAATATGTTCTCGATGAAGTAAATCGATGTATCCAGAAGAAGGCGTGGCTGCAAAGAAGAAAGAAGTCAAGCAAGTGCTAAAGGTAATATGAAAAAGAGAGTATGTCTCTTGGTATACGCAGTATCGTCTAGGGTTGCGTATGCACGCGTAAAGATCGTGGCAAGGTCGCGCATGGGATAAAGCGCTCAAAAGTGCAAACCAAGGGTAACCAATTATGGGCATTGCCTATGGTATGGGTAATGATCCGCCTAATTAACCCCGTCTAGGTAGTTTTGGGCTCATGGTATTGTTTTGGCCCATGGTATTAAAAAGGGGGCTCATGGTATTGAAAAAGGATAAACCTATATAAAGAGATGAAATTCATTATGCAAATCATGAGTGTGAGAGCAAGATGTCTAAGCTTGAATGAATACTTCTCTGTGAAGTATATCTGAATGGAAAGGGTTACACTTGAATGATAAATCTGAATGTATGATGCACCAATGATGAAGAAGGGGATCTAGATCTGAATTGCTCTTGCATTTGCTAGATCTGATTATGGAAGTCTTAGATCAGTGATGAGGCGAGCATCCAGGCGAACATCTGTCTGAAGCAAAAGGGTAGATCTGAACTGAATATCTGATCTGATGAAGTATGCTGCTCTGTAATCATTGAAGATCTATACGCTACTTCGCCGCGAAGGAAGCGCGTATATATGTGGCTTCAGCAAAGAGAAAGCGCGTATGCGCAATAAAATATACACTGAGGTATACGCTGGTTTGTGTAGATGGAAGCGCGTATATACACGACATCAGTGAAGTAAAAGCGCGTATGCAAACTAGGGTTTGCTAAAGAAAAGGGTATGAAATATCTGATCTGTTCTGCTGTGTTTCTGCTATCTGATCTGTGTTGATGTGTATCTGTTGGTGATGTATGTTTGTGCTTAAAAGTATGGAAAGGGTTCAGTCTGGAAATATGATGAAACGTGGCCTGCAAGTTGTGTTCTATTGAAGTTGTTGGATCCAGTGTGAAAATTGATGAAACGTGGTCCAAGGTGGTGCTGAAGGTTGTAGCATTCAGTCAGGGGGTTGTAGCTCCCTTCCAGGTGAGGCTGGTAAACGAGATCAGGGGGTCGTAGCTCCCTTCCAGGAGAGGCTGGTAAACGAGATCAAGCAGTTTCCTTCCAGAGATGCCGGTAAACTGAGGTCGGGGTTGGAGCTCCCTTCCAGGAGAGGTCAAACGAGCGTTGTGGGTGCCTCGTGATGTTGGTCAAGTTCTAAGGCCAAAGACATATGTTGTAAGATGTTTTCTCTATAATAAAATATTGGAAGGCCGATAACCGTTAATGGGTGGTGTTCTCCCCCGATTTTGGTTTCCACCTAAAAATCCCGGTGTTCATGTGTGATGCTTTGTGTGATGGCTTATTCTGTTCTTATTGCACATGTTTACTGTTTCTTGAACATCTGATGAATGAATGATGGAATCATATAAGTGAAGATTTAATGGCCATATCTATATCCTCGTATACGCTAGTTTCATAAAGGGGATCCGCGTATATACGCTAAGCCATCAAGGAAAGTAGCGTATGGGTTTTAAGGAATGAAAAAGTAAAAAGATTTGATTATGCAGAATATCACGATTCACTCCCCCTCTCGCATATTTTTCCCATTAATTGGTATCGTAGGGGGTCTCAGTGTAAGCTTTGATTCGTTTAAAGGAGATCCGTCGAATGGAAGTCAAGAAGGAGTAATGTATAAAGCCACTCCTATTCAATGGAAGCAATCTGATATTCCGGAAGGTATGAACAAAGCATCCGCAAAGTTCTTGGTGCAGATGTATGGCCAATCGTGGAAGAAGGCTATCAATATCCGAAAAGTATTCCTACTGATGCAGCAGAAAGGAAGAAGTATGAAATCAATGCAAAAGCAGTAAATGTCTTATTAGGAAGCATGTCTGAACCAGAATTTGCTAAAGTGATGTAGCTAAATTCAGCAAAAGAAATATGGGACAAAATCATTCTGAGCTATGAAGGAGATACAAAGGTAAAAAATGCAAAACTCCAAACTCTCAGAATTGAATACGAAAATTTAAGGATGCATAGCGATGAAAGTATTGCCATTTTCTTTTTACGTCTAGATGATATTGTAAATCGAATGAGAAATTTGGGTGAAACCATGGCCGATACTACTCTTAAAAGGTCTTAAGATCTTTGACTTCAAAATTTGACTTCTAATGTTTCTGGGCCTATTGAAGAGGTAAGAAAGGCAAGATCTCATAGACGCTACTATTGTTCAATTACATGGAACTCTGACTGCTTTTGAAATGAGACAAGGAGGCCCTTCTCAAATAAGAGAAGCTGCTTTTAAGGCATCTACAAAAGGAAAGGAAAAGGAAGTTGTCAAAGAATCCAACTATATATCCGATGAAGAAGAAGACTTCGTGAGCAAGCTCCAACTAGGTGACCGGAAGATTCAAAGGTAAGCTTCCTTCAAATGGAGGTGGAAAAAGTTTTGGTCATTATGTCACAATGTCCTTATAGAGAAAAGCATGGTAAAGGGAAACAATTTGGAAAAGAGAAAGAGTTATTATGCAAAAGAAGATGATGATGAAGTGTCCAGCGAAGATGAAGAAGATTCTCACCAAGATCTCGAAAGTGCTCATGGCTAAGAAGCAAAAGAAGAAGGTTACTCAAGGAAAGGAGATACCTCAAATCATGTATAGCAAAAGTTGAAGAAGATGAAATTTATCTACGAAGATCTACAAGCACTCATGGAAAAGAAGAAAAAGGAGAAGGCCACTTGTAATACTCTTCTTTGTGCAAACAATAGGAAAGATAGTGAAAGTAAAGGTGTGGATCTAGAAGTAGCTCTCAAGATTAAAGTTGAAGAACTACAAAGTTCAACTAATAAACAAGAAACTATCTACAAATAGATGACCTCTCAAATGAAAGATCAAATAGAAATGTTGAATGGACAGGTGGACAAGTATCAAAGGTTTCATACTTATGCATCCAATCGAATTAAAGAACTAGAAGCAGATCTTGAAAAATCAAGCAAGAAGAATCAAGGACTTGAAGCTGCAATCATCTATCTTCAAGCAGATTTAGAAGCATCAAGTAAGAAAAATGAGGAACCTCTACAATCATATGAAAAGGAAGGCTTTGAAGCAGAAATCATATCTCTCAAAGAGGATCTCGAAAATCAAATAAGAAGAATGAAGAGCCGCAACAAACATGTGAAGGAAATGAATATTGGTTGAAAGAAGATTCTAAATCAAGGATCAAGTTGAACATGGGAAGAAGAAAAGAAGAAAGCATGACAAAGCAATGTCAAGCCTGAGAGGTTGGTAAATATTCTCAAAGGTAAATTAGAAGAAAAGGTTAAACTTTTGAGGTTTCATGATAGTACTAACATTTTAAACATCAACATTGTGAGTAATCAAAGGTCTCCGCTATCAAACATGGTCTTGGTTTCCATGAACCGTTAAAGGAGAATCTAGCTCACAAGGAAGTGCCAAAAATTCAGAGGATGTCAATGCAAAACCTGAAGTGTTGAAAGAGACAAAAGCTCAACCAACAATCATGAATTCTCAAAGGAATTCATTCAAGAATGTTGAATGTTTAAAATGTCATAATTATGGACATGTTGCAGCAAATTGCAGGAGCAGATCATTTCAGCCTCAAACAAACAGTTCCTACACAGAAAGGTACTCTGGTTTCTCCAAGGGATATTGTTTTTCATGTAACAAGTATGGACACAAAGCAGCTGATTGTAAAAGGAGGAAGAACAGAAATACTCATTATGATTCTGATGCTTATTTTTCTGGACACATGAGATGTTATTCTTGTAACAAGTATGGACATATAAGAAAGGAATGCAGGTCGAACAGATATGAGAAATTTAAGCACACAAATAGAAAACAAATCTGGAAGAAGATGGAGGGATGGAATAAGAAACAATCTAGAGAAGAAAAGGATGTTTTTGTTGATGCTCTAGAAGACAATGATTTTCTTGAAGAAAACACTCAATTCAAGATGAAGGACCGATCAGAAACGTAGGGAATTCAGACCCTACTGCAGTCATCCGCTTCTGGAAGCTTACTTCTCTGATTGACTGCAGGGATGATGTGGGATACATTATGAGATTTAATAATGTATCGTCACAGGGGGAGCAATGCATGATGTCTCTCATGGTTGATTTGATTATTCTGGTTTTGTTTACTTCTGACAGCACATCTGATGTGGAAAGGACAGGTACAGGAGGTACAAGCTCAGGAGGAAATGAAGGAAGATGAAATTTCTCTATGCTTCACTTTCCATATGTGGGTTCCATTAACTAAAGTCGCGTATACACGCGAGTTCCAGCAGACACAGTCGCGTATGCATTGATGATAGAAAATTCTATCTGATAGCTGAAGATCTAGAGCAGAGGTCCAGGGGGAGCATCAGTCTGACTGCTGATGATTGCACTATTCTCGGGGTTATACTCATGATAATGAAATGATGCATGGGTTCTTGTGTTGAAGATTATGGATGAAGCCTGGTTGCTTTATGATGAAGAGCATTCATTGTTGAGATGAAAGTCTTATAGTTCAGAGATGAGGACAGATCATGCAGAAATTGTTATTGATGACTTGTTGTTGAAGGTATCTCAGATTGCAGAAGTTAAGGAAGAAGCATTGGTTTAGGGGGAGTAGCAGGTTGAATTCTAATGGTTGCATTGTTGACAATATGATTGCTTATTCCTTGGTCTTGGTGATACTCATGCTCAAATGATGATGATTTGGTACATGGATTATTATGATGAGATTTTGAGTCCTGGTTGCGGATAAGTATCTTTGTGTGGATGAGTTGGATATCATTTGTTTCAGATCATGTAGAATTTGATTGCTATGGTTGAGATTTTTTTCCTACATATGTTACTTCATGTTACATCTTGAAGATCATGGTGATTTTGGATGGTGATTTTGGACCACATGGATGATTGCTTGACACATATCTGAAGATGTTGTTCTGGTATGATAATCTCTTTTGGAAAAGAATGTATTGATGCTGCAAAGGATCTGAAGGCTTGGTTACGAATGGGCTTATGCTACAACCATTGGATGACGCTGAAGACACAACTACTCCGTTCTATCTATCTCCGTAGTCCAAGGAAGCACTCAAATGTCTCGAAAGAAGTCGAACACTGCCTTTGCCTTACAAAGAATCAGATCCCGGTTGAAATTTAGAAGATGTCTTGGGATACGCCGGTTTTCGAAACACGTCAGCGCATACGCGAGTTCTCGTACGAAAACCACACATGGTTGGTTGGTCGGCTACACTTTGATTGGTTCAGCTCTCTTCAGCACAGCTGCAGTGCTGTTTGGTATCTCTGATACTGTTTGGTATCTCTCGTGGTGATCCAGTTCTCATAAATCTGTTTCTAATGTTTTGATGAAGATGCCTTGATGATTTGTTGGTGGAAGTTTTTTAGGATGCACAAACTAAGGGGGAGCCTTAGTCTTTTGGAAAGATTTCTTGGTTTCACAGATTCAGGGCGAGCATTAGATTTGCTGAGTATAATGCATTGCTGGCATTATGGTGGTTCTAATATTTGATCTCTCTTGAGGTCTTTTTTTTTGGTATTAATTATGAAAATTTCATTGTACTTTGGTAGTACGTTGAGACCCATGTTATAAAGTGTAATATTCGATCATGTAGGTATCGTTGTAAACCCACTTGGTTGAATGGTAGGTCATATTTGTAAACCACTTGGTTGGTCGTACAGTCATGTTTGTAAACCACTTGGTTGAGTAGTGAGTTGAAATGTTAAACCCTCTTGGTTGGGTACTTGAGTCTTATATGTAAATCCACTTGGTTGGATGTTGATGTAAGTATGCGTCTTTTGGTGATAGGAAGTTCATAGAGTCATGCTTCATTGACAAATATGTTTGAAGATTAGGTATGAACTCGGAAAACAGCCATAAAATATGTGGTTGAGAATGTTCTTCCACATATGTGAGAGAAAAAGGGAGAGTGTTGGTTTTTGATCCGCCCTTTATGATGTCAAAGGAGAATGATAACATGGTGTTTGAATGAAGAACGAATGATGTCACATATTTGGGAGAGTAACATTGGTTTTCCATACACGCATGATGTGTCAAAGGAAAGTGAAAATGGTGTTTGAATGCGGATAATGGTGTCGAAAGGGTGGGAGAAGTGACATGGTGTCAATGTACTTATACATTTGGTAACCAAACACCATCATACTTGCTCTGTTGTGGTAACCAAACACCATCATGGTTGCCATCAAGTCCAAAGGGGAGATTGTTGGAAATATGATCTGGTGTCTTGGTCGCCTTTGAATCAGAAGATGAAGACATGACAGTTGACATGTGTTGTCATGATGGCAATACACCTGATGAGTTGTGCTTGATGAATATGTTCTTGATGAAGTAATCTGATGTCTGGGTGTGTACGAGGAGCGTTGAAGAAAGAAGTCGTGATGCTAAATCTATGATGAAAAAGTGTGTCTCTTGGTATACGCGGATTGGCCTGGGGAAGTCGCGTATGCACGGAAAAAGATCGTGGCAAGTCGTATGGGCTAAGCGCTCAAAAAGTGAAAAACCAAGGTAACCACCATGGGTATTGACCCATGGTATTGGGTGGCAGTCCGCCTAATTGTGCATCGAGTTTGTTTTGAGCTCATGGTTTTGCTTTTAACATAGTGTTGTTAAAAAGGAAGCTCATGGTATTGAAAAAGGATAAACTATATAAAGGAGAAAAATTCATTGTGCAAATCATGGTGTGAGAGGCAAAGATGTGAGCTTGAATGAATGCTCTCTGCGAAGTATATCTGAATGGAAAGGGTTACACTTGAATGATAGATCTGAATGTGTGATGCACCAATATTGATGAAAGGAGATCTAGATCTAAGTGCTCTTGTGTTAGCTGATGCGATTGTGGAAGGCTTAGATGCAGCAGTGAGCGAGCATCTGGCGAACATCGCACGAAGAAGCAAGGTGAACTGGGCGAATATCGATACGATGGTATCTTTAACAAGCTGATTGAAGATCTGTCACCGCTGCATCGCCGCGAAGAAGCGCGTATATGCGACAGCGAAGAAAGAGCGTATGCGCATTAAATATACAAGGTATCATTTGGTTTGTGTGGACTAAAGCGCGTATGTCTGTGACTGTCGAGAAAACGTATGCAAACTGGGGTTTACTGGCTTGTATTAGACCCGATACCATTATGATTTTACGTGTACGTGGAAGTCAAGGTTACATATGTATTCCATGGTTATGTGCTTAAAAATGGAAAAGGGTCCGGTATGAAAATATGATGAAATGTGGCACCAAGTGTTGTTCTCAGCAAGTTGTTGGATCCCGGTGTGAAAATTGATGAAACGTGGTCAAGAGTGGTCTTGAGGTTGTAGCCTTCGGTCACGGGGTCGTAGCTCCTTCCGGGTGGTGGTAAACGGATACGGTCGTAGCTCCCTTCCGGTGTGAGCTGGTAAAAACGAATCAGGGGTTGTGGCTCCCTTCCCGGAGAGGCTGGTAAACGAGTGGAGGGTTGGAGCTCCTTCCAAGAGAGGCTGGTAAGCAGCTGGCAATTGGGTGCCATCTTAGTCAAGTATGTGACACATATGTTGTAAGATGTTTCTCTATAATAAAATATTGAAGGGTGGCTGGCTAACATTGGTGGTTTCTCCAGTTGGGTTTCCACCTAAAAATCTGATGGTTCATGTGTGATGCTTTGTGTGATGGTTTATTAGTGTTCTTCTTGCACATGTTTCTTGTTTATTAAACATCGATGAATGAATGATGGAATAATAGAAGTGAAGATTTAATGACATATCTAGATCTTGTGTATACGATAGTTTCATAAAGGGGATCCGCGTATATACGCTAGTTTCTTGAAGAAGTAACGTGTAAGTTTTCCTGAGAATAGAAATAAAGATTTGATTATGCGATGGTAATTCACCCCCTCTCGGTATTTTTCCCAACGATAGGCGTAGCAACACTTCCTTCTTTAACAAAGTGGGTGGTGGCTTCATATGTCATAATTTTACATTCAATTTTCTTGCCAACTTTAGTTATTCTCAATGAATTAGGTTCCAAAGCATGAACTTCATGTTGGATATTGTCCTTTAAAAATGCCTAAGAAAGAGATCAATCTGTGTTCCTCACAAAAATATCAGTTACCTTATATTCAATTTTGGAAGTCCTCAATGTGCTCCTCCACTAAACCCTTTTGGTTGAGATTTATCAATTGGCTAAAGAAATTAGCCGCTCTTTGTCCTCATAATGTGCTGCTATCATTTCTCGTAAAAATTGACCCAGTGACAATTTTTTTTATGAAAGGCAAAGCCATTGATACCATACAAATGTATTTTATTCTAAGTAAAGAAGTTGCAATGCGTACCTTTTGTGTGTTTTGCACATTATCAGAATCAAAATATTGCTCCATCGCCAGTATCCGCTATTCTTAGGGTCCTTTCATCATGACATATCGTATTTTTGGAATATGGTGAATATTTCAACATTAGAATTTAATAGAAATGCGATTAACATTTATTTGTTCTCATCATGAGTTCCTCTACCATAATTTCACCAATAGGCTGTTATCCAATTTGTCCAAACCTTCCATATGCGATTTAGATCATTCTTCATGTTTTCATTTCTTCATCAATCTTAGCTTCATATCCCATCTTAGATTCATGCCAACTTCCTTGTCTATACGTTCACACCTTTCTTCAAACCATCCATATTGTTGTTCAAACCATCATCTTCACTTCCACACCTTTCTTTAAAACTTCCATTTCATTCTTTTTCTTTGCTCTTCTGCGAAACGAAATTGATACCACTTGCTCTTGTAATTTTGATACATCATGTTTTAAATTCTTCATTTTCATGAGTCATAGTAGAGCCTTCTTCAGAGCTTAATGGAGTGATGACGAATTATTTCACGAGGATATTTTTTAGAACCAAAATACTAATATTTATTCTACAATATGCCATGTAATCGAATTCAAATTGATTCTTGAACAAAGACTTATGTAATTAGGAAAAAATACACTCCTTTCTTTTGAGATCTCGATATTGTTGAAATTGGATTATCTCTGTGATTGTCGCTCTTCAATAGCATAAAATTTAACTTATGAGGTAGCTCTCTGAATTATCTTTCGAATGCCACGTCGACCTTTAATTTGGATTCTCAGAAGCGAGTTATCAATCTCCTAATGACCTAATTGTGAATGGTTCAATAGAGAAACTTGTTGTGACTTGCCACGTGTATCCTTGTTTTCCCTTCGGCTCTGAGGTGATAGAAAAAAACTAAATTTTGTACTTGCGACCACTTTTTACCGGCACTCCCAGTCACAATGCTCGAGAGAGAAATTGTGAATATTTTCCCGATCACCTCAAGAGATGAAGTTGACAGCACTACCTTTAAAATCATATCTCCAAAAATATTGCAAACCAAGGTCTAAAATTTTGCGAAGAGTTTGCTCAGGATTTTGGCTTCCTGCCCTAAACATTTCAGATTCTGAATCTTCGTAGAAAAATAGTTATAGCGAAAATTCGACGATGAGCTATTTAGAAGCGTTAAGCCTAGAGATCAAGCTCGTGCAAATGTTGTGAAACTAGCTCCAAAAATGGAAAAAATCATCAATACATGAAAACCAACGTACTTCAGAAGCGACCTCGATACATTACATGAATGAAAAATTCTTGGATGATACCACAAATGATAAAATACTTCTCTGTAAAATTAAAGCAGAATGATAATCCTAGTGGGGCCATAATGTAATCTAGCCGACCTATTAATAATTTGGCGCCTGATAATAACAATATTGGGTTTACGGTACAACAATAGCAATAAGAGACTACTAACATAATAGGGACTACTATTAATATGAGGACCTAACAAGGATGCCAAAAATAATATTTTCCTTAGGAGATGTCATGGACCAGAAAATAACATTTAACAAATTAAACCATTCTATACGGCAAATACATCTCTGTTGTACTAAATGTAGGAATGTCAAATTTACTGTTGTGAAGGAGTGGTGCCTCCTAGGTGTTTGTTGGATGCGGATGTGTATAAGTCGTCGTTGAAGGATCTGAGTAAATTTATCCATCATCGCGTTACTTTGTTTCTCGAGGGCCTCCTCGAGCAATATTTTGATAAGATATCCTGCTCCCTCATCTTTCTTTTCTTTTGCCATGGGAGGTCGTTAGGGTTTGTGAGGCTGATCTTGCAAGGGTTCAACCAGATCGAGCCCTAACTCCTTATACCCTGACCATGTTGGGGACATGAAAAGAAAAAAAGAGAAAGAGAAGACCGCTCTGATACCACTGATCCAGATTTATACAGGAGCACAATAAAATACAAAAATAAACATAAACATAGAGATCCAGCAGAAACAATACTTCACTTTATTGAAATCAAATGACTGAAATATGCTTACAGACATAATGGAAATAAAACTAGCTAGGGTGCTGGTAGCATATCTTTGAGAAGAGATGTGGCGGCTACATATCTCTGAACTGTGTTGCAATGAGGCTCGAGGGCCTATTTATTATTTAGAAACAATGGAGAACTCTAAAAGTTCAAAAACCTAACCCTAGGAGATGAAGCGCCAAAACTATGGGCCCTGTTTCGGTAAATTGGTGTTTCAACTTCCTGAGGACGTAACTTTGGCATATGATCTCCATTTGACGCGCTTGATAGTTTGTTAAAATTATCTATCTGAAGAGTGCAACTTTTGATGCAACAAAAAAAAAGTCGGTTGCTCTCAGATTTCCCAAAAAATGTCGTTTAGTGCCTCAAAATGGCTTCGGAAGTTCAGGACCTGAAAAACGATAAAAAATAGTAAGTTGTGCCAAAACTGAAAAACTGAAAGAGACAATGGTGGGGCCCCAAGTGGAATAGGTGGGTGGCTTCCAATATCCACATGGATCATAGGATTAGATTTTTTTTAACATAATTTATCAACATGTAACTTTCCAAATTACTATTCCATATTCCTTCATTAACCATTAGATAAAATTTTCATCATTGCATAGAGTAAGTTTAATAAAGGAATAGTAAGTTACATAACTATTCACAACCATTGCTGTAACATATTAACATGAACTTCTCGATGTAACCTTGCATCATTTCAATTATTCTTTTAACTAGGTTAGTTAATCACATACTTGATATGGTAAACATCATATCATGCAAGGAATCAATATTATTAGAATGTCACAAAAGGAAAACACATCATTGAACATTGATATATCCTAGAAACCCCATAGGGAAAAACCAACAAAATTTAATTTTATTAAACGCTTGTGAGTGTGTTCACCCCTCACTTAATGGATGTAAGGGAGTCCATCCCTTGACCATTGTTCAAAACAATATTACAAATAAATATCATCGTAATTTCAACATAACTAGATAGAATTTATTACATTAATCATGATATCATTTAGCCACAAATCCTCGAAAATTGTCTTGGTGGTATGTCTGTTTCCATCAGTGGATTATCCTGCAGTTGAAATTCCTTCAATCTGCATGGACCACTAGTTCATTGCCCGTCATAAAGTTAAAAATATTCTATCTTTTGCATTCGTCACAATTTTATCTAGCAATCTTCTACTTGTCATCAAACTTTGATATCATGATTAGATAAAACATTAATCAAACCGATACTATACCTTTATTAGTGATGCTTCAAACATCTATTCATGTGTATACATAAAATGTAAACAAAATATCAATACATTCCTCTTTTAACAACACTGCACATGCATAACTATTGAAACATGTATATTTACCTTTACATGTGTATGGTTATGACACATATATGTCCATCCATAACTTTCTTGTATAACGTAAAATATATAAAAATCACCAAGGCATGCTCACTCGTCCCTATGTCACATATATCACGAGAAGGGAAACAATTACATTCTACTTTTACCCACAAACAACATGGTAATACTAAATAACCTCCATTTTTATTACCCTCTCTTCGCATAAGAAGAAAGAAAATATTTCCAAGATAAATACCACATTAACTACTATTATTCCCCTCACACAAGCACACATTTGCATCTACAAGAAATCCACTACAACTATGATATTCATTTAAAGGATACTAGCACATTAGCTACGATCTTTATGCATGTCATTATATAAAATTTATTTAAAAGAAACTAACACATCAATTATTTTCTTTGTGCATGCAATTATATATTATTTTCCAAAAGAACTAACGCAACATATATTATTTTTATATATGCAAATGCATGTTCTTTTCCAAAAGAAATCCAACATAATAGAAATTATTCGTGTGCATGTAAATGCATGCTTTTTTCCAATTTGAAACAATAACAATTCTTTTTCTACATGCAACACATATTTCTTTTCCCAGTAAACTAACATAATAACTATTCCTTTTTCCGCATGAAAAAACATATTTTTTTTTCCAAGAAAACTAATATATTATTTTTTCCTTTCCAATAAACTCAACTAAATAAGTATTATCTTTGTGTGTTATAAACACATATTCTGCTTCAAGAAAGAATTAAAATAATCACATATTGTTTTCAAAGAAAACCTAACCCAGTAGATATTCTTTCCATGCATGCAAAAACATCTTTCATTTTCAAGAAACTACCACAATCAACTATTACTTTCATACATATATATAAACACATGTATTTTCCTCAAAAGAAAACTTAAATTTATTAAGCACTTTCTTAATTAATGCAAATGCATATGCTTTTTCTAAAAAGAAGAAATTATAATACATAATATCTCAAGAAATCTATCAAAAATAGACGCACATTCCTCTTCAAACAATTTAACATCAAGCAACATGTTCTTTTTCAAATAATACAACAAAAATTATCTATTCTTTTTAATCGAAAGACATAGTTACTTAGCTCTTCATGTAGTCTAGTTTCGTTGGTGCATGGTGAGGAACAAATTTATATCATCAATCTACAGAGAAACCTTATGTTTCCCCTCCTAGATGGTTTCCAAAGGTTTTTATTTCAAATCTTCCCGTTATTTTATGAAACCAGCTAACAAAACAATAGAAATAATAGATAAACTACTTAAAAAATATCCTCTTTGAGGGGGAAACCTCCTCCAAATTACATAAATGAAAAATTCTTGGATTATTCAAATGAAAAAAAGTCCTTTCCATATTTAGGGGTATCATTAGATGAAATTTTAGCTTAAAAGTGGCCTCCCAAGAAAAAATAATCAAATAATGGCTAAACTAATAAAATAAGAGTTATGAATTTTGGAGCGAAAAGAAGAAAACTACCTTTTTAATTGTATATTTGGCTTATCTCCTTATAAATTTACTCAAATTTAAATAGTATACACTCGTTGGATGCAAAATTAAATTCCACATCGAACGAGTACCCATTATGCATACTTTTGAGAAGACCCTTGTTGATAAAAAAATAAAAAACTTTAAAAAAGCGTGTTCAACACATTTTTTTAATGCTTTTTTAATGTATCTTATTTTTTTATCAATGTGGGTCTTCTCAAAAGTATAAACACATTTTTTTAATGTATCTTAATTTTTTATCAATGTGGGTCTTCTCAAAAGTATGAACACGTTTTTTTAATGTATCTTCATTTTTTATCAATGTGAATCTTCTCAAAAGTATGCATAATGGGTACTCTTTGGATGTGAAAACGTTTTTTAATGTATCTAAAATTTTTATCAATGTGTGTATTCTCAAAAGTATGCATAATGGGTACTCGTTGGATGAAGAATTTAATTTTTCATCCAATGAATGTATACACTTGAAATTTGAGTAAACCTATAAAGAGATAAGCAAAAATACAATTAAAAAAAGTAGCTTTTCTTCTTTTCCCTCCAAAATATTTACATGTAACTATTTTTAAATTTGAGAGTTTTTTTATTAGTTTACATACTATGACATAGAAATTACATGAAAATTTCATGGAAAATTTTAGGATGATATTTCCTCTAATGAAAGGGTCATAATAGAATTATATTTGACATAACAATAATAATGTAAGAGAACAACATTAACAATAGTGGGGTTTTGTGTGGCACAATAATAACAATATGGGGAGTACATGGTCATAACAATAACAATAAGGGGGCTACACTAACAATAAAAGTACGAGGCTACACTATTATTATAGGTACCTAACATTCCCCTCTCCTTCAAAAGAGTGTTGTCCTCAACGCTTGAATTGTTTAGGATGCTTCTGTATAAAATTCTCATCCTCCCATGTCGAATATTAAGAGGGTAAGTTCTTCCACTTGATGAGGTACTTTGAAATTGATCAATTTTGTAGCCATCGAGTTCTTATTTCCATGATTGCTTCAGGTTCCAATATGAATTTTCCTTCCTTGTCAAGTTTTGGCAATATTATTTAAACTAGAAGCTTGTTGCCTATAACTTCATTAAGCATGAAATATGGAAAACTGAGTGCATTCAGGAAGATGCATGAAGCTCCAATTTGTATGACATAATACCATTCTTTTTAAACACCTTGTAAGGACCATAGTACTTTGGTGATAATTTACTATGATTCTTAGCTTTCTTGAGGAACATTTGTTTCTATGGTTGTCATCATAAAAATACCCAATCACCTACATCAAAACTTCTTTCGGTGTGATTCTTATATGCCTATTGTTTCATTCGATTTTGCACAAAAGTGAGGTTATCCTTTAAGAGTTGGAGAACTTGTTGTTGATGCTCAATGTGATCTTTCACTGCTTCAATCTTAGAATTTTCTCTTAAAGATGATGTGATGGAAGGTGGATGATATCCATAAAGTGCCATAAATGGGGTCTTTTTTGCTGTAGTATGGAATGAAGTGTTATACCACCATTCAACCAGGTGTAACCACTTGAACGATTATGTTTTTTTATCATATACAATAAACAAATATACCCTTCCAAACATTTATTCACTATCTCAGTTTTCTCATCACATTGAGGATGATATGATGAGCTATGATCTAATTGAGTACCCAGACAAGAAAATAATTATGTCCAAAATTTTCCAGTCAAAATGGGATCTCTATCACTTACAATAATATTTAGGTTTCCACGTAGATTTTGAATTGTTTCCATAAATGCAATAGCAACTATGCTAGATTTAAATGGATGAGGTAATGCACAAAATTGTGCATACGTGGTAAATCTATCAACTATCACCATTATGACATTCTTTCCTTCGGACTTGGGTAAACCTGCGATTAAATCCATTGAAACCTCCTCCCAACATTGACTTGGAATGGATAAATGTTGTAACATACCCGGGGTCTTAATTGTCTCAAGTTTATTTTTTTGGAAAACCAAACATTCCTCCACAAACTTTTGAATATCAGATTTAAGGCCATCCGAAAAAATTCCTTCTTGACCCTGTGGTAATGTTTTTAAAATCCTGAGTGCCCTCCTAAGGGAGAGGTGTGCAATAAAAAAAGAATATTTTGTTTGATTTGGAGATTCTTACAAATATATAAGTTATCTTTGTACCATAATAATCATTTTTCCAGCTAAAAGTATCAGATGTACTATGATCTTTCTACAAATTTTGAATAAGTGTCCACAATTCTTCGTCATTCTTCCATTTATCCCTTGCTTCAGTTATACAAAATGGTTGGATAATAGAAATGGCACAAAGAAATGCTTCCATGTACTCATCCTTTCTTGAGAGTTCATCTGCAACAACATTTTTCTTCCACTTTTGGTACACGATTTCAAATTCATAACCCAACATCTTTGTGACCCATTTTTGCTGCTCTTTTCAAGACAAAATTTGTTCCAAAAAGTATTTAGGACTATCATGATATGTTTTTACCTTGAAGTATCTTCCCATTAGGTAAGGTCACCATTTCTTTAGTGCATGTAATACTGTCAAAATTTCCTTATCATAAATAGGTTTGTGTAAATATTTTCCTTTGATTAGACGACTTTCAAAAGAAATGGGCTGTCCTTATTGCATTAAAACGACACTAATTCCATTTTATTAAGCATCACATTCCACAACAAAGGTTTTCATGAAGTTTGGCTTAACTAATACTCATGCTTGGAACATTTCTTATTTAATATGTTGAAAGGCCTTAGTTGCTTCTGGAGTCCACGAAAATGCATCTTTCTTTAGTAATGTTGTTATATGTGATTCTATTCTCCCATAATTCTTAACAAACTTGCGCTAATACCCTGACATCTAGAGAAATACTCGCAAAAGATTTATGGTTGTGGGGATTTTCCATTCCTTAATGGCTTTAATTTTGTTAGGGTCTATCTTAACACCCTCATGAGAGACAATATGACCTAGATATTCCACCTCTTGTACTCCAAATAAACATTTTGAGGTTTTTTCATATAATTTTTTCTCTTGCAATAGTTTGAGCACCTTGTTAACATGGTGAGCATGATCCTTCGAATAATTGTGGTAGATTAGTATATCATCAAAAATACTAACACAAATTTTCTAAAGACAGATTTGAAAATAGAATTCATCGAACCTTGAAATGCAGAAGGTACATTTGTAAGGCCAAAAGGCATGAACAAAAATTCATAATGACCCTCATGAGTTCAAAATGTTGTTTTCAGAATTTATTCAGTCTTCATTCTAATTTGATGATATCTTAAATGAAGATCCAACTTGGTGAAGTAAATTTCTCTATGTAATCCATCGAATAATTCATCAATGACGGGAATTAGAAATTTATCTTTAAAAGTAAGCTTTTTGAGCTCCCTATAATCGGCACACATGCACCATGATACATACTTCTTGTGCACTAATACTACTAGATCGGAGAAAGAACTTTGACTAGGTTGAATTATACCGACATCTAGCATTTCTGCAACCATACGTTCAATTTCACTATTTTTGGGATAAGGATATATGTAAGGCTTGATATTTGGAGGAAAACTTCCTGTAATAAAATGAATATAATGATCATGATCACAAATAGGTGGGAGGCATTTTGGAGTCAAAAATACCTTCGAATGATTTTTCATGATGTTTTGGAGATCTGGAGAAATATATGAGTTCGCTGTTTGAACATCTAGTGAGCATAATTGTGAAATTATGCCCCATTGATATTTGTTTAGAAGATTTGTCATGTCATTAGAGATGATTATTTTTCATTTTTTCCCTGCGTTAACCCTTAATTCAATTTCCTTTTCTTCCCAAAATAATTTCAAGAAATTTTCTTGAAAATTAAAATCTATCATACCTAAAGATTGTAGCCATTGGACTCCTTGTACAACATCAACACCACCCGTTGGAATGGAAGAAATTATACTATTCAATACATATTACCCCATGGTTAGCATGATATTATGGCACTTTCACGAGAAATTTAAGTTCCTCCATTTTCAACCATCACTTGAAACTCTGGTGCTCGATATAGGAAGAAATTCAATTCTTGTGCTATCTTACAATGAGTAAAATCATGGGTACTACATGAATAAATCACCACTATTACCTTTTCCTTCTTGATATGTCCTTCTATCTTGAGAGTTTGAGGAGGGGAATTTACTACGAATGAATTACAAAATATGGTTGGGTTCACTTCTTCTTTCTCTAGGGTTGGTTCGTTGGGTATATTCTCTTCTTTTGATGTTTCTTGTTCCTTTTCTTCCTCCTTTTTACAATTTATGTAAAATAATTTATTCTTAACACAATTATGGCCTTTAGCATATTTTCTCTCACACATATAAGAATGCCTTTCTCTCTTTTTTCTTCCAACTGTTGTGGTGTCAACCTTGTATGCTTTGTAAGGATAGGAGTAGCAATGCTTCCATATTTATTATTGTGAGTGGTAGGCTTCCTTGTTGCCATAATTTTTCTTTCAATTTTTCTTGCCAACCTGACTGCCTTCTTCAATGAATCAGGTTCACAACGGAAAACTTAATGTTGGATGTTATCCTTTAAATTCATTATGAAGACATCAATCCTATGTTCCTCTCAAATATAATTTACCCTTATATTCAATTTTTGGAAGTCGTCAATGTGCTCCGCCATTGAACCCTTTTTTTTTAGATTTATCAATTAGAAAAATAAGGTGTTTCTCTTTGTATCCTCATAATGTGTTATCATTTCCTCCGTAAAAATTGACCAAGTGATAAGTGGTTTACGAGTAAAAATCCATCGATACCATACAAACTGATTTTTTTCTAAATATAAAGTTGCAATTCGTACATTTTGTGTGTGTTGCACATTATGGAGATCAAAATATTACTCCATCTGTAGTATTCATGTTACCAGATCCTTGCCATCAAACTTCTTCATATCCATATTTGGAATATGGTGGGTATTCAATCCAACGTTAGAGGCTATGAAATCATGATTAATTTTTTTTTTGTTCTCATCATGAGTTTCATCTAATACATTTTCACCATTAGGAATCATTTCTTGTGGAAACTTTGTGAGACCTTCCTTCAAACCTTCCATGTCTGCTTTTAAACCATCATTTAAACCTTCCATGTTTTATTTTAATACATCCTTAAAATATTCCATTTTTTCTTTTATTCTGTCCATCTTAGCTTCCATACCATCTATCTTATTATTGGGTAATGTTAATTGACTATTAAATTACTTCCATTTATACGTCAATTCAGGTACATGAGATTGCAAAGTATACTACACCATATGTACTAGGAGATTAACTTTCAATATTTATGCATAGCTGAAATGAGTTGGAAAATTCAAAAGGAAATTAATGTTAAACTAGAAAAAAAACATAAAGATTATTGATCTAAGAAAACATGAGATTTTACCCTATGAAAGCATGGAGATTTTGTTCTAAAACTTAAAAACTTTAATATATGGAACCATAAATATTTTAACCTAATAAAGCATAAATATTTAATCTATGGAAAACATGAGTTTTTAGTCTATGATAAGAATAAACAATTAATCTATGAAAAAAAAACCATTCACAAGAATATGAAAGAAATGGAAAGCATCTATACTATTCTCACGGATCTCAAGGGGGTCCTCATGAATATTGTGTTATCACTCCAATAATTCTCAAGGGTTGTTTATATTTTGGTTTAAAGAATATTAGAGGTAACCACAAACCTACTTTTAAGCCTTAGGATCTAGCCTTCCTAATGCACATAGAGGGCTCTCTCTGAGCATTAGGAAGGCTAGATCCTAAGGCTTAAAAGTAGGTTTGTGGTTACCTCTAATATTATTTAAACCAAAATATAAACAACCCTTGGGAATTATTGGAGTGTTAACATATTGGCGACTACACTGGGGAACTAAAAAGTCATCAGTGTTAAAACTAATATTAAAGGAAATATTTTATTTATCTTTTCACCTTAAGATTGTTTTAAAGGGTTGTTAGTAAAATTTTCATTAAAAACTGACATTTTGGCTTCCAGAAGAGTCTACTATACCAGGTCTAATCCAAATCCAGAACCCGCTATCATAGTGGATAATCTTGATAGAATTGTAAAGAAAAACAAATAAGTAGAAATTTTGGGTAATAAAAATTCATTAATCAAAGCAAATTCTCTTCCCAATAAATTATCCAGTTTACAAGACATTGAATTTTATTTTTATTTTGAGCAATCTTTGTTTAAAAATAAATCAGAAGGTGACATACATAATAGTGTAATAGATCCCGATTTCATTTCATTCATTGAAAGTAAGAAGCAAACTGTTTCACTAGATTCAGATGAAAAAACCCTAGAAGTTTATGATAAAATTGATGCTTTAACTGCAACTTTGATTAAGGAAATTGATGAAGCTTATTTTCAACATTTGGTTGAATTGAATGCTTTATCTGCCTATACCCCTAGGCCTTCTACCAATCATTTAGAATTTGTAGGTTCATCCTTGTTTACTACCACCTCATCTATTATTTCCACCACACTCCATTCCACATAATCCTTCATTCCTAAACTTCCACTTCAACCTATAGTTTTATTTCCAACCCAAAATATTGCAAGTTCATCCTCTAGCAATGCTGCTGTATTTTCAAGAACTTCAACCACATTTCCCAGCACCTCTTCTAGTATCCCAACTGCATCTTCAAGTGTTCCTACCACATTTTCAAGTACCTCAACCTCATCACCAAGTACTTCAAACTTAACTCCTAGTTCAGCCAGTATCTTAGCCATGGCTGCCAGATATGCCCCATTGGTCCTATAAGCCCCTCTACATGCCATGCCCCAAGCTTACCAAAGAAAAATATTTTAATTTGATGGTACTATTCATTACACATCCCAACAACATGTTAAAAAAATGACATATTACTTTGAATTGCATGAAATAGACGAAGTCGATGTTCAAATGAGACTTTTTTCTCAAACTTTAGCTGGTGATGTAAAGAAGTGGTTTAAAGGTTTTCCTACTGGTAGTATTGCTGATTTAGATGTTTAACATAGGAGGTTTATAAATAGATGGGAGAAAAAGAAGAATCCATTACAAATTTTGTCTGAATTTGAAAACATAAAAAGAGAACCTAATGAAACAGTTTAGGACTATTGTACAAGATATAACAGTATTTACAATGCAATCCCTGCTAATCTTAAACCTCCTCCAGATCAGCCCTGATCAAATTCCCTGATGGATTTGATACAGATATGGCTTACCAATTGAGAGAGAGAAACCTAGAAACCTTAGAGAAGATGCAAAGTAATGTTGTAAGTGTAGAGGCAAACTTGATAACCAAGAAAGGCAGATTGAGAAATGAAAGAAGAATGAAAATAAAAGAGGAAACATCAACTTCAAATATGAAAATAGATAGCTTAGAAAAAACATTAGAAAGAATGATGGATAGGTTAGATAATATGGAAAGGAAGCCACAATGGGATAACCAACAGCAAGGCCCTCAAATAAGAAATCCCAAGTTTAGGAAAAACACCAACACTGGTAAATCTAGAGAATCAACACTTGATCAAACAATAAGACCACCTTTCCAAGAGAACTATGCCGAAAGTTATCACCAAAACGAAGATGATGAAGACACTTAGATTAATATAATGGGCATTAATGATGATAATACCATTTTTCTTACACAAGAAGAACATGAATTATATGAATTGCAATAATTACAATTAGAATCTGGTGAGTCTTTTGATTACAAGAAAGGTTATGAGTTTGCAATTAATGAAGTTCATAAGCAATATAACCTTAGGAGGAAGAAAAATGTAGAAGCCCCTACTAAGAAATCTGCCCAAACTCAAACAAAGAAAATAGTAGAAGTTCCTACAACCAAAGTACTGCAAATTCTTCTTAGGGAAACCCAACAAAACTCTAGCTCAACTTAGAAAAATTCAAATCCAAATCAGAAAATTTGTAGTCCTAAAATTGCGCCCAGTTCTAAAATTTTTTTCATTACAGATATTGATGTTTAAACATCAATTAATCCTAAAAAATCTACTGTTGCCAAAACATTTGCTGAAACTTCCAAAACTGCCAAATTTACCACTGCAGCTCAAACTGTCCCTGAAAGAAGATAAAAATAAGTAAAAAAGTGGAAACAAAAATAGAAAATGAAAAACCAACTGTAGAAAAAGAAGAGAAACATATCCAAATTGCAGTTACAAAAGAAGAAATAATTCAGTTAGGAAAAACACAAGCACCATTCAACATCCAAACTAAAAATTCAAAACTAAAGATACCAATTCCTTTAACAGAATTGGTAAAGCATGATTTATACAAATCACAGATCACTGACACATTAAACATAAATGAAGGAGAAGAATCTGTCAATTTGAGTGATGACCAACCATAAATAATATTTGGTCCTGAGATAAATAGAAAACACCAATAGGAAGGAGTTTCTCCTTTCTACATTAGCTTGACTGTTCATGATCAGATTTTACATAATGCTATGCTAGACTCAGGAGCTTCACATAATTTAATGTGAAAAGCAATAATGGAAACCTTGAATTTAGACATCAGTATAACTTATAAAGATCTTTTCTCATTTGATTCCAGTAAAGTGAAATTTCTAGGCTTAATCAAATATTTGTGTGTCACTTTAGTTCAATACCCTGGAAAAACCATAGTCATGGATATTGTAGTAGTTGATATCTCTCCTAAGTGCGTAATGCTATTCTCTCGCCCATGGGGAGAAAAACTGGAGGGATCTCTACAACTAGACATGTCTTATGCCACTATTTCACTATTTGAACAACCCAAGAAACTTTACAAAGAGATATTAATGAAGTACATTGTTAGTAGTGTAGAAAGACCTTGAAACTGTCCTATTTATTCTACACCTACTGATATGGAATCATTCATTTTATGTAATTCTGATTCTGGTATAGATAACAACACATAATTAAAATGGAAAAAGTAATACCTAGACAGTGAGAACATATTTCATGAATCAATGTGGCACCTTGATTTTGATGGCTCGGTGAAAAAATTAGGAGTAGGAGCAAGAGTTTGGATTCATAACATGGAAAGAAATCATGCAAAATGTCATGCATTTAGATTAAACTTCAAATGTACAAACAACATGGCTGAATATGAAGCTTTGATTTCAGGACTCCAAATTGTTAGAAATTTAGGAGGTAAAAGAGTTTCTATCATGGGAGACTCTGATTTAATTGTAACACAGATTAGAGGAGAATATTCTGTGTATAATTCTAGATTAAGCTAATATAAAGAAACAATATTAGATCTGATGAAAGAGTTACTAGAATTTGACTTTGTTGTAACTCCTAGAAAACAAAACACACAAGAACATAGTTTAGTAACTTTTTCTAGTATTCGTAATCTGCCTTTTTAACCAAATCATCAATATGCAACATTGTTGGAATAGGGTCTCCTACAAGCAGCAAATCTGGTCCATTTTATACATTTTTTATTATATTTAGTCTAACGCAGGGGTTTTGGCGTAGGTCAAAGCCCCTAATACATTGTAAGCGGGCCAAGGGTAGACCAAGAATCCACAAACCGTGGTTTGCGGACCATTGGATGCGTAGGCTAAAGTACTATAAGTAGTTGAACCTTTTTGGGTCAATAGGTAGGAATGAATAGAGACTGAGGCTAAGTGAGAACTATTAGATCTGGGAAGGGGTTATTGGGTTAGGACTCCTGCTGGCTGTGTGAGCGGAAATCCTTTGTCTGGCTGTGTGTGGACCCTACTGGCTGTGTGCGCAGGTGGGTTTTGGGGTATGTAAGATAATTTTTGATGAGTAATATATGTGAAGTATTGTGGGTATATGATGTTGTTTGATCTATCTGGTTGTGGTTATTGTGGACTTGAATTATATGTGATTTTGTTACGAACTGCAAATGATATGTGTTTATGAGCTATGAATTATCTGTGTTACGATAACTGTATCTGCAATCTGATTAAGTCTATTGTGAATATATTTTTGTATGCTTATACTTGGCTATCCGCACGTGGATGAGATTCTGTTATATAAATCTGGTAAAATTGTACTATGATTAATTGTCGAAGACCTGCGAACGACCTTTGATTGCGTAGATCTGATAGTTGTCGAACGGTTCGATTTACCTGCGCTCTTTCTCTCGGTGCAGAAACCTGGTTCCAACACCCACCCATACTGATTTGGGTGAGACTTTGGCCTGCGCAAGTATGTCACTGCCGAAAGGGCCAGTAGTATAGGGGTTTTTTGACAAACCTTAACCTCCAAACCTGGGTCATGACCCCTCGAGCCAACAAATGGTTCCGTTGCCGGGACCAAGTGCATTTTGAGAGAGGGATCGGGTAATGCCAAGGCCGTACTGGAAACCTAAAACCTGAAAGAAGATGACATGGCTCCACACATGAAATTGTCTACCTTTAAGAGTGTGGGAGATGAGGACATGGAGTAGTTCTCGTTTGTCACAGAATCAGTATGGACCGCGTAGAACGTAGCTAGTGAAGTAGTAAATAGGGCACAACTGTCCCTTGCCTTCGAAGGAAGAGCTTTGGATTAGTACATCTGATACATTGGACAGCATGTAAACTCAACCATTGAATAGGTCAATAATGCCTTAAAACAATAGTTCAAGAAGCCTAAGTCCTATTCTCAAATAGTGGTCGATCTAAAGGATTTCAAGCAAGGGCCTTATGAATCTATTTTGGGAGGTCGATCAATGGCTGAAGAAGGTAATCAAGGAAGGAAGATTTTAGTACGATGACAGATAACACACGGTGTGGTTCATTGCTATGTTGCTACCTCACCTACGTGTACCTATGGGTCACCAAACTTTCGAATCACTGGAAAAAGCCCTGGAAGTCGCTATGAAGTTAGAGGATGTGCCTAGAGATGATGCCCAACTAGGCATCTAGCAGATCCAAGGACAACTAGAGGTCATTCAGATGGAGATCCAGAACCTGCGAAAGGAGCGAGGTGCAGAGGCTAGCCCAGAAAGATGGTGCATATGTTGCAAGACAAATTGTCACACCAAGGATAACTGCCTGCTGTTAAGAGACTACATGTAGGCTAAGGGAGCTAGTCCGCTACACCCTAGGGAAGTGGCAAGACCAAGTGGGCCAACACTATGGTGCGATGGTTTCCGTGTTGCAAGGTTGCATGACACGAACCACTATCCCCGCCTTGTTGCGCACGTCCTAGAAGTAAGACAACAATCATGTAGGTTGGTAGGACATGATGAACAGAACTGTCAAACGTATGATTTGATGATCGATCGGGGGAATCTCTATAGGGTGCAGTCAGAACCCTCATCACCAAGGTCACTCTCGAGCACAAGAGGCTCCCCAGCAAGGGGTAAGGAAGGTGAAAGGGGTGGAAGTGCAGGTTGGGGACAAGAAAAACTCATCTGTTATAACTGTGGAGAAGTAAGGAATTTTTCTAGGGACTATCCAAACCCTACAAGAAAAACCTGTCGGTATTGTAGGCAGCTGGACCATGCGATTGAAGATTATCTAGCCTTGATAGTGAAGATGTAGGAAAATCAGCTGATACCTATGCAGAATGTGTAGAGGGTTAAGGCCAAACTACGAGATAAAGATCCAAGAATAAATGTCATAACATGTAGTGGGATGGCCACCGAGGGGCCTGGGGAGAAAACCACATCTGAGCCTCTGATCCGGCCAGTAGCTAACAAATAGGAAGGGTTGGATCTAAAAAAGGAGAAAGAAACAATTATCGCAGCTCGCAAGGACTCTGCTGAGGCAGAGGCATCTACATCGCAGCCGCCTGAGGATCTCAAGGAAGATGAGGAGTTCAAACCCTTTTTACAAACATGTATGAGGCTGTTGTGCAACCCGAATACTGTGGGAAATCTTCAGGCATTGATAGATAGATGTGCAACATGACCTATCCTTCCTCCGGAAGTCAGGGATGTACATAGACTCTATAGGTATAAGAAACGCACTGGCAGGGAGATGCGGTTGACTATGCAGATCGGTGACCACGAGATGGATCAAGTTATTTTGGACCTAGGGTTAGATGCACATGTATTACCTAAACAAACTTGGAAATGCATGGGGGAACCTAAGTTGGAATGGTCCATTATCCTACTACGTATGGCCAATCAACATATGATAATTCCATTAGGAAGACTATCAAATATTGTGGTGGATATCGTAGGGGTTAAGGTCAGGGCTGACTTTGAAGTAATTCAGATTGTCGAAGAGCAGACCCCTACCCTAGGCTCCTAGGCTTGGATTGGGCCATCAATATGGGAGGCATCATTAACCTAAAGAAGAGGAGCATGACATTTGAGAATAACAGTACAAAGGTAATAGTACCATTAGATCCGGAGGAGGGTGAATGATACACAGAACCAATGCGCGACGAAGAGGATGTGGATCACATTATAAGTTGACTGTGCAAGATGAAGACTGGATCAACCCCATGGCGAAGGGGGTACTTTGCTGGGAATAGGACAACGAATGTTTCTCCAACTCTGATGGGGAGATGGAGAATTGGAAAAAATGGTTACATGATGTCCTGCGCTAAGATGTCTTCGGATCATGAAGAACTTCCGCTACATCTCCTCTGAGGTAAAAGATATACCTTATTTCGATGGTTCTGGTAATGTTAGGGACTTTTTGCAGGCATTTGAAGCTGAGGTTTCCCAAGAATGACATCTATGGGCTTGTAAGCTGGTCATGCAAGGATTACCTATGCAATGGTGGGCAACGCACAAGGAGGCATTCTAGGATTGGGAGGAGTGTCAGGATATACTGATCCTATGATTTGAGGCCCCAGATGACATGTGAATCAAAACGTTCCTTGGACCCAAAAATCCACACGAATATCTGGTCACTTGGATAAAACAATGGTGCAATAGAACTGCCCAAGAGTGGGTTCATCTGGTTATTCATGCCTTGGGACCACTTCCCACCGCATGGTACTTACATGTGGAGCTCCACTAATGCACCTGCCATTGGGAGGCTTTGAGGGATGAATTTCTAGGAACATTTGGTTTCATAGGCGGGACAGAGGTGCTGAATGCAGCTCTGCGGAACATTGACACTGTAGCATGGGGTGAATTGCACCTGTGTATCGCACGTAAAGTACCCACGTGGGAAGCGCAGGTACTAAGTATGGTTGATTACCACAACCTAGCTCCACAAGAGGGTAATGATGATCCATAAGTTGCCTTTGACTCAGAATTGGAAGGGATGCACACAGTTACGAGGCCGCTTAGGCTATGAATGGGTAGCATCGAGACACACCCTACGTTGGCTCAAATTCAAGAAACTGTTAAGTCCCTATATTAATAGTGGAGTCCCTAATTATGTTATTGTATCCCCCTTTATTGCTATTTTTGTACCCCTGTAACCCCCATATTTTTATTATTGTTCCCTTACATTATTATTGTTAGGTCAGCTAGGGTTACATTGTGGCCCCACTAAGATTACATTGTGGCCCCATAGACTCCTATATATAGAAAGGAGGTTTTATCATTTGTATCATCCAATAATTATTCATTCATGTAATGTATTGGAGGTTTCCCCCTTGAAGTGGCTTATTTCTAAGGAATTTATATTTCTTTTCTTCTATTTTTGGAGTTGGTTTCACAACATTTGGTATCATAGCTTTGGATTCTAGGGTTCTGCTGCTCCAAACAGGTTATTGTGGAATTTTTGCTATTTTTTTTTTCTACAAAGGTTTAGATGTTAAAAATTTTAGTGTGTGAAGCCAAAATCCTGAGGAATATCATCACAAAATTTCAGAGCTTGGTTTACAATATTTTTGGAAATATAATATATGGAATGTAGATAATTTTGTAGGCTCCTGAATTTAACCTAAACAGGTCATCGTGGTATTTTCACCGTAACCTGTTTTTGACGAAGGTTCGAAAGCTAAAATTTTGAGAGTGCGAAGCCAAAATCTTGAGGGACATTGTCACAAAATTTCAGATCTTGGTTCGAAATAGTTTCGGAGATATGATCTATGGAAGTTAGATCTTTTTCAGGCTTCTGAATTTCGTCTCAAAGAAGTGACCGTGGAAAAAGCTTCATAGTTCTCTCTCTGAGCATCGAATTTAGATAACATTAAAAGTGTCCATGAAGTACACAAGCCCAGCCAGAGTTTCTTTCATCAATTTTAAGAATGAGAGGAAATGAAGCACGTGGCAATTCGTACAAGTTTTCTCTATTGAACTAGTCCATAATTGATTAACTACAATCAGGATATTGGGCACAACTGCAATCTACAAAGAATGAAAATGGGTAAGACTTTGGCATTGAAAGAGAAGTAGAAGACTTATCAATGAAAATTTCAAATATTAAGTCCAAATATATAATTCAGTTTCAATATCGAGCTCTAAAAATAAGAGAAAAGGTACATTTAGTTTTAGATTACTTTCTTTTGTTGAAAAATGGGCCCAGTGATTCCAAGGGCATATTTTAGAATTTTTATTGGTATTGGGTTCTATAATTCTTCAAAAAAATAATTCCATACCCACTAATACCTCAAAAAGCTATACTATGACGCATGAAGAGGAAGAATTGCAGTATGAGATATCAAAATTACAGTACCAAGTGCAACAAATTTCGATCTTACGAAGAGCAATTGAAGACGACATAGATGGTTTAAAAGCAGAAATGGAGGCTAAGTTGGATGGTTTGAAGGATCAAATAATAGCTAATATGAATGATAAATTAGTGGAAGATCACATCGAGCATCAACAACAAGTTCTCCAACTCTCAAAGGATAACCTAACTTTGGTGCAGAATCTAATGAAACAACAGGAAGATCAACATCACATCGAAAGAAGTTCTGAAGCAGTCACAAAAACAAGAACTCGACAAGTACGATAAATTTCATAGTATATTAGCAAGTGGAAGAACTTTCCTGTAGAATATTCCACATGGGAGGATGAGAATTTTATACAAAAGCATTAAGAAATAATCAAGCGTTGAGGACAACACTTGTTTGAAGGAGAGGGGCATGTTAAATCCCTATATTAATAGTGGAGTCCCTTATTATGTTAGTGTATCCCCCATTATTGTTATTGTTGTACCCTTGTAACCCCCATATTGTTATTATTGTGCCCTTACATTATTATTGTTAGGTTGGCTAGGGTTACATTGTGGCCCCACTAAGATTACATTGTGGCCCCATGGACTCCTATATATAGAAAGGAGGTTTTATCATTTGTATCATCCAAGAATTGTTCATTCATGTAATGTATTGGAGGTTGCCCCCTCAAAGTGGCTTATTTCTAAGGCGTTGATATCTCTTTTCTTATATTTTTGGAGATGGTTTCACAACAGAAACAGATACTCCTACAGCAAAGAAACAATTGCGTTCAATCCTCGGCCATGTAGGTTATTACAGGAAGTTCATTTGACAGTACACGCTAATCACAACACCTCTAAGAAACTTGATTTCAAAGGTGGTTCGGTTCTATTGGGATGACGCATGTTGGAAGAATATGTCTTTGGTTTTGAAGTACCTAGGGAACAAGCCTGTGTTGGGGAAGGATGCGCAGGAGGCGCGGGCGTTTAGTCCAAGCTCAACAGGTATGCTGAGCACACATATGGAGTGGAAAATAGCCTCTGAAACAATAAAATTTGGTAAAAAGGAAAATTTACCGTTGAATGGAGCGGGCAGATGGAAATTAATGCGGAAATTCCTTAAGATTTTTTACCGTTTACTTGATGGTAAGTTCCAGGTGAAGTTTACCCTCTTGTTGGATGAATGTAGGCACTGTAAAGTAGGACAAATAGCTCAGAAAAAGGTTCTGTATCGCTTCCATAACCCGTATGTATTTTCTTTATGTTGCAAAGTTCTTTGGGCCTGTAGCATTCTATTTGTCACTGATCAACCCACTCCCATTGCCAATAGTCCCCCATAATTGAAATTCCTTTTTCACGCTAAAAAGATGGCTACTAACTCTGTGGAAGCTTCGACACCTATAGAGCCAGCAATTACGGAAATCATGTAGATTGGGCCTGAGGACGAGGTAATTAATAGGATAATTGCACTCTGGCTCCCTGCGTGGAGGAGTAGCTTCAAAAACGGTGAAAGGAGTACCGAAGGGACCAGTGTGACAAAAGTGACCCCCCCTATCAACCCAAAGGAGGTCGTAGGACCAAGCCAGAAGGGCTCAGACGCAGCTACAGAAAAGGATGCATAGCCACCGCAGACTGCCGAAATGGACGCTGAGACCGAGACTCAGGTTGGTTGGCAGCTAGCCCTGAGCACGAGAGGATTGAATGACAGATATACCACCTCCACCCTGGGTACAAAGCGGCTAGGCGAGCCTACAAAAGGGTCTTGAAAGAAGCGGGGTGCCTAGCACAAGGAATATGATGTGGCGGTCACACTAACTAATGGTGACCTCGAGCAAATCATGGACGTAGTTACACTGGCTACAGAGGATAGGTGGGTAGCCATAGAGGAACAAAAAAAGCTTATGACCACCACCAACTTGGTATGGCCGAACGGACCATCGCAGAGTAGCATGAAGAGGTACTCTTTGCTGTCGCATAACAGGCAGAGCTCAAAACTATGATCCACCATCTCTGCACTAAAGTTACGAAAGAAATCCTGGCTACAACCACTCCTTGGGCTAAAGTGGAAGGATTGGTTACAGCGTTGAAGGCTTCTAGGATGGAAATGTAGGTCATGAAGACTTAGTTGGAGCAGAAAATATTTGACTTATAAGCCAAATTGCAGCCTGAAACACCCCTGAAGGTATGAGCCCAGCGCGTTGTGCTAGTGACCGAGGCTACCAACACCATTACAGGATAAATTACTCAGGGCACCTAGTTACTCGAGGATGCCATGCATCTTTGGACCAAGATCTAGTTCGATCTGGTCCTCCAGAAAATCAATCAGGACTTGCGACAGAAGGAGGAAGCTTTCGAGCAGATCGAGGCTACATTACCGACCTTGGTCCCTGCACAGCGTTTGGCGTGATTGGGGACCACCAACACCCTCCAGGATGAGATTGAGGGACTCTGCTAGAAGAAGCATGTTATCAAAGAACACTTAAAGCCTTGGACTACTGCGGCCTTCCAACTCTCACAGGATGTTGATGGTGCTGTGAAGCAACTAAACCAGACACTGGAGAGTGTCATGCTACCCAATTTTGCAACAAAAACATATGCCACGAACTCATTTTAAGGCCAAATTGCGTGCTTCAAAAGGGAAATGGTGTGTTTCTACATTTTGAATCACCACATTCCTTCATAATCCCTTTGATAAAAAAAAAAAAATTTCTATGCAAAAATACTGAAATATGGCCTAATTTGTGCACAATGGTGAAAAATGAAAATCCACCTTAAAAACCCGCAGAAAAGTCCTGGAAAATTGCAATTTTTTGGAATTATGCCCACCTCTTACTCAATTTACCATATTATAAGAAAACCCAGAAGCTCATATTTTTTTATTTCTTCTCTAATCTCTTGCAATATTTGTATCAAGGTGGCCTTTGGAACAAGCTACTACAACAAAAATAGGTTTTTACAACAAAAATGGGCTCTTATAGCAATAGTCGTCATTACACCAAATTTTGGTCATCTAACCATTTAAAATTAGATGGATCAAAATACACCATGTAAGATGAATTTTACCATAGTAAAATTTCTTTCACTATAAGAAATAATTTAATAAACCATAGTTTATTAAGTTTTTTCTGGTCCAAATAGGAAACCCCATGAGGAATAATTAAATAAATCCTTATTTATTTGATTTTTCTCTAGGAATAATTATTTAAACCATTGTTTAAATAATATTCCTGGCCATATTTAACCCAATTAACGAGAAATAATTAGATAGATCATTATTTATCTTATTATTCTCTAGGAATAATTAATTAAATAATTATTTAATTCATATTCCTAGTTAAACTTGACTAAATCATTTAGGGAATAATAAAATAAATCAGTATTTGTTAAATTATTCCTTAACCGTGTCCTTGAAATGATAAAAAAATAATTTATTTGTTTATTATTTATAAATAAAGGCATTTAATCAATTTAAATTCCTTTTCCCTCCAACAAAATATAATAAAATATTCCAAGCAGTTAGATCTAGATCTTGGTTAATAATATTTTATTATGCACCATTATCAAGGATAACTCAATATTTTGTTATAAATAGGAGGGTTTTCCATTCATTATTTACCTTTGATCCTTTTATCATGGTTAGACTTTGATCCTCTCATCATTGTCATACTTTGATCAATTTTTATTATTGTTTTGCTTCTTGAGCTCCCATAGAGTTCAACATGTCTTGGTTTTCTACACTAGTCAGAGAGAGAAACTTTGGATCTGAAGCATTGAGGATATCCAAGAACCCATCCCATTGAGGGGGACTGGTAACATCATACTTTGTTCCCTTCCCAGGTGTTAACATAATATTCAATTATTTATATATCTTGTCTTGTTCGTTGGATAGTTGGATAAAATCTTATCTTATTTTACTGTTTAGCTACTTTTACTACATAGATCTAGGTTTTTCTTTCATTTGTTTCGACTATCTATTGCATATCTAATGAAGTTAGACAACCAAATTTGTTGTTAGGGTTGTTTGTCATGTGCCACTAAGGTGATCCCTTTTCGTACATTTGTGTTAAGAATTCATTCTAAAAATTGGCAACTCCACTGGGTTTTATTTAGATTTGTGCATGAATAGTTGCCTCAGTATCTAGGTTTTTCCTTCAGCTATTTTTAGTCTCTTCATTTGTTTTACCTTTTATGCCCTAAAACAGTGAAAGTTCTAATTTTTGAGTGTTTCTAGGTGTTTTTCGCAGGTAACAGGTATTAGTCACACTAGAGATGAAAATTGTTTCTGCAACCTGCCCGCCGAGACTCTCAGAACTGAAGCTCACACTCTTCAGCCCAGAACCTGTGAGTTCAGGCTTAGGTCGCACCTACTACGCCCAAAACTATGATTTCAGCAGCCTACAAGTCAGTACCTATGAGTTGCAAATTTTTTCAGGGTTTTTTCTGTAACTCTCATGGTTTGCTGCAAGCACTGATCAGGTTTGTCTGGCCTTTGTCTCCAACCGTCTTAAACCTTCATATGCTCAGTGTTTCTCTTTGAAGTAGGAACAAGCCCCTGAGGGTTTTAGTATGCTTCCACCTTTTTAGGAGGGGTTTAGCTGGGTAGGTAGTCTAGTATTTTGCAGCACTTTCAGCCATTTTTTAGGGTATGATCTCTCCTTTTTTTAGATCCTTTTAGACCGATTACTATCCCATCCAACACCTCCTCTTGAGTTTCGTTTGGTCTCTCCCTTAGGGTCCCCCTTCTTTCCCTTAGGGTTTTACCCTTTCGCCTCCTTTTTGCAGCATTTTCCCCTCTGGATTATTGTTGTTTTCTGCACCTCTTTCCAGCATATCTGAGTTGTTAGATCCCTGTCCGTTAGTCCTTAGATATTTTGGCCATCTTGTGTTATTTTAGTCAATTTCGCTCGCCTCTTAGAACATTTGTTTGGGAGCCCTTCTTTATGGGTTGAATTTCTGCCTCTTTAGTTGTTTATTTTACTGTCTTTTTAGTTTTATTTACAGTTATACAACATTTTTTCTTTTTCTTTATACACAACCATCTAATATTAATTGAAATTAACACATCGTTTGAACACATACACACACCTAAAGAGAAGAGCACTTGGTTTACACTGCCAATACAAGACATAAACATCATAATTATTTTATCTACCCCTATGAGCCTTTGTTTATTTCTCTTCCATATTATTTTGGTATCTGTGTCTTGCCATCATTGCATCCCCAAGGTGCTTATCCCAGAGTCTCCTAGGCCTTCATATTTAGTTTCAGTTAGGAAGACTTACTCCAAAGCGTCGATTCCGAGTTCGTCCTTTGCTGAGTCTCCATACCGACTCTGATTCTGGTCCATTGGGCCCTCACTCCGATTTCAAAATTGGTTCTCCTCTACCTCATTATGTCACCATGTCAGGTGTTAATGTAGGTACTGGTCCTCAAGCTGGTGGTAGCCCTGGCCCTAACTCTGGAGCTACTAGTAGCAGAACCACTATTGGAACTATTCCGACTACTTCTTTGCTACCTTTTATGGCAGGTTTTAGCCTCCTCGATTTCAAATAATTAATTAACAACCCTATATGCCATGATCTAGGTTGGATTATTATGCCAACTAAGCTTCCTTATAACATCCATAAGTTCAAAGGAAACGCTATAGAAGACCCTACTAATCACATCCTCTCCTTTCTCTTGTGGTGTTCGTCTAATTCTATCACTTATGCCTCCATCCGTCTTCAGTGTTTCCTAGGAATGTTCACTAGAGATGCTATAGAGTGGTACGTGGACTAGGCCTTTTCCTCACATTCCACTTTTGTGACTCTTTCTAAAGCATTTCTATCCTACTTCCAGCTACCTCTCTGATATGATATCGATACCAAGTTTTTGACCACATTCTCTCAAACTTCTTCCACCTTCCTTTCTGACCATGTCTAAGAATGGCGTAGGAGGAGGATCTTATGTCGAGCTCCCACATTCGATGACCATGTGTATATTGATTGGTTTCTCAGAACGCTTTTGCCTTCTATTGGTAAAGATGTCGCATCTCACTTTCCTCAGAAAGGGGAAGAAGCTTTCCAAATCACTTTGAAATATGACTTGACCTACACCCAATGTGGTTATATTTATACCATTTTACTGGATCTTCCTAGAATTGGTGGTGCCAATGCACTAGGGCATCTCACGTAGCTGATAGTATCATTGGGTCTAAATCACACATAAAGACAAGAACATTATTAGATCCACTAGCAATCCTCATATTAAGTAGAAATAAGAAGAACACGTAAGGTATGGCATTGCTCTATGAAAATTTACAGAATAAAATAAATGGTACATTAACATCATATGCTCTCATCACATGTCTAGATATAAGGATAAAATTATATCTCTCAAGAAAAAAAAGAGTGGTAAGATCATTATTGGAAATTGTTCATCTGCAAAAGTACCGGGAATTGGTAATTTTGATCTTGATGTTAAGAAGCTAGTGTATTATTGGTTGAAGGGATAAATAATGACATTCTAAGTGTAGTTCAAATATCTAATAAAGGAATTGTAATCATATTTACATAAAATGGATGCAAGAAGATATAAAAATAAACTAGAGAAGTCATAGCAAAAGGATACCGAAACTGAGATAAATTATATGTAATAATGAAGAATAAAATTAGAAATAAGAGGTATAACTCCTCTTCTTTAGTTTTCCAGTAAAAAAAATAGTCTCCATGGCAATCTATTATAGGACTACATAACAATCAGGTCCACAATATTAGTGGTGGACGATCTCAGGGGAGTCTTGCATTAATGGTTTCATTTTTTCTTTTCTAATAACACTACATTTGTGATGACCAAGATTAAATATGACATATTGAGGGGTAGATACTCATATGTTTTCAACAACTCATTGTTGGCATTATGGTTGTGATTGTTGATTTATACATCTATTATTGGTGATTAGATCATGTTTAGGGGGAACATCTCTTATTAGCTATTCTTATCTTATTTTTGGATATTATTCTTCTTATATTGATACAATAATTGTTGTTGATAGGTCTCCTTGCATCCCTTAATGGAAATTGGAAAATGAATTGTTGTTATTGATGTTGATATAGACTTCATGGGCATGGTTATTTCATAATTACATATCATTGTTGATGATTAGTTGATGTATTACTTCACACATGTTGCTTCACATGTTTTTGTTGATGATGGATGTATGGTATTATTTATTTGGAAGATGAATGTTTTTTTTTATTCATTGATGGATATCATATGTTGATTGACATATGTATCATCATCGAATCCTTTATTTCATATCTTTAAAATTTACAGTACATGGTAATGGGGAGAATGGTTGGTTGAGCTCTTTGTTTCACATAAAAATATCATATTTATAATATTTCACATGTTCAGTTTATCTTTTTGCACTTGATGTCAAAGGGGCACTATAAGGAAAAGACCCTCTAGTAGATATTTTTGAGGAACCCCTTATAAAAATACCCCAGACATCCGTTTCTAGCAGAGGTTACTAGAGGAGGTTGGCAGGTGAAGGTTTTTGCAGATTTTTTTCTTCCGGTTCGCTTATCATCCTAAACCACACTGGTGCATTCAACAAGAGAAAGCACCAGTGTGCAAAAAACATTGGCACATCGAACACCGTGCGCTTTGTAAAAACCATCCTAGTGCGTCTTATTACTGTAGCACACCGTTGCTTTACAAATATTATGCACCGGTGTGTCCTAAAACCTCACGCCAAAACTGAAACCTCCTGGTGCGGTCTTAAAAAACCGCACCGGTGTGCCTATAAAACCCTGCGCACAAGAACAGGGTTAAATAAAAAAAAAAAAATACGGCCAAAAAAACAACATTTTTCACCTTTCGGTGCTCTAGAGATCTCAAGCACCGATGCAACTTATCGTCATCTGAGGCGCCTTGACATCAGTGCTCCCATTGCACCCATTGCATGCACTACTGCTGTGCATTGCCCACCAATCTCCATTTTTAATTTTGCAAAATGGTGGGCAAATTTCATTTTTCAAATTCTATAGCCTATATGCCTCCTCGACGACCAAATGTATACATATTTTTCTTATTTTTCCATAATTAAGCCTTTTAGCAGATTAGAATTGTAAATTAGCTTAAAATTAACCATTTAAAAAAAATAAAATTCCCGCATGGTGCGCTCGAGCCGTTTGGCTTGCTCTGGTTCGCGGTGCTGCCTGTAAATTGATAGGGCGCACCGCAACTGGTGCTAACAATATCCTCATCGATTCCGAGGCAGTACCGAAAGGCACACCATGATATTTTAAAATTTAAAATAATTTGTGGTGCAATCGGTTACCCGGTTGCATCGTTGACCCTGTGGAATAGGGGAAATACATTGCGTTGACTGAAATACTGCCTCGGCGCAGGTAATTTTGTTAGCGCACCGCATTCCGGCATTTCAACATGGTCAATGGTGTGGCCTAGTAAAGGACTGCACCGTTGAATATGTAATAATGTTAGGAGGTTGGTGCACTGACCAAAATATACAATCTGGGGCATATAGATTGGTCAGTGCACTACCCTCCCAACACTGGTTCATAGTTAATGGTGTGGTCTATTATACAACCACACGATTGACTTTGGAACAATTCCAGGAGGACCGTGCGCTGAAAATTTGTAGGTGCACCACCACCATTACGTTGAAAATGTTCTGGTGCACCGCCTCCATTGCATGACAAAAAAAGACGCACTGTGACCAGTGCATGCATATTTTTTGTGGCGCAACGAATGTTTTTTTTTTCAAAAATTTTATATATGTATATTCCTAAATACATGACTCATTTAATAAAAAAAATCTATTTAATATGTCAATCATTTAGAGACGTGAAAGGAGAGAAGAGAGGGAACAACAACAACAACAAGAGGACCAATATAACATGGTTCGCCTGTGGGAGGCACGAGAGAGGGAGAGAGATGCATACCCTCACCCTATTACAACAGCTACCCGGGGGGTCCTAAGGTAGGTAGGCCTCCTCAAGTTCTATGACGAGGCTACTTCCCTAAAGGGTCATGGTTTGTTTTTATCAACATCTTATCCACAGGTGGAATGCCCACCTACAGGCTTTCCGGGTTAGTCCTAACTAGTGGTACGCGCCCACTGAGGAGGACATCTATTTCATTACAGGGATATCGAGGAGAGGGGTGGATTTTCCCTCATTCCCAGAGGTTCCAATTGGCTATCCAGTAGGTAGTTAGGTGGTGTACTCACAAAGATACATTAGTGAAAATATAATGTGTCCTTCAGATTTTCATGTCTTTGGAGATCAATTACATATTGAAGCTTTTGGTAGTGAGGAGGTGAGGTGCCTCTCACTTCTGATTTCAACCATTTCACATAACACCAGCGATGGGCAATGCATTAGTTTCCCGCTTCTATATTATGTTGATTCTTTGGTACAGGAGCCACAACTTGATAGGTGGTCTGCCACTTTTTTGCGGGAGTTTTGTATAGCCTTAGGTATATGTCATGCACATGCACAAGGGAGGGTCATCTTCCCTTTTTCTTCAGAGCTTTTTTGTTTATTTTTTGAGAGGTTTCCAGAGAGGAGGCCTACTTTTGTTCGGCAGCCTCATAGGTCGATGTTGGCTGCATGAATGCACCTATGGTGATAGATGATGCCTAAGAGGGGTGAGACTGAGTATTCTATAAGGGTATCACATGATACACAAGAGTTTCTAGCTATTTTTGCTGAGCATCCCTTTTTTATTGTAATATCCCAAAATAGGGAAAACCAACAACAATAAGAATATTTGCAGATATTCCAAAGTTGGAGCTTCATAAAATCATGAAAAAAACAATTTAAATCAGCTCATAATATGTAAGAGAACATCTAACCAACATACAAATGAAAAACAACAAGAATATGGCATATACACTCCTTCCAAAGTGGGGAAATGCAGCATTATAGGGCATAAAACAACTGTCTTCAGGAAATAATGCTATATCTGTGAGGAATGGGAATTGGATCCCTTAGAATACACATAATACAAATAAAATCCATAATTGGAGCTAAAACAAATCCCTCTAGCCAACATAAACAGATCTCCCCAAGCCAATATAACTCAAATAAGCCCAAACCCCATGACTTTGCTTAACAAAAATTGATGAAGCATGTAACAGCGTTATTTATGTGAGGGTTTATACAGCAAATAATGCGAAATAATATATCAAGAGTTTACAATCATCCAATGGATGAGAAAATGGAGATTCCTTCCCTTTTATACACAATAAGAATAACCCGACAAGGGTTTCATGAAAGTACAATGTATAAAAGTGCAGATCTGCAGATATAGATCTAGAAAACGCAGTTATACTATATTTATAAAAAAATTTAGCTGAGATGTGCAAATAACAAAATAAGAATGAAATACAGAGCTTTCCGGGAGAAGGGTTGGTCCTTCCTCCAAGGAACAAGCTCACATGCAAGGGTTCAAACCCTGCTACTGCAACTCTAGGAAAAATTACACAGTTTCTTCAGAGAACTACGTTGTAGGAGATGGATTCTGCTTTGGCCACATGCCAAGATGTCCAATATGCTCAGAAACCTCCTATAAAAATCTTGCAAAGAAAGGGAAGCTCCCTCCTCTAAAAGATAAGCTCAGAAAGTGGTGCTGGGGACTTTCCACTGCAACACCCTACAACACAGCACTATTATCTGTAGAAATAACACTGTGGCTGAAGGAGGATGCTTGGCCTCAAGCCTAAGTGTGGAAAAATGAAGTACAATACTCCTTCTTGAGGCCTCTCAAGAAAGGAGAAGGATTCCTAACAGGAGATCCTTGTGCTAAATAGCAAGAGGATGCCAAATAGTCTAAACAGAAAAAATCAATAATATCCAAGCTAACCCCAAATGGTAGCCATCCTCTTCCTTATAAGCTTTGTAAGCCTCCTCACCTTGGTTCCCACCCATTAGGGTTTCCAACTCCACATGAGCAATCTCCCTCCAAAATTATGTTGTAACTTCATCAAGGCCACTCCTCCATACTGTGCTATTTGATTTGGTCAAGGTTGACCTATTCAGTCCGCCTCATCCCATTTCACACTCAAGTGCCTCCAATCCAGCTCTCAAATGTCTGTCTATGCTGACCCTTATTCACACTAAACTAGATATATTGTTGATATCTTCTTCTTCATACATGCATGTTGATTTAGTCAAACTTGACTTTGTCCTCATCCATTTTCCCCCGTTCACACACACAAGTGTAAAATACAACTACTGTGATGATCTCCTTTTACATTATGATGAGTTTTATTCATGTTTTTACTATGCATGGGCCTCCTTACCCATTTATCCAACTACAAAGTGCAAAAATAAAAAATTAATATTCCCGCTAAAGTAGGAATATTATAGTTATGGTCCCCTGTCCTTATGCTGGTTTGGATTGGTGAGGGTGTGCCAACATCCTCTTCACAGATGATGAGCCGCCTGATGATAGAGGTAATATTATTTTTTTATTTAAATTTATTCTAACATGTTATTTAACTTGTTTTTATTAAATTGTGTAATGAAATTGTCTAATTATTGTTGTGTACTTGTATATATTTTGCAGACATTAGGTCTTTTGATGGCGAGGAGATGCCAGTGCCACCAAATTATCTAGGTGTGGATCTTGATGACGAACAGGATATGCAAGATGCTGAGGATCATAAGACTAGTGCAGAGAGATCTGCTCCTGTTGGTGCGCCGGTACCGCCTTTTGCTAGGCGTGATAGGATTGATAGTAGATTGAGGATGTAGTTGGGTGACCAAATCTCTGCGTTGTTTATTGAGGTAGGAGTTTGGCCTAGTAATATGAGACACATACATGTCCATGGTAGGTTGGTACATATGTGGAGAGGCATGTCGCGTGACATGTACAACTTGATGCGGCATGTTGTAGGAGCTATGACCTTATTTATGCGGCTAAGGAGGGCCCTAGCACGTTATAGGCATGGTTTAGACGCAATGCCACATGATCAACAGTCCGCGAGCAATGATGGCACATCATATATGATCACGATCAGGAGATTGATCATCGTTCACCTTGCGCCGTGCCAGATGAGTAGCCTCCACTAGCATCGACTAGCATTCATCATGGAGAGCAGGTTGGACCATCGGCCACGTTAGGTCAGCAACCTACAACATCCGGCAGTACTCATAATCATGAGCAGGCTGGACCATCGACCATGTCGAGTCATCATGATGAGCAACCGATAGTTGATCCTGATCATCATGAGGCACCAGTACTAGATCAACAAGCACGTGATGATCAAAATGTTTATTTTGAGCTTTTCAAGGCTACACCATTGACTGAGTAGGCCTTGACCAGTACTACTATTGATGATTTACCACTAGCTAATATATGACACTTATATTACAATTGTATATTTTTAACATTATTCAGTTATATATATACATTCGGTTATATATATATATATATATATATATATGTATGTTCCATGTATTTTATGTTCATGTTGCAGTTGTACTTAACTTACATGTCGGTGATCATCATGATGTGTATATTGCTAGGTCCTGTTAGATATGTTCATTTAATGTGATGCTTGCAGATAGATGTGTATGTGATAGCAGTTATTTCACATGAGATCTATATTTCATGGTTGTGTTTTGAATGTGTTTTTTAGTCAAAATGATGTTTGTATGATGGTTGTCGTGATCGTGATGTTTATTAATTAATTTATTATTAAATGATCATGATATTGTAAAATTGTAATTGTAATTCTAAATGTATGTAAATTCTAAAATTGTAATTGTATTTGTAATTGTAATTCTATGTAAAATATTTGTAAAATTTTAATTGTAATCGTAATATTTAATTTATTGTGAAATTATTGTCATTGTAATTTTAATTGTAATTGTATATATGTAAAATTCTAATTCTAATTCTAATTGTATGTAAAATTCTAAAATTGTAATTGTAATGGTATATATGTAAATTTGTAAAATTGTAATTGTAATTGTAAATTTTATGTAAAATTCTAAAATTGTAATTGTAATTGTAATTGTATGTAAAATTCTAAAATTGTAATTGTACATGAAATTGTAAAATTGTAATTGTAATTCTAATTGTATGTAAAATTCTAAAATTGTACTTTTAATTGCAATTGTAATTGTACATGGAATTGTAAAATTCTAATTCTAATTCTAATTGTATGTAAAATATTTGTAAAATTTTAATGGTATTACTATGAAATTATTGTAATTGTATGTAAAATTTTAAAATTGTAATTGTAATTTTATGTAAAATTCTAAAATTGTAATTGTAATCTTAATTGTAATTGTAATTTTAATCGTAATTGTGAGTGAAATTGTAAAATTGTGATTGTAATTCTAATTCTTATAGTAATTGTAATTCTAATTGTAATTTTAATTGTAATTGCGTGTAAAATATTTGTAAAATTTTAATTGTATTAATGTGAAATGATTTTATTAAAATTTTTAAATTTGTAAATTTGCAAAATTTTAAATAATTGTAAATAATTAATCTAGAATAATATGAATTTTTGTAACATAATGCAAATAAATTCATGTACTTTAGAATTAACATTATTTTATTACAATCTTACATACGAAAAAAAAAAGAACTTTATACAATACGCCATTGTTTGATATCAACATAATTGCAAATTATCAAGTGAAATATTGATTTTAACATTAACACAATGCAAATTACCAATTAATTCAAAATACATATTTATATAATGTTTCGAAAAACCCATCTTAAAAAGTATAAATATTGATGAAATAACACATGTACCCTATCACTCTTGGTTCTCATGATCACCCTCATTATCTTCCAGCTCGCATGGCATGATAACACTATTGTTCTCAAAAATATGTTTTGATCTAGGGTCATGTATCAATATGAACCACCAATCCCTATCCAACAGATACGGGTAAAAAAAACACCTAGTTGCAATGTTTGGGGAAAACATAGGGCTCCTTAGCTTCATCCCATATATTTATAGAGTTGATACAGATTAACCTACTATTGTGATCTTCCTTTACATTATTCCGATCAAAGGTGTCCCACCACTTGCACCTAAAAATAACACATTGGAAAGAAGAGAAATCCACTTCAATGATCTCTTGTATCATTCTGATGTAACCTAACATCCCTCATACTAGGTTTTGATCATGGTGGCTAGATTGACTAGACTGATCAAACTTGACTTCCACTCCAGAGTCTTTGTGATGTTTCTAGCATCAAAATTTTATGTGCACAAATGGTGTCCATATGCCCACATAGATGTGAACAAATGCACCTATTATAAAAAAGTTAAAAAATCATAGTGTCACGTGTATTATAATAACCCAGCAGTTAAAATATGAAATATAGATGTAATTAAATTTGGAAGGTGCATTATTAAGTTTCAAATGTACATATAAATTAAATATATTATTACCGAGTTGTTGCACCCAATCCCTACATTTAGCGCATCCTCTTTAGCACGCAGGTAATGACTGGTTGCACCATATTTCTCTATGACTTGGTCAACAACCCAACTATTGGGGCATATTTTCTTTTAAATGATTGGGATAAGGCACACTTCTACCATTCAACCATATGAATTATTTCCTGTCACTATCCCATTTCATACTCTTTTGTTCGTACAATGCTACCCACGGTTGTGTCACTTCGGAATTGTGAAGAACGGATTTATTGATTGCTTCAATTTATGCATTCGTTGATGAAATCAAACTGACATTATATAGTACATAGAGATCAAAATATACATTATATCGAAGTTCAACATGAATATTTACTTCGTGTAAATTTGAAAAATTATAAGTCACTTACTCTTTATCAAGCACATTTTTCCATTCATTTGAAGCAACTCCCCTTCTCTTTTGTCCTCATCCCTTTCACCGTCCTAAATTATTGCACTTGGTCTGTTGTCGATCTGCTTGGGTTATGCCCTTTGTCGAACAAAACCTTTCAATTTATTCATGTACCTATCAAAGAAGAACATCCAACGACAAGAAACCACACCAATTAATTCAACCTCATCTACTAGGTGGATTAGAAGATGAAGCTGCAAGTCCATGAAACTTGTCAATAGTTCCTTCTCAAACATACAAACAATATCAACTATCTCTTATCGCCACTGTGGAATGCTAGCCACATGAGTCTCCTTTGACATGATCCATCTTACAAATGCAAATAATTTAGATATGACACGTCCTAGGTCCTGAGAGAATTCATTTTTCACACACCCACACATGAACAAAGGATAATGACACTACAAAGTTATAAACACGTACAATAATATACAAAATTATTTATGTTTTATGATCCCCGCATGGGATAAAATTTATTAATATAAAAAATAATAAAATCATGCTTTTGACATTATATATACTCTTAGAAGATTCAAATGGTCATGTGAGTTCAACCTTGACAAATGGTCATGCACGGTGAAGCAACGCCCTAGTGAAGACCCATTTGAAGATGACACCCTCACACCCATTATAACTTCCTTTTCCAAATAAATATCATCTTTTTTAAAATCCATGGGACATCACCTTCTTTCAAATACCATGAATTAGAGGGACCAGCGCTTGCCTCTGATCCTATACGTTCTAATTGTGTTGGCCAATGTTTCTTTTTAGGTTTTGAAGTAATAAGATCTTTGCTAATAGCCAATGTGTCACTTTGTTTCGAAGATATGTGCCTCCATAAAGAAGAGGAAACATTTTTAAATATATGCACGCGATCTAATAAGTGGGTAATATTAAGATGCTCCCAATATGGGAGGTCATTAAAGATAGGTTTCATTTTCATCCCAATGGGAAATTTCTAAACATAGGTGTCGAATAATTTTGGATCATCGAACATAGGCTCCCCATTTGAAATGAACATTTCTATGAGCTCCTTCTCCTTCTCTCTCTCATATTCTTAAGCCACTCAGTTGGTGTTGTTACTACAGGCCTTTGGGTTCTCTCTCGTTTACCATTGAAAGCAGATGTTGCTCTTTTGTAAGGGTGTTCTTTTGGGAGGAATACCCTCGAGAAATCATACATTAGTTTTCGTAGGTCCTTGGACCATCTAGCTTTCAAAAAAGGTCCACAACATTTACATCCAAAATACCCTTTTGTTACAAGACCTGCGAGATTATTTTATACAATTAATATGCATGGCACGCTAAAGAATATCATTAATATCAGAACAATTACAACGAATTAAATAGCTAATATGCAAAAGAATATTTTTATGTATATAAACAAATCAATAAATTAAACATGTAATTTACAAGAGTAAACTCCTAAGCCTGGATATTCATGTGTCGTGTAAGAACATATTCCATACAATGTAAAACTCCTCTCTTATATGATGGGTCTTGATACATCGTATACATTTATCCCATCCCATAATTCCTTCAATTCATCTACTAGTGGTTGTAAGTAGGCATCCATATTCTTCACTTGTCTTCTACCAGGGATTATGAGAGCCAACATAAGATGTTCATTCTTCACAGACAACCATGGGGGGGGGGGGGATATTGTTATTGATCACTACTACAGGCCAAAAAAAATAGTTGGTGTTCTGGATGGAATATGGGTTGATGCCATCCATGGCTATCCTAAGTCATAGAATTCATACTTCATCCTTGAATTTTTCGGGCCATGTATCCTCTATATGCTTCATGGCTATTGATCAGTTGGGATTCACATAATTTCCAACTCACTTTTGTGTAAGGCATGCCATCCCTGCAACATAGCTAATTCTTTGCAATGAAAGAGCCTTTGAATCCATGGGATTATAGGCATTTTCCTCAATTTCTTAAAAGGAGAATGACGTGATTTAACCTTCTTTTTTTATTTATCATACATGTCATGCCCACATTTCAGACATATCTCTTTGTCTGCGTATTCTCCTCTATATAGAATACAATCATTTGGACATGCATGATATGATATGTACTCAACACCCAACATTTTGAAAAAATTATTTTCCTCTTCGCAGCTACTGGGCAAGAAATTATCACTCGAAGAACCTTATCTTTGAATAAACTGTAGTTGGTGATCATGGAAAATATTAATAAATTATGTACATTAATGCAGATATAATTATTAACGTTCATAAAATTGACCATTTGTAATTTTCATTGTGTAATGATTATACTTCTCAAATTTATATAAGGGAGGACTTTATCGTAACTTACCTCAAAATTTCCAAGAAAAATGCATTCAACAAGCCAAAATTTTCTTTCAAGTTGTATAGTAACATCGTTGTCCCCAACTGGGTAGGCTTTGAATGTCCGTCGGGTCCAAAGAGAGGGGTGGTGGAAGCAAATTAAAGGCTTTCAAAAATTGTGTCAGTGATATGAGCCTCATCCCCTAGTTGATCATCATTTTGGAATGCATCTAACAACATTGTGTCCATGGCAGTCATATCCCTTAAGTAATCATCCTCAACAACCTCTATTTGATTGCCTCCATTGCCAGCTTTTCAAGAACTACTATTGTTGTAGTCATTCCTAATTAGTGAATCTGGATGTAGCGGGAATAGAATTGGTGGTTGATTCAACCTTTATTGGTATCATTCCTCTCTGATTTTTTCTCTTAATTCAGTCTTCTCTCGATTTGACATTGTCATGGGGTGAAATGGAAGATGGTAGGTAGGTTGCTCATCATCACTAGAATCCTAATAATTAAAAAAAAATATTTTAACCTGATTATTACAAAATATATGATATCAATTAGTAAGCAGGTTGAAAATATTACATGATTAATTGGTTTGACATTGAAATAATTACGTTAATCAATATACCAAACAATTATAATTATTACCATCATTGTCCTAGGATTGTGGCTAGAAGATGCAATATTGTTACAATTGGCAGGGTGAAGTGGCTGTCCTTTTTCATCTACCAAATGTGCCTTGCAGTATGTTGCTCCTGATAAGAGCTTCCAATGTTTTGGAGTTGTTTGAATATTTTGTGCATCTGAACTCGATTCTGAATCTGCATGAACCTGCAAATTTGTATACATTATAAATTTAGTTAAGTTGTGCATGATTGACATGGATAAAAAAACATAAGTTCAATTAGAAAGTGAAAATATAAATAAAATATGAAGTAAATATCATGTCTGAAGATGGATAGAGAGAACTTCGTGATGGGCTTTGAGAAATATTTTGGAATGAGCTAGATTTTGAAGAATTGTCCATTCGGTATAATTATGATATTTTCTCCCTGCATTTGAGCAAAATCAATAATAAATTTTGGTGTACACACCTAAAATTAATTCTTGGGTATTTGTTATATTATTTCCATGACTAGTCACACGTGAAACTATTTTTCGGTGGGCGGACCTACCCATGGTTTTGTGCATGGGTTTTCACATGGTTTTGGGCATGATGGTTTTCAGCCCCTAGTATTTTGTAGATCCGGTCAAGGTAATTACGGTTATGTTCTAATCCAAGGTTAATGGATTGGGGTTTATGTATGCTTCTACATGTATATATATGTGTTGTAACACTAAAAGGAATATAATGAAAAATCAAGTTGGTCGTCCCGACTTGGGATTCAGGGGAAAATATCTATGTATATCTACTTTATGTTTTATTCTCTCACTATTGTTTATTTTATGTTTTTAAGATTATTTTGCAAATAATTTCTGTACAGGGTTAAAACCTACAGTAATTTCGGTGCCTTAAAAATGGACTTCTTGTTATTGATGCTAATGTACATATAATTGCACCGATGAATTTTAGTTACTGTGCACCGGTGTCGTGTTATCAACGGACGCACTAGTGCAGTGCTATTAAGTGATTCACCGGTGATGAATAACTGCAAATAAAAAAAAAACACAACTCTATTTTATTTAAGTGAAAAAAAGCTGTAAATTGAAAAATGGGTGGAAAAATATTTTCAAAAATCTAATTTCATAAAACGATTCTTTAAGTACTAAAAACTTTTCATTAGTTCACTATTTTTGCAAAACAATTCAGCTAGAGATTTTTAGGAGACATACTTGGATGAAGAGAGCATGAGAGCATTGTGGAGCAGCGATATACATTCGAACAAAATTATTCAGATAATCAGAATTCCAAGCCTCTAGTGATTCAAACCTTGTAGCATAGAAGTTCAAATGGTCTCATGATTAAATTTTATTTCTTTTTTTACTTTTTTTTCTACACCTTTTTTAACGCATTAAGAAAACAATTTCAATTTTTTTTTTCATTTTTAGAAAAAAAAAAAATCATTTTTACCCTAAACCCTTCATTCTTTTTGTTTTTTCTCTTTCTTCTCCCTATTTTTGTGATTTTAGAATTAGGGATTTTCATTTTAGATTTATAGGGTTTGTATTGCTATATATAGGCCTATGACATCCAACCCACAGGAGGAATTGCATAGTCGGATCCCAATCCATGTCAGCCTTTGTGTGAATTTAAAACAAAACAGATTTTTTTTATCAGTGTGCCCGACGTGACCTAGCGCACCGATGCTCTGGATTATCCCAATGAACCACGCAAGTACTGTGTGATAAAAAATTTAAAAATATTTTTTTTAATCAGTGCACTATATGTAAAATAGGGCACCGGTGCACTATTTAATTATGGCGCACAGTGCACATGCTGTTTCACAAAAAAAAAAAAAGAATATTGTGTTAATCGGTGCACCATGTAACATATAACACACCGCACTGGGTCTCCTAGTTGATGGAGAGAACCATACAGTGGTCCCTTGTTTTTGCGGGACGCTCATAAGAATAGGCTGCACCACACCCCGCCTCCCCCCTCCACGACACCATATGCTACAAAAACTAACACTAGACTATTTTACTATTTTGTCTGTGTTAATCAGTGCGGTAGTTGACATGTAATGCATTGGTGCTCCTTGTTACAATAGAGCATCATACAGTGTTTTATACTGTTTGGGTGGTGCGTTTAGAAGACCACCATGCACTGACGACGGTGCGTACACCACAAAAAGCGCATCGGTTTCTTGATATATTTTTTTTAACTTGAAAAGTTGACAGTTTATTTATTAAATATATTAATTAATGATATGGTACAGGTTTCATATTGATAAAGAAATGGCTGACAAGAGATCAAGTAATAAAAATACTGATAACACATCAAGAAAAGAAAAAAAGGAAATTTATTTCTAAATTATTTACAAAAAATATTATTTTTGAAATAAATGTAAGTTTAACAAATATGTATTATTTACTGTGTATCATGCAGAGCCAAAAAATGATGAAGCTTGATAAGATTATTTCTGATCTAGGACTAGAAGAGTGTAAAAGCTTGATGGAAAAATTGCAAGAGGATGAATCAGGTGAATCAAAAAATACTATCGATCCAATATGAGTTTTGTTTCTTAATTTTCATTAATAATATACTTAAAATTATTAGATAACATGTTCCAAACAATCTATTAATTCACATCTATTTAATGTTCTACAGGGACCACCAATTTACAAATGGAATGTTGCTCTACGAAAAGAAAAAAAATAACATGCAAATGAAAATGAATTTCTCCTTAGCTCATCTGGAGTAGTGCTAGAGGTTAACGAAAGGGGGAAAAGCTTTTACAAAATTTTGAGGGATCTAGTGGAATGAATGTATAGACGTTCTTTCCACTTACAATACAAAAGTCAATCTAGTGATTCCAAGAACCAAATTTTATCTAAACTACAGGAAGAGTTTCCAAAGAATTGGTCAACGAGACATATGAGACTTTTAATAGAAAAAACGTACAAAAAAGAAGAAGAAGGAATGAAAAAATAATATTCCTTTAAATGTTTTTCTGGAAATATTTATAAATATTACTTTTGTTATATTTACTTTTCATATATCAATATAAAAATTAAATAGTTTATTGTCATGTTACATTTTCAGAAGGATTTTAAAAAAATCAAAAGTTGAATGAGCTGATATCATAAATATGCTAGTAGGAATGTCCAAAATGGTGTACAAGGAGGTGGTCAAAGAAATGGAAAAAATTGCATTGCAGGAGGAGCCATCTCAACAACAACGTGCTTCAAATGTAAATTGTAATCATTGATTTTTTAGATCGTTAGGTACAATAAATAAACAATTTAGCATTAAATATTAATTTTCAGGTATCTTCTTGCATAAAAGAAAAGAAAATGGAACCCATTCAACACATAAAACAGGATGACAAGGAAGAAAAGTGTTGATATCTAAGTTTGTTAGTAATTGTTACTTCCTTATAACAAGTTGACTAGATTTCATTTTTGTATATTTTAAGTTTTTTTGCAAAAATCATCATTGAATGTCTTCAAATAGGTGTTAACATACAAAGAAGAACCATCAGATGAATTGATTAACATTGGGTTAAATATGGGTTGTGAGTATATATTGGCATATCATAAATTAATTGTGGAATTTGTAAGCATCTATCGATTTTGTTTTACTTAGCTCCATCTATAATTAATATAATAGAAAAATATTTTATATTAAATATATGATTTGTTATGGGGTATAAAACTTGCAGGAAACGAAGTATGGAACTGTGCCAATAGATGAGATCTTGAAGGATGGCATACTACATTGTTTTGAAAGAATGTGTATAGTTCATGAGTCAATTGTTGCTATAGTACGTCATTTATTTTCGATTTACATTGATGTATATTATTTAATATTGCAATTTTCATTATTCTCACCAATGTATATACATTCATTACAGTTTATTTTTATGTTTGTAGATGGAAGGTGAAGAAGAAAACAATTAACATCGTGAACAAAACATTCGTGAAAATAACCCAAGTCATGGAAATAGCTCGAGCAGTGACAGAAGTTGAAGTGAAGAATGATGATCATTATGTGTGGATATCAAAGCAAGCCGTTGCATTTTTTGAAATATTTGTCTATGAAATCAGACTTTTTGTTTAATGTAATGGATATAGTGTCCCAATTGAAAGACAAAGGGATACAAATAACTGTCCCATTTTGTATAACAAAGACTATATATATATATATATATATATATATATTAATTTATTCTAATGCATTCTCCATTGTCGTTGTGAAATGTAACACCACTGATTAAATTTATGGATGATTAAATATTATAATGAAGAGATGTGGAGTTTGATGATATGATATAACAAATTAATCTAAACATCACATTCAAATGCACTAATAAAAATTAATTGATATGAATATTTTTATAATATATATGTCGTCTTTTGATGAATAATGAATTTTAAAAAATCACAATAATTATGTTATGATATAAAAAATTAATCCAAACGTCAAATTCAAATGCATTAATAAAAATTTAATTAATATGAATATTGTTATAAGATGTGTCGACTTTTGATGAATAATGAATTTTAAAAAATCACAAGAATTTCACTGTCATAGGTCGATGTTTTTAAAAAATACAAAATAAACACCGATGCATGTCAATTACTATACACCGGTACGTTTGTATGATAAAGAGCACTGGTTTGTTTCTATGACCTATGGGCATCGCACAAATACCAATACCAATTATAAATCTCGGTGCATTTGTACGATACTACGCATTGGTGTGTTTATGTGAGACTATGCACCGGTGCATTTGTACAAACTATGGGCACCGCACAAATACGGAAACCAATTATAAATCTCAGTGTGTTTGTTCAACACTGCGCACCAGTACATTTCTATAAGAGTATGTACTGGTGCGTTGATACGACCTATGGGCACTGCACAAATCCGAAGACCAATTAGAACAGCCCCATGTGTTGTATCACCAACACTGTGCCCGGTGCGGTTTTAGACCTTGACGGCTCAGTGCATGCACCTTCGACCTCACTGGGGCAACCGTCTATATGACACGCACTAGTGCATTGAAACCTTATTAGTGCACCGACTAAAAAAACATTTGTAATAACCTACGGCTGCCGAGGTTTTTTTTGTTGTGTTAAAATTCCATTAAAAGCTTCGCCAAAACCTCCGTTACCAAAAACGAATGTTGTAGAAAATGTTTTTTTTGACAATTTTGGCCAATTTTATAACACTAAAAACCTCCTTTATAACGTCCGCTAGATGGTCTTTTCCTTGTAGTGGGGGAGAGAGAATTTGCATTTTGTAGAGGGTTTCCATCAATTTCAAAGGAAGAGATTGTTGGAATTATTGCTCTGTGTTGTCCTTGATGGCAACCTACATTGATGAATGTGTCAACTCACCTATGGATCATTTACTTGTTCTGTTGGTTTCATATCTCCATGGATGGTCATGTCTATGTCTTTATATGATTTTTTTTGTGATGATATATGGATTATGTGGATTTATGCGCATATATGTCACAGTTCTTGGTCAGGATTGACGTGTCAAGATCAACTTGGATATTTGTCTACATGATGATGTCATAATATGTTTACTTGATGATCAAGAGTACAAGACTAATATGATGTGTTAGTATACTCACATGGAGGATTATTTGATCACTTTTTCATCTCTTATATATCTCCATGATCCGAATGAAGTATCACAATTGCTCACAGTACCTAGTGTAGAATTAAAATGTCATTATAGATTGTATGAATGGATTATGATGGTATGATAGCTACCAGTTGTGCATTATATGATCTCAGTACAAGAAGAGGTATACAAAGTTTTTCTAAGTTGATACAAATACTTTATAGAAACTAAAGAACATGTAGCAAAAGTTTGGCATGTTTTGGACCACAGAAAATTTTTTTTCCTAGTCAAAACCCGAGTTGTAGAGAGGAAAGCTGGTGGGTGTGGGAAAATTATTCCCAAGTACATCGAAGAGGGAATATGGGTGTGACAAGGACTGTAGGTGAAAAAATAAAAACTTACGCAAGAAAATCATGGTTTTACCCACAATAATTTTTGCACGCAATGGGATTGATTTTGTAAAACAAATTAGATTGGATTATTGACCTATGCTATTGGAAATAATTTGGTTTTTAGCTGAGGTATTGAAGGAAAAAAATTCTATATAAAGGAGAGAAAATTGTGAAATTGGTTTTTTTAGTAGTGTGTGAAATTGTGCACACCAGGGTATGAAGAGCTCATATTTGAAGGAATGATGATATATATTTTTAACTATGACTAAAGTGTTGGTTGCAGGAGTTAAGACACCATAGATTTGATCCATGATATAATTTATGGGATTTATTGTTTCATTTGTTTTTATTTCTTATCCATCTTCATCTAGATAAAACAGAGAAATACTTTTGTGCTCAAATATGATTATATGCAAGATTTTTGAACTATTTTTGAAGTGACCCATGAGTTGAATCAAATATAAGTTTTTTAATTACAATGAAATATAGATCAATTGTAGATATATTGTAGCTAAATATAGTGTATGTAGGGATATAACTTGGTATGGTAACAAAGGTCATTTTTGCAGAGAATGTCTCACTGATTTATTACATGAGAATTTTGTTTTGAATTTTTTTGTTGAAGAGGGTTCTATATTGATTTCATTACTAGCTTAAGTTAGAAAGTCAATGGTTGGGATGATTGATTTGTAGTAATTGGCTTGTTATTCAACTTCAGTGATCCAATATTGATAGTCACTAGGTGGCACATTGGCATCATTGGTATAATTTGTTTGGCACATTGATAATAGTTATTCATATTGGTTTGATATTCAATGACTTGGCATATTGGTATTTGGTGGTTTGTGTTTAGAATATTGGCATTGGCATTAGTTGTGATTGAATGATTCAATAATTGGCACATCAGTATTTAGTACTAGTATTAGTCTTAAGTGTTTCAGATCTAGTATATTGGCTTGAGTGATTTAGTGATTTAATTGGTTGGATAGCTTTAGTTTATATTTAGTGGTTCTTAAATGATTCACTATTTAGTAAATTGGTATTTAGTGATTCAATTGATCAATGTTTAGTTTTGGTATTTTGGTTCGGGCTTATTGCTGGTGTGGGTCCAGTTTGAAAACATGATGGAAGGTGGCCTAAAAGTTTTGATGGAAGTTTCAGAAAGGTGGATCTAGTATTAAATATTATGAAATTAATCCACAAAGTGTTGGGGTTGGAGCCTTTACTGAGAGGGTAGGATCCATGAAACTTGATTAGGGGGTTGGAGCTCCCTTCTAGTGGGTGTTGGAAAATAGGTGAAGGCTGCATCCTCTTGTAGGTAGGAGCCTGCATGATGACAAGAGTTTGCACCTTTACATGACCATGATGTAATGAGATATTTTTCATTTTAATAAAATAAGAAGAAATAAAAACAAAAACTGTTGTTCTCTCCCACATTGGGTTTCTACTTAAAATCTTGGTGTCTCTATGTGTTTGATTTGTTGATGTGCTTTATGTTTTACATGTTTTATTCTTTATATTGCTTATGATTTATTGGATAAGCTATATATAACGTTGTGATCTATTGGATGAAGTGATGGTTTAAAGATAATTGTGAATTGAAATATTAAGTTAAGTATAATTTGGGAATGAAATATCGATTCAACGCCCCTCCTGTATATTTATTACCCCCTCCTAGATATTTATTACATGTCTCTATTAAGAAATATCATGGAAATAATACTCTTGAATTAAGCATTCTTCTTGCAATGGGTGGGAAGAGGATCTCCATGGAGCTATAGAAACATTATGCATGTAGAATTGGACATTGGAATAAAACTGTGTGAACTGCTATGTGAAAGATTTGTGGAGGAGTAATATGTTGCATGATTAATGGTATTAGAGCATGAATGAACCTGCTCTGTTGAATGATTAGACCTGCAGATTTATGAGCATCTACTATGCATACAATATACCCAGAGTTTAATTCATGAATTATTTTTTAAATATTAAATGAAATGCATGGAGTATGGAGTGAATGTTAAAACTATTCCTTTTCGGACATGTGTTGGAGGAATTATCCACATTAAGATTTTATTTAAATATTACAAGTTAATCGACCGTGGATTTTTATTTTATTTTTAGTTGGGCATGGAGTTTTAAAATATTAAAGGGAATGTGGTTCTAAATATTACAATTTTATTTTTTATGGTGAACGTGCAAAGTGGGGTGAATTTTAAATTCTCCTTTTTTTTTTTTAATATATGTTTGCAAGATTTAAGGAGGAGTGAGAATTAGTGGAGTGTTTTTTGAAGGGAAATTATGGGAGGCATCTTCTCAATGCATTTTGTTTTACGCGCATAAATTTTAATTTGGGAAAATATTTTTTTATTGAGAAAAGGTATTTTATATATTTTCTCACAAGCAATGTAAAAGGTTACATTACTTTTTCTCTCTCATCAAGAGATATTTTACTAATTGAGAAAATGTATCAAGACAGGAAGTCTTGAAGGAATCTTGTTCAATATTTTCTAGCATTAAGATTCTTCAGTCTTAATTGTACTCAAACATTTATTAAAAAAAATATTTTGTGGTGGTGGTTGAGTCTCAATTTTTTGGGACATTGGTTCTAGTCCTGGGCCTAAGTGTGACACATTGTGCTATTTTTGTGCCTTTTATTTCTCTATCTCTTTCTTATTCTCTCAATGGAAACAAAAATTGTTTTACTTCCTAAACTTGTTGGCACAAACTAATTTTTTTGGAGAAAACACATGCAACTTATATTCATCTCTAAAGATTTATGGGAACTTGTAACTAAGGATATATTATGCGTTCTCTTGGTGAATTCAATGCATTAAGTGATGATGAAAAGAATTATCTTAAGCAAATTATTTAGTAATATAATGAAGCCCTTTCACTTATAGGAAGTATTTTTGAAGAATATATATTTCTAAGAATTAGTGGTGTAGTATCATCCAAAAAACACAGGATATCTTAAAGAACACATATGAAGGTATTGTTCTAGTAAATTGCAAACATTGAGGAATTTTGAAAATTTGCATATGCAAGGTAATGGATCCATTCATGATTACATCAAAAAAATTAAATTTCTCATTAATTAGATGAGGTCATTAGGTGAAGATGTTCCAAAAAGATGGCTAATTGAGAAAATTTTAAGTAGTGTTCTTCCTAAGTTTTAGATGTTCACCACTGGTATTATGGTCTCCAAAGACTTGAATAAAATGAAAATTGATGAATTACGTGGACTCTTATTAACTATTGAATAAAATCAACAATCTTAATAAGTGGAACATGATTTTTTTACAAAGCATAAAGGAAGAGGAAGGACCAAAGGTCAATATCTTCATTAGAATCAAAATAGAAATTAGAAGAATTCACAAGGTAATGCATACCCTTAAAGAGCCAGAGGAAGGAGTCCCAATCAATTCAGAGCAAGAGACAGAGATGGATCTCATGGAAGAGGATGATGAAGAGATGGAGGAAGAAATTAAGGAAGAGGTGGAGGACCACAATGTTATCGTTGCCAAAAAATTAGCCATCTTAAAAGAGATTGTTATACAAAAATTGGAGATACGGAGCATAAAGGGGACAATAAGTAGTTGATGAAACTAGGAATGAGAAGTTATTTATCTCAATTTTGATGGAACACAGTGAAGAAAATGAAGCATGGTATATTGATTCAGGATGTACAACTCAGATGACATCTCAAGAGAATTTGTTTACCAAAATTAATGTTAATTATTCTGGTATAGTCTGATTTGGTGAACATAGTGTTTCTCGAGCTAAAGGGAAAGACATGGTTGCAATACCAACATTGCATGGTAAGAAGAAGGTAATTGAGGACACTTTGTGAACACTAACATTGAAGAAGAACCTGCTTTTTTAGGACAAATGATGGAACAAAATTACGATTTAGTGTTTGATAATAAAGAGTTCTTAATCATGGATAATTTGAATAAAAATGCAGTTGTAGCAAGAGGCGAACTGACTAAAGACGAAATTTTCAAGAGCTTTATTTAATTTATTCAACGAATTCAAAGACTTTGAAATAAAAAAAAGAATAAAATAGTAAGCTTTGGCACTTAAGGATGGGGCATCTGGGCGAAAATGTGAAGTTGGGAAACACTTTTTGCCCTTTTTTGACGTTGAAAATTGTAATTTTCTATGATTTTCAACTTCAACTCCACTAAACTCATATTTTTATTGCAAATTATGCTTTGACATAAAAACAATAATTGTAGAGAATTGTCTTACCTCCATACCCATATTTTTAAAAAAAAAAATATTGACATATAGAGGGGTAAATTTCTTGTTTACTAACTGCATATACTTGAAATTTTCAGACAAACATAAATAGTCACTTTATCATCCTTTACTTTTTTTAGGGAAGGTTATTCATTTTTTGGAAAAAAACCATAGCATCATAATCTGCATATATTGCACTAGCGCACACACTATTTTTCGGTAATTTTCGGATTAAATCACTATTTTTTATTTTTTTTTGAAATGGACGAAGACAAAAAAACAGTGATGTTTCAGTACATTTTATCATCCTTTGATTTTCTTTTCAATGTGATCGTCAATAAGAAAAATGAGAGTACCCTTTTGAAGTAGATAGGGAGAGGAAGTGCAGTATGATTTTTTTGAATTTTTTAGTGTCCTCATTTGAAAGTTATTGAATTTTCATTCAGTGCAATTTTTCGAACAATGAAATTCCACAGTGACACAGTTTAGTAAAAAATTAATAAAAAATTAAATTTTTTAATGAAACTCCACAAATCTCATATCATCAGAAACTAGATTCAGAGATGAATCTAATGGTACTTTTTCCGACATATAACATTTTGTTTTTGTAGGTGTTCTGCCCCTCCAAAGTTGCAGGTTCCTGAAAACTGCAGAATTTTCTGTGTTTTTCGTTGACCAAAAACTCTCGGCCGAGATAATGTCTCGGACGAGAAATTTATAAAACTCTCGACCGAGAGTTTAACCCGCCTAAAGTTACATTTAAACGCACGGCCAAACTCTCGGCTGAAAGTTTAAAAAACTCTCAAACAAGAGTTTGCGCCCAAGAGTTTACTCGATGAAACTCTCGGCCGAGAGTTTAGAAACTCTCGTATGAGAGTTTTAAAAACTCTCGTATGAGAGTTTTATTCCTATAATAAAACACAAAAATTATTAAGTTTTTAGAATTGGTACGTTATATAATTTAAATAGTACTTTATTAAAATTAAAAAATGATAAAAAATAATAAAATTATAATTTTATTTAATGATAAAAAATACATGGAGATTTAATTAAATAAAATTTGTTACAATATTTTGTAATATCAATGTTATATAAAAAACTAAAAATATTTTTATATAAAACTAATTGATATATTAATATAAATAAAATAAAATTCTAAAACATAAATCAAAATAAAAACAACTATATATAATTTATATAATTTTTTTTTGAAATTAATGAATAAATTTAAATTTAAAAAACAATTGACTAAATGCAATGAGGTGATAAAGGAGACAATGCATAGCACCTTAATATCGTTATAAATTCTTGGAAATCTCGAGAGATTTTTGAAGTGAGATGAGCTTCTTGGAATGGGTCACTTTATCTTCCACTCCAGTTTCACACAATTAACTTGAAAGGAAGTCTATTTTTCTAGGTATGGATGTAAGGGAATGAACAATATTATTTGAACATTGAGTGAGATGCCCTTCTTGGAATGGGTCCTCCTATATTCCACTTTAGTTTCACAAGATTAAATTGAAATGAAGTTTATTTTCCTAGGTATGGATGTAAGGGAATAAAGAATATTACTTGAAAAGGAAATGAATGTTAAGTGTGACATTCCAAGCAGAAGTGTATGGGATTGGAGAATTATGTTATTGCATAAAACTAACCCTTGAACCCTTAACCCTTCACCCCTTAAACCCTAATTCCTAACCCCTAAACCCTTCACCCCCTAAACCTTAAACCTCTAAACCCTTAACCCCTAACCCATTTACCCCCACTAAACCTCTAAATCCCTAACCCATTTAACCCCTACCCCTAACACGTTAACCCCTAACCCATTTAAGCACCTAAACCCCAAAACCCCTAACTCTTAACCCCTAAAATACTTAACTGCTAAATCCCCTAAACCCCTAAACCTCTAAACCAATTCTAACCCATTTAACCCCCTAAACCTCAAAACCCCTAACCCCTTAAACCCTAATTCCCAACCCATAACCCTTGACCCCTTAAACCCTATTTCCTAACCCCTAACCCCTTAAACCTTAATTCCAAACCCCTAACCAATTCAACACCCTAAACCCCTAAAAACCTAACCCATTTAAGTATTTATTCCATTTAACCCCCAAAACCCTAACCCCTAACACCTAAAATCCTTCACTGCTAAATCCCCTAAACCTCTAAACCTATAACCCATTTAACCCCCTAAACCCTAAACCTCTAAACCCTTAACCCCTAACCCCTTAAACCCTAATTCCCAACCCCTAACCAATTCAACACCCTAAACCCCTAAAAACCTAACCCATTTAACCCCATTAACCCCTAACTTCTAACCCCTAAAATCATTAACTGCTAAATCCCCTAACCCCCTAAACCTCTAAACCAACCCTAACCCATTTAACCCCCTAAACCCTAAACCTATAACCCCTTAAACCCTAATTCCCAACCCATAACTCATTCAACCCCTTAAACACCTAAACCTCTAACCCATTAACCCTTGACCCCTTAAATACTAATTCCTAACCCTTAACCCATTTAACCCCCTAAACCCTAAACTTCTAAACCCTTAACCCATAACCCATTTACCCCCACTAAACCTCTAAACCCCTAACCCATTTAACCCCTAAACGCTAAACCTTTAAACCCTTAACCCCTACCCCTAACTCGTTAACCCCTAACCCATTTAAGCCCTTAAACCCCAAAACCCCTAACCCCTTAAACCCTAATTCCCAACCCATAACCCTTGACCCCTTAAACCCTAATTCCTAACCCATAAACCCTTAAGCCCTAATTCCCAACCCCTAACCAATTCAACACCGTAAACCCCTAAAAACCTAACCCATTTAAGTGTGGATTCCATTTAACCCCCAAAACCCTAACCCCTAACCCCTAAAATCCTTCACTGCTAAATCCCCTAACCCCCTAAACCTCTAAAATTGTAACCCATTTAACCCCCTAAACCCTAAACCTCTAAACCCTTAACCCCTAACCCCTAAAACCCTAATTCCCAACCCCTAACCAATTAGACACCCTAAACCCCTAAAAACCTAACCCATTTAACCCCATTAACCACTAACTTCTAACCCCTAAAATCCTTAACTGCTAAATCCCCTAAACCTCTAAACCAACCCTAACCCATTTAACCCCCTAAAACCAAAACCTATAACCCCTTAAACCCTAATTCCCAACCCATAACCCATTCAACCCCTTAAACACCTAAACCTCTAACCCATTAACCCTTAACCCATTTAACCCCCTAAACCCTAAACCTCTAAACCCTTAACCCCTAACCCATTTACCCCAGGGTTAAGGGTTAAGGGTTTAAAGGTTTAGGGTTTAGGGGGTTAAATGGGTGAAGGGTTAGGAATTAGTGTTTAAGGGGTCAAGGGTTAATGGGTTAGAGGTTTAGGTGTTTAAGGGGTTGAATGGGTTATGGGTTGGGAGTTAGGGTTTAAGGGGTTATAGGTTTTGGGTTTAGGGGGTTAAATGGGTTAGGGTTGGTTTAGAGGTTTAGGGGGTTATGGGATTTAGCAGTTAAGGATTTTAGGGGTTATAAGTTAGTGGTTAATGGGGTTAAATGGGTTAGGTTTTTAGGGGTTTATGGTGTCTAATTGGTTAGGGGTTAAGGGTTTAGAGGTTTAGGGTTTAGGGGGTTAAATGGGTTACATGTTTAGAGGTTTAGGGGTTAGGGGATTTAGCAGTGAAGGATTTTAGGGGTTAGGGGTTAGGGTTTTGGGGGTTAAATGGAATCCACACTTAAATGGGTTAGGTTTTTAGGGGTTTACGGTGTTGAATTCGTTAGGGGTTGGGAATTAGGGGCTTAAATGGGTTAGGGGTTAATGGGTTACGGGTAGGGGTTAAGGGTTTAGAGTTTTAGGGTTTAAGGGTTAAATGGGTTAGGGGTTTAGAGGTTTAGTGGGGGTAAATGGTTTAGGGGTTAAGGGTTTAGAGGTTTAGGGTTTAGGGGGTTAAGGGTTTAGGGGTTAGGAATTATGGTTTAAGGTGTCAAGGGTTATGGGTTTGGAATTAGGGTTTAAGGGGTTAGGGGTTAAGGGTTTAGAGGTTTAGGGTTTAGGGGGTTATATGGGTTACATGTTTAGAGGTTTAGGGGGTTAGGGGATTTAGCAGTGAAGTATTTTAGGGGTTGGGGGTTAGGGTTTTTGGGGTTAAATGGAATCCACACTTAAATGGGTTAGGTTTTTAGGGGTTTAGGGTGTTGAATTGGTTAGGGTTTTTGGGGTTTAGGGGCTTAAATGGGTTAGGGGTTAACGGGTTAGGGGTAGGGGTTAAGGGTTCAGAGGTTTAGGGTTTAGGGGTTAAATGGGTTAGGGGTTTAGAGGTTTAGTGGGGGTAAATGGGTTAGGGGTTAAGGGTTTAGAGGTTTAGGGTTTAGGAGGTTAAATGGATTAGGGGTTAGGAATTAGGTTTTAAGGGGTCAAGGGTTAAGGGGTTAGAGGTTTAGGTGTTTAAGGGGTTGAATGGGCTATGGGTTGGGAATTAGGGTTTAAGGGGTTATAGGTTTAGGGTTTAGGGGGTTAAATTGGTTAGGGTTGGTTTATAGGTTTAGGGGGTTAGAGGATTTAGCAGTTAAGGATTTTAGGGGTTAGAAGTTAGGGGTTAACGGGTTAGGGGTAGGGGTTAAGGGTTTAGAGGTTTAAGGTTTAGGGCGTTAAATGGGTTAGGGGTTAGGAATTAGGGTTTAAGGGGTCAAGGGTGTTGAGCTGTGAAAAAGGTATGAAATCCTTATGTATTTGTTCATTCTTTTACCATAGATATACTATTGACTGCCTTAGAAAGGTAATTTACCATAAGAATTGCAATTAAAATGGAAAGATTTATGTTTAGCCTAAAAAATGACTAAAAGGTTGTTTTTATGGTCAAAACAGGAATTCGAAGAGGTGAGCAGCTGTATCAAAGGCGTGGCTGAAAACAGTCTGACTTCTACTCCATTCGTGATGAACCATATCCAGATAAAGCCAAGAAGATCTGAACGAATTGCCCGAAAATGGCAGGGGACAGCTCGACCTTGAACAGAGTTAACAGAACGATAACAAAACAAGAGAGGAGCGAATCCCTCAGGATCGGAAGATCCTAAGGGATCGCTGTGCAAATTTATCATATCTCTTGATTTGTCCGTCCAAGGATCAACTATAAAGGCAACGATCTGTAGTGACCGGGGAGGGAATGGCTATTATGTAAAAGACATTTTCCTTAAAAACATACTTTTATATTTCCTTTGCGATTGAATGTTTATCGACTCTCTGTCGTGAGAGAACATTGTTTGTAATGCCTTTTGGATTAATATAAAGACACAGGTTTCGGCTATTCTTTAGAATTCTGAGTTAAGCCCAGCGGTATTTCACTGGTGCTAAGGGCCCGGCTCTGGTGGATTACTTTGCTGTTGTATTATTAATCTTTATTTGTTTATGCGTGAAGCGTGTTCTGTGTTGATTTCATTTACAGAGTTCTTTCATCAATCGTTGAAGCAAGTGCAGAATCATTGTTGTTTCATTCCTTACCACAATTACATTTAACGATCAGTTATCTCGTTATTGCCTTGTGATTTTGCTGTTCTGTAATTACAGTAAGTGTTGTTCCATTCATCTATGGTTTGTGGTTGGATTGCAATTAACTGTCGACATGTTTGAGTTTAAGATTTAATTGTTCAATTTGCATTAAGATCGTAGGTGCTGTTTCTTTTAAGAATTGCAATTGCTGTTTATTTCATGCTGCTGTTCCTTTTCTGGATTTCATTTCCTTTCAGTTGTTCCACTTTCTTTAAGATCACCGAACTGTAGTGGATAGAGATATACTCTGCAGAGTCCCCAGATTTGGTCATCTTGCATCGATTTCTAGGGGAACGAGTTATTGCTACTGCATCCCTGATCGATGCTTAGCAAGATTGTTGTAGTTTAGCTTTTTACATTCCTGTCATTGTAATTAGGTTTCCTTTCCAAGCATTTATTACTTTTTTCTGTGCTACATCCTCACAAGCATTGCTCTTAGATAAGCGCAGCCTCAGACAGAGTACACTCTTGAGATAAAAGGACGCTCCCAGATTGATGATTAATGTAGGCTAATTAGGTGTTTAAAAGATACATTTTTATGGTCCAACATTTTGGCGCCGTTGCCGGGGAGAGTGTATGCCATTTCACAGGAGTAATGCACAACTTATTTCCTTCTGCTTGCGGAGAATTGGGTATTAAAGACGAAAGGTAAGAACCTGCGCACTGGGCAAGAAACACACTTGCTCGTAGCTCGCTTCACAGCAGAAGTAAGTAAGCTTTTCTTTTGGGTAGGAATGAAGGATTGTTTTTTTGAATGAATAAGTCAGTTAAGCGAAACAAAATCCCTCCCAAAGCCGAAAAACCTTAGGGGCCGGTGACCCTTGGGTGCACGACCTTCATTAACGAAATCCTTAAGAAAACTGAATCTCAGCCATCTGTAGGATTTAAAAGAACTACTTCTAGACAGCCTACTAGTTCCCTTCAGGCTACAGGGTCACCATCTGAAGCCTTCGCTGAGATACACAGTCAAACAGAGGGAATTAAGCAAGATTCCCAAGAAATTGAGAATCCTTGCATAAGTTTCCTTCAAGAAGGGAACTCTAGAAATCTCCAAGAAGGAGAAGGGGAAACAGGAGAAACTACAAACTTAAAATCACCTATTAGAATTACCCAAACAATAAACAACCCAAATAGGGGAAGTGTTGTTCAACTTATCCAAAACCAAGGTCTTGAATCACCTCAAAAAGTAGGACAACAGGGAATACTTATTCCAGACAGAGGGAGTGCTGTTAAAACTATTTCTACCTCTGTTCGCCAACCTATAAATTCCCTGGAAATCCCAGAGGGGTATTGGCATATTTTTGATCAAATGGCCCAGAACCAAAATCAAAACCAGCAGCAAACCTCTACACTGCAATACCCTATAGTAGACACTGCAGTTAACGCACCCATGAAAGCTATTTCGCTTCAACATATTCCTACATTTCATGGCTTGACATCAGAAGATCCAGATGCGTTTCTGTTTGAGTTTGATGTGCTGTGTAGAGGATATGATTACACCACTGATGCCCAAAAACTGAAGCTGTTCCCTTCTACACTAAAAGGAGCAGCCTTACGATGGTTTATGGGGTTAGGCGGGGGTGTCATAACTGATTGGGATCATATGAAGGCTTCATTTTTAAAGAAATATCAGGATTATTGGAGGTCTCGGGAATTAAAAGATGAAATATTCTAGATGAAAACAAAACCAAGTGATACTTTGGAGGAATATGTGGAACGGTTTCAATATAATTTGCAAAGATCCCCTTATGCATCTGCACCCTTACCTGATAATGTTTTGAAAAATGCATTAATTAGGGGAATGAAAGATCAATGGGTTGAAACATTAAATCTTATGGGAAAAGGTGATATATATCAAGAAAGCTATCCTGACATTGTCGATTTGTGTATCAGGTGTTCGAGAGGTAATACAAGGTTGAAATCGATTTGTGTATTTGTTTTTTATTGTTGTTTTACGAAATTCGTTTTCTTTGTTAATACTTCTTTATTTTGTTTGAATTTGGTTGCTTTAAAAATAAAAAATAAAAACAATAAAAAATGGTGTGTTTTTCGCGTTGTTGTTCCTTTCTAACGGAACAACACTTCTGTTGTTCCTTTCAAAAGGAACAGCAGTTCCGCAGAGTATTTTTCTGCTGTTCCTTTTGAAAGGAACAACAGTTTCGCGCTGTATTTTTGCTGTTCCTTTCTAAAGGAACAACATTTCAACAGAGTAGTTTTTTGTTGTTCCTTTCGAAAGGAACAGCAATTTCGCAGATTGTTTTTGCTATTCCTTTTAAAGGAACAACACTTTTTGAATGATTCTTTTTTTCGTTGTTCTAAGCTTGCATTTTGAATTTTTTCATTCAAGGCAAAAATATCATAAACGATCATACAAATTAAGGATTACTGCAATCAGCAAATCAAAAGAAATCGTCATTTCTAAAGGAATTGTCTAGTAATAAGGAAAAAGCAACATAATAACATAACATTGCTATTTTATCACCATTAAATTAATTTGATCGATTATTTTTATCATGATTGGTTCTTTTCCCACATATTATAAGCTTTCTTTGATATTTATTTTTGAAATGGAAATAGGGGTATATATTTTTCTTCTATTGAGATGTTCAAACTTCTTCCACCATTCCTACTCTTAAGGAGTGTTGAGCCATCCCTTATGAATAACTGAGGAAAAGTGTTGTTTGAAAAAGAAAAATATTGACATATTTTAATGTTTTTGGAGATGGAGGATAGGGGGTCTCATTAAGAGCCAGCCTACCATGATCATAGAGAAGATAGTGAAGTGGCATTCCCATTATGGCCACCAAACCAGGGAAATGGTCCAAAAGGCAAAGTCCTTGGAACAGGAGGTCTCATCACGAGTCCTTGGAATTTCTAGGGGAACGAGTTATTGCTACTGCATCCCTGATCAATGGTTAGCAAGATTGTTGTAGTTTAGCTTTTTACATTCCTGTCATTATAATTAGGTTTCCTTTCCAAGCATTTATTACTTTTTTCTGTGCTACATCCTCACAAGCATTGCCCTTAGATAAGCGCAGCCTCAGACAGAGTACACTCTTGAGATAAAAGGACGCTCCCGGATTGATGATTAATGTAGGCTAATTAGGTGTTTAAAAGATACCTTTTTATGGTCCAACAAAGGGTTAAGAGGTTAGAGGTTTAGGTGTTTAAGGGGTTGAATGGGTTATGGGTTGGGATTTAGGGTTTAAGGGGTTATAGGTTTAGGGGGTTAGGGGATTTAGCAGTTAAGGATTTTAGAGGTTAGAAGTTAGGGGTTAATGGAGTTAAATGGGTTAGTTTTTTAGGGGTTTAGGGTGTTGAATTGGTTAGGGGTTCAGAATTAGGGTTTTAGGGGATATGGGTTAAGGGTTTAGAGGTTTAGGGTTTAGGGGGTTAAATGGGTTACAGGTTTAGAGGTTTAGGGGTTTAGGGGATTTAGCAGTGAAGGATATTAGGGGTTAGCGGTTAGGGTTTTGGGGGTTAATTTGAATCCACACTTAAATGGGTTAGGTTTTTAGGGGTTTAGGGTGTTGAATTGGTTAGGGGTTGGGAATTAGGGTTTAAGGGATTAGGGGTTAAGGGTTGAGGGGTTAGGAATTAGGGTTTAAGGGGTCAAGGGTTATGGGTTGGGAATTAGGGTTTAAGGGGTTAAGGGTTTTGGGGTTTAGGGGCTTAAATGGGTTAAGGGTTAACAGGTTAGGGGTAGGGGTTAAGGGTTTAGAGGTTTAGGGTTTAGGGGTTAAATGGGTTACGGATTTAGAGGTTTAGTAGGGGTAAATGGTTTGGGGGTTAAGGGTTTAGAGGTTTAGGGTTTAGGGGGTTAAGGGTTTAGGGGTTAGGAATTAGGGTTTAAGGGGTCAAGGGTTATGGGTTGGGAATTATGGTTTAAGGGGTTATGGGTTAAGGGTTTAGAAGTTTAGGGTTTAGGGGGTTGAATGGGGTATAGGTTTAGAGGTTTAGGGCGTTACAAGATTTATCAGCGAAGGATTTTAGGGGTTAGGGGTTAGGGTTTTGGGGGTTAAATGGAATCCACACTTAAATGGGTTCTGTTTAGGGGGTGAAATGGATTAGCCCGGTTAGGAATTAGGGTTTAAGGGGTCAAGGGTTAAGGGGTTAGAGGTTTAGGTGTTTAAGGGGTTGAATGGGTTATGGGTTGGGAATTAGGGTTTAAGGGGTTATAGGTTTTGGGTTTAGGGGTTTAAATGGGTTAGGGTTGGTTTAGAGGTTTAGGGGGTTAGGGGATTTAGCAGTTAAGGATTTTAGGGGTTAGAAGTTAGTGGTTAATGGGGTTAAATGGGTTAGGTTTTTATGGGTTTAGGGTGTCTAATTGGTTAGGGGTTGGGAATTAGGGTTTTAGGGGTTAGGGGTTAAGGGTTTAGAGGTTTAGGGTTTAGGGGGTTAAATGGGTTACAAGTTTAGAGGTTTAGGGGGTTAGGGGATTTAGCAGTGAAGGATTTTAGGGGTTAGGGGTTAGGGTTTTGGGGGTTAAATGGAATCCACACTTAAATGGGTTAGGTTTTTAGGGGTTTACTGTGTTGAATTGGTTAGGGGTTGGGAATTAGGGCTTAAGGGTTTAGGGGTTAGGAATTAGGGTTTAAGGGGTCAAGGGTTATGGGTTGGGAATTAGGGTTTAAGGGGTTTGGGGTTTTGGGGTTTAAGGGCTTAAATGGGTTTGGGGTTAACGAGTTAGGGGTAGGGGTTAAGGGTTTAGAGGTTTAGCGTTTAGGGGTTAAATGGGTTAGGGGTTTAGAGGTTTAGTGGGGGTAAATGGGTTAGGGGTTAAAGGTTTAGAGGTTTAGGGTTTAGGGGGTTAAATGGGTTAAGGGTTAGGAATTAGTGTTTAAGGGGTCAAGGGTTAATGGGTTAGAGGTTTAGGTGTTTAAGGGGTTGAATGGGTTATGGATTGGGAATTAGGGTTTAAGGGGTTATAGGTTTAGGGTTTAGGGGGTTAAATGGGTTAGGGTTGGTTTAGAGGTTTAGGGGGTTAGGGGATTTAGCAATTAAGGATTTTAGGGGTTAATGGGGTTAAATGGGTTATTTTTTTAGGGTTTTAGGGTGTTGAATTGGTTAGGGGTTGGGAATTAGGGTTTAAGGGGTTAGGGGTTAAGGGTTTAGAGGTTTAGGGTTTATGGGGTTAAATGGGTTATAGGTTTAGAGGTTTAGGGGATTTAGCAGTGAAGGATTTTAGGGGTTATGGGTTAGGGTTTTGGGGGTTAAATGGAATAAACACTTAAATGGGTTAGGTTTTTAGGGGTTTAGGGTGTTGAATTGGTTAGGGGTTGGGAATTAGGGTTTAAGGGGTTAGGGTTTAAGGGTTTATGGGTTAGGAAATAGGGTTTAAGGGGTCAAGGGTTATGGGTTGGGAATTAGGGTTTAAGGGGTTAGGGGTTTTGAGGTTTAGGGGGTTAAATGGGTTAGCATTGGTTTAGAGGTTTAGGGTGTTAGGGGATTTAGCAGTTAAGTATTTTAGGGGGTAGGAGTTAGGGGTTTTGGGGTTTAGGTGCTTAAATGGGTTAGGGGTTAACGTGTTAGGGGTAGGGGTTAAACGGGTTAGGGATTTAAAGGTTTAGTGGGTGTAAATGTGTTAGGGGTTAAGGGTTTAGAGGTTTAAGGTTTAGGGGGTGAAGGGTTTAGGGGCTAGGAATTAGGGTTTAAGGGGTCAAGGGTTATGGGTCAAGGGTTAAGGGGTCAAGGGTTAGTTTTCTGCGATAACATAATTCTCCAATCCCATACACTTCTGCTTGGAATGTCACACTTAACATTCATTTCCTTTTCGGATAATATTCTTTATCCCCTTACATCCATACCTAGGAAAATAAACTTCATTTCAATTTAATTTTGTGAAACTAAAGTGGAATATAGGAGGACCCATTCCAAGAAGGGCATCTCACTCAATGTTCAAATAATATTGTTCATTCCCTTACATCCATACCTAGGAAAATAGACTTCCTTTCAAGTTAATTTTGTGAAACTAAAGTGGAAGATAAAGTGACCCATTCCAAGAAGCTCATCTCACTTCAAAAATTTCTCGAGATTTCCAAGAATTTATAACGATATTAAGGTGCTATGCATTGTCTCCTTTATCACCTCATTGCATTTAGTCAATTGTTTTTTAAATTTAAATTTATTCATTAATTTAAAAAAAAAGTATTATATAAATTATATATAGTTGTTTTTATTTTGATTTATGTTTTAGAATTTTATTTTATTTATATTAATATATCAATTAGTTTTATATAAAAATATTTTTATTTTTTTATATAACATTGATATTACAAAATATTGTAACAAATTTTATTTAATTAAATCTTCATGTATTTTTTATCATTAATAATAATAAAATAATTTAAAATAAAATTATAATTTTATTATTTTTTATCATTTTTTAATTTTAATAAAGTACTATTTAAATTATATAACGTACCAATTCTAAAAACTTAATAATTTTTGGGTTTTATTATAGGAATAAAACTCTCATACAAGAGTTCTTAAAACTCTCATACGAGAGTTTTCAAAACTCTCATACGAGAGTTTTCAAAACTCTCATCCGAGAGTTTTAAAACTCTATTCCGAGAGTTTTTTTAACTCTCGTCCGAAAGTCTTCCCGAGAGTTTCCGTCAATAAAACTCTCGGACGAGAAAATGCATAACTCTCGTCCAAGATATTTTTAACTCCGGTTAAACCCAATAAAACTCTCGGACGAGAGTTTTTAAAACTCTCGGTCGAGAAATAGAGTTGACTATTTTCTCGGACGAGAAATTAAAAATTTCTCCCAAATTCTAGCCGTCCGCCAAAAAGTGTTTCCCAACTTCGCGATTTCACCCCTTTCTAAAAAAAACCTTTCGCGACCAGCCTCGCTTTGTAACTACCCTCTTTATCATCAACACCCCTTTTCAATTTGTAAACCCATTTACATCCCACAGTTTTTTTGTCTTTAGGAAGTTCTACCAGATCCCATGTGGCATTCTTGTCTAATGCCTTCATCTCGTCCTTCATAGCCTCTTTCCACTTACCACTATTAAAACCTTCAACAACTTCCTGATAGCACAAGGGTTCATCATCATTAGCGATTAAAGCAACTAAAGTAACA